>CAJVRN010000040.1:67500-1377500 GCA_911728415.1 Lagocephalus sceleratus
AGAAAAATGAAAAAGAAGAAAAGAAGAAGAAAAGAGCTTTTTTGGTCCATACAAACAAAGCAAGAAATAATAGAAAAGCATGAAAAAGGGATGCGTTTGGTTGATCTCACCAAAGAATATTAGCATGTAATAAAATTAATTTTGTTCCTGGAGAAGCCTTGCACTGAATTCCTACATTTATTATGCAGTAATCTAATTGTAACATGTATTTGTTACATGTTTTGATGCATTTTTATGGTTTATAAAAAAAATTATGTCTGAGTTTTTGGGGGTTTAGAACGGATTAGGGCATTTACATGGAAAATGCGTCTCTACTTACTAATTGTCAGGTTACGAAACAACTTCCGGAACCAATTAACCCTTGTGTGGTGTTCGGGTCTGTGGGACCCGTTTTCACTTTTTATTGAAAGAAAAATGATAAAATTAATTAATTTTTCAAACTGAGACTCACTGGCTTTGGCTCATTTTCTGTGAAGAACATATATCAGAATACAAATTTAATGACCACACACCATACACCCCCCCTACACATTTCTATAACATATAAGATGTCCGGGTCCACTGGACCCAGGGCCAATAGAAGTGTGGAAACTGATGTTCTGTGTACCACACACACACACACACACACATACACACACATGTGCACACACACACTCACACCTCACACACACACAGCAGGCCGAAACAGAGTGTAGGTACACAGAACATCAGAGGGTCAAATGTGCGATAAACTGTGTGAACAATAAGGAAAAACAGGTCAGAGCTTCCACCTCAACTGCTGACTTCAAAGAACAAGCCTGTCAAGTCTTCCAAGTTTGCATACAGGGCTGACACATCCCTGGTATCCTATGTGCCAAAGAAAGGCAAGAATGTGGTACTCATGAGTACACTGCATGGGGATGGAAGAATCTGTGACCAGGAACATCACAAACCAGAGATCATCATGGAGTATAATGCCACAAAAGGAGGGGTAGACAACATGGACAAGCTGATGACGGCCTACAGCTGCAAACGGAGGACTCTACGCTGGCCACTGGTGATATTCTTTGACATGATGGACATTTTAGCGTACAATGCCTTTGTCATTTGGATGGCACTGAACCCAGAGTGGAAACAAGAGAAGCTCCAGAAAAGATGGCTCTTTCTAGAGGATCTGGGAAAGGCATTGGTGAGACCACAAATCGAGAGAAGAAAACATATCCCCAGAACCCCAGCCTCTGCAGCCATGGAGGATTCAGGAGGAGAATGCTGGTGCCCTGTCCACCCAACCTACAGAACTACAATCTGCAGAGCCTGTGTGATGTTGTTGCAGTACATGTCTGGCACTCATGTTTTGTGAGAGAGAGAGAGAGAGAGAGAGAGAGAGAGAGATTGAGATTTTACAAAATACTTTAATTACATTATTTCCCAGGGGTAAAATACCCTGTACAGAAAACATGTAAAACCCAATGAGAAATAAAAAGATAAAACCTATACAATTTAGCCCATAAAAAGTTGTGCAAACTGCAGATTTTTCTCTGCTGTGCAGAGCACACCATTGTGGCACCATGTCTCTTTAAAACGGTCGAGGTCTTTCATCATTTCGTAGTAGGCAAACTCTAACCTGATCCTGCTCCGGACGTTGCTCCGCCACACCGAGGTGGCCTCGCAATCCCCGCCTCCTTCAATTTTGTTTTTCCTCGTGGTATAAATTGCCATCTTGGCCTCTCCACAAATAAAATTAATCAACTGCCACTTGTGTTGGCCAGCCTTTGTGTACCCTGCCCCGTAAATAAAAGCTCTGGTGGAGAACGTTTCACCAAAACCCTTAAAAACCCCTTTTAAAACATTAAAAAGTACAGTGAGTCGACCACACTCACTGTAAGCGTGGAACACCGTCTCTCGGTTTGGACAGAATGGGCACTGATCCGCCACAGCGGGGTCCAGTCTGGAGAGGTAGGCATTCAGGGCAACAGCTCCATGTAGGATCCTCCACTGGAGGTCCCCTGCCCTCTTCCTGATGGGGGGTTTGTACAGGACCCTCCAGTGGGGACTTTGTTGCCCCAGCCTGTCCGCCCACACTGTGGCCGCCTTGTTGTGTAGGTTCTGTCCATTTAGTGTCCTCACGACGACTGGGTAGATCGCCTTGTTGTCCATCCCATGGAGGCCCAGTTTGTTCTTGTGGGTGGTGTTCAGGAGGGGCCCGCTGAACTCCTCGCGTCCAGGGGTCAGCTGGAATTCGGGGAAGGAGTCCGTGGGGTCCGGCTCAGCTCTCCGTCCACCGTACCGCAGGAGTAGGCTTCTCTCTCTCACAGAGAGCCTCCTCCTCCACAGCTCCAGGGCCCTCTCCACCACCCGTAGCGAACGTAGTCCCAGTACAGTGCTTAGGGTCCGGGCGTCAGTCAGTGTCGGACCGGCCGCCCCCACCAGCTGCTTCAGAGTGACAGTCCTGGAGCTGCACAATGCCACCCTCAGACCGGGCATGGCGCTGCTGCAGATCTCCAGTCTGCCACCGTGAACCAAGGGCTCCTTCAACAGCCAGTGCAGAGAGCTGGGCTCCTGTACCCTCTTCCAATTAAAAAGAGAACAAGATTTAAAAACACTCTGATAAAAACCTGGCAAACCCCTTAAGTTTAAACTTTTGAAATCAATTAAAAACAGAGCAGCATCCAGTCCCAAGTTGCCTACACGTCTGAGCAGGCAGCTGGCCACATCCCTCCACACAAGGTCAGGAGGTCCTGTCAGGAACCTCTGAACAAAGCGTAGCCTGAAGGTGGCTTTTCTGCTGGCCAGGTGGATGAGGCCCTGGCCCCCCTGGTCTCTGGATAAAAACAGTACTGACTGTGGCACCCAGTGGTAGCCGCCCCAGAAGAAATCGACCAGTTTAGCCTGGATCTGGGGCAGCAGGCCTGGCGGTGGCTCTGCACAGGCCAAGCGGTGCCACAGCAGTGAGGCTACGAGATTGTTTATTACTAAAACCCTTCCTCTAAAAGACATCTCGGAGTGCACCCAGCTCCATTTCTTTAGTCTCTCTTCTACTTTGTCAAGCACATTCTCCCAGTTCTTCGCTTGTGTGCGTTCATTACCTAGGTGCACTCCGAGATATTTAAGGCCATCCCTCCTCCAGGTCAGGCCATGCGGGAGAGTGGGGAGGCCCTGATGCCCTTCACTGATGACCAGTGCCCCGCTTTTTCCCCAATTCACCCTTGCAGAGGACATCTTACAGAAACCATCGGTGGTGTTTAAAACAGCATTAACGTCTGCCTGATCTTTAATAAAAATGGCCACATCGTCGGCGTAGGCAGATAAAACCACACTGCTCTTAAAACCCGGTAAAAACAGACCTTTAACATTCAAACGCAGTCTGTGGAGGAGGGGTTCCAGGGAGAGTGCGTAGAGCATCCCGGACATAGCACAGCCCTGTCGGACACCTCTACACACCCTAAAAGGAGCACACAAGCTGCCATTGACCTTCAGGACACTTTCAACGTTACTATACATCACCTTGATCTTGGCTATCAGACCAGCACTGAACCCAAACTCCTCCATGGTCCTCCACAGGAAGTTGTGTTCAACGCGGTCAAAAGCCTTTTCTTGATCTAACGAAAGCAGACCGGCACTCACCCCCGATGAACTGGCGACCTCCAGAACATCCCTAATGAGGCAGACATTGTCCACCATTGACCTGCCAGGTACACAGTACGTCTGGTCCTGATGGATGACCTGCTCCATGGCCTCCCTCAGTCGGTTGGCCAAGGTCTTCGAGAGGATTTTGTAGTCCGTGCAGAGGAGGGACACGGGGCGCCAGTTCCTTATGTCCGTCAGGTTCCCGCTCTTCGGCAGGAGGGTAATGACTGCCCTCCTGCAGGACAGTGGCAGGGAACCGGTGGCGAGGCTCTCATTGAAGACCTCCAGGACGTCTTGGGCGAGAATGTCCCAGAAGGCCTTATAAAACTCCACGGAGAGCCCGTCGATGCCCGGAGCTTTTCGGCCCTGCATTGACTGCAGGGCCGCGTGCAGTTCCTGCTCCGTCAGTGGGCGCTCCATCCGGCGATTTGTTTCTTCGGCGACCCTGGGCAGTCCGTGGCAGAACGCACTAAAACCATTAAAACAGTCTTTTCCATCATTAAAATCAGTCTTGAATAGAGCGGCATAAAAATCTACCGCTCTGTTCCTGATCTGCCCAGGGTCGGTCAGCTCCTGCCCCGTGTCCGATAGCAAGGCGTGGATCAGCTTCCTCTGCCCAGACTTCCTCTCAAGGCCGAAGAAGAAGCCGGAGGGTGCATCTATCTCTGCGAGGCCCTGGACTCTGGACCGGACCAGGGCACCCTGTGCTCTGGTACCTAGCAGGTTGGCCAAAGCCATCTTTTTGGTCTTGAGGATTGTAACAGATCCTCCGTTTCCTGTGGACTCATTCAGACGTTCAAGCTCCACGATTTCAGTCTCCAGATCTCTGATAGATCCGGTGATGTGACGAGTAACGTTGAAAGTGTGCTGCTGACACAACATTCTAATTTGTGTCTTCCCGTGGTCCCACCACTGCTTTAGGCAGCTAAAATCCCCCTTCTTCTGCCTAAAACCAGTCCAAAAGTAGCTAAGAGCATCCTTAAAACTCCTATCTGATGCTAAAACAGAATTAAAATGCCAGTAGGCGCTCCTTGGTAAAATGTTGTTAATAAAAACAGAACATAAAACCAAAGCATGGTCAGTAAAACCCACAGGCACAATGTTTGAGGATTTAAACACGTTAAAATTGTGTTTAAAACAATAAAAGCGATCTAAACGAGCTAAAGATACCCTATTCTCCCTAATGTGGGACCACGTGAACTGTCTGCAGCTTGCGTGAGACCTTCTCCACACGTCCACCAGGCCATGGGAGTTGACCAGCTGCCTCAGGACCTGCTGCGAGGACGGATGCGGCTCCGTGTGGTTCCGATCCAACAACTCATCTTCGGTACAATTAAAATCACCCCCCAAGAATAAATAATCAATTGACCCACACCCCCGGAGTTTGTTGCCGAGTGTTTCTAAAAATGTCTTCCTCTCTGCACCGTTGTTGGGAGCATACACGTTGATAAAAACAGCACTGTACTGGTCAAACTGGGCCCTTATTAAAAGGCATCTACCCTGGACAATGTGCTCTATGCTAAAAGACGTCGGGTTAAAATTCTGGGAAAAGAGGATCCCCACTCCGGCGCTGAAGGCCGTACCGTGGCTAAAAAAGACCCTCCCCTTCCACTTCCTGCACCAATCGGTCTCAGTTAAAACGTCACTGTGGGTCTCCTGTAAAAACATGACATTAATTTTCTTTAAAATCATTGTATCACAGACTAAAACCCGCTTTTTCTCTTCTCTGCCTCCATTAATGTTTAGACTCCCAATCTTAAAACTATTCATTATAAGGCGGGAGATAAAACCAGAGAGCGAGATAAAAACAGTGACGAAAACAAAAGCAAACTAAAAGGTGCATTTCCGACGTCATCATATGAGTTCTCTTCTGACTTTTAAAATCAGTTTCTTCAGTCTAAAAACCTCCTGGTCAGTGAAACCTGCCTCAGCCTTGTTCTTGACATGGCGTCTGGCAGACAGGTAGAACTGTTGCTTGTCCTGGAAGTAGTGGTCTATATTCACCCCCTTCATGTTCTTGGTCTCCTGTAAGAAACTTTTAAGCATTTTTGGGGAGTAGGCCTTGTCCTCCTGGCTCGTGAGGTACTCCTGCTGGAGGTCCCCGTCGTCAGACACGCACTCCTCGGTGTCGCTGCTGTCCGATTCTCCTGTTTTCCCTCCCGCCTGTCTTCCCGTCTGCCTGCTCTTCTTGGCCTTGACGGGCCCAGGCCTGCCCCTGCTGCGGAGCCTCGATGGGCCTGGAGTCCAACCGGCCTCCTGCTCCATCGTCTCCGCCGCTTCAGCTGCTCCACTGCAGCCCGGCTCCTCTTCCAAACTCACACCACCCGTCTCACCCATGTGCACACCCTCCCGTGCACGCCTTCCACCTCCATTTTCCACCTCCACACACACTCCTCCCGCCTCACCCTCTTGTGCGCCCGCTCCACCTGCCTCACCCACCCCCACACACCCTTCACCTGTCTCCCCCATCTCCACACACACCCCACCTGTCTCGCCCACCTCCACACACCCTCCACCTGTCTCACCCACCTCCACACGCACCCCACCTGTCTCACCCACCTCCACACACCCTCCACCTGTCTCACCCATCTCCACACACCCTCCACCTGTCTCACCCACCTCCACACACACCCCACCTGTCCCATCCACCTTCACACACCCTCCACCTGTCTCACCCACCTCTACACACCCTCCACCTGTCTCTCCCACCTCCACACACACACCTCCTGTGCTTCCCTCCTGCACACACACCCCATTCACACCGTCTTGTGCCCCCACCTCACCCTCCTCACCCACCTGTTCACCCTCACCTGTGCTCCCGTCACCGCTCACCGGGGCCGTCGCCCCATCGTCCCCCGGACCCGCCGCGCGGGGCTCCGCCTCAGCGGCCCCGGGCCGGTCCTCCGAGCCCGACGCAGCCGGCTTGGTCGCGTTCGGACACATCTTGATGAGGTGTCCTGCCTCGCGACACCCAAAGCACCTCATGCTCATGGACGAGGCGAACAGGACATAGTCAAAGTCCTCAACACGGACTTTCAAGCAGACGTCCAGGTCCTCATCGCGGTTATTCAGTATCATATAGACCTGCCGACGATGAGAGACCACGTGCTTGAGGAGGGGGGACTTACATCCAGACATGACTTTCTTGACCGGTGACACGATCTTGCCATGTCTGGACAGCTCCTTACACAGGAATTCGTCCGAGATGAACGGGGGCACGTTCGACAGGGTCACCTTGGTGGCAGGCTGGCTCAGCGGCAGCACCACCTCGAACCTCCCGCCGACGCTGATACCAGCCTCCACCAGCCGGTTCGCCTGCTCCACCTTCTCCACAAACAGAACGACCGCACCGTTCATCCGGGCGGCCGACTTTACGGACCTGTGTCCGATGACCGCCCCCACGGCCAGGGCCACCTCCTCCACGGTGTACAGAGACCTGGCCCCCACCTTCACGCCATGTCTCCGCGTTAACCGGGAGAGGTCCCCGCTACCACCGCCAACACGCCAACCAGCCAGACACACGCTGGCCGGTTGCACGCCCAAACACCGACAAAACACACAAATAAAGGACAAACCACCACCAGTTAACTAAAACACACCGACAAAACACTAAACATACACACAGGGTTGGAAATACAACCAGAAAAGGTTGAAAATTCTCTAACGAGAACGCTCTCAGCTCACACCACGCTCCTCAGAGAGAGAGAGAGAGAGAGAGAGAGAGAGAGGTTAGTAAAATTCCTGATCTTTTTATTATTCCAGGTTGTGAACACCAGCAACATGAAAAAGCGGTGCGAAGTGTGTGGACCCAAGATGGACAGGAAAACACAATATACATGCATCAAGTGCAAAAAGTATATCTGCAACACACACAGCTCAAGCTCTGCTCATGTGTTGTATAGGCTAGTGGCTAAAGGTCAAGTGTTCAATGGGGCTGTCTTGACTGATATGTTTACTCTGTGTTCATGTGTTCAGCTTGTGTTTTGCACCTGAATGGGTTAAATTTCAAGTTCAAAGAAATAAAAGTGAGTAGTTTTGAAAAACCTTGCTTCACTTGTAAATTTGTTTCCACTCATATCTGTATTTAAATTTTTCTTTATTATGTTTTAAACAATAAGTTATAAATGTGACCTAACAAAGGTAAAGGGCAAATAATTACTATATATATTGTTTATACTGCTTGTAATTGCGAAGGTAAACATCTGTTCAGTATTTTAACATAAAAGTGTTTGATTGTGAGGCATTAAAAGCCACAAAATGCAACGGGTCCATCAGACCCACAAACACTGGCTGAGTAACAACAATATGAACATTACACAAGGGTTAATTGCGTAGGTAGAGGTCCCACTGTATAACTATAGCTGTCTCCAACTAAGATTTTCCTAATTACCAACAATTGTAATTTAAGGCCATTAGTTGACTGGTCTCCACAGTTTATGTATTTATCAGGAACAAAATGGTGTGAGTAACAGAGGCGAATATTCACTTTGCTTTTGGTCTGAACACAATATAATATACAACATTATCCCCAAGCGCAATTCAGTTCCTACAGTTCACCGACCACATATAACACTTCACACAACAGGTGACAGAAGGAGTGTGATGTGACAAATGGAATAAAGAGTTTGAGGCCCAAAGTGGTTCTGTAGCAGGTCATACGTAGCTGGTCAGCTCCGCTATCATCAGCTCCGCTATCATCAGCTGCGCTATCATCACCTCCGCTATCATCAGCTGCGCTATCATTATTATTATTATCATCAGCTCCGCTATCATCAGCTGCGCTATCATCACCTCCGCTATCATCAGCTCCGCTAACGTCAGTCAATAAACACTGAAAGTAAATTGAAAAGTCAATAACATTCAAATGGTGTGCGACATGAACTACAAAGAATGAGCACTGGATACAGCGCTTTCATTTACCTGCAATGAAACACGTCAAATCCAAGTCTGGATTGGCGGGTGTAACCATAGTAACGAGCTTTACGGCAGTCTTCCTCTACGTTCTGACCTGAACTGTGACCACTTTACCGTCCTTGCCCGTGATATGATATGGCGTTGCTTCGTATGCTACATATTTGTGCCATTGACTCTGAAACAACTTTTGAGTCACATTAATACCATGCATAGTCGCAGCCCTGCCTTTCGTGTCGTGTGCGGGATTGGTGGCTGTCCACTTGAGTACAGGGTGTATAACTCCTTCTATTATCAAGTGAAGCGGACGCTCGCACAACATCTTCTCCATATTGAAGCGGCGGAAGACAGACTCGCCACGATGCACGAGGGCTCGAGCATCGTCATTCCAGTGGTAAGTCATTATATAAGCTAAAATGTAACATTTATTTAGGTCGACTGTGCCTGATCCAAGCACGCCTACTATTTGCTTTTGTCCATGACAGGCTCAGGCTGTAATGTTAAGATGAAGTAGTAGCAGTGTTAAAAATAATGCGTTACTGTAATTCCACTGCTTGTCAGTAACGAGTAATCGAACCAGTAACGCAAATGCAAATCCTGCTGCTGCAGCAGTCGGAACCCAACTAATTTTAAATGCAGCAACTGATAAATGAATTCACTTATTTGATTATTAGTTTAATTTGTTTAGTTAACTTATTAGTTATGTAATTCAGTTACCAGACTTCATTGAAAGATTAGTCATTTAAACAACAAACGAAAAATTACAGGTTATCACTCAACAGTCAAGCATAGAGGCTGTAATATTTGTATTATTAGCTTATCATTAACAAAGTTATAACTGGCAGGTGAGACATGTCTTCATAACAGTGTGTTACAGGAAGTTGTCTCCTTATAGATTACTGGAATACAATTTCAGTTCAGAGGCCTTTACTAGTGTTAATTCCAGTACGGGTACAAAGAAATACAGATTTTTTTCTAATGCTGTCAAAGTGATTGTTTTTGTAGGACTGTTGTTTTTAACATACTCAAAATAAAGACACCAATCAGTATAAATGTGCCCATTTTGTACCTTTTTATAGGAAGAAATCTAGGAAGAAATTCATGCAATCCTCTCTGTCTTCTTTAAATCCACTCTGAAAGAGATTAACACCAAGAAAATCTATTAAAACAGGGAAAATATTGCCATTTGTAGGTAGCACCACCAGACATCTACCTAGCTAGCTTACCCAGGTAGAAGAATGCTATGTGTGCATTCTTCTAGGAAGGAAATATATAATATTGAGCAATCTAGGGTTCTAAGTTATAACAAACTCGGACAGAGACTGCTGCCAGCTTTATCTGCAGCTGTGTCCCCATGCATAATCAATAAGACAGTGACACTGTTGTGGTAACACTGAAAGTTGTTGACAGTGACACTGTCGTCAAGCATGCTGGGAAATCCCTACAATATACAGTATACCGGCATATGAAACCGGTATAAATGTGAGTAGCTTTGGTGCAAGCTCCAGAATCTGAACCATAGGTCGTCAAAGTCCACTCTGGTTTGACTTCAGAGGATTAGTGACCCCAGCAGGAGCCTGACTTTCTCATCATGGGTAGCAACTGTATGTATGTACGTATCATGTATGTATGTATGTTTATTTTTTTACTGATAATTTATATTTTTGTAATATCAAATATTGAATAATGGAAGGAATAACATTGTTCTTTTCTTTGCATTATAGATCTGAGCTAACAGTGGGAGACAGTAAGGGTCACCCAGTGGATAGATTGGCTTCAAATCAGGGTGAGCTGATGTTTCCTCATCTCTCTCTCTCTCTCTCTCTCTCTCTCTCTCTCTCTCTCTCTCTCTCTCTCTCTCTCTGAGGAGCGTGGTGTGAGCTGAGAGCGTTCTCGTTAGAGAATTTTCAACCTTTTCTGGTTGTATTTTCCAACCCTGTGTGTATGTTTAGTGTTTTGTCGGTGTGGTTTAGTTAACTGGTGGAGGTTTGTCCTTTATTTGTGTGTTTTGTCGGTGTTTGGGCGTACAACCGGCCAGCGTGTGTCTGGCTGGTTGGCGTCTGACGCCATGGTGGTTGTTGGTGGCGGTAGCGGGGACCTCTCCCGGTTAACGCGGAGACACGGCGTGAAGGTGGGTTCTCCTCCACAGTGTACAGAGACCTGGCCCTGGCCGTGGGGGCGGTCATCGGACACAGGTCCGTAAAGTCGGCCGCCCGGATGAACGGTGCGGTCGTTCTGTTTGTGGAGAAGGTGGAGCAGGCGAACCGGCTGGTGGAGGCTGGTATCAGCGTCGGCGGGAGGTTCGAGGTGGTGCTGCCGCTGAGCCAGCCTGCCACCAAGGTGACCCTGTCGAACGTGCCCCCGTTCATCTCGGACGAATTCCTGTGTAAGGAGCTGTCCAGACATGGCAAGATCGTGTCACCGGTCAAGAAAGTCATGTCTGGATGTAAGTCCCCCCTCCTCAAGCACGTGGTCTCTCATCGTCGGCAGGTCTATATGATACTGAATAACCGCGATGAGGACCTGGACGTCTGCTTGAAAGTCCGTGTTGAGGACTTTGACTATGTCCTGTTCGCCTCGTCCATGAGCATGAGGTGCTTTGGGTGTCGCGAGGCAGGACACCTCATCAAGATGTGTCCGAACGCGACCAAGCCGGCTGCGTCGGGCTCGGAGGACCGGCCCGGGGCCGCTGAGGCGGAGCCCCGCGCGGCGGGTCCGGGGGACGATGGGGCGACGGCCCCGGTGAGCGGTGACGGGAGCACAGGTGAGGGTGAACAGGTGGGTGAGGAGGGTGAGGTGGGGGCACAAGACGGTGTGAATGGTGTGTGTGTGCAGGAGGGAAGCACAGGAGGTGTGTGTGTGTGTGGAGGTGGGAGAGACAGGTGGAGGGTGTGTAGAGGTGGGTGAGACAGGTGGAGGGTGTGTGAAGGTGGATGGGACAGGTGGGGTGTGTGTGGAGGTGGGTGAGACAGGTGGAGGGTGTGTGGAGATGGGTGAGACAGGTGGAGGGTGTGTGGAGATGGGTGAGACAGGTGGAGGGTGTGTGGAGGTGGGTGAGACAGGTGGGGTGTGTGTGGAGGTGGGTGAGACAGGTGGAGGGTGTGTGGAGGTGGGTGAGACAGGTGGGGTGTGTGTGGAGATGGGGGAGACAGGTGAAGGGTGTGTGGGGGTGGGTGAGGCAGGTGGAGCGGGCGCACAAGAGGGTGAGGCGGGAGGAGTGTGTGTGGAGGTGGAAAATGGAGGTGGAAGGCGTGCACGGGGGGGTGAGCACATGGGTGAGACGGGTGGTGTGAGTGAGGAAGAGGAGCCGGGCTGCAGTGGAGCAGCTGAAGCGGTGGAGACGATGGAGCAGGAGGCCGGTTGGACTCCAGGCCCATCGAGGCTCCGCAGCAGGAGCAGGCCTGGGCCCGTCAAGGCCAAGAAGAGCAGGCAGACGGGAAGACAGGCGGGAGGGAAAACAGGAGAATCGGACAGCAGCGACACCGAGGAGTGCATGTCTGACGATGGGGACCTCCAGCAGGAGTACCTCACGAGCCAGGAGGACAAGGCCTACTCCCCAAAAATGCTGAAAGGTTTCTTACAGGAGACCAAGAACATGAAGGGGGTGAATATAGACCACTACTTCCAGGACAAGCAACAGTTCTACCTGTCTGCCAGACGCCATGTCAAAAACAAGGCTGAGGCAGGTTTCACGGACCAGGAGGTTTTTAGACTGAAGAAACTGATTTTAAAAGTTAGGAGAGAACTCATATGATGACGTCGGAAATGCACCTTTTAGTTTGCTTTTGGTTTTGTCACTGGTTTTATCTCGCTCTCTGGTTTTATCTCCCGTCTTTTAATGAATACTTTTAAGATTGGGAGTTTAAACATAAATGGAGGCAGAGAGGAGAAAAAGCGGGTTTTAGTCTGTGAAACGATGATTTTAAAGAAAATTGATGTCATGTTTTTACAAGAGACCCATAGTGACGTTTTAACTGAGACTGATTGGTGCAGGAAATGGGAGGGGAGGGTCTTCTTTAGTCACGGCACGGCCTTCAGTGCCGGGGTGGGGATCCTCTTCTCCCGGAATTTTAACCCAACGTCTTTTAGCGTGGAACACATTGTCCAGGGTAGATGCCTTTTAATAAGGGCCCAGTTTGACCAGTACAGTGCTGTTTTTATCAACGTGTATGCTCCCAACAACGGTGCAGAGAGGAAGACTTTTTTAGAAACACTCGGCGGCAAACTCCGGGGGGTGGGTCAATTGATTATTTATTCTTGGGGGGTGATTTTAATTGTACCGAAGATGAGTTGTTGGATCGGAACCACACGGAGCCGCATCCGTCCTCGCAGCAGGTCCTGAGGCAGCTGGTCAACTCCCATGGCCTGGTGGACGTGTGGAGAAGGTCTCACGCAAGCTGCAGACAGTTCACGTGGTCCCACATTAGGGAGAATAGGGTATCTTTAGCTCGTTTAGATCGCTTTTACTGTTTTAAACACAATTTTAACGTGTTTAAATCCTCAAACATTGTGCCTGTGGGTTTTACCGATCACGCTTTGGTTTTATGTTCTGTTTTTATTAACAACATTTTACCAAGGAGCGCCTACTGGCATTTTAATTCTGTTTTAGCATCAGATAGGAGTTTTAAGGATGCTCTTAGCTACTTTTGGACTGGTTTTAGGCAGAAGAAGGGGGATTTTAGCTGCCTAAAGCAGTGGTGGGACCACGGGAAGACACAAATCAGAATGTTGTGCCAGCAGCACACTTTCAATGTTACCCGTCGCATCACCGGATCTATCAGAGATCTGGAGACTGAAATCGTGGAGCTTGAACGTCTGAATGAGTCCACAGGAAATGGAGGATCTGTTACAATCCTCAAGACCAAAAAGATGGCTTTGGCCAACCTGCTAGGTACCAGAGCACAGGGTGCCCTGGTCCGGTCCAGAGTCCAAGGCCTTGCAGAGATGGATGCACCCTCCGGCTTCTTCTTCGGCCTTGAGAGGAAGTCTGGGCAGAGGAAGCTGATCCACGCTTTGCTGTCGGACACGGGGCAGGAGCTGACCGACCCTGGGCAGATCCGGAACAGAGCGGTGGAATTTTATACCTCTCTTTTCGGGACTGATTTTAATGATGGAAAAGACTGTTTTAATGGTTTTAGTGCTTTTAGCCACGGACTGCCCAGGGTCTCCAAGGAGACCAACCACCGGATGGAGCGCCCGTTGACGGAGCAGGAAATGAACGCGGCACTGCAGTCAATGCAGGGCCGAAAGGCCCCGGGCATCGATGGGCTTTCGGTGGAATTCTACAAGGCCTTCTGGGACATCCTCGCTCAAGACATTCTAGAGGTCTTCAATGAGAGTCTCGCCACAGGTTCCCTTCCACTGTCCTGCAGGAGGGCAGTCATCACCCTCCTGCCGAAGAGCGGGAACCTGACGGACATCAGGAACTGGCGCCCCGTGTCCCTCCTCCCCTCTGTTCCACGCGTACAGTGAGTGTGGTCGACTTTTTAATGTTTTAAAAGGGGTTTTTAATGGTTTTAATGAAACGTTCTCTACCAGAGCTTTTATCTACGGAGCACAAAGCTGGCCAACAAAAGTGACAGCTAATTAATTTTATTTGTGGGAAGGCCAAGATGGCAATTTACATCTCTAGGAAACACAAAATTGAGGGAAACGGAGATTGCGAGGCCACCTCAGTGTGGCGGAGCGACATCTTTGGATACTACAAAATGATGAATGACCTCAGCCGATTTAGAGAGATATGTTGTCACAATGGTGTACTCTGCACGGTAAAGGACAGTCTGCAATTTGCACAACCCCTTATGGGATAATTGTATAGGTTTTATCTATTTGTTTATTGTTTTGTGCGGTTCTGTACAGGATGCTTGACCCCTGTGTAAAAATGTAAATAAAGTAGTTTGTAAATCTCCCTCTCTCTCTCTGAGTGGAGCGTGGTGAGAGCTGGGAGCGTTCTCGTTTGAGAATTTTTTCAACCTTCTGGTTATTTTCTTGCTGTGTTGTATGTTTAGTGTTTTGTCGGTATAGTTCAGTTAATTGTTGGTGTCTTGTGTCTTTTATTAGTTTAGTTTGTCGGTGTTTTGGCGTGCAACCAGCCAGCATTTGTCTGGCTGGTTGCCGTCTGACGCCATGGTGCCTGGTGGTGGGAGCGGGGATCTCTCCCAGTTGTCGCGGAGACATGGCGTGAAGGTGGGGGCCAGGTCTCTGTACACCGTGGAGGAGGTTATCAGACACAGGTCCGTGAAGTCGGCCGCCCGGATGAGCGGGACCGTGCTGTTGTTTGTGGGGACGGTGGAGCAGGCGAACAGGCGTGGAAACGGGGATCAGCGTCAGCGGGAGGTTCGAGGTGGTGCTGCCTCTGAGCCAGCCTGCCACCAAGGTTACCCTGTCCAACGTGCCCCCGTTCATCAGCGACGAGTTCCTGTGCAAGGAGCTATCCAGACATGGCAAGATCGTTTCCCCGATCAAAAAAATCATGTCTGGATGTAAGTCTCCTCTACTGAAGCACATAGTCTCTCATCGTCGGCAGGTCTACATGATCCTGAACAACCGCGATGAGGACCTGGACGTGTGCTTAAAGGTCCAGGTGGAGGACTTTGATTATGTCCTGTTCGCCTCCTCGGTGAACATGAAGTGTTTTGGATGTCGCGAAGCAGGACACTTGATAAAAATGTGCCCGAACGCAACCAAACCGGCTGCGTCGGGCTCGGAGGAGATTGTGCCATGATCAAGGTCTTGTACTGTGACATTGAGAGTGTGCTGAAGTTTAATGGTGGCTTGTGTGCTCCTTTTAGGGTGCATAGAGGTGTCCGTCAGGGCTGCGCCCTGTCAGGGATGCTCTATGCACTCTCCCTGGAACCCCTCCTGATCAAAATACGAGCGAATGTTCAGGGTTTGGTGTTATCGGGTTTTAATGGAAACTGGGTTTTATCCGCTCATGCTGATGATGTCATTGTTTTTATTAAGGATCAGCAGGACATCAGCATTTTAAATAGCATAACGGACAGGTTTTCAATGGTGTCGGCAGCGAGGGTAAACTGGGGGAAGAGTGAAACCCTTGCTGTCGGCAACTGGGGTGGGGGTCTCCCAGTTCTCTCAGGAGGCTTGACCTGGAAGAGGAATGGACTCCGGTATCTGGGGCTGTACCTCTAATGCCAGGAGATCGAAGCAAGGAACTGGGGTGACATGGTTGAAAGAGTGGCCAGCAAACTGCAGAAATGGAGCTGGATCAAGCCCCACATGTCTTTTAGAGAGAGGGTTTTGGTTTTAAACAACCTTGTTGCGTCGCTGCTGTGGCACCGTCTGGCCATTTTAGATCCACAATCAGGTCCAGTCAAAGATGGTGGACTTCTTCTAGGACCGTCTACACTGGGTGCCACAGTCAGTCCTATTTTTACCTGGGGAGGAGGGGGGCCAGGGCCTCATCCACCTGGCCAGCAGGATGGACACTTTTAGAATACAGTTTGTCCAGAGGTTCCTCGGAGGGCCTCCTGATATAGTGTGGAGGGGCGTGGCCAGCTGTATCCTCAGGCATATGAACAACCTGGGGCTGGATGCGGCTCCATTTTTAACTAACTTAAAGCTGTTATTGTTACAAGGGTTACCTCTATTTTATCAGGTTGTTTTTTAATCCTGTGCTCTTTTTAAATGGAGCTTCGTTCAGACGGACTCTCTGCACTGGCTTTTAAAGGAGCCGATAGTCTGTGGCGGCAGACTAGATGTCTGCAGCAGCGCCACCCCTGGGCTGAAGGAGGCCCTGACCAGGAATAGGATGGTGACGCTGGAGCAGCTGGTGACGGCAGCGAGACCCCCACCGATGCCCAGGCTGTGAGCTCGGCGCTGGGGGTCTAGTCGGTCCGACTGCTCCAGAGGAGCCTGGGCCTCTGGAAACACAGACTCTGTGCAAGAGAGAAGAGTCTCCTCCTCCTTCACGGGAGAGGAGAGGTTGAGACCGACCCCACGGACACCTTCCCTGAATTCCACCTGCACCTGGACCTGCTGGACCTCGGTGAACCTCTCCTGGACGGCTGTAGCTCAGGAGCCCTTCGCAGCATGGACAGGAGGATTTTATATGGAGACATCGTGAAGGCACTCAAATAAAGATAAACTGCAAGACAGAGTGACAACGGTGTGGAAGGACAGGCTGGGGGGACAGAGTCCTAAGTGGAGGACTCTCTACAAGCCCCCCATCAAGAAGAGGACTGGTGACCTCCAGTGGAGGCTCCTGCATGGAGCCATCGCCACCAGTGCCTTCCTGTCCGTTTTAAACCCGAACGTTTTAAGCAACTGTCCTTTTTGTGCTTTGAACGGAAATGTCTTCCATGTTTTTACCGGGTGCAGTAGGCTGGTGTGTCTTTTTAGGGTTTTAACTGATGTTTTTAGGCTTTTTGATGTCGTGTTCCCCACTGCTGTTTTGATTTGTGGTATCAAGAGTGGAGGGATGGGAAAATGCCAGGTTTTAAATTTTTTAATGAGCGAGGCTAAACTTGCCATCTATTTGTCCAGAAGAGAGAAAATTAAAAATGGAGCGGCATGTGATGCAGTGGGTTTGTGGAAGCAGAACGTGCGGGTGCGCCTGAATCTGGAGTTCTGCTTCTACAATGCCACTGAGAACCTGGAAGCCTTTAAACAGCAGTGGGGACATGAGGAGGTTTTAGTGAAGGTAACAGAGCAGGGGGAGATGGAGGCAGCAGCATGGCTGCTCTGAGGGACAGACGAGGGTTTTAACTGGTTTTATGTGAACAGAGCACTGTAAATAAAGCACATTTTAAAAGTCAAAGTCTCTCTCTCTTTGTCTCTCTCTCTCTCACTGTATTATATTTTAAAATAACGCCCTTTTCAGTCTCTTTGAAATAAATATAACTTATCGTTATTTCTTTCCAAATCATCATTGACCTGACCGCCCTGCCATCGTCTCCAACTGCTGGACCATCTCACACATTCAGTCATCTCTGGACTCCGCATACTCAGTCTCACCATCTCATAAGTTTCCACATCTTTTTTTCTCAATCAGTAAATTGTATGGATTTAATATGGGAGATTAACGCAACTTTATGTGTTGTGTACAAAGTTGAATTACATAAGGTGAAGTGAAAAAAAAAACGTTATTTAACTTTCATTTTAAAATTATGTGACTTTTTTCACATTAGTGAATTATTCCACGGTACTGCACAGGACTGCGTAAATCATGTTTGCTTGTGTGTACAATGTTGAATTACAATAGGAGAAGTGAAAAAAAAACGTTATTTAACTTTCATTTTAAAATTATATGACTTTTTTCATATTAGTGAATTATTCCACAGTACTGCACAGGACGACGTAAATTCATGTTTGCTTACGTGCAAAACGTTGAATTACATGAGATAAACTGAAAACAACCCGTTTTTTAACTTTCCTTTTAAAATTAAATCACTTTTTTCACATTAGTGCACTTTTGCCAAAACAGCTGTTTCAGACCGAGATAAGGTGGTTTTTGACAAAGTGTGTTTTATTCCACAGGACTGCACAGGACTGCATAAATTCATGTTTGCTTGTGTGTACAATGTTGAATTACAATAGGAGAAGTGAAAAGAAAACGTTATTTACCTTTCATTTTAAAATTATATGACTTTTTTCATATTAGTGAATTATTCCACAGTACTGCACAGGACTACGTAAATTCATGTTTGCTTACGTGCAAAACGTGGAATTACATGAGATAAACTGAAAACAACCCGTTTCTTAACTTTCCTTTTAAAATTAAATCACTTTTGCCAAAACAGCTGTTTCAGACCGAGATAAGGTGGTTTCTGACAAAGTGTGTTTTATTCCACAGTACTGCACAGGACTGCATAAATTCATGTTTGCTTGTGTGTACAATGTTGAATTACAATAGGAGAAGTGAAAAATAAACGTTAATTAACTTTCATTTTAAAATTGTATGACTTTTTTCATATTAGTGAATTATTACACAGTACTGCACAGGACTACGTAAATTCATGTTTGCTTATGTGCAAAACGTGGAATTACATGAGATAAACTGAAAACAACCCGTTTTTTAACTTTCCTTTTAAAATTAAATCACTTTTTTCACATTAGTGCACTTTTGCCAAAACAGCTGTTTCAGACCGAGATAAGGTGGTTTTTGACAAAATGTGTTTTATTCCACAGGACTGCATGAATTTAAGTTTGCTCATGTGTCAAACGTTGAATTACATAAGGTGAAGTGAAAAAAAAACGTTATTTAACTTTCATTTTAAAATTATATGACTTTTTTCACATTAGTGAATTATTCCACAGTACTGCACAGGACTGCGTAAATTCATGTTTGCTTCCGTGCAGAATGTTGAATTACATAAGATAAACTGAAAACAACCCGTTTTTTAACTTTCCTTTTAAAATTAAATCACTTTTTTCACATTAGTGCACCTTTGCCAAAACAGCTGTTTCAGACCGAGATAAGGTGGTTTTTGACAAAGTGTGTTTTATTCCACAGTACTGCACAGGACTGCATACATTTGTGTTTGTTTATGTGTCAAACGTTGAATTACATAAGGTGAAGTGAAAAAAAAACGTTATTTACCTTTGATTTTAAAATTATATGACTTTTTTCACATTACTGAATTGTTCCACAGTACTGCACAGGACTGCGTAAATTCATGTTTGCTTACGTGCAGAATGTTGAATTACATAAGATAAACTGAAAACAACCCGTTTTTTAACTTTCCTTTTAAAATTAAATCACTTTTTTCACCTTAGTACACCTTTGCCAAAACAGCTGTTTCAGACCGAGATAAGGTGGTTTTTGACAAAGTGTGTTTTATTCCACAGTACTGCACAGGACTGCATAAATTTGTGTTTGTTTATGTGTCAAACGTTGAATTACATAAGGTGAAGTGAAAAAAAAACGTTATTTACCTTTGATTTTAAAATTATATGACTTTTTTCACATTAGTGAATTATTCCACAGTACTGCACAGGACTGCGTAAATTCATGTTTGCTTACGTGCAGAATGTTGAATTACATAAGATAAACTGAAAACAACCCGTTTTTTAACTTTCCTTTTAAAATTAAATCACTTTTTTTCACCTTAGTGCACCTTTGCCAAAACAGCTGTTTCAGACCGAGATAAGGTGGTTTTTGACAAAGTGTGTTTTATTCCACAGTACTGCACAGGACTGCATAAATTTATGTTTGTTTATGTGTCAAACGTTGAATTACATAAGGTGAAGTGAAAAAAAACGTTATTTAACTTTCATTTTAAAATTATATGACTTTTTTCACATTAGTGAATTATTCCACAGTACTGCACAGGACTGCGTAAATTCATGTTTGCTTACGTGCAGAATGTTGAATTACATAAGATAAACTGAAAACAACCCGTTTTTTTACTTTTTTTTTAAAAATAAAACATTTTTTTTTTTTTAGTGCACTTGCCAAAACAGCTGTTTCAGACCGAGATAAAGTGGTTTTTGACCAAAGTGTGTTTCATTCCACAGAACTGAACATGACTGCGTAAATTCATATTTTCTCATGTGAAAAACATGGAATTACATAAGATGAAGTGAAAATAACCCGTCTTTTAACTTTCCTTTTAAAATTGAATGACTTTTTTTACAGTTGACCAAAAGTGTGATTTATTCCACGCAACTGCACAGGACTGCGTAAATTTATGTCTGCCCATATGCAGTTTTCTTTTTTTCATCTCATTTTAGTTATTGTGTCTATTTTCCAAACATAAGTTAGTTGTTTGATACTTGACTTGTGTTTTTTTCCTCCAATCATCTTGCATCACAAAAATAAATGTTTTGAAATGCAGTCAATTAGTATATATATGTGTGTATATATATATATAATGATGCCTCTCTGAATTTATCTCCAAAACCTTGACGGTATGAGATCAAAATGATTCCAAACATTAGACAGTCACTTATTGGTGGTACTCACCATGAAACTTGCCAAAATACTGTTACTCTCACTCTCCAAATCTTTATCTCCTCACAACCCCTTTTTGAAGCATAATGATGCATTTTATATAGCTGGTATGGCAACAAATCATTCAAACCTGTCAAACCTGTCACGTTGTCATCAGCTCAAAATACATTGAAATGCCATGAGCCAAAGACAGACACTGAAAGACTATGAGCCAATGAAAAGCTTCTAAACACAAAGCAGATTGCTAGAAGTGTTGAAAACAGCTTCAAACATCATCGGTCACATGACACTGGTGTTTTGATACATGCTCTGGCACAGCATTTCGAATCACTCCATTCAGGAAGAGTGACACAAACTACAAAGCCTCTGTATCATTTGCCCATCACTATTTAAATCCCAACCTAAGCATGCCTCAAAGAACTGTGCAATCACATCTCATTGCATATAGACCACAAAAACGGCAGCGAGGGTAAGGCAAATAGGAGGACCAAGGCAACATGCCACAAGAACTTAATTGTTCATAACCCCTGTACAACCAGTTCAGCAATCAGACCAAAGCAGTGAGGACCATTAGCTACGTGTCAGAGATGAATATGACATTATCCGTCCATCCACCACAAACAACTGCTTTGGAGATGCTGTCAATTCTCCATGAATTCATTTGCAGGAATTATATCCAAATCTCTGGATTGCCCTTCGCATTGTAGTGACTCCTCCTGTAACAGTTGCCTGTGCTGAGCAAAACTTTTCTAAACTGAAGCTCATTATAGCATATCTCCACTCATCAATGGCACAAGAATGTTTAAGTGGCCTGGCTATCATAAGCAGCTGTCATATGACCACGGAATTGAGACTGCACCCTAAGAAACTTTGCGCCATATAGTGCGGAAAATACGGTATATAGACCCCAATAAAGTGAGTTTTCTGACTGTTTTTGTTCGCTTAATGCGCCTTATAATCCGGTGTGGTTTATGTATGAAAAAAACCCGTAGAGGTGAAATTAATATAACCCGTTTTCAACGTTCCTTTTAAAATTGAAAGACTTTTTTCACATCAGTGCAGTCTGGACAAAACAGCTGCACATGCAGAACCTTGAATTTACATAAGGTGAAGTAAAAATAACCTGTATTATCACGTTCCTTTAAAAATTAAATGACTTTTTTCACATCAGTGCAGTCTGGACAAAACAGCTTTTTCAGACCAAGATGACTGAGAACAATATAAACGAGATAACTGCACAGGATTGCGAAAATTAATGTTTGCTTGGATGCAGAACCTGGAATTTACATAAGGTAAAGTAAAAATAACCTGTTTTTTATTGTTCTTTTAAAAATTAAATGACTTTTTTCACATTAGTGCAGTCTTGCCAAAACAGCTTTTTCAGAATGAGATAAGGTGCTTTTTGACCAAAGTGGTATTTATTCCACAGAACTGCACAGGATTGCGTAAATTCATGTTTGCTTACATGCAGAACCTTGAATTACACAAGGTGAAGTAAAAATAATAATTTTATAACGTTCCTATTAAAATTAAATGACTTTTTTCACATTAGTGATGTCAGGGCCTGGCGCACCTCCTTCCCCACAGGGGGCGCCAACCTCTCCTGGGGGCAGCGGGAGATGGCACACCTGTCCTGCATTCCGTCATCACGCTCCCGGGTTCTTAAGCCCCATCGCCGAAGGCAGAAGCTGGCTGGTCGTTTCTCTGCCACGCCTGAGATCCTGGTCCCCGTTTGTCTGTCTCCTGTGAACCCGACTGACTTTCGTCAGCCCGAATTCCCCGTCAGCCCGTTGGACAATTGCCTCGATCGTCCTTTTCCGGACATTCCCGTCCAGGCTGAGTATTACTGTCCTTACCCAGGAGCGTTTTGTGTTTATTGACTTGTTCTTAGAAATAAACTTGATTTCCCTCGTTACTTCGTGCTCTGCGTTTGGGTCCTCGTCCAAAACCTTAACAAGTGCATTCTTTCCAAAACTGCTTTTTCAGACAGAGATGAGGTTCTTTTTGACGAAA
Source organism: Lagocephalus sceleratus (assembly GCA_911728415.1). Lineage (NCBI taxonomy): Eukaryota > Metazoa > Chordata > Actinopteri > Tetraodontiformes > Tetraodontidae > Lagocephalus > Lagocephalus sceleratus. Next base: position 89,942 of record CAJVRN010000040.1, read on the forward strand.
GTGGGATTTATTCCACAGGACTGCATAAATTAATGTTTGTTTACATGCAGAACCTTGAATTACATAAGGTGAAGTAAAAAAAATAACCTGTTTTATAACGTTCCTTTAAAAATTAAAGGACTTTTTTCACATCAGTGCAATCTGGACAAAACAGCTTTTTCAGACCGAGATAACTGAACAACATAACCGAGAGAACTGCACAGGATTGTGAAAATTAATGTTTGCTTGGATGCAGAACCTTGAATTAATTTTTTTTCCCTTTAAAAATCAAATGACTTTCACATCAGTGCGTTCTTTCCAAAACAGCTTTTTCAGACAGAAATAAGATGCTTTTTGGCCAAAGTGTGATTTATTCCAAAGAACTGTACAGGACTGCGTAAATTCATGTGTGTTCAGTTGTGTAACGTTAAATTACATAAGGTGAATTAAATAACCCGTTTTTTTTAACCTTCCTTTAAAAATGACTTTTTTCAAATCAGTGCACTCCAGCCAAATGGCTCTTTCAGCCTGAGAAAAGGTGGTTTTTGACCAAACCGTGAATTATTCAACAGAACTGCACAGGACAACATAAATTCATGTGTACTCAGTTGTATAAAGTTGAATGAGGTGAAGTGATAATAACCAGTTTTAAAGCATTCCTTTTAAAAATTAAATTACTTTTTTCACATCAATGCACTCTGCGTAAATTCATGTTTGCCCAGGTGTAAAACTTTAAATTACGTGAGGTGAACGAAAAATGACCCGTTTTTTAACGTTCCTTTTAAAATCAAATGATTTTTTCACATCAATGCACTCTTGCCAAAATGGCTTTTTCAGAATGAGAAGGTGCTTTTTGACCAAAGTGGGATTTATTCCACAGAACTGCACAGCTTCTGGGAACTCCCTGGTGAGGGTGTTCCTGCAGGGGGCGTGGTGGAGCCCTTCCCCAGCTGCAGCTGGCACCGAGGACTGGCGCACCTGCAGACTATTGGCAATCAAGTAATCTATTTGGGACTGTCTTAACGGTTTGCCAGCGTTGGAGTGTCTACGTTCGATACCGGATCCCCAACCGCACCCACCTGGATTCCCCTTGTGCCTTTTCATTGTGGATTAACTGGAAACCCGTTCCCTTGATTGCCGTTGGGACTTCCTTCTTGGACTGCTTTTGGCCCCACTCGGGAGTTTTTGTTTTTCTTTTCTCTTGGTTTTTTCCTTCATTGACTGCTTTTGCCCCACTCAGGAGTTTTTTTTTTTTGTAAGTTTTCTTTTGGATTAATAACTAAATCGTTGTCTCCACGTCCTTGAGTTGGTTATGCTCCTGTGAACTACAATAAAGCCGACTCGAAAGACGATCCACCACTGTGTGCTGCCTGCTTTCGGGTCCTGGGACAACCGCTCATAACATCACACGCCGACCAGGCGGACCTGGACGCAGTGCGCAGTACCATGGAGGCTCAGGGTAGGTTGCTGGGTCAGCATGACCAGCTCCTGACAGATATCTGGTCCTCACTCCAGACCCTTAACGCCAGCGTGGCAGACCTGCGCACCTCGGGACGTGCAGAGCAGCCCCCGCCTCCAACCCCCACAGAGGCGCCGAGAGCCGCGTCACAGCTGGCCACCGCCGCACCACTGGAGCCCCACGTCCCCATCTCGGAGCGGTATTCTGGTGAGGCTGGTTCGTGTGCCTCGTTTTTGCTCCAATGTGGGCTTGTGTTCGATCTCCAGCCCCTCACATACCCCAGTGACAGGGCAAAGATGATTGCTTCCGTTGTAAACCTCCTCTCCGGGGGAGCGGCGTAATGGGCCACAGCCGTGCTGGAGGGCCAGACCCCCGCGTCCCCCAGTTATCCGGAGATTATGGCAGAATTACGACGTGTTTTTGACCATCCCGTCCAGAGCAGCAAAGCGTCCTCCCAGATCCTGTCCCTGCGCCAAGGTTCCAGCTCTGTCACCGACTACTCGATTCGCTTCCGCGTCCTCGCTGCTCGAAGTGGCTGGAATGACTCTGGAGGTGCTCATCAGCCTGGCTACCCGCTTGGATAACAGTCTTCGGGAGCGACGTCGGCAGAGGAGCGCTTCCGGGAGGTTCCCCTGACCAAGGGAGACCTCCGTGGGCTCGTCAGCCGTCGCCCCTGTCCCTGCGCCTGAGGTCTTGACCGGAGAGCCAATGCACTTGGGTCGAACGCTTCTATCCCAGTCGGAACGCCGGCGCCCAGCTGGCTCATGTTTCTATTGCGGCCTCGCAGGCCATCTCCTCGACGGCTGCCCGGTGCAGCCAAAGATTAAGCTCGTCAGTGTCGGAAGGAGTGCTGGCGATCGGATCCTCCTGCTCCTCTCCCGTCCGTCTCACCCTGTCTGGCACGCTCCTTTGGGGGCAGGAGTCGGTATCAACGACTTTCCTGGTGGATTCGGGTGCAGACGGCAACTTCATTAGCCAGGACCTGGCCCAGCAGGCCCGCCTTCCCTCGAGACACTGCCCAAACCAAAGACCATCCTGGGTCTTGACGGAGAGGTCCTGGCTAGGATAACCCAGCAGACCCAGGCAATCACCCTCGTCATTTCAGGTAATCATCGGGAACAGGTCCATTTTTTTCTCATCCGGTCCTCTTCTTCCCCCAGAGTCCTCGGTTGCCCATGGCTGGCTCTACACAACCCCCAGTTCGACTGGCCTACCAGGAGACTGACGAGCTGGAGTGTGAACTGCCACACCAACTGTCTGCATTCGGCGGTCACTTTCTCGACAGAGACTTCGGCGCCCGCCCAGGTGATCCAGTTCATGCTCACTTACCGCCCTGGCTCGTGTAACCGGAAGCCCGACGCCTTGTCCGCCAGTTCGCCACCTAGCCTGGGGAGACGGACCCAGAGCCCATATTACCCCTCTCCTGCATCCTGGGGGCTGCATCCTGGCAGGTGGAGGAGAGAGTCTGCGAGGCCAGGCATTCAGCTGCGGATCCTGGAGGAGGGACCGGTTGTTTGTCCCGGTGGCGATGATCAGAGGTGCTGCACTGGGCCCATTCTTTGAAATTGGCCTGTCATTCGGGAGTCAGCCACTCTTTACACTTCCTCTGGCAGCGTTTCTGGTGGCCCTCCATGGCCCGGGACACCAGGGAATATGTAGTGGCCTGCCCCATGTGTTCTAGGGGCAAAGCCTCCCACCAGCCACCGGCAGGACTCCTTCAGCCCCTGGAAATTCCTTGACGGCCGTGGTCACACATCGCGGTAGACTTCATTACCGGCCTCCCTCCTTCCCAGGGTCATCAGGTCGTTCTCACCGTGGTCGATCGGTTCTCTAAGTCGGCCCACTTTGCTCCCCTACCCAAGCTCCCGTCGGCAGCTGAGACTGGGGAGCTCCTGGTCCAGCATGTATTCCGCCTCCACAGGTTACCAAGGGACATTGTTTCTGATTGTGGTCCACAGTTCTGTTCACAGGTGTGGAGGGCTTTCTGTTGGGCGCTGGGAGCTTCGGTCAACCTTACGTTGGGATACCACCCACAGGCCAACGGGCAAGCAGAGAGAATGAACCAGAGCCTGGAGGATGCCCTGAGGTGTGTGGCAGCTCAAGACCCATCCTCCTGGAGCACCTACCTGCCGTGGGTAGAGTATGCCGACAATTCTTTGGTTTCTGCTTCCACTGGTCTGTCCCCTTTCATGGCTTCCCTGGGCTACCAGCCTCCATTATTTGAGGGCCTTCTTCTTTTCTTTTGGATTAATAACTAAATCGTTGTCTCCACGTCCTTGAGTTGGTTACGCTCCTGTGAACTACAATAAAGCCGACTCGAAAGACGATCCGCTGCCTGCTTTCGGGTCCTGGGACAACCGCTTTTAACATTTTCCACCCCAAAGGTGATTTTTGACCAAAGTGTGAATTATTGAACAGACCTGTACATGACTGCGTAAATTCATGTGTGTGTGAAGTTAAAACAACCCGTTATAAAACGTTCCTTTTAAAATTAAATGACTTTTTTCACATCAATGCACTCTCGCCAAAACATCTTTTTCAGTCCCAAAGAAGGTGGTTTTTGACCAAAGTGCGATTTATTTCACAGAACTGGCCTGTGTAAATTCATGTTTGCTTACAAGCAAAACGGTAAATCACACAAGGTAAAGTGAAAAATAACCCGTTTTTTTTCTTTTAGCCATTCCTTTTAAAATTAAATGACTTTTTTCAAATCAGTGCACTCTGGCCAAAACAGTTTTTTTAGACTGAGAAGGTGGTTTTTGACCAAAGTGTATTGAGGTGAAATGAAAATAACCCGTTTTTTAATCTTCTTGCAAACCAGATAGCTATCATTTAGGCAGAATGGTGCATTATCTACCTATTTTATCTTAGCCAGATGAAACAAGAGTCACAGTGATCTATATATTTCTTCCACAATTGATAATGTTTGAGCTTATTCACTAAAAGTTATTACTATTAGAGAAAAGGTGAGTCAGTCAAACCGGTTCCACAATGGGCCATGTGGCTGCAGGTTTTTGTTCCAACTCAGCAGCAGCACACCGGACTTGACTCATTTAATCAACTGATCTGAGTCTTCAGACCAATAATTGGTCAAACTGGGTGTGCTTGACTGGTTGGAGCAAAAACCTGTAGCCACACGGCCCTTTGTGGAACCGGTTTAACACCCCTGCATTAGACCATAGCAGATATGCTGAATGTACAATCTGAGAGGATCCCCACTGAAGTTATACTCCTTTAACCCTAGAAATGTTTCTGAAATGTCATCTTTAATTTCAATATCTAAGTCTATTGTGTCTTTTAGGCCCATCCCACCACACGAGATTTTACCATTGATTGGCAGTTCTGTTTGTGATCAGATCAATTCCTTTTTTATTTCTAAAGTTCTTGAGAAAGTGGTGCTGACTCAGCTGCTGGACTACCTGTAGGAGGAACAATTTGAGATGTTTCAGTCAGGCTTTCAAGCTCATCACAGCACAGAAATAGCATTACTTAAACTTACTAATGATCTTCTCATAGCTTTGGATCCTGATCTATCCTGGAAAATTCAATCAAGTCCAACTCTATAGTGTCTCATTCAGGGTTGAAAATAATCTTGTATTGAGTTTCTTGCAGCAGGGATACAAGTAAATGCAGCATGCAGGCTTACACAAAATTGTCTGAATATGTCCTGGAGCAGTATGCCTTTTGTACATAATTGTCTTGCAAACTTCCACTCCCACTTGTCTTCATATTTCTCACATATCTGTTGTTTTCCACTCAGGTAAGTCACAGCTGTAGAACCCTTTTTATGGATGACACTGGTTAAATTTTACTTAGCCTGTCATGCACTCTGAATCTCCACCACACATATAGGCCTACTTTTCAAAGTAGTCTATTATATTATAAACTTAATTGGATATATGCTGATTCTTTCTTATAAACTAAAAAGCAATAACATGTATGTACAAAGATTAGCTCTGGAACAATTGTAATTGAAGAACTCATCAGTCAGAAGATGAAGACTTCATTATATTTTAGTAGTCACCGTTCCAGTCAATCGTCCAAACCATTTGTTCATCCTATCACTGAAGGGATCATTGACATTGAAAATCTCAGCCAGCTCTTCAGAGAGAGCTTTGAGGCCCTCTATTGCCCCAGTTATGCTGCCATTGTGGTAAAATTTCTTCTTCTGGTGGTCGAGAGGTGCTGATGAGAAGGGAATCTTCGTAGACACTGACTTGGATTGAGATGTTTATTGGAGAGAACAGTCAGGTATCAATCGGACACTGCAGTTTGCTTAAGGGAGGTTTCTTGGTTCTGATGATGATCACCAAAGTGTTGATTTCGATATTCCCTTTTATACGGGGAAGTAAACAATGTTCTTTCCGGATGACGTCATCACGCAATATGGTAAACCAATTAATGTAGAACCCAGTCTGGTAGAAGGAAACCCAGTAACCTCAAAATGATACCACAAAATGAATCTCTTCATTTTGTGGTATCGACTCCTCTTTAAGAAAAACAAGGCATTAAATCACGAGCACAGACGAACACAGGAGACAGAATATATACATATGGATCCACAAGCCCATGTGAACATAGGAAACGGGACACAGCCACAGCATGTTTGACGCAAGGTCAGGTTGACTGGAAAAAAAGCCTTTCAGCAGTCAAGGCTACAGAAGAAGGATACTGACTGATATTTCTATACTTATGTGAAATGATGTTCAAATGCATGTGTTGAAGACAATAGTACAGCAGATAAGGCCTGCAGAAAACTAGTACAGGCGCTTCAGATCATACACCATCTGTTTGTGTTACTAGGTGTAAAAGTACAACAAACTTAAACATTTTGCATATGCCTTTTTCTGCTAATATCTCTAGGGGTATTCTATTTTGACCTTGTAGTTCACAAATCTGTTTTTATAATAGTTATCACTAATCCAACCAACATTTTGGTTTATAGTTGGCCACCACAAGGAAAAAGATTCTAACCCCATGCCCGCTTGGCTACAGGCTTTGAACTCCTCTGGGACTCCCCTTAGGATGCCTATGCTGTCTATATAGATTCAGTTGTTGAAGCTACCACCTGGGTTACTGCTGCAATGTCTCATCAGGCCAGCTGTTAGCTGAGGCTTTGGCTGCTAAAATCTGGATTGGAAAAATTAAATACCGGTTTCACAACTACCCTTCCATTGTCCTGGCAACTGATTTTAATGTCACCACACAACCACCACTGATCAGACCTGGCCATTTTCTGACATTGGGACAGGATACGTGGTACAATCATTGTCATTTGTTATATTGATTGTAGCATCACACCAACCATTAGGTAGCATCTGGAAATCTGTGACTCCCGTGGTTAAGAAACCAGGTGTAGTTTCCTTTGTGGTGGTCAGTGAGGGGAGTCACTAGCCTCTGGTTAAGAGTAGATTGGTTAGTGGAAAACAGATAATGTACGCATGAAGCAGAGAGGTCATTATGAGCTGTTAAACAGTATGCCATAGGTGGCACAAGGAATGCATTTAGACTGTTTAGCTTGTTTTTTAGTATACAACATCTATTAGCAACACTCATTTAATTCTTTATAACCAAAGTGGTTTTCTCTGTCAACTGGACTGGGTTTCTTCTCTTGAAGTCGTTTCGCCTCCAACCTCCAACATCACCAATGAGGAAAAAAGAGCCATTGCATCCTTAGCCAAAGACGCGAACATCACCGTCTTACCAGCTGACAAAGGTAGGTACACGGTCTTACTCAATACCACGGACTATGACACCAAAATAACCGCTCTCCTGGCAGACACCATCACATATGAGAAACTCAGGTGAGACCCCACCAGCTCATACAAGGTGGTGGACTTACTACAGAAACTAGAAAAGGATCAAGCAATCGACAGACCACAATAGTACCGTCTATATCCAGGAGAAACCATCCATTGCATCTATGGACTACCCAAGATCCACAAACCAGGGACCCCTCTCAGACCCGTAGTAAGCATCAATTCTGTTACATTTCCAAATATTTGTCCTCCATCTTGTCTCCCATGGTGGGTAACACCCCACACCACATCAAAAACACCCAGAATTTTGCTCAAAAGGTCAGCGGACTCGCACTACGTCCACAAGAGACTATGGTATCCTATGATCCACTCTTCACGTGCATCCCTACAACCAGCACCATAGACACCATCCACAAGCACCTTTTATTGGACAAGAACCTTCCACAACGAACAACCATAACACTGGCCCAAATCTGCACCATGCTGGACCTGTGTTTGAACACCACCTATTTCCACTACAGAGAAGGCTTCTACAGGCAGAAATATGGATGTGCCATGGGCTCACCATTATCCCCCATAGTTGCCAACCTATACATGGAGAAGGTGGAATCCCGGGCCCTGACATCTTTCACAGGAAAAGCACCAAGCCACTGGTTCAGGTATGTGGACGACACCTGGGTCAAAATTCAAACACAAGAATTGGAAGCGTTTTCGGATCACCTCAACAACACAGACGAGCATGTAAAATTCACCCTGGAAGACACAAAAGAAAACAGTTTGGCCTTCCTGGACTGCGCAGTCAAGATCACCAAGGATAGAAATCTCACCATCAAAGGTTAGTACATCCTAAAGACAAGACACCCAGACACAAACAAAGTACCGTAATTTCCGGACTATAGAGCGCACCTGATTATAAGCCACACCCAGTACATTTTTAAAGAAAAAAACATTTTGTACATACATAAGCCGCACCTGTCTATAAGCCGCATGTGCCCACATTGAAACAGATATTTACAAAGAAAGACGGTACACAAAGAGTTTTCAAAGTTTTAATAATATACCTTAGCTTTTCTTTCCAAACAGTGCCTGTGACGCGGCAGTAAGACAGCAGGAATACGGTAGCACAGCACTAACAGGGCTGGTTAAAAAAACACCGTAAAAGTTTACGTGCAGCAGCTCTGTTTCCTTCTTTATCGGCCAGCTCGTTTTGCTTTTAACTTGAAAGCTGCGTCATATGCATTTCTTCCTGCATTTTCCATGATGAGGGTCTGTTCATGCAAATTTTATTCATGGACAAAGCTCGACGTTACATTAAACTTGCATTTTCCTCGACACATACATTCCACCTGTCTCACTCTTACCTTTTCTGCTCGAGCGCCCCTGGCGGCCGTTAGAAAAAATGCATAAATTAGCCACATCGTTGCATAAGCCGCAGGGTTGAAAGCGTGTGACAAAAGTTGCGGCTTATAGTCCGGAAATTACGGTAATGTTTACACTGTACAGTGCCAGGAAGAATGCAAAGAACTGTACGTTGGGGAAACCAAACAACCCCTCCACAGAAGAATGACATAACACAGACGTGCCACCTCTTCAGGTCAAGTTTCAGCAGTCCACTTACACTTAAGAGAGTGGGCACTCCTTTGAGGACAGCCAAGTACGGACACTGGTCAGAGAAGACCGCTGGTTTGAGAGGGGTGTCAAGGAAGCTATCCATGTCAAATTGGAGAACCCATCCATAAACAGGGGTGGGGGCCTGAGGCACTTCCTTTCACCCATATATAATGTAGTCCTCCACTCCTTCCAACAACAAAACAAACATTCACACCATCCCAGAAGACCCAGTGAATCACCAGCATGTGATCCAGCAGACAAAGGGAAGACACCTCAACAGAAACTCGGTGAACAACCCTGCTAACGACTCTCAGGTGACCATCCAGATAATTTGCATGCCAATGGTCCAATGACTCTCGGGACCACCGAGATCATTTGCATGCCAATGGCCACAGGGGCCATGTACACTCACTGGCCACTTTATTAGGTACACCTGTCCAACTGCTCGTTAACACTTAATTTCTAATCAGCCAATCACATGGCAGCAACTCAGTGCATTTAGGCATGTAGACATGGTCAAGACAATCTCCTGCAGTTCAAACCGAGCATCAGTATGGGGAAGAAAGGTGATTTGAGTGACTTTGAACGTGGCATGGTTGTTGGTGCCAGAAGGGCTGGTCTGAGTATTTCAGAAACTGCTGATCTACTGGGATTTTCACGCACAACCATCTCTAGGGTTTACAGAGAATGGTCCAAAAAAGAAAAAATATCCAGTGAGTGGCAGTTCTGTGGGTGGAAATGCCTTGTTGATGCCAGAGGTCAGAGGAGAATGGCCAGACTGGTTCGAGCTGATAGAAAGGCAACAGTGACTCAAATAACCACCCGTTACAACCAAGGAACTTTGAGGCAGATGGGCTACAGCAGCAGAAGACCACACCGGGTGCCACTCCTTTCAGCTAAGAACAGGAAACTGAAGCTACAATTTGCACAAGCTCATCGAAATTGGACAATAGAAGATTGGAAAAACGTTGCCTGGTCTGATGAGTCTCGATTTCTGCTGCGACATTCGGATGGTAGGGTCAGAATTTGGTGTCAACAACATGAAAGCATGGATCCATCCTGCCTTGTATCAACGGTTCAGGCTGGTGGTGGTGTAATGGTGTGGGGAATATTTTCTTGGCACTCTTTGGGCCCCTTGGTACCAATTGAGCATCACTGCAAGCCACAGCCTACCTGAGTATTGTTGCTGACCATGTCCATCCCTTTATGACCACAATGTACCCAACTTCTGATGGCTACTTTCAGGGGGATAATGCGCCATTTGCTGGAATCATCTCAGACTGGTTTCTTGAACATGACAATGAGTTCACTTTACTCAAATGGCCTCCACAGTCACCAGATCTCAATCCAATAGAGCATCTTTGGGATGTGGTGGAACAGGAGATTTGCATCATGGATGTGCAGCCGACAAATCTGCGGCAACTGTGTGATGCTACATGTCAATATGGACCAAACTCTCTGAGGAATGCTTCCAGCACCTTGTTGAATCTATGCCATGAAGAATTAAGGCAGTTCTGAAGGCAAAAGGGGGTCCAACCTGTTACTAGCATGGTGTACCTAATAAAGTGGCCGGTGAGTGTATATATACACACACACATATATATGCATCTGTATAGTTCGAGGTCATAGTTCACCTAGCCACCTGGGCATGACAATGAACCCTGTTTTTGCTAGCTAATACGTCATTGATTATACTGCGCTAAAAACATGGCTGAGAAGAGTTCTTTTTTACATCAATATGAGATAAGTGTGTGTGCCTTATTTGTGGAGCTACGGTGGCGATTTCAAAATGGCACAATGTGGAGAGACACTATCAAACCACTCATGGCAGCTTAAACACAAACTATTCCCCCAAGACTGCGCTTCGGGTGGAGAAAGCCAAGCAGCAGACTTTTTTCACAAGAGCTCTGAGACAAACTGAGGTCCCCTTTCCGAAGCGATGTCAGAAGGGGAGCCGAAACGCGCAACCCAAGCCGAGAGAAATGCCCGCGCGACGTCTACCGATGCTGTGGATGATAGAGGGACTGCCTCTGGCCACCTGGTGGTCCGATCCACCATGGTGAGCAGATGAGTACACCCTTGAGAGGGGGGCAACGGTCCCACCAGGTCCACATGCATATGGTCAAACCGTCTGGCCGGGATCGCGAACGGTTCAAGGGGCGCCTTGGTGTGCCGGTGAACCTTCACCCGCTGGCATGCTATACAAGCTGCTGCCCATTCCTTGACCTTTTTACGGAGGCCAGGCCAGACAAACTTGGCACTCACCAGTTTCACCGACGCGCGAACCCCTGGGTGTGAGAGGGAGTGGACCAGGTCAAAGACCTTACGGCGCCAGGCCACCGGGACCACAGGTCGAGGACGACCAGTGGAGACGTCGCAAAGGAGGGCAGGACCACCGTCCTCCACCACCGCCTGCTGCAGCTGCAGGCCTGTACCGGTGGACTCCAGAGCCCGTATCTCCGAGTCCCCAGCTTGGTCAACGGCCATGGCAGCAAAATCCAGTCCCAGGTGCACGGGACAAACCAGCACCGGCGATCAATCGGCCACTGGATTGGCCTTCCCAGCCATGTGCCGAATGTCGGTCGTGAATTCTGAGACTGACGCCAGATGACGCTGCTGACGCACAGACCAAGGCTCAGAGACCTTCGACATAGCAAATGTCAGAGGTTTCTGGTCGACGTAGGCTGTGAAAGAGCGGCCCTCGAGCAGGAAACGAAAATGACGCGTGGCGAGGTACAGCGCGAGCAACTCACGGTCAAAAATGCTGTACTTCCGCTCATTGTCAAGCAGCTTGCGGCTGAAAAATGCGAGTGGCTGCCATTCGCCCGGACCCTCTGTTCGACCACCGCCCCGATGGCCACATCTGACGCGTCGGTTGTCAGAGCGATCGACGCCCAAGGTGCAGGGTGCGCCAACAGTGTGGCTTTGGCTAAAGCAGACTTGGCACCCTCAAAAGCCTGGATCCACTCAGCGGTCCAGTCGACCTGATCAGTGGCCTTCTTTGACCGCAGAGCCTCGTACAGGGGCTGCAGGAGGTGGGCTGCCCTGAGGAGAAAACGGTTATAAAAATTCACCATCCCCAAGAACTCCTGCAAAGCCTTCACGGAGACAGAACGTGGAAACTCCACCACCACCTACACCTTAGATGGCAATGGAACTGCGCCGAGGGAAGAAATCCAGTGGCCCAAGAAGTCAATCACAGGCAGACCAAACTGGCATTTTGCTGGGTTTACAATGAGGCCATGATCAGCCAGGCGCTGAAAAACCTGTCGAAGGTGCTTCAGGTGCTCCTCTGCTGATGGACTCGCTACCGATATGTCGTCCAAATAGACGAACACAAAGGTGAGGTCACGCAAAACCGAGTCCATCAACCGTTGGAATGTCTGTGCTGCCTCCTTCAGGCCGAAAGGCATTCACAAGAACTCGAACAACCCAAACGGGGTGATCACTGCTGTCTTGGGCACATCCTCCGCACGCACTGGAACTTGATGGTAACCACGCACCAGGTCTACCTTAGAGAAAATAGTAGTGCCCGACGGGAGAATGGAAAAATCCTGAATGTGCGGAATGGGGTAACGGTCGTGAGCTGTGATGTTGTTAAGACGACGAAAATCGCCACACGGCCGCCAAGTGCCATCCGCCTTGGGCACCATGTGGAGCGGCGAGGCCCATGGGCTTTTAGAGCGTCGCACAATTCCTAAACACTCCATGGTGGCGAATTCCTCCTTAGCCGTTGCCAGCTTCACAGTGTCGAGCCGCCGTGCACGTGCGAAAACCGGCGGACCTGCGGTGGGTATGAAGTGCTCAACCCCGTGCTTCGTGACCACTGTGGAAAACGCAGCCGTAGTCAGCAACGGAAAATCGGCTAGCAACTGCTGTAAAACGTCACCTGTTGCAGCAAAACTGGCATGTGCCGGTGGCCCAGGTCCCCCAGTCAGACATGGAAACGTGGAAAAGGACACAGCATCTATTAAACAACAGTTAGCAACGTCCACTAACAGACCATGAGAACATAGAAAATCTGCCCCGATAATGGGAACAGTAACTGAGGCTAACACAAAGTCCCACGTGAAACTGCGTCCGGCAAAACAAACAGTCACCGACCTGGTACCAAATGTCTCGATGGAGGAACCATTAGCAGCAGTCAGCTGGGGGCCGGCGCCCGAGGGTGACAGGTTTGCTCCACCTGGGGGGAGGAGGCTCTTCTGGGAGCCCGAATCCACCAGGAATCGTCGGCCTGACAGGGAGTCCTTAACGAAAAGCAGCTCCTCTTGTTCACCAGCGCCCACAGCTGCTACTGAGCGCTGGCTTTGGCGTTTCCCTGCATCTCGAACCCGCATGGAGGGACGCAGCGGCGAGCCTTGTGGCCAAAACGCTGGTGGAAGAAGCACAGGTCATTCTTCCTCCTCCAGGAGGAGACTCCAGCCACCATAGCCTGGTCCCCGTCCTCCGCCGCCAGCTGCTGGGCGTCCTGCAACACGCTCTGCGCGTTGGCGGTCAGCAGCACCCGATCCGCCTCCTCAGCCAAAGCGCGGAAATCACCTGTGGCCAGACTCGGGGAGTTCGCCAAGGCCGCGCGGACCGGATGTGGAAGCTGGCGCAGGAAAATGTGCGGGAAAAGGAAACCGCCCTTGTCCGAGCCTAGGAAGGATAGCATCCTGTCCATCAGGTCCACCGCCGAACTGTCACCCAAACCCGGCAGGGAAAGTAGTTTATCTGCCCTTTCCGCGGCGGACAGGCTGTACCTCCGGAGCAGGAGCGCTTTGAGTGCGGCGTACTTGCTGCACGCCGGCGGGTCCCGCAGCAGCTGCATGACGTGACGGGTGGTCTGCTGGTTCAGAGCCGCGACCACCAGGTAATATCTGGAGTCGTCCTCTGTGACTCCTCGTAGGTGGAACAGCGCTTCGGCATGCTGGAACCACGGGGCCGGGTCGCTCTGCCAGAACTCGGGCAGCTTCACGGACGTGGTGAAGCCGGTCGGATACGTGAGTTGGGGCAACGTGGCCGTAGAGGAGACGCCTTCGTCTGCTGCCTCGAACATGCTCAGAAGGGGTCACCAATGTGGCAGGACGAGGAACGACTCGACAGAAGGTGGTTTTAACTTCTTTTATTCCAAGCGCGAACAGACTGGAAAAAGGCGCGTGAACACAGCTTTAAATAACAATGGGCAAACCACATCCCTCAACCCATAATACACCTGGGTGTGAGGCATGCCCCCAACTGTCCACCACACTATTACCTACCTCAGAATTGAATACTGCGAGAGTGAGGTCCATGTCTCTTTCGTGCTGGGAACGGCAAGTCACCCCCTGACTTTCAACGGCTGGAGATTACAGCTGCTTTCCTAGCCGTTCAAGTTGATTAGATGTTGAGAGCAGAATTGGAGCTGCCATTGGATCAACTTTCTGTACCGACGGATGTTTTTACATATTTGTGGAAAATTGGGTTTCAACCATCAGAGATGCAACTCATGTCTCTCAGACGATCTGTGGAATGGTGGTGGTTGGATTGCAGGTCCAAGCTGTCTCTTTGATCCAGAAAGGGATTGGTCTTCAGACATCATGGAGGGTACAATTGGAGCTGATGATGTACAGGTCAAAATTGATGCCATGGTAAATATAATTATTACTCACGAGTCCCCGAATGCTACAGACCAGCTCCCATCATACTTTTCAGGAGAAATCACACACTGTCAAGAAGGAGGTTCTGGATAACAAACACCACTTCAGCTGTGAGGAAAAATCATATCACAATACAGCTTCTGTAGATGACACAAAAGCAAGTTGGGCAACCAAAAAATGGCAACCATAAAATGGTAGACCTAGCAAAAGAAAGGCTCCTGTAAAAGTTATGGTGTAATCTTTACTTATTTTGCAAGCAGAGCTGTTCATTTAGAGATAACACCATCTTAATGCATGCACTGGTATAACACCATACCAGCGCATTCATATGGTAAGGCGTCAACTCTGTTTTGAAAAGTCTAGTACATTGCAGATTTGTCTTTGAAAAGATGGGTACAGAAGTACCTCCCTTTGCTCAAAGACTGACAAAAATGTAATCAAAAGAGGAGAAATTTTGTTCCTGGAGACATTGGGCCTCATTCACGAACCATTCTTACGAACAAATTTGTTCGACCGCAGGTGCACTGCTGCATAATACTGATGCACTGTAAAAAAAAATCCGTGAAGCCGAGAGAAGTGAACCGCGTTATAGCGAGGGCTTTAGGGGATCAAGGATATGCCCTGGCTCCCTGGCTGTTGACACCACTGACCAACCCTCAGACTCCACAGGAAATTTTATTCAATCAGATGCACGCGCGCAGTTGCTCCACCATTGAATGCACTATCGGCATTTTAAAGGGGCGCTGGATGTGTTTGGACACAGCAGGTTGCAAATTGCTTTACAAATTGGAGAAGGTAATTTATTTTTGTTATAAAATCTGCTTAGATTACGTTTATTCATCTAACGTATGACTCTCCTTCACCATTACAGATCTGTAGGATAATCATGGCCTGCTGTGTCCTGCACAACATCGCTATGAAGTGTGTTGTCCCTCTTCCCCCTCAGCCACAACCCCGTGAGGATGTGTGTCTTGATGCAATGACTGATTGATGCCAGACTGCAGGCCCACGGTTCACGTTTGAGCACAATTAATTGCCCATTTATGAATTACATGCATTATTGTCACAATTTCAGTCTAACAGTCTTGATTCACTTCAAAAAGGAAAAAAAAGAGAGACCGGTTTCAGAGCACAGCTTTTATACGTTTATTTTTTTACATTCTTATTTTTTTTTTTACATTCTTGTTTATTTCTGAATGTAACTGATTTTCTCTGGGTGATTTCCTGCAGCAGTACCTCCACCTCTGAACTACCAAAGTTTTTTTTCTCCTCACCTGCTGCGCTCCATCCGACTTCTTTTTTGCTTTGGGCATTGTGCTGCTTTTTGCTCTGTGTACAGGGCCCTGCTACAGTTCCTTTTATGGGCATGAATGGGCGGTGACTTATGCCAATCCTATGTTAATTAGACTCACATGGCACACTCTCTGCGAACATTTCTGAGGCTTACGACCATGTTGATGAATCTGACATTGGGTTTTCTTAAGGAATTTAAGAACAACTTAAGAAAGAGTCTAAGAAGATTCTATGGAACATATTGGTGAATGAGGCCCATTGTTATGGTGATGGAGTGGCACTCAGCACACACACAACCTCGCCCATGGTGTCAAGGCAACTTCAAACAGCAAAGACACACTGACATAAAGCATGCTGGGAAATCCCTACATTGACCCTTCCCAACACGCTACAGTATATTTCGTACTTTTTTCTGTCCTTTCGTCCCACTCTCTTATCTCCTTTGCATGGTACTAGAGGATTTTATTGATTTATTTCTTGGGAAATTTAGCACCTTCCTTGTAGGCTCAGGAGGTCTTCCACAGTGCAGAAGAAGTTAGGATAACCATCTCCAACCATGCAGAGACATCCGTGCAGGAACAGCCGCTTGGATCCGTTTAAGCCACAGGGTGGTACCTTTTTTGCTGCTTTGTCATCATTCTTGTTTTTCTTTTTTTTTCTTCCCATAATGTGGATGGTAGAAAGGAGTCACAACTATTTAATTGTCCGTGATTGCCATGAGAACTGGCGTTGTATGGCATTCACTTTAAATAAAAATATCTTACAGAAATTACCTGTGTGTTAGCCACAAATACGTGGTAGTGGTTGTCAGGCTGTCTTAAGTATGTGGACTGTGGCTCAATGTGATGTTTCAATGTTTCAATCTGAATGCTAGGTGAGTGTATGTCCAGGAGTGATACTAACTGAGTACCACCCAAGGAAGGACAAGCGAAGAAGCACATTCTGTAAAATAAGGCGAAAGAACAACACAAGCAAAGTCATGTTTCTTCAGCGAGAGTTTTACTAAAGTGATTGAAATAATCTTTATATACGAGTACAAGTACTTCTTTACAAAAAATGTACGTCTTACATAGGGTTGCCACCTTTCTGAAGTGGTAGTAGTAATATAAATACATAACACAGGACACATCTTTTAGACCAAATACACGGCAGTCCTGTATTTTACAGGACGGGTGACAACGCCAAACCATTAGTATTATAGTCTGTTAATTTCTTTGTCCGTGGAAAAACTTAAAAATCAGCGAGGTATCAAATAATTATTTCCTCCCGTGTACATTTCGTTGGGAGATGTGCGGTTGACTTCGTGGGAATCTGTCACATTTTCCTGCCATTCTTGTTAGGGATGGAATGAATTGTAATTATTTTCTACACTTCTGCGATTGCTTTACCTTTTTGTCTGGGTAACGTCATTCGTCTGCCGCCTCTCTGAAAGTAGCGCTGTAAGCGTATCATAGTGTAGGGCAGTTGCCTAGTTGGGCCGATAGATGTCACCCTGCCCGTGGGGGGTCCGCTATAGCTTTAGCCATTTGGTCCTTGAGGGCCACCGTACGTGAGGGTGTGTTCCCGCCTAGCGCCATTTTGTTTTAATCTTCCCTGTTATTTGTTAAGGTAAGCAGCGGAAATTGGTGCTCTTGATAATTTCGTTATTTTTCGTATAAATGTCCTCTGTTTTATGTGCGGCATGTTCCATTTTGTTTTGAAGCTGCAATATGCGTGATGTTTGGTGAGATATTTCGTATAAGGATTTATGTTGAAGAATCTTCCCTGTTATTTATTAAGGTGGAGCCACCAGCGCTAATTACGGGATAAGAAAATAAACGGCGTGGTCCGAGCCACAAATAACACCGTGAGCCCGTGTCCTGCTTGTCTTTCCTCCACACCCCGCGAACAACGATCCCAACAAAACACAACGCAGAGTCTCCGGGAGTGTAGGAGGCTAAGTTTCGCCACGCGGGTTGCCCGGGTTACAATAGCAACACTGACAGCACTTTTTATTGGTCTAGAGATCCGCTTCCTCATTGCAGCAGTCACACAGCAACATAATGTTGTCTAATTGTTAAAGCAAAATCTTAATCAATATAGGCAGCGTCTGCAGTAGTCATCAGATTTTCCCCCCGTTTAATTATAATAAAAATCACTCAATATGGATTTAAAAAAAATCGTAACAAATTGTGTTCGTAATCAGGTCAAAACGGGAAGCCTGTTTTATTGTACAAATACAGGACGATTCTGTATTTTACAGGACAGTTGGCAACCCTACTTAAGACTTTCTGAGCTTCTTATATTGACACCTGTGCACTTTATTTTATTTGCTCATTGTTCTGCTGTTTGGAATCTTTAAATTGTATGAAATGACGGTTGTTCTGTTAAAGTTCTTTAATAAAGACTAATAAAAGGAAAAGAAATTGTTATGGCCAGAGGCCATACAAGAGAGAATCCAAATGCTTGACTCACAAGCAGGGGTTATATAAAAAAGAAAAATAGATTAATAACAAAAGTGTCTGCTGGTGAAAGAGGACTCAATGGTGTTCAAGGAACCCAAGGGAAGATTCAAAGGCAGGCAACACCAAGGTCAGGTCAGTCACATAGGGAAGACTCAGAGCTGGTGGATGTGATGGGTAACAGAAGAACTGGTGCTGGTAGAAGGCAGGCAGAGTCTTAATATGCTGACAGGTGATGAGAAGAGCTGCAGGTGTGGTAGATGGCAAAAGTGAAACCACATGTAGCAGGCTGAGCCTTGTGCACTCCGATTGGCTCTGCTTGCTCTGGATGTCCCTGATGAGGGCGCTGATTATAAAAGCGCAGGTGGCGCCCTGCGAGCCCTCTTGCTGCGCAACCTCCGGGTGCTCTGTTGTCGCCGGGTTGCCACATCCGGCCAGTCGCATCAGGCTAGTGGTTCTCCATCGGCACGTTCCGCGGGGTAGGTTGTAGCACGTTGTTCAGCCTCCGATCACTCCACTCACCCCTGATCGCGCCATTTGTTGAGGTACAGACAGGGCGCCAAGAGCCTTTCTGCCGTTCAACTCCCGGGCGCTTTAACTCGCGCCGGGCTACCAGAACCAGTTGCCTCACCACTTGGTTCTCAACAAGCGCGTTCTGCAGGGTAAGTCGTGACCCGTCTCCGCTATGTGTGCGAAGGTTGCTTTTCCCATTGCGTTTCGTCACTTAGAGCGCGTCTTCCCCTCACCGGGAGCCATTTCCCTGTACGCTGTGGCCGGCTCGCTAGCGCAGCTACATCGCCTGCTCCGAGACGCTCACCGCAAGGCCCCATCGCAGGTATGTGGCAGTACTGCCAATAGAGGTTGTTGCTACGATGTCATTAACTCTTTCTGCCCTGTGGCACAGGCATCGGGTGTCCTCGTGACGACACCTAGACGGCACGCGGTTGTTCAGTCCGCTGTCGTTTTGCCTCGATTGTTGTTACCGTAAACACTGTTGTACCCCCACCACCCTTCTGGTGGTGCTATACGCATCGCACCCTAGGGAGTGTGGGGAATGATTTTGGGATTTGGTGGGCAGATAATAGATTCGTTTTGTTTTGATGTTTATTTTCTCTTCTAATTGTACCTGTCTTTCTTTTGTGTCAGTGTGCCTTATTTAACATTAATAGTGTGAACGTCTTTGCATTTAACCATTTGTTTCCGTCTGTGTGTTTCGTGTGCTTATTTTGCTTTAGTTACTGCACTTGCTTGCTGTGTAGTTCTTGCATGCTCTGTGCTGAGTGCAGTGTATTTATTTCTTTGGTTTGTTTTGCATGTCGTTTGGTGTTTGTTTATTCTGTTTCTGTCCGCCTGTCCAATTGGGTTTATTGTCTTAGTAAGGGTTAATCTTTATTCGGGTGGGTTACTCTGATTTGAGGTCTGGGAGGTTTGATTTGGGGTGGTTTACATGTTGGTTTGGGAGTTTTAGCCATCTTAGTGGGAGGGGTATTTTAATTAAAGTCGAGCTACGTAGCTTCCATTTTATCGTTGTTGTGTCAAAAGAAAGAAACTGTTTTCCTTGTGCGAATAAAGTGTTTTTCTTGTGTATACTGGACCCTGTCTCAAGCCTTCATTAGCCACGTACTTGTACGCTCACTTCTACCAATTCTCCAGGTGGAATTCCTGGGGTGGCGTTGTCAGTACATCCCTACTCCTCTTTAACCCACCAAATTGAGTTCAGGACTTTAGACCTTTTGTGTTCAATTTGGTACTTTCTTCACCCCCACCCCCTTTGGCTGCCACACACTCATCTCTGGTCAAAAGGGTGACTGTGATTATGAGATATAGAGGAAACATGAGTACACAAGTGTGTTTTGGGAGGACCTTTATTCTGAAATACATCAGAATTTTCATCTCAATGTTTAAAAGACCTTAAATTTCAAATGCTATCTCAGAAATTTCTATAATTGAGTGTGCCGTCTTCCAGGGTCTTGAACACCTATACTGAATTGGAATTATAGAATGATAACTAGTAATTTTGCGAAAATATTAATCTGAAATGTAATTGTTTGGAGGACCTTTTTTCGATTTACTACATCAGAATTTTCTGAAACTTGGTTGAGGTTCTCCTGGGGACAGAGTCAGGGTGGTAGTTTAAGAATTACCATCCTGAGAGAAGTTTTTTGTTTGCATGATTAGTTATTTCTACACTTATTATTCCATGAATAGTTTCATGTTGCGCTATAGAATCA
Organism: Lagocephalus sceleratus; assembly: GCA_911728415.1. Taxonomy (NCBI): domain Eukaryota; kingdom Metazoa; phylum Chordata; class Actinopteri; order Tetraodontiformes; family Tetraodontidae; genus Lagocephalus; species Lagocephalus sceleratus. Next base: position 110,336 of record CAJVRN010000040.1, read on the forward strand.
CAATCTTTAGAAATGTGCGTATATGTAGAATTTAATCTTGGGGAAGTTAAACATTTTTATTTCTCTCTTAAGCGGTGTCGCTTTCTTCTCCAAATGGTACAAAGCTGCTGCTGTAACTGCTTAAAATGGAAGAACAATGCAAGCAAGACTAGGATGAGAGAAGCAGATTTTTATTGTAGCACATTATACATATATTTCTGAAGTAAAGATATATATACATGCCAGATGGTAGACAATGAATCAGTAACAGATAAAGACAATACAGACAAACAGATAAAGTAATACAGACATCCCTCTGCTGTTACTTTTATTTTGGATAAACATGACCATATAATCTGAAAACCTTTAGAATCTAACATAAAAATCATCCCTTGATGCTGAAAAAGTTTGATCTTTGGTAAAGATGAGGAAATTCAGGAAAAATTATTAAATTCTTGAGGAAAACTAAGTCCAATCATATGTGCAAATTAAGAGAAAATGGTAAAACCAGTTTTTTAAAGAGCTGTCATATTAAATACTAATACACATGCCATACAAAAAGAAATTAAGCTGCATTCAAATCTGGAGGCCTATTACTTCTTGTTACTGGTAAGGCACCCTTCCCTATTATGGAAAGACATTTTCCATTTTGTAAATACTAGTTTGCTTGCTTGAATACACAAATACAAATAGGTTTATGTGACATTTCTTTACCATTAAATCTACTCAGAAACTGAGAACAAGCACTGTTCTTTAAAAGACCACTTTATGTTGTTCTAACCCCCACAGTGTCTGACCAATAGGGAACACACCTTTAATTTTTCAGTCTTCATGTAAACACAAATACACAGAAAATAAAACACTACATAAATGTTCTAATCCCTTACACACACTAAAATAACAAAAACATGAAATCATAATGAGTAATAATAGATCAAACTTCTATCATTGTGTGTTTAAAATTATGAATAGGTCAAATATCCAACATGCAGCTCCAACCATCACAACAGAAGTGTACAGATATAGTGCTTCTCTCTGACAGACAGTCCAACCATAGAAATTAACTACATTAAAACTCTTTAAGGTCTCATAAGATTCAGTCAAAAGAGGACAAAGAAGGTTAGGAAGCCAGCAAAAGAAACTAAATAATCAAACATTGTTGAAATGTGACTGAGAAAACACATAGCTTCCCAGACTTTAACAGAATTGGAGGAGGTGGGTATCCTATTGTTACAATCTTTAATTTAGATTTGTCTGTTTCCATTGTTATTCTGCCCTATGTTTCACAGGGTTTTGAAAAACGCTGGCTGACACTGTACATAGTCTACACTGGTTTCAGTAAACTAAATAATCAAACATTCACTCCCATGAGGTCAGCCTGGAACTAAAGATCCAACTACATGATTTCAAACCAACATGCACTTTCAAAAACACATAACTTATTTCATAAAAACAAAACCAACCTTTCCAGTCAGCCACATTTCACTTCACCAGGCTCTTATACCTGTATGTTTAAGGACTACCACAATCATACTAGTGCCCTGACTTTTAAACAATACCAGTTTGTTTATCGCTGTTCTTTACACTGATGACGCATGACTGGTGAGCCTGTTTTAATCAGATCCAAGACGGGAGACGATCTGGCCTATACAGAGGTGGTACATCTGGTTGAACAGTGTACAGGTATACCTCCTCTGTATAAGCCAGATTGACTCCTGCCTCGGACAGTCATGCACCATTAGTGTAAACTGTTCAACCAGGTATACCACCTGCTTGAAAAGTGCAACACAAACAAACTTAAGCTGAATGTTAGCAAAACCAAGAAGATCATTATGGACTTCACACTCATATTCCACTCCTTAATGATAACCCCATAGAAGAAATTGTTGACAGCACCAAGGTCCTGAGGGCAAGAATAACCAACATCCTGTCCTGGTCATGTCACATAGATGACTGAGTGGGAAAGGGACAAAAGACAGCATGCTCACAGGCTGCAGCTCTATCTGGCCGAGGTTCTGCAAGGCCACAAACTGGAAGTCTTTGCAGAGAGTGTTGAGGACTGCTGAAATGATCATTGGGACTTCAATCTGCTCCATTCAAGACATTGGAAAAAGGTCCTGTCTGACCAGAACTAATGTAAAGTACTCAACCCATCCCTACCATGGACTGTTTGCTCTGCAGCATCTGGACCCGAACAGCCAGAGTTTATTACAGTGCAATGATGGTATAGCATGAATGAAAGTAAATTGTATCAATCAATAAATTCAGTTCTACAAATCCAACAGGTCCAAAGTGCTGGAAAAGAGCAATTAAATTAAATGTGTTGATAATAATCACTGCATGGGTCAGAGATTAGTGTCACAGATAATTATTGTTTTTTTGGTTCCTGATGAAGATAGGCTTTAAATCAGAGGTGTGTGAACAAGTTCAGCATAAAGAAACAAATAAAACAACAATGCAAAAAGCCGCACAAAACATGGATTATCCACGTCAATAGCCACTTACTGATTATTAGCATCATACAATGCAAACAGTTTTCAGAAATTGTGTTTCTGAAATCAGTCAAACACCTGGTAATTTAGGTTTTTCACAACTGTTTATAGGTTTAGTTCTGGCTACTCAAAGCAACTCCTTACAATGCATAAGAACAGAGATATTTTGACTTCAATTATGTAAGTGTTTAAAAAAAGGTTAAACTTCCCTTGCAGATCTAAATTTAGATTTTTGAGATGATTCTATACGTTGATCTGAAATCCGAAATCTGGATTTCATTGACAGGGAGGTGTCACAGGATAGTCCTATTTTTTCCTCAAGAAACAACATTACTGGTTTCAGAAGTTCCAAAATGAGAAAACATGTTACCTCATGAAAGCCATAGAACAGAGAAGAGGCAGTTGCAAAGACTGTAAAGGTCTTCATAAAGATAAAAATTTTTTGGAACTGCCTGATTACAAGTATGAGTGTGACTAAAATTCATAATTTTTAGAACACATTTCATTATGTGCTTTATATTTAGCATCTTGGATATGAGGTGGTCTTGTTGGATCATGTAGTAAAAGGTCCACAAATAAAGGAAATGAACATCAGTTTTACAAAGGCCTACAATTAGTAGGTTAATTGTGATTACTTCAAAATTTTTCTGTCAAAAAGCAATCAGTACTTATGTAAGGTCAATGCCCCCCCTATTCTTTATATATTCACTTTGCTTTTCCTTGCCCTGGCTTGGCCAAGACGAAGCAATGAGTATTGCTGGCTCAGCTGAAGTACAATTAAGGCCTTTGTTTACATCTGTGTTTGGAATGTAGGGCATTTTTCCATAGTCACAAAATTGTTATCTTATTACATGTTAGGAATTGGTATTAAATTAATTAATTTGAATCATATTCTAATCAACAACAAAATATTTTTATTTTCTTTTTTTAAATGAAATTAGCCGCACAGGAGATGTCAAAGAGCTTCAGGTTTGCCACTCTTGCTACTACATAGAGGTATATACTCTTTGCCGCTGCCCTACATGTAAATAAAAAAGTTTGTCGACAATCAAGTGACTTTAAAAGAAATCTTGAATTGAAAGGACTTACATGTGCACCAATTCAACAAATAATGACAGCAATGATTACTCAGAACAGTGCAAATGCTTTTTGAATTTGTCACAGTAACAGAGTGATCTAATGTCAGTCTCATTAAGGAAGCGTGAAAACTTAAGGCACTACAGTCTGAGGTGAAGTATCATTTTAAATCAACCTATTTTGTGGAGAAACTTAGTGTAGTAGGTAGTGAAACTTAAAAACAAGGGTGTCAGTTATTACTCAGAATCTTTGTAACAATCCTCACTTTAGAAATATGAAGAGGATGGGTCTATTTTTTTCTGCACTTTTGCAGACAGCCCAGACAGGCATGTCTCTGGCATGTCAACTCGCTGGGATGTGCTACTCATAATGATAAGGTTAGAAGTGAGAGCTAAGCACAAAGAAGCTTGATTGGTAAGGAGAAAATCTGAAAGCTTACAGTCGAGTGAAAGGGCCTACATGAAGAGGTGCTCTCAGTTTGGGTGAAGAGCAAGCGTTGGTGTTGAACATGGAGGATGGGGAGGAGGAATAAGGAGCAAAGGATGCAGATGACGAGTCACCACCAGTGTTCAGCGTGAAGACACTGGAGATAGCCACATCCACAATACCTTGACATAGCTCTGGATAGAGTTTCCTGGTAAGGGATAAAAGAATTATCACTGTCGTCAAATATTCTAAATAACAGAAAACATTCCCACTGCAGAGCTAAGATGGGACAAGAAAAAAGTAATTTATGTCAGAGTTAAACACATTTTCATTGAAAAAAAGGCTTAAAATATTTATAAGAAATTTTTCAAGCTATAAAAGCAATAAAAAACCTATGATAAAGAATGTCTTATTTGATTATACAAGCACAGTAACAAAACATGGATACAAAGCTTTAAGTGTTATAGAGTGAGAAATAAGACAAAAAAACACTTAGAAGAAGTCTGTGAAATAAAAAAGCATTTTAATGTGAATAATGAAGTGTGAATGTTACTGACTGTGCACAAGCTGGAGCTCCATTGATCTCAATCAGCCACACTTTGAAGCTCTCATCCACCATGAAATCAAATCCAAAGAGCTGGAAGCTCTGATAAGACAAGAGTTTGGTGCTGATTGCTGGCTCAATACAAGTCAGGCAACTCCTGTGAAAGCACAAGATTGATGTCCCGTCATGTGACAATTAATGAAAACAATGTTATTGCTGTTTGGCATAGGTAAATGACTTAACTACTCAAAACATACTTTTGCATGTATCTTTTAGAGACTGTTACTTTAAAAAAATAAAAAAAAATCTGTAATTACTGTTAAATTTTTTATACATCACAATGAATTTGGAAAAAAATAATCAAAATGTAATGTGTTTACTTAGAACTAAGAAGCAATTACAAAAGTAACTTACTTAATGATCTGCTTGATCTGAGGTAAGATGGTGGTCTCCAGGGACACATTATGATTGTTCAGTAGATACACCCTGAATTCATCAAAAAACATCTCGTTCCCTTCCTCATATCGTCCATAGTTCTGGGAGTGCTCCTTCTGGATGCAGTGGTTGGTCAGATGGCTCGTCATGTCCTGGAGATCTGAGCTGTTGTACGGCTCTGAGGAAGTCCTCAGCACACCTTCGCGGTACAAATAAATATTGTACTGATGGTCCACTAGCACCCAGCTCCTAAGAATAGTGTCACACAAACCAAATATACCTCACAGTAAAAATTCAGACTGAAAAGCACATTCCAATTGTTTGAGTTCAACTTAAGACACTTGCCTAATGTCAAATTTCCGATGTCCTGGCTCCAGAAGCAGAGGCTTCTCTAAGTACTTTTGAATAACATGAACCTGTCCCTGATCATCAATGAAATCTAGCAGCTGATTAGCATCATGGGATATTAAAATACCAGCACCTGCAGAATTACACATATATCGAATTTATTCAAAAATGTAAAAACATGCAATTTGAAAGAAAAATAGATGTTTTTCACCAAAATATAACCTACAATATTGAAAAGCTTTTCAAAATAATTCAGATTTGGTTAGCTATTATCTTCAAGATTGTTTACTTAGTTTTACCTTTAGCGCCAGCAGAAGATTTAGCTATCCACACTGTGCCATCCCCACTTTCTTTTTTAGTATTATAAGAAGCCAAGAAAACCTCCCGCTCATCTGTTTTAGGGTTGCTCTTCAGATGGTTAATGCCATTTGTGGCTGGAGCCACAGGGGTGTTGAGGTTAGTAGGGTAAATGATGTAGGATTCTGGGAACCAGTTGCAGGAGTCCGACAGCTCTGGGCTAGTCTTTATCATCCTTTCACAGAAGGGAAATGGTCAGCCAATGTAAGGATCACTGAACAATTTTTAAAAAAAAATATACAATGGTGAAACAAATTATAGGGGTTTTATTTAAAACACAAATTCTCACTTCACCAACGATGCCTTTCTGCAAAGCTTGTCTGCTCCTCTGTAATAATTCACCAGCTGCACCAGTCCTGGTTCATGACCTTTAAAGATTAAGAGATTTTAAACAAACTCACAACAAAAACGTGCAATTGTCTCCACTGAAGGCTGCAGAATTGGCAGAGACAACTGCATCTCACGGACTATAGTAAATATATTACCAGCTTTTCTCACTACCATGAGCAATGATAAAACCAGGAGAAAATACAAATCAATAAATCTTTATCTAAGACTTATTGTAATCAAAGACTTATTCAGACGTGATCTTAATAACAGTCTTTACCTAAGCGGCCAAACGGTAGTCTGTTCCTTTCACCAAGCATCAAGTTGAATCTGGGATTGTCTCTTTTTAGCCTCTTCCAATGCCCAGTTGAGATAAGGATTTTGGAAATTTCTGCATAAACCGTGCTATTGTCGTCACGATTTACAAAGGTATACATGGGGTAATTCATTATTCCACACTGGCTATATCGTATAATATGGAATGCGAAAGCGTTAAGAACTAGCTGTGAAACTGGGTCTGAAGCTCTGTAGTCGGCAATGCAGCAGACACATCACTGACGTTTGTCCCCTCTGACTGTGCCATACTGACGATTTGGGTAATCCAAACTTCCCAGTTAACACAGTATATTTCGTTTCTTTATATCAAACAAGGCCACCTGAAAAATAACTATTGTACTCTGTTTGGCAAAAAGGGTTCCTCCAGTAACTTGAGACTAGGGTGTGACTGCTGCTACCGTCTCCTGGGGTTCGTCCCGTCTGGATTAACGATTATTTACATCCTGTCTCAGCAATCGCTTCCAATGTTAGCTAACGGAGTTCAACGATCCGCGAAACATTTATCAGATATGACTTTTATGATCAAATATATAGTTACGGTCTACTAAACTTTAACCTGTAACCCCGTTAGCCATACTATCACACGCAGTTTATTATCTCACGGGTGGCCTTCTATGAGGTACTGCAGCTTCTGCTGCTGTCTTCCGTGTTGACGACGTAGACAAAAAATACTCCATTGTGGTTAGTGTAGTTCTCACATTGACTGAATATACTGCTCTTGGATGAAATGATCTCTTTCTTAATTTTGCGACAGTAAATCATCGTAACTAAAGTTAATTTAATCAAGATGTTTGTTTTGTCCTACATCTGAAGGACAGAAATAGTGTAATCAGTTAAATTTCTGCATTTATGTACTGCATTTCCCAGAGTACAAAGCGGTGAATCGTAATGCTGATATAGTATTATGGCCACAAGATGGGGTAATAGACCTGTTTACCAGTATTTACCAAGTTGGCTTCGAAAACGGTGACGTAACAAAATAAGATGAAAGAAATAAAGAAAAAGTAGCCTCTTCTAATTAAGACGGTTCCATGGGTGTTATCCGAACGATACACTTTTTCGTGTACTCCCCCCATTTTAAATTTAACAGTAGTTTTCGAAATAACCCGGATGATTCTCCCGGAAGTGACGAAACCGAAAATCGTTCAAGTTTTTTTTTCAAACAAATACTTTGCTAAACAACGGTCCTTATAATTGCCCGTATCCATTTTGTGTCTATATATTAGAAAATCGAATAAATGGGATTATTACTTAAAGTCAGGAGAAAGTTTTGACTTATGTAATATGAATGTCAGGTGAAACCAATGTTCCGAGGTTACTGAGAGCGAGATCGTTACCGGAAGTAGGAACATACCGGCGGACCGGTGGCGGGGACGATCAATTGCTGAGGCAACGTGTGGTAACAGTAGTGTTAGTAACCTCGATTTACAAAAGGTGTTTATTCTGTAACTTTTTAATCGTTCGGTGTTTGTGATACCGTGATAACAACATATTATACATTGTAAGTGATGTTCATCACATGTTCTGTCGCTTCTTTGGTACTTATTTATTTTTGCGTATTGGCTTGCGCATGTTTTTCTTACCGATGTTATTTATTGCTGTATTTGCAGCAAATGTTAAACTCGATAACACAGTAAAAAGTAGACTGTTAGTTTATATGTAGCATGTGACAAAAATCACTGTAACATCGGTTTTAGACATTAATTTCTTCTTGAGTAGTGCATGCAAAAAAATAAATCACCCATTTTAGTCATACTTATGAGAGTAACAACAAGAATTTTGGAAATAAAGGGAACTATGATCCATACATAATGAATATCATGCAACCGTTTAGAAATTGGTTTAAAAAGTTATTTTTTCGTGTTTTTGATAAATAATTGTGCATCATTGGGTCAGGGCATTGGGTTATTACTATATACACAAGACCTCCACAGTTATTCTCTCTCCCATTTCAATACACTTTGAATATTCATCTTTTTAAAATAGTGTATTACTGTCACTATGTGCTGTACAGTGTCATTGAGTGTTTAAAGGCACCTATAAATAATAATTATCATTAAAAATAATTTTTTGTCATTCTAAAATCTAGTCGTTTTTTAAAAGCAGTATCACATATTGTGTTGTAATTTGTTGCTTACTTTTAGTTTAGTTTTTTAATTTATTGGTCAGGGTACTTCTTTCTAGGTTAACTTGGATCATTTATTTTTAATAACCTTTGCCCCCCTTTCCTTCATCAGGCTGGATCAGGCCAGGCATGAGTAGTGCACACCTGGACGAATGGCAGAGAAGGTCCTTTGACATTTCATCTGGCAACTTTACACCTGAGCAGACGGCCGATGCCTACCGGGCCCATATACTCTCCATTCAGTATGCATGGGCAAACTCCCAGCTCTCTCAGGCCAGCATGGCTGTCCTATTCAAGACCTACTCGGAGCGCTATGCCAAAGTTATGGACTCAGATGACCCCCACACAGGGCTTAATAACTATGCAGAGAGTGCCCTGCATCTTGCTCATAGTCAGAGGAACCACAGTGACAAGTGGGAGTCTTCCCTGACCATGGAGAATGTGCTGGATCTGCCCTGTGTACAGAAGATGAGGCAAGCAGGGGGAGGAGATTCCCAGGTGGCACCATCAGATGTGAGCATCTGGGTGGGGCGAGAAAGCAGAGGCAAATTAGAGACTCCATTGTTCAAACCCTTAGGATCAACACAGCCAAAAACAGAGATTAATTTTGCCAACAGCATTCTTAGAACTAATATTGCATCCGCAAAGCCAAAAGTCTGTGACTTCACCTCGAGTAATTCATATTCAATGTCCCAACATCAGTCTGTGTTTTGTCCTCCTCCTCTGGGGAATCCTGGTCATGCAGGAGGGACACAAAACTATCAGTCCTGCACCTTTTCCACTTCAGATCCATCTAAGCGAAATAATTTTTACAACCAAGATGGAGCAGAGATTGGTAGGGGACATAGTGAAGGTCCAGCAAGCACTGACTTGAGAGCAGGAATAAATTTCAAAACAGCTCGTGAGCAATTTGTTGTTGATCAACAGAAAAAACACCCCAATCAGCTCCATCGAGGTCAGTACACTGCTGTCTCATTAACGGTCAAGAAGTCTCTTGGTGCTAACAGGTCACGTGGTGCATCTTCAAAATTTGTGTCACCTATTCCACGACAGGAAGAAGAAAGTGGAAAGACCTTGAATAATAATCAGGAACCCCAAATCATTGATGAACGACTCAAAAATTTTGAACCAAAGATAATTGAACTGATCATGAGTGAAATCATGGATCATGGGCCTCCTGTTGGCTGGGATGACATAGCTGGTCTGGAATTTGCGAAGACCACTATAAAGGAGATTGTGGTGTGGCCAATGCTGCGACCTGATATCTTTACTGGGCTCCGTGGCCCTCCCAAAGGAATCCTGCTGTTTGGGCCTCCAGGTACTGGAAAAACCCTCATAGGTAAATGCATAGCTTGTCACTCAGGTGCCACCTTCTTTAGCATCAGTGCATCATCACTTACATCTAAGTGGGTGGGTGAAGGAGAAAAAATGGTGCGGGCTCTCTTTGCAATTGCTCGCTGCCATCAACCTGCTGTAATATTCATCGATGAGATTGACTCATTGTTGTCGCAGCGGACAGATGGGGAGCATGACTCATCTCGGAGAATAAAGACCGAGTTCTTGGTGCAGTTAGATGGGGCTGCCACGTCAGCAGAAGATCGCATCCTGGTAGTGGGTGCCACCAACCGACCTCAAGAGATTGATGAGGCTGCCCGACGACGTCTGGCAAAGAGGTTATATATCCCACTGCCAGAGGCAGCTGCAAGGCTTCAGATAGTAACTAACCTGATGGCTCAAGAGAAGAACCAACTCAGAGAGCAAGAGCTGGACAGTGTGGTTGCTTCCACACATGGTTTTTCTGGGGCTGATATGACTCAGCTCTGTAGAGAGGCTGCACTGGGACCAATCCGGAGTATCCAGCTTGGTGACATCAGCACTATCACTGCAGAGCAGGTGAGACCAATTCTCCACACTGATTTCCTGGAAGCCCTAAATACTGTCAGACCCAGTGTCTCATCAAAAGACTTGGAGCTGTATGAAGAGTGGAATAAGACATTTGGATGTGGACGGTAAAATAGGCCTGTCATGCTAATGACATTTTACTCTGAGTTACTGATGTAAACAAATTTCTATCATTGAATATTATTCACATCAATTAAAATGTAGGTTATTCTCACCACAGTTTATGTTTGATTTTATTAATCTCTTTAAGAAAAGGCCTGAAATGCATCTTTACACTTTAAAGGTTTTGCGTTTAGTATTATAAATGCAGCTGTAATTCCAGTATATAAATTCTGTTTGTCACATCTATTTCTCACAGTTGTGTTTTTGATAAATAAGATGTTACAATTGTATAAATAAAATATAACTTTCACGCAATACTAATTGTCTTCTGTATGTTTGTGCTTGTTTGAACAGTGTTCAAGACAAATGCTGTTTCCTCAAATGTCCACATCAGTAATATAATCTAATGAGGCAAATGGAATTACTGAACCTCCAATAACTGAAAATGAAACAAACAGTTATGTAAGCGAGGAAGTGTACTTGTACCACTCCCCCACATACACACACAATCTTTAAAAATGTAACAATCTTTAATGTAACAATCTTTGAAAAGCCCATGAAAAAAAATTTAATTTATTTTCATCTTTTTGTCAAGCTTCCGAATAAGTATTTCAGATGTTTTGTTGGACACTGAAACTGTTTAATTAGCCAGCAGTGAAAATAGTTGCCCCCACCCCATGGCACCTCTGTACAGAGGGATTATGGACATATGTAGGGGATTTCTCTGGTGCTCACACTCTGGGATTGTGTGGACATAAAATGCACCAAATTTGCTGTTTGTATGGTTGGATTAAACATCTTTTTGATTACTTTTTAAAAAATTATTTGTATCATTAATTTTTTTTTTCTTATATGCTTATTAAATATTGAAATTAAAATGAATCATACCTTCTTATAGAGGAAGAAAGTGTGTCTCAAACCCAATAACTGAAGTGAACTGTAGCAGACACATTTAAATCCACCCCCCTCCCTCAGCTGCATATGTGTTTGTGTGTTCTTGTACTTGTTGCTACATACTGAGTACCAAAAATCTTGCATTCTACTAGAGTAGTCAGGACATTTTTGGGAAGTGAGAACATTTTGGCTGGTCTTCACTAATTCCAACAACTGTTTTAGTGTTAAATTGGGGTTAGATACAGGTCAGGTTTAGAGTAAGGATTAAGTGGTTAGTTGTGATAGTTAGGGTAATGGGCTGGGTAATACATTATGTCTATGAAAGTCCTCACAATGATAAAAGTATAAGAGTGTGTGTGTGTGTGTGTGTGTGAGAGAGAGAGAGAGAGCGAGGGACCTAACAGCTGCATCCTGTTTCTGTAAAATCACACAGCAGCCATCTGGATGAAGCCATTGCAGTTGAGCTGCTCCGCTTGCCCCGGCAGAGGCTCCGCAGACATCGATTGGCCCTTCATAGCCCCAGCCCCTGGTTTCTGCTCCATTGCCTGATCCTCTGTGACTTTTCAGGTCCTCATTGTGTTTGTGTCCAATATGTGTGTGTGTGTGCGTGTGTGTGTGTGTGTGCATTGACTCAGACAATTTATGATGAATTGTGTTCACAGTTTTTCTTCTGCCTCTGTGATAGATGATATAAATCCTAAATAAATCTTCTTGGCTTCTCACGTCTTAAAGTTTAAATAGTATTAACTCATATACTTTACAAACTGAAGAGAGAGGAATAAATTCTTCAACATTTAATAAAGATTCTTCTTTTTTGGGCTGAGACTGTCATTCATTCACTTTCTCTTGGTTCCTGAACTTAAGTAATGTAGAAGGTCTGTGGGTATGAAAAATAATATAGTTCCTGAAGATCAGGTAGTAAAACTTTGCTTCTAAGCCTGGAACATTTTTCTTTGAAAATCATTTCATATTTATAACTGTAAGGAGCAGTAAAACCACATCAGAAGCATATTTGATTGTTTGATTTGATTGTTTTTTTTTCTTTCATGTTTTACTTCAAATTGGTAGAAGGATCCTGAGTTTCGAACAGCCAGTCAGGAGGCTTAGAGTAAGACCAAAGAGGAGGTTTATAGATGTAGTGAAAGAAGACATGAAGGTTGTTGATGTACGAGAACAGGATGCAGAAGATAGGGTTAGATGGAGGCAACTGATTCGCTATCGCGACCCCTGAAGGGAAAAGCCGAAAGAAGAAGAGGTTTCACTTCAAATTAATTAGAACAGCAAAATGACACAAATCTTCATTCTGCATTTATATAAAATATTCTTTATTGATATTTTTGCAAACATAAAGCTCTTTCAACACTGAATTTGATTATTTTTACATTTTGTGACTGGCACAATTATCACATATCAAACTAAAGGCCAGGATAACACGAAAAAACAGGATAAAATAAAATTGAGCTTCCAGCAGCAGTCATGTTTTATATCTCAAACACATTTACTACAATCAGACAGAAAGAGATGTAGCTTTTGTTAGTTCCTACTCTACAGACATACATCCTTTACTGTAATAAATACAAAAACAGACAGGTGATTGAATGGATATAAATAATGTGTAGGTTGTTACAAATACAAAAACAGGCTGTGGGAGGATGTACACTGATCACTGTTTGTTTTCATGTTTAAGAATTTTTTCCACAAAAAAATCTGCAGCAAAGAATTTCCCTTCCATGAGCAGATTTTTAAATCTAAGACATGTATATCTATATATTTATTTTGAATCAAGAAAAAAAGACAACCTTGTTCTTAATGTTCTTTTCCAAAACACATTTATACAATTTGTACAAGTGACCAGTAAGATGAAAGCAGAGGATGATGCTTATGTCTATGCTATGCTTGCCTCATCTATCTCAATAATCACAGAGTTTTTCCTTTCAGTGTGGTATTTGAAATATAACAGTTAAAAAAGGCATATTAAATCATTCAGACAACATGCATACATTGTATTAAACAGCCTTTATTGATGGAAATTTCATTCCTATGTTATTGACACAGGTTAATTTTCATAAGGATGGGGTATGTTAAAAGTGTGTGTGCTCAATGTGATGTTCTCCTCGTGTTATGTGAGAAGAGAACTCATATCGGTCTTGACTCTGGTGACCACAGAGGTTACACTCAAAGGGGTCTCTGAAACCATGGCAGCCCATATGAATGGTGTACATGACATGGTCTAGGAACAGAACACGACAGTGTTCACACCTGTACGCCCTCACCTGCTTGCCGTCTGCTGTTATCACCATGCTGGCCTGGATGGCCTCATACTGCCTCTGCTGTTCCTCCTTCACCAAAGGCAGCATGCCGTTTCTCATCCTGGAGGTGATGTGGTTGGTTAGGTAGATGAGACCAGGGGCTGTCATGCTTGGGCGGTCCTCATTGTTGCTCTCGGTGTCTGTGGAATCCTGGCCACTGTGGCTAGGTGAGCCATCCTTTTCATTGCATGCTGATTTGGAGTTGGAGAGCAGCAGCAGGTTTTCAGCTGCGCTGTCCTTGGCTGACATGCCTGCCCCAATTTGGCCCTCTGAGGCCCCAGACTTGTGGAGGGGGAACATTGAGCTGAGGCCCACATCAGAAGAGGAAGCAGGCGAGGTCTGCACCAGAGGCCGGAGAGACTCAGCTTCAAGGTAGCTGATGGCACTGTTGATGGTCTGGTCAATGACTTGGGGCTGGGTCAGCTCACCTGCTCCTCCATCGTAGGAGAGATCTGACAGGCGTTTGTCACCTGAGAACCAGAAGATCCGTGTGAAGGTTAGGCTCTGCTTACAATCACATCCAGTGAAAAAAGCCTATATCCTGTTAACCTGAGTTCAAATATTATTTTGTCCTGTTTGATGAAAGAACTCCAACATTTTGCTTAATAATTCCTCCTGATTTTTTTTCTTCTCAATGCATTTGTAAAGTTTATTTTATATTAATTAATATATTACAAAATGCAGCACACACTTAAAATAGATAAATTAAAATTTTCTTTTCCAGCTGAACTAAGACAAAAAGCTATATAGAATCTACAGAAGTGCAATTAATGAACACATAATCAAGCATAGCTATGCAGCATCCATATGGACAACACTACAGTTTTAACCAAAAGTGGAGATATTTTTATCACACAAAGGAAGTAGATTTCTGCCCTTACCCACAAACTTCTGTGGCATAGTGCTCTTACGTTTAGCTACATTATTAGCTAATCTGTCTAGCACCAAGGCTCTGTCAGATCCCGTCTGGCTCAAGTCTTCTCTCTGCTCATTCTGGTTGCTTTCTTCCTTTATTACTGGAAAGCAAGACAGAGAAGTGGATTTCAGAGCCAAAGTTATTTATTTATGTTTTTTCTTTTTTAATTGATAGTGGGGATGTTTTTTTTTTCTCATAGAGCACAGAACGGACTATTCTGACACATACACAGCACTTGGTCTCTAGGGCACACTCACACTAGCAAACCGTACCATGCCCAAACACAGACAGACATATACACAGATTCTCCCAGACACGCACACACACACACACACACACACACACACACACACACACACACACACACAAAGATTCTCCCTAAAACACAGATTTATTTGGCTAGTGTCAGTGCAACTGTGCCATTCTCCCTCATGGCATGACTGGAAGAGGTGTGCTTCGGCATTACACAGTTGTTACATTGATGCAAAATGTGGCCAAGATGTTTGGAGCAATCACTGCTTAATGTGATCTGCTTATATCGTACATCGACATGATGATGTACTGTAGGTGTCTGAGGAATTTTCATATAGGCACCGCAAGGTTTGCTAGTGTGCATGCAAAGCAGCAGGGGAAAAAGGAATGGGGACATGCATGCTGTTTCAAAGCACAAAATGGCCCTATTGAGAGTACAACCTAAACTATATATATATTGCTCTGATCAGTTTCTGACCACTATATAGATTAAAAACATCTGGACAATGACATGTTTGAAATTACTTAATTAGTCTTATATTCACAAAAATGCTGAATTGGTGTGCAAAATAGCAACTTAAGCTGACTTACTAGAAGATTCAAAAGTTTCTAGTAAAATGTAATCTCAGAAAATAATGGCATTGATTTTTACTTTGAAAAGACATCTTTTGCACAACATGCACATATTATACATCAAACTCTTTGGCTACTTCTGTCATTCAAAATGTCAAAATATGAGAAATGTGTATTTAATTTCAAAATTACACCCACACATATGGGTATTGGTTGATATTGGTATCAGAATATAAGGGTTGGACAATATCTCTATATCAGATATATGTTAAATTAAAAAAAGAAAAAGGCAATATCAAACATCCCTACTTGTAGGCAAAGTTGAGAGACTAAAGAGCTTGATGAGACACAGATCACCATACCTGTATAAAGGCTGTTCTGCATATAATGAACGTAGTTGTGGCATCGCTCTTTGTGCTCCTCAAGGGAGCTGCGCTGCTTGTAACTCCGCCCACAGTAAGCACATTTGTGAGGTTTTCCAACTGCAGAAACAAACATATACATACATAATAGTTTCCATTGCATTTATTCAAATTTTACAACTTTGTTTTAGCTTGATGCCTGTGCTATTAATAAATCAGTTCCGTGTCCTTTCTTACATGCTTGCATTGAATGCCCCTCCATCACATAATTTTATTTTCCATCACATTAAAATGACCAAAATGACCATTTTGAAAGGAATTGGCTCATAATGGCAGCTATGACATCCTGTTTTGTGGCGACATCACCATCCATCCATCCACCTTGAAGGATGGATGGATGGACCCAGGCTGCAGGGGCCAGCAGTTTGAGCAAGGATGCCCATCCTTCTCTCTCCCTGGACAGTTCCTTCAGTTTTCTGGGAAGATCCTAAGGTGTTCCCAGGCCAGCTGAGTGGCATAATCACTCCAGCATTTCCTGAGTCTTTCCAGAGCTCTCCTCCTTGAGGGACATACCCAATTGAGAGCTCCGCCTTTCAGCTCAACTCCAACTCCTGATAAAATTCCTGCTGCTGTGATCGAACAATACAATTACTGTGGCTGCGACACCAATCAGCCTGAGCCACCCATCTCATGCTCCATCCTTCCCTCACTCATGGATATGACCACATCATATTTAAACTCCTCCCTTTAAGGCAGGAGCTCCCTGATGTCCTCAAGAGGGCAAGCCACCTTTTCTTGGTCCTGGCTCAAAGGAGCCAACAAGACAACAAAAAGCAGAGATGAAACCCAGTGGCTCTTAAACTGGACCCCCTCCAGCTACTGGCTGCAAAAATAATGAATGGAACCACTGGCAAATGGAAGCCCTGTTTGTGTGCACCCAACATGGGTGTGCAAGGTCAAGGTCTGACACTGTGATTTAATGTGCTTCTGCCCCAGTCTGAGCTGCTTGAGCTGAACTATCTCTAGTTGGTACCGCTCAATCTCTTACAGTAACATTTTCTAAAATATGGAGGAAATTGTAATGTATTTTTAGTATTCATTGACTGGGTAGATTTAAAATAGTCATCTAAAATAAGTCCTAATGCCATTTTCTCTTTTTGTTCCAACCCAGCAAGAGCACACCAGACTTGACTCATTTAATCAGCTCTTCTGAGTATTCAGACAGCTGATTGGTCAAACTGTGTGTGCTTGACCGGTTGCAACAAAAACCTACAGCCACACAGCCCTTTGTTGAACTGGTTTGACTTCCCTAGTCTGGAGTGTAGTTGGGGGGGGGGGGATTTCAGGAAGCAACGTGGAAGACTTCTAAATTTTCAATTTAAATAACGACAAGTTTACTAAAATTTAGAAAATACCCCACAATAGAAATACTGTAGTTTTTTGTTTAAATGTTTTTCTGTTTTATTGTTAATACTAATAAATATGCAGGCATACAATATATTGAAATGAAAATTGTCCAAACAACTAATGAGAAATAAACCACAAATCTACCTGTATATGCTCATGTGATTGTCCTCCATGTAGAAAGGATGGACACAATCCTGCCTATAGTTTCCTGTCTGCAATATTTTTCAGGTTTGGCTTTTATGCCTTCTATGATTACAAAAGATTAATCTCAGTTACAGATTAAGGAGCCAAACATTTCCGCAACATTTTACTATTATATTGTACTTTTGCAAAGAATGGGGAAAAAGAATTGATGATCAATTTAGACTCAGTAAACTTCAAAGACCTCACAGATGCCTTCACAGGAGGTCTTGGCATCCTCTCAATGCATACTGAGTCCTGCAGAGGAACTGTGGGTGCAGCAGCTGGCATACTGACCAGAGTGGGTGCGTAAATGGCCGGCGAGGGCATCCCTCCTTCGACAGGCATAACTGCACAGGTGACACTTGAAGGGTTTCTCCCCTGAGTGGAGCTTGATGTGACGCAGTAGATTTCCCTTCTGAGTAAAAGAGGCACCACACTGATTGCACTGGAAAGGACGTTCTCCTGAGGACACAACACAAGGACAAGCAAATTATTGTAAAATAAAATCAATGTGTGTGTGTGTGTGTGTGTGTGTGTGTGTGTGTGTGTGTGTGTGTATATATATATATATATATATATATATATATATATATATATATATATATATATATATATATATATATATGCCTTATTGCACTTCTCTCCCTAATCTCATGTTTGCTACAACAGTGATGTGTGTTGAGAATGTGTGTTCCTGCAAGCTTTGAGTACTGTGCTACAAGCTTTCCTGGGGCCAGAAAAACCTGGATGATGGAGCACCTCAGGGTCTCAAACTGCATTCTGGATGGGTGGAAGGGGGGCTTCACAGCAGTGTGACACTCCATCTCTCCATGCCCCCCCTCACCCCACTGACTCCTGCTGCTGTGATCGAACAAGAGCCTTTCAGACTCAGCCTGCCAGCTCCGTAATGCACCATTGCCTAGGTCAATTTGATCTGAAAATCTCATTTTTCCCCCCCTTCTTCATCTCTAAAATAAGTGTGGCACATCACAATGCAAATTCAGCCTCATTTGAATAAAACGAAGGAAACACTTTATGCTGAGAGCCAGTCTTCCTGATCAGCGCCTCTGGAATAAACCAATATCCAGCCTCTGAGTGTTGTGGCATTCTGTGAGAACATTTTAATATGACTTTTTTTAAAGGCCCCCCATAAAATAAGAGTCACCAGTGAAGCAGCAAAAATATATAAAAAGGAATATCATTAAAGATGCATTTCAGAAGCAAAGACTCACCACAGCATATTTCCTATTTAAATAGGAGGCACTTCATTATATCTTATATTTTACTTTCTTTTGCTTCTCCATCAGTCTAGTGTTCCATTCTTCCATTTTGAATTTTATTAGTATCTAAAGCATGACAGTTAAGTCCCTTTTTCAACAATGTTCCGCTGGTTTGACTTCATTACAATAGAATATCAATTTTGAAAAATTCCACACTTTTAACAGTCGAATAACTGTCATTTCAGACAGATTTCACTTAATTGTAGAACATATTTCCTATTTGTTCCAATATTTTCCAATATTCCTGTTTTTCACCTGTGGCCATGTGCTTTTGGTTCATTTTCAGATTATTGCTCAACTATTGTTTCCTCTCATGGGATATCTCTCAATCGTTTAGATAGACAACAATGGACATTATTGCATATTGATGTGTATTGACTATTTTAATGGCAAACATACAAATATATATTCTAAAATGATCCTTTTGCCTAAATGCAAAAAATATTCAACTGTTTAGTTTATTTCTGTTTGAATTTATTTTGGGGGAGACAGGCAAAACAGACACCTCTCTAACCCTGATCCACCCTCTCTAAACTGGTCACAGTGAATGTGGGTACAAATGAAGGGCAAGAAGTGTTGCAGACAGCTTACCAGTGTGGCTTCGCTTGTGCACCATCAACACATTGGGACCAATGCAAACTATCCCACAGATATCACACTGGAGCTTCCCGTTGGGCAGCCGTGTACCTCCGGCCGAGGAGAAGGCCTTGGCTTGGGGGCTCGACTGTGAGCCATTCACCTTGGCCCCCGAAGCATCAATCACGCGCAAGTCTTCTGCGCACTCCTCCTCCTCCACGCCATTCATGTCAGAGGTCAGCCCATTCTCCTCATCACTGCGAGCCTCAACTTTAATGTTACAGACTGGAAAAGAGGGCAAGAGGTGGGAATAGGATGAGGGGGCCACGGTTTAGAATACGAGCATGATTTTATCATGATGTCACATGCTAAAGACGGGCAGACCATCAGACATTGATGCTGCAATGCTGGACCAGATGTGATATTGTGATTGTGAACTGAGAGGGAAATTTGATAATTCTGTCAATGTTTCTGACTGAATAAATCTCATTCAGCTCAATGTATACACTCAAGAAATGCATTTTTCTATTTATAGTTCTTCAATAAACTTGAGTTGCTTTAAATTTTATCAGTAATTCTATATTTTGAATTATATTTTATGTTTTCATAGTTTAATATCTACCATTATTACATCATTGCAAAGTCTATTTCACTAGCAATACAGAACTTTATTAATTGCCTGCATGGTTTTACATACTTTTGTTAACTACTTAATTTAGTTTTACATGTTCTCTTCTGTGAAACTGTCAAAAAATTATGTTTACCGCATGAAAATTGAATTTGAATGACCACATTTAGGCCAAACCTTTTTTTTTTCAAAAAGTGTAATTTTTCAGGAGGACAAGCAAGTGGACTGTCTGAGGATGTTGCTGATGAGATGAAGAAACATGCAGATAATCTCACACCATCATAGTTTGGTGATGCAAATGACAAGATAAACAGGAAACAGAGACACAGGAAACTGTGTGTTGGGGTAGGGACAACAGCAAGGTCGACCTGAAAATGCACAGTACATTCACTTTGACTTGCTTTTCATTGGACATAAATTACACAGAGCTGGAAAATTACACATAACTTCAAATATTTGTGAAAAGAATAGATTTTTTTTTTCTTGGGGTATCCCCAAAGTGTCCTATGAGTCACATGTTCTCCTAACTTTCTGGCCAGCACAACTACCATATCATGCTAGTCTTGAGGCTGAAACAGCCTGTGGTTTACATGTCACAGCAACAGCCTGATTTCCCCATGCTGCTACCTCTGTTTGTACAACCGAAGAGGAACAAGCGGAAATCATGAAATATAGGAATCTATGGAAAAGGGGAAGCTTCTGAAAGAGGGCCTGCCTAACTGAAATATCAAGAATTATGGAGAAGTGACAGAAAGGGAAGCACGGGAAAGGAATTGTAAAACAGCCTGTAACTGAAAGATTTTTTTTTAAAAGTTAGTCCTGCTTTCACTGAGAGTCACCAAAGGAACTTAAATCTTCAAATGTGCAGAATGTTTCCCCATTTATACAGGTCATGATTAAGACCACTGAAATACTTCTAGATGTTTTTTCTGGTTGTTTATCTTCATGCATTTATCTTTCAACTTGGTCTCTCAAACTCTTCTGCTGATTTTTTATTTTGTAGGTTACAAACCTTTTGACATGTGATAAGGCCGTTAGACACACAGACAAAAGGAAAGACAGCATAGTGAGTTCTAATAAACCTGTAACCTGATGTTTAACTTGTAACCTGACAATTTAAGGGTCTGAAATAAATGAACACTCTTTCTGCATCGTACTCTTGAGTGGTTAGATGTTTATATTTTAGTCTTTATGGCATATTTGCTTCTAAATGCATTCAGAAAATCTAAAAGCATTCATATACACTAAGTTCTCAGTCAAACCACTGAGGTTTTTCAGGGTTTATATTTTTCATTTGCATATTAAAGATGTTGAAAATAAAACTTGATAAGTGATAGTTAATTAAATTATTAGTTGAAAAAAATGTATGATAAATAAAAATATCGATTAGCTATTTATTATTATTTCACTGACTGCAGCGATGTTGAAACAATGATGCTTTGTAATTTCACCCCTGAAGCTATCAAGTCAGCTGAGTACAGCAGACAGAAGGGAACCATGCATGGGCTGCTGCGAACTTCTCATGGACATGGGGAAGTTGTGACTGAACTGGGAGTAGGAAGAAGACTTTTTAACTTTATATCATGTTTGTCTCAGTCACACATCCTGATTCGGTCATTTTTGGAAGCAAATGTAACAACATAAGCAACAAAGGAGCAAGATGCCCTGTTGCTAAACATAATCTGCTAAGAATAAAGAGATATTAGAATTTAGAGTTTGGAAGTAGCCACTTTTTGCAACTTTGTCTGAGTGTGTTGGCTCAGAAGACTGGAAACACCAGGAACCCAGTAGAGGTTCCTGTTACTGACTATGCTCTCACTGCCTGAAAATAACACTGCATGCACAATAGTGGAACCACATGTGTTAAACCACATTAGCAACAATCAACACTACTTGCAGGAACACCAAATACAGCCTCCTTTTTGCCTCACATTTTACTTTTTTTTTTTTTTTTTTAATATACCTCATTGTCATGTTATTGGAAACTAGACTCAGTTCACCTGCTCTCTTCTAGAAGAAGGCCCTGTCTGAATAATTGAAACTGATAATCTTCTCACTGGAATATGTTGGTGAATGTTCTCAGTCATCCAGGGCAAAGAAAACTCTTTAGCTTAAAACAAATCAACTGAAGTTCTTTTTGTGTTTTTGAATAAGTTTCTTTAGTTCTAAACTCTCGTTGGGACATTAAAAGTGGTGTCCTGTCATGTTTTCTGGTTTTGTGAGAAAATAAGGTGTATTTAAGGTTGAAACAAATTAAAACAAGAAGGCAGGAATTTTAAGGACAAAATCTAGCTTTCAAATTAGGGAAGTTCATTGGCCTGAGTCATAACAGTGTAAATTGTAGCACTGTGAATGTGTAACAATAATGACAATTACACAGTGAGTGCATACTTGCAACAAGAAATAACCCAGGTTTTAAGGTTTTAATACTTTAAGGTCCAGTGTTCTATATAGTCCCATTGATTATTGCCTTTTTTCACAACAGAGAAGGGAGTAGTAAATACTTTTGTGCGATAACTCCTTCTTACTTTTATCACAGAGGCAGCCATGCATAAATGTACCAGATACTTGCACTTCTCTCTCTGGGCCCTCGCTCTCCTGTCCCCTTATAGATGTGTGAAGTGATGATATGTAGGGAATGAACAGAAACTGTAATACATAAATGTACTCTACCAGCTGCAGGTTCTGTTTACCACCGCTAATTTAAGAAAAAGAAGAAGAATCACTTTTGGTATAATTAATTTAGTTCAACATGTTTTGTTTGAGTTTATACTTGTTGTTAGCTTGTAGAGAATCCTTGTTGAAAGTGAGCAGTTGGTATGTGTGCATGTGTGGTCTATGTGGAGTGGTGATATGCTGATCTCTCCCACCTTACCCCCCAGTTACTTTGTCTAGTAAATCCAATTTATTGCACTTTTTAAGGTAAACAAGTTTAAGGTTAACAAGTTTAAACAATTTTTATTAATCATTCCATGTCACAATTGATAAAATAGAGGCTATAGAGTTTACCTGCAATCTTTGAGCATTCAGGGATAATAAACTTCAATCTGCATGAATACCTGACAGTATTCATCAAAACTGATTCATATGTTTCTGAGATAATTCTTGAACAGACTGCCCACCCATGTGAGTCTCCCAAGCTAGTTGGATCCTTATATACACCATGACATTCCCTGGCTTCATGTTCACAAACTGAAATCAAGGCCACATTAGCAATTCCTTAAGATTCAACTTATTAATCACATGCCATGGATCAAAGAGGTTTTTTAACCTTTTATGCCAATGACCTAAATGTGTACATTGGCAGCTTTGGATTGATCTTTCTAAATTGCTTAAAATGGTATATGTCCCACATGATTGTATTAATTTTAAAAGATCATAAAAAAAATCATAATCCCTATATATTTTCTTTGACACTGACATTACTTCCATTTAACTGTTTTAAGAGTAGTTACATCATTTCTTGGGACAGGCCAATGTAGTAATCATTTATTTCTTCAGTAGAATCTGTGTCAATGGGGTGTGGGGTTAGTTTGTCAAAGGTATGAGTTGCCTTATACCTTTGTCTGCTCTGTTGTTCTGCTGGTGTATGGAGTTTGCTGACAAGTCCTCTGGGACAGCCATGGGCTCCTCTGCCTCTTCGGTTGCTCCATTACCATTTGGGCTGTCCCTACCTGCAGACACACACTGTCATTCACAAGGCTCCCCGATCAGAAATTTTGTGTGTGTGTGTGTGTGTGTGTGTGTGTGTGTGTGTGTGTTATTTGTGCTCATAGTGGCTCAGTCAGGCAGTTGTGTTTTACCTGGCATGTGGGTCATTTCCTGGGCCTCTTCTGTCTCCATGTGGTGCAAGTATTCTAATGGAACAGAGATGTAGAAGTAGATATGTGTACATTTAATCAAGTAAAGGCATTATAAAAACCTGGCATGGAGTAAAAGGTGCTACTTCACGGCATGATTTGTTCACCTTAGTAAGATAACTCTTATCACTGTTGCAGACACATTGCTGTCTGACCACATTACATTACAAAGAATCACAGACATTTTCATTAGAAGTCTGAGCATTGAAGAGCACTGTGGCCCAGATGAGGCCTGTTGGTAGAGCAGAGGTGCCAAGATTGGACTTTCAGACCACATTTGTTATTTATTGTTAATTTCCTGGCACATAATCATCCAAAAATCTAAACTGACTGCCGCAAAATTAAGCAGAAAATTAACTGGCCCGGGGTCACGAGAATGTGGACATCCTCCATGCCTAGCTGATCCGCACTCATGTTCTTTCTAATTCACTGAGCATGCATCACCGAGCCCACGCCAGACACATGCGAGACACAATGAGAAACAAAGAGAGGGAGAATAAAAGACAGACTGAAACAGATGTGATGGCAGAGAGATGGGTAGCGGGTGGGTGGCAAGAAGTCAGGGGCGCAAAAGCAACAGGAAGGTGCAGAGAAAGAACCGATGACAGAAAAGGAGACTGGAGGACAGATAAGTTCTCTTTATTTATTTTTCAGAAGCGATCCTTCGGCCAGAGCTGAATATCTGAGGAGTCACCAGTGTTTGTGGCCCCATTAATAATGGATGGCCCTCAAGCCTGCAGCAGATGGGCCCAACAGTCTCAGCCACAGCTCTGCCACTTCAAGAAACCCTTGGTGGGGTTGCTGCCCAGTCCCAGCAGCCACTCAGGGAGAAGTGAAGCTCCTGAAAATAGCGAAACAAGCCCAAGGGAGAAGGGGAACCAATGCCTTCCTGTTTTACAGACAGATGGCTCCACACATTTGGAACAAATAGTGGGAAGCAACCAGGCCACTCTGTTGCAATGCACAGCAATCTGAGGACTCAAGTCAGGAGCTCAGCTTGAAGATGCTGTGGACACAAGTGTGAAGCAAGGGGGGCAAAGGTCACTGGTGCAAATAAATTATTGAGCAGAACATTGGGGTATTGCGTGAATACTCTGGTGAGCTGCGACTATGCAGCACAGTACTTCAGCATCTGGAGGGGTGGAGGAGGGTGCATTCTCATGTGCCCCTTTGCCTCTTTTTCTAGGCAGATGGTACAAGGAGAAACATGGATGTGTGTATACATATATATATATATATATATATATATATATATATATATATATATATATATATATATATATGTTTTATAGCTATGTGTGTAGATACATTTAGATGTATGTTAAAATGTGCTTTCTAAATCAAAGACAAGTATTAAACAAACTTATATTCAGACTGACTCATATTCAAATGCCACTGTACACAACGGAAAGGTATGTGTGTGGCAGGTGGCAATCTTTTAGTGACTTTTCGAAGTCCTAGAACAGGTCTTTGACTAGCAGTTAGTTCGGGGCGGCAGGAAGAGGTTTGTGGGTTGACAGAATTCTCGGTCCTGTGTGTGTGTGTGTGTGTGTGTGTGTGTGTGTGTGTGTGTGTGCGTGCGTGTGCGAAATGCGCGTGCTTGTGTGTGTGAAATGCTAGTTCTGTTTTGCAGTGGGGGTGAGGTGTAAAAGTTACACCAGGGAGCAGGGTGGAGATGAGAAACGGCAAAACCGTTAACAGATACTGAGGACCACACCAGCAAAGTTTGGATACCCAGGACAAAGCTGCAAAGTCTGGTGTGTACAAACATGATAAAGCTGTATTTTGCACGTTTGTCAATAAATGCCGCGATACTAGAAGGAAAGTAATTTCGTTAGTTTTTGTAAACATTTTTGTATTAACTATCATGGAAAGTAAATATGTAATTAAACACTATTAATGTACATCAATTATTATTTTCAATAATCAAATTGTTGGATTCAAAGCAGATAACTCAGCCATGCCTGTTTTTATTTGGTCTGTGTTGACTAAAATGAAATATACAATGTATCCTTAAAGCTCATTATTGATTCATAATTAAAGTCTCCTCTAAAGTTTCTACTTTAGATAGATTTACTGAAGATAAATGATCACGTCTATGAATAATTTTGGCTGGTCATGAACATGGGGATGAACTGGGCGCTTTCTTGTGCTATGCAAAAGGTGATGTTCCCTTAAAGCAATGGTCACCTTTGTTCATCCTTTGTTCATCAGAAATGCATGGAAGGCAAATGCGAGCACGTCGGCGTTCACGGTGAGCCACCGAGGGGGGCGAGGGGAGAGTGAAGGTGCGTTGTGAGAGAAGTTTCCTTCATTTGCATCTGACACACTTCACTACTCTGCTATTCAGACAGTACAATCATTTTAATAACTGTCTGCCTTCCTATGCCCTCCATCTTCCTCCTGCTTCAGTTTCTACGGTAAGAGAAGATGAGATGATTTGTCTACAGACAGATTTGCAGTTCTCCATCCAACCGAACTATGAAAAAGTCTCTGAGTGGGTAATGGTTCCAAGTTTTAAATAAATTGATCGTTTTTTTATCCTAACTATTGAGGTTGCAAAGTGTTACTTTATTTGATAGCCCCTGAAATTTAGAGAACTTCACTATAACATTTTACATTTAATGACTGGTAATGTCACTTTGAACAAAACAAACTTTAGATTAAAAAACTAAATATACGCGCTAGCTATAAACAGGCCAATGCTTTAATTTAAATCTAATATCAATAATTTCTGTTTTTGTTTTGTTTTGTTTTTTGCACAAAAATTGGGAACTTTGTTGCAAAGTTCCAACGAGTTTAAGAAATTAAAACGTGTTTATTTCCATAACATTTAGAGTCTTTAAATTGACGAACAACTTTGCACTAGTGTAAAAAGTTTCTTCAGTCCTGCATTCACACCTGTCTTTTTCCATTCCACACAGACGTATAACGACTTACAACACGGTCGATAAAAACAATATAACAGAACAGAAAATATAAATATATCCTTTCCCTCAGAAATATCAGCATATGTGCGCGCTGACAGAAAATGCTGTCGCGTACGACTTACCTCACAATTTAACGTCTAAATAAAGTTTTATTTACTGTAAAGTAGACGATTTAAACATTTTTAAAAATCCATCGCTTTCGAAGGGAAATATTTTTTTTATGTTCCGAGTGCGCACATCTGTTGCAACAGGTTCTACTGTGTACATTTTTGGAAATCTTTGAAAAGTAAAGCATTTTTAAGTGGTCGGAATATATATAAATTAGACAAGAATTATTTTATCAATAAAAGTATATTGACCAAAATCCATATATCCCAAAAGACAAACGCATGGAGGATGGGAACATTCTTTATTTGCTTATAAACTGTTAATTTAGCAGCAAATTGTATCTATACATTTAAATACTATTTTCCTATTTTATTTAATTTAGTTTTAAGTTAGACACAGCTCAGTTAAGAAGTTACACGTCTCGTTGTAGCATAAAAGAAAGCGGGATCTGATGCTGCGAGGCGCACCTGCACCGAAACTGTGAGGAGTGTCTTCTCCACTGAGGCGCAAATGTCTCCTTAATGTTTTGTTTTGTTTTTAAATTTTTTTTAAATTAAATTAGTTCATTTTGTGTAATTTTAAATGTTGTGTGTCAGAAGTGAAAGTCTTAAAATAATACACGCGGTGGAAATCACATTACCTGCTATTCCTTGAGTTTGCAATATGAAGTTCTTCCAACTCTCCCCGGCTCCATGTGCAGAAGGTCGCAGCGCCGCGGCGGCCCCATGGAGCTGCGCCCGGAGTCCCTCCCCTCTCCACTGCACTTCCTCGTTCCAGCCCAACATGACTAGGTGTCTGATCTCGACTGGGGCATTTTGCTTGCTTTTATCCACAGGCCGAGTGTGCGGCGGGGAATTGAGCCACCAAACCCTTGGCACTTGCTTTGTGCCGTGCCAATAAAAGCTGACACCCACTAGACCATTACTGGCAACCATGCATGAGATGGGATGAGGCGCAGAGGAGAGTGGTCCATTCATTGTTTATTTATTTCATTCTCAGGGAATCTGCTGGGGGGGGGGTCTCCTCACTTGCATATTGGACATCTCCCCTTCTGTCACCTGCTCTGGGACAGTGAAACACATTAAATCAGCACTTTCTTTGTTTTAACCTGTAATTCTTCTTTTGTCTTTAACACTTTCCTACCATGGGTTTCTTTATGCAAAACAACTTAACTATAACTATGCAACACACGCACGCGCGCACACACGTATATTTAATCCATCATATAGAAGAGTGTGTGAGTGTGAGATGTACTTTTCTAATCTGTGTAATCTGTGTCTATTTACCGTGTTCCAAGTGCACATATACAGCCATGAATCTCACATAGACCATTTAAAGAGTCTATTAACTTAATGATGGAATAATTTTCTTTTAATGGCACAGAGTAGGAAAAGCTGATGAGACAACTGCCAGAATTGTCTGAGATTACCCAGATAAATATAAATTGTGTATTAATATTGATTGTAGCTGTAAATAAGTAATGAGGTATACCTTTAGTCGGGCTACCATGTTCACCTATCATTTTCTGATTTGTCCTGTCTCTATCTTCGTCGCTGTAATTGCTCTTTTAAATTAGTCCACAATGTTAAAGCTGAGTTTCACCCACATTTCATTGCTCATTTAAATTCCCTAAATGCTGGTGTTACAGATTTTTTCAGTCTGTTTTCTTCTTTCCCCCTGTATCCCACTGCCCTCAGGCCCCATGTAGTAACTGTTATCACAGGAGAAGCTGCCTGTGCTGGATTGCTTAGTCACCTTTCATGGGAGGCTGCCCTTATCTCCTAAGAAGCACAACATTCAGACAGTTTGTTGCAAAAGGAGGAACTTTGGGCAGTTGGAGTGTGGCCTGATATATTTTAACAATCATAATATAGGTTCTAGTAATGCTCAAGATCCTTAAAGTATCATGATCAGCATTGCTTTGTCTGTCTGGTCAGAATCTGTAGCTGTCTATGGCTTGAAGTTGGTGCCTCCTGAGACCACCCAGAGGGATTGCTGGGACTGGAATGTGACTCAGCACTATTGGCAAAAACAGAGGGCGTTTGGTCATGACTGAGATACAGTCAGGTCCTGCAGTGACATAGCAAGTTTTGCTTCAAAACCTGATCTCAAAACACTGGTAAGACTGTACAGTTTGGAAAGTTGTCTACACATGTGGATCAATTCTCACTAATGACAGGGATTTTCAGTCACCCTCCAATGCCAAGAACTAAACTGTTACAAATTTAAGAAGCTTTTCATAGAAAGTATTGATGAATTATAAATGTAATTAATTCTTCTGCATATACAATTAGATTAGATTATTAAATCACTGTAATTCATGACAAATCAAGCCGAGCCCAACCCTCCACACCTCTGGGTTAACCCACAACCTGGAGTAAACCGTGTTGTTACAATTAATTTCATTACCTGGCAAGTCTCAAAACATCATCAGGTAATGTCCTCGCTCTGCTACCACACAAAAGCCTCTGGCTGCTTCTTATTTCATGGATCTTTAAGCAGTATTCACTGTTTCACATCAGGAAGTATGAGCAGCATGTACGCCTTAATTGGTTTCAGCACCTTAATAAGTTGAAGACGTTCAAGGCTGATAATCACATTAAATACTCCAATTTATCTAAAAAGTCAATTGCAAACTGAAAAAAACTCCTTTTCTCTAGGAAAGCATTATGCTGTGAAGATGTCAGAGTAAATTAAATTTCCCTCTGCACACTAAAGCATCTATTTCCTTATGGTAATTATCTGCTGGAATAGACGTGTCAGTAGAAGGAGTCAGGCATGCTTGACATTTAGCCTTTATATGGAGGGGTGATGAGTAAAAATTAAGACGAGGAAAAAGAAATTAATCTGCAACCCAGGCAGGCATAGAGAGAGATCCTGGAGGATAGTGGCTGAATCTATCATGATGTTTGTGAGCCTGTTTTGAAAAGAAGTCACTGATGAGATTCAGACCACAGGCTGGGAACTGAGGGTGGGGGATGTGATGCTCCTTTAACAAATAAAGTCCTGAGTGCTGTGAGACAAATCACAGTATTATTGGCTTAAAAACAGGTATGATACCAGTTTTAGATACTACAAAAGTTATTCACAGTACTACATACTATTCAAAGTTATTTCAGATAAAAATCTGATTTATGGGTAAACTGAGCTGACAGACCATCACTAAGGCTTTTTATTGTTTACTGTTTCCTTCATGTTCAGTGTTCAGTTTCTGATCAGTTGAAACTGAAAATTTTTGACCATTAAAATTACATCAATAAATGAAAGGAAACCACTATGACTGAAAATTGATTCTTGAGTGACAGGACCACTTCCATGGCTTCATTACTAATATGCAGACCTGGAACTGTAACTTTTCATATCACTTCCATGTGAAATTCAGTTTGTTATCAGTGTTTCCACTATAGCACCCATCACAGTCTCCCAGTCACATTCAAGGTT
This sequence comes from Lagocephalus sceleratus, assembly GCA_911728415.1. Classification (NCBI taxonomy): domain Eukaryota; kingdom Metazoa; phylum Chordata; class Actinopteri; order Tetraodontiformes; family Tetraodontidae; genus Lagocephalus; species Lagocephalus sceleratus. Next base: position 140,505 of record CAJVRN010000040.1, read on the forward strand.
TATAGTTTTGACTACAGTCATGTTGGCAAACAGGAACTAATTAAAGTCCCGGAATAAAATTATTCATCCTAACAGTAAAACACTCAAAGATTTCTAAAGCATCTGACTGTGTTCTTCCTTTTTTTTCTAAAAGAAAAATTCCCTTAATACTTTTAATTGTCTTATCAATAGTGTATGTATATATATAAATATATACACACAGACTAGATATTATAATGTGAGTAGCCTGAAATACAAAATGTAGTACATTTGTGAAGAGAGGACTGTGAGCAATGTAGGATTCATTATTTTAATGATAAAGACTGAAAATAGTTCTTCATACTCTGCAGCATTGTCTTAATGGCAAAATCCACTGTGTGCTCAAGTCAAAACCCTCATGAAATGTAAATCTACACGACATATATTTGTAGAAGAACAGGAAAAAGTAGTTCATTCCTATTTCCTGTCTAAGCGCAACACTGCACAAACCACATATGTGAAGCTATAGCTGGCAGGCACTTGATGATGTCAATTTGCATTAGAGCCACATCTTCAGAAATTCACAGCTTCTAACTAATGTGTGCAGCATACATAAAAAAGAGTCTGATGCTTCCCGAACACCTTTAGTTTAATACTTAACTGAAGAAACTGTTGTACTTAATGTTAATGCTGCAAACTCTTACTTCAATCAATAATATTGTGGCTTTTGTCATTGTCATTCAAGTCAGAAATGTGTTGGCTGAAATGCACACAGACAGAGCAAGTCGATGAGATAGGGAATGCTTAAAAGAACAATGCATTATTTCAGCACCCAGAGTGAGAAAACCACTCATCTAAATCAGGGAAATTATGGTAATGGACCATCTCATTATTCTCAACCTCTGAATCAGTTACTGACATCATATCACTCTAGATATTCACATAAACAGATTGGATGGCACTAAAGACATTGAACATTTTTAACCTGTTTTTTTTTAACATTTCCTAGCATTTTCATGTGTGAGACAGGAAGTACAGGTCTCAGAAAAAGGTTGCAAGTTGTCTTCATGTTTGAAATTTGAAAGAGCAGTGCTACATGGCCACAAATGGGACACACCAGACCACTTATACGTATAATTTTGTATTGTAAAATCCTAAAATGAGGTCAGTTTCAAATGAACCATCTGATTGGTCCATAGACCTAGTAAAACAAGCATATAGCTCAAAAGCTAAAATTATTTATCATGTACACATCACTCGTTATCTCTCTCTACATAAAGGTCAGTAGGTGTTTTTCTAGTTCAAGCTGCTAATGCCAAAGCCAAGCCAGTTCAGTTTGGCTCTGTTAGTCATGTGATTGGGACGACTAAAATTGCCCAGTCGAGTATTAATTTTATTAATCTTTAAAAGCATCACTAACTTCAATACATTATGATAAAGAAACAAACAAAACTCAATGATGACAGTTGCTTCAAAAACACAGCTATTATAAAACTTGCAAGGTTACGCAACTATCACAGCAGACAGTTAATCAATCCAGGTGCAAATCTTTTTTTTTTGTTTTGGGGGAAAACTATGGGAGGTAAGCCTAATCAGCAGAGGAAACAGATCTCAGGGGCTGTCAGGCACCAGGAAAATGGATCTGGGTTGTGAAAAACCACGATTACCACGAGCTGATCTGGATTCAGTTCAGCCATCTGGAGATGCCGGCTCTGAAAGCCAGTAAAGTTCATTCAGCTGGGGCCCAACTAGGAAACAGGTTTACATGTTCTTAACAGACAGTCACAGCTCCCAGAACAAAAAGGATGTTTTCATTTTTATTCATGTGTCATGTGTCACAGTGTCTTTTTTTGACTGTTTCAGTAATTAACTATTCTGCATGATACTTTTATTCAGCTTTTGTTGCCAAGAAAAACAAATAGAGTTCTTGAAATTTTAACTGACATCTACCATCTTGAACCTTTATTAATCCTTGATTTTTCCCAGACTGCCAGTCCATTCCAGGGTCTGTAACAGTTTCAATTATTCCAGTCTTTTCTATCATGTCAGCATCTCATCCGAAAGAAAATAGGACACGTGTGAAAATTGTGTTTGTGTGTGTATGTGTATGTGGGAGTGTGTGTATGTGTTAGACAGCTAAATTGTTAGCTCACACTTATAACTGTTTAGGTCTCTGCCAGGATTAAAACCATAGCCTTCCACAATGAAGTCAGTAACCTTTGAGCTAATCAGTTGTCTGCAAGTGTGCCGGTACATTCATGTGCATGCCTATGTGCCAATTTCCCTGTAACCCTTGGCCCTAGAGCTCCTGCACCCTGCACCGTACCTGTATGGAGGAGTTGTGTTGCCCCCTAGTGAAGGTGTTTTCAGAACCTTGACTTGACATGAAGAAGCCCCATAATTCAGGGCTTTGCAATAGTATTTTGCATTTTCTCTATTAGTTCTAGTGAGACACTCTAGGAGACTTTTACGGGTTACCTTCAATTCAGTTTAGGTTCCACATAATTTGAACATATACTGTGTGGAGGCTGCCCCAAAAAAAATAATCTAGGACGCACTGTTGAGATATGTGACCACATCAATTACTTAAAATAAATTAAGTTAAACATTTTGTTTTGCCTAAAAAGAAAGCTCAAGCTCAGTCACCAGAGTTTGTACTCTAAGCCATCTTTTTATGACATAACTATGCTCACACAGTTTGATCTAAACAAATTCTTTTCACTTTATATATGTTTTCACTACATATGTATATATACAAGGAAACCCTATCAATTGTAGAATTAGAAGGCAGAAGTCCGTTTTTAGAGACTGATGATTTGTATTTGTTTTGTTTTTTTTAATTTCTGATTTTAATCAGATATGTGTGTGGGACCAGACCAGGAGCAGACTATTGTGCTCTGGTGGAGGAGCAATGCTGAATACTAGCAACATAGGAGTAGCTAGGACGCTAGCTGTGGTAGAGAGTCGCAGAGTCCCTGTGAGAATTTTTAAGCCACACCCATAGTGGTTCACTTGAGGTTGATACCAGAAACTTGTTGTATCATGTGGATGAAGAAGATGTCCTTGGAGAGTGATTGTGTTGTTGTGGAGGTGTCAATGTTGGATGCAGAAGCTGACATCTAGGAACCAGAGGTGCCAAAGGAGATGAGAGAACTCACTAACAGATCTTACTGTTGTGAGAATGAATTTACTGGGATGAAACTACACAACCTACTGCTTAAGTAGAGAAAAGTATTTGTATGACATCATGAAGATTTGGGCAAACAGACCTTGTATATCATTGCATTCCCTCCCATTTTGTACAAGGAGATGAAGTCCTTCCTTCTTGACATGCTTGATAAAGACACCACTAGGCTGTTTGAGTTTGAATGGATGCCATTCGGCTTCTGAAATGCACCAGCTACTTTTCAAAGCTTGATATAGCAGTGTCTGAGTGGACCATTAATGCAACAAGTGTATTTAGATTACATTATCATTTACTCACCCAACTTCTTCTCTCACCTACAGTGCATAGATGAGGGGCTCAGAAGATCAGCACCTTGTGGTGGCAATACACACACGCACATATTGGTGATCCTGTTTTGAACATGTTCGAGGGAGCAGAAGAATGTATCTCTTTTTGGGCAATGTCACCACATCTGTGAAGGTGCCTGGCTCCATGATGTCAGCATGTCAAGAATATCTTGTGCTTAAATGGGCAGTGATGGAGAAAAATCCAGTGCTGTTGCTCACAGCACTGGATTGCTGAAATTGCTTCCTTCAGTTATGCAGCCATTGTCTGAAGAAGGTGAGGAGTGGGCCAGCAGTGCATGGAAGGAGGCAAAAGATATGAACCCTGACATTCTGACATTTAAGAGGCATGTTTGGGTACAACAGCCATCAAAGGGACCAAAGGACCAATCACTCTTTGAAAGAGCAGAGAAACTGTTGCAACAGTGGAAGAGATTGCAATTATTAACATACTGTGCTGTAAAATTATGTGTGTTTCCAGGTCATGTGCCCAAGCTCAAGGAGCCAGGAAATTTGGAAGAATATTCATAGAGCAGCTGGCCATGCTGGTGTGGAGCGGACTCTACTCGATTCATCAATAATTGTTCTGGCCTGGCATGGGGGAGGAGGTGCAGCATTGGTATCAGGGTTGTGTTGCTGGCCCCACTGAATTCAATTACAGTGTCATATCCCCTAGAGCAGTGGTCACCAACCTTTTTAAAGCTGAGGGCTACCTTAAGATTCCCAAATGGCTTGAGGGCTACCAGCTTTGTATAAACAAATCAAGAAATCAAAAGCATACAATATTCACACAAAAATCATCTTTATTTATCGTCTTTAAAAACAGTCTCTGCGATGAGCATCAGAGCCCCCTTGACAATCTCTCCATCAGAAAACGTCTTCTTGTTTTTAATCAAATAATGTGTAGCCATGAATGAAGCCTTTTTGGCTTCATTCAGCGGTCTTGTGAAAAAGGTCTGCTGCTTGGCTTTCTCTGCCCGAGGCGCAGTCCTGGGGGAAAAGTTTGTGTTTAAGCTGCCGTGAGTGGTTTGATAGTGTCTCTACACCTTGTGCCGCTTTGAAATCACCACCGTAGCTCCACAAATAAGGCACACACACTTATCTCGTATTAATGTAAAAAAGAAAGTTTTTTTTCTCTTCTCAGCCATGTTTTTAGCGCGGTATAATCAATTATGTATTAGCTAGCAAAAGTGGGGTTAATTGTCATGCCCAGGTGACTAGGTGAACTTTGACCTTGAACTATACAGACTATACAGACTATACACTATATATATATATAAATATATATATGTATATATATATATATATATATATATATATATATATATATATATATATATATATATATATAACTTTCAATAGAATTTACATAAGGCACAGCATTTTTTTACATAAGGCACAGCATTTTTTTTTTTGCGAACCATAAGGGCTATTTTTAGAACAAGTCCAGCGGGCGACTGAGAAGGAGCCAACAGGTGCATAGGGTTGGTGATACCTGCCCTAGAGATTGTCAGATTAGACTTTCTGTCACTTGGCTGCCACACAGACATTTAACAGTACATCCTAGTCACTACTGATTGGTAGTGACTAGGATGTATGTATTAGCTAGCAAAAGTGGGGTTAATTGTCATGCCCAGGTGACTAGGTGAACTTTGACCTTGAACTATACAGATGCATATTTTTTTACACACACATATATATATATAAATATATATATATATATATATATATATATATATATATATATATATATATATATATATATATATATATATATATATATTATATATAACTTTCAATAGAATTTACATAAGGCACAGCATTTTTTTACATAAGGCACAGCATTTTTTTTTTGCGAACCATAAGGGCTATTTTTAGAACAAGTCCAGCGGGCGACTGAGAAGGAGCCAACAGGTGCATAGGGTTGGTGATACCTGCCCTAGAGATTGTCAGATTAGACTTTCTGTCACTTGGCTGCCACACAGACATTTAACAGTACATCCTAGTCACTACTGATTGGTATTTCATGGGAATGTCCCAAGCAAAACAGGTAAATAAATGTGCTCAGAGCATAGTAAAAGCCCTCTGGGCCTCTGTAATTCAGCCCTTTGGTTCTCCAACCAAGTTTCACTCTGACTTAGGAGTAAATATTGACTCAGCATTAATGAAACTGTGTGATTACAAAAAGTTGCACTACACCTAATGGCAGTGCTGAATGCTTCAATCAGTTGAACATGCTCTGCTCCTTACAGGCAGATAAAAAAATATGGCCTGAGTATCTGGTAGAGCTACATTGATTTATGGGTTTCTCCCTGCCCCTAGGGCTGAGCTCCTTGTAAATGTTGCACTTGTCTCTCATCATTCAACATGGGCAAATCTGGGACAGCCCCCAATGCAGTATGGAGATCGAAATGTTGCAGGAAACTAATGATATTAAGGAATGGGGAAATCTCACAAGGTGGAAGCCAGCTTTTAGTGATTGTATGTTTTGTACCAGGTTTTATTAATTTATGAATTAAATTTGTTGTGTATTGTATTTTCATTATGTTATTTTGAAATGTGTTTTAAGAGTGACTTCTGGCTGTGAGTGACAGATATTTCTAATTAAATACACCTGGGCAGCATGATCATGACATTGAGTGACAGTTTTTGGAAGCCAATTAGCTTGCCCAGCCATGGGAACTGACAAATTAAGAGCTGAGGGGAGAACTGGGATAGGGGTTGAGTTGTTGTTATACAGGGAGGATACAGCAGTTGGTGAGAGCCCAACATGATGGAGCAAAGGAATGGTGGAGACATCAGCACAACTGAGGTCAGGAGGCTGCATGCATCAAATTCATTAGCACTGTGAGCCAGTGGCCCAGGTGAGCTGTTAATAAGAATGACAATTTCTAACTTTACCTGTGGGCAACCAGGAAGGTCTAGATTTTGTGTTGAAGTGCTTTTCATAACATTCTATCACGAAGGTCTTAAAATGAACTCCTCTGAGTATAAAGGCAATCTAACTCAATCCGTAGGAACAGCTCCTTCAAATAGTAGATGTGGAAAAAAACTGTTCAGATCAGATCAGATTTAACTTTATTGTCATTGCACATGTCAGAAGTACAGAGCAAAGAAATGCAGTTTTGATTTCTCCACTTAAGTCAAAATGGCCAAGTTAATGATTACTGACTAAATCACTGTTAATAATTGTATGAGCAACTTTATGTTTGCCATAATGCTGATAATGTGAGTTCCTCTCGCATGAGTGTGGCTGTTCAACTGCAGCCAAGGTCTTCTTGTGTTCTTTTGTCAATTAATAAGTACAAATGTATCTACCATCATTAAAAATGTTTTGAATAATGTTGGCCTGTCATTGTAAAATATAATAAGTGTATAAAACGTAAATACCCTCTATAATTGATACATTTAGTAGTCGTATTACTGTTAAGCATTGGGAGTGTGACCTCTACTGGTGGATCTTTGTCACTTGCAGGTTAATAAAAATTAATTTTTCAAAAAGTGTGTGTGTGTGTGTGGGGGGGGGGGTATTGTTTTCCAACTGTAGTTTGTAGTGTACCGGTTATATGGTGTAGTTTACTTCTACAATTACTGAATCACTTGTTGCAAGAGATACGGATGCTGAACTTTAAAAATTACAAATTTTAATTTTTAGTATGTAGAAGTTATTTTGAGACCATTGAATGAGTCAGACAGCATCTCGGATTTGACTTCAATCAGATATAAACCTAAAGTTATTTGTTGGTCACCGTGGTTAATTTTCCATCAACAATACTATGTTCCTCTATCACACCACCTTATACAAAAAAGCAGCACACAAGACATGTGTGAAGTGAAGGCAAGTGAAGGCAAAGTGCTCTTCCACAGTGTAGTATTTCTTTTATGAGACACTTTAAGACATTTTTTATTTAATAAAATTTTGATTGTCTATAATATATATATTGTCTAATGTTTCAGGGCAATCATAAAGAATATTAAATGAAATTGTTCATTTTTATCTTTAAAGACATCTTAATAAGATTTTTAATGATCTTGACCAGCAAAACAAACAATAAAATTTCATCCACTTATGTCAGTTATTTTTCACATATATAAACTGCTCTTTCAATAGTAGTCTCCACATTTGAGGATTCACAATGAAATGGCTTTCCTGGCATCATATCTTCATCAAAGTTGGCATCTAACTTCTTAACAGTACATTAACAGTATGTTTTCACAGAATTTATTGGAAATCTTTAAGAAGCTGAGTTTTTTTCGCAACCCTTGTGCACCATCACATCATAAACCACCAATCAACAGTCATGAGAAAATAAACATAGGAGCACATTGCATGTTATTCTGTGGGGAATTTAATAAAATTCCCCACAGATTAACAATGTCTCATTCCAAGAAATGAGACATTGTTAATAATGTCTCATTTCTTGGAATGACTCCTCAGTTTGTAGCAAACATTGCTTCCAAATAAAGATAGATTAATATTTTGCTTGTAACCCCTTTCACAATTAAAAGCACATTAGAAAGTCGATGTTTGCTGGATTAACTTTTCTACTTCATTGCAAGGTTGTGTTGTTGATGTGATGTAATTACACCCACACTCAGTAGAGGGATATGGCACATCCAAATCTAAAACTCTTACTCAAAACTCACCTTTTTTTTGCTTTAATCCATTTTTTTGTATCTGGAGTGCCTCCCCATTCCGTAAATATCAGTTTTTACAATTAATTCAATGTAAAAAAAACTGACATAGTTTGTAAACGTGTCTCAAAATGTTCCATTTTGTGCTTCTTGCCTACTGTTACAACAGTTGGGGTGATTTGAATAATCGGCACTGGATTTCTCCCCCCATACTACCACAGCTACCTGTGCAAGGATCTGCCTATACAAAGCTATCCTCATTTCTTCTTCCTTAGCAGAAGAGACAGACAGTACAAAGAGTGTCAGTGGGCAGAGCAAAGATCACCTCTGGGTGGTGCTCACAGTAGCTCATTAGGGTCAGTCAAACTGACCCTTTTGAGCAGGGCTGTGAAACTTGTGTCAAGAGTTAAATTTGTGCTTTGAGCAACTGATAAATATTCTCATTGACAGCATCAAGTATTCACATTCGTTCTTATAAAATGAATTGTACAAACAGTATGGTGGAAAGATGGAAAAATAATTTTCATTTCATTTAACCTCTAAATGAAAATGATAAAGGGGCCCTCTGGGCATCCTTGTATCCCAACCATTGTCCTCATAACCCCAACACATCCATAGGTAATTGTTACCATTAGAAATTGTGCATGCGTGTGTGTGTTTGTGTGTGTTTGTGTGTGTAGGGGGGGTCTTTTAGTTGTAAAATTATTAACAGATTCCCAAAGTCATTTGCTCTGAAATATTCACCAGTGTCCACTGTAGCATGAACTATTTTATCCTGATAATTAGCTGGGGAGTTGCTTTAGATTAGTGCTCAATTCATCAAGCAACAATTAACAGGACAAGGCTCTCTTTCTCTCTTGCTATCTATGTGTGTGTATGTATGTGTGTGTGTGTGTGTGAGAGAGAGAGAGAGAGCGAGAGAGAGAGAGTTATTCTACTTACTGAGTACAAAAATCTGCATTTTACTAGCAAACTTAGGACATTTGTAGGAAGTGAGGACATTTTGGCTGGTCCTAACAACAGTCTCACAGGTTGAAGCTAGAATTGGATTTAGGATAGGTTTAGGGTAAGGGTTAGGGTTAGCTCTGATGTTACAGATAACATGAGGAGCTAGGTAAGGCATTATTAATTACTGCATTACAATAGATTATGCCTCACAAAGATAGTGTGTATGTGTAGGGGTGCCATTTTTTTCATGATGAAAAAATATGACGACAAGACAAATAATTTCACAACTTATACAATACAATTGAAAAACAAACAGAAATTTTTCAGGAAGGTGAAGTAAAAATAAACAACTGAGATAATGTGGTTGCATAAGTGTGTGCACCCTTTTATAGCTGGAGATGTGGCTGTGTTCAGATTTAACCAATTACATTGAAATTCATGTTAAACTGGAGTCATCACACACCTGTATTAACGTGCGTCTGATCAACCCCAAATAAAGTTCAGCTGGTCTAATAGGCTTTTCCTGACATTTTTGTAGTCACATCTTCTAGCACAAGCCATGGTCTGCAGAGAGCTTCCAAAGCATCAGAAGGATCTCATTATTCAAAGATATCAGTCAGGTGAAGGCTACCAAAGACAAACAACACTATACATTACCTAAATAACACCATACCTGTATTGTAACATGGTGGTAATAACATCAAGCTTTGGGGCTATTTTTCTTCAGCTGGAACTGGGGCCTTAGTCAGGGTGGAGGGAATTGAACAGTTCTAAATACCAGTCAGTGTTGGCACAAAACCTTTGGTCTTCTGTTATAAAGATGAAGAGGAACTTCATCTTTCAGCGTGACAATGACCCAAGTACACATCTAAATGAACAAAAGAATGGAATGGCTTCACCGGAATAAGATTGAGGCTTTGTAATGGCCCAGCCAGAGTGCAGACCTGAATCCCATTGAACATCTGTGGGAGGATCTGAAGAGGGTTTTGCATAGGAGATTCCCTTGCACTCTGTAAGATTTGGAGCAGTTTTGCAATGAAGAGTGGGCAAATATTGCCATATCAAGATGTGCCACACTGATAAGATCCTACCCAAAAATGAGTGCTGCCAAAGGTGCTGAAACAAAGTATTAGTTTAAGGGTGTGCATATTTATGTAACCAGGTTATTTTAAGTTTTTTATTTTTTGTTTTTCCCCTTTAAAGGTTTCAGTTTATTTTTCAATTGCATTGTACAGGTTATAGGTCACATTAACAGTGGAAAAAGTTGTGAAACTATTTGTCTTGCTGTCATTTTTTACATGACGAAAACCTGGCATTTGAACAGGGGTGTGTAGACTTTTTTATATCCATTGTATATAAAAAGAGAACTTCTGTATCAGTGTGTACAGTTCTAATTACTTCAATTAGCAGCCTCTAAAACAAATTAAAGTGTGATTATGTGTTTACAGCCATTACCTCCTTGGCTAATGTGATGACATTCGGTGGAAACCAAAGGTAGTCATATACTGATGAATCACTCAATCAAATTTAATGTGTGTGGTAATGTGAAGTCATTCATTCATTCATTCATTCATTCATTTGCTACTGATACAGGAATGTTAAGTAATAACTAATTTGTCTTGAGATTCACCTTTTCACTTACCCATTGAAGCATGGGGGTGCTATTTCTTAAATGTCACTTAAATCAGACATGTCTGAAACAAAAAGTGCTGAATCATATTTGCTGCCATACTTTGCAGTCAAACAGGAATTCTTACTTGCAAATTTTGGATTTACAAAGAAATCAAAGACTAATGACTCAAGCAAGAGGGGAAAAGCCACAACCCAGTACAATTCGCACACTGCTACCAACCAGGTTGAGCAGAGAGATAATCCAGGGCTCCAATCCTAGATTTATTATTGCCAGAGTAGAAAGTTTGTGTGTGTGCGTGTGTCTCTGTGTGAGTGTGAGTGGATATGAGTGGGGCTGTGGTGTGTTGCGTTGTGTCGGGTCATGAATCTCTTGTCAGCTCCAATGGTGCACTGAATGATGGTTGCCCAGAGACTGTGTTTGCAGCTTCAATCAAATTAGAATGCACGGGGAAATAGTGTGACCTTCAGACTGATGTCTGTTTTAAAATTTATATTTGATAATAACAAAGGCACAATTAACTTCTCTTAATCTATTTTGAACATCAATAGGCGACTTCAGGTGAATAATCATTACCAATGTGTCGGCTGAGTTGTGTTTTGTAATTTATCAACTATAAACATTGCAGACATCAGGACCATCATTTCCTGTCACAAAATGTGAATTTTTGGAAGAATGAGCTTTACTTCGGGATTTAGATTCATCCTTGAAAAACATTAAATGTTAGTTTGCTTATTTGTTTGTTTTTTTTATTATTGTGGGCGGTTCTCGAGCCTATCACTTTCTTTTAGAAATACAGGCAGTTCCCCATAACGACAGATTAGATATCGGTTTATTCTAATGACCACTAGATGGCGCAACATATCCTTTTCTATTGCAATTCACACATATCAGAGAAGGAGGATATAAAATGTTATCAAGGAACATTGTGACATTTCAATATAACTATAGTGGCCATAAACACCAAATTCACTAAAGACATTTTGAGCTGAGACTACAAGAGAAAAAAAAATTCTTTCGCCAGGAGTGGCAAAGATAACACTTGCTGTTTTTTGTGTCTGACAGCAAACAAAATGAAAATTATGTAAATGGAACAATTGTATAAATTGTTTTATTTTTCCATGTGTTGCTCTAGAAAGAGCTGTCATATATTTACTGAGGCAAAAAGTAAAGATGGTCTGGATGGCCTGACTCAGTGCCAATTAAATTGTTTCTTTGGATTGTTTGAGACTGTGCATCCAAGGAAACAAATAAGTATAGTATTTGTTAAAAGTGTATATATGTATACACATATACATAAGTATATATATATATATATATATACATATACATATACTATATATATATATATATATATATATATATATATATATATATATATATATATATATATATATATATGTATATGTATATATATATATATATGTGTGTGTATATGTATATATATATATATATGTGTATATGTATATATATATATACATATATATATATATAGTAGCGCTCCACGGAAGATCAGACAGAGCCTTTGTCTTTTCGGAACGCTTTATTTGTTGCTCTTTTTCGAACGCGGCTAAATCTCCCGAACAACGCACACCTGTTTTCCCGCTCTTCTTCATCCAACTTTGCCGCTTCCTGCTTCCGTCCCTCTGGCTCCGCCCCACTCCAGTCCCTCTGCAAACCACCGGCCCAAGCTCTGCTATATGATGAATAGCCATAAGGAGCAAATGGCCCGGTGGAGGACAAGGCTAGAGGCAAAAATCATGGCGGCACGGAGAGAAGTCAGCCTCCTAACAGAGCTGAGTAGAGGCGTGAACCCAAGGACAGAACTGCCCAAGAAGTATAACAAGCTGTCCATACCTGAGGCACTGGAGACTGTTAAGCAAAGGCTCACAGCCCTGGCTACCTGACTAAAGAGGTACGCAAGAGAGGTAGAGGAAAGGAGAATAAATAGGGTGTTCTCCACCAACCCGGCAAAAGTCTACTCTTAATGGCAGGGCAATAAGATGACAACAGAACCCCCCAGAGCTGAGACCGAACAATACTGGAAGAGTATCTGGGAGAAAGAGGCAACACACAACACTACTGCTCAATGGCTGCAAGACCTACAGACTGAGCGCAGCCAACTCCCAGAACAAGACCCAGTAGTCATCACCATAGCAGGCATCCAAACAAGAGTGTCCAACATGAACAGCTGGACAGCACCAGGGCCCAATAAGATCCACACCTACTTGCTTAAGAAGCTGACTGCACTCCATGAACGCCTGGCAGCACAAATGAACCAGCTGCTAACATCAGGGAACCAACACCGTCAAACTACCGGCCCATAACCTGCCTCAGCACCACATAGAAGCTCCTATCAGGCATCATAGCGGCTAAGATCAGAAGGCACATGGATCAATACATGAACAAAGCACAGAAAGGCGTAGGGAACAACACCACAGGGCAGGGCAATCACCCAGAAATGTAGGACACGGCACACCAACCTGTGCACTGCCTGGATTGATGACAAGAAAGTCTATTACTCAATGCCGCACAGATGGATACAGGAGTGCCTAAAGCTGTACAACATCAACGGGACACCAAGGGAGTTCATCAAGAACTCCATGATGCTGTGGAACGTGGAACGACTCTGGAGGCCAACTCAAAGCCAATTGCGCCGCTGAACATCAGATGTGGAATATATCAGGGAGATGCCCCGTCCCCCCTGCTGTTCTGCATAGGCCTAAACCCCCTCAGCCAGATCATCACCAAGAGTGGCTATGGGTACCAGTTCTGAAGTGAAACAACCATCAGCCACCTCCTCTACATGGATGACATCAAGCTGTATGCCAAGAATGAGCGTGACATCGACTCCCTGATTCACCTCACTAAGATCTACAGCATGGACATCAGGATGTCATTCGGGCTAGATAAATGTGGGAGGATGGTATCTAGAAGAGGAAACGTGATTGCAACTGATGGGGTTGACCTACCTGAAGGGAACATCACAGATGTGCAGGACAGTTACAAATACCTGGGGATCCCACAGGCAAATGGTAACCACGAGGAGGCAGCCAGGAGGTCAGCCACAGCTAAATACCTACAGAGGTTTAGCCAGGTCCTGAAAAGTGAGGTAAGCATAAGATCCAGGCCATAAACACCTACGCCCTGCCAGTAATCACATACCCTGATGGCATAATACCCTGGCCATTGGAAGAGATACAAGCCCCTGACATCAAGACAAGGAAGCTCCTCACAATGCACTTAGGGAGGGTTAGGGAGGGTTTCACCCTCCCTAAGTCCAGTGTCCTGAGGCTGTACACAAAGCGGAAGGAAGGGGGCCGAGGACTTGTAAGTGTCCGAACTACTGTCCAGGAGGAAACAACAAGCCTCAGAGAATACATCAAGAAGATGGCCCCCACTGACCCACTGCTGAGTGAATGCCTCAGGCAACAGAAGCCCTCCAAGGAGGAGGAACCTGAGGGGCTATCGTGAAAGGACAAGCCCCTGCATGGAATGTACCACCGACAAATTGAGGAAGTGGATGATATCAAGAAGACATACCAGTGGCTAGCAAAGGCCGGACTGAAAGACAGCACACAGGCACTAATCATGGCTGCACAAGAACAGGCCCTAAGCACCAGAGCAATAGAGGCCAGGGTCTACCATACCAGGCAAGACCCCAGGTGCAGGCTGTATGGAGATGCCCCTGAGACAGTCCAGCACATCACAGCAGGGTGCAAGATTTTGGCAGGCAAGGCATACATGGAGTGGCATAACCAGGTGGCTGGCATAGTGTATGGGAACATCTGCACTAAGTATGGACTGGAGGTCCTATGGCCCAGGTGGGAGACCCCCCCGAAAGTGGTGGAGAACAAGCAGGCCAAGATCCTGTGTGACTTCCAGATCCAGACTGACAAGATGGTGGTAGCCAACCAGCCTGACATTGTGGTGGTGGATAAACACTGGAAGACAGTGGTGGTGATAGGTGTAGCAATCCCAAGTGATAGCAACATCCGGAAGAAGGAACATGAGAAGCTGGAGAAGTACCAAGGGCTGAAGGAGGAGATAGAGAGAATGTGGGGGGTGAAGACAGTGGTCCCAGTAGTGATTGGGACACTAGGGCCAATAACACCCAAGCTGAATAGCTGGCTCCAACAGGTCAATGGTGGGTGAAGAGGATTGGTCCAAGTACAGAACCTTGAGGGACTCCGTGGCTAACCCTACTGTATGAAGAGGGAACACCATGGACATGAGCAAACTGGTATCTATCAGATAAATATGATCTAAACCAGTCTAGTGCTGTCCCTTTAATCCCAATCATATATTCCAGTCTCTGTAACAGGATGCTGTGATCAACCGTATCAAAAACAGCACTGAGATCCAGCAGAACCAGTATAGAAATCAGTCCATGATCTGAAGTTATAAGAAGATCATTAGTAACTTTAAGAAGTGCTGTTTCTATGCTGTGGTGAGCTCTAAAGCCTGACTGAAACATCTCAAACAGACTGTTTCTCTGCAGGTGCTCCAGTAACTGAGTCACCACCACCTTCTCAAGAATTTTAGAAATGAACGGAAGGTTGGATATCAGCCTATAATTTGCTAATGCGTCAGGATCCAGTGATGGTTTTTTAAGCAACGGCTTAATCACTGCCACCTTGTAGGACCGGGGTACATAACCTGTTACTAAGGAACCATTGATCTGGTCCAGGATAGGACTGCCTATCAATGGTAAAACATCCTTCAACAGGTGTGTTGGGATGGGAGCTAAAAGACACGTCTTGGATTTCTGAATCAGCGAAGACGCCTCAGAGAAATATTTGGGCTGAAGGTGTTTAAGGGCTCGTTGGAGAACCTGTATGTTCCCACGGTCAGCACATCTGGTGATAGTCCAGATGTTGGGATGGACTGCTTAGATTTCTCTCTAATGGCTAGAACTTTATGAGTGAAGAAGCTCATTAAGTCTTCACCAGTAAAGGAGGAAGGGATACATGGGTCTTAAGCAGTGTGACTCTGAGTTAATTTGGCCACGGTGCTGAAAAGGAACCTGGGGTTGCTCTTATTTTCCTCAATTAAAGAAGAAAAATAAACTCTTCTAGCCTTGCGAAGGGCCTTTTTGTAAACTAATAGACAGCCTTTCCAGGCTACATGATAGCTGTCTATTTTACAGGAATGCCACTTCCTTTCCAGTCTTCGAACTTTCTGCTTGAGGGTCCTGATATACGAATTATACCAGGGGGCACACCTCCTCTGATTTACTGTTTTCTTTTTCAGGGGGGCAACAGAATCAAGTGTGATTCTCAGTGAGGCTGCTGCACCTTCAGCAATAAAGTCAACCTCAGCAGGGCTAAGATAATAATAATTGATCCCTGGGGAAACACACGGTGGTCCTGGGATTAGGCCAGGGATTGCTCCCTTAAATTTAGCTACAGCATTATCTGAAAGACATCTGCTATAGTAAGACTGTGCTCTGAGCATAGAAGAATCCTTAATCATAAATGTAAAAGTGATCAAAGAATGGTCTGATATGAGTGGGTTCTGAGGAAACACTGACACATGTTCTACCTCAATACCATAAGTCAGGACTAGACCTAGGGTGTGGTTGAAGGTATGATTTGGTTGGTTTATCTGCTGGAGGAACCCAACTGACTCAAGTAATGAAATGAAGCCATTTCTAAAGCTGTCATTTGCAATGTCTACATGGATATTAAAGTCTCCAATGATAATGACTTTGTCTGCTCTAAGGACCAAGTCAGATAAGAAGTCAGAGAACTCAGATAGGAGCTCTGAATGTGGCCCAGCAGGAGGCCGATATACAACAACAAACAGAAGTGGCTTTTCTGTCTTCCAGTTCATATGGGTGATGCCAAGAGTCAGGCTTTCAAATGAGCTGGAACTATGTATTGGTCTAGGATTAATTGATAACTTGGAGTGATAGATTGCTGCCACTCCCCCTCCACGACCAGTAAGACGAGGAATATGATAATTAAGATGGGTAGGAGGAGTAGATTCGTTTAAACTAACATACTCCTCCTCCTGAAACAGATACCAGGAACCACATCAGAGATCTCTGTCCAGAAGAGCGCAGTCCTAGGAACAGCTATGATCCTGCGCAGGACCCTCAGACTCCCAGGCCTCTGGTAGAGGATCCGAGTCTGAAGGAAGGAGGCACCGCCCAGGAGGGCAAGAAAGGAAAAGAAATGGAAATTAGGAAGGGTGTGGTGAAGATCAGGTGAGCATGTGAGCCTGTCTGAAACCTCATGCATTCACAGGAATCAAAGGCGCCCTGGTGTTCAAAGGAGACCTGCGACTGGGGAGGGGAATGTCTCAGCCATTCAACCTCTGGAGCCAGCCAGATAGGTGTGAGCGCCTACTGTGCAGGCATCCTGTGTCCGTACCTTGGAGGCGGGCCTCCAGCTACATAAGATCCAAACTGTGAAAGCATAGGCAGAGATCTCTCTGCATACATCCATGCATGTATCCTGACCGACTGACTGAATAAACCATCTCCTACGCAGTAATTTAGACTTATTGTCTGATTCTCGAAAACGGCTAAATTCTGCAACAGTATTCATAAACACATACATACATACATATGTGTAATGTATCTTAACATTATGGAAAGAATCCATGTTAATGCATCACTGGTGACATTGATGCTTACTGATATATGATCTTCATTAGCAAATGTAAACAGCCAAGAGCTGTCGAAAAGGATGGGTTAAAAATAGCCTAATTAAAGTAATTTTGATAACGGCGTGTTGAATATGCCTTACTCCCATCCAATCTTCTCCGGCAAAGGGAGGGAAATAAAAGTCAATTTTGAAATCTGGGACAACAGAAACCAATACTCCTCTTTTTTAAATCCTCTCCAGATAATAAACATGCCATTTGTTTCATCAGTCTTTTTGTCTCGTGAGCAATGCGGATGTTGAATTCATATTCACCTCTAATGAATTTAGTTATGTGGGTTCAGCAGGTCACAAGATTTATTGCATTTGGAGCCCATTAGTTATTCCTGAATGGTGGTGGGAGAAATAGATCTACTTTCCCACAGTGATTTGTATTCAGTGCTGGTTCTTTCCTCATTGCATGAATTAAAAATAAATCCATAAAGATTACTCTTATCATTGTTATTGTTGTTAGTGATGATGGTAGCAGTAGGCACATACCTGCAGTTAGGAACCATTACCAGAGGCTGTTGTAAATTCAGTACTATTAACCAGTTTCTCTGCCATTTTGTACACTGCAGAGTGTACACAAATGATTTGAATTTTATATTTTGCCTGCGGTGCTATAGATCTAAGGTTGCAACATTGCTGCAGCCTTTAATTTGTATAGTTGGCTTCAATTTAAGAAAATAACTGTTGCTCTGGATTAAGAGGGATTGTAGTGGCAGCAGCTGTAGCAGAGGATCCTCAAAGCAGTGTCCTCACTGTGATGTTCTGGATCCAAACAATAGCGGCTGCCGCTACTCTGAGCAGAACATTATTTTTGTTAATCACACAACAAGGTTGAGGGTGACTCAGTATGACACTTTGGGAGTAGACAGACGGAGCCGGGAGGAGATGGGATGCAGACAATGAATTGTTCAAGAGTGAAGAGGACAGCAGGAATATGGGCAGAGAAAGTCACACATGCACAGTGGTGCTATTCATAATCTACATTTCAAAAAATCATAGGCTACTAAAATAGAGCAAAGATGTTTATTTTGAGGTTAATATTTCCATAGAAACATATGATTCATGAATATTTAGCCTAAATATACACTTCTATATACATGATGCAAATAGAGATCAGTATCTCTTAAAAAGAAAGTATATGACCATATTTGTATCATAGATTCCTCCAGCCCTGTTTTATATTTCATATTCATCACACTTTAAAGGCTGTCAACTGATCACCGCCTCGTGGTCAAGCATGCGTTAGATTAGAGCAAAAACTGGATGAAGTGAACACTGTCACATGCTGCACCCGCAACCATTTGGAAAAATCCAGAAGGAGTGCAGTGAGATGAAGCCTCTGAAGAGAAACAGACGTAGAAATGTCCTCAGAGAGCAGCCTGGGGCTTTGCTGCTTCTCTGCCCTCAGTCGCTGTAGCTCTCCACATGTCACACTCAGTTAGTTCAATGGAGTAATGAATATGCTGTACATTTTTCATGAGAGTGGTGGGAGTGAAAAATCTGCTCTTTATAATGCTTTTAATATGTAACTTTTCACACTCTGCCCCCGCAAAGCATCCCGCAGGCTATCATGAGGCTGCATGAGCATGATGTTTAATGTTAACATTTCCCAGAGGAGAGTTAGCATAATGCAATGTCACTTTCACTGATGATTATGTTGACTCCAGCAGATATACAAGCATCTGTAAACCTGACATTGCATGTCAACTTGTAACTGCTAAAAAAAAAAATAGAATAAATAAGCATACTGTATGTGAGTCACTGTCTGTTCTCACATCATTACAGTAATTAATTTTCAAGGAAGTGGACGCAGGAGCCTGCCGCGAGGTATGAATATTAAGTATTTGATGGAACCATAATGATAAACTGCAGATCCAAGATAAACAAAGTCAAGTTAAAATTATTTAATATCAACTGCTGTAATCACAACTTTCATATGCATTTTAAATGCACTTAAATAACAAAACATCAAGCAACACACTCAAGACTACACTTGAGTGGGCTATATTGTAATTATATTTGATTACATTTCTGAAGTTAAAACTTCCATAGGTGTATTGGCAAATATGCAAAAGTGCATTTTAAAAAGGAATCCTCATCAAACTGAATTGAAAAATATCTTTCAGACGTTCCATGAGGTACTACATCAACTTTAATACTAAGGCTGCACTTTCAGTATATAAGAACAATGGAAGCTGCAGACTAAAAACCAAAGGCGTTATATACCTGATATAAAATATTTTGGAGGCATACAAGACTCCACTTGTCTTTTGATCCACCTGTGACAGTGCATCACTGATTTTCTATTACAGGGATAATGTTGCATTAGGCAAAGAAAAACTGAGGATAATGGACTTTTTCTGTTGCTCAGACAGGTGGGCTTGTCCCATGAGAACCTGCTTTCTATTATTAAACCTCCTCCACATTGTCACTCCATTTCCTCTCACAAAGACTCAAAATTACCTCCTTTTAAAGGCCCAGATATGCAAAGGAGTCACATGTGGGTAAGTTATGTTTCCCTTGTCAATTGATACCTGCTGAAAATAAAAAAAAAACTCTGTTTGAAAAAATATGAAATGGTTTAAATACCAGTACAATACATTACAGCTTTCACACACACAACATATGTAAAGGGAATTTACAGCAGCATGTGAGCCAATGAGTTTCAAAAAGATATAGAACGACAACAAAAGAATAAATATATGGCCACAAATATAAACATTTAATATTCCACAAGGTGAATGCCAGAGCTGCTCTCTTCATCATAACCAGTCCACACTGCTTGTCACCAGACTGATGGCATGCAGATGTGTATGATACAGTAGTGCTCAGTTCAATCCAGTCTTTCCATGTTCAGCAAGCAGGTCACAATGGCGCAAACTACTTGTGGATAAAATGCTGGAATTCAAGATATTTGAAGGGTTGAAACCTAAGACCAGTTTGAACCTACCAGCATCCATCACAATTGTCATTCTGAGAAAATGTGGCCTTCAGTTATTCCACATGAAGATGGCTTTACTTGCAAATGCACATTGGCTTCTTACACCCTGTATGAGACCGGTTTTGAATGGGAAGATGATTTAAAACTGCACCCTTACCTGGAGACAAGAGCAAGTGAAATTGAAATGCTGAATGGCTGGCTAATGTCCCTAGAGATATAATATCAGATCTATAAAGGACAATTTCAGGCCCAGGATTCAGGAGACTGAAGAACTCAATCACAGAGCGATTCACTCAGAGTCATCAAAGATCATCATAATCATCCGGGAATGTTACATATGGCTCCCAGATCCAAAGCTGGCTTTAATGGATCAGGTCATGTGTTCGGTAAAATTTCAGAAGGTGGAGCTACATTCCTCAACACATTTGGTGGGGTATGTCACGGAAGAAGAGCTACTCCTGTTCTCCTGGAGGGTGGACTGGGGCCTGAGAACCCAAGTGCAACACATGTCTTAGATCAAACACTGCTTTATTTATGGGGTTGCACAGAGAGACACAAACAGACCCGGGGTAGCAGGTGAGTCCGGCTGAGGGAGAAGTCAGGAATGGAAAGCAGCATGGTCCACTGGGGCTCAGGCGGGGTGTCGTGGTCAGGGATGGAAGGCAGTCAGATTTACCGGGAGGCAGGCAGTCGAAATGTCGTGTACAGAATGAGTCAGTACCAAGCAGGCAGGTATCTGGATCTCGAGAACCAAGAACAAACAGGTTTAGCAGGGAACAGATGAAGCAGGCCGGTCAGGAAGGACAGGAAGGGTTGACAACAGGCAAACAGGCAGGCAGAAAATGCTGGAAAGTCTCGCACATAGAACAATCTGGCGACAAACTGGAGGAGGCCTGGGACCTAAATAGAGCCCCCGTCATTGCTCCAATTGATCACTGGTGCCTCTCTGCAGCTGTCGACTATGCCGAGGATGATAGTATTACCTTCCAGTGACAAAATTAGATTAGGTTAGATTCAGTTTTTTGTCATTCCTAGTGCAAGCACAAAAGCTGAGCAAGTACCACGTAGGGGGATGAACAGATTGTGATTGGGATGAGAAGCATCTTTAATGATGTTCCATGCTTGCCATGATCACCTTCCTATAGACTTAGTCTATGGTGGGGAGGGGTTGCCAAGTGGGGCTCAATCTCTTGGCACCATGGATGTATTTGAGGTTTCTATGGTCTGTCCATATCAACGCCATATGAGTTTCCCCCTCCAACCAGTGCCTCCAATCCTCCTGCACCAGCTTAATTGCCAGCAGCTCTCTTTCCCCTAAGGCATAGCTCTTCTCTGCTAAGGGGTGAATCTAGTTGTCCTTACCCAACCTGTGTGAAAGGACAGTCCTGATGCATCAACCTCAGGACAGGAGCTATGACAAAGCTGGTCTTCAGGCACTGCAAAGCATCTGCAGAGCGAGGCCACTGAAAAACAGACTTGGAAAATGTTAATGGCTGGCTGAAATTTTTAATAAATCTTCCATTATAATTCCTATAAAAGTTAGCAAAGCCAAGAGGTCAAACCTCTAGAGGTCCTTCCTTGAGGACAGTGCAGCCAGTCCAGAACAGTTTGGACTGTTCATTTCCAACCAACATATAACATAATTCCAACGGATGTTAGAGTGGTGAAACTCACACTTCTCAGCTTTAACATATAACTTGTGCTTTAGGAGGCAAGATAAGAGCTGATGTTCCTGTAGCATTGGAGGAAAATCCAATATCATCATCAACCAAGACCTTCTAAGAGCATTATTTGGACTGAAAAGTATTACAACATACTTGTAGCGGCTGATGAGGGTATTAAAGGCAGTTAACCTGTCATCCTCCATTATCCTGACCAAATAATATACTGTACATTCCTATGGCCAACCAAGTGAATACACAGGCTCCTTGGAGAGTGGAAGGGGATACCTTTAATACTGATGTCATTCTTCTATCCATGTCTTAACAAGGATAAGGCATTATCCTTGTTAAAGACCTCATTCTGTTCATGATCACACTCTAGGACTCCACTAAGTTCTGAGCCAGGAACATACTCTGATGAAGGTTTGACAACAGGACAAGAAGCAGACTGAACATGGAAACAGGTCTGCAGGCAATGTTCACTCCAATATTCAATTAGGACCCTCCACCATCTTGGTGACAGAGATGAGTAATAGCCCAGATAATTATTTCTCGGTCTTTAAATTGCAGCATGTGGAACTTGCAATTTACTTGGAGGAAGAGGATTGCAGAGATCCTTTTACCAGGCAGTTTGTGATCTGATGGCTAGGCTGAGCACAGTATATGCAGCATCCCTTGTTAAAGTGGCACTGGCATTCTGCAGAAGTTAGCTTGGTGTGTCCGATCTGCACAAGCTCTGACAGGCTCTGATGGTTGATAAGGGATACCAAACTCAGGAGAATATTAAGAAGAGTTAATCAGTTCAACTCTCTCAAGAGGTCAGGAGCATGAGAGATCAGGGGTGGAGCCAGAGAGACCAGGGCATCAACTTTGGAGGAAAATTTAAAGCGGAGTGCCCACATAAGTATTTTCAAAATCTTAAGGGATTTTTTATGTTTGTTAGAGACCACACAGATGAAGAAAAAAACAGGCATTGAACAGTTTTGATCATACTGTGTGTGGTTTGGTATTAAAATGTTAATGCAGCATAGCATACACACATCATTATTCTGCCCCACCACCAATCTAGAATCTCATCTTCCAAGTCAGAAATGACACATGCGTGATGACATATGATCTTCTTTATCCCTGCACCCTTGCTCCTCAGTCACCTTGCTTCTTGATTGACTACATTCCTTTCCACATCACTATTCACAGAGTCATGACTCAGGAATTCTCACCTTTCCCCACACACAAAGATTTTTGGTTGTAATATATAAATATTTCTGATTCTTGGCCCAGACAATTTTCTGAGCTAATTATTGGGACAAATTCCTTCTTAACACACCATAGACCACAGGATGTGGGGTTCCCCAAGGGTCAATCTTAGGTCCAACTCTTTTTAATCTTTACATGCTTCCTCTTGGGGGTGTCATCAGGAGCCATGGCATCAGCTTCCACAGCTATGCTGATGATACGCAGCTGTACATTGCTGTTGCTCCTGATGACACAGGGCCAGTTGATGCCCTTTTTAACTGCATTTTAGATATCCAGTCATGGATGGCAGAAAACTTCCTACAGCTCAACCAGGACAAAACAGAAGTTTTAGTCATTGGTCCCGAAGGTCAGAGAGAGAAACTTTTACCAAAATTAAAAGATTTTAAACCATCTCAATTTGTAAGGAATCTGGGCATGATCCATGCGTTTTAGGATTGATTCAAGGTTCTTTTAATAGTTTTTAAATGTCTTAATGGTCTTGGGCCGACTTATTTATCCGACCTGCTCTTACTATATCAACCCTCACGGACTCTGAGGTCCTCCGGCACCGGTCTATTAACCATCCCACACGTAAGTTCTAAAACGCACGGGGAAGCGGCCTTCAGTTATTATGGTCCCCGACTGTGGAACAGCCTGCCGGAGAACCTCAGGGCCGCAGAGACTGTTGAGATCTCAAGAGGCTCAAGACACATCTCAGGCCTTTGATTAATTCTGCTTCTTATCTAATTATTTATTTAATTATTTATATATTTATTTGTTCAGTATTTATTTCTTTTATATCTTTCTTATGTCCTGAGTAATTATGCTTCTTACTTAATTATTTACTTATTTATTTATTTATTTATTTGTTTAGTATTTATTTATTTTATGTGTTTTTATGTCCTGTTCTATTCTTAACCATTCTTAACTCACTTTTACTGTCTTAATCCCTCAGTTCATAGCTATTACACATTTTATCTAATTTTACTGTTTTAGTCTCTCAGTTTTTAGCTCCAGTGTTTCCTCATGGGGGCCTGCCAGGCTGGGGGATGTATCTGGTCTACTGCTGGGGGTCCTGTGGATGGCTCTGGCCTGGGCGGCCTGGGGGCTCTGTGCCTTGGTGTGGAGTCTCTTGTCCGCCCGGGTCGGGGTGGTTCTCTGTGGCGGTACCCCCTGCGGTCATGGATCGTGGCCTGCCTCGGCCTGATTTGTCCCCCCTAAAAGGTGGCGTCTCCCTCCCTCATCTCAGGTCTAGGTGCCTGGCCATGTCTCAGCTTACTAGTTTACTTGTGTGCGCGGGGGTGTGTGTTGAGTGTCTGGCTATATGTAAGTATGCGTGTGTTTCTACGAGTGTGTGTGTTTTTATATTCTATATTTTTATAGTGTTCTTACTCTTCTAATGTTGGATTTTCTATGTTTCCTTCTGGTTTTTATCATCTGTGAGGCACTTTGCACTACACAAATGTATGAAAAGTGCCATATAAATAAATTTTAAAAAAGTAAAGTAAAAGTAAAAGGATAAAGGCATAAGATAATCGGGCATTTGCCATCCTTGGACGGGAAGGGAGAAAATTCAGCACAGCCCAATTATCTTTACCTGTGTACTCCACTTAAGGGAGTCAGGTGGCTCGTTGCAGTGACAGAATAAAAAAGCCTGCCAGAAAGTCTCCAGAAAAAGTAGTATTGAGTTGTATACAGCATAGTGCCTACTCCACTCAGTGCTGGCCCAGTTTTTAGCACAGCTGGTCATGCAACTTTAGCTCTGTCGAAGGGGAACCTCGAAATGCAGTTCACAGTGGATCAGAAATGGTCAGCAGTTACCAGATCCACCTGAGAATGGCTCATGGCTGGAGAGTTTCAGGGGCCAGAAATCAGTGGACTCAGATAAGAATATGGACAGATAGGCACCACTGACTCTTTGGAGTTGGTGTCAGTCAGAGTTTCCAATCTCTGAACATGGTTGATTAGATGGGTTGGCTAAGATTTCCCTGAGGCACACTGAGCCCCAACACAGGTGGAAGCCTCAGAGATATCCTGACACAGCTGGGCAAGCTTCTGATAGATCTTATGGACCAGCACTTTTACCACTGCACAAAGGTGATCTGACTCTGTGGTGTCCATGTTGGCCAGATCGTACAGATCAGGCTCAGTACTCAAAGGCTTCAACACACTAGTATAGACTCAGGCTCAAGTTATGATCACCATTTTCTGTTGATTCATGATTTGCTGATTCCAGAACTGATAGGTTTGTGTAAACCGACCAACAGGGATTTGACGACAAGAAATTAACTAGCCCAAGAAAATAAGATGGGTATTCAATGCATTTTAAAGTACTTTACAGCATATCTGAATGTAATCTTGATAAATTAATCAAATAAGCTCTTGTACGCTGTAACTGTTGGCTCAACATCACACATGATGAAATACTGCAGACAGCTAACTTATTGTATTTAATGTGATCCAAAAGATTAAATCTCAGGTTATTTACAGTATATCTGCTTCAGCCAGATCTGAGTTTATGACAAAATAAGATTAACACTGTCCTGATTATCAGACTGGTATAATTAACATGTTAACATCCACTTGTGTGCATGGTCCCCTCAGAAAAGATAATATATCCATCAATATCATAATCGCATAACTTCAAATTATGTGTCATATGTCAATACATACACATTTCCAGCAAATTTATGTGCAGCAACACCTAAAACAAGGCTGAATGCAGTTTGTTTCCCACTGGAAAAAGTAAGACTTCGGAAATGTTAACAATTAAACTGCTTGTTGTTTTTATTGTTATTGTTATTATTATTATATAATTTGTGTCATTTCCATTTCATAGATACCTTTTTTATGAAAATGCTGGTACAGCTTTTTCATTTTTTATTCCTGCAGATGTACAATTTTAATGCCAAATTGCAGTGTTGGCTGGTTGCTACAGAAGAAAAAAACTATTTCATCACCTACTCTAATGTGGACACATTTCATTTCAGAGCAGCTCATGCATTGTCTGGGTCAGAATACTAATTACAGAGTTATTGCTTTAGGGAGACAGGCTTAATCTCTCTATGTTTTTTGCTGTTTTTTTCCCCAGATATGTCCACTTAACAGTGTGTCTTTGAAAGAGTTGCACAGTACTCTGAATACCCAGGAGTTTAGACTCTGAAAGTGTAGTCTGAGCTTTCATATATGAATGATAAATTCAATGAAAATGAATAGATTTGGGATATCAGATGTTGAAAACCCAGCTGGGAATGTTAATGACCAGCACAGATAACATCACTGGCCATAGTCATTATTCCACTGGCTGATAAATGGCAGAAAAGCTGCTTGGGAAATTAGACATATGGTAGTGTTATCTTGTAGAATGAAAGAATTGTGAAAGCAAGTCAGTAATACCAAATAGGAGAAAAAAAGTAGAGCAAAGCGCATGGGTCATTAAGATGAACTCTTTGTAGTAAGTGAGTGTTGATGGGCGTGAGAGGGGAAAAAAATCCAACAATCATTTAGGCACTTGGATGTACCATCACAAGCTTAGATTTTTCTTGAATGAGGGAGGTTAGTTGGAGAGGACTTTTGCAATAATAGACACAGATGGGTTAAGGCAGGCCAGAAAAAGCATGATAGATCTCTGCCACCACTCCCCTGCATGTACATGCATTTAAACTCATTTACCTCAATCCCTTCAGCTGGCTGACAGGCACGTCTCACTGCTGGAGATGCATGCACTTGATCAAAGAGTCGGTCATCGCATCACAACAACAGGTGATCCAAAGAGAGGGATGCTGCAAAACAGATAAAAGTCCAAAGTGCCTCCATCCATCAGCCCTGTCGCACAGTGTTGGGTCTATACCACTGACTTGAATTCTTAATCCAGGTTTTGAACTGCAGATTGGCTGGACGTACATTAATTATTCGTCATCTCAAATTGGAACCAAAGAAGAAATAATCCCTCAAGTTACATGGCCTTTCACTTCCACAAATGTTGAAGCAAATTGGGTCCAGTGACATAGTTTTAGGTTGGTTGAAAACACAGATGCAAAAATGCAGATTATATTGTCAAATCTAGGTTTTTTTGGTTACGGATATTAAAAGCCAAGCTGCTGCAATGCCAATCTGCTTAATATCTTTTTCACACATCATAAAATATTTAACCTTGCTACAAGCAGATCTGATGGGGAAACACAGGAACAGGAAAATGCATCTCCAGGGTTTGTATGGTTTAGACCTCTGATATCAGCAGCACAGAATGGGAATAAATAAATAAAAATAAATAAAAGAAAAGGTTTTGTTTATTCTGGCACGAATACAATTAAATTATTTTATTAATTTGGAAAAAACTGCATTTGAGCCTCAGATGAGACTGGCATTTATATTTATTGAAATGTTAGCACACAGAATATTATACAAAAAAGCACTTACAGATAAAAACACATCAGGACAAAAGGAAATCAGGAAACAGTCAAGTCCTAATAAATGTTTGTAGTTTTTCTTTACATGTACACAGCTTAGGCCATTACTCTGAAATGGACTGCAAATCATCTAGTCTGCACTTTGGTGATGGAGGGTCAGGTGTCACCATGTGGACACTGAGGTTTGTACCCCCAAAGACAGCTCTGTGTTCTATACATTCTGCTTTTTTTTTAAATAGACCTCTGGTCTCATACATTGCTTAATAAAATACACAGACTATAAAACTTTACCACTACCTCAGCAGTAATGACTCAAGGTTTTGTTTCATATGTTCATAAACAACTCATTACATAGATAAATAGATATTCTGTGTGTGGATTATAAACTTTAATAAAAGCATTTTGTTTTTTTTTTATTTTCCTGGAGTGATTAGAAATTCTGGATTGTTGGCTACTGTCCAACCCTGATGTCCGACTGGGTGAAAAGCACAGGACTGCTGTCCTGCTGGCCTCTAGCTCCTCTGACACTCGTTCTTACTGCAGGTGGCCTGACGCTCGATCTGCCATGTGCCCTCCTCATATGTGCAGTAGCAGATTGTGCACTCGTCAATCTTCACCTCTCGGCCCGCTGGTATCACTGCTGTGTCCGCGTAGCAGTTTGGACCTGCAATGCATGATGGAGAAGAAAGAAAAGTGCAAAAGAACAAAAGAAGAAAAGTGCAGCAAAACTATATACTATATATATATATATATATATATATAACTATATATATTGTATACTTTTACAATATCAAAATTTAATTTTAAATTGACCTTATGTATTTCATTCGTGTGCTGTCAAGTGCAGCTCACTCAAACCACCAACCCTCAAACTGGGAATAGGTCAGTCAGCCATTTTCAGCACATTCAGAACATCAGATTATTAGATTATCTCAGACATATATTATTTGTCATTATTGTCATGAATCATTTAACACGACCCCAAATATATATTTTGAAGTGACTGATAAGTAACTTGTTACTTAGTATTAAGTAATTAATACTTAATTATTTTTTTTATTTTAGCGATAGCATTGGAGATGTAATGTTATTATTTGGTGGATTAGATAAGATTACAGGTTGGAAAAATCACATTATAATGACAGACATAAAATAACAAAAACAGTTTTGGTGCTAAAAGAATATATTGGGTGCTGAGTTTTATTCACTGGTTGTCAAATTGTAATTTGTGTCTATATACAATTTATCCATGATAATGTTAACGAGTTTAGTCGGTGGACTGAACAAAACGAAGTGAATGATGTTTCTGAAGAAATAAATGAAAACACAAAGTAAGGGAACATTTGCATCAAACAAAAAATGTAGGATCATTCCAGTTGCTGAAATGTTACATTTGCATCTGTATTTTATCTGTGATTTTATATCATGCTCACAAGGTCCATAGTTTTGCTTTCCAATAAACATGCCACCTAATAAACACGTTTATTTACAAAGCTTCAGTATATTTACAATCTATTACAGCTGAATAGCTGCATGAAAATGTCTTATTAAGGTATATTCTCAGAAATGCTGAAGAATTAATGATAAAATTAAACAGCTCCATATGGATTCTGGTAGACTTTAAACATTTATTCTATTCTTCTATTCGCTTTAATAATAAAACAAATAAACTGTAATAACATGTAACAGCATCCGATCACTCCAGTTTTCAGTCAGAACTGAGAAATAAACCAGAGATAGAATCTGTTATTGTTGATCAGTTAGAGACATAAAAGGGCTGTGAATGTAATCTGTTTAGATGGAGTTTTATACACACAATTTCATTCATGTTCAGTCCTATAATCCACCTGTTGTTTGCATCTTTAATTTGGGAAACAAATGGTACTGATATTACACAACAACTCTGCATCTACAATTTAACAATAACATCCATTTTATGCAGAGTACATCCACACTCAGAAACTAGACATGCTGGATATATTGTCAAAAACCCACTCACAGTAACATGCGAGGTGTGATATGTTTTTCTGTTATGTGAATACAATAATAACTCTAACCCTAATCAAAAAGTTAACCAAAAAGTTAGGGTTAGGGTTAGGGTTGTAATAAAACTTGAGGTCAACTGTATACCTCTGGATTTGTGGCACAGAAATAGTGAAAAACAGCCACATTGGTGAAAACACATTGGTCACATCTTTTTCCTTGTCTTTGCTTAATTCCAGACATAATTCATGAAGGTCTAACAAAGACTAAGCTGCACCAGTGACAGTATTGAAATATTATTTAGGCTTGTTGAATAAACGTAAATCATTATTATTATTATTCTTTGTTTTCATCATTAAATGTCAGAGTCTTGCATCTAATTATCTTGCATCCCTTCATTGTACATATACCTACAGGTATATGGTAAAATTTGATCTAGGATATTAAATTCAAAGCAACTCAGAGAACATGAACTTCATGTGTCAAGCATGCTCTCTACAACAGACGTGTTAAAGTTCTAAAGTGAAAGTATTTCTAAACTGCATACAGTCACCTGATTCCATATGCCAAACACAGTGATATTATTGCACAGAAACCTCACTAAAACATTTTAGCTCAAATGGATTCATTAACAAAACATTTGAAAATAATCTATATTTGAAAATGTACTTACTTTGTTTAGCTCACAGAAATCCTGATCAACCTTAAAATTGAGCATCTGTCCAGTAATTCTGTTTTCTCTTTATTCATCGAGGATGAAACATTCTTATTTCATCACACTTTTCCCTGCCTTGCATTCAGAAATACACCTCCTTTTTCAGAAGAGCAGAAGCATCAGAATCCATACATTTGTTATTCAGTGAGTCAGTATATAGGCCATCTGTGGTCTGATATGTGGCAAAAACTCTCAGTCCTCTTGTTGATTGCTTATTTCAGTCACGTATTGTGGAGTGCAAAAATCCCCAGACAAGGTCTGAAACAAGGTGAAAAATGTTTTTCACCAGTAGACTGCTTCCCAATTCTTATGACCATCAACAAAATTGTTTTCTTTAGATAAACTTTTCAGAACTATATAAAAAAAAGAAAGATAAAGTTGATTGTTTTGATTATGTAGTACAAAACATACAGTACATAGAAATAAAATTATGTATATTTCACAGTGGAATAATTTCCAGGATTTGACTTTGATAATGTCCCAGGTCCTTGAGAGGGGCTGGACACTCTTCTACACTGGAGTTGCACAGGTTGAGAGATGGAGAGCTGGGGTGTGACTCTCTGGTTTTATGTTGGGGTTTTCTCGGTTGACCAAAAGAGTTGCTTCCCTGCGACTTCGGGTCGGGGAACAGGTTCTGACTGTTGTTTGTGCTTATACACCAAACAGCAGTTTGGAGTACCCGCCATTTTTGGAGGACCAAGGACAGACGCTGGACAGTGTTCCAACTGGGGACTCCATTGTTCTGCTGGGAGACATCAACGGTGGGTAACGACAGTGTGACCTGGAGGTGCGTGATTGGGAGGAACGGCTTGCTCGATCTGAACCAGAGTGGTATGCTGTTATTGAACTTCTGTGCTAGTCGGAGATTGGCCATAACTAACACCATGTTCGAGCATAAGGTCTTTCATCGGTGCTCTTGACACCATGACAGCCTGGGTCGTAGGCTGATCGACTTCATAGTTGTGTCAGCTGATCTGCGGCCATATGTTTTGGACACTGAGGCAAAGAGAGGAGCACAGCTGTCTACTGATCAATATCTGGTAGTGAATTGGATCACTGCGTGGACTTGGCAGGCCCAAACATACAGTGAGGATCTGTTGGGAATGCCTGGTGGAGGAACCCGTGAAGTTGGTCTTCAATTCTTACCTCCAACAGAGCTTTGATTGTGTTCCGGGGGCGGTGGGGGACATTGAGCCATGTTCCATTCCACCATTGGCAAGGCAGCTGTCTTGAGTTGCGGCTGCGAGGCCACTGGTGCTGGTCGTGGCAATAATCCCCGTAACCAATGATGGACACCAGAGGTGAGGGGAGCCGTTAGGCTGAAGAAAGAGGCCTACAGGTCATGGCTGGTCTGTGGGTCTCTGGAAACAGTTGGCCTATACTGGTTGGCCAAGCGGGCTGCGGCCTAGGCGGTCACAGAGGCAAAAACTCAGGCATAGGAGGAGTTCTGTGAAGCTATGGAGGAAGACTTTCAGTCAGCTCCGAGAAAGTTCTGGCAAACTGTCCAGCACCTCTGGGGCGGCAGACGGCAACTTGGCCACATCATGCTAGGTGTGCGCGGGGAGCTGCTGACATCTCCTGGGGCAATTATCTGGCGGTGGAAGGAATACTTTCAGGAGCTCCACAATCCTACCAACCCGTGTTTCCAAGGGGCAACAGAGTCGGTAGACCTGGAAGTGAACTGTCCAATCACCAGAGCAGAAGTTGCCAAGGTAGTGAAACAGCTGCCTGGCACTGATGAGATCCGCTGATGAGATCCACCCGGGGTATCTTAAGGCCCTGGATGTTGTAGGGCTGTCCTGGTTGACATGTAGGGCTGACCTGGTTGACACGCCTCTGCATAGACATCAGGGGCAGTGCCCTTGCAGTGGCAGACGAGGGTGGTGGCCCAAATCTTCAAGAGAGGTGACCAGAGGGTGTCTTCCAACTACAGGGGGATCACACTCCTCAGCCTCCCTGGGAAAGTCTATGCCAGGTTGCTGAAAAAGAGGATTCGGTAGATA
The DNA here is from genome assembly GCA_911728415.1 of Lagocephalus sceleratus. Taxonomy (NCBI): domain Eukaryota; kingdom Metazoa; phylum Chordata; class Actinopteri; order Tetraodontiformes; family Tetraodontidae; genus Lagocephalus; species Lagocephalus sceleratus. The sequence goes on from CAJVRN010000040.1 coordinate 172,796, forward strand.
GTCGAACCGGGTTTCCCCCTGGTCGTAGAACAACAGATCAGCTCTATCCTCGCTGGGGTGCTTGATGGGAGTTGGGAGTTTGCCCAGCCAGTCTACATGTCCTTTGTGGACTTATAGAAGGCCTACAACCGGGTCCCCAGGGGCATCTGGGGGGTGCTCCGAGAGTATGGGGTGGATGGTCCCTTGATAAGCTGGAAGCAAGAGGAAAGTCAGGAAAAGCCCTGCTTGATAAGCAGGAGCCTGGTCCATGTAGCTATTGGACTAGTTCCCAGTGAGGGTTGTACTCCGCCAGGTCTGCCCTTTGTCACCGTTTTTTTTAATAACTTTTATGGACAGAATTTCTAGGTGCAGCTGGGGGGTGGAGGGTGTTGAGTTTGTTGGGTGGAAGATCTCTTCGCTGTTTTTTGCAGATGACATGGTTGTCCTTGCATCATCGAACAAGGACCTCCAACACATACTGGGGTGGTTCACGGCCAGGTGTGAAGTGGCAGGGATGTGGATCAGCACCTCCAAGTCAGAGTCTATGTTACTCGCCCAGAAAAAGGTAGAGTGTCTTCTCCGGGTCAGGGAAGAGGTCCTGCCTCAGGTGGAGGAGTTTAAGTATCTCGGGATCTTGTTCATGAGTGAGGGTAGGATGGAGCAGGAGGTCGACAGGCAGATAGGAGCAGCATCAGCAGTAATGCAGTCGCATTACATCAGTTGGGGTGGCTCGGGCCTCTGGCTAGGGTGCATTCCGGACGCCTCCTCTTAGGGGTGCTACGGACGTGTCCCACCAGGGGGAGGCCTTGTGGCCGGCCCAGGGACTATATCTCTTTCCTGGTTTGGGAGCAACTGGGGGTCCCCCGTAGGAGCTAGTGAAAGTGGCTGGGGAGAGGACCATCTGGGCATCCCTCCTGAAGCTGCTGTCCCCACGACCCGGAATCAAGCAAAAGAAGACGAGACGAGACAAGAATTTGATGATGGTGCTACATTTACAACATTTGCAGCACTAAATTTGCCTGGAGATTTGGAGCCTCAATGTGGACCAGTATCAATATCATGGTTACATGTGCTAAAAACTGCTCTGGAGTCCAGAGACTATTGCATTCATGCAAGATACGCAGGGGAGATAAATTTCTAGAAACCCTCTCTGTTCACCCAGTAATAAAAGAAGTTTATGAGAAGTGTGAAGAGATGCCTGAGAGTGCGGATGAGATAAAAGAACAGTCTGGTTCACCGGAGACATCACTTTACCACCTGGGGTAGTTACAACAGTCATTGGCAGGCCAAAGTTTCCCAGAAGTTGTTCAAGTCATACTGTTTTGATAGATAGTTGTCCCCGCATCAGTCACTCTGAAAAACTTCATGTAACATTGAAACATGGGATCCTATTTCCAGTGATGATGAACACCTTAGTTCCTAAAAAGAAGGACTTTGCCCTGCCCATAGCTCACCTGTCCCCATGCTCCTTTAACTAGGCAACAACTTAACTAGTTGATTATCTGCAGAAAGGTGATGTACAGGTTTTCTTGTGCAGTGAGTTTGATGTGGGCTGTGCCAAGTGCACAGAACATAGCATTTGGATGACATTCAAGGATGTGATGTGAGGAAATATCTCATTGATCAAAGAGGCTTGAATCAGACTCTTATAATTGTGATTCACAAGAAAAATGGAACCATATGCATTTGTGTGGACTACAGGATGTTAAGTAGAAAGTAGAAAGTACAGTCAAGTACCCAAGCAGTTGATGCTCTGTCCTGCCTGAATGGAAGCAGCATTCATCTGTCCAACTGGATTTTATCAAATTGAAGAAATGCTACAATGAATTTGTGGAGCCCCAGTGACATTCCAAGCAGACAAGGGGCAAGACTGTTGGGGATATGAACTGGAGGTTTTGGTGTAATTGGATGATGTGTTTTTTTTCTGGGAGGACATTAGAGGAACAGGAGCAGTGCCTTCCTAAGGTCCCGGACAGATTAAAGTAGGAGGGACTAAAGTTATTCCTGGAGTTCTGCTGCCCCTCTGCCAGTTCTGCTGCCCCTCTGCAACCTGCCTTGGACATATTATGTCTGGCATTGGCATTCGTAATCATCCTTCAAAAACTGTGAAAATGTAGCCATGCCCTCAGAACATCACTGTTCTTTGGTTCTTCTTTGTTTTTTGTGGGTAATAGACAGTTAAAGATTTGTCCAGTCTGTCATCCAGTCAAGCAGTTACTTCATGGTGGCATGTTTTGGCAACTATATTGTGTTCTGCATGTTGAGACAAGCTAAGAAGTTCTGAAGAAGTCATCAGAAGCCTCTCTCCTGCAGAAACGAAGTATCCCACTAACAAATTAGAGTTTCTGGCTGTGAAATTAGTCAACCAACAAGGCACTAAATTTGGTTATCAAGAAGCTTCGTGACTATCTCTAAGGAGTCAAATTTGAGGTCCACACAGACAATAAACCATTAACATATGTTCTACAGCAATGTGTTTGTTTCTGTGTGTGTGTGGGTTTGTGTGTGTGCGTGTGTGTGTGTGTGTGAGAGAGAGAGAGTGTGTGTTGGCCTGCAGCAGCTCGACTGGGTTCACCATTGAGCCACTGTAATCACCACTGCCGCACCGTAGACAGCTTCACATGGTCCTAAATAACAGATCAGGAGTTCAACTATTTAATCGAAACAGTGACCTCTGGCTCATACTGGGGCAGTTCGCGGCCGAATGTGAAGTGGCTGGGATGTGAATCAGCACCTCTGAGTCCATGGTCCTCCCTCGGAAAAAGGTAGAGTGCCCTCTCCAGGTTGGGGAGGAGGTCCTGCCCCAAGTGGAGGAGTTCAAGTATCTCGAGGTCATCTTCACAAGAGAGGGCAGGATGGAGCAGGAGATCAGCAGGTGGATCAGAGTGGCAAAGCTTGTTCTTGATTTACTGGTCGATCTATGTTCCAACTCTCACCTATGGTCACCAACTTTGGGTGATGACCGAAAGAATGAGATTGTGAATACAAGCAGCCAAAATTAGTTCTCTCCACAGGGTAGCCGGGCTCAGCCTTAGAGATAGGGTGAGGAGCTCACACATCTGGTAGGAGCTTGGACTAGAGCCAATGCTTCTCCACATCAAGAGAACTTGGCTGAGGTGGCTTAGACATCTGGCTAGGATGCCTTCTGGACACCTCCCTTTAGAAGTCCCACCAGGAGGAGACCTTGTGGCTCAGGACAAGGTGGAGGGATTATGTCTTTTGCCTGGCCTGGGAGCACCTGGGGATTCCCCCTGAGGAGCTGGTGAAATTGGCTGGGGTGAGGGCTGTCTGGGCCTCTCTCCTGGAGCTGCTGCCAGACCCAGACCAGACCCAGACCTGGATAAAGCGGAAAGAAAATGAGACAATACGAGATGGGTTCAACTATCATTTCATTGTGCATGTAGATGACTTTGATTATATGTTGTTTGCCACATTTTCATCCATGAAATGTTTTGGCTGTGACGAGGAGGGTAATCTAGCCAGGGCTTTTCCTGACTATCCAGCTCTGGTTCTGCCGGCCATCGATTCAGTCTAGCAGCACATTCTGGCTGTGTGGTGTCAGTGGTTTGATGCTGTGGGGCAGGTTGCGGTGATGGACTGTGCTGGCTTGGACAGGATGAAGCCACAGGTAGCACTGATGTTTGACATAGCAATGATGAAACATATTGATGTTTTGTTTTTGCAAGAGGTCCACAACAACAAAAGGAATGAAGCAGAATAGGACAAAGAGTGGGAAGGGCAGGTGGTGTTGACTCAGAACACCACACTCAATGGTGGAGTGGGGTATCCTCTCCAGGGAGGATGGACTGAAGCTTCTGCAAAAGAAGACTATGTCTACTAGACTATGCTATGACTATGCTATGTATGGTATAGCATAGCCTACTAGACATAGCATAGTCATAGCATAGTCTAGTAGACATAGCATAGTTTGATAAGTGTGCATTTATTTTAGGTTTTTATCAATATGTATGCTCCAACCAATGGGATATAAAGGACGAGCTTCCTATGAGCAATTATTGCTAGACTGAACTGCTGCAGCTCAGAGGAGTTTTTAATAGTTAGGTGGGGATTTTCATGGCACGGAACCTTTTTTAGATTCATGCAGAACCAGCCTCTCAACACAGTCTGAAGTAGCTTTTCTATTCTCATGGCCTGGTGGATCTGTGGAAGAGGACACACAGATTGCAGATTATATACATGGTGCCACTTTGAGAGAGGGCACAGGATACAATCTCCTTCGACAGACTTCACATTTTTTATGGTTTTGTTTTTATGGGTTGTAAAATTCTGCCAGATGGTTTTACTGATCGTTCCTTGGTTTTATGTGACATTTTTATTAGTAATATTTTACCATAGAATAGAATATTTTAAAAGTGCATACTGGCAGTTTTAACTTTTGCTAAAGGCTTTAGGGAGGTTTAACATTATTTCTGGACCATGGAAAAGCTGAGATAAAATGAGCATTATAAAACGTTCAATGCCCACAGTGTCACATGAGACAAATATAGATCTATAGAAGACCTAAAGATTGAAATTGTTAAACTAGAAACAGTAAGTGACTCCACAGGATATCAAGGATGGTTTGAAGACCTCAAGTCCAAAAAGGCAGGGTAGAGGGTGCACTTGTTCAGTCCCAGATCCAGGACATCACAGAAAAGAATGCTCTAGCTTCTAGCTTCTTTTTTTGACTGAAGAAAAAGCATGGGCAAATCAAATTAATTAATTAATTACAGAGAGCTACAGCTTACAGATCCTAGCCAGATTAGAGAACTTTGAAGCTGTGGAGTTTTATTCATCATTCTAGACAAAAGAGCTGATGGAGGGGTTCTACGGTGGACCACCTCATGTCTACACAGAGACCAATTCACAAGTGGACTGTCCACTACAGCTAGAGCAGCTGCATGTTGCCCTGCAGGGTTTGCAGGGGTGGCAATATCAATGGCCTGACTAGTGAATTTTAAAAAGCATTCCTCCCACAGGGCAGCTGTGATGCTCCTGCCAAAAATGCATTCTGCAGGGAATTTTATAATTCAAAAATGTTTGGATTATAAAATTCTGTCCAAGGTTTTGGTGAACAGGCTGAGGGAAGCTATGGAGCAGGTCATCCACTGGGATCAGACCTACTATGTGTCTGGCAGGTTCATTGTAGACAATGTCCACCTAATTCAGGATGTTTTGGATGTCTCTGGGTCTTTGGACATTGAACTGTTGTCATTTCATTAGCTCAAGAGTAGGCTTTTGAACAAGTTGAACACAGTTTCCTCTGGAATGTGATAGAGAGGGTTGGGTTCAGTTCTGGCTTCATTTCCATGGTCCATGTGTTGTATAGTGACATTCGAAGTATGCTGAAGTTTAAGGAAGTCTGTGTGCTCCTTTCAGGGTGCATGGAGGTGTCCAGCAGGGCCGTGATCTGTCTGGCATTCTCTATGCACTCTTCCTTCAACCCCTCCTCTCTAAGATTTGCACAAATATTGATGATTGCCTAATTTTACCTGATTTTAGTAATAAAATAAAAATGTCATCATATTGATAAAGAGTCAAAACGATGTTAATAGTTAACTAACTTATTTAATTGTTTGTCTGCAGTGAGGGCAAACAGACAGAAAAGTGAAGTTGACAGATGGAGGAATGGTTTGTCAGTTCTTCCCCAAAACTTATCATGGCAAAGAGATGGGTTAACATATCTTGTTGCTTTTTTGAGGAACGAAACAACTGCCAAAATAAACTGAAACAACATTATTGACCAAATAGAGGGTAAAATTAATAAATGGAAATGGCTACTCCCTCAAATGTTGTACAGAGGTTGAACACTGGTGCTCAATAACCTTGTAGCCTTGATGCTGTGGCACCAGCTAGCATGCCTGGATTCTCCCTCAGGTTTATTAGCACAGATCCAGACAAAGGTAGTTAATTATTTCTGGGATGATTGCATTGATCCACAGGGAGTTCTGTTTTTACCCACAGAGGACAGGATCCATCTTGCTAGCAGGATTAACACCTTCAGGTTACAGTTTATTCAGAGGTTTTTAACAGGACCAGCAGATCTAATGTGGCCAATTGCATCTTCAGACAGATGAGTAACGGGACTGGATGCACTACATTTAACTTTTTCTAAAATCAAATAGTTACCTTCCTTTTTGTCAAGAGGGAGTTTAAGAAAAAGCTCTGACTTTATGTTCCAGTTGTTGTTGCTCTAACAAGCCATTACAAAGCCAGAATGGACATTTCCTACACATCCACATCTGAATTGATTGAGCGCTGTGCCAAACTTGGACCCTGCGGGAGAGAGAGAGTCTGCTCATGGACTAGGGGCTGGACCAGATCACGGCAAATCCGTTCCCTGAGCCCCCAGAATGGATGGCCCTCTCCTCACAGACCCAATAACGCACCAACTGTTCACAGTGGATGGGAAAAGCCTCACAGGAGCTGCATGAAGGACAAGAGGACTGTGAGACAGAATAGCTAGAATGTTGACTGACAGGCTAGGAGGAGACAGAACCCATCCACACTGGAGAGTGCTTTATAACCCCCCTCAAAAAAAGGGCTGCCAAGCTCCAGTGGAGGATCCTCCATGGAGCCATTGCTGTTATTGCTTGTATTACTGCTGTGAATCCTGCTATGTCAGACCAATGCCTATTATGCTGTCTCTGTGTGACAGTGTTTCATGTTTTTAGTGAGTGTGAGATATACTCACAGCATTTTTTTGTACTCTTTTAGTAAGTGTTTTTAGGTTTTAGATCACAAAAAAGCTTTTTGTGTCCCAAAGTTAACTAATGGTGTGAAAAGATCCCAAAAAAGTGCCAACTCCTCAATTTTGTTATATGTTAATCCTCACCAATCCATCTCCCATGCTAATGTTGTGTGATGGGTAAATCATTATAGTGTTGTAATTAGCTGCAAATATTTAGTCATACTGCTGTAAAATACATGTGAGAACATGCTTTTCATCTCGCCACCATCCATCCATTTTCTACCACTTGTTCCTCCACTGAGGGTGGCAGGGGGACTGGAGCCTATCCCAGGGCAATGGGCGGAGGCAGGGTACACCCTGGACTGGTCGCCAGCCAATCGCAGGGCTAACACAGAGACAAACAACCATTTTCTCTCACGCTCACACCTATGGGCAATTTAGAGTATTCAATCAGCCTAACCCCAATCGTGCATGTCTTTGGACTGTGGGAGGAAGCCGGAGTACCCGGAGGGAACCCATGCAGGCACAGGGAGAACATGCAAACTCCACACAGAGTCCCCAGCCTCCATCCCAACCGGGATTCTAACCTGAGGCCTTCTTGCTGTGAGGCGACAGTGCTAACCACCACACCACCGTGCCACCCTCTCGCCACCATAACTGATAAAAAAAGAAAGAATACACACTTCAAAACTGCAATGCAGACTGAAGGCCAATGGGACAAAAGCCTGCCAGGAAACTAGGACAAGACCTCGGATCTTATTTTGTTTTCAGAGTGTAAATCCCTCACTATTGGATAACATATAGATTTTAGTGTCATTATCTTAATGGTGTTCTTGGAGACGATTTTATGACAGCAGTCAAAGAAGAGAACCAACAGCAGGAGACCAAATGCAATGGCCTTTATTTCATGTCCCTCTATGAAAAATATACTTTTGCAGTAGTTTCCCAAAATAGTGTAATAAAAGGAACACATAACCCCTGAATGAACAGATTTCTCTTGGTTAGCAGCTATTTATGACAAAATGTGATACAGAATGAATCCTGATCACATTTAATTCTTATTATATAAGCCTTAATTAAGGTCCCTTTGTGTACAAACCTCCTTTTATTCTTGTGCCATTGGCTTTGAATCTGCTCACAAAAGCACTTCCATTGACTATTAAAACTATGCTCTTCAAAACACAAGTGATGACTCCCTGATGTAGGGGAGCATTTACATAGATGACTGAGCTCCCATCAGCACAAGGATGTGTCTGGAGATTAGAGTGATTACTTTGAAATTCTTTAAGGCTTGATTATTTCTTCCACTGTCTCTCCCTGGGACTCAAGCACTTAATCAATTTGCAAATTTGATTGAGCTCAAGGTGATCGCATGAAGCGATTGCTCTTTAAACTGACACCATTACTGTCGATTGTAGGGTTCAAATATACAAAGAAGTGCTAATAAAAGCAAATGACACACTACTGGAGTGCTTAAAAGTGTATCCCCAGGGACAATTATTTATTGTATTTTTTTTTGTATATTTTTCAAACTATGTCAATGAAAATGTTAATGTTGAAGGCAGTATTTGTAAAGAACTGAGATTTGAAGAGCCCTATCTCTTATTACTGTATTTTCCGGACTATAAGTTGCTCCGGAGTATAAGTCGTATGAGCCAAAAAATGCATTATAAGGAGGAAAGAAAAAACATATATAAGTCGCACTGGAGTATACGTTGCGTTATTTTTTTTTAATTTATTTGATAAAACCCAACACCAAGAACAGACATTTCATCTTGAAAGGCAATTTAAAATAAAAATAGAATAGAGAACAACAAGCTGAATAGGTGTACAGTATGATAACATAACACATTCAGCTAACAATACATGATGCATATACAATGAACTGAGAAAGTGCCTGGTATGTTAGCGTAACATATTAACAGTTATTCAGATAACTATAGTATAAAGAACATGCTAACAAGTTCACCAAACCATCAGTGTAACTCTAAATCACTAAATCCAATGAAATCTTCATCCTTGGTGTTACGGCCACCGGGCCGCTTCGCCGCCCCCCCCCCCCGGGGGATGTGTGGGTGTGTGTGTGGGAACGGCAGGTGTGGCTGTTTCGCTGGCTGTCCTGTCAGTTTCCGATTGGTGGACTCCGTCTCGTTTCGTTCGGACCACACCTCCTAGCCCGCCAATCGGGAGCTGACAATTCCCGGCAGCCAGTACTTAGGGCGGGGCGTTACCGGCGTTCGGGGTGACTGTGCCCTGCACCAGTACGCCTCGGTTCGGTGCCCCTATTTTTGCTAGTCTCGTGATTAATCTTTTCGGATGCTCGTTCTGGTTGCCATTTGTGCACCTCGTTTTGCTTTCGTGAACAGCTCTCCCCTCGTTTTGGAGAGTCTCTTTTCGTTATCATTTTCGTCATATTTAACAGCACTAGGTTGCTCGCTTGCTGTTATCGTTTTGGAACACGTCTTGTGTTCTCTTACCAGCACGGTGGTGCTCGCTTTCAGTTATCGTTTTACCCCGTATTTTGTGTTCCCTTTTTCAGCACTGTGTTGCTCGCTTTCAGTTTTTGTATCTCGTTTTGAGTTTGTGACAATAAAATCTGCTCTACCTGCTTTTACCCTGTCTGACTTCCCGAGGGTTTTTCTTCTCCGTTTATGTTTGCGACCTTCCCCACTTACATCTCGAGCTGGTCGTAACACTTGGTGTCACTTCTAAACAACTCTGCCAACTCTGGAGGTAGATGATGCGCCGCTTCCTCTTCTACGTCGCTTTTGTGTTAATAATTTCACATATAAGTCCCTCTGGAGTATAAGTCTCCCCCCGGCCAAACTATGAAAAAAAACTGCGACTTATAGTCCAAAAAACACGGTAAGTCTTCTTTACCCAAACAGAAATGTCCTTGTTCCATTAGCTGCATTGGTATTGAAAGTGTCTTTAACCAGTGGCCTTTTTTTATTTTTTAAAATTGCTCATAAATCATCCATTATCTCTCAAGCTGCAAGGCAAAGCATAAACACAACAGGAATTGCTTCCACAACATCAGGTATAGCATAACAATGGCCATTCCCTGAGACTAACAAGGTCTCAAGCCACCCCTAGTGTAATTAAGATGCTGATAAATGATGAGACTCCCTGCTGCAGCAACAGCTTTCCATGGGTTGTCAGCACAGAGGGCTAGCATGCTGGCACATCAATCAGTGCCAACAGTTTGCAGAGGCCCGTCAAAATGTCAAGAACAGCACATTAATAACTCTTCAGAAGAGGATGCAAATGCCCTATCTCAATAATAACTCATCGTGTGGCCCGGACTGCTGGTGCCACCAATTCATCATTATTAGCACCATTTAAGACAAAAATACAAATGAAAGGCCCATATGTCACATGTATCCAGATCATATGTGAAAAGACATATAGCTCTGTATTTAAAAAAAATAAAACGTAATGACCCACTCTTGAAACCAGAGATAAATTGCAAATAGTCAGCCAGTCAGTCAATGTTGCATGACACTCATTTGTGTAATTAATTCATGAGTTTCAAGCCAGTGTGTTTAGTGTGCCTTCCTATTATTCCACCATTCACACAGCACCCAACATTTTGTCACTGCTTTATTAATATAACATATTGCTGTCTACCCATCTCTATTTCCTTACCTCCTCCTCTCTGTGCAGAAAGAGATTTTTATAGGCACATCAGGCTTCATAAGAGCTTTTCAGTGATGCGCCAAGAAGCAGAGACAAATGGGCCTTTCGTGTTCATGAACAGTTGGGCCCCAAACTGTCGGCACAGAATCTAGCACTTTGGCATAGCAGTGAAAAGTTCTGATTTAGTCACACTTTGTCTGTGGAAACTGTGCAGCTTTGTCATAATTGATGCAGAAAGGATAACCATTAGCACCTGCTCAAGATATCCATTAGAACCTGGGGCTCCTGGCTGCGGATCAGTGTTAGAAAATGGACAAGGAAATCGGGACACATCTGGAATGTCACACCCTTTATATGGTAATGGATAGGCAAATAGCAGAAATAAGTTATTTTAATGCATTTGTTGAGTGAGTCTGTATTATAAATGCTAGATGAGGATGACATGGCTGGGATAGGGTTCAGTGCCCCTGCAACCCTCTGTTGAAGGAATAAGTGGAAGAAATTGATGGAAATTACCTATAACTAGTGCATGTCTGGGTGATACAGAGGTGTGGTAATTGTTAGGACATAATGTGGTGAATCATTACCTTCATTATTGTGACCTTTCTTTATTGTAATCATAATATCTCCAGTAATGACGACTGACCTTTAAATGACAAAATAATGTATGTCTGCATTGAAATGTAGAATCTAAGAATCACAAGAGGAAAATGTATGTGTGTGTCTGTGTGAGAGTTTTTCTGTGTGTGTGTGTGTGTGGGGGGGGGGTCATTCATCATCCAATTATAAAAAAAATATCTTATGCCTTATTAGATGCAAAATGTTCACTTTAATTATTCTGATGATATCAGTATGCAGATTTGTGTTTCATATAAACATCTGTTTCCTCACTCCTTTGCCAAAGGTGTTCCCACTGTGCAGATTAAGTCAGCTGCTGCCAGATAAATGTCTTTTTGTGTCTTTTGTGTAAACTGTGTGTGCGTGTGTGTGTAAATGTGTGTGTGTTTGTGTGTGTGTAAAATTGCTGCAGTAGAGCAGAATCCTGCATCAACAGGAAGCTACAGTATAGTCTGGCTCCTACAAGTTGTGCCATACATATGATGTCTCGCACAGAAAATTGGGGTTCTTGTGAAAGAAACAGACTTCTTAAACTTAGTCAAGTCAACATCTGTGTAATTATGAATATCGACAGTTAAATAAAATACTGATTAAAGTGGAATGAGAGGCAGTTGGCACATGCAGAGGTCAATAATTAGGAACTAATCATCTAGAAATTAGAGTTAGTTGTGTTTGACTTCTCTGGGAAATCAAATATAATTAACTTGACATTATTACCTCAACTGTGTGCTACAAATGTAGAAGAGACACTATTTTTCCTGCAGTGGCAACTCCAGAGGGCATGGGCTAAGAAAGAGGTGTACTACCCTACTACTACTACTACTACTACTACTACTACTACTACTACTACTACTAATAATAATAATAATAATAATAATAATAATAATAATAACATCATCTGCGCTGGACTTTTGCCACAGTCATTCCATATGCAGGTTATGTCCCAGCTTTCAGACCAATATTGGATGTCATTATTATTATATTGGGATGTGCTTCCGGTCGTGTGCTTCCACATCACTGAAGAAGCTCATGAAGTCTTCACCACTAAGGGAAGAAGGGATACATGGGTCTAAAACACTGTGACTCTTGGTTAGTTTGGCCACGGTGCTGGAAAGAAACCTGGGGTTATTCTTGTTTTCTTCAATTAAAGAAGAAAAATAAGCTGTTCTAGCCTTACGGAGGGCCTTTTTGTAGACTAGTAGACGGTCTTTCCAGGGCGCATGATAGCTATCCATTTTACAGGAATGCCACTTTCTTTCTAATCTTTATACTTTTTGACCTCCTCTGATTTACTGTTTTCTTTTTCAGGGGGGCAACAGAATCAAGTGTGATTCTCAGTGACGTTGCTGCACCTTCAGCAATAGAGTCAACCTCTGCAGGGCTAAGATTATAATGATTGATCCCTGGGGAACACACGGTTGTCCTGGGATGAGCATAGGGATTGCTTCTTTAAACTTAGTTACAGCATTATCTGAAAAACATCTGCTATAGTAAGACTGTGCTCTGAGCATAGAAGAATCCTTAATCATAAATGTAAAAGTGATCAATGAATGATCTAACAGGAGTGGGTTCTGCGGGAACACTGACACATGTCCTACCTCAACACCGTAAGTCAGAACTAGATCTTGGGTGTGGTTGATGGTATGAGTTGGTTGGCTTATTTGCTGGAGGAAACCAACTGACACAAGTAATGAAATGAAGCCATTTCTAAGGCTGTCATTTACAATGTCTACATGGATGTTAAAGTCTCCAATGATAATGACTTTGTCTGCTCTAAGGACCAAGTCAGATAAGAAGTTAGAGAACTCAGACAGGAGCTCTGAATGTGGCCCAGCAGGGGGCGGATATACAACAATAAACAAAAGTGGCTTTTCTGTCTTCCAGTTCATATGGGTGATGCCAAGAGTCAGGCTTTCAAATGAGCTGGAACTATGTTTTGGTCTAGGATTAATTAATAACTTGGAGTGATAGATTGCTGCCACTCCCCCTCCATGACCAGTAACACGTGGAATATGATAATTAAGATGGGTAGGAGGAGTAGATTTGTTTAAGCTGACATACTACTCCTGAAGGCAGGTCTCAGTGAGGCAAAACAAATCAATGTGATGATCCACTATCAGGTCATGTACTAACAGGGATTTACACAAAAGAGATCTAATATTTAACAGTCCACATTTAATTGTGATGTTAGTTTCTTCAACCTGTGCTTTGGTGTTAATTTTAATAAGATTATGGTGATTGACCACGCCACTGCTCTGTGCTTGGTGAACTTTTAACCGTGGAACAGAGACTACCTCTATAGTGTTAAGTATGTTATTATTGGTGGATGAGGGTTCTATGGAAGCAGCAGAGAGGTGTGTAAGACTACAACTCTGCATCCTGGTCTGGACCCTGGTTTGTCAGGTCACTTTGGGTCTAATAAAATTAACCAAGTTCCTAGAAATGACAGAGGCACCATCCCATGTGGGATGGACACAGTCTCTCCTAATCAGACCAGATTTTTCCCCAAAAACTCTTCCAATTATCTATAAAGGACACCTGGTTTTTTGGGCACCACCGTGACAACCAGCGACGAAGCAACGACATACGGCGATACATTTCATTGCTGGCCAGATTGGGGAGGGGACCAGAGAATGCTACGGAGTCCGACATCTTTTTTGCGTACTTGCACACTGGCTCTATGTTAATTTTTGTGACCTCCGACTGACTGAATTTGCCGAGCATTTAGCTACCAGGCCCCCCTGCTGCTGTTGGAACCAGCTCCCTGTCCAGGTACGGAAGGCTGAGTCCATCTCTATTTTTAAAATAAGGCTTAAATCCTACCTCTTTGAAAAAACTTATTGTTGCTAACCTTGTAGTTCCAGTTACTATCATAGGCAGACAAATTATCATATTTAGGGGTCATCTAATCACTAGGTTAAAGATACTAGTTATGCTGCCGGGGTCCAGAAACACGATCACCTGACAGGCCTCTGTCACCACAGTTCTCATGGTTCGGTTTCCTCTCCTCTCCTCTCCTCTCCTCCGCTTCATCAGTTGACTAGTGATGCTATTTCCTGTGTAGTCTTTCTGTCCCCCCCTTCTGTATTCATTTACAGGTATCGCTGCCTTCAGAGCTGCATAACAACCTCCAACCCCGCTGACCCACTCAACCTGCTGCTTATTTAATAAAATATATTTCTATGTGTAGTTCTATGCTCTGTGCCTCTCCTCTCCTCTCCCCTCCTCTCTCTTCTTCTCTCCCCTCCTCTCTTCTCCTCTCACCTCCTCTCCCCTCTTCTCCTTTCCTACCTATTCTATCCTCTACCTATTCTATCCTCTACCTGTCCTCCCTCTCCTCCTCTCTCCCTACCCAGCCGGCCATCAGCAGGAGGGTCCCCCTACATGAGCCTGGTCCTGCTCAAGGTTTCTTCCTGTTAAAGTGGAGTTTTTCCTTGCCACTGTTGCTTGTCTGGCGTTAGGCCCTGGGATTCTGTAAAGCGCCATGAAACAATTTTTGATTGTAAAAGACGCTATATAAATAAAGATTGATTTGATTTGAATACATCATCATCATTATCAGGGGAGTGCCATCAGTAGAGTTTGAGAAAAAGTGCCACATCTTCCCAGCCTTCACACTTCTTCTAATTTGAATTAGTCTCTATCCCTGTAGGCAAGGCTGACTGTGGCTTCTTTTGTCACTGTATTTGAAGTGCTTCTGGTTTATCACAGCTCCCACAATTTTAGTGTTGACCCCAATGTCTAAGTATGGAAGAACAGCAGTTGTTTTCTCATGCGTTGCCAAGGTAATACCCTGTAAGAGCAATCGAAAAGAAGAAGACAGCAATGGGTGGAGAAAGTCCTCTCCTGCAGTACTATTATTATTATTATTTATTATCCATCCACCCATCACCTTCTTCCGCTTATTCCTTCAAAGAGGGTCGCGGGGGGACTGAAGGCCATCCCAGGACATTGGGCGAAGGTAGGGTACACCCTGGATTGGACTCCAGTCAATCACAGGGCAGAGTGACCAATTAGAGTGGCCATTTAGCCTAATCCCCAGTTGTGCATGTTTTTGGACTGTGGGATGAAGCCAGATAACCCTGAGCGAACCCACACAAGCAAAGGGAGAACATGCAAACTCCACACAGAAAGTCCTCTGCCTCCATCCCAACTGGGATTTGAACCCAGGGCTTGCTGTGACCGTGCCGCCTATTTCTTTTTCCTTCTTCTTCTTCTTCTCATTATTATAAGTAGTAGTACGAGTATTTTTATTGTGTGTGTGTGTGTGTGTGTGTGTGTGTGTGTGTATTCTTGGACTTGCTACATACTTAGTACCAAAATTTACATTCTACAAATTTTTGGGAGGTGAGGACATTTTGGCGGCTCCTCACAACATCAAAGGACTTTTTGAGGGTTAAGTTTAGGTTTAGGGTAAGATATGGGGTAAAGCATATTAAATATGAAAGTCTTCATAAAGCTAGAACTACAATAAATGTGTGTTTGTGTGTGTGTGTGTATAATACATGAACATGTTTTCTCTTCACTTTACTTTTTTCTCTTGACTGTGGCAGTCACAAACTTTACAGAGTATGAAGTCATTTAATTGCAATGTGTTCCAGTGCTTAGAGATAATGAGTAATATATGATGAGAATCTGCCACCTTCCACAGCTGTTCTTTGATATTCATGAACAACTGTCTGGGGTGGATGTTGGCAATACCTCCCACTTTCATCTTCCTCCCCTGACTCTTACACAAGTGACTCCCTGCATACAGACCCCAGAACACATCAATGATGAGGTGCTCTGCCATAAGTATTGATTCTGCATGCCTGAAAAGGCCAGGATAATGCCGGTGCATAAATAATAAACCTATCACATATGGAAATAGCTCACTATGCTATATCATTGCTGAAAACAGGAAAGAATAGGCTCTTTGCTAGGAAGAGAAAATACTTGTTGACTAAAAATAAAAAACAAATCAATGTTTCCGTGCTTCTGAAATGTGATGTTTTTGCTATATGGTAATTCACATCTGGATGAGCATTAATGAGTTGATCTTTGATGTGATGCTTCTGATGAGTTTGGGTTCCTGTGAGGTCTAAGCATCTGTCAACGATTCAAACAACATCTGCAGTGAAGACAAACCACAACACCTGAGCAGAAGCACTCGCTTTCCACCTCAGGTAACCTCCTTCGATGTCATCATCCATCATCATCATCATCATCATCATCATCATCATCATCATAATCATCATCATCATCATTATCAACATCGTCATCATCAGTGTTTTATCCTAGAGCAACCACAGCATCACCGTCTTATATTGAGCACTGAAGGCTACAGCACTAAAATTGTAGTTGATGATCAATAATCTCCAGCATTTAAATCACAGCATCTGTGATGCCCAGCAAACCAAAACCAAGACAAATGCTGCAAATGATAAATAAAACTGGAGAAAGTTAAATTTAAGTGGCATTTCTTTGATCAGCTACCACCTTCCCAAGCTCTGATCATCACCACATCATAGTCAGGAGTGCTCTCTGTCCCATAAGAGCTTGTTATAACGCAAACTGAGACAAAAGATGCTGAAGGAGGTAGGGAACATTAAAAAAAAAAAGCAAGTCATAGATCAGTAATTTGAAACCTTCTCCTCAGAATAAAAAGGTCATCTTACCTGCTGCACCTCTGAACAATGTTGCAACCTAGATGATGCACAAATTAAGAGTAAATGCTGCCAAAGGGTATTTCTCTATCTTTAGAAATACCACAGTGTCACTGCGGATTAAATTTAAGAGAGTGAGATAATGCCAAATGAGGGTCCATCACCATGTAGAAAATGCGTCATAATTTTAGAAAAGTACCAGTTTCTTTTTTTATTAATTCCAATTTAGAACAATTGTTCATTAACTCTCTGTTTTCATTTAGTTTTATGGCTTACAGCTCCAAAAACTCCAAATATTTGAATATTTCATAATAGCAGCCAATCAAAAAGGAATTTTAATACAAGTTTTACAATACTCACTGCATGGCTAAGTTAAGTTTTGATCAACACTATGATTCACTCTTATCTGAAAAAGAGAACTTGCATGCCCAGCTTGTTTTATCCTTCATCTTATATATTCATTGTCTCAGATCTAGATATGATCCAAAAAGAATGTGACACTTATGGAACATTTCTTGAGCACACCCACTTCAGATGGCTCTTGAAACACCTTTTATATCACATATTTTCCTTCCAGTCATCAGTGCACTGTGGATAATTTGCATTTTCAGCTGTGATCTTGTGTGGTTCATCTTGCGGATAATGTCAACAAGCATCTTCTCAAGGCTTCACTCTGATTGTTGTTTGTGTACTGAACTAGAGACCTTGACATTTATACAGGTTAAGTACTTACCTACTTTAAAATATCCCATGTTAATTTTTTTTTACATATTTAGTAGGTATTTACGTACATCTATTTATATGTCCAACATATGGCCATGATACACGACAACAAAATCATTTTCAGTGAAACAAAACAGAGAAGCTGCTGCTGACGTGTTTGTGATGCTGTCAAATAAAACTGAGAACACTGACAAAAGATCTGAGTAAGATCTGAGAACTGAGTAAAGATCTGCAAATCTTTATCCACCATCATGCTGACATTTTCTTTCCCCTTTGCTGATGTTAACATTATCACACCTTGCTCTGTATTTCATAATTTTCATCCCTGTTCTTCACAGTTTATCATAGTACATTTTACAGTACAGTTTATCATAGTACATTTTAGAGCATTATACTTTTATATCAGCACCTCTCTTAAAATATCTGCAAAATGCTGACATTGCACCACCTCTCACTACAGCACACCTGCTCAACCTGCCAGACACCACACTGTATCTGTAACTGCAGTATATGAGCACACAGGAGAGCAATACTGTTGACAATGTTGATGAAAGCCCACAAAGAATCCTCATTTTGGGGATAAAAACTATTTCAATTTTATTAATGAAGATTTTTTCACAAAACAACCTAAATTCTATTGAAGATTTCCTAAAAAAGAAAGAAAAGGAAACTAAAGACAGTCTTTATGTTTAAACAAGCACTGAAGGTTTGATAAAGCCGAACCTTGCACTACTCTCATCTGTTGAGAAGGTGGGTGTTCCTGCATGTCCAAGTTTCAAACTCCATAAAGCCTAATGTGTAGAAAGTGTCCCCATAACCACAAATCACAGCACAATCCTGTTTATACCAGCTCTGGTGTCTGCTGGGGTTTGTCAACATGCTGTTTTAGTGACATGATTTGAATATTATTGTACAGTATTCCAACAGTTACAGGGTCCAGTCTCATCTCAAAGCTTTAAAATCCTCACTGGATGAACAAGCACAAGGATTTGGTGGGTTTGTGCACAGAGATGCATGCTTTCTTCACCCACCTCTGTGCACACTCCTGACACTGTAGCTACATCTGTCTTCTCGACTGATCTTACTGTAAAGGAAATCCTGCAAATCCACTGGGCATTGGGCTTCACATATTGGGGGAGAATTTGAAGAACTGCACACAGTTCCATCACCATGATTAATATGTGCATTTTTTAAAATGTGGGGGAACAACAAAAATGCTGCCAACAAGTAACACCTATAAGGCAAATATTAATAAAGTAGGTCATACTCCCCGACTGCCAACGTTTTCATGTCTACAAGATGTGACACAAACTTTTACTATGACTGGAAGAAAAGCTGATGAAACAACTAATCTAAGTATAAAACACACGTGAGTTGGAAGTGCTAAGAAAATTTAAAAAAATTGGAATGTACTTCTATAGGAGGCAAATATACACCTTTACAATCTCCAACAGAGAAATGTATACATCTTAGAAACAAATCTGTCACAAACTGGGATTTATGTCAAAGACAACATCATTGGGAAAATAACATATTTTTTCTTCTGTCTTTCCAAACACGACAAAAATCCATTCTCTTCATCTACATTCATTGTTCCTGTGTCTCCTCCTGGTAAAAATTATTCTGCATAAAGCTGCTGAGCTCATTTGCACCTGCTTTTCACACAAATTTAGATGCAATCATAAGTACCAATTGTATTACGTATTATTTTCTCCTCCCAGTATTTCGCTCATCTGGAGAGAAATGCCCAATATTCCGTATTCATTAAGACCGAGGTGCTAAATGGACAGCGTGTGTTGTTTTTCCTCACTTCAAAGATGCAATACTAGGTGCACCATTGAACGTGCGCATTTTTTTTGCAGGCAACGTCAAGTTTGCATGTGTTTTATACACACAAAGTTTTAGTAAATCTGGTCTTTTGTGTGTAATTATGATAAAGTCAACAGATGGTGGGCATATGCTGGATAAGACTATATCTATCCAGTTAAATCCCTCTGTGATATTGTCTGTTCTTTAATATGTCTCTATTCTTACTGAAGGGATAACTGATAATGAAATATTACACATTATATCACCCTTTCTTGATTCCTTGGCACTTTTACAGGATAACACTCCTTGAAAGACATTTCTTTTTATTATTGTATTTCTTTATTAAGCTGGCTCTTTTTAATCAGCAATAGTGGGAATGCCATTTAAAAAAGTTCAATAACAGTAGTATGGCACCTTACTGAAAATCATATCGCTTTTGGTAAAAGTGGTTCATGCATGCAAAACTTTATTAAGAGCAGTGCCTCTGCAGTTGTCTCCTAATGTAAATAGGTCTTTCTTTTTCCGTTGCACAGTCTGTGAAAATTTCATAACCTAAGCCGGTGATACATGTTGCAAGTCATCATTCTTTTTGCTGAGGAAAGCAATGTTGTCGACATTGCCATGTTGCATTAGAGTCACACCAAGAAAACAAGGGGACCCAATCTAGGACATGCTGTCTGGAATCATCTGAAACAACTTCAGATAATCGGCTCTGAGTCACTGAAGTCCTTCTCAGATGAGCTGAAACTCTTGAAGCAGTGAGATCATACATTTACAGCCTCCCATTGGGGGTTATTGTTGAGATGGGATTTACCCAGCCTCCATCAAAAGAGCTATATGATATTAGGACTGAAAATTGCAAATGAGCAAACAAATTTTCAACCACATTTTAGATTTGTCTCCACTGAAACAGATCTCACTAAATGCAAATATGGCAGAGGACTAACTGTAGTGCAGCATGCTCTGCCTTTTGCATTATCAAAATAGTAATGTGCCACCTTACCCTCATAATTTCTGAGATTTCAGTAAATATCATGTATTTGAAAACAAAGCTGAATTTACAAACAATGAATTAATTATTCTACAGAAACAACTTCATATTGGAAGTCATTGACTCCTAAAATTTGTCATCGACTTGCATTTGGGTTCATAGCTATTCAGAAAACACTACTTATTTAAAACCCTGCTGTGATGACAATGCTGAGCTTGTTAGTCCAGTATTATGTGTTCTTTATAATGTCGCAAGAACAGCTCATGACTGAGAATCAGTCTCTTATACCTGCAGCCCACCAAAGACAGTTTCAGAAAGTCTGGTTCCAGCAGTCAGGAAGGTTTATGTCCACAGAGACACAAAGGAAAAAACCAGCACAACTTGAGCTGTCCGGACTAAATCTGTTGAAAATAAAAGTGAAACTTACCTTTCTGATGCCTCTTCATGCAAACACAATCTTTCTTCTGTTTGCTCAAGATGAAGCTCTACTGCTAAGAGAGCTGCTTTTGATTGTATAGAATAGCTGACTAGTTTCTATTTAGCTTATATATGATGGAGTGTGGCATATATCATTGCAAGAGTGGACAGAAATGTACTTTTAAGAGTTTGATCATGATTTAAACTTTTGCTAGTATGTCAATTATGTTTAATTCATCCGAAGTTAATGAAACTTGTCAGGGTCTGGGCACCTCCTTCCCCGTAGGGGGCGCCAAACCCTGACATGGGACCAGCAGGAGGTCGCGCACCTGAGCTGGAGCCCGCAATTACCTCCCCTTCTTAAGGCCCATATCTGACAGTGGAAGCTGTGGGATCGTACTGTTTTGTTGTATTGTACGACTGTTCTGTTGGTCTGTTGGACTGTTGTACCATATCGGATGGTTCTCGTCGTCTTCGCCTGGCTATCTCGTCTCCCTTGTCTGTTCCCCGTTGGACTCCCGTCCGGAATCCTGGGCCCGTCTACCCGGATCCCCCGCTTGTCCGTTCCCCGGACATCCCAGTTCGTGGGAAGGTAGAATTCTGTTTGTTTGGACTTTTCCCCGTGCGGGTGTCTTTTTGTGTTGTTCTGAGAGCCCTTGTTCCCTCCCGTACCGGAGCGCTTTGTGTTCTGTCATTTTGGAAATAAACTTATGTTCTTCCCCTGCTACTCTGCGTCTCCGTTCTGAGCCCCTGACAGAAACTAGAAATTTTAAACCGCTAAAGCTCTTATATTTTGATGAATAATAATTTGTGGAATTCTGTTTGATATAGTTTAAGACATATCAGTGCCTTGAACCTGGATTATACCAAAAAGACAATTTCTGTGTGTGTGGGCAAAGATAGGGGAGTCATGTCTGATATAATGTGACCTCAAAGCATTTAAGCCTGTGGTGTTATGATAAGGTCAGCAGGGAAGGTATTCACTCTACTCACAGCTAAATTACCTAAAAACAGATGAAAATGTAAAACAGTAACAGTTCATTACCTGCAAACCCTCTTCAGAATCTAAACTTTAAGGGGATATTTTATACAAAACTAATTTCTTCAGTGCTTTAGTCCATATATTTGCATATCTGGAGTGCCTCCCACCCTGTAAATATCAGTTTTGAACTAATTGAATTTGTATTGTAGTGTTTCAGCAGTTTCATGTGGATAGCTCCATTATAGAAACCTTTTTTCAAAACAAAGTTGGCAAAACAAAGTCAAACCAACCGTTCTGAGCAGGGCTATAAAACTGTGAATCATTTGTCTTTTTTGACCAAATCACTTTACTAACATTTAATTTAGACATCAAGGAACCATGTTAATTTGCAAAAAAAAGACATAAGTCATGTTTAAATCATCGCATTGAAGGAAAACATCTCAACTCACCGCTCTTACAGATTGGACAGCACTGATCGGGCTCATACTCTGGGTCCACGCACTCTGTCTGAGGACAGGCTGCTACAGTGCACAACACTTCTCCACTGGGCTCACATCGGCATTTCTCACATGGAGACACCTGAACAGCCCAGAACAAATCCTCACAAATTTATGCATTTTTGTGTGTTAAGAGTCCAACTATCACATATTCCTATCATTATCCTGCGACAAAGAGGTCAAAAACAATAAATGCAGAGAGAAGTAGTTTGTCATGAAACAAGACAAAGGAAATGAGCTAAACATAACTAGATCAATGCCCTCACAATGACATCAATGCCCTTAGTGTGTACTGCTGATGGACATATCATCATTTATCAGTGTACCATCCGGGGTCCCATTATGACTGAATGTTAACTGTACTGTAACTAAACTGAGCATGTAAAAACTGAGAATGTATATTCAGTGTCAGAAAATATAAAATATAGGACTTTATTTTCTGTGAACTCATTTTAGCCCATTTGAAAGTATTTAAAATGGGATCAATAGGAACAGAGGTGTCTGCAGTTTTCCTAGTCTGAGATTTCAACTAAGTCTCAGAATAAAAACAGTTTTATGGAGGCTGAACGCTACATATAGAGTTTGTAAAAGCTCAAGCTTCTATATGACAATGGAAGATTGGTTAATGTGCTTTATGTAAAAATCCATATGTCTTATCAAGAGAGTAATGGTTAATTCTAGTGATGTGTCTGATTGCAGAGGCTTGTGCCTTGGTGCAACACTCCACCATGAGAAAAAGCAAGGCAGCACTTGGTAAAACCTAGCAATCGGGCACAAGACCCAGTTTAGTTATTTAGTTCACTTCAGGAGAAGGATATATTCAGTATTATGTGAACAATTATTTTTCTCTAGATTTCTTTCAGATTTGACGTGGAACTTTTTAATATGTGAGGAAGAGTAAAAGAAGAAATACCGTGTGAGACTTAACCTCCTGCTGTGATGTTCACCAGCATAAAGAGAGGGATTAAAGGATGGAGAATGCCATGTCTCATAAGAGACATCACATCAAGACTGCAGTTAATCCTGAGTTGAGCCTTCCAAAGCTGAATCCAGAGATGAGACATGAGATATCTTGCTGATGTAACCCTGTGTGAACACCTTTATGAAGACTTATGCTGTGCAGATTTATTCATATTTCGACAAGACATGTATCAACATACTGCCATTTTGAACTCCACTGAAGCTGCTCTGCTAAATTCAGCCTCCAGTAAAACTCAACTGTTGTGTGCAGAAAAAAAGAAAAAAAAGACATGTGGTGACCTTAGCCTTTATAAATCTGCCTGCCTGCTTACATGCAGCGAGGCGTGCTAAGTACTTTCTATGTAGTGCCTATGATAAACTCACTTCAACAGCAACATTGTTCTGTCAGCACTACTTTTGTTTGGGCAAAAACGAGTGAATGTAGATAATGGACTTACCTTAAACTCTTCTAGAGAGGTGTAGATCTTTCCCCTAAACTCACAATAGTTCTTTTTCTCCCTGCACAGCGGGCAGCATTGGCTAGTGTCCACTTTGATGCAGCGAGGGTGAACCTTAGGACATTCGGGTTTGGTGCACAAAGGACCCTCGTCTGTGCACAGACAAGGGCACGTTGAAGGGCCTGGGGTGAACTGCTCACCAATGGCAAACACAAAGCCACTCTCATCCATGCAGCCTTTCCCCCTGTAGTCTGGGTAGGCGTACTCATCAATGGCATCCAGGGAGAGGGTGACGTCACTGGTGGGGCCTTCGTCTATTCGACTCAAGATGTTCTGTTCATTCCAGTTGGGCCATTCAGGACTTGATGCAGTCCTATTTGGACCTAAGGAGTCACTTGCTTCTCGCTGCAGCTGAACATCATAAGTCTCTATAGCCTGTTTGTCCTGATGTTTGTCCTCCCTGGCTTGGAACAACACCCTTTCCAAATGTTCTCGACTTGCTGGTAAGGTCACTATTGGATTAGACTGAGTGCTGCTCGTCAGGATCATAAGGACAAAGAGAAATTCTGCTGTCATGGCAACGCAGTGCAGCATCCTCTCCCCACCACCAGTGAGGTGGGAAAACACCTTGGCTCACATAACACAGTTCACATCTCAGGTGTGAGCCAGTCCATCTGTAAAGAGAAAATTAAACTGGGGTTATGTGCTCAGTGTTTTGTCACTTTTTATCCCAGGCACCAGGTTCAGACATCAAACATCATGCTGAGTGTGATGCCAGGACGTAGGATCAATGAAGTGGATCAGGACAGAAAGGATGCATAGACCCATGTCAAGAAATCAATACTGCTTTTTTAGCATACCACCTCACTGCATCACTTGGCAACAGAATTGACAGAAGAAATGGAAAATATCCCGAAAGAGAGCTGAATCTTCCATTATAAAGATGATATTCCATTTTGGAACAAAGAATGAGGATCAATCTCTGCTTTTAAAAAAGAATCACAGTCAACACTAGACATTGATTTGAAAATTGAACATAATTCTGGCTGGAAGTGTGAGAATACTATACCCAGCAGAGGAAGTAAAGCCAAAACTTGCACAGACAAGCCTCAAATACTTCACAAAAAAAATAAATATGTCATTCTTTCATTTAAATAAAGAATAAGAGCATATCACTTTCTATTGTATCCTCCCTGCACAAATTCAATACACAACAGCTCGTGTGAAATCCCAGGCTCACCTGCAGACACTGTGCAAAGATTGCACATTCTTGAAAAGCTGCACTCATTTTTGTTTTTGCCTTTTCCCCTAACTTGATTAGCTGCAGCATCTTAAAATTCAAATGCCTGCAACAATGCTTTGCTGCATTTGGTGGCCTACTTCCATTTATTTCCTTGCCAGTGCCACCAACAATCTCTGCTTAATGGGCCACAGTTGTTTTGACATTTATTGCTTATTTTGAAAGAAGAGAAGACACTGTGGTGTATTGAAACTGGTTGCGATTAACTGCACAACCACAATCAGTCCTGTCAATG
Source organism: Lagocephalus sceleratus (assembly GCA_911728415.1). NCBI lineage: Eukaryota > Metazoa > Chordata > Actinopteri > Tetraodontiformes > Tetraodontidae > Lagocephalus > Lagocephalus sceleratus. The sequence continues at coordinate 197,740 of CAJVRN010000040.1, forward strand.
TTCATTTAAGAATAGTTCAGCACATTGATTAATTTGCCATCATTAATGAACACAACTAATTTCCAGCAGAGCGATGAGGTGTGGTAAGGTGAAATAAGCAGAGGCTCGAATAAGGTGTAAGCCAATCTGTTTTAGTATGTGGTAATACATGGAGAGAACAGAGATAATGCTAGGATAGCCAACCCCATTAATTCTGTTTGGCTCGCTGTGGAGCCAAAGTCTCCCCATATGTTTTAAGTCAAGCATTTTGATATTCATGAATTCTGATCCTTTCAGGGGGAACCAGGCTGAAATTGACTGCTGGCACGTCAGTGGTATTTCAGCAGTGTTTTAGCTGAATTGCTGTGTTTGAGGCAAAAGCCTTGGAGCTGCTGTGCAACTGAGAGGAAGCAGAATGTGGTGCATACCGATAATGCTGCTGCAGCTTAGACAGAGCAGGCAAGATCAGAACAAGCCTCATTAGTAAAAGGACCTCATTTGGATTTTCTCACCTCTCCACCTTAACAGCTGTTACTAGTTGCCTCTGTTGTATCCAGTCAAGACTGAACAATGGCTGACACTGGTTGGTTGTCAACCAGTTGCAAAGTACCAAAAGTGCTATAGTAATAAAGTAGCACCACAGTATCATACAGGAAACAATTGCTAACTGAGAGTAGTGAAGCTAAATCTTAGTCAAAGCCTGTTCAGCTGTGCCGGCAAAAATTACCCATTATTCTGCCAGCTCTCTGCAACGAACCAAAACAATGTACTTTGCTTTTGTCAGTTGCTACATTCAATAGTTCTTGTGTAGTTTGAGTTCTTTTCTTGGTTAGGTGCAAGATTCATTACAGTGGATTCAACACAGGTGCTCAGGAAGCGAGTTATTCTACCAACAGGGAATCAATGGTATGATCTCTGTACCAAGCAACCTGCATTGGCAACATAAGTGAGGTACAGGAAGGAAAATTAAGTTGCTCTCCCCCCCACTCAGTTTAACTCTACCTGCTTTTGTTACTTGGAGGATATTTCCCCACGAAAATTTTGTACATGGTTGTCATAGCTGGAAGACTGCAATACATGAACAAAATCTTTTTGGTTTGTTCATGATTGCCTTGAAAACCATTTCCTTATTAATGAATGTTACATCATTTAAAATATCATGGGTTGTGGTCAATAAATGTTGCTTTTTGGGGGTCTGGCCCTGTGTTTCTGTAAAATGTCTAGAGACCATTTTGATTGTAATAGACACGTTATTAAAAAAAAAAAAAGATTAATGAATTGAATTTAAATTAAATAGTGAAAATAAGTATTTTAGTATTATCTTTAAAATTTAATGTAGTCACATGTAAAAATTTTGCCCTGCTCTCAGATAAACTGTCACATGCAAAAGAAATGCATAGACATTCATTTCAAAGCTGCATGACTAGAAATTTTGGGTTCAGTTATGGGATTAAAACAAAAAAGGCAGCAAGATTGACATGCTTGTAGATAATATCAGAACATGATTTGCAATCATGTATATCAGTGTTCCTGTAATCAAAACAAAATAAAAAAGGAAGTCTACAGTTTTAGAAGAATTACACCAAAAGAGAAAAGCCTTTCAAACCGGGGTATTAAGTAGATTTTAATGTATAAATGAAGTGATTTTAATTAATCCTTTACATTGTTTGAGTTTTCAAAATGGAAATCTTTAGGGGACTGTGACTGTTATGGTCAATTGTGGGATTAGTTGTACTAATGTTGCCAGTCTCTGCTAGTTTGGATATGCTCAGACAGACCATATTTTAAATGTAATTTTTACAACAAAAATGTAGACATCCAAGTGTTTATGAATGCAAGTACATTGTCATTGTCCACATCCAGAATTTCTCTAAGTAAATAAATCTGATCAATTAAGCTTCTCCTATAGAAGAGCTCCTTGCTAAAATGCACCCAAAAAAGCTCTTTCCTTTCCTGAACACTGACATACAAAAATGAAACACTGCAGAAGTCAGGTTTTAATCAGATTTTCCTACAAACTTGAAGTAATAAAGAAGTCATCTGTTTGCCTGCATTTTGAGCACTAACAGAAAACTTCAATGTGAATCTTCTGTATTTTGTACAAGTTGGTTTTTCTCAGTTAAGACCCACTCGGTTGATTTCCAGAGCATACAATGATTTCAAGACTGCAGAGCTGGATCTTCTGCTCCCTGATACCATATATTTATATATATATATACAGATATATATGTGTGTGTGTGTACACACACACATACATTCATTTTTTGCCTAAAAGGTCTTTCTTAAATACTTGCAAAGATATTCTAGCCATAAGATTGTAATACAAAAGAACACAAGTATGTATTATGTCGCTATGATGTAGTCCAAAAGGCTAGGGACCATAAATCTGCTCAAATTTTGGGATTAAATTGAGTGTAATAACCACGTAATGCATGACCTGCATCAGTCCCTCACTGATGCCACTGTGCACTAAGCACATGTGAGACCTGAGAGGAGCGCCAGCTCAGCAAAGTCTTGAGTTATTTACAGGTGGCCCGGTTCCAACCATTAGCCAGCAACATACCAGAGTTTATATAACCCTACATTTCTGAGTTCATGCACACCTGTGATGACTTTAACCACCCACTTAAATCTGTGTAAGTGGGAATAACAAACAACACATCTAATGTTTTCACGTGTTCTCTCAATATAATTGCCTCCGTTACACAAACACTTAAAAATGAGCTGTGTTTATTTATTTATTTATTTAATGAAAAGCCATTCTGTTGCGTGATTATTTTTCTCTCCGTCTTCTGCAACTGTCAGAAAATATGTTGGAATTGCGAAAGGGTTTAAACAACAAAAGTTATATTAGTTCATTCTTTGGCGCATGTTTTATTGCAAAGTAAAGAAAATATCCATCAAAACAACATAAGACCTGCGCTCGGCATTTCAGTTCTGCAGCAAAATGTTACTTTAATTGGTTTTAAATTAAACAAGAATTGCAATTAGAAAAATTAAGATTTATATTTCTGCAAGCTGAGAACTGGCAAAGCACACAATGTGGAGCCAAAATATAAATCACAACTGTATGTGTGGAATTAATTAAAACATGATCTAGGGTAAGAACACTTTGAATTAATGTATTCTTTCAGCATTGAGACAGACAGTTGTGTGCTGACAGCTTTATGATGGGATGTTGTCTTTTGACAGAGAAACAAATGAAAAGATATCATTACGATTTGGAGGATGTGGGTTGTGGATATACTAAGACTGCATAAAACATTCAATGAACTAGAAATGGAATTAATTAACAGGTATTTTCCGTATATATATGTATTTAGAAATTGAAGTAGAAGTAAATAGATAATTAACGTCTTTTCTCAGCATTGTAAACAGATCATTTGAATGTTTTTGCATTTTTACATTGCCACAAACAACAGATAAATGTAGTCCCAATGAAATATTATGGGTTTGTCACCAAGTGGTATAAATTAATATTTAATGTATTCAGTTTCCATTGACTGTAATGCAATATGCACCATCTGCATTTATGCCTTTTGTTACCACTGGCTATTTTTCGTGTTTTGAATGCAGCAATTGTTGATTAACTTATAGTAAATAACATTAAATATAAAGCTACAGTTTCACTGCAGACAAAGAAAATATAAGGGCTGATTTTTAGCCGACTGTACACCAAATAGCGCTCCTGTTTTTCTCAAACGTCTCCTTTTTTCAATTCTCTGCACACTGCAAACAGCAATGAAGTGTAGCAGGTTTTCAGCAAGGGGCTTCACCCTGTAAATCCCGTGCAAAGATGGGGATATATTTGATTCCAAACAAAAAGTAACAAGTGATGCCATGACTAAAATGTTTATTTTTAGAAGAAGGTCTTATTTGTATAATTTATGGGGTTGGTGACATACAAAAAAAGCTAAATGAGTCACATACACTATGCATTAGTATCATGGAATCACAATAGAGCAGCATGAAATGATAATTACTTTTTGTGAATTGCTAATTTTATAATGATAAATTAGAATTTTGCTACTCAGCCCACCATTTACCATTACAAAGTGATGATCATATTTCTGTTTTTGCTGTTCAAATGCTCCACCCCTACAGAGGAAACTCACCATTAGCCTGGCTCATGTCTTACTTGTCACAAAAGATATATTGTAAATGCCTCTGTCAAAGGCCAAAGTGTTTTGTTTACATCTTACAACTGGTCAAGCACTGAGGTGTAGCAGCAATGATTATTCAAGCAGGAATTTAACCTGGCTGCTAGTTCATGGTTCACTGAAGCTCACCATTGCATTTATTTATGACTCATAAATTATTGTCATTTTCATTATTCTTCAGAAGGAATAGGATTTGACACAACTACCTGACCTCAGGGGGACTTTTTTGTGCTCTGCCTAGACTAGTACAGTGTTATTCACACAGACTGCATTGGCGTGCCTTCAATAACACACATCAAGTTGTGTTAAGGTTGATCTGCCTCTTGCAATCTTTGTTTCTGTAACTCAGACAGAGACATTCCAGGATTCTGATGTATACAGATGTGCTGCAAAAGGGGACCAATTTACAGAGGTAGGGCTAACATCTCTAGGAATTTTTCAAATGTCTGCTGAGATGTTTTAATTAGCTGGTCATGGCAGCATCTGTAAGTTTGATCCGGCTGGGAAATGTCAAGATGACAAATGTTTTGGCCTCAGTTTAAAACAGACACAATACACTGTCTCACTACATTGTCTTGAATGACTTGCAATGCTCCTCTGGATGTGACCAAGAGGAAAAAAATTTCCACAGACAGTAGCCACATCTATTGTGCACAGATTCTTCGCTGTCCTGATATCCCTACAAGCCACTGATGGTGCACAGGAAATGCAACAGTTTGTGAGAAGGTCTACAAAACGCATCAGGGAAATAAGATATGAAATATTAAGAAAGTCTAAAATTAATTATGCCACATTTTAAAACAAATTCCTATCCAGAGTGTGAAATGATGAAATCCAATTAGAGCAATAAGGGACAAGAAAGCAGAATCCAAGCGCATTAAGCCATCTGCCAGTGAGTAAAGATTGCTGCAGGGCTGCCTAATTCAATTTTATCCTCTGACTGTAAATCTTCAGAGTGACCTAAATCTAAAGAAAGTTTGCCTAAACATGGAATGCAAAACCAACCACGCTTGCAAAACTGTCACACAGTCTTAGTATTATGTGCAGTGGAACAAGGTGAGAGTTTGCATGCACAAAGGAGCCTGTCAGAGAAGGTCTATGCAAGGTAATATAAGGAGAGGGTAAATTAAACTGATTTATTTTCGGCTGTTACCTACAACAGACCATAAAAATTGTTATTTTGATGGTCAGCAATCATTTGGTCTCTGCTCTCTGTCACACCCAGACCATTTTCTGTGTGGAATATACTGCATATTCCACAGTGATTTAAAATATGAAATATGTTTTTGTGTTCAGAACAGCATCCCAGCACCAGTACTTTGATGGAAATTATTAATGGATATAGTTAATACATTACTATAAACTACATTGCCTTGCATGAGGTGTTGCAAATTGCTGGTTACATGTGGCAAACACTTGAGTGTGAACAGGAAGGTACAACCAGTAATCCCTCTGATTCTCCTCGGAACAGCCTGCCTACATGAAAACACAGTTCAGTTGGTGATCTCTCTGTAGCATCCACAGGTGCAGGAGCCTTTGCTGTGAACCATCTGCAATCTAGCTCTGCACCGTACACCGCTCACGTCCATATTAAACGATTTGTTAAGAGATGCAACACAAAGCGGTTTCACAGTGGGATTGTGAAATCTCCATAAACCGTACGCTAAAAAACAACAAAAAACCTGCAACCATTTCATTCTTTTTTGAATAAGTTGTGAAACCTGAAAATTCAAGCAAGCATACGAAGATTTAGGTCATGAATTTAAAGCGCTGTACCTGACACAGCTGCAGGGGAAGATATTCACCTGTGGTCCGCGGAGTATCCGTCAGTGTGCGCGGGGTTGAAACGGAGCCGTCGGACTGCAGGACAGCTGAGCCACGACCGCAACAACTGAGTCGCGGCGAAGAGAGGCAAAATGACGCTCGTTAAGCAGGGCAAATGTACAGTTTCCTCAGAGCATGCTCGCAGGTCATCGGCGTGTTGCGCTCAACTTTAATCGCCACAGTGAGCGGAAGGGCTCCGTCGCCACGGCTGCTACGAGGAGTGTGCACGGACAGCACTGCCCCTGCTCTTCACTGTCACTTTATTTCTCAGTGACAAAAATAAATAAATAAATAATTTTACAAACGGGGGAGAGGAGGGGGCAGCGGGTTGGTTAGGTTTACGTTGAGGCAAACGGCCACTAGGTGGAGCAGTTCAATATAACAGACAGTTCATTACGATACGACCGTCATGTGGTTTATCTCAAACGTTAGGTCGCTTCTATGGCAAGAGCTTGCTGGGATGGCTTGCTGAATAAGGTGCATTATGCACGGAAGGGATGAATTTTAAAAAATCTACCTTGAATGTCGGACAGGAAGGGTTGTGCGAGACTAAAAACAATATATAAGTCTGACAATATTAGCTGAAAGTTAAGTTAATAAATGGCTCTACAGGGGAGCCCAGAAGGCTTATACTGAAATTTTGCCCCTTTAAAAAAACATTACCAGTTATGCAGAAATCTGCTGGCAACATAATTGCCTGCAACGCGATTTAGATTGATCTAAAATGGATAATAATGCAGTCGATTACACTATTGGATTATTATGTATATGTATTCCAAACAGATATTCTTAATCTCAGATTTATCATATTATTTGAATACTTGCAGCCAAAGATACAATTTAAAAACAATTTAATGGTATTTTAAGATTGTAGCCTGCTCAACATTATCACAAATTGGGAAATAGGCAATTAAAACATTTTCTTTGTTTTTCATCTAATTTTTTTGCATTTAGCACAATGGGTTATTTATTTTATTTATTTTCTCTTGGTATAGAAATAAAATCATATCCAATAAAAAATTTATATTTGTTAACATTCATCAATAACAACAACCATTTAAATCTCAGAGAGGGAGCAAAGTAGCAAAGTAAGAAAGATTACAATTCAAATATTCAAAATTATTGGAAACAGGAACTGACTTAAGAAACTGGGTTAAAAAAAAACAGTCATCAAGGACATGTTGGGAATATATAGTTTATTTGATGGCAGTGATGTGCATGCAGTGACAGCTCTGACAACAACTTTTCAGATAGATGTGCAAATAAAATTATTCATTCTCATGTTTGCCTTAAATTACTTTAAAGAAACCCCAGCCAACTCAAAAAATCATTCCGTGCTCATGTCTCTGACATGCTGGAAATCATGAATATGGCAGCAGACACTCCCTGTGAAACCATAACATTCAACATAGACACAGCACTGCACCTTTCTTCAACAGTCATTACAGTTCTGCTCCCATTAACTATTGATTATTTCTACTTCAACGTCTGAAGCTCTGCTGTGGAAACTGGCCCACATGGTTTGAAAAATAGACCCCCCCCCAAAAAAAAAAAAAAATGAAACAAAGTAGTGGGGTTATTGCAGGACAGGAGGAGAAAAACAAGGACTGACTACATTGTACCCAGCTTTGACAATTAGCATTATGCTTCAACAAGCAGCTGGAGGTTATGTTTTTCCTGGTTTTTTTGGTGCCAGTGGGAATTTTGTCAGAAACAGGCATTGAATATTTACAGCAAGGTTAGTTCAAGTTTTCATCCCTTTTTCAGGAGAGTGCAGGTGGAAAAGTTTGTCTGGGCAGTCACTTTGTTCCTTTCTCCCATCAACAAAACTATACCCATAATGCCACAGGCTGTTGTGCACAGCCGGAGCTTTGTATACTTTCCAACTTTTATTAATGCATTTGTGCAAAGAACTCCTAATGGGCACTGCCGCTCCTTTTCTATACTGCATTTCAATATCGCTGCTGCTGGCCTTGTTACTTGTGCTTTTTCAGAGGGTGTATGTTGGATTCTAAAGAAAATAACAGAATACTGGGAAATGCTATGATTCAGATCATTATCAGTGTTTGGTCTTTTGTTTGTTTGTTTGTTTGTTTGTTTTGAAGAGAAATGCAACCCTGTTGAAAATATAAGGGGAATTAGAAAATTAGACTGACATTACATTACAAAAGATGCTCTTTTGTGGTAAACTGAGTAAAAACACATAGGTTGTCTATAAAGCATGAAAGATCCAACAATGTTCCAAAGGCTCCCACTCCTGTAAATTACTGACTATAATTATAAGCAGAGGAAAAGTTTAATTGTTTTTATAGAATTTAAGCACAAAACAAGGATGAAATAAAATGCAGTATAAATCCAAGGAGCATATGTTTATGTTTAGGGTCAGAAATTAACAATAAAACAAGCAAAACCTGTGTTCATAAAAAGTCTAATTTATTTCAAAGTCAGTTCACAGACAAATATTACAAATCTGTATTTTAACCCATACCTGAAACAAGTGCATACAACTTTTCATGTATACAACTGACCAGTATACATTCCTGATGCTGAATGTATCCCACTGATAAATTTGGAGAATAAACAAGAAAGGAGCTACGATACAGAAAAAATAAATGAGTTACATCCATTGCCTCCTTACAGGATTATTACGTAGAGTGAAATCCACTAGGACCAGTGTAGCTTTAGGATAATCCCATCAGATCTGCAACAGTGCAGCTTACTACAGCATGTCTGAGCCTGTTAGCACTGATGAGAGCTTACAGTAGAGTGGAGCAATTCCTCTAAAAAATACTCAACATGCCAATTTCTAATGTACAAGACAAATATTTCAACAGTCTGCTGCCAACTACTGACCTCATCTTCTGATAGCCTGTTTGTTCTAAAAAGAAAAAAAAACTAATCATGCACGTTAAAAGCTACATCTTTTTTTGCATCATGGGAAATATCTCCTCTGGTCTCAGATAAAGCTCTAAAATGATCCCATTTGAAAAATACCATTCTCTAGTACAAAAAACAAGCCTTAGTTAACCAAATTAATTTCTGTTCACAAGCTAAAATTTAAACTGGGTTAATATTTACACCCCTGAATTGTAGAAAAAAAGCATGCCCACATATGTGCACACACACACACACACGCATACACACACACATACACACACACGCATAGTATACACACACGTACACATGTGCATACACACAAGCATGCACAGGTGTCAGACATTTGTAACCCTGGGTGAACCATTTTAACAAATTATCATTTCTTACTAGTCAGCTACACTGACTAGACATCAATAAGGGGCAAACTTCTGTCGCTCAGACTTTTTTACACTGGAAGTTGGCATTTTTGCGGTGTAAGGGGATAAACCCTGTGTTAGGCTGGAAGCAGCTGCTGGATGGACAGCCAGAACAGGGAGACTTTTCATGCCAAGCAGGCTGGAAACAGGAATGGCATAGTGTGGGTTTTGGATGGCTGGTAAGGTGGAGGGAGAGTGGACATTAATGGTGTTAGGGGCTGGGTTGGTGGCTGCCAGGACAGCCATAGAGGTAGCAGCGGTGGAGGCAGTGGGGGCAGACTGAGAGAAGCCCAGGTTGAGATCAACTGGGGTCGCAGAGGAAGCAGCCTGCATGGTATATTTAGCCATCTCTAAGCTGCAGGTCGGGATATTTGGATTGGCATGTAGAGGTGATGGAGGGGTAAGAGGGAAATGAAAAAGGGAGAGAATGGGTGGGAGGAAGGAGAGGGGAGGCAAGAGAGAGGAGAAAAAAAATAAGAATCAAAGGACAGCGTTAAAAGAAAAGACAATAAGGATTTGAATGTAGTCAACAGAATGACACGGTGACATGGGACAAATCCAGCCTCAACATGAGTACAATAGCCCATCCCTCATGTAATAACCATGGTGGTCTTATCACCAGGCTGCGATGTGGAGCTCTGCTGGATGTGGCCACCCTGGCTACTGTCTTACCTGGCATTGATGAGGTATTGGGCGACGTTGATACTGGCTGGTGAGCCTGTGATCGTGACTTGGCGCACGGCAGAGCCATCAGTGGCACTGGCAATTTTGATGTGAGCTCCTGAGACCTGGCGAATCTCATTGATCTTGCTGCCCTGCCTTCCAATTATGCAGCCAATAAACTACAAGCGAAGAGGGGGAAACATGTAAATAACAAATCGGGTCATGTTTTCATACTTTTCTAATTAGATGTCAAAACAGCACAGGGAAGCACACAAGGCCTACTAGGAATTTTAACATCAGAAAGTATCTTGCACATTAAATTTCCATTATAAACGCATCATAATATTGTGATGAGAGATCATAAAATCTGATAACAAAAATGTTTCCAATATATATTATTCTTTTCTATTTCAGACACTTTAATGGAAGACATTTCGAGAGACAAGCTAATGAGAGTTAGATGGGACGATGGAAGCCACTTTTATTTGTACAGTAAATGAATCACTAAAGAGGCTGCCAGCTTAACAACATTCGTGGGTCTGTCTCAGCACATACAGTTCCAGCACATTGTCTGTCTCACTGCATCATGATGGGGAACCAGAATGGACCTGGCTCAAATAGTAGTTGAGCAAAACTGTGATGACTGCAAAACCATTCTCTTCCTTTTATATTTCACTTTAAAGAATATGTAATAAAAAAAATACAATTTTTGACACATACAACACAGACTGCAGAACACATTTTTTTTTGCTTTTGTATAATTTACCCAAATTAGTTATACAAGCGTGAAACGAGAGTAGTCTGTCAAATTCAACTGATTATAAAGCTCAGTTTCCATTTCTAATATTAGATCTGTAAACCATTTCCCCCAGCTGTATTCGCCTGAATTTCTGAACTCACTCCAATAATGATGAATAGACAATTGAAATTTTGATAAATGATATTTTTTTTGCAGTAATACACTCTATTTGAATAGCATTTTATTAAAGTCAGAATTTCTACTAAGCCAAAAAAGCCATCCATCAAAATAAAAATGCATATAAATTTCACATTGAAATGTTCACACTGTCCATTCAATAAGTGTTTACACGGTACTCTATGAAGGACCATTACCAAAGTGAACATCGAAGACAAACAATGTGGCGCTTACATCATTAGGTATTGCCAATTCTTGTGAACTTGTGGGGGCAGACGAATCCAATCCTGCAAAGTAGGACAACAAATGCGAACAACAGTATGGCACTAATGGCTTTCACTTCCATGGTATGATAACCTGCCCTACTTTACTATAACCGGTGCACTACTAAATTATAAACATAAAAATGCAATGTGACAAAACAATTTTTCCTGGTAGGAATTGCTATAGAATCTGGTTAAATTATGAATAAACATCACGTCTTTTGATGTCAGCCTTGGTAACCAAAATCTTACTTATGATTTGCCCTTGACACAGCTTGGCCAAAAACACAAGTGTGGGATAGTTGAGAACATGGATGGTTTGGGCAAGACAGAATTAGATTTGGAGGAGAAATGTTGCAGAGGTGCAGGATGGGTCAAAGAGATTAGGATTTCATTATTTTTCTGGAAAGGTAAATTGGACATGTGGAATATGGGGAGAATGTCAGAAATTGTGAAAAGGTGTTAAATATTCACTAAATTGTAAATATTTGTAACTTTTCACATTTCCCTCCAGGACGGGGGTCGACAACCCGCGGCTCTAGAGCCGCATGCGGCTCTTTAGCGCCGCCCTAGTGGCTCCCTGAAGCTTTTTCAAAAATGTTTGAAAATGGAAAAAGATGAAGAGAGAAATATATTTTTTGTTTTAATATGCTTTCTGTAGGAGGAAAAAAATCTGATTTCTTTATTGCATTTCTTTAATTTCATCAAAGCAATGAAACATAATTCATTAATATTGTAATTAAGTTAAACTTGAGGCGGCATCGCACAACAGAGTAGTCATGTGGTGCGTCATTCTCTACAGGATGCACTGCAGGAAGAATTTACCGTATTTTCACCACCATAGGGCGCACCGTGTTATAGGGCGCAGCTTCAGTTACGTTAGTTAGTGTCTTTTTGGTATTTAACACATACAAAAGGCGCACCGGGTTATAGGGCGCGGGCGCGGGCACGGTAAAACGTACCGGTAAAACATATGTGCGGGCTCGGGACTCGGAACATATCAGTGCAAACCAGACATTGTGAAAATTATAAACAGCCAAAAGCATGTTTCAATTTACTGGTCTAGTCCTGGTTCAGACCTGGTTTAGACCTGATTTAGTCCTGATTTAGTCCTGGTTCAGAGCGCACGTGCACTTCCTCATAGCGTGCGCTGACGGTTCGTGCTCTTCTTATGCGCCGTCCGCACGTTCACGCCACGCCCCTTGCCGTTCTCGCCACGCCCCTTGCCGTTCTCGCCATGCCCCTTGTCTTCTACTACGTTCGCGTCTCACAACACGATAGGCGCACCGCACCATAGGGCGCGGCGTACATTTTCGAGAAAATGTAAGACATTTAGGTGCGCCTTATGGTCGTGAAAATACGGTAATCATGAAGGCTCATTATGTATTTGTAGTTAACTTAGTCATTTTGATAGTAGGCTAATATAGCTACTATAGATACATACAGCATGTGTTGCCTTCATTATAAGGCTTATATAAGGCTTTTAATTTTTTGCGGCTCAGACATATTTGTTTTTTGTTTTTTGGTCCAATATGGCTCTTTCAACATTTTGGGTTGCCGACCCCTGCTCTAGGAGAACTGTGCTTTTCAGCGTTTAATTCAATTCGTCAAACCAGTGCTTTACATTATATATATTTCAGTGACTAGCTTTGTAAAATGTTGGGTGCAAACAAATTCCATTAAAGCTTCACTATTTTTTCATTTTCTTCCAATTGGTGTACTACTAAAAAAAGCTAAACTACTAAAAAAGCTGTCTAGAAAAACACCTTTGACCGTCTCTGGAAGAAATGAGACTGATCTCTCTGTGGTGACAGAAGTCTTTTTGAACATGTGGTTGAGTGAGGAGTGACAACAGGGAGATAGATGGACTTCTTCAAGGAGCCATGGGTACGTACCAGGGAAGGTAGGGTTGCTCTGCCCAAGGGAAGGGAGGGGGATATGCTGCATAGCCAACTGGTGAAGCTTGGTCAACTGCAGGGTAGGAAGGAAGTTAGAGCTAACCAATCAAACTGGATTATTTCAGAGGAGCTGACAACTACAATACACAGCCAATCTGACAAACATCACAGATGGTGTCAGAACAAATTCTCCCTTGTTGTGGCAGTCATCTAAAAACAAATTCACATCACGGATTACTACAAATGATTATTGCAGCTCAAGATCTCCTCTTTCATTTCAATCAATACATGCTACTGATTGGTAGTGTTAGTCATGTCAAAAGGTCAGTGTTTCATCTTTGCAGAGTAGGGTGAACAGAGGATGTAGTGGTAGCTTAGAAGGAGTGGGCAGGAGCAGGTCAACAGGGCAGATACCAGCCACTCAAAAGAATATACTCACATCTTGATGTGCAAAAGCGTACTGCCCAGGAATCGCAAATGCCTGCCACGGGAAGAACAGGAGGAAAAATGTATACATATATACATGTATATATATATGTGTGTGTGTGTGTGTGTGTGTATGTATATGTATGTATGTGTGTGTGTGTGTGTGTGTGTGTGTGTGTGTGTGTGTGTGTGTGTGTATGTATATATACACATGTGCAGACCTGGCCTAACATCACTTGAATTGAGATTTGAATTGTTGAACTGTGTGAAGCCAGCTCAGTGCACTGAGGGCATCTTTGGAAATCAATCATTTCCATTTTTCCATTGCTGTAATGTGTATAGATTTGACAGAATTTCATCAGTTATCTGCCACCCCCTTTGACCATGAACAGAAATTCAATAACAAACAGATGTCTGATAGGTCATAACACACTGCACCAAAATTTGGGACAGCAGCTATTGAATAATGTGAGGTTTACTCACGGCATCAGGTAGATTTTACACTGGAAGGCAATTATTAATGCAAATGTATTCTATTCAGAGTGCTGACACTGCTGCTTGACTGAATACTTTGTTATATGAGCAATACTTCCTCTTTCTGCTTTCAGCATTAAAATATGGAGAGCTCATTATTGTATAATTACACAAATGTGTCCCTCTAGTGGTGGAAATATGACTAATGAGCAGCGCGTCGCAGAGATCCTTCCAAATAAGCCCATTCAACTATCATCTTTCTTACAAACTGGCTACAATTAGAGATTAATAACTCCCATAAGGCTGCTTACTTGTGCAGAATGCTGTGGTGCTAATACTGCGTGGACTCCAGCAGCTACAGCCTTTGGACGGTAGGGAATGGTTGCTCCTTTTGGTGGAGACTAGAAACAAATTGCGGGGGGGGGGTTATTGAATTGTACAAAAACATTTTTTTTGTTTATTTAACTTGCAGAATGTTTTGCAATTTCTAATACTTTTACGTTTAAAAAAAGATGAAAAAGTACTGTTATAGAGGTAATGTGAAAAGAGGAAGAAAAAGTAAATGTTAAGCAAATTTAAAATATTAAACTATTTTAATTATTACAGAATTCATTTAATTCCCATATTTGTGTAATAGTGGGGACACAAAATGTTAAATAATAATGCACAGTGGTGTAAGACTGAATCATTCATCTTTTTTAGATATTTAAACAGTTGTTGCCTATTATTATGAGACAAGAGGATCCCACTCTGGTGGAGGTATCAACAATTTTAAGTATTCTCTAAGAATTATGGCATTCTACTACTAAAACATGAGGAATAAATACTATAGCTATATAATGTAAGAATAGTTCACTCATCAAATTCATCATCCATCTTCTACCACTTAGTTCTCCACCGAGGATTATGGGGGGACTGGAGCCTATTCCAACTGCCATTGGGTGAAGGTGGGATAGGGCTGACACATACAGACAAACAATTCACATTCACTCCTATGGGCAATTTAGACTCTCCAATAAACCTAATCCCCAAATGAGCATGTATTTAGACTGTGGGAAGAAGCCAGAGTACCCAGAGAGAACTCACACAGGCCCAGGGGAAGACATGCAAATGCCACACAGAAAGACCCCAACCAGGATTTGAACCTGAGGCCATCTCGCTGTGAGGCAACAGTGCTAATCACTACTCACCATCATGTCAATAGGTCAAAAATTTAGATTTTGGTTTTCTTAAATGACAAAAAGTGAATTGTTTTTCAGTGATGACATTCTTGAAGGGTGAAATAAATTCTAATATACCAACTGACACTTGGAGAGACTGATCACTGCAATCAAAAGTGAAATTGTTACCATTGCAGGCAGGGTTATATCAGAGACTACACTCCTTTTATCACACACCAAACAAATGCGACAAATGTGATGCTTAAATAGAGCTGTTGAATGTGAAGATCATCTGTAATTTGACAGATGCTTACCTCCAGCATGACAGAGCAGATGTGTCTCACACACTGAGTAATGGCCTGTGGAGTGCCGGAGATCGTGACAGCTCTTTCTGTTGAGTCTGGCAGCATGTCCCCTGCCACCTGAACTTGAGCACCTGTGGTCTTAACATTGCCATACACCAGGAAAAAAAATAAACAAAAAAAAACAAAGGCTTTTTAGCGTCAAAAATCGCACACTATCACCCAGATTGAAATTCTGTTTCAAGCAGCCCCAAATTACACCAAACACATTTTGACATGCAGAGAGCAGCTGCAAGCCAAATAGAAACGTGTGCTCCAATATTTGGAGAGGTGCACACAAATATTGTCCATTCAGAGTGCATCTGCAGTCTCTGCTGATCTTTCTAGGCATAATCAGAGGGATTTTCATGAGCAGTGGCAGAGAAAACCACGCAAACACAATTTAAAGAAGGAACTAAACAAGAGTCAAGTCTGACTGGAGTGTCTGATACTTGTAGCCTCAGAACACCGAAGAAAACCTTCTTTCCCTGGGTGCTGAAAAACAATTTCCTGATCAAAAATTTAGAAAAGGGATCCTACCTCTCTGATCTCTTTGATTTTGGAGCCTCCTTTGCCGATCAGTGAGCCACACTGGCTCCCTGGGAAAACCAGGCGCAGTGTCACAGGTGGCTTGCTTGTCACGTTGCTGTTCGACATAGCTGCAGTGATGTCCTACAAATAAATTCAGAATCATGTTTTCCACATAAACTGTAATGGAGTCTACTTTGACACCAGCTGTTTTTAATGCAAGAGTTCCTTCAGATTTCCCAAGAAATTTTCCTAAACCATGTGACAAGGTGTATATTTGCTTCAGCATACCTCCTCGAACTTCTCTGCAATCATAGCGAAAGCTCTGAAGATTGCCTCTGTGGCTCCTGTGATGGTAACTATTCTTTCTGGAGAAGATCCCTCTGATATGTTGATACGAGCACCACTCTGGAAATACAAATAAAATTATAAAATATACCATTATAAAATATACCTATATACCATTCTCAATCTGCAGAAAAATGACAAACCATAAATTACAAGCACTGACACAATAAGGATACTAAGGTTATAATAGGATAGTAAAGCTTTACCTCTTCCCTCATTTTCTTCACTGTTTCACCTTTCTGTCGGAAATATTGGAACAGGAAGTTTTATAAAGAGCACAATCTGAGTGATCAAGTGATAATTGTAAAATTGACCTACCTTCCCAATTATGCTGCCAACTTCCTGAAAATGAGATGATAAGTGCCTGAGCAAACTGGCAACTCATAGTAAAAAACATCTTAACTGCTCATATGTAAAGTGGAATGTAATAATTTAACATCGCATTAGCAGACCATTTACTGGGACTGGAAAGTACCTTTCCATGCATCAGCAGCCTCAGTGTCAGTGTGACATTCAGACTCCCATCTGAAGACATTTCTTCTTTGTCAGACATTGTATTTTTTTTTTTTTTAAATGCACTCTGCAAACAAACAAACAACCAGTCAAATGCCATTCTTGCTTTTATAGTTGTAGTCATGTTTAATGGTGTCAAACATTCATGAATCTACACTTTCTCATTTACAAAAGTCTGGATATGAACTGGTGGTGGTGAAGAGGGATGATTGCATGAATAAGTCGGAATACATTTGGCAGATAAATGAATAATATAATGGTTGTTCAAGTCAGACCTAGGAAACAATTCTATCTTCTCTTTCTCTCTTTTGCAGTTATCATCCCAACTATTAACGACTCTTCTATTCATCACAGTCAAACTGCAGCAGATACAGGAAATGTGAAACGCACTATCTCCTGTGAACCAACAGATTTCTCTGTAAAACAGCAGCCAAATGTAAGCACCTCCCTAAATAGAGTGAGATCTCGATTTGAAAATGTTGTAGGTCATCTCCAGAGGTTATGTAGGTCATCTGACTGACAACTAACCACCATTCCACAAAGATTGGTTTGTTTGTTCTCTGGAGTGGAGGGGGAAAAATGTTTTTCTTTTTCTTCATCTTCACATGAGGTGGTATTTTAGTTCTGGATAAGATACAAAGGACGCCTGTTATGCTAAGGAGATCAAGTGATGTGTGCATGACTTAATATTGCAGTGACACCAGTCAGTGCTTTGGCCGCATATCAAATTGGTAGTATGGGCAGCAGAGTGAATACATAATCGGTTTCAATGCAGCTTACAAATGGCTGCCTATTGCACCAGGATGGACAGAGAGCAGACTTGTATGAACTTGTTTATAGGATCCTTGAGGTTCTCAGAAAAAAAAACAAAATCAAAACCCTGGACCTCATTGGTGATAACGCAAAGGGAAAATAGTAGCACACTGGTGTGTGAGAGGTGTGTACAGCTAAACTAAAGATTAATTCAATCCTACTCCAGGGTTTTAACATAATGCACAATAAGAGGTAAAAGTTTGTATTCCTCAGGCAAGACTTGTGTGAGAAGATTGCCTATGTTTGGACAGTATAAATATCACTAAAATTATCTGGACTGCAGATTAGTTTAGCTTTGTTTATCCTTCAATATTCTGTACAAAAATAGTCTGTCCGAAGGTACCAGACTTCACTTGCATCCTTAAGGTTCATTAGGATCTTATATCTTGTTTGCTTACACCTAGCAAAAAAAAATAATGTAATAATATTTCTACTTACAGAAAAGTATCATTTTTCATATTAATGTGTTGGCCCCACACAGACCAATAAAAATGGTAGTCTCTGACGCCATCCTATGCCTAAAACAAAGAGCAAAAATACAGTGGGGTTCAGTCAGGCATGCCAGTATTGCCAATATTGATAATACCACATTTGTAATAATGTAGGTTTTAATATAAATATAACTATGATAACAATCAGATAAAAATGTGGTTTGCTAGGGCTCAAACAAATTCAATAAAATACTGTTTACTATGTACATTCCACTGTTGGTAATATATGACTGAGCTCAGACAAATGACACTGGAAACCAGTCAAGGATGTTTTATTGCTATAGCAATTATTCTCCCCTTTGTATGTCATTACAAAGTTACAATGAATAACCCTACATCAGATAAGCAGTGACATCTCTGTGTAATCCTATAGACTGGGATTTGTTTAGCTAATGCTAAAACCCTTTTGACCTATTTCTGTCACCTCCAGCACATCAGCAACCACTCAAGACTTCTGAACAAAACACTCAGCCCAACAATAGCACACAGGAACTGTACAGTCCATGACAAAACAGAGAATCTAAGGCAACCCTTCTTCCATAGCATACACACAGCAACAAATGTGCTCCAGACAATAAAAGACAGTGCATTATCCCCTGAGGGGAAATGTAGAACAGTGAACAGTGAACAAGTAGATAATACAAACGGTTTCATTATTTCCTATATATTTCATATCTATCTATCTATCTATCTATCTATCTATCTATCTATCTATCTATCTATCTATATCTATATATATATATATATATATATATATATATATATATATATATACACACACACACACACACACACACACACACACACACACACACACACACACTCTTCTTAAAATCTACTGTGGCTGATATATAATCTTATCGTAAAGATTTCCACTAATCACTTATCAAAGCATTCTATTTATAAACTTCACATCCAAGAATATGTGGCCACACTGATTGGCATTCCAAACAAATGTGATAATTCACTGCAGCCCAAACTAACTCTGCTGCTTGGGCAGTGATTAAATTCACTTACAGAAGGGCACAAAACAAACCAGCTTAAATGAACTCTAATGGAAGTCAGAAGCAGTGTGTCAGAGCAGAGGCAGAACACCTGTGTTTAAATGTAGAACTGGACAGAAATGCTACATAAAAGTTGAAATTAGTGTGCGGCTTGGCCTCAGTGTTGCTATTAGCTACATTGTTATTATCAGCGAACAATGACTCGTGAAGAGTCCAATTTTGGCGGCTGTCAGTAAGCCATTGGCCTTTGATGGAGTGAGATTGATGAAAATGAATTACTGACCTCAAAACACAAAATGCCTCTTCCTTTTCTTTTTCTGCTGTTCTCTTGAATGGAGAGCCTTTAAGTTTGTACTCCACGTTCAGTGTTTCCCCCCTTTGTTGTCAGTTATGCACAGAGTGGACAGATGGTTCTCTGTGCCCTGAAAGCGACTGGAGCAGAGACTGGCTTTGCTATTAGTCCCTCAGCTTAGCCCAAGATAAGCTCCTACGCAGGGCAAGCGAACCCGCATCTCTTGCCTAATTCTCCCTGTCACAGCCAACCAAGAAGGCATTCCTCTGCATGGAGATCCACAGTCGGAGCAGGCCTGAGGGCAAGGCAAAGAGCTTCTTTCGCTGGATGATGTCCAACACAGACAGTACAGGCTACAGTTACAGTCACCACAACAATAAAATATTGTAATGCTCTAGCCTTTTGCAGTCGTTCAAAACACAGAGATAGTGAAGAGGGATTTTGGTGAGGCAATAACGCTCCAAAGCTAACAACGCAGCATGGATGCTGTTTCCCGCAACTAAAAATAAGTCTGCTCTGTATAAAATCAGTGCTTTGTGTGGAGAAGCCAACTAATTGAGGGTGAGGTAAAACAATGTGGCATTTGAGGTACTTAGTGATGTTAAGCAACAATGTCTTTGTGGGGTGCTTCTCCCCCTCACTGCCTCTGCCCTCCCCCAACGACAAGCCCTTCTGCCCTCGTAATGAGGCCATACTGGATAGAATAGAGCCCTTCTGCACAGAGAAATGTATTCAACTGAGCTTCAAAATTGTGAAGGAAATGAGTCACTGAAGCATAAGTGGCATATTTAATTACTGTTCACTGTGTTGCACTGGGACAATAATGGCTACTATGAGCTTCTACCAGCAACCCACATTACATTCACATTTCCACTGGGATTTTAGCACAACTTTCTATTCATTTCTGTTCAGTAAAATCATTAACTGTGTATGTATTTTTTTTGTTAGGGTTAGAAAGTGAAAGAATAATACTCAACGACCGTCGAGACAGAAAATGAACGGGTTCGTTTCACATTTTATACTGCAAAATGCAGCACAATAATGTAATCAATTCCATCATGGGAAAGTCATCTGACCGAGTATGCAGAGGTTATTTTCATCAGTTTAAAAGACACCAAGAAGATCTGCCATTTCACGCCAATCACTTGTGACTAATTTCTTCTCCTTCCTGTGTCAATGAGATTAAATAGTCTGGGACCATATGTAATGGGATTACTGCAAAGTGATGACTGAGGCTTCTTGGTATATCAAGTTCCTGCATCTCAAAGTGGTGCAGACTACAATTATGAATAGTCATAATAATGATAAGCAGTGTTGTGTATTGTTCTATGCTGATTTACAAGGCTCTGATGCATCCGTTTTTAAATACTCCTCATACATCAGAATAACTGTCTATTTTAGTGCCATTTGGATGTTTTTTCTTGTTCATTTTTTACACTTTTGATTTAAAATGGCTTGGAATCACTCATCATACTGGTTATAAAATGAAATTAATAATTTTGGCACAGATAATTTGTAACAATCCCGAAAATCAGAGAGGATTATAGATACAGTCTTATTATCATATTGTACAATTTTAAAATAGCAAAGCCCACTTGATGCGTAATGTTAGCGTATATGCAAATGATGGTGGATATGTTTGTATGTATTTATTAATTAATACTAACAGTCACTAATAAAGACTATTGTTTATTAACAAAGTAAAAACTGCTGAGCCTATTAGTTATGCTAAATTTCCAAAATTCCTACATCTTTTTTCTGGTAGTTTTAGTTGTCTTTGTCATTATACAGAAATACAATTCAAATACAATTTACACTTCATTTTTTTCTGATTACAATAATAACACATTAGTAATCTGAAATAACAGGGATGAGACCTTAAGACTGACATATGAGTTCAGGTTGACATCTCATTATTCCTACAGTCTGGTTAAGGCTCACCACCAGAAGAGGTAATAAAATTTTATCAAAACAAAAAATATTTTTAAATATATCAACCGGAACATTTTTTCCGGTTAACCGATACAGAAATACCCCGGTAATTTTAGTCTAAAAAGAAGCATTTCTTATGTAGAGCTAAAAAAAAACGATTTATTACTACCGGGCTAAAGTTAAAGCTATTCAGGATCAAACGTACTAAAGTAGGTGGAGAGGAGTTGACCACGTGACTACAAGATACTGACAATTATTAACTCACCACCCCTTTACTGTCAGCGAGGCTAAAGAACTACAAATTTTTAAAAAGCGGCACAAAGGAGTAAATCACAACATCATCAATATGACTATAGTGTTACACAGAGATTAGTATACGGTTTCAACGTGGATCATAACTGCTCACTGCTCACTTCAGGTACTGCTACTAATGTTCTAGATCCTCCAGGGTCTGCTAACTGATCTTTTAGATCCTCCAGCGTCTGCTCACTGATTTTTTTACATCTTCCAGGGTCTGCTCAATGTTAAAGAATCTTGATTATGTTTGTCACTTTAACAGGGCTGTCCATGGAATTTCGGAACTTATGCACTTTTGAAACTTTCCAGAAATTCTGGAGTCACTATGGTTATGAAGGAAAATTGGAGGACCTGGTTGAGCAGGAGTTTAGTCGAATCAAAGGTAAGAAGGCGTTAAAAGTTACTACTTTACAGAACGACGTTTCATAACCTTGACAAACTACGTGCGCATTTCATGTAGTATTTATGGTAATCAAGACGCGTTTTGGTATTTGCGATTCATTGAGCCTTCTGGGCCACTGTAGAAACCTTGTGGTTTTTTTTATTTTAATTGTACTAAGTACAGACACTATATAGACATTTTGTCTTATTCATATTAATCCTTAGTCAATCATCCTAAATAAAATAACAATTTCTTTAAAATTGTGGTGGAAATAAAATAATTTGAAATACTTTGTCCCACTTCCTAAAATGAATATATTTTGGAATAATTATTTCTTAGAGTACAGACTGGAGATTTATTTACTCAATTAATTAAAGCCCCTGAATTTAAATTCTATAAATATATAGAAATGAAAAAATAAAACAGTTTGGACAGTCTATACAGGTACAGTACAAACATTTAAATTATCTTTTTACGACAAAGCTGGCGATAAGAATAATTCTTGCCACTCATTGTGTTAAAATGTTGTTAGAATATCTTGGATACTGCCATTTTGGCAGTGGCACTTGCAGATATCAGCCTTTGGGAACCTTTGGGTTTATACCGTGCAGATCTCAAATATCAGTCATGAAGTTCCACCCCATTTTTGTGAGATTGGATGACTCCTTATAACTATATCAATCTGGTAAAAATCATAATAGCAATGTCTTGCGCTAATAAGAACGCCTTGGTCTCACCTTTGGGAAGCTCTAATGTACTGCATCTCTTTTAAAAAGGAATAACCTACCTGGACCATGCAGCAGCTACTTTGTACCCTGAATCTCTCCTCAGAGACTACTGCCATGATGTTTCAAGAAATGTATATGGTGAGAGGGGTTGTTTTCATTCATTCAATGTTGATTTGAAGTACTTCAGATATTATTATTGTCCCCATAGGAAACCCACACAGCCATAACCCCAGCAGTAGATTGACACATGACACCTTGGAGAGAGTCAGATATAGGTATCATAAGTCTCTTTATGTGTGTTAATCCATGATTTGCTCAGTCAAATGAGTTTAAGCAGCATTTTCTTACAGGATATTGCAGCATTTTAACACCACCCCAGAGGAGTACTCTGTGATTTTCACTTCTGGTTGTACAGCTGCTCTTAAAGTAGTGGCTGAGAGCTTTCCATGGAGACCACCGAGTGACAATGAAGAAGGGAGCCACTTCTGTTACCTCACAGACAATCATACATCTGTAGTTGGCATTAGAGGAAAAACCTTTTCCCAAGGAGTAGTTACTCTGCCTGTCTCCCCACAGGCTGTGGAAGACAGGGCAAAAGATAAGGGCCAAGGTGATGATGATATTTGCCAGACACCACACCTTTTCTGCTACCCAGCCCAGAGCAACTTTTCTGGGTGGAAGTATCCTCTTAATTATGTGAAAGGTATTCAGGGGAGATGTCTGTACCCAGCATGTGACCACCCAGGTCACTGGTTTGTGCTGCTAGATGCAGCCTCTCACATCAGTTGCTCCCCACTGGACCTCAAGAATTGCCCCGCTGATTTTGTTCCAATCTCTTTTTACAAGTTATTTGGATTTCCTACAGGCCTGGGGGCCCTTCTGGTGCGTAACAATGCAGCTTCCATACTAAAAAAGGCTTATTTCGGAGGAGGCACTGCAGCTGCTTACCTTTCTGGGGAAGATTATTATGTACATGCAGCAAACATTTCTGACAGGTAAAGTCTAATACAAGGCTGCCAAATCCTAGCTGTTCTCTGACTGCTCTCAGGTGCTGCATCACTCATTGATCCATATCCTAAAATGCAGCTATTTCTTCCAAAAGGTTTGAAGATGGAACTGTCTCTTTCCTGGATATCATTGCTATAAACCATGCTTTTGATGCTCTATACAGAATCACAGGTGCTGTAACAGATATGGTTATTCATATTTAATACTAAAGTCATCAGTAACGCAGTGCACATTGAAAGCATTTAAATAATGACCTGCTTTAAATTAATGTCAGCTTTTTATTCCATGCATTATTTTTCCCCTTAGGAGGTATGCATTTTATTCAGCAGCACACTTTTGGCTTGGCACGGTACACTTACATGCTGCTGTCAAGCCTTTGCCATGGCAACAGGCAACCAGTGGCTCAGATATATACTCAAGGCCAGTTTGAGAGTCCAAGAACACAGGGTCCTATTCTAAATTTCAACCTCGTGGATTCCCATGGACAGATTATTGGCTATTCTCAGGTGAATTGACCAAATAAGACCAATTACTGTGTCATAATTATTATTTTACTATTTTCAAGGAATATGAACACTCTTCCTTTGCTCTAGGTAGACAGAATGGCCAGTTTGTACAACATCCATCTTCGCACAGGTTGTTTCTGCAACACTGGTGCCTGCCAGTACTTCCTTGGGATAACCAATCAGGAGATGAAGAGAAATGTGCAGGTAATAGAATCTCAGAAATCAAATTGTCTTTTGAAAAGTCCTATGAAATTAAAGCCCCAAACTGAGAACAGTTTAATACTTTTAGAAGGTCGTCAACTTGTCTTTATACCTGTTTTTACTTTAATGTGAACTAATCACAAAAAGATGCGGTTGAAAATCTGAATAGCAATCAGCATATGGTCATTGCAGATAACTGGCTTTTTTAGAATTTGTGAGATATATTGAATAATTGACATTATTTTGTTAAATTTGTCCAAATTTGCTGCTACAGATAGCAAAGCAACAATTAATTTGAAAAACTCTGATAAACATCATTGTAAATCTGTTGTCTCCTTCTGGCATATTGTTAAAAGACTCACAAGTCAGAAACTTCTAGCATCAAAGACTTTAGGTTTTATTGTAAAGACTTTATTGTTTTATTGGTCAAACAGGTTGGAGTATTGTGTACTAAACTATTCTTTTAAGTGCATCAGTTACAGTTTAATATGTCTGTCTTACCAAGGCTGGTCATGTCTGTGGAGACAACATTGACCTGGTGGATGGCCAGCCGACTGGATCAGTCCGTGTGTCCTTTGGCTACATGTCCACATATGAGGACT
The DNA here is from genome assembly GCA_911728415.1 of Lagocephalus sceleratus. Classification (NCBI taxonomy): domain Eukaryota; kingdom Metazoa; phylum Chordata; class Actinopteri; order Tetraodontiformes; family Tetraodontidae; genus Lagocephalus; species Lagocephalus sceleratus. Next base: position 222,782 of record CAJVRN010000040.1, read on the forward strand.
GCCAGAAGTTCCTAAACTTTGTTGTGGAGTGCTTTGTAGAGAAACCAGTCACACTAAACCAAGTGAAACTGGAGAATCGAATGAGCCCTACAGTGACGTGCTGCCACATCACTGAAGCTCCTCCAAACAAAATCACCAACAGAGAAGAAGAGAAAGTAGATGAGAAGGAGAAACCTACAGATGCATCCCTGAGAGAGTGTGGACATGGACATACGTACACCCTGACCAACATCTACATATATCCTATCAAGTCGTGTGCAGCATTTGAGGTTTGACGATCCCCGCATTGTTTCTCTGTCACTGTCTTATCAAGTTCATGGAATACTCATTGCTTATAGTTGTATGTTCTATTATTAGTAGCCAAAAATGTGGTGGGTGAGAGAGAAAGAGAGAGAGAGAATATTTATTGTCCAAGAAAAAATATTAGATGTGTAGTAAAGGTCTCCACTTTTCCGTTTTTTTGATGGTGTGCTGTTCGTCATACAGGTCAATAACTGGCCTTTGGGACCTAAAGGTTTATTATATGACAGAGGATGGATGGTGGTGAACAGAAATGGTGTTTGCCTCAGTCAAAAGAGAGAGCCAAGTTTATGCCTTATTCAACCTCAAGTCCACCTGTCTTCTAACAAATTGCTGCTGCAAGCATCAGGTCAGATCTTGTTTTAGCAGCTCATTGAATAACACACTGTGCTTGCCCTGTTCAAGAATGTTTAATCTTTGTTTTCCCTCTTGCTCCACAGGAATGGACACCATTTCAATTCCCCTTAAAAACACCTCCGACATTCACACAAGCTATGAAGTGTGTCAGAGCAACATTTGTGGTGACAGGTGTGCTGACCTATACACAAAACATGTGGGGGAAATACTGACTTGTGCCATATGTCCCACATCTCCTCTCTCTTTCTCACTCACTCACTCACTCACTCACTCACTCACTCACTCACTCACTCACTCACTCACTCACTCACTGTGTAAAAGCATTCCTCTTGTTCACAGATTTTTAATGAAAAAAAGCAATGTCTAAGATCTGATAGAAATCACCTCGGCTGCTTGAAAGTCACAACAGAAATTCATCATGTGATTCTTGGATTAGATGCTGCAGTAGCATCAAACTGCAGATTTCCCATTGGGGTCTCTATCCTAATCCTTCTTCTTCCCCAAGGGTGGAAACTGTCGACTGTGGGGATGAGGCTGCATCTTGGTTTTCAGAATTCCTTGGACAGCCTTGCCGTCTGATAAGACAAAACCCCAGTTTTTCCCGAGGTACAAAGAAGAGGTCTTTAGGAGGTACTATTACATTTCTTTTGACTCCCTGTACATGTGTTTACTGCATGCTGTTTGGCATTAAACAGGTGTTCATGGCATTATTGAATTCCCCAGTACTTAGTTGGACTACTACCACTTAGTAGACTAAGTTAGTCCACTCATTGATAAACTAAAAGAGTAATAAAATAAAAGAATAATAGAATAAAAGAGTTTGCTTTTGGACACTAAGCAAGGGTACCTTAAAAGACATTATAGTGTAGCGCAAATTAATGTGTACTAGATTAGCGTCACTCTAATTTTATTTTTCCTACTAATTAATTATTATAAAACACTCTACTACTGTAGTACTGTATCCTCAATACTTAAGTTAGCTCTCTTAATTTAACATAACATTTGGAAAGCCCTACAAAATGGCATTCACTCCAGTTATTGCACCATATAGGGTAGCGTGGGTGATTTCAGGTACATCTTATATATTTATACATTTTAAACTCTCCAATTTGCCCTTTTTATCTATTAATAATATTTTTTTCCATAGAGTCAATGTAATCTGTCACATTATCTAAATTTAAGCTTGATAAATATTATGAAATTTAAAAGCAACTTTAGTGTAATCTTTAGTGCTTTACAACTAAAAGCAGCAAGGATAAATCCTAGAGATGTCCAATATTATCACTCTACAAATATTATCAGCCTATATTGGTATTAAAATAGAATAACAGAAATCCTCGTTATCGGTTTTCAATTGTTTAACAACGTAACTTTTACACAAAAATGCACATATTATGCATCAAATTCTTCAGTTGCTTCTCTCAAAAATGTAAAAATATGAGATATGTGATGTTAGTTACCAAAAAATTATTTACTTAATTTACCCCAATTATAGTAATTATTTATTTATTGTTATTGGTTGATTGAATTAAGTGTTGGACATATGTGACATATAAAAAAGAAAAAAACAAGGACAACATGGGGAAGCTAAAAGAAAATTCAATTTGTAACAAAAGTAATTACTAAAAGGGCGATTTTTATAATTATATAAAGTATTTCGGGATTTAGGGTTGTTCTTAAATGCCCATTCCATTGTGGATGCTCAGTTACTTCATTTTATAAACATGTAAAAGTTCAGATGGTAAGGAGAGCCAGGCCAGCTTTAAAAACAAGTAATACATTCTTGAAATTGATTCTTAAATGACAGGAAGCCAGTAGAGTGAGGCCAAAACTGGAGTGATATGTTGTCACTGTCGTCATCATCACAAGAAGTAGTTTGCCTGTAACTTTTATTGTATCTCCCTTCCCATTGTTCTCAGTTGACCAAATGCACAGGATCTATTTAATTGCAGATGTTACAATTTACATTTTCACAGGATGGAGGGATCAATATCACTGTTGTCCATCTCTTTTGTCAATGCACTGATTAATAAACATGTTGCATATACACTCTGCATATTGAGATGCATCCTTAATCTTCATAGAGTTATATCTAAATTCAGTTTTTCTTTCCTGAAATATGTATAAAAACTATTGTATTAAATCTTTGTCTTCAAGGAGCAACTACCACATCCCTGTCCCTTGTGAATGAAGCTCAGTATCTAATGATCAACTTTGCCAGCATACAGCTTATTCAGGACTTAATGAGCAGCAGGTCTAAACACCCATCATATTCAAAATGCACCAGGGAATGACATGAGATACTTGGTTTTGTGATTTCTGGCAAAGTAGCATGTAATTTCCACATTGCTTTTTTTCAGGCAGGATGATTCTGTGGATGATCAGGACCTCGACACAAAGAATATCATCAGACGCTTCCGGGCCAATTTAGTCATCGCTGGTGTAGAAGCATTTGAAGAGGATAATTGGTCACACTTGATGATTGGCAATACTCACTTTGCAGTGAGCTGATGCAATAACCTTACATGCACAGAGCTCATATTTCTCTAAACTGAGCAGTGTTTCTTTGTCAATCCAAAGGTCACAGGTCAATGTGGAAGGTGCCAAATGGTTGGAGTAGACCAGAAAACTGGCATCAAAACAAAGGAACCTCTATTGTCTCTGTCAAACTACCGCACCGGGAAGGTCAGTCCACAGCAACCGCTACAGGCTCACTTGATGCATGAAAAGATGAAATACCCTCCATTGTTATGCATTTCTAGGTGACTTTCGGTGTATACCTGAGGCATCAGTTACCAGCAGGGTCCACAGCAGTCCTGTCTATTGACTCCCTCGTTCAGCTAGAGCAAAACAGCTCTTAAAAATGTCTTTTACTGATTTAAGCTTTAACTGTTCAGCTGCATGGCCTGAGAACAGTTTTCAAATCCTGTTTTGTTTTTTTTTTAACCTGAGGCTATGCTTTTCTTTGTGTGTAACCCTGGTGGATTTTGTCCTTACATTTTTTTCACGTCATCTTCATTTATATAGCATCAGTTACTATCAAAACATTGTCTCTAGACATTTTACAGAAACCCAGAGCCTGAGACCCAACAAACAACAATGGCAAAGAAAAACTCCCCTCTAACAGGAAGAAACATTGAGTTAGGACCAAGCTCATAGGGGGGCTGAGTAAAGAAGGAGAAGGGGGAAAGAAAAGAAAGGAGAGAATAGACACATGCATCATACATGCAAATATATTAATTATACTGCACAGTCAAATCTAGACCTGAGACGGTCAGTGAGGTCAGCAGGTCAGTGCACAACAATGGGGTCAGTGATACCTCTAGATAGATATAGAGAGAGGCTAAGGAGAGGGGAGAATGTTCATATGTTAATGACACCATCACTGATCTATGGGACAGGGAGGAGATGGGAGATGTGGATTGTGTTTTTGTATCCCAGCAGCCTATGTCCGCATAGCTAAGAGTAGGTAGGCAAAAAATGTAGACGACCCTATTCTAAATAAGGTAATTATTGTGACAAGAATAATTTTGCTCACTCTGATGAACTCTTTACACACTCACTGAGCCATTCATATCTGTTTTTTGCCTTTAATATGTCATCATCGATTGTTTTGAATAACTCTCATTTTACTGCTGCACAGTAATCTTTAATGTGATTTTTGAAGTTGAAATTATTGAATATGTGCTATTTTTGTAATTTATGTTGTCCAGTCCAACAGTTGGTTGCATTGCACATTTGATAAAGTGCATAATCACTGCACCTTTACTCTGTGGTTTTCTTTTCCTAACATTTATATTAAAAAGTAACAACCACATGTAGTTGTATTTATTTCAAAAGTTCAAAGTAGTCTAACCAATGACATACCGGATGAAGGACTTAGTTGCAGAGCAAATCGGAAGCGCTTTCACTTTTATTCTTTTTTAAATATATATATCATTTAAGGTCGCTCGTTGTTTAAAGCGTATAGTAGCTTTACTGTATACTCAAATAACAAAGTTGCTCCACCTTAATAGCCTCGTCACCACCCCTTCCCGGAGTCGAACTATATACTTAACTCTGACTCCATATCACTTTGATAGCGGCTCAAACGTCCCTGCATGTCAGTTTTCTTTCAATATCACTGCTTGCAGACAGCAGGATGAGGAAGAGGGCCCATGAACGTAATAATTCAAGCAATAGCGATGTAAAGTCCAGATTGCGCAGGAAGGAAGAAAAACAGTAAGTTGGCAATTGGATTTGATCAATTATTAACTCAGTTGTGAACCTTCACTTCAATTTCAAACATTCGCTAGAAAGAAATAGGCCTACTTCTAAAGTGTTGTGACTGTGTAAAGGTTAAAAATTATATTATTATTTTTTATTGTTTTATATATTGTGCATTTGCTGATGGCATTCTTTTGCCATTTAATTTGACACTGTGTTGCTACAACCTTGTAAAAATATCCTCCTTGAATCATGCTAATCCTATTGGCTAATGGTCACGCACATGTACACATGTACGAGAATAATGCCAAGAACGTTTGACCAACTCTTGTAATATGTAAAATAAAAGCGAGTAAATAAAAAAATATGAACACGTAGACCACTGCTGTGCTTGAAATATTTAGAGGGGAAAAATAAAGGAAAGATGTTAAATCCGAGCTAATGTTTAGTTAGATGGTCTCAGACTGAATGACCTGCTGTATGTAATCGCTTCTGCCTTGAGGAGTACAGTCTACTCTGGCTGATAAAAGTGTTAATGAAGATAATTAGATCAGGATAAATGATGATCCATTTATTAATTGGATAATAGCACCCCCTTTCCCCTGGGGAGTCAGGGAAGTCTGTCATCTTACTTGCGTGATCAGATTATTGATTGAATTTTCCATATTAATGCTGCAGTCAGATGCATTTCTGATCAGATATCTGCACAGCACCCATGTGCCTACTAATATGCCCGAGTGTACGTTCCAGCTTACATTTGTGCTGCTTTATCTCCTTAAAAAATCACCCACCACACACTTTCTGGTTTAAATACCTTTTGATTGTAATTACTATAATTGTCCATACTGAAAGGTCAGTTTTTAACAGTAGTATGCACATGCAATTATTTTTTAAAACACAGCTATGTGAGTCAGTAATTTATTTATTTTATTTTATTTTTTACAGGTTTTGGAAAAGTGCACCCAGGTTTACATAACAGCTAACTGTGTGTCAAGTTAACTCGACAATCAGATAAGAGGATTTCCTCATGCAGTGTTTAGATTATGCAATTCAACAATAATTTTACTTTATACTGTAATATTTTCACCATAGCAGAAAGTGTCAACTAATGTATGTGATGTGGGCCAATCAGAGTGACTGCGAACAGTCACCAGCTTCACTATAAAGAAATAGTCCTTATTTTAAAAGGCAGTTAAAATTGTCACATATAATTGAGTAAAAGATTTATTATCACATTGAAACAAACCTCTATTTCCAAGCAAAACCTTCAAGTCACCTGACCAGTGAAAGATGTTTGTCACTACTAGCATGTAATCGTGTATTACTTTGAACTAATGAACGCTAAGTTGATGATATAATAATGCAATAACTCCTTAAATAACCGGCTGTTGAGCTATAACCTCCTGTGCTGTTCTGGAATTTAACTAGTTATGTATTAAGTGAAGGTGACAGTTGAACCACAATCAGCACATACTTTACTCAATCATAATTCTCTATGACGTGTTTACTCACTGAAAGCCCTGAAGCCTAGGGATATAGCCACTTAGCTTGAATTTAGAGGGACCAAACAACATATTTAGTGAGTATAAATATTTGAAGTAAGCTGAAGTGATTTGGAGCACGAATGGGGTTTCCTCCTGGAATTTCTCACATTTGCATCTTAAAACAATTGACTTAAAGCTGAGGTTGAATGAGAAGAATAAAACTTGAACGATTGCCCCCTATACAGTAATATAAATAGATTAAAATAACAAATCAATGTGCTCTTTTTGGCTGTGTTATGTACATAAGCTCAGATTCTTCTTTGATGATTAATACTGTGAATGCATCTCTGTATCTTCACTATTCCAGATACTACAAATCACATAGATTTTAGTCTGTCATGTGATATAAAGTACTTTGTCATAAGCCACCTCCTGGGTTTCCTCTTTGTCTTTCTGTTCTCAGGTCTCTGTCATGGTTGAAAAGAGGCTTATTTGGACTTTTGATCCTTTTTCTGGTGCCTGTCTCCATTAAGTTTCTCTTACACTTGATCCAGCACTTTGTATACACTCATAGAGGTAAGTAAATTCAAATTTTTTCTTTGTCAGAAGCACTGTAAACCCCTTAGTGGTCCACCGATTCTTTTCTTGCTACAGTAAGAGTGCCGTTCTTTATTGACCTCAGCCAACCTGCTGACTTCTCCCTTAATCACACCATCAATATGTACCTGACATCAGAGGAGGGAATCTCTCTTGGAGTTTGGTAAGACCAAATTCCATTTTTGGTTTTGTTTGTAGTTCTAAAGTAATAAAGAGGTCCAGCACTCTGATTCACTGTTGCCTCTGAAAGTAGGTTTCTCCATCTGTTTCAGGCACACTGTCCCCGACAGACTGTGGAAAGAGGCACAGGGGAAGGACTTGGATTGGTACCAGAACAGTTTAAGTGATGGCAGCCCAGTATTCATATATTTTCATGGAAACACAGGCAACAGGTATGGTAAATAATAAATAATAAATGTGTGGTGTTATAGTTGAATCCTGAAGAAATACAATCAACATGGCACCCAGCAGCACTGTTTTCTTTTATTCCTTTATTATTTATGGACCTATACAGTATGTTTATGAATCACTCCAACAGGGCGGCACCACATCGGATAGGAGTGGCAAATGTGAGTGATCACTGGTGCAAACACATTGATCACTTTGAGATTCAGTTTATGTGCAAAAGCTTGATGCACTGTTCTGTTGGCAAATAACTTGTGTCTACAGGTTTTAAGTACACTTGGTTACCATGTGCTGGTGCCCGACTACAGAGGTTAGTGAAACTTTTCTTCATATTGTTACTAATACAAGAGTCTTGTTGATTCTAATAATGAATTGATTGAGTGGAGCTATCTTATTACTGTATGACTTGTGGAGAAGTTTGTTGTAACACAGTCAAACGTCGAAGGTTGAGCTTTAAATGTAGCGCTGCTTTCCTTCTGAATGGATGCCACCTAGTGGCCATGACTGCGTAGCTGACCTGAGAACCCTGACAGGGTTCGGAGATTCTACTGGGGAGCCAACTGAACCTGGTTTAACCACTGATGCCCTCTACTTATACCACTGGGTCAAAATGCACAGTGGAAACAGCCTGGTGGTCATCTGGGGACATTCCCTCGGTACTGGGTCAGTAAGGAAACATCCACTCTACAGTGTTACAGCTACTACAACTACAAATTCATATCTGCACTATATCTTCCTTTTTTGAGTTTACACTTGCAAGTAATAGTCTGTAGCTTTTGCAGCTTAGTGACATTTTGCTGCCCTTTGCTGACCTGTTTGATGTGACACGGTTGCAATTTCTAGCTTATGGGGTGAACAGTGGCGGCTGCACAGGCAGAACATTTAAACAGGAAGTCACTGCAGTGTGGAAGACAATGCTCACTATCTTAACACATGCAACAAAACCCAGAAAGAAAAACCCAGAAAGTTCTCGGAATTAATCAAAATGCATCCACATCACAAAAAAGCCGCAAAAGCCTGTTCTCTTAATTATTTACTATTTTCATATTATTGTCAACATATGTTGAGCAAAATTGATTTTGTTGTCAGCAAAATACATGTAACATTTCATGATTTAAATGGGTTGTAGCCAATATACCTGTCCCAGTCAGGAAGCATTGAAGAGGAGATGTTAAGCACTTGTATCTAACTGAAGCTGTCAGTCTTTATTTCTGTACAGAGTGTCGACTAACACAGCAGTAAAACTGGCTGAACAAGGTGGGCTTTACTTCTAAAAGGGATGAGATTACATTTCTTGTAACACCTCAGTGTGATTATAATTTAGGCCCTTTTTAGGAGTCATTTTTGATGGTGTGATCCTGGAGGGTGCGTTCAATAGTGCTCGTCAGGAAATTCCAGTCCATCCCTTTATTTGGGTTGAGTTACTCCTTTTGATATATGACTTTTATTTCTTTCTTCAGAAGTATGCATATATGCTCAAGGTTGTCTTTGTCTTCTGTTTAAAGTATTACTGGAAATTTCCAGGCACAGGGATCTTTTTTCCTAAGCCATGGGAAGAAAATATAGTGATATTTCCCACTGAACAAAAGTAAGTATTTGAAACACCTTAGTCACACTCAGTAGTTTAACCAAACAATGGGGTTGTTATATGCTGGGTTAATAATGTTATTCATAACGTCAAAAAACTTCATATATGCTTTTTATCATTCTACAGTTTGAAGAAAATGAGAAGCCCAATCCTTTTCCTTCACTCAGAGGATGACAATCTAGTTCCTCTCCCAATTGCACAGCAGGTATTATTAAAGGATAAAAAAAAATTCAAAGAAAGGCCCAAATGATGTAATTCATATTCATATTAATAATACAATACAGTGAAGCGGGGGAAGCAAAAACAGTAGTCAGGTTGATCAGATTCAGATGGTTGCATCATATTTACAGGATAGCCCTTATTTTAAACCATGGAAGAGACAAATATCATATTGCAATATAATCCCTCCGTGAACTACAACTTCTGCTCAGTTGTGACAATCACTCTCTGTGGTTTAAAACAGATGTAACAAGCAAACTCATAGAATGTTGTTTTAGAGTCCCATGTATTGGCCCATTTTGCCTCATTTCCTTATTTTTCATTTTGTTTATAGCTCGCTTTTACCGTTAGGTATAAAATGTATTAGGTTTCTGTTCAGATATGGACTTAACTCCCTTTGCTGTGTTCTCTCAGCTATACGAGGTAGCACTGAATGCCCAGAATGCAGAGCGAATCAAGATGGTGACATTCGATGGCTCTCTAGGGTACCTGCACAACGGTCTCTATAGAGATTCCAAAATGCCAGACATCTTAAAGTGAGCATACTTTTTTAATAGAATACAAAACATATCTGCTGTAAATCAATGTGTAAATCTGATAAATTATTTATTTGAGTTTCATGACACTTCTACATATTATTATGTATCTAATTTTTCCTCTGCAGGAAATTTGTGCATTCTTTGCAGTTTTTGAAAAATGGATGAAGCAGATATCTTAGGACAACTGCAGCAGGTGATACTCTCTTCTTGAGTATTGTGTGACAAAAATGCCTGTCTACAGTATAGTAATGGATATTGAATTGAAATAATGGAGCAGACCAAGCATGTTGATTTCTTTTTTTTTTTTTTTAGAAAAAAGGATGGGTTTAAGCTTTAGAAATGCAGAAATTCTTAATTGGTATTTCAGTTTCTTTAGTTCAACAAGATATTATGCAGATAGTCTTCCAGAAGTAATCTCTCCATTAGCCAAATTTAATTTACACAGATAAAATATTTTCTATGTCATATTTGTAACTTTGCATATCTTACTTGACCATATATGTCGAGCATTTTTTTTAAATTAAAAATGTCCCATTAGGCCTGTGTCTTGGGACAAATTCCCACCTTCAGTTCTTCATAAAAAATAAAGTAAATATAATGTATATGCACTCTGTATCAACATTATAATGTAGTACACATAACACAATAGACATCCATCTGCTTCTTCCTCCCCAGAGGGTCGCAGGGGGACTGGAGCCTATCCCAGGACATTGGGCAAAACCGAAGTCCACCCTGGATTGGACGTCTCAGGGCTGACACATAGACAAACAACCACTTACTCTCACACAATTTAGAGTGATCAATTAACCTAATCCCCAGTTGTGTATGACTTTGGACTGTGGGAGGAAGCCGGAGTACCCGGAGAGAACCCATGCAGACTCCAGACAGAAAGTCCCCAGCCTCCATCCAGCAATGATGCGAACCCCAGGCCTTCTTGCAGGGAGGCGACAGTGCTAACCACCACATCAATGCCACCCCACAATAAACATAATACACAGTAATGCATTAAACCAAATAAACACTTATGTCATATTAGCATAAAACTGTTTTGTAAAATTTGAAAAAAGTTGAATCAATTTTATTAATTTTTCCTTTAATGAGTAAAAAAAAAGTATACAGCGGTAATTCCTAAAATATACAAGGTGTGAGTTGGTGCTTAAAACATTAACATATAATTGAAAAACAGCTTTTAGAAATGTTGAAAGGAATTTTACAAGTTTTACCGTACTGGAACGATTTAATACAAAGTTATGTGGATTATAAAATGAAAAGTTGCTATGAATTCATTAAACTCTTTTCCAACTAATAAAGTATCAAATATTGAATAATATCGTGGCTTTCGTGATTGTGAAAAGAGCGGTTTGTTGTGGACAGAGCTCTGCTTCGTGCTCAGCTTCGTCAGATGAACAATCCGGCCGTCGGATGACGTGGCTGAAGGTTGCGGACGGATGTGCCGGATGGGTTACTTTATTCACCTCTTGATGCATCGCTTTCCACTGTGATTGGACAATCTTGCCACGTGACTTGGACAAACCAATCGGACACGAGTGCGTTGGAATTTCTTGAAACGCTTTACGCCATATGCGTACGAGAGCGTCCCTAAAATTCCCTCTGTCATACAACCAGGAAGAAGGTGGGATAGCCGTGGCTAGCTAACGTCCCCAGTCCTTCTGCATACTTTTTTTCCCGAAAATCATGGGGTTTTCCAGGTGGAAATTGGTAGCAGCGTCCTTTGCTCTTGTGTTTGGCTGTTTTTTACCTGTGGACGCGGACGAACACGAGCACACGGTGAGATCGCGTGCGCAGAGGCCGATTGAAACGAGGAAGCCTCGATGATAATGGACGTCTGTGCAAACTGCTAACTGCGGCTTTGGTGGCTCTCTGTACAGGAGAAATGAGAATAACTCGACAGCACACAAGGGCCGGCTCAGTGACCGATGCTATTTATCGTTATTGTGAATAGTAAAGCAGGTTGGCATTCAGCTTGGTTGTCATTATTTGTCGGCCGTGGCTAACGCTAGCTTGTAGGTCTTCAGAAGCTTTTTCGCGCACCGGTATGAAATTGTGCTTTAAGTTAGCCGAGTCATGAAAACAAACTCAGTTTATTCACAATAATAAAGCCCCATGCTTACAGACAATACATTAAACGTCCTATGTTCCATTTACTAATTGTTGCAATCTCAAGTAAAGCTCTGTTTAATATGAGGGCCTCTTGGTTGTTTCTGTTCCCGTACAACTTAATTACAATTATTTAACAGGCGTATAACAATTTAACATATACAGGTTATTTAAACAAAAGTAACAGCGTTTTATTAATTGTACACTGACAGCGATGTTTGCCCTATTTCATCATTCTTCCTTGATATCGTTTAGATATAGTGATAATTACAGTCTGATGTGACATTAAATATCTGTCCATATTTGTTGTTGTCCATATTTTGTTTAATAAAACACCTTATTTAACCCTCATTTACATTTTGTGAGCTGGAGATAGAAGCCTGAATAGCAAGTCGAAGTAGCAGCATTCCTGGAGTTGACGAAAAGGTCCTTGTTTTTCTTTTGCAGTACATTGATAAAGAGGAGATCGTTCTATGGATGAACACAGTAGGGCCTTACCACAACCGACAGGAGACCTACAAGTATTTCTCTTTGCCCTTTTGTGTGGGCAAGAAGAAGACCATCAATCATTACCATGAAACACTTGGGGAGGCTCTGCAGGGAGTAGAGCTTGAATTTAGTGGCCTGGAAATAAATTTCAAAGGTATTCTGTCCCATCACCTTCACCTGATAAGCACACATGAAGTGATGAGATCACAGAAATATCTGCGTCTTCACCTCTGTACTTGGACATGTATTTTTTTATCCTTTACCCATTTAAACAATGTTGCATTTATGATCCCCGCAGAAGAAGTAATGCAGAAAAACTACTGTGAAATCGACCTGGACAAGGCCCAACGGGATGCCTTTGTCTATGCCATAAAGAATCACTACTGGTACCAAATGTATATTGATGACTTGCCTATCTGGGGTGAGTAGAACTTTATCTCTAAATATGTAATGGTGTCTAGCTGATCTGTGTATTGTTGTCTTGCTTTTGGGAGTTATTTGTTAGTGTCTTAGCTCATTAGTCTGCAAAGATTTGAAGCAACACTGGCCTCTTGTGTTAACATTGCTGTCTTGATCAGAACAGCTAAACTACCTCATTTCCATGAAAAATGTACAAAAATATCAACAATAACTCAGTGAAAACTATTCAGCCTCTCTTTCATGCAGATTGTACATTGAAAAGCACAGTTTTTGCTTTTGTCGTTAATATTGTAATACTTGTTCCTTCATTTAAAAAATATGCGCAACTTAGGAGTCTCAGAGGAAAGTGTATCTGGGAGACATACCATTACGCTACCTTTAAACAGCTACTCTGATGCCATAGTTTGACAGGTGGTTAAATACGTCATAAAATGTTGATTTCTGTTTAATATCAATTCAGCATGCATTACTGGAAAAAATAGACTTAGTTGGATTCACTGGAATGATTAGTAGAGTCACTTGCATACGTGGTAGAGGTTTACACAATGGTGCCACTCCTACAGTTGTTCAAATATCCCATTGTCGGCTGTTGCAGGTAGTAGGTAGAGTTCAGGCATTTATTCAGTGCCGTCCACATGTGTTTCTTAATCATAATAAAAAGTTGCAGACTTTGACCTTGGTTCCGGTTCATCACCATCTTTCTCTCAGAATTTGTGATTTTATTACAACTTACACAATGAGACATTTGGTAGGGGTTACAGGGAGAATGATTCCACCTCTTTTTTTATAGCAAGTTTAATCATTGTTTGACCACAACATACTTTAAACAGTACATTGTTTTGTTATCCAATACTATCACCTCTTACTGAGAGTTAAGTAACAAGTCATTTGACATGAGGAGACCAGATTTAAAATTTACACCTGCCATTACAACCTACCATGCCACATATGGTGCTGTCATTTGCCTCCAAAAGGCAAAAAATAAAATTACATTAAAAATATATGCAATACCGACCAGATAAAACAAGTAGTAAAAGCAACAGCTGTATTAAGTGCATTTTTGGAGTTGATTTTAATGCAGGTATTGCACATTATAGCACATTCAGCCCGAGTCATTGATTGTCCGGGGGGGCGGGGGTAATGGAGGGTACAGCCCTGTGGAAAAAGCTGTTCCTCAAACTGGTGGTCTGGGTTCCGCAGGTGCCATCCCATTAAGGTGGGTTTAGTCTGTGTTGATGGGTCTTGCCTTCCTCTGCAGGCGGTTGGTATAAACAAAGTCAAGGTCTGGGAGTGCAACTCCTACAATCCTCTTGGTTGTCCTTAACACCCGGAGCAAGGCCCTCCTGTTTTCCATGGTGCAGCTTCAATACCACACAGTGGAGCCTTCATAGAAGATGTTCTCTTTGTGCTTTCATAGAAGTTTATGAGTAACTGTAGGGGTAGAACAGCCTGTTTTAGTTTCCTTCAGAAAGTAGAACCCTCTTCATCAGGCTGGAGGTGTTCAGTGTCTATGTCAAGTCCTCTCTTATGTGGCATTCTGTATTCATTTGGTGAGGAAGTCCATAATCCATCTAAGGCAGGATGAGGTAGAAAGACCAAGGCTGGTGAGTTTATGAACCAATTTATAGGGGGATTATCGTGTTGAAGGTGGAGCTAAAGAGCATCCTCTAGTATGTGTACGGAAGCTCCAGGCGAGTCAAGGCTGTGTGGAGTGCGATGGAGACAGCATCCTTTTTAGATTGTCTTTAATGTGGGTTAGCAGAATCTTCTCAAAGCACTTCATGATCACAGGGCTGAGGGTAAACTGGGTGATAGGTGGTGAGGCAGGTTACTGCACATTTTTTAGGCACAGGGACAAGGAGACAAGGAGAGGTTGAAGATATCTGACCACCCCATCCAGTTGGTCACTGCAGGTCTTCATTGTGTGGCCAGACACTCCATCTGCTCCAGTGGATTTGGTCACATTGATCCACATCTGGGTGGACCTCAACTGATGGTACTGGAGGATGAGTGCCTGCTCCTCCTTGGGCTGAGTTCTTACAGCTGTGTCATTCTGTAGTGCTGTTCATCAAACGGACAGAAGTAGCGGTTCAGGGTGTCTGGGAGGGCTCTGTTCTTACTGACCTGTGTGATGTTGCCGTTGTAGTTTGGGTTTTAATTTCTTTCCACATGGTCCTGGGGTCATTATTCTCAAAATGTCTTCAATGCATTGCCTGTACCTGCCCTTGGCCTCTCTGAGGCCTTTCTTCAGGTCTCTTTGGCAGTACTGTAGTAGGGATGGGCAATTTTTTT
Source organism: Lagocephalus sceleratus (assembly GCA_911728415.1). NCBI lineage: Eukaryota > Metazoa > Chordata > Actinopteri > Tetraodontiformes > Tetraodontidae > Lagocephalus > Lagocephalus sceleratus. The sequence goes on from CAJVRN010000040.1 coordinate 237,796, forward strand.
TGAATATTCAAATAATCGTTTAATCATAAATAATCAAATAGTTAATCATGTTTGAAAAAAATATTCCTTTGTTTTACTGGTACTTTCCGCATGAGGGCAGTATACCATTTAATACGCAGTGGGACGGGCTAAGGTTAGATGCCGCTGTAGAAGAAGAAGAAAAAGGAAAATTAATGTTCACAAAAACAATATATATGTACAAAATCAGTATTATTTTCACGATTTGTTGTGATTGCGAGAAGTTAAACCCACACAAGCAAATCTGTTAGTTATATGTACGAAAAATGGTACAACGTGTTCAGTTGTGCCCTTAACATATAGAACATTGTTTTGCTACTTGTATTATGTCAGACTGATTCCCAATAACTTGTCCTGTGGAAGAGAATCGATATGTTTTATGGTTTATTGAGGAGGTGACACTATTATTACATTGTGTTTAATGGGATTCAACAATCTAACAGCTTAAGTTACAATATGTTGTGCTGTGAGTTCTTATATATTCCAGCAAGAATTGTATAACTGTCAAAATAAAAAGTCCAGAGTAGTGAAAATTGTGGGTCTCTGCAGTAGTGGGGGGGGTTAGTCAAAGATGGTCAATTAATCCTCTGTAATTGGCAAATAATACTTTTGCTTGAAATGCCCAGAGAGATAATGCAATGATATTATACTTTAATATACATTTACTCTGGATTTAATGTTATTTAACCATGTCTGTAAGGACCTGTTTTTTTTTTTTTTTTTATTCAACACTTTAAAATATCCTTCAGGCATTGTCGGTGAGGCTGATGAGAATGGAGAGGATTATTACCTGTGGACGTACAAGAAACTGGAGATTGGCTTCAATGGTAACAGAATTGTTGATGTCAATCTCACCAGTGAAGGAAAAGTCAAACTCGTGCCAAACACGAAAATTGCCATGTCTTATTCTGTGAGTATACGGAGATATGCAGCATATGCCCCCTTTTTGAAGTCTGGAATAAAAACAGTTCCTGTAAATGAGTGGCGCTCACCACATTCACCTATAAATGCTTTTCACAGGTAAAGTGGAAGAAGTCTGATGTGAAGTTTGAGGACAGATTTGACAAATATCTGGATCCATCTTTCTTCCAGCACAGGGTGAGTTAAATTGCCCAGGTTTGCATCATTCATTATCTCACAAGGTGAGAATGAACCAGTGATTTAAGTCGTACTGTAGCAGGTTTGATCTGCCTTTTCACCTCTGATATCATGGCAGCACTAATCCACTAGTGATGTTTCTCAATGGTGATTTAGTAGACTTGCATTTTCAGCTGCAAACCTGCCAGGCTTACACAGTCAGGGTGAGAGCAGACATTTACAGTGGGTATAGAAAGTATTCATACATTTATACTCTCTTTTCACTATTTCTTATGGTGAAGCCTAATGTCAAAAAAAAATGTACTTGAAATTATATGAGCACCCTTTGCAGTTCTTTTGACTTTCCTATAACTCTTTTAGCTTCCACTTCAGGGTCTTCTCCGTTAGCGTAGTCTGGTATTCAGAACCTTTACTGTCACACTCGGGTAGGCCATTTACATGCCATCCATTTCTTTTGTTCAGTTTTGAGTCCACAGTATTGAAATGGGTCGAACTGATTTGGAAGGAACACACAGATAAATGCTTACAGCTCGTGCATACATATATATACATATATATATATATATATATATATATATATATATATATATATGTATATATATATGTATATATATGTGTATATATGTGTATATATATATATGTGTATATATATATGTGTATATGTATATATATGTGTGTGTATGTATGTATGTATATGTATATATGTGTATATATGTATATATGTATATATGTGTGTGTGTATATATGTATATATATAATATATATATATTTATATATGTATATATATGTGTGTGTATGTATATATATATGTGTGTGTGTGTATATATATATACATATATATATATAAAATATGCACGATATATGTGCATATATATATAGATATATCTATATCTATATATATCTATATCTATATATATATATATATAGATATATATATATATATATATATATATATATATATATATATATATATATATATATATATATATATATCTATACATATATATATAGATATATATATGCACAGTCAAAAGAACTGCCCTGAGAGCTTACAGAAAGCTGTAGCAAGACACCAATCAGTACAAAGGTAAAAAAAATCTGCTTAATTTATTGTCTATAAACTCAGCAGTCTCTGTGATTCTCTTATGAAAGATGTTTGGGTCAACCAGGACTCTTCCTACAGCTGGATGTCCAGCCGAACGAACAGTTGGGGAAGAATAGTCATGGTCAGAGACTGTGACGCTAAAGATCATTCTTGCCCTTTTTCCATCAAAGCAGTTCCAAGGCTTATTCAGAGCCAGTACCTGATTTAGGACCGGCTCTTTGTTTTTTCCACCAGCCAAACTGGGGCCAAACAGGTTACGGGCAAGCATCAATTTGAGCTGGGCTAAACAGGAACCAGCTAAGAACTGTCAATGACTCAGGGTTATAGACCACAAACAACAAAAGCTATGAAGCAAAATTTTTAAAACTACAGTCAGCAGGTCACATCATCTGAAAAAATTTAAAGAATTATGGATGCAAAAAAGAAGCAGCAGTGGACTGCGGATGAACCTGCCAGGTGCTTTCTGGCAATATTTGATTAATCTAAAGTCCAATGACAAGTTGGAGGGAGCCTCTCACACAAAGCCTGGATTCGACCACAGCAGGCGAGGGCTTGCTGCTTTTGGTTGTGGACAGGTCCATTGTTGAAACAGCAGCAAATGACACTGGTAAGGTTTGTTTCTCAAATGTATGGTTAATTGCTCACAAGTTGACTTTAATGATTAAAGCCATCAAAAAACATTATGGATATTAAAATGCTATTTGTATTCAAACAATAAGCTAATGATAAAATTTCTGAAATGCGGGTATTATTGTCTCCAAAACAATATTTCCATGGGGGTTCATAAAAGGCAGAGATGAACTGAGCAGTTCCAGCCATGTTAGAATTGATGGGATTAGAGATTGGGGAGAGGATGTAAAGTTAAGGTTTCATTGCTTAATACTTTCCAGGTATGATGAGGTACCTGGTTTCTGCATCTGTTAGCGAAATGAAGACATGAAGGTTGGAGCATCTACTTTGTTGCACACAGCAACAGCGGCTTGAATTTTCCTCCTTTTTGTTAACATTTGTAAAGGATTTTTTTTAAATTATATTTGTCTTTTTATTTGTGAATAAACACATTTACAAAAGGCTTCTTTTGTGCCTCACATAAACATCGTTAACAATACGGCTCTGCTGACCTCACTGATTATGTGCTTAAAGACCAACCTTGCATTATGTGTCTAAGTATGTAATATAGAAACCCAGATAGTTATGTTTAGTGTGAATGTCAGAGTCAATAGTTGAGAATACACTGTTGATTTCAGTATCTCGCACACCCACTAAGTCACGTGATCATGTTTTTGCTGATATAATGGCGTGGGTTTGATTTGGTCCTGCTTGGCACTTGGTCTATGGAAAAGCAAACTGGTTCTTTGGAATGACTAGGTTGGAACCAGTTAATCACTGGCTCTAGCACCAGCACCGAAATAGCACCAGGCTCTTTTGAGTTGAAAAAGGGGATATCTGACTGAGCTCCATAGATCTTGTATGGAGATGGGGAAAGTATCAGACAACAACCATTGCTGCTTTGTGTGACTCTATACAGCCTTTTTGTTTGTCTTTCACTCAGGAGAATCTTTCATTTGTTCACTCTGCAGTGGCTCAATGAAAAAAAAAAATGATAGTGCCTGAATGACCTCCATGAGTGTGATAACAAAGGGTCTGATACTTGGGCTCGTGATAGTTCAGTTTTTACTTTTTATTAATTTGCAAAAAAAAACTAAAATTTTGGGTTTGGGCTGTCCTCAGGAGGTACTCAGTTTAGATTAATGTGGAAACTAAAATATTTTTTTGATTTTCATTTGGAGCTTCACTATAAGAAATAATGTATGAATACTTTATCTACCCACTGTATTTGACTGTGTGACTGAAGTACCCTGAAATATTTGAAGTGTGTGATATGTTCTGTTTTGATAAAGAGGTTTATAAGGTAATCAAATGTAATGGTTGTTCCTGCATTGTTTTTAGATTCACTGGTTCTCAATCTTCAACTCCTTCATGATGGTAATTTTCCTGGTGGGACTGGTGTCCATGATCCTAATGAGAACATTAAGAAAGGATTATGCCAGATACAGTAAAGAGGAGGAAATGGATGACATGGTAAGATTTTTCTGACTCAAAGTTTACTTTTAAGTGCTTTGGGGATTTGACATAATAATATATAATGATGTGCAGGATTCCTGTACCTTTAAGGTCTAAAATACAATCTGATTTTTATCCTTTATGTGTGATTGAACAGGACAGAGATCTAGGAGATGAATATGGGTGGAAGCAAGTACATGGTGATGTGTTTCGACCATCAAGCCATCCATTGATATTTTCCTCACTCATCGGCTCTGGCTGTCAGATCTTCTCCGTTTCTCTCATCGTCATCATTGTGGCAATGGTTGAAGATTTGTACACAGAGTAAGTGCTAGTTTGGTACTTGACCTGATAGTTATAACTTAAGTTCCAAATTAAGATAACAAGAGGGAATGTATGGTTATTATAAATGAAACACCTTTTGTTGTGTGCTTCTCTGTTGAATTGTAATTTAGTTTTATTTGAAAGTAGACCCTAAAACTGTAAAATTATAGTGGACTAAAATGTTATGTGGAAGCCCAAGCTTTTTTTCTCATAGTGAAAATGCCAGCGACCAGTTCAGATCATGCTGTTGAGGCTTCCCATCTAAAATTGTGGTGAGAATACTGATACACAGACTCCTCAGGGGTTCCCTCACCTCATTTTTGTTTGCAGGAGAGGATCCATGCTGAGCACAGCAATTTTTGTCTATGCTGCCACCAGTCCTGTGAATGGCTACTTTGGGGGAAGCTTGTATGCAAAGCAAGGAGGTAATTATAAATGCATCCTTTCCTCACTTTCCTCCAAAGTGTGTCATTAACTTTGTGTTAACTCTGAATAATACAGGCAGAAGATGGATTAAGCAAATGTTCATTGGAGCCTTTTTGATCCCAGCCATGGTCTGTGGGACTGCATTCTTTATCAACTTCATTGCTATCTATTACCACGCCTCAAGAGCCATCCCATTTGGCACCATGGTATGGTTGACACAATATGTCAAATGAAATGTATATTCTGTAAATCATGAGCTCTACTGTTGCTGTTTTCTTCCTACAGGTTGCTGTTTGCTGCATCTGCTTCTTTGTCATTCTGCCACTGAATCTAGTGGGAACTATTCTTGGGAGGAATCTGTCTGGCCAGCCCAACTTTCCCTGCCGAGTGAATGCAGTGCCACGACCAATCCCAGAGAAAAAATGGTAGGTGTTTCCACTAAATGCCAAAATCTTGAATATAATGCTACAGGTTCGTGGAGCCGGCAGTCATAGTATTTAGCAAGACAATATTCACTTTGATGGACTATGCTTTATGGGAAACACAGGATTAATTGAGGGAAAAAAATCAACAGTTTTTATTTTCCTACTTTAGATGTTAGTCATCAGAACTGAAGTAGATGATGAATTGTCCATCCATTTATCTGGATGGACAAACTCTGGAGCCTATCCCAGTTGCCTTTGGGCAAGAGGTAGGGTACACTGCGAACGAGTTCAGGACGCGAAAAGCTGTGAAGCACCAAGGAACAGAGCCAGTTTCATTTTGTTGGCCATGTTAACAGATTGTGTTCACACCACAAAGGGGCACGGAACCTCCCCTCGTGGGATGTGCCATGCAGCGATCGTTACACCATCTGGTCTATTTTTCGAGAGCTGCAAGCAATCGCATAAATGTAAGGAAGTCAAAAAAAAGAATAACCGATCAATTTTCATAATATAACAACTTTCAAATTAAAACACCTTGATTGAGAAGTGCACAGAGCACAAGAGAGAGGGACAAATACACATACAAGAAAGAGACACAAAACATCTGCAACAGAACATACAGTAACATACACTCTATGCGTGCATGTATGTGTGTACATTATAGCCTACAACAATAATTCACAGACATACCCATTACTACAAAGTAGACACACATGTACACATGTAGAAAACATGCAGCTTGCACATGGTTACCATTGCACAGCACTTCCACGTCCAGTGTGGCCCTTGCATAAAACTGAGTTTGTGTGACAGGACCTTGGAGTTGCTTCCTCCCACAGTCCACAGACAGTGGGAGGAAGCAGAGTATCTGGAGAGATCTGCCCTTCCCGGGAATTACTGCACAATCTCTTAAAAGGAGTGTTAGAAATGGCAAAAAGATAAATATGTGAAACTCAAATTTCCTTTGAGTGCCTTCTTTGACAGTTATTGCTCCAACAGGAAAATCTCTGATGAACTCTTTCACTTTTTCATGTTGATTGTTGTGTTTTGTGTGTTACAGGTTCATGGAGCCGGCAGTCATAGTTTGTCTTGGAGGAATCCTTCCATTTGGGTCTATTTTCATTGAAATGTAAGTCTGTGCTGTAAAGGTACATTCAAACCAAATGCAAACTGCGCAACCAGTTTACAAACAAAATCAATGCAAACATGGGAGAGGGAACAAATTCCAGCCGGGAAACAATTGCATGAAAAAAGCAATGGAAATCACACAATAGACGTGAAACTTCTTTCTTTTTAACTGTGTGGACAGATGTGATGTGTTCCTGGTGACACTTTTGTGTCATCTTTAACCCATGTTAAGGTACAATTTTGTGATGTTTGTAGAAGGCAACTTCATTTTTACTTTTATTTTTGCTATTGTGTTTCAGGTATTTCATCTTCACATCCTTTTGGGCCTACAAAATTTATTATGTATACGGTTTTATGATGCTGGTCCTAGTCATTCTCTGCATCGTGACGGTTTGTGTCACCATAGTTTGCACGTACTTCCTGCTCAATGCTGAGGACTACAGATGGTGAGTGTAGCTTTGGGATGTCATTGATTCATCACCCAATGTCCAAGGTCCAATTAGCTCTGATCATTTCTCTTCTAGGCAATGGACAAGTTTCCTTTCTGCTGCATCCACTGCTGTTTACGTTTACATGTACTCGTTTTACTACTACTTCTTCAAAACTAAGTAAGTTCCAGATTTCATTTAACTTCCATTACATATGAGTCATATCAGTCACACCTTAGGCTTGAACACATTTCCAAATAAATCATACTGAAACTGAAATTGTTTTGGTGATACCAAGTAATTTTCTTTTTTTCCCCCCGAGGATGTACGGTCTGTTCCAGACATCCTTCTATTTTGGTTACATGGCTGTTTTCAGCACTGCTTTAGGAATTATGTGTGGTGAGTCTTCAGTTGTGTTCCAGTCATTGTTTTGATGTTGCTCACATGTGGTTTAAATAATTCTCGGTGATCCTGAATGTAACAATCTCAAAAAGAATTGAGCTTTTGCATATGACACAGCTCTTGTGTTTGTTTGTTTTTTTATTTCCAAAGGATTAAACAAAAAAAAAGTGTAGCTGGTTATTTTCAGGACTAACATAATCAGGGAATCCTGTGATGGAGTTGAATATATAGTTTAGACTAACATATTAAGTATATAGTTGTATTTTTACATAAGTTCATTGCTCTATTAACTACGAAAGTTGTGTATATTTTCACAAGAATAAAATGGATTTTATTACTTAACAAATAAGAACATGGGTTTAAATCCGATTCTATTTAACTGATTTTAGCGATGAAGACTAAAAAAATTGATGCTTAAATATTTTGTTTTTTGTCTATTGGACAGTTTGGTGAGATATTTTCGAAAATACATCACAAAAATGTTTTTGGGAATGGTTACCTTTATGAACAAAATGCTTATTTTAACAACTTTATATTAAACTATTAATGTTAAAAATAAATTTCTGACATTTAAGTTTTTGTATGTCTACTACTAAGATTAATTTGTTCTGTTGTATACTATTTCATTTATGCACTTGTCATGTTGGCTCAATAAAATGTGCTCTTTTCAGGTGCTGTTGGATACATGGGAACAAGTGCCTTTGTGAGGAAGATCTACACAAATGTGAAAATTGACTAAGGATCAAAGCAGCAACACAGGGATATTAAAAGATTTTCCTACACGTAACCTGAAAGACGGCAGGCACAAGTCGTTCATTACTTTTCTTTCTTGCAAAGAGATCATCAGGGTCTGGCTTTGTACAGTGTAGGCTGTTTTAGTTTCCATTTCCTGAATTTCACCACCACACCTCAAGAAAACAAGATTACATCTGCAAAAGAGATGAAGACAAGGATTTGATTTTTATCAATTGTATTCAAACAAATGTTTAAGGCTGACATGGCTTCTCTTTTGTAACCCAGTCCCACGTGAGACCAGAGAACATAAATGTTTATTGAAGGAACTGTGTAGCTCTCTTCAGTGAAGAGGCCAAAGTGTTTTGAAAGCCTTTGTTATATTGTGTCAGAATGTAGAGTCGGGTAACTGCTTGTGTTCTGACTTGATTTCTATTTTGTATTCTTAAAGTTAGTCTAAACATCATTAAGACAGTTTATTAGTATTTTGATTTACATCACTGCAAAAAAAAATATATAAAAATGTCACTCCAGAATCATTCCCCCTGTTTTGACAATGATTAATTCCCCGTTACAGTAGCAGTCCATCCAGTTGAGATTTTAGTCCTGAGGGTTGAGGTATAAACATGTTTGATGTGATTTCATTTACCCCATTTCACTGGGGCTTTCTTAATGTTTTGGGTTTGAATGAAGACTACTTGTAAAGATAATATATGGATGGGAGTGTATATAACCTTAATGTACCTTTAGATGTAGAGCCCAAAATGTATTTTCATTGTACAGATTTACTACAGGGTGTTTCTTTTTTTATGAATTGAGTGGAAAACAATATTTTTGTCTTTGTTTGCTTGGGATGGGGCTGGTGGCATTTATAGCTTGCCTGAAATTGCATGAGTTTTCAAACCATCTCATCCAGTCAGTACAGTCGGGTTCTTTTCTTCATTCAGGCGCATTTCAGTGTGCAGTAAGCCTGCTTGTAGACGTTTTTCAGTTCACATATTATTTCAAGCTTTAAAAAGGTTCTATGTTTTATTTTAAGCCATCTTCATCACGTTCTGGAGCCCAACCTGAAACATCTGTGAATGTCAGGAGGCAGACGCTTTGTTTCTGCCATCATATTGTATAAAGTCAACATCATGTTCACCTCTAGATGTTTTCATCACCACACAGTACTGCGGAGTATTTTTGAAGCTTTTTTCCTCCATTTTGTGTAAATACAGTAAGTATCCTACTTGTATGAGAAGTGGCAATGCACCCCATTCCCAGTTCTCTCCCACTGAATTTGGTTTCGACACCTCATGTTGTGTAAAAGTGTCTGATCAGACGTTTTGAATCTGCATATTAACTTGCTGTAAAAAATGGTAAATAAACATGTTTATGTACAGGGGTTATGATGCATGCATCGTGACTGAGATGGACATTTTTAAGCAAATCCATAAAAGTGCTATGAAGGGTATAAGGACACAGCACAGTGTCAAGAATCAAAAGTAAATAGTCGTTTCTAAAGAATGTATTTATTTGTTTCTTGTTGATACACTGAACTTGAACACTGAATATCAAATAACTTTTTGATGAATAGCATTCCCTGTTATAAATAGTGCAGTTGTGATGCTATTTATCAGTTTACTTTTTCAAAGTACTCTTTGGATCCTTCTGGTGTTGGTTTAATCTGAAAGAAAAACAAAAAAATCGAAACTAGTTTTCACTGTCCCTGAAATGAACAAAGCACATATCTTATACATGCTATAATTTCATTGACCATTCTGTCAATGTCTCAACAATTTAAGCACAATTAAATGTGTAAACTGACCGTCGGGGACTTGGGAGTCCAGCTGGCTGGACACACCTCGCCATGGGTTTCCACAAACTGGAATGCCTTCACCAAGCGAAGGGTCTCCTCTACGCACCGACCCACAGGCAGGTCGTTCACGCTCATGTGTTTCACAATACCACTGGGGTCGATTATGAACAGTCCTCTGGTGGATAAATTACAATTTAGGCACCAGAGTTGAGAAAATGCAAAGAAACATGTCAAAATAAAGAGTTTGAAGATGAATCATGATATCCCAGAGGCTGTACTGTGCTAATCGTTAACTAAATATTCTCTGTGAATATGAGCTCCATGTGAGATGGATAGTCATGAACCCACCTGAGAGCAATTCCTGGACCCTCCAGCAGCACTCCATAGTCTCTAGAGATCTGCTTGTTGAGGTCAGACAGCAGAGGGATGTGAATGTGGCCCAAACCCCCAGTCTGACAACATAATGATATCATAGGTGTTTTCATTACTTTTGATAATTACATTTTCAATTATGTTTGTAAAAGGTGGCTGTCAAGTCAGATCAGACCCATGATGCAACAGTTGGATCACCAGGGGACCATACCTTCCGTGGTGTGTTGATCCATGCCAGGTGTGTAAAGTGAGAGTCCACAGACACACCCAGCACCTCACAGTTGACATCATGGAATTCATTGGCCTTGTCACTGAATGCGATTATCTCTGTCGGACACACGAATGTGCTGCAATAAAACAGCACTGTGAGTCACATTTAATAATTTAGCAGGTGCTTTTTCCAAACACATGTTTTCTACATTTGCAGAGGGATGTTTGACAGGAAATTTTGTAGTCAAAATGGAAACCTGTAATCCACCAAAACACAATTATACTCCAATGTTCACTTGTCTTTTTGTTTTTGATTCCTGCACAAACTCACAGACAATGCCTCATTCTAACTGAAGTAACTTCATGTTCACTTCAAACTAGATTGGTATTTTGGAGGCTGAAATCTTCCAAAATCCTAGTAACAACCTATGTATACCAATAATTATTCACATCTCTTGAAATGGGACAAATTATGCAAAACTCACTTTGCATTTAATGCTTTATTCCATGTTATTTGTGTAACCAGAGTGCTTCTCCACTCCATAAAAATATCAATTTTGACAACTAATTCAATGTTAAGTAAACTGCAGTGGTCTGTAAATGTGTCTCAAAACAGTCCATTTTACATTTCCAGCCTACTATAACAGTTGGGGTGATTTGAATTATCCCAGCCTCTGACTGGGTATCTCCTCTCATACAACCCTTCGTTTTTTTTTTTTTGACTAAAGCACTTTACTAACATTTAATTTAGACATTAACGAACCATGTTAACTTGCAGAAAAAAGGATGATATGTCACCTTTCAATCGTTTATATATTTAAGTAATACTCACAAATCCAGTGGGTAGAAGAACAGGACCAGATATTTGCCCTTGAAATCAGCAAGGCTCATCTCCTTGAACTCCCCATTGTGGACAGCTGTGCCCTTGAATGCAGGAGCAGGCTGGGTGACAGCAGGGGCCCATCTGGAAGTGTCTAATACAGAAAATACAGCATTCATTTATACCGACTCTTGTACCAAGAAAAAACATCAACAGAGATGCAAAACCACATTAGCATGTCTACCAGTGTAACATAACTAACATTAACGTTAATGTTCACTCACAGTACATACTCAAGCATTTACACTGAAGATGTACTCACTGGTGGAGAAAGAGACTCTCTGCAGTGCAGGACCAGCAAGAGCTCTTGCAGTCATTGATGTCACATGTTGACAGGCTGCTGTGACTTTCAGCCCTCCTGCTGCAACCTGAGCCTAAAACAAAATATTGTGACACACTTAGTCCACAGGCCAGTTTAAATAATGCTCTGTTCTATTGGTGGCTTGATAACATTTGTGTCCACAACAAATACAACCTCAAGATTAACATTAATTAAGGCTGGTTTATAGATCAGAAGTGAGAAAAATATTTTTGTATTATTATATTGTTTTTAAATATGTAACTTGTATTACTATTGCCTATATATAATATAATCTGGATCCAGGAATTATTTTAAGAATTCTTTATCATTCCTTGGCAGAGGTCTGTGCTTTCTAAGTGGTTTTCATTCATGAAAGTATAGATTTACATTACAACCTTTTTATATTGGCAACAGTTTTTGTTGTTTTTTTTTTTTTTTAGTTTTACAATATCACTGTAACTTATCATCTGCTTTTATCATCTTAAAAAAACTCAATACAATACAAATGTGCATGACCTGCCAACGTCTCTCAAACTAAAGAAGTGACAACAGTGTTGTAGTTACCTCCTCCAAGGAGGTTATGTTTTTGCCGGCATTTTTGTCTGTCTGTCTTTTAGCAATATAACTCAAAAAGTTATGGACCGATTTTGATGAAATTTTCAGGATTTGTTGGAAATGTGAAAAGGAAGAACTGATTTCATTTTGGGGGTGATCCAGAAGAAATCCTGGATTCTGGATCACTTTGAAATTTTCGTTAACATTGTGGGGGCCAAAAATTTTGTTTCTCAATATCTCAGTTAATTATTGACCAAACCCCATGCAATTTGACTCAAGGATGGACAATGGGATCCTCTATCATAAGGCTCATCCAGATCTGATCCAGAAGAGGGATTTTATTGCAATTTATATAAACTTGGCGGAGGTCTACACTCCCCGAGTGCTTTCTAGTTTTATAAATAGTTTGTGGCTGTAAAATACAAGCAATCCTTTTAATCCTGTTGTGACATTTTCCATTAGCATGTTCAAGGAAAAACAGGATCCAGGAACAGGCCTGTGCACATTCACAAGATGATCAAGATGATGCAACACAAAGTGTACAAAGGTCTGGATCTTTTGCTGAACTTCCAGCTTGAGTCACCAGACATCTGCATTCAGTCCTGCTGCTGGTCTCAAAGACAAACCTGAGTGCCTGTTTTTACCTGAATTTAGTACACACACGGCTTCATTAATAAAAAATTGAATGAAAAAAATTTTAATCTATTCCCAAACACTAAAGGATCTTTTAAAATATGAACACTGTGAAAACGTTTGTTATAATGTAACAAAAATAAAAGAACGGTCGAAGGTTAATCGCTGGTTGTTCATACTCAGAAGTGTGACAAGACGAAGAAAGCAAGAGTAGACACTAATTAATGACGCAAAATAAGATGAACAGCAAAAATAAGTAAAAAAAAATAAAGCTATGTTATGATTCAATGTTACTAGTATAAGCGTCTGCTAAAATGATTATTAGAAATGTGAACTTACAGTCGTCCTGAGCAGTCTGCCTACGGTGGCTGCCATTTTGGATTAAGTCAAATGTGCGCACGGTTTTACGTTTTAATTGAATGACACACGGTCAATGTGCGCGATCCAAACTTGTTGGAGGAAGCATTTATGTTTTAAACACGAAGAAATGACCAGGAACATGATTTATCGATCATTTGAGTCTATGTTTCAGGTATTAAAATGAAATCGAGTGTTGAATGGAATAAAATGGAAACATATGAAGGGCTAGAAGATTACTAATGTCAAGGTATACGCAACTTTGCCTGTGTTGTAAAACAAAATTAAACGTTCCAAATTGTAGTTTGTTAAAGACAGTGAGCAGACATTTACCACTGAGTCAACGGAGCACGTTGCTAGTAGTGGTAATATTTCCGATGCTCCATGAATGCAGCAGGTCAAACCCGCCCACATTTAAACACGTGTGTAAAGGCGGAAGTCGTTGTTAAACAATATTAAAACTTGACCTTAAAATCGCAGCAATGTGCTGGTGAAATATGCGTTACTAAAACTTTTGAAATTGGTTCTTTTAAGTAAGGAGTCGGTGTACACCTGCTGATGGATCCAAACCTGATTTACTGGAAAAGCCATGGGCAGGTAATTGTGTCATGTAGCATTAATATTAAGATATCAGCTGCGGTTTTTACATTTAACCTGCTTTCATTTGGTTAATTAACATACATTTTGGATTGTCTTTTCTTCGTTTTTAGGTTTTCCTTAGTCGATTTCAGGTCTGGATGAATCTTCTTGATCCAACATCCCTACTTGCATCTAATGTAAGAATCGACTATATTGTTGATCTTATATTATTATATAAGATAAATAAATAGTATTAATTTAAAAGAAAATCTGATGATGTAACTGTTCTCTTTAGGCTGAACTTCACCAGGCCCATAATATACTTGGGAGTGGGGAGAGACGTCATGAAGAGGTCTCATTATAATACAGAATCTGTCAATTTCATGATTCTTGTGATATTTATTTTTAATATTTTCTGTTTCCCTGTTTTTAGGATGAACACGCAACAACTCTCGCACTTGTAAGTTTTACAACAAACACAGCAAATATTTATTTATTTAATGTGATGCAATGTAACAGAAGCCCAGAGATGTTCCTAATGTAGGCTATTGATTTGTGTTTCTGTCAGTCATCTATCCATGCTGATTCTGGTACTGTTCTGCCATTTGTTTTCCGACCCCCAGGTAAACTGAAACCCAGTTTTTAATATTTCTGGTCTAAGAGCCCCAAAATTTTCATCTTTACCTAAAAGTTTAAATGGATCACCATGAATTTTTTAGGGTTTTTTTTGGCCAACCATTCGATCCATTCTCACAGACATGATATTCAGATTATTTTCAAATAAAAATTGGTAATCCATTGTATTATGTTCTGATATCTGGTTCAAATTCTGAATGAAACACATTTTGTGTAATGAGTAAAATCAGTAATTTGGGGAGGTTTATTTGAATTTCAATTGTATTAAATAAGCAATTAGTCACTATACAAAAATGTATATCTTGTATTTCACATATCATAATGATGTGTTAGCATTGTTGAAGATGAGATACTGATGTTCTTGTGTCATTTCCTCTACAGCATTTCTACCAATAACAACCCCCTGGTACATATGTCCTTCTTTGAGAACAAATGTACTTCATTCTTGGGAGTAGAACAAAATAAAACATCAGAAATAAACTAACTTCCCATATATTTCCCAGGTAATCGCCAGCTTTTTCCCTCACACAAGTGTCAAATCAGCCTTGTTTTGGCAGGTGATGAATTAACTTCATTGTTATCTAGTATAGCTGCATGATTCATTTGTATTAATGTTTAAATACTCTCTTACAGTTAATGCTGCAGAGTTATACTGCTGGGTTCAATCTTGCAAATAGAAATTCTTCATCAGAGCAGGTGTGCTTTATGTTATAGTCCTGACATTTTACCAATTTACTTGATTATTTCCTGTGTCTGCCATGAAATGTCTTATTTCTCACTAACAGGATAAGGATAAAGCATCTCCTGCTGGCCACTGGAGTAGTTTCCTACACAACATTTGCAGGAGTGTGTATGGCGTGCCAATATGTGTTGGGTAAAAGAAAATTAAAAACTAAATGTCTAAAAACGTCTAATATCTTTTTTTTTTTTTTTTTTCCCCAGGCCCTTCGTCAAATTTTTATTAATCGTCTTGGTGTAAGAAGCGTTCCACTCCAGACTTTTTTTAGGTCGATTTTACCAATACCTCTCTCAGGTAAAGTCTTTCAATGTGAATGTAGGAAATAAAAGGCAGGACTATTAAAACATGTCATGACTGTCTGCAGCTGCTTTAGCCTTCTTCAATGTGCTGACTGTCAGGAGCGAGGAAGGAGCAACTGGGATTCGAGTGTTTGACTCCAAAGGGAATCCTGTTGGCCTCTCGAAAGCTGCAGGAGAAAAGGTAATTGTTTGTTTTGGTTTGGTTTTTAAATAAAGAGTGAACTCTTGCATTGTGGTGAACTATATTATTTTTCTTCTGTTCCGCAGGCCGTGAAAGAGACTGCTCTGTCTCGAGCGATACTCTTTGGCGCAACTGTTGCTGTTTATAATTTAATGGCTTTGCTGCTCCCAAGGTCCATTGTTTTGAAACATGTTTATTAATTGCATTCGCAAAAATACAAAACAACTAAAAACAGTTGCCAGACTCTAAAATAGTTTATTTTTTATTTACAGAGGAAAGCCTTTCAAGAAGAACACTCTCCTGATTGCTCCCCTGCGTCATATAAGTACTGTCTTTATTCTGGGTTTGATGATCCCTGTCTCATTCAGTCTCTATCCACAACTGGGAACAGTAAGAACAATGAGCCTTTGATTTCACTGCTGAAATGTTGTGCAAGAATTTCTGACCCCCTCAGCTCTATCCTAAATTGCTCTGTGTAATTAATGTATTTGCATGTATGATGTGTTTATTCTCTTCACATTTCTGCCCCTTCCTCTTTACCCAGTTCCCATATAAACCTCAAGTTTTATTGCTGTTAAAGGGGTTTTTCCTTGCCACTGTTGCTTGTTGGGGGTCAGGTTCTGTTTCTATAAAGTTCCTAGAGACAATTTTAAGAAGTTGTGTTAATTCAGTTAAGCTAGTACAGTAGTGCAAAATAACTTGCCTATAACTACCGGTACTACGGAGGAACTGAAAACTTTAATCAGTCAAAAGTTACTGACAGTGTCATTTGGGAGACCCACCTGAAAGAAGGCTCTGTGGTCTGCGATCTTTGGGAATGAGACTTACACCAACTTCTATTAACCATCATTGAGTCTTAAGTGTCTTCCAAAAGCATATCTTACAACAGAAATGCATGACGATGTAGGTGTGAGTTCATAAGGTCAATAAACTTGTAATTTAACAGCTCTGTCAAACAGACATAGGGAGAACATGCAAACTCCACAAAGAAGGTCCAGACATGTGTTATAATTAAATACTAATCTTCTTGTTTTACAGATAAAGAAGGAAAACATAGAGGAGGAGCTGTGGGATGCTGGGAATGATGGGCAATTTTTCTACCACCGAGGACTCTGAGATAATTTCTGTTACAATATAAACTCAATCAAAACATGCGTCATTGATGCAAGCATCATGAATAATAAATTCTTTAATATGATAAACAATCAGTTGTCATATTAGTATGTATTTTTTATTATTAAATATTACATTAATTCATGAAGATACACTGAATTGTCAAAGGTACATGGATATTTCTGTCTCTGAGGCAAAAGAAAACAATGTGAGTTTAAAAATAAAAAAATTAGAAACACGATATTCAAATAAACAAAGACATTAAAGCACCAATATCAGCTGCAAGTTGACGATGGTTTTCTACCCAGCAGGTTTATATAAGAAAAGAAACTTTAACTCGCGTTTCGGTCACCATTTTAACACCAAATTCATTAGTAAATTAAACATTGTAATTACTACACCAAAGTAAAGTCACATGTGCAGTGTTTCTACAAAGTCAGACCTGGCTGGAATAGGATTTTGCTTGTATTACAGAGTTGTAGCATACATCTTGAGAACATTAGTTGTCCCAGCTGTAATGTCAACTTATCTGTTCCTATTTCACCAGGCTGAAACCAATCACTGCTGTATTCTGTGTCCATTTGTTTGTCTTAAAAATGTACCAAATTCTTAAAATGATTTGCATTTTAGTCCATCTGTGTAAGGTGGCTACAAACATCTGATGCAAAAATTGGCAAATATTTTTGCTATATGTGCATTTGGGCTATTTTCAGCCGCAGATTGCCATTTGATGATCTGTTCATTGAATCTAGTTTTAACGTTGTGCAAATTGTGATGAGAGAACATTTTACTTGTCATTTTTAATTTTCTTTGTCAAAATTAAGCTTAAAGAACTATGTGTCAAATGGTCAAAATATGCTGACTATGTAGTTCTACATTAAAATCAATGTTCTCTTTCAATTAAAAACAGAGGTTTACTGCTCAAAACAGTTCTGTTTACATGAATTGTGCTGTGACAAATTAACATGACAATCAATTATAATTGTAATCGATTGCAGAACACTGAGAAATGATTTTGTGCACACTGATGCCAATAGTAAAGGAGTGCAGGAGCCTTTCAGAAAGGCCCCTCATCTACAGAAGCGCACAACCAGAATGCATACTGGCAGCCTCCTGCAGCATAAACTGTGAAAGCAGTATCATGTACGCAGGAGCTGCTCTGCTGCTGCCAAATGAAAAAGGAAGTTCTCTGTTACTGGAGGGAAATGATGCTGCTTTAAACCCTCCAGCGTGATCTTCGAGTCTTCACACTCATCAGCTAGAGCCACCAAATGAGACAGGATCTCTTTTGTCTTCACAGAAATATCCTGTGGATCAAAAGTGTGCTGTCATGTTAGACTCAAGACTGCCTTTCCTACATATGAATGCAAGTATATTAGCAGGATCTCTCACCTTAATAACGTGACTGTCTGACCTCTCAGGATCCTCTGCAGACTGCATCATAAGATGACCAACATCTTTGTGTAACTTGCCCATGGCCATTGCTTCTACGATAGGACATGGAGCTGTAGCATTAAAATGTAATCGAAGGATTTAAGAACATAGCAGACAGAGAAAGGGACTGTACCTTTGGCACTCTGGGATATTGTGATGACATTCTCTGGCAGGTTGACATAGACATCAAACAAGTCAGGTCTATTGCTCACTTCTGGATCAACAAAACCTGCTACATAGCCTGTGGATAACCACCACAATGGTGTGTAAATCATTTCCCCACTATGCTGCAAGTAGCAAGGAATCACCTAAATGTGGGATCGGGCAGCCTCACCAGGGCATTTCTTCAGGTCATCTATCTCTGTATCAGTCAGGTGCACATATGGGTGCACAATGGACCAGTCTTTACGGTGCCACGTCAAGGTGGGTAGAACTCTATGGAGGTTAAAGAGCAGTTAAAGAGTAACCCAAGGCAACAATCTGTGTTACAAACCTGATTCAATTTGAACAAAATAAGGTATTTTAATTTCTAAAACACACCTTGTAAATTCCAACAATGCCTCAACCCGAGGATGGTGGATGATGATCCTCTTCTTCAGCATAAGGGCGGTATAAAGGATGATGGTCTCCATACCAAACTGTGACACCACATCTGTAATAGTAAAGAAACACGGAAGTAAACAAATCCACTAACCTTCTCTTTAAGCAATCACATTACAACAAAATCTCTATGTACAGCAAACTGTTGCATAAAACTAAAACAAGACTTCAAAAAGGCTTTTTAAGTAAATATACAAAATTGCACCAAGACAGAGTTAATTTATGACTTGGAAATGAAAGAATACATAAAGAGAAAACCAAAACCTATAGGGAAATGATTACTACCATTATTTTACTATTAATTATTTTAATTATTATTATATTATTTTAATTAATTTACTAATTATCAGTCATTAACCTCTCTGTCAATATTGCTATTATCAAATATAATTTTCTTCATTACATATGTATAATTCACACCCGTAAGTACAGACCAAAAAAAGAAACATTTATATCGTGACAAAAATAGTGATCAATGACCTCATCAGATGAGGGATCTCACCTTTAATTGAACCAGCCAAGTAGGCTTTGCGGATATCGTAGTCCTTAATTAGAAATGAACCATTTTCATCGCTCTGACAAAGTCCTTTGGTGAGGATGGTGACGTAAGCTTCCATCATTTTCACTGGACTGCCATGTTTAATATACATCCTGTAGCAGAAGTACAAAAATAATGTTCACATGAAGAACTAATCTGGTAATAAAACTATAGATAAGGTATGGATACAGACCTGCCGAGGATTCTGTTAAGAGCAGCGTACTTCTCAGGGTTGAAATCTTTTGCTGTAATAACTATTGAAAAATGAGTAACCTTAATACAAAGAAAAATCAAGAGAAAAAAGTCAGTACAAATAATAAGACAATAAAATGCTGCTCTTCCATTTAAAAATAAACATTTAGCATTCATTACCTTAGATAGGGCAGTGGGTTCCTGCACTTCTACTGTGGTGATGTAGTACCATGTCTGAGAGAACTGACCAAATACAAATGTGTGGAAATCCCTGCTGTCCTGTGTTAAACAGCACTTGCTGAGCAGAACTTGTCTAAAGTCTGAGCCCACAGAAGGATAGCACCATACCCAGAGTGTGTCTCCATTCACATCTTTCTCTGCATATGGAATAAAGAACGATGTGCAACATCATTAGAGAGATAAACAAAGGTTTTGCTCCTGTAAACTGATAATATTGTTGAAGCAAAATCTCAACAATCCATCCATAGGGACACACAGATCAAATTATGTTTCCAGAAATCAATTAATCCAATCCTTACTGCCCCAAATATAACATTTATATTGTATGATATGAGTGACAATAAAGCCTGAAAATGAAAACAACATATCCTTTATATGAAGATTTAACTTTAGGAATCTAACCCTAATTATCCATAAATATTATGGTCGTTAGAAGGAGATGAAGTTGAGTGTCCCAAACATGGCATGTTAGCTGCAGGCAGAGAGGATCTGGGGCGTATGTGGATGCCGGGGGCTGAATCCAGGGCCTCATACATGCAAAGCATTCAATGAGCTCCATCCCTGACTGATGATCACTTATCAGTAACGAGTGCCAGCAAACACATATTGCAACACATGCTTTTTTGCAATATCATAAAACAGTGGACATAAAGCTCTGCTATATACCCTTTGCTTGCGGGTCACACGAATATCATGTGACTCTTTATGTGTCGCAATTTACTAATTAAAAAATAAACATGTTTTAAAAGATATAAAGAGCCTGTACTCACCGATTAATGCGATACTTGACAGCTGCGTTTCAGTTGTTGCCATATTCCATACCTGAAAGAGTTAAGAAGTAAAAGTTAACAAGTAAACACCTTCCCCTGCGGACATTAATGTGCACGTGACGCACCCTGAGGGCTCCTCCTGGGCCCGAACTCCAGTATATCAGCCTTTTTTAATGACACAATGAATATATAAAACTCATCAGGAGGAGATATGTTATATTATTTCTGATTTCAAAAGAATCGACCCCTTGTGTCGCTTCCTTTTTCCGGAACAGAAGTGCCTGGGAGGAGCTACAATGCTGACAGCCAATCAGAACCAGCAACTGAACCGGAAACGTTCCTTGACCAGATCTCTTCTTAAATGCAACTTTATATCAAAACAACAAATTAATAACAATAATAGTTCTAAATATATCAAATATGGACAAGACAGAACAAACAAAAAGAGAAATAAAGATAATAGGTCCATACAAGATTTTGTTTTGTTTTAAAACCTTTTTTTGGTTTGTATCTTAGACAAAGATGTAACATATATTTAATTGTCATATTTTAAGATTAAAAAGTATAATTTATGTCCCTACTATTAAAACATTGTGATAAAATAAATTATCTATACTCTTTTATATACTAACTCCAACAGATTCCACGGTCAACATCCAAAACTTCAATCCAGAAGAGTGCAGTCCTGGGAATAGCAAAGATATTGTGCAGAACCCTCAAACTCCCAGGCCTATATAGTGCAGGTGGTTTTAACATCTTTATTAATAAACCCGCCAACAGATTGAGTAGGCATGTGAACCAGTGCGTTACATAGAACAGGGCTAACCACGCCCCTCAAACCCACAACTCAAATGGGTGCCCCTAAGTGTCTGCCACAACACACACACACACACACATATACACACACACACACACACATACTTTTATTGGTTATAAAAAATGGATGTCTTTTCTATCTCTTTCTTCTGCTTATTCCTCCACAGAGGGTGGCGGGGCCTATCTCAGCATATTGGGTGAAGGCGAGGTCCACCCTGAACTCCACCAGTCAATCACAGGTCTGACACATACAATCACTCACACTAACATCTATGGACAATTTAGAATGACCAATTACCCTAGTTCCCAATTGTACATGTCTTTGGACTGTGGGATGAAGCTGGAGTACCTGAAGAGAACCCACAAAGGCACAGGGAGAACATGGAGACTCCACACAGAAAGTCTCCAGCCCACCCGAGATTCAAACCAAGGGCCTTCTTACTGTGAGGCAACGGTGCTAACCACACCACTGTACTGCCCTCTAGTCTCTTCTAAATAAGATAATTTATGTGGTTAAAATAAGGACCATAACTACTGGTAGGTTTTAAATCTAATCTTAAAAGTTGAGATGGAGTCAGCCTGCTGTACCTGGACAGGGAGTTGGTTACACAGCAGGAGGTCTGATGACTAAATGTGCGGCCACCCAGAGGGGTGTACTGGGATGGTATGGTATTATTATCTCCTTCAGATAAGATGGAACTTGGCTTCTAAGGACCTTGAAGGTCAGATGAAATATTTTAAAAACTATTCTTGATTTACTGGCCAATCAATGAAGAGAAGCCAGAACAGGAGAAATGTGATCCTTTAGGATGCAGTGAAATGTGATCCTTTAGGATGCAGCCTTTAGGATTAACTGAAGGTATTTCAAAGAATTATTTGGACATCCTGATAACAATGCATTACAATAGTCCAGCCTGGATGTAACAAATATGCGGTCTAGCTTTTCAGCATCATGATGAGTCAGTATTTTCTTGATCTTTGTAATGTTTTGCAAATGAAGGTAGGTGCTCTTAGATCACAAGTTGAAGTATAGATTGTGGTCAAAGGTTACTCTAAGATTCTGCACAGAGAATCTAGAGGATAAAGAAATATTATCTTGAGTAATAATGTGGTCTAATCTAGTCCTGAGAAGGACCATACACATCTCACCTCACCTAGGAAGACGGAAATTTCAGGTCATCCAAGACTATGTCTTTAAGACAAGCCAGGAACTTCCCTAACAATTCACATGGATAAATACACTGATGTGTATTCCATGCTTCCAAATAATGTTACATAAGGGAAACATGTACAAGGTGAAAAGGATTTCTCTAAGCACAAAACCTTGTGGAACTTCCTGATTAACCCTGGAATGTGAAGCGTAATCATGAACATAGGTATTACATTTAGATTTATATTACATTTCAGAAAAATTTATAGAGTTAAAGGGCTCTCTGTTGGGATGGTCTGATTCTATTTTTTTAACTTTCTAATAGTACCAACTTTTTTATTGAATAATTATTATTACCGGTAGAATACTATTCTTTGTAATAACAGCTCTTTTTGTGTCTTTTCATCCTCCTACCTCTTTAATGCTTTCTCAATACATATCAGCTTCATATAGTTTTTTCTCCTCCTGTTTTTTCAGCACTTCAGCAGGTGTCTTCACCACCTCCTAATTTGATATTTTGCTCAAAATTATTCTTTATATTATTGCCAATTTTAAGTTTTTTCATGGTTTACTGTTATTTTTGTTTTTTGTCCAAGCACCTATATGAGACCCTATTATATTTCAAATGTTTTTTTATTTTTCTTTCTTTTCCTTTCTGCTTTAATTATTCTTCAGTCAGGTGTAAAATTACATGTTTCATGGGTTCCAGACATGGGCATACAAAAATAGCTATACAGCACCACCTATTTAGTACACATCTGTTGCTGCCAAAAACTGGTCTGGGACATGTTTGCAAGCGCCTAGGCCAGGCCTACACCCATGTGGCCTGGCCCAAACCACCTATATAGACACCCCCCCACCTGTGGACCTACTTCCCTCAGGATGAGCAAGAAGGGTCTGGTGCTTTGTGGATTGGGCAGTGGACCAAGGTGGGGGCCTTGGCGGTCGAATCCCTGGTTATGGAAGCTGACTCTTGGAACATAGAACGTCACATGGAACACCTTCACATGGAACTTCGATCACTACTGACTAGATATAGTCGGCCTCACATCCACACATAGTGTTGGCTAAGAAACCTGAGTCCTTGAAAGGGGTTGGGCACTCTTCTGTGCTGGAGTTGCTCAGGGTGAGTGGTGGAGGGCTGGAGTGGGCCTTTTGCTTATTCCAAGACTCTCTGTCTGTACGTTGGGGTTCTCTCAGTCTGACAAAAGGGTTGCATCCCAGTGCCTTCAGGTTGGGGAACAGGTCCTGACTGTGCTTATACACTGAACAGCAGCTCGAGTACCCACCCGTTTTGGAGGCCACAACAACAGATGCTGGACAGCGCCCTGACTGGGGATTCCATTGTTCTGCTGGGAGACTTCAATGCTCATGTGGGTAATAACAGCATGACCTAGAGGGGCGTGATTGAGAGGGCATGCCTGATCGGAACCCAGTTGTTTCAGTTGTTGCTTCAGTTATTGGTGGTGTTCTCAGTTATTGGTGGTGTCCTCCTAGCTTCATTGAAAAGTGACCTTCGTGGCCGTATGTGAAGCGATGCAAATCAGTACCTCCAAGGCCATGGTCCTAACTCAGAAAAATTTAGATTGCCATCTCCGGGTCAGGTAGGAGGTCCTGCATCAAGTGGAGGAGTACCTCAGGAAGCATTTAAACGAACATGTGCTATAGGTTTGATCAGATTCTCTTCGTATTTGGGATGTTCTATATTAAAACATGGGTGATGCTAAATTGCAATGCCTTTTACCCTTCTTCACATGGTTTGGCTGTGTTTGGCAGTGTGGTGAATTTAGCTGTTTCCATCAAATGGGATGGTACATTGTTTTCAGAGGCCACATGTTTGATTTTATTGTCAGACTAAATTACAGAGCGCCATCTGCTGTTAAAATGAAGCAAAGCCTGTGTGACATTTGGTTGCCTGATTCACTTGAAAATGTATTTATGTGCCACTGTGATGGTGTTTGCCGCCTGACATCCAATCATCACACCTGACTAGCCAGCCCCCCACCATGCGTGGGGGTGAGCCTGAGCAATGCTGCTTGCCGCTTTAATTTGTTTTTGCATATCAGATATATGAAGAGGCATTGGAAATGTTCTTCCAGAAGACGAGAAAGACTATTTTAGCAACAAACGAATCCCACTTTAGATAAAACCCCTGCAAGTAGTTAAATAGTTGTAAGTAGCTATAATTTTTACAAAAAGGAAGATTGTAAAAGTTGTAATTGTTGGAGAGAAAAATACTGTAAAAGTGTTCTAAAGTGTTGTTAACCCCCTGTTGACCCTGTTTCACCCTCAGTACACAAAATGTCTTTTGCTCTCTAATGCCACACCTTGTTATATTGTATTTTTGTATATTATTGATCATGGTTTCTTTATTTGCAACATGATAGAGGTGTTATGTCAGTGGATTAAGTCATGTAATTCCCCACTGAGGATTAGTTTGGCCAGATGTCCTGTTTTGTCTGGGACAATCACACATTTTAATTACTTTTCACATGTCCTGCAAATTAAGAAGCTATCCAGCATTGTTATTGACAGTCACACCCCAGTTTTGAAATGTGTTTTTTACCTTATAATCTGGCATTTCTCAAATGGCTGTATGTGGAGAAATAGTGTGAGAGCTGTCATGGGGGGGTCACAGTCTTACCAGCTGCTTCTCTTGTGTAGAAGGTCACATTCTGTATAGGCTAATACTTTTGTATTCTATAGGTGCTGGCTGAGGTTGAAGCCAGTTGATACGATTAGTGTAGCAGTTATGTACTCATGCCATACAACCACATGACCCAATGTTTGTACCATCACACTGGATGGAGAAATAAGCCGTGATGACAGTAATTAAAAAAGTAATTAAAAACATGACCTATGAAAATGGCAGTGTCATCCTCGTTAATGTGGTCAGCCATCTCAGCAGAAAAGCCAGGAATTGTTATATTACAAAAGCGTTGGAAATTGGACTGCAGGATCTTTATTTGTTGCCATAGTCCATGTTCACAAAGCTGCTAGTCGGTGACTGGGTGCTGGTGTTGTGCCAAGCACCCCTGCCATCAAATACACCCCCTTGCAGGAGTACACATGGGCCATACAGCCTTCAGAGACTCGTGCAATTTCCCATAACAGCCTATGCCTAAAAAGAAAATACGAGGTTATGATTTAATTATATGTGATGGACATAAAAGAGAAGGAACTCAGTTACTTACAGTCTTCAACACTCTTCTAAAATGCGTAGAATAATTGATTTTCTTCTCAAAATAAAGTCAGATAATAGGAAATGCAAAGCTTTCCCTCCGTTAATGCAGCCATAATTACTAAATTGAGAAGATGGATATTTTTCAATCAAGTGGAATGTATTTTGACTTGGTGTTTCACAAGGCTAAATAATCGCATCTTTTCTTATAGGTCCAAAAGCATACTTTTTAAAACTGGCTTATCATGTATATGAGCAAATAATATCACTAATAATAATTATGTAATATGTGTAATATGGTCTACATGCCCTTTGACTGATGGACAAGTCATAACCTCTGCATGTTAAAATGATTACATTACATTATTATGATAAAAAGGACATGTTTTCTACATTAATTACTATTGTTTTTATATATAAAAGATATTTTATATATAACATATTTTCCTGCTGCTTTATAAAAAAAATACAATAAATAAATCCACTATGCGTCGTTGCTCTATTTTCAGACCTTTCAAACTCACTTGTGGAATTTCATGGCAACCTGATGAATTTCATGACAATCTGATGTTGCATTTCATAATAATAAAAGAAACTTTATATATATATATGCCCCCTTACTTCAAGTTGGGATTACATGGAAACCTGTTCTTTACAAGTCCTCTGTAGGTCATAGGTCATTAAACATGGGACACCAATGGTCTCTGAGAATCACTACCAACTGCTCTGGGACTGTAGCACCTGCAGATGGACTATGACCAGGTGGACCTGAAAGGACCCACTAGAAAGCAGCAGCACACTCCCAACAGAGCTGCTCATTGTCCCCCCTATGTTGCAAAACCAACTACCACAACTCTGTATCTCCTCCTCCATCTCATCTTTTCAAACTTTACGATATTTTGGCTATGTTTTCTTTTTTTATGGAGGCTTATGATCTGATGTGGGGAGAGGAATTGTTAATAAGATTTGGCAAATTAAGTATTAAAGGTCAATTTTATATGTGGATGATGATTTTTTTATTCAGCAGATTTATTTATATTTCAATAAGGAAGAACAACTCAGGGAAGTTTGCCATCAAAAATGGCACACCTCAAGGGAGGATAGTATAAGTCCTTTATTGTTCAACCTAATGATGAATGAGTTGTTTCGAGACTGAGATAATTTTTTGCTGATGGTGGGGCAATTTGGAAAAGGGGAAGAAATCTGGAATTTATTATAAAGACATAGCAGAGTGCTATCACAAAATAGAAGACATGTTGAATAAGTGATGTTTAAAATTCTCAGTTCATAAGACAAAGACAATATTTTTACAAGGAAAATAATTAGCATCAAGGTAAAACTAACATTGTATTATCAAGAATGCATTTTTGTGTAAAAGCATTTAAAAAATATTTGCATCTTGGATGCCAGAGTAGATTTATTGTCCCAGAATTTCAGAATAGGGAAATAGATCAGTGGGGAATTATCTGTGTATAAAGGAGAAATGATTGCAACAAGAAGCAAGACCATTGAAAACAGCTATATGTGCGGATTCAATCTCAGCATTACTCAGTTTACAGGACATTCATTCACACAGCAGAACCGATATTTTAATTGAAGTGCAACAAACATTACATAGAATTCAAATGATAGCGCTGACAGTGACATTCTTGTAGGTTCCAGGACACATTGAGCTGACAGATGAGGCAGAAACTGTAAAATAACGGTAACAGTAAATAAACACATGGATTTGATAGTTAGTGTAAGTAAATCAGAAATTAAGAACAAAGACTGAGGGAAAGGTGGTAACAACAATAGGAGGAGAGAGGACGGGACTGTAGTACAAAGAAAATTCGAGAAATTAGAACAGATGAGAACTGTGATTACTGTGGCCAAGGAGAGGCAGTTGAACACGTTATGTTGTACTACACGTACCAGAAATGTTAAAGCAGTTGATGCCATCTGTATCCTACAACAGAACTTCAGACAGGATTTCCTTATAAGTTCCGTAGTAGCGCAAAGCTGAGCGATAGATTACAATTTGTAGTTGTTCGTGCAAGTGTGTGTTCGGCGTGTGTTCCGTTCCGACCCACCCTCCCGTCCAGCGGGTGGCGGTAGCCCCCCCCCCCGTGTGTCCGCCGCCAGTGAAGCAGAGCAGCGGAAGCAGCTCGACCCTTTCAGCCGCTGCCGGGACGCATGTGCTTCGTAAAATCGGCCCATCTTTACCAAGTCAGTCCATACGAGTTGGTATATCAGTTCCACCAAGATGCCGGCGTACTTTCAAAGGCCAGAGAATGCTCTGAAACGAGCGAACGGTGAGAAGTGTAATAATGAGTTTCAAAGATGTCAGGACCTTCGCGCCAGCTAGCAGCTAGCTTCTCCCGTCGATGCCGCGTCATTGCTGAAGCTAATGGTCGCGATGGCGGAGATGTCCTATTTCTAATATATGCAAAACTAAACACAACACTTGTAGTATACATTCTGTTAGGCGACACTTTTACACCTCAGATGATTCAGTCCTGACTGATCTTTTGAGGTATTTCATACATGTCGGCTACCGCTGCTGTGAAATGGTTTCTTCGTTACCACAGGCCCAACAATGATACATGAATATAAACCTGACACGTTGGTTTAAGGTGTGATAATTGTGTTTTGTATTTATTTGCCTACCGTGTGGTATGTAATTGCCATATGTTGACTTAATTATCTGCTTTTGCGAAACAGAGTTTCTTGAGGTTGGCAAGAAGCAGCCTGCCTTGGATGTTCTGTACGATGTTATTAAGAGCAAAAAACATCGGACATGGCAGAAGATTCACGAACCCATCATGCTCAAATACCTGGAGCTCTGCGTGGATCTTCGGAAGAGTCACCTGGCCAAGGAGGGTCTCTACCAGTACAAGAACATCTGTCAGCAGGTGTGTGTGGAGATCAGAGGCCTCAATACTAAAACCATTGTGCATTAAAGTCTACTGAGGAAATATATGGGAGAGTGAAGTAAAATAGAGGAGCATAAATCATGAAATAGAGATTATTTCCTCGAATGAAGAAAATACACCTTTTGTTGCGAAGACTTTAACAATTTGAATTGATCTGAATTAATGTATATTCTCCAATATACAGGCCCTAGTTGCCAAGTGTTTAAATTCAGAGTAACTTTTTTTTTCAGATGAAGCTTTGTAGATCAGAGGTGAAACATCTTTTCACTGGAGAATAGAAGTCCAATTTCTCTGGATTAGCATTTATCTATTCTAAATAAAGATGGATGGAACAACCTGACCATAAAAATTGCAACAATAAAATGTACTAATTTCAACATAACATAGTACTACGACATTCAGCTTGACCAGAGAGCCATAAATCACAGATGAACAATAAAATCAACCAAAGAGTTTTATTTTATTTTGAAACTCTATAAGACAGAAAAAGGGAACATTAAAAGTACGGCTGAAATTTAAAATTTAAAAACATGGAGATGGGTGGACACAATGTAATACAAAAGAAAATTATCATAAAATTGAAAAGGGAGAGATGTTGTGAGCATATACATAGTACTTACAAGTAGGTTGGTAGAAAAGGTTGTAATTGTTTTCAATGATTTCAGGTGAATATCAAATCTCTGGAAGATGTAGTAAGAGCTTACCTTAAACTGGCAGAGGATAAGACTGAGACAGCTAAGGAAGAGTCTCAACAGATGGTTCTGGATATTGAAGATCTGGACAACATTCAGACCCCTGAAAGGTGTTGTGGCATTACACAATTACCACTAGCAGTCCTCACCATGTATATGTATTACTGTAAATGCTAGTCACCATTGTTGGGCTTAATATGTTGTCATTGATCTGTGATTTTTAGTGTGCTTCTAAGTGCTGTAAGTGGAGAGGACACTCAGGATCGTACTGACCGCCTGCTTCTCACCCCCTGGGTGAAGTTCTTGTGGGAGTCCTATCGCCAATGCTTGGATCTGCTGCGAAACAATTCCAAAGTTGAGCGCCTGTACCATGACATCGCTCAGCAAGGTAATTAGGGATATTCCTTTCAATAAAGTTTTTACTGTGAAAAATTTGTTCATATGCATGTTTTATTACATTATTTTAGTGGATATATTATTCAATCATAAGTACAAAATATGACTTTAAAAACATTTTTAAATGTTTGATTCTTGGTTCATTTAGTGACTGTAAATTTTAGGATGAGCAGGAATGCGAAAAATATAATATCTGATCATCTTTTACTGCAGCATTCAAGTTTTGTCTTCAGTACACCCGCAAAGCAGAGTTCCGCAAACTTTGTGACAACTTGCGTATGCACTTGGGTCAGATCCAGCGGCATCACAACCAGAGCACTGCTATTAATCTCAACAACCCGGAAAGCCAGTCTATGCACCTGGAGACACGTCTGGTGCAGCTGGACAGTGCAATAAGCATGGAACTGTGGCAGGTAACATGTCATTTACAACACTGTGACAAAAAAAATAAAAAAAATATGTTGGGTATTGCATATAATCTGTGACATGATCAAAGTGAAACTATTTTTACCAATTTGTTTTTCTTTCAGGAAGCATTTAAGGCTGTTGAGGATATCCATGGCCTTTTCTCCCTTTCCAAAAAGCCTCCAAAACCACAGCTGATGGCAAACTACTACAACAAGGTGTCTACCGTATTCTGGAAATCTGGAAATGCTCTCTTCCATTCTTGCACTCTCCATCGACTCTATCACCTTTCAAGAGAAATGCGCAAAAATCTGACTCAGGAGGAAATGCAGAGGTATATTTTTAAAAAAAGCACAAACAATATATACTGTCATGACGAAATTGAGACTTACACTATGTTTAATCTTCAGAATGTCCACCAAGGTCCTCCTGGCTACGCTCTCTATTCCTATCACTCCTGAGCGGACTGACATTGCTCGGCTGCTCGACATGGATGGCATCATTGTGGAAAAGCACCGCAGACTGGCCACCCTCTTAGGATTGCAGTCTCCACCAACTCGACAAAGTCTAATTAATGACATGGTACATGATCTGAACTAGAAAGACATTTTAGGGTTTGATCTCTATCCTTATATAGGTTTTTATTGAAGTTATCCCTTTTGATTATTCCATTCTGTGCTAATTCATGCCCATATTGGCATAATTCAGCTAGTAGCTTTTATATTTAATTTGGGATATTTGAGGTTTTCTTCTTTGCTAAACCAGTACTCTGTACATTTTTTTATTGTAGGTGAGGTTTAATTTACTGCAGTATGTTGTCCCTGAAGTTAAAGAACTCTACAACTGGCTTGAAGTTGACTTTCACCCTCTGAAGTTGAGTGGAAGAGTGACCAAGGTAAACAAGCTATTAACAGCCGCTTTCTGCTTATATTTTGCATTGTGTCCATTTAAGTATCTTGATTTATGTAATGTATAATAACAAGTGTTTTAATTAGGTGTTGAACTGGGTAAGAGATCAGGCTGAGAAGGAGGCTGATCTGCAGCAATATGTCCCTCACCTTCAGAACAACACCATCTTGAGGCTCCTTCAACAGGCAACTCCTTAGTCTTTTTCTCTCCCTATGGAATTCTCTCTGGAGTTACATATATTTTGAAACACAAATTCTGGTTATTTATTTGCACAGGTTGCACAGATCTATCAAAGCATTGAGTTTACCCGTCTGGCATCTCTGGTTCCATTTGTGGATGCCTTCCAGGTGGAGCGCTCCATTGTAGATGCTGCTCGACACTGTGATTTGCAGGTATCTTCAATAAGAGGTTTTCTGATAATTTATCATCCAGCAAATGGTAGTATACGTGTCATCCAGGTTTTTGTTTAATAAAACCTTTTCTTATGTAGGTCCGTATTGATCACACCTCTCGAACTCTGAGCTTTGGGTCTGATCTGAACTATTCCACCAAAGAGGATTCCCCAGTTGGCCCTTTTCTACAGAAAATGCCCTCAGAGCAGATCAGGAACCAGCTCACTGCCATGTCTGCATCATTGGCAAAAGCTATCCAGGTCATCAAGCCTGCCTCCATCCTGGTGAGTTGTCTTTCACTATTCATATTGTTGTCATAATTGTCCAATTTTCACATGAATGATGTTAACTCCAGATGTTCCTGACGAGTTCTGATATTTGTCCTTTCTCAGCAAGAGCGTGAGGACCAGAACCAACAAGCCATTGCTGCTTATCTAAAAAATGCTCGTAAAGATCATCAACGCATTTTGGCTCGTAGACAAACCATCGAAGAAAGAAAGGAGCGTTTGGAAAGCCTTAATATCCAGCGTGAGAAGGAGGAGCTGGAGCAGCGTGAGGCAGAGATGCAAAAGGTTCGCAAGGCCGAGGAGGAGCGTCTGCGCCAGGAAGCCAAAGAGAGAGAGAAAGAGCGCATTATGCAGGAACACGAGCAGATCAAGAAGAAGACAGTCCGAGAACGTTTGGAACAAATTAAGAAGACTGAACTTGGAGCTAAGGCTTTCAAGGACATTGATATTGAGGTACAAACAACAATTATAAACAATAAACAATTCATTATTTTCCTTAGGTTAAGCGGCTAAGTTGGTTAGAGAGTGGGTCCAGTCACTGAAAGGTTGGGTGTTTAATCCCCTCTCCGACCGTCCATATGTCAAGGTGTCCTTGGGCAAGACACTGAACCCTTATATGGGCCCAGCAGCACCTTGCATGATCGCAGCTGCACATTGTGATGTGAGTGGGTGAATGAGAGGCTTTGTAAAGATTCTTACACAACTGTTTTTTTCAGAACCTCGAGGAACTGGATCCTGACTTCATTATGGCAAAACAGGTTGAACAGCTTGAGAAGGAGAAGAAGGAGCTTCAAGAGCGTCTTAAAAACCAGGAGAAGAAGGTCTATAGCTGAGTGGTGTAGGAGTCATTGTGACTCCTCGATCTTGTGTTTACATTGATTTGTTTCCACAGATTGATTACTTTGAGAGAGCAAAACGTCTCGAAGAGATTCCTCTGATCATAAAGGCCTACGAAGAGCAGCGTGTGAAGGACATGGAACTGTGGGAGGTGCAGGAAGAAGAGAGGGTATGTAATAAAACCCTAGTAGCAACATGGATCATCAAATTTCATGGAAACTTGCATGCAGAGGAAAAAAAATACGCAAATGGGTTACCAACAATGTAAGAAAATAATAATCTTTGTGTTGTAGATCAGCAATATGAAAGTTGAAAGAGAGAAAGCTCTTGAGCACAAGAAACGGATGTCAAGGATGATGGAAGATAAAGAAAACTTCTTGTCCAAAATAACTGCAGCCCGTAGCTTCATCTATAAGGTAAGTTTAGTCCCCTTTATTTATTTATAAACAACAGTACAATAGTTACTCTGTACCAGTGGTTTAAGAGTTGCTATTCTCTCTAAAGGAAAAACTGAAGGCCTTTGAGGAGCGCTTGGTTGAGGAGAGGAAGAAGCGCTTGGAAGAAAGGAGAAAGCAGCGCAAAGAGGAAAGACGCAATGCTTACTACTGCCAGAAAGAGGAAGAGGCACAGCGTATCCGTGAGGAGCAGCTCAAGAAAGGTAATAAGTAAATATTTGTATGTAAGTTTGGGACATAGAAACTAACCAAGTAACCATGTTCTCATGTGATATTGACCTTTTGGATCCTTGGATCCTTTCGATGCAAGGTTCAATGTCCAATATGTTAAAAATCCTGACAAGTTGCCTTGAACTAAGACCATGATTTGATTGAGTGGGAATATAAAAACATTAATTGGTAGTAATGCAAGCAAGAAAACTCAGTATGGTGGCTGCTTTACATATGCCACATTGTTTATTCTCGTGAAAGCAATGTTACCTATAATAACACAAATTTGAACATTGTGTGAATGCAATTCTCTTATGAACATTGTTTTGTTACAGAGCGTGAAGAACGTGAACGCCTTGAACAAGAGCAGCGTGAAGAAGAGGAGCGGGAGTATCAGGAGCGGCTGCGTAAGTTGGAGGAGCAGGAGCGAAAACAGCGTGCCCGCCAACAAGAAATTGAGGAGCGGGAACGCCGCCGTGAGGAAGAGAGGCGAGGCCAAACTGAAGAAAAACCCAAGGTAGCATTTACAACCATTTCCTATATACATATAGATTCTATAGTCATGGATCTCAAGGTCATTTATACCAAGTTCAATCTTTATTGCCTATTGTCGATACACGATTTTCAACACAAGCAAAAGAATGAAGCCCTGTAGTAAAGATCAGAATGTGCAAATAAAATGTAGGATTCCTTAATGTGTTGTGAATTTTTTTAGCCCCTAAAAGTAACCAGGCTTTGTAAAGGAAAATGGAGAATATCTACAGACATGTGATCAGTGAGATGTTTGTATGATGACTTGCAGGACTGGGGTGAAAAGGATGGAGGATGGCGAAGGCGTACAGAGGGTGACTCAGAATGGCGGCGTCCTGGTGGTGACAAGTAGGGTTGTCTTTTTACATTGGTTGTTTGGTTTGCTTTTTAACTCCATTCAGGTGTAGTTTTTAAACTTATTATTAGGATTAATTTATCTTATTAGGATTAACAAGATCTGTTTTCTTCAGGGAATGGAGACAGGAAGGTCGCGATGATGACCGCGAGGAGAGTTCCTTCAGACGAACAGAAGGACCTCGTAGGGGTGGAGATGAAAGAGCTCCTCGTCGTGGCTTTGATGACGACCGAGGCCCACGGCGTGGAGGGGATGATGACCAAGGTCCACGCAGGGGCTTTGATGATGATCGTGGTCCTAGAAGAGGTGGAGAAGATGACCGTGGACCCAGGCGTGGCTTTGACGACGACCGGGGGCCCAGGCGTGGCTTTGATGATGACCGTGGCCCCAGACGCGGCTTTGATGAAGACCGTGGCCCCAGACGCGGCTTTGACGATGACCGCGGTCCCAGGAGGGGTGGAGAGGATGACCGTGGTGGCAGACGTGGCTTTGATGATGATCGTGGGCCTAGACGTGGCTTTGATGATGACCGTGGTCCCCGTAGAGGTATGGATGACATAAGAGCTCCAAGGCGTGGGGCTGATGATGACTGGGGCTCCAGAAGAGATGATGAGAGAGGTGGAAGGAGAGGCATGGATGATGGACCACGACGTGGTGATGACTCCAAACCGTGGAAACCCCTCGGTAGACCTGGTAAGTCTCCATCAAAATTAACT
The DNA here is from genome assembly GCA_911728415.1 of Lagocephalus sceleratus. Taxonomy (NCBI): domain Eukaryota; kingdom Metazoa; phylum Chordata; class Actinopteri; order Tetraodontiformes; family Tetraodontidae; genus Lagocephalus; species Lagocephalus sceleratus. The sequence continues at coordinate 272,623 of CAJVRN010000040.1, forward strand.
GCATTTAACAACAGAGTTGGAAAAAAGCGCACAATATATGGTGTTATTGCATTATGTACAGAGTACAGACTGTGTACGTGTGTGTACACACGTGTGTGTGTGTATACACGTGTGTACACACACACACATGAATGCTCTAATGATCAGATATTTTTGTGTCCATGCCTCCCTGATCAAATCAACTTCAGTGTTAATTTAAAGTTAGAGTTTAAAATCAATTCACACCACCAGGTGTCTCTGTACATGTTTCAGACTATAAATACACATACACAGCTTTCTACTCTGAATGTTTGGTAGTTCTATATTCAGGTCCAGCCAGAGGTCAGGGGGAAGGTAAGCAGATGCATTTAATCTAGAACGACCACACATTCAGGGCAGAAATTTAGTATAAAGTGTAAACACTTTGGGAATCTGTTTAAGTAACAATAGCTGCTCGGTCATGCTATTCAACAATTCTTTGTGTATAATAAAAGAACTCCTCTGTTGCAGGTGGTTGGCGTGAGAGGGAGAAGGCTCGTGAAGAGAGCTGGGGTCCTCCTCGTGGTGACAACAATGATGAAAATGATGATGCTGAAGGAGCCAATGATAGCTTCAGAGACTGTCGTCCTCAAAGGTCTTTGTTCGAACGACACTGGCTGTGGTGAAAATGCCTGTTTAACTTACGATAACAGGTTGCGTGATCATGTTCAGGGACGAGACCTGGAGGAGAGCAGCCCCAGATGATGCATCCTCGTGGCGAGAAAGTCGAAGAGAGGAAGCTGAGCGTGACGACCGCCGCGAGCGTGACGACCGCCGTGAGCGCCGTGACAGAGATCGCAGAGAAGATCGTGAACCCAGAGCTCCAGCCAGAGTTCAGGAGGAAGGTAAGCAGAACTTACCATAAAACATTCATGCTATCACACTTTATGCTTCCAAATCACAACTTTACATCAATTTTGTCATCAAAACAATTAATTGAAACTTCTCCAAGACACACGCTATGTACTTAAATGAAAATTATACCCATAGACGGAATAAAATCAATTGATGTAGTAAACAACATGTAATAACAATGGGGAATTTACTTTACATACAATGCCGCTGAGATCCAGAAAGATCTGGGTCCAATCCACTCCCATTCATTTTCTATCATGAAATGCTCAAAAGAAAAAAAAAAAGACAACCTCATATGGTGTCAACAGCTACAACTAATCAAGCTAAATTATGATATGGTGGTCCATCTTAACATATTTCCATAATTAATTAGATGTTAATCCTTAAATCTGTTTCCTGTTCAATTGATTGGAATGCCTGACCTACAATACAGTCTGTGGGTGGCTGTATAGACTGAGTTCTCAGTAGTTCCACCCTCCCCTTACTTCTCCAACTCCACCCTTTTATCCAAGTATGGTTTCTTCTGACATCCTGTATGTCATCCTCCTCCCCACACAAATGGCCCTGCACAAACCAGTGGGTGACCTCACAGAGGGTTGCCATTTGATTATACCTCAGAAGGCCTTGGATAGAAACCAAACACCTGAAGCCTCACACAATCGATATATCAATTTTTAACATGTTCTAATCCAATTTGTTGCTCCTTAGGAGGTTCCTGGCGCCGTGGAGGTGAAGAGAAGAGGGAGGAACGAGACAGAGAGCGGCCCAAGGACGGAGAGCAAGAGTGTGATGCTGAAGGAGACAAGGGTTGGCATGTAGACAAAGAAAACCCTCGTCGCATAAAGAATGAGCCAGATGATGATGGTTGGACTACTGTCCGCCGCTGAGCAACCTCCATTCTTCTGTCAATGATTTATTGATTTGGCAAAAAAACATATTTTCCAGTTTTCCATATTCTTCAACATTTTCCAGTTAGCTGCAGTTTCTGATATTTGTTTGGTATTCTTTTGAACTGGATGTGTTCATTGTAATCTACTATTGAAACACCATGTATGTATCATTCAATATTCATCAGTTTTGAAACAGAACCTCATCACCTTCACCATCAGCCAGTCAGTCTGTTTACTCTCTTGCCCATATGCTCAGGAGGGTTAGTACCTTTCATAATTAATACCATTAAAATAAGATACCTGCTTAAATCTCACCAGCTGCCTGTTTGAAAGCATTAGGCTTTTGACTGCTGCTGTTAATGTAAACAATGAATTCAGCTGTCTCCTTTTCAACTAATATTTTTTTTGCTCATTGACATCGAGGGACTTGCATTTCGATGTGCATGCTTGAAGCTTCCTCTTTCTTCAACTTTGTGTGGTTTTATCTGGCTATGCTTAATGTCATACCGGGATGCAAATGTTGAGATCGGAACTTTAATAATAAAGATGTTTGCTCACCACATGTTTGGTTTCTGTCATAAATTATTACCATTTAAGTGAAATTATACAGTCTGTGATGGGGAGGTGGGTACATTTAGGAGTAAATAAAAGATGGAAAAGCATGCTTCAGGAAAGCACAAACAGTGAGTGGGAATTGATTAGGTATTATTTCACATGAAAAACATGGACTTCTAGTACTCAAGGTGCCTGATTTTTCAGTTCTGGTCAGTCTACTGCTGTAAACTGAGATGTATGTGGTTTTGTGATGCAGAGTGAAGAGAATAACTAGCTGGTTAACTGGTTTGTGTTCCTCTTTAATTTTCCCAGCAAAAAAAGGGCCTTTCTATGTACATTAACTTGGTAATTGATGCAGTTATTTGCTCCATGCTGAAAATCTTTGAAACTCAAATTAACTTGGTATTGAAGTTAAAAAAACAAAAACGTTTGTTTTTATATAAAGAAACTGCAACAACGTCTGTGACTTATACGTTAGTACGGCCATTGTAAAAATCAGTTATTTCCGCTATGGACTGCGCCATTCTACGTGGACTTGGCGCGCGCACTTTTTAAACCTGCTGGGGCATCTGAAGACTCATCCGCATTCAAGAGCAATTTTTCCGAGGTTCAGAGTAAAGTGACCACTAGAGGGCACAAAAGCACCAGGGAACGGATCAGCCCGTCGAACTGGGAGAGCAGGAGACGAACGTCAGGAAAGTTGTAGACAGTGGTGAGATTGATCACGGTCATTACATGAATAACAAACAAGCATAATCGTAAAAACAAAGAAAAATAAAAAGAAACAAAAAAAACTCCAAAACGGCATTTTTCTGTTTGATTTTTTTAGACTATCAAAAATGGCCGTTTTGGAAAGACACGCACTGTATAGGTTCTACTCCTACTAGTACTACTACTGCTGCTGCTGCTGCTGCTACTACTACTACTACTACTACTACTACTACTACTACTAGTACTACTGCTGCTGCAGTAATTACAATTATTAATAACAATGATAATAATAACACCAATAATAATTCTACTTACTTGGTGTTTTATTTTGTCATTAAAAAAAAACCAGCTGAAAACTATTTTAACAGTCTAGCCGAATAAATTCTCGGCATCTTAACAATAACAATAAATATAATTATAGCAGCGCAAGTTTCAATCTATTATTATATCGCTCATAATAAGATGTTTGTTCCAAGGTACTAAAATAAAATACAAATAAATGAAATATTTTTTATACTAACTATTTAATATAACTATTAGTGTATCTAGTATGTAGTGTGTCCGTCACACTTTAAAAAAATCAAAGTAACGTACTAACTAAAGTGTTTCTAAATGTATCAGCGTCGTGTGTCCACATCCTGCGTGTATCATTCCTTGATGAAGGCCCTCGGTGCGTGCTCAGTCACAGATCCATCCTCACTGCTCCTCCAACAAACACCTGAGCACCAAATAACACGCAGAGAATCATCCTTGGGTTGTTGTCACATTTATTGACGCAGCGACCCGCACAGAACACCTCTGTCAGGAAAAGCGCTTTTTTCCTGTGGCTCTTCTGAAACAGAGATGATAACGGGGATCGAACATTGAACACTTCATGCACATACATGTCAGCAAAACCGGAAGGAAATCGACGAATAAATGAAACCAACTGACCAATTAAGGTCGTAAATGAGATCAGCGCGTCCATCGCCACATTGTTGTGCGCAATTAACACAAAACAAAAAACACTTTCTAGAAACCACACACGCTCACAGACACAGAGAGACCTGAGAAAATCAGTTTGAACCTGTAAATGCAAATATGCAAGCTGGAGCTTTTCTGCTGCTCCAGATGTGTGCGTTAAATGTCCTGGAGATATATGTGGGGAGGGGGGTGGGGGGGGGAGCTGCGCGTGCGAGATGCCCTTCTCTGGTCGAAACGTGTTCAGTGTGGCGCGCCCGAGTCCGCCTCTCCGCGCCTCTGCTTCCCATTGACGTACTTTTAAAGCGTCTACCCCTTCTCCACCTTAAGCGAGCAGCAGCGGCAGCGACCAATCACCATGCTATTACAGCCTTCAGAGGAAGCTGTTTATGGGCGAGCAGCGCTAATTAGGCTCATGAACTAACAAATCTGCCTGCACCAACACGGCGAGGAAAACGATCACATCCATGGATTAGTCTGGGAGCGGACGAGCACTTTTATTTGGGCTTTCTTGACGCTGTCGCTTGTTCCCAACTACTTACTGCGCAGAAACTTTCCCTCTTTCTTGGGTGTGGAGTATTTTTTAAGCGAGAACCTCTTAGACTTCAGCTTAAACTGGGGATTCTGGACTATCAGACCATGTTTCAACCTACACCCAAGAGGTGTTTTACTATAGAGTCTTTAGTGGCGAAGGATAATCCTGTACCGGCGTCCCGGTCCGAGGAGCCCATCAGGCCAGCAGCTCTCAGCTATGCAAACTCAGGCCAGATGAATCCTTTTCTCAACGGCTTTCACTCCAGCGGTCGGGGCGTCTATTCTAACCCAGACTTGGTGTTCGCCGAGGCGGTCTCTCATCCGCCAAACTCCGCTGTCCCGGTGCATCCGGTGGCCCCGCCGCACGCTCTGGCCGCGCACCCCCTTACATCCTCACACAGCCCGCATCCACTTTTTGGCAGCCAGCAAAGGGACCCATCAACTTTCTATCCCTGGTTATTACACAGATATAGGTACTTGGGCCACAGATTTCAAGGTAAGTTGTCAAATTGCTTCCATTTGGCTCACGTTTATGCACGAAACACGTCGAGCGGCTAGAAGGTGTTACCTGAAAGTCACCAAGACGTAGATGGAATTTTAAAAACGTGACTTTACTGCAGAAAGCGATTTAAATTTTCAGGAAAAATATTTCCACGAGGAATAATTTTATTCGAATTATAAAACATAGTTTCTCTATTTTTAAGAACGAAATTTAAAAATACACGTTTGTCGTGCAAAACTGAGTGTTGCCCTGTCTGTTGGAGCCAAGACCGTCCATTCATGCGAAAAGAAAATACGGCAAAGATAATTTGACATTTTTCTTGACTTTTAGTTGATTTTGTCCAGTCTACTCATGCGTAAAGCTCGGTATTTTTTAAGCAAAGATAAGCATCTTTATAAATGACAGTGCTTTGAAGAAATACTTAATTTTTTATTGGATATTATAAGAGTGAAATTTTGAATGGAAAGAATTTTGTTAGGAGGCAAAATATATGGTTATTTGTGTCTCTGTGATTATGTTTTTTAATCATTGAATTTATTTTAGGTAAAATGAAAATGAGATTTTTTTAGCCTAATTAAAGTCCAAATTGTAATTATTTTAACTGGTTAAAGCTCTTCATGCTGCTTCTATTTCACCCGTGTATATGTGCAGATAATTGTCTTTAAAGTGCACATTGGGTTATAGCCGCACATTCGCAACAAAGTTAATGTCTTAACTTGTTTTACGTTTCCTTTCGTGCGGTGACCTCGTAAATGTTAAAAGTAACAATTCAGCAATAAAAAAACGTTTTTTTTCCCCAAGACAATGCGATTTCCATTTGGCGTCTTTAATTCACCTCAGACATAAATGGATCCGCCGGGTTTTCATCTGCCCTCAGTGTTGTCAGCTGGGGTGCGCAGGCCCTGCTGCTGCTCACAGAAATAATCAGAATGTGGGTTTAAAATTTGTGGTGACGGACCTTCGTTTTCTTCACATTTACAGGTAATGAGACAAGTCCAGAGAGTTTTCTTTTACACAACGCACTGGCCAGAAAGCCTAAACGAATCCGGACAGCTTTTTCACCTTCGCAGCTCCTGCGGCTCGAACACGCGTTTGAGAAAAACCACTATGTGGTGGGAGCAGAAAGGAAACAGCTCGCACACAGCCTTAGCCTCACAGAAACTCAGGTAAGAGCATTTTATTTTTCAATTACACTTTCCTTGGACTATACATTTATTTTATTTAGAAATTTCATGCGCGCTTTTTTGGTTTGGAGCTCTCGTTTAAAACTCCCACCACTATAAATGTATTTATTAAAGTCGTATTTTTTAATGATAGAATGTGACAGGTCTGTGACATTCTTTCTGATGTTTTTTGACATGGCGTTTTAAAAGCATGCGGCTCTAAAATGAAAATGTCTCCACATGACAATTATAAAAAACGCGGCTATCAAAACATCATTTAAAATAATCAGAAAGTAAATAGTTTCTCCACAGCAGAGTCCATAAATACATGCTGTCAATCGAAGACAGAGGCTTACTGTTGGATCAAATCCACTGTCATTGTATAGGCCTAACCTCATTTTAGGAGGGGTTGAATTACTTTGTTTTGGGGGGGAGAATGTTGCCTTTCAAACGGAGGATAAATTAAGCAGTTAACCATTTTATGGGGAAGGCGACACAAAGAGCGAGGCGGCTTCAGTGAATTCCCTCTGCCATATTTAAGATGTCGTTTGAGCCCATCGGCCGCTGCCTTTTGTCCGCTGTGTCTGCTATGGACGGCGGGGCCTTTGGAGGAGCTGAGGGGAGAAATGAACCATCACCTACTTCAATTAGTTCACTGAAGGCTTATTAAAGGCACCTCAGTCGCCTTTCGAGCGCTTTAAAGAGCGGCGGAGGGACAAAACAGCGGCGGGCAGTTTATCGATCTGGATGTTAATTCACTGCACCATTTAGCACGTCGATGTAAAGTTGCGTGCGTGCGGGTGCGTGCACGTGTGTGCGTGCACGTGTTTGTGACTGTGTGTCAGTGGCTGTATTTATATTGACACGATATCTTGAAAATATTTAGAAAATGTGCTCTGACCTACTTTTAGGCGAAGCATCAAAAGTTTTTTTTACAGATATAAAATGTTTGTGATGAATTCTATACAATGGTTTTATTTTGATCTTTATTCCCCTTCAGTTATTTATGTAGGCGTGCTGAAATCGTAAGATAATTCGAGTTTTATTTTTAGTTGGCTGACCTTTGCGAGGCCACTCACTTTCTGGCGTTAGCGTGATCAAATACAACATTGAGAAACAATTTGTATGTGATTTCGGCATTTCGATATGACTTAGATGTGTACTTTCCTCAGTGATCCTTGTTTATTGAGGCTGCAGTTGTGCTCACCATCACCAGGCCACAATTTACGGTTTTGTAATTGCTGTATCCACTGCAACGCTGGCCCTTATCTAGCCGTATCACACCAGCAATGCCTCCTTTTTACGCGCGTTTTTACGCACCGCGCCGCAACATACTTGATCTGGTGATACTGATCCAGCCTTTTGTTTACCTCATCGGCCCACTCTCTCTCTCCAGGTAAAAGTGTGGTTTCAGAACCGGAGGACGAAGTTCAAACGACAGAAGTTGGAGGAGGAGGGCTCTGAGTCTCAGCAGAAGAAAAAAGGATCGCATCACGTAAACCGGTGGAGACTGGCGACGAAACAATCGAGCCCGGAGGAAATTGATGTCACTTCGGACGATTAAAAAAACTATATACACGTCTGATTGAAGGAGGACATGGATAAAGGATGCCGTACAGAGACAGTGAGAGAGTACAAAGCCAATGTCACATCTCAGATTTCTTCGGAGATCGGCAGCTGAGGGTGAGAGAGGCCCGGCCGGTGGCACAGCTGTCACCGCGGTGGTGTCTGTCAGTCCACGTCACCCAGGAAAATGTGACGGAGGTGTCTCAGTAGCTGAACCCTTCTACACACACAGTCCACCACTACAATCTCACAACACCTCTTTTCCCCTCCAATTCATATTGGACGTTTGCACTTCAGATTTTTTAAAAAACAAACAACAAAAAAAAGAAAAAAACATCAAACATTTCCAACTCAAGATACCAAAACTCTAAACTGCTTTTGTAAAACTTGAACTGCATGGCATAGATTTTTTTTATTCCCTTGTAGTCGTTTTAATTTGACAAACCAAGAAGATAAATACCAATTTTCTTTTAAAATTTATTTTCAAACTGAGAGATGTCGTGCTTCTTCCTTTATACAAAGTGTGCAGTCTTTAATTCATGATTCTCGTGTAAAAGTTATTGTGAACACATATGAAGTAGCGGTGCTGCGTTATAGTGTTTTTTTAAAGAAAAGACAAGAAAAAAATCGATCAAAAACGTTTTTTTTTTAAATAAGGAATAAAACCACAGATGAAGTACTTAAAGGGAAAGCATCAGGACATTCCTTTAACCTAAAGCTTTACCAATGTGTCGCGGTGGCCCCATGCAGCCCTGTGTCAGGACTCAACCCTCCAGTGAAAGTTGCCACGAAGGATTAAATGCAAGAATTGAGAAAAAAAAATCTTCAAGCACTGAGCGTATTCCATGTACAGAAATGCTTAAAAAAAAGTTAATGTCTCTGTTAAACTCTCTTTTACAGAATGTAAATAATTTATAATTTTTGTGTTTGTGTTAAGTTTGCTACAATTCTAACACAAAGTATACTTCCAAGAAGTATGTAATTGTCAATATTTTGTCAATAAAGTTTTATCAATATGTTGCGCGCAGTACAAGTATAGACCTTTGATTGGAAGAGCTGCTGAAGGCCTCTGGTGACAGGAGCTTGGTTGAAACTGCTGCGCTGTTATAGTGGGAGGGAATGTAGCGTCAGTGGACTGCAGAAGATGCATTTGGCTTAAGAACGGACCTGCAGTCTTCCTCAGCGCTGATATTTAACCGGCGGTGCTTGTATTTTTTAAGCGGTGTAGTGCCTGGCTCGCTCCAGTCTCAAAGAGTCCCTGCAAGCTTTTGTGAAAGTGCAAATCAGTTTAGGCAATTATCATTCGAGTAATATGAGGGGGGAAAGGGGATGCATTGCCCAGTGGTCCACTTTAATCTTTTAATCCACAGATCCAAGGGGGTTTGGTTGGACATAATTTAGTACAATCTGACTACCCCTCACGACGCGATAAGGGAAGGTTGCGATGTGCCGCAAAATAGGATCTTTGTTTAAAATCTTGTGTGCGCCGTCGCTCTGCGATCTGCATAAACATGACATGGTTCTCTAAGATCCTGGCGACGAAAACTGAAATAGGTTATTTACAGCCCAGACAACATAAAACAAAAACGTTTTAAATAGATTATAATTTTGAATACACAACAAACCCAACTTTACTCTTTTCTGGTGAGAGGTGTTTGTTAATTGTTTCACAGAGCTGTTTTTCGGAATTGCAAGGGAGGTGGGATATAGGGAATTCTTAATCGGTCCAGATTATAACAGCAATAAAAATCTTTAGAGAATACCATTAGCTTAGGAAAAAAACCTAAAAGCTTTATTACAAACCCAGCTTTGAAATAGGAGGGATTAGAGGCCTGAAAGGGTCCCACAATAGTTAGAAGAAAAGGTTTCATGCTAATGAGGTTAATGCCCTTTGTATCTCCGGACTCCACAACTTCATTACTCCTATCTCGGGCAACACCGAGCGGCTCAGAGCCTCACAATCCACTCGAGCTTTTCCCTACCCTGCCTCTAAAGAAGGATTTGATAGCAGTCCTGTTCAAACTAGATAATTATATCTTTTCAAGTTGGAATTAAGATAAAGAAAGTGCAGTGGAGGCGGTGAGCCTTGATCCGCCGCAAACAAATTTGGCGCACCCCTCCACTCACCCACCTCCCTCATGTGTGGGGCTGTATGGACACAGCAGAAAGGACAGACTTCTCATTAGTGACTCCATTTGATCAATTTTACTCATTTTAACCTGGAACCATTCGGTCTTTCAGTCTTTTCAGGCGTTCTATTGGAAATGTAATATTGTTTTGCGGACAAGTAAAATTGTTTACATTTTTTCTAATTGTGTAGTCTAGTTTATATTTTAAATTTATTGTAGCAGCAATTTTGAAAAGAAAAAGGCAGACGTATCGAAGTATTTTAAATAGAAAAACGTGGATTAATCACCATTATCGTCATCAGATCTTGACCCATATTAAGAGTAAATAGTGGTCTTAAATGAATATGTGACAGAACTGACCCAGTGTGTGTCCCGGTGTGTAAAGGACCCGGACTATTCTCTGTGCGTAAAAGGCCAGCTGCCTGGGGCCCTTCGCTGACCCGCTTATCTAAACCAAAATGCTCCGTTCCCTTCCAGGGGGGTCAGCTGCTCCATAAACCATCTCAGCTCCTGAAACACTTTGATTATCCCTCAGATATTTACGGCCGAGCTGCGTTTGGTCGCTCCGGAACCTTCGCTGCATGCAGCATCCACTGCGCGCCGTGAAATGATTATCAGCCACTGAAAAGAGTAGTCGGTGCTATCGAGTGACCTCACTGACCCAAAACGTCTAATCTGCAATTAGTAGGTATAATTACGCCCGCTGACAACGCTAATGTGAATGGTGGCTCAGGAAGTGAACGCGCTAAAGACGGCTCTGTATTAGCACAGAAGGTCAATAATTGATTGAGCTGGAGTGGCTCTTGAAAGAAAGGATCTGGATAATTTTGGGAGCTCCTAAGTTTAATTTCAAAGAGCATGAGTGTCACACCAGGGTAAAATAAAGTGGCACCTGCAGGCCGACCCTGTCACAAAACAACGCGAGCACTAACTTGATCTGTCCTGTTCGCAAATTGCATCTGAAATTGATCCTTGAAAATGAGCCCTCTTTCCGTGGCCTTGACATAAGGTGGACCGATAAATATACAAACCTAATGAGCAATTACTATACAATCACCATTCAAATAGCTTACATGATGATAAATTAAACATCGGAGCCCCGGATTCAGTTTCTTTCTTTATTATCTAATAACGAGGGTGGGGCGTTGGCGATACGCCCTCAAGATTATGTTTTCCAAACGCAGCAATTTCCAGTTTGCTATCGGACTCAGTCAGCACTTATTGAGTCCCATAATTCTCGGATTGAATCCAACGGCGAAGAAACAATTTTAATTGCCGCTTCCTTATTTTAAATCTTATTTTTTTATACATAAATTTATTTAACAAATTAGGTTTTTGAAATACTTACGCTCGAAAGGCCGTCTCAAATGCAACATCAAAGGGGCCTTCTGCGTTCAAATTAAAATTTCCACAAAGTAACATAACATAACATAACATAACATAACATAACATAACATAACATAACAGCATGTAGCTTTCCCAAATAAACAACAAAAAAGCAAAAGCAGTCATCATGCCATATGTGCATGGCCTCCAAATAATATTTTTTATATGAAAAATAATTTCAATTATAATATTAATATGCACCAAGATGCATTCTTTAACAGACCATGGACTCTGTGTTTTCGTGGAATTTTACAGTTTTTGGTATCCATGTTTACAGCATAACACCAAGATGTGTTGCAGTGATAAATGTCCAGTCCACCATGTAATATTGATTGAGAGCTGCAATTCAGAACTTTTTCCCCCCCCATCCACACAGAGTCTCTTTCTGTTTCTGTCAGTCCTCCATCCCATAATTCCCTTAAATGTCCACAGTCACCTCCAGCCTCAGCCTGAACTCAGTCCGTCACAGCCATGCACAGTCACTGCTCAGTGCTTCAGACAGTTTAAGGCCTTTATTAGCCCCAACTATTTTCATTGGCTGTAACTGTAAACATTTATTTTCAGTGCATTAATATTCTTATGAATCGGTGCTTGGCCATAGGTTTGTTTTCTTTAATGATAGGGGAAATTTGGCTGTAAGGTGATGCGGATTGATTTGCATATAAGTGTTTCCCGAATATCCACCAGAACTGAAGAGAACAATTGTCAACCCTCCTGTCTGCTGAGGTTCTACACTCAAAACAATTTATAGGTCGTATCTGCAACCAGCATTCCCCTCAGCACACTAATGTGTAACATATGTTGGACTGTACACCTGATAAAATACCTCAGGGGCCCAGCAGTTTGTTAAATCCTCAATTCGCTCCCTAAATAAAACAAACAATGGCCTCACTAAATATATCACATGTGCCTGATGAACTATTTTGTGTCTCTTGACCTGTCTGTCCCCCCCACATCATCGACAGTATCCCAGGCAGCAGCATGCTACAACAAGCAAGTATTTTTGAGAATGAGGTCATATTTCTAAATTCTGCATTGACTTGCTGAAGTTGTTTGGTGTTTGAAATGCAAAAGGTCAAGATTCCCCTGCTTTAGTTTTGTGACATTCCATGTCAAGATGAGCTCACATCTAAATAAATTAGCTGTCATCTACAGTGGAAGCGTTACTCCACTTCTCTTCAGCCGTTTCATCTCTGTGAAAGTGTTGGAAATGTGTCTTCAATTACAGCTGAAATGTAATATAGCTGCTAGCGTCAGGGCAACAGAAAAGACAGGTGAAATTGTGGGCACCTGTTCCTCTGTCCCTACTTTGCACTCAGCTCAGCTTTACTGTGTCTCCCCCTTTTGGTAGCTGGGAGGGAGAAAAATCTGACACCCCAAAAACATGAAATATCATGTTTCTGCTGGCTGAGTCAGAGGCAGTTGAGTGTTCAGTGTCTGGAAAGAGAGGCCGGACAAAATACCAGCGGTGGACTTCTTGGAGAGCGGTCTCTGTGCAATTGGATGGCGTATCTTTTTTCCCAGTACATATTTCAATTATGCTTGTTGAAAATAAAATAGTAAAAATAAGGTTTTTTGAAACAGATCTGAGTTGAAAAAGAGGACAGAAACTTCACACATTTTAATAATTCTACACTCACTCACTCATATTCTTACTTTATAGTCATCCTTGTATTGCAGTACACGTGTCAATTTACACAAATCATTCAGACACACACAAATCACAGATCTGTATATAAAAAAACAATGTATACAGATATATAGTTTATATATGTGTATATATGTATATACATACGTATATGCAATGTTTTCTATTTTATATTATTTCTAGTTTAACAGATCTAAATCAGAAAGATAAATCTAACAATTATTGATATTTAAAAAAAAAAAAAATATTTTAAGTCCTCAGTTAGTATGTGTTGATATCTGTTGATATCTATTTATGTAATTGCAATAAGACAGGAGAGGAATAAAATTAGTCCTGTGGTAAAATGTGAAAAATAGTTTTCTTTTAACTTTTGATTATTAAATATTACTTATGAATGGTCATACTTTTTCAGGGCAACAATACGTTTAAGACTTATGGGGATATTTGAGTACATGTTCACTGATATATTTTAAATTCTGCAATGACCAAACACTCCAATGTTTAAAGTTATTTTAGTGAAACAAAAATTAAAAGTTTTAGAAATATGATAACTGAAAAGATATCTCTGATCTGTGGGTAACATCCAATGATGTCCACCTGGAGAAAGTACTAGCAGACCCCAGGTCAGTCACAATACACCTGGTTCATACACCCAGGATCTTCTCAGCTTGACAAATCATTTTCATAAAAGGCCAAAATATTCTGATTCATACTAAGAATCTAATGTGGTCTGGTCTTTGTTTCTGTTGTGGCTAGATGCATTTAAATCGCATGTTGAGCACAATCGTTTCATCTCAGGAGCCTGCACACTGAAGACATCGCAGCTGAAGCCAGACGTGAAGCACACAATATACATGAGTTTTAAAAAGAGGACTGAGAGAATGTATTTGCATCTTTTTTATAGCAGCAGATGTTCTCAAATTCCCTTTCATAAAGAAAGTGCAGCCATGTGTTTAGAATGTGTAACTGCTGCCAGACATCTCCGCACAGAGACGTTTAAACAATGTAGAAAGAGAAGAAGAGGCGTTTGGATATTTGTTCTGAGGATAAATGTGGTGTTTCAGTATGACTGCTTGACAGGAGGTATGAATCATTGGTAGCAGTAATTCGGGTTGTGACACCTATTATGGACTAGCGGACACCTCAGCACCTCAGCTGAGGAGCTAGGCAAAATTATACCTGCTAATCATTCACTTATAATATGCCTCAACTGCACTGCTGAGCATAGCCACTGAAGGAGGTGGGTGCTAACATATGATCTCAAATGTCCCACAGTTGCCTTTTAATTAATATTCAGCAGAACTTGACTGTGTCTCCCTAATATAAAATGCCTATGCTTCCATTGGTGGCTGTGGCCATAGCGTTATGCAAGGAGACCTTTGAAGTTCTGATGGTACAGGCCAAGAAGTCTCCAATGCTGATTCTTGCACCGTACTCGATTATGCCTCAGCAGCAGCTCAGGAGTTGTCTGCTTTACCTGACTCCTGCTGATTACGGCTACCATGTAATTACATCCACTGTGAACAGGTAAAATGCATTAAACCTGCAAAAATGGCCACTCAGTCCATAGCTGTCTCTGACCCACGATGGTGGACTACAGGTCCAAAAGTGGTTCAACTGTGCTTGGGGATCCAATAAACAATGCAATGGTAATATATGCATTTTAAAGTCCAATTACTGCAACAGCAAAAGTTGCTGCATATGTCCGTGTCACAGCCTCTTCCCCCATGAGGCAGAGCTGTGTATTTATAATTGTATGAGGGTGTGTAAGTACTGCAGGTTATTTTGTATTTGGTGGTGAGTATGTGCCAAATCAGACCACTTCACACATGAAAGTCAGCAGTAGGTCCATTTCACTTCACTTATGATGGATCTAGTTGTCCTTTTACAGGGGACTCCAGAGGCTAGTTAAAAGGTGTCTGATTCACACTATGAATCTAATTAGATCTCTGACTGAGGTCTTAACATCTCAAAGTAAAAAGAAAGAAGGAATAAGGTGCTAAAGCGCCTACCCTGCACCTCCACAACTGCACCTTGACCTCAGTTGCCCCCATTGCCCCCCTTTTCTGGAGAAAAACAAAGTCCTACAGGCTAATGAAGTTTGTAATTAGGGCAATTCTGTCAGGCTGAATGAATAATTAGGTTATGGTTTCTCATGGGTGTTGAGGATGGTCAAGCTGCATGTACAGCCACGAAGAACACGCTTTCATACCTCATCAAGAAGTGAAAGCTGGAAAAGAGAACTGTCTTTTTTGTTTTCTTTTTTTTTAATTTAAACACACTTGATGTCTTAGAATTAGTTTAAGATAAGAGGAGCATGCTCGCAGAGACAACAGAGGGAGAGGTTTCTTCCTTATTTCTTCCAGATTATTATATTTACACACTGGAAATGACATTACTTTTGCTGATAAATTGCTCTAGATTTCTGATTTGTTGTGAAATCAGATATAATTTAAGAGAAATGGCTGCACGACAGGCCCATGCTCTGTTCTCAGTGAACACATCTCTGTTCTAATTATCACATTTACTTCAGATTGGTTGACTGTACCACAGATAAAGAAAGTTCACCTGGCCTCAATTAACTATATTTATCACAGATTATCCCTCCATGAGATTTCTGCTCCGGCAGAAAGATTAGCATTATCAAGAGTCACATTTACAGGATGAATACATTTTCAGACAAAGTGACATCTCTTTGGGAAGAAAAATTAAATCAATGACAGTGTAATAAAAAGAAGTTGGATGAATGTTCCTGGTGTAAATGTTTTTTTCTCCTGTCTGCCTGTATTGGTGTACTTTCACTATTTTTCTGAATTTGATAATTGTTTTGTTCTCATCAGACGTTCCTCCTGACTTTGTTGTTTGGCTTTGCAGTAATCTGACGCCTGAAAATCCATCCGTACCTTGAAAAAGTAGGAACACCCACACAACAGATAAGGGTAGAAAGCTGACAAATTGGTGGATTTGACAGATACATTAGATGGTCTGTGGGGTTAACGTTGACATTCCCTGAAATCATTTACACTGTTTAGACTGGGAAGTGTTCCGCTGCAAGGCACAACACCTGGGCCTTGAACCTCTGACCTGCCTCCCAGTAAGCTGGAGGATCAGCATGGACAGACAGGCCCAAAATTCTTCATTTCCTGTTTCGCCTGCAATGAATCCTTGCCAGGCTACAAAAAAAAGAAAAAAATACCTGTGTGTTCAGGTAATACAACTAACATAAGAAACACTGAACCAGAAATAAAAAGCCATTACATGGAAAAGTAAAAATTTTATTAGTGCTTAACTGATCTATTTAGATGTAATATTAAAGCATTCAGAGTGTTCTTTTACATTTCTAGATATTGACTCCACAAACCCAAATGGAGGCGATCCAGAGGTACAGACTCATTATAGGTTAAACAGAGCAGGTGTTTTGTCAGCTCTGGGCAGATTTGGCCCTTTCATGTCAACTGCTTCCTCCCTTGTTAGTCTTCAGCCAACTAGCATTGAGTGGAGGCTTTGACCAGCCCCAGCCTGACCTCACCCCCCTCTACTCTGCGGGCGGCCTGGAGATAACAAAAAGAAAAGGCTGAAGAACCACTCCAGGAATCCTAAATATTAGTGGTTGTAAATCAGCCCTTTGTGGCCTATGAATAGCAATTATCTTTTTTTCACACTAATAAATCCCCCTGGTCAAAGATAAGATGGTTTCCTTTCCTAACATAAAGTAAAAACAGTATTGAGCAATACAGGGAGCATGTGTAGCACACAAAGCTGGGGATCACACTCAGAAGGAGAAATATGTGTCCTGTGTGTTGTATATCATGCCCACAGTGAAAGGGCAAATGGAACATGATCACAGTGACATTGGGAATTCAGGTGATACTGAGAGGCAAACTCTTATCGGCCTGATCAATACCTGTTAAACATGATTCGCTTCAGTGCACAGTTACTTGAGGGCGGTAGGAGTGCGCACAATTCCTGAAAATGTCACTGGAGCAACGGGTAGGAAGGTGAGCTAGCAGATGATAGTGAGGTTTATTTCATCTGATAATAGCATTCTTTGATTTTTATCTACAGTGGGTTCACATGGACACGGGCGCCTTTGCTTCTGCTCTTAAACAACCATCCAACTGGAACCACAGCCTTACTTCTTGTCTCTGTATGCTGTTGCCGCTGAGAATATCACACCTTTTTACTCCCCAGGGATTTGCGCAATTTAATGGTCATCTTCTATATAGGAGAAAAACACAGCAATCAGCAGCTGTGGGCTGTTTTTTCCCTCCATTAGGTGACTGAACTCTTATTCCACGTACAGACTTAAATTAACCTCATTAAGCGTGTTCTCACACTAGATACATAATTATCCCTGAGAGGAAAGTCAGTGCTAATACAAATTAGAAAGATAATTAAGCTACTGAGACTGGCCGTTGCATCTCCCAGAGCATTGGACCAATAGAACCATTATGGTGAATTAGAGCATTTGTTTACAGTCACAATAAGTACCTTTTCACCAGTGGCCATGTTTGTTCAGTCCTTTATAGTTTAGTACTTTATAGAGTTCATATGCACCACCATTATTTCTGATACTTTCAATGTTTTAACTGACATCAAGAACATGACAAACACTTCTTTTAATTTAATATCTTAATGAATTCATGGATATAGATATATAAAATAAAAATAGTTTCTTAATTTTTAGTTTTCCACATATTTTTTTTTCACAAATGACACTAATAACTAAAGCTATTTAAAGCATTTTTTCCTGAAAACTGTAGAGTGGTGGAGGAAGTAGCAAAGAAATTGCAATAAATAAGTACTTAAAAGTTGCAGTTAAGCACACAGATGTTCAAAATCATCTTGTTCAGTTGTAATGACAGAAGAGACTCGAGATAGTGTGCATTACTTTCTCCACAGTGTGAAGATGACTTGTTAATGGGCCTTCTTGTTAGAAGCCAAAGAACTTTGAATCATTCTGAGGAAAGAACCTTTGGGGCACTCATAAAAATATCAATCTAAATGACAATTCCCCTCTGTAGTGTGTGACGCATCTGTTCTCTCCTGTAAAAGAAAGTGTTTTAGTGCTTTGAAAAGTCTTACAGCCACTTGAAAGATGCCTTAAATGCTTGCCTCGCCTTTGCAGTGCACTCATACAAGAACAATAAATCTGGTCGATTCCTACATTCCTCTTTAGATCATGAGATACGTGAACAGCAGTGTAGAAATCTACTCCTGCGCGCACATAACAAACATACATGCGGCCACTCAGGCCTTGCCGTGCGATTAAAATTGGGTTTCACTTTCTGGCCAAACTATGTCAAGAAAACGATAACCTCCCACAGCTGGAGGGAATTTAAGACGGCAGTTCTCTTTTGTCACAAGAAGGTAGTCTACGATGCATTTGAGTGCAACATACCAGCTTACGACAAAATTATTGTACAGACTTCAGCTGCAAAATACAGCAGCCTCTGATGTTAAGGTTTAAGCCAGGGACAGAGGCCAGTTTTCTTTATTCTTCATGCTAAGGGGAGTGAGAAGGAGAGAAGCGCTGCTGGGTTTGTGCCAGTGCTGCCTCCTGTGGTTTCACGCATAACAACATTGCATGCACAGGGCTCTGAGTAAGCATTGATTTAAGAGGGTACTTCTTCTTTCCACAGATTTAGCAAAACAAGCCCCCATGTTTGGATAGACCTGGTAAGCAGCTCACTGACCTGAGCAATGGGTCAGATTAAGTCAGAGTGCCCCCCCCCCTCACACACACACACCCTCACATACACACCCCTCTTCCCTCTCCCTCTTTTCTTCCCTGCCGGCCCTGTGTAGAATGAGGAAAGGGAAAGTGCTCTTCAGGGCTTGCCAGGTCAGAGGAGTTACTCAGGAAAACAGGAAACTGACAAGAGAGACAAATTATAGGTGTCACCCAACTATGGTCATCTAAAAACTTCACCACAAAGGTCAGTCATCTGAGTTATATTTACAAAGTAACTGAACTTCATTAGGATGTATTTTTTTCAATTAATTTTTTTTCGTTCAATTTCCTAATTTGTACTTTTCTTTTATGGATTTAAATAACTTGTCAATGCAAACCTAGCCAAGGTAAATCTGTTATCATGAAACCTGCTCTGGTATGAACCTGGGATAACGGGTGAGAAGAATGTTCTTAGTGTAAACCAACCATGTTAGTCCACAATTAAAAGAAACATTAACTCTGTGTTTTGTTGTGAAACCACAAATAAAAACACTGGGAATGGCAGTCTGGACAGATATTATCTATCAGTGACTGTTTACTGCTGAGTGACTATTCACAACAAGTTAGTTAAGCATTTTCTGTGTGTGTGTACGTGTGTGTGTGTGTGTGTGTGTGTGTGTGTGTGTGTGTGTGTGTGTGTGTGTGTGGGTTGCATACATGCAAGCACTGAATGAATATCATTGCAATATATTTATTTCCATCTATATATATACACACACACACATACACACACACACACACAATTTCTTTTGGCTAGCATTTTAATAGTTCAGGAATAATTTATTCAAATCTATATGTGTTTTTCTTTACAATACACACGTATGATAGGAATGAAACATTATTTTTGAACATCTAACCTTTATATTTTAAATTGTATTTCAAGTACTCATAATGGCAAACTATTATTGTATCAGATACTTTCAGACACAGCATGTTTTATACTTTGCTTCCTGAGCCAGGTACTTTTCTAACAGTGTGTCAGTAAAAGGTGCAGAATAGAGAAGCTTTTGGCCAAAGGCAAAGATAAGAGTGGTGTGTATGTGTGTGTGCATGTGTGTGTGTGTGTGTGTGTGTGTCCGTGTGCATGTGTGTGCGTGTGTTTGGGGGGCAGGTAATCAGTGAGCGATCTGGGGTGGTGTTTAGTGGTTCTGTAAGATCTGCTAAACTAGCCCTAATTTTCCCTGTTGTAGGAGATGTGTGAGTTGAGGTGGAAAGGGGCAGGAGGAGGGGAGGCCTTTGGTCTGTCAGAGTGGAGTTAATCTGAACCTGGGGCAGCGCGTTCACTTTTGATGGAGGCCAGAGATAGGATGCTGAGGCAGAGCAGGAGGGGGGAGGAAGGGGGTGGATGAAAGATCACCCACACCTGCGAGGGGCTGCCGAAAGTTACAACTCACTCAAAGAGGCCTTTTTACCGCAGCTCCATTTGTCAAGGATGATGAGGCAATTCCATTTCTGTTTCCAGTGGTGGCTCATCATGCACACCCACTGACACAGGATAAAGATTTTATTGATTTGTCTTGTCACCAGCAAATATTTTCCAAATGTAAACAAATTGCATATTTCCAGGGATATTTCCAGAATATTTCTGAGAAATTTAATATAACTAACAATTATTTTGCCTGTCTTTTATATTTTATTCTCAATATCCTCTTTTTTTATCAAGAGTTGTCTGGGTACAAAATCCCCCATAATCTTTTTGAACAGAAATATGAAGTGCCACCCCTTGAGATTTGCTCTCTTTGGTCCTGTGTCATCCATTCATCGGCTCTGAGATTCTTCGTGGCAGTTTTGTTGATTAAAGGCCTTTTTAGTCTTGCATCATAAAACACTGAGACCTAGAACAGACTGGTGCAGCCATCATCTCCTGGACAATAATCATCCAGAGTAATTTACACTTGCAAAAAATGTCTCACTTTGAGGACAAACTGTTTACAGAAGGTAGTTTGTACATTTATTACAGTGAATGTGTTCAAGTGTTGCAAGTGAAATCTTCCACAAAAAATGTAAGAGAAGATTTAATCCCCCTCCTCACCATGGCTTCATCTGGCCATCATGCTTTTTGCTAGGGGAATGCCCCCCTCCCTCCTCAATTACTATCTTTGCACTGCACCAGTAGCAGTACATCTGGATCCTGTGTGTGTGGCAGGTGGGCAGAATTACACGTGTGGGCACAGGAACTATGAAAAACAAATGTCCTCTCTGTCCCAATATGACATGGTAAATTCTCAGGCAGAAGTAGCTTCTCATGAACAAAAACATATGGTGGCGCGAAGAATCATAAAAATTCTGTTTCCGGTGCCTCAGAGTCCCACTGAGACTAAAGTATCAACTTAAGTCAAAGAAAGAGTGTATTCTGTGAGACAGCAAACCTGTAAATTATTATTCAGACAAGGAAAATGACCATCTACTCTTCCACAGAGCCCATTGAGCTCACAGTCAGGAGCAAACGCAATATGAAAGTTCACAAGCACATACTCTAAATGCACCTTGTTAATTGTGTACCAGTGTGCTGAGATGTTTTAGTTGCCTCCGTGTGTGTTGTAACTGCACACTTTCAGGTAACTTTCAGGAGCTGTGCAAGTGCTCCCCCGCTCCAGGACTGCCAGACTCATAAATGGGAAATTTGTAAGGATTTGGAATTTCACAAATTTCACTTGCAAATGAAATGTTTAACATGTTTGTCTGCAAGGATTAAGAGTTTGGATTTAATGTGTGTGCAGTGAGCAATAAAATGCTTCCCAATGAAACCAACTGCTTGTACTTTATATACACTGAACTGTACAAAATATCAAAATACGAATTTAAGACTTGAGGTTCTTAAACTGTTGCAATTACATTACATTTCTGGTCATTTTGGACTACAATGCTCCACTTTATCAAAAAGTGAATCTGCAGATGATAGATCAGATTTCAGATGCTGGGGCAGTTAAGACTGCATTCAAGAATATCAAGAGTAGCTGAACATGACCCAAGGTTGGTGATGGATCTATCTTAACCCTTAACACCACAGCCGTGAGCCCCCTGCTGTTTACCAGCATGTGGCCACCAGCAGTCAGACAAGAGGGACTTGCAGGAGAAAATAATGGCCACATCTTTACTTCCCTGTACACCTGCAAGCCATCTCCTCAGCTGTAAACTGGATGAAGTGTTAGTCCCAGCAAAAAAACAGCAACATTCAAACCACTTGAATCACCTGGAAGAGTCAGCTCATCCTGCCAGATTCTTCTTTTTCCTGTAATGATTGCGAACAGCTGACTGGTGGGTGTTAGAACGTGTTGCTGGGATATTTCACCACATGGAGGGCAGACCAATTGTGTGTACAACTCCATCTTTGCAGGGATTAGTGGTGCCATTAAGTGATGATGAGTTGCAGTGGGGGGCCACAGCCACTGCTCCCTCATTAAATCGCCAGCAGCTTGCCTTTATCTCAGTACTGCTCTGCCATCATACCATGCCAGCAGCCACGGTTCTCCTGTAGGCCCCATCACCTTTACAAAATTTAAGGAAGTTTAATTGCATGTATTGTCAACACCTGTGTGTGACAACAGCAACATCAGGAACACTGAAAACGCAAAAGTGGAGATAAACCAGGGTGAAAGAAGTCGGAGAAGATGTGGGGAATGAAGTGTGTTCCCTGTGGTCATTGGAACACTTGGGCTGTGACCCTCAAGTATGGAGAGCAGTTCCAGTAGATTGCAGTGCTAGGAACAGCCAAGATACAGGAGTCCCAAGCTCCCAGAGGATTTGATACCAGAGCAGATTCCAGAGCTTGAGGGAGGAACAGGCTGCCCACTGAGATTTTTGGTATTTGTGTATATATATATATATATATATATATATATATATATATATATATATATATATATATATATATATATATATATATATATACACATACACATCATCAATGGCAACCAGTAGTCATGTGATGTCAATGAAAAGGTTTGTAGAGTTTTAGTGATTCATCACAAAGTGGTGATTCTTGTTCTCTTCGTGAAGGTCCATTGGTTTTGCAGATGTGTACAGGCACACAATAACTCACAATTTCATTGCGAATTAAATACAAACAAGCAGAGTAGACTTGAGATCTATGAGGGTGCTTAAGAATCAGAGATGGAAACGAGTCAAATGCAAAGCCAACATGGCAAGAGAGGGGAGGCTATTACAGTACAATGACAAAAGCTGGTTAGATTGGCGGAAAAGCCATTCGAGAATAAAATGAGTCAAGATGAAACAACAGATCAATTGTGACAATTTTCCATTGATAACAGGTACCTCATCAATTAGGATATAAAACTAAGTATGGAGTAAAGGTGTGTTTGGTAATGACAAACAGCTTAGAAAACTGCAAATGATGAATGTGTCGATTTCACCTTTTTAACTAATTGTCAGTATGTGTGTGTAGACTTAAGGTGTTCGTGTGAGCAGGAATGTTTTTCTTTTATGAGGAAACTATTTCTTTGCATGTTGATCATGCAATGGTAATAAAAAGATTCATTATTTGAGATTGATGATTTGTTGATTTACTTCTTGTGTCACTCCTTATTCTTGTCCATCCAGTCTCTCATTCAGGGAGGATCAGTAGAATCACGATAAAGGTTATTTAGTTTCAGTGTTTGTAACAACTGAGGGCTGTAATGGTGACAGATTGAAATGGTGACATGATTGAAAGCTACCTGCCACCTCCCCAGGAGGAATTCTTCTCAAACTTCTGTGAAGGCAAATTAATACTTCTTATTTGAATATTTGGCAAATCTAATGAATTCTAGGATATATTCCACCAAGCAAACAATTCAACAGCTGATATGAAGCTTGGGACTCATATTCCTTTCAGCAGTTTTTACACTCTATTTGACAGTGTGATCTTATAGCACTTGAATCTCTTCAAAAATATTTAATCCATCAACGTTATTTTAAGCATAGATGGTAGATTCATAACAGTGTGTGTAAGGGAATCCCACACATCAACATGTCAAACACCGAGCATTGTCTGCTGTGTCAGCTCTTCTTGCGTGTTCTGGCCACATCAAATTGAACAAGGGACTGAGTGCCAACACTGAAAACTGACAGCCAAGTAGCTCACATGTTCAGTGTCTGCAGTAGTTCAGTACAGATAAATGGTGAGTTGCTGTTTACTTAATAGTATAACTAATAATTAATCATCATTTATTTATCTATTTATCAGCAGAGTGTGTAAGTTGTCATGATGTAAAACATAGGACAATGTTGTTTTTTTCAGTATGCTCCTGCATGTCTTTTGATAAGAGGAGACAGAGGGGGTGTGTTCAAAACACTATCCAGAATACCCGAGGCTGTGGCTGCAGGGCACTGACAAGTTCCTCTGAAGACAGTGCAGGGAAATAGTGGGTGGGTCAGACAGTAATGACAAGCTTCCGCACGTCTTCCCAAAAAAACACCCACTTTTGTGATGTTTGTCTTTCCTAAAGGCATAATTGATTTCTGGAAACATTAGACCACCATGCAAAGTTAAGATGACTTAACTGTAATTTTTCAGACTCCTCTCTGGACAAGATGAAACACAGACAGGTCCATTGTCTACCTTGATTTTTCTCTGCATAGCTGCTCAACACATCCTCCCGCACTAAATAAGTGCTGTGATAAAGAGGCAAGCAGGCAGTTTAGTGGAGTACAGCAGACCCACATTAGGCACGGGCCCTGAGGGGACAGAGCTGAGGTGAGGTCTCACAAATACAATTATAAATACTCAAACAGATTTGTGAAATTAGAAATATCACCTAAATGTAAGCATTTACAGATACTAAATATCCATCTGCATTTGTATATTTTTTCCACACCTTTTGTGAACACATCTATAACACCTTAAGACATTGTCAGTGATGTGCCACATGAAAATACAAACTTTAATATGCGATCTGTGTTAATCTAAACTCAGCTGGTGGATAAATAACTGAAATCCCTAACCTCTGTCAATATAAGATATCTGCACTGTGGAATATGAGTCTCATTTCAAGGTAATTAAGATGGTTCCCTTTCCATTTATTTTTTCAATTTACAGGTCTCTTCATTTATATTACACCATACATCACCCCTGGAAATACCTAAATCAGATTTGCATTCCTTGAATCGATTGTATGAAGAAACATGATTGCATCTGCATTTCTTTCCCCCTAAAATTTAGCAGCGCTTTGTTTAATTACATGGCTGCAAACAGCAGTAACACAGAGACAATGAAATCAATCATTATTGGCTACAATTATCCCTGACCCATGGTTGAAAGTTTTCCAAATTCAACTTTTTCACTGTAAAAAAACAGATTGTACAAATAATTGTTGCCACCCTTCCAATTTGTTACTGCATGTTGTGCCATTACATGGAGAGCTGTTGTAGTTAAAAGAGGCCATAATGGAAGATCTCTATCCAAGGTTACATATCTGATTGAAGGGCTTTAAAGATTAAAGAGGTGGCCAGATATTTGGAATTCTTTATGGGATGTTGTTTGATGATGCAAATTGCCTTTTTTCAAAGGTGCTGTCTTCACAACACCAAGACACCAACATTAGTAATATTAGTCCATTCACTCAAATGTATATTTCCTATAAACCACTTTTTTTTGCAGCACTATCTATTATGGGCTGCATTGTTTTAAATGTATCCATCATTCTTGATGCTGTCATTTACAGAAGGTGAAACCCTCATAAATTTCATATTACTCCCTCACGCCTCGTTAAAGGACAAAAGTTGGTGTTACATTTTTAAAAAATTGTGTGACATGACTTTTAAAGAATATAGATAAATGTAAAGAAACAGCCTTTAATTGCACCACATTGATTTCTGTGAAAATGTAAAGACATCAAATGGCCAATCAGTTCCTTCATTAAAAACATTGTAAAGGATTATTTCTCAAATGCAGAAAAAAAACATGGTGCTTATTAAATCAGCACCCCGTCTTCATGGTTTTCATGGTGGTCAAAAGTAATCAGTTTACCGTCTGGTTCTTTCAGGGTGTTAAGAAATCCACTTTTCAGTTGCACAAATAGCATGATAGTTTCAAGCACCCATTTCAATTAATCCCCCTCAAAGTTTTGTGCAGGCCCTTTAGAAAAAAGCAAACCACACTCTTTTAATCTGAAACCTACGGTGGTTTTTCTTTTATGTTTTTTGAGGAAAAAAAGGATTTACCCATAATTCTCATTGCCTACATCCCTTCCCCCAACTTAGAAAAACACATCTGCACCCTTTTTGCACAAACACACACACACACACACACACACACACACACACACACACACACACACACACCACACACACTCACTGTATAATTTATAAAGCCTAAGCTCTTTCAATACTCCAAAATGCCAGATAAACTTTTCTCATTTGCTCCTAATTTGGTCACGCAAGATAATGCCAACATCTGAAGGCTTTTTAAACTGCGTTTTCTAATGCATTCCTGAAAGGAGCTGGCACTGGCACCTCTGCACCTTGTCAGCTCCAATAATTATTTCCAATCCGAGCTAGCCCTTAATGTGCTGATTAATCCAGCCCTCTCCTTGCTGTGAGATGCATTCAGCTCCATTAATTTTTCAAAAAGGCCTCACTCTCTTTCTGCTGGGAGCCCTGCAGATGTCAGGGCTGTGGCAGAGAAAGCCATTAGAAGTTAACACCTCCCACTCCCCAGAGACTGGCATGGACTTTCCCCACCCTCATTATAATGGCAAACATCCATATTAAAGATGTCAGCTGCCAAATCTTGGCATTTCCTGATCTTGGACATCAATGTCTATGCACCCCACCCCCCAGACCAGACAAGCTACATGAGAATGGTTTGAAAAATATAATTTGACAGCTTTCATTCATTTCACAAATTCTTGGAGCTGTTGATGCCGTGTGTCACCGTTCTTTTCCAGACACTCGATCCAGAGATCCCCAGTTTCAGATAAGTCCCTGTGAAACATCCTTTAGAACAACTTGCTTAGCTCTAGCGCGCTCTAATTCAAAGCCATTTGAAATGTGCGCTCCAACACTCTCTCACTCCAGAGCTTTGTGCAAGTCCTCCCCTTATGCAGACTGGTTACAAGCTGTCTGAATTGAGGAAATCCCCCCTTCAACCAGCTTTTATCTGCCAATAGGTAGGTGAATGGTGGAAATTAGGATTCCTGGAGAGACTTGGGATGGAGAGAATAGAAACAAAGACTTCCCCATGTCGGGAACCAATGTCTCTTTTTCTACTGCTTTTCCCTTTCATCCCGAGGGCTCCTGTCAGACAGAGGGAAGGAGAACGAGAGCACATATAATGCCTTTTAAGAGGCTGCCAGTTCTCTCCCATGCGATAAGCTCTGTTCAAATCTCAATGGTGTTTCAGGACCTCGCAGTCACCACTGAAGGCCTGAAAGCATACTCCAGCATACACATTGACACCAATATGCAAACTACACTGAATAATTGTGTACTGTGGCTAATTAGGTTCTCAAAGACAAGAATAAAATCTTTATTTTATATTATATATTTGGATCCAATTTACTTTTGAGTCTGACTGTTTGCATATAATGACAGAAACACATAGACACATAACACACCGAATAAAATAATAAAGAATTTTGAAGACAAAGAATACATGTTAAATAAATGTAAAATATTATACCGCACAAAGTACTGTTATCTCTAGCAAATTTCACTGATGTTTAAGTAAAAAATACTAAATTGTGTGACACTACATCTTATAAATTAATTTGGGGAGTGGGCTGATTTTACAGTACACATAAAGCGCACTGAATCCATTTTTAAAAATCTCTGTCTCACCGCAGGGTCTGTCTCATTAGACTATTCCAGGCAGCAAAGTTCAGTTCAGCGTGATAGAATTTGGTTCGGAATGGTACATCTTGGACTGTTTTGGGTTTCTGTTGTGGGGGTGTGGGTGACAACATAGCAGCATGACACTCTCCCAAAAAAACATTTGAACAAAATTAAACAGGAGGAAGTCAATATCTCCAGGATTATGTATCACCCACTAATACAGAAACACAAAGAGGACTGAATCTTTTCATTGTTTCCTCTCAGCCACAATTCTATATTGATCGGTCATTCATTTATGGTGCTTTAGATCAGGATTAATGACAATACAGGCATGAAGATCTACTACATTAAGCTTCAGTAAAGCTAACCTTGACTTCAGTGACTCTAATGACAATAATTGCTGCTGATTAGACAATGCAGTAAATGCTATTCATATATTTAGAAAATTTAATTTGTACTCGATTTTATGATTCAAAAAATACAGGAAAAGCAACTAAACCTCAAACTTAACAACTTAGTGTTTTAGTGTATTTGTTATTTGCCCTCTATCATTAGTGAGACAATCACAAAAATGCATGAATAACAGCTACCAATATGGAAATGTACAACTCCACTCAACAGTGAAGCTACTATGTATACACTATTTTGTATACAATCCCTCCTGCAAAGTATTCCAAAATCTGTATAAACAGAGGCAGTGTCAAAATCCCAGCTCTTTTCAATGTTAATGAAATGGAGGTGTTAGGATGTCAGAAATCTGTCCAATAACGATAACAGAACAACTCCTGTTTACTCTATACACGCTTCAGCTCCCAAAACCCAAAGTGCAGCCTCATTTACGTGCTAATGTGGGGAGGCAGATAAAGGACGGAGGAGCGATCACATGCCATGTCAGAGAGTCACCCTTTGAACCATCCCTCATGCCGATGAAAAGGAGGGAAATTAAAGAGCCTCAGCAGGTTTACCACCTTTCAAACACAACTCACACTCCACTCAGGTTCTAACATCTGTGACAGTCAGAAAAATAACTGCAGTGATGCACACAGGCACGCAGGAGATTTGGTCTTACAATTATTCCAAATGAATGTTTAGCTGGCACAGAATTAGGCTGATGTTCAGGCAAACAGACGAATATTGCATGAAACAGCGAGTTTAACACAGCATATTAAACACTTTCTAATGTCATTTTTAACTTCCTAATCTTATAAAAGTGACTGAACTGACTGGTTGGACTAGATACAACTCCATTGCACAGATGATGTGTGAGGTGATGTTTAAATGAATGGATGGACATTAGATGTAAATCTAAAGTTAGTTAGTAACTATCTGGTGAACAGTTAGCTGTAGTGTTAAGACTTAATAAGGACTAGCATGAAGGAAAACATCATTGCCTGGATTATTTCTAGAGACATCTATCTGAAAGAATTAAACCCCATATTCATGTGTTGCATTGGAATTGCATGGGGATTGGAAAGGTTGTGAACGAAGCTCCAGCATAGAGTTGTGAACAAAGCCTTTAATGTCAACATAGTTAAATGATCTTTTTAGTGGTGAAATGAAATCTTAAAATGTCCAACTACTGTCAGCATCAGTACTATCACTAAAACTAATTAGATGAAGGTTAAAAACATGTTTTTCTTTTGATCACAACTTTAAATGAAAATGTGTTTTTTTTTCCCTAGTTGAATGTTAATTTAAATTATAATTGGCATTGTTACATAAATCTAAATGTTCTTGTGTATATATGTTCTCTATGATCAGATATATAAAGACATATATAAACATGTTTTTGTTCAATTGGATGGGTGGTTACAGTGTTTTTTAAGAAATAACCCCAAATAGCCTTAAATTTTATAAGCTTGTCAAGTTTGTCCAGTGTGATATTGTAGATACACTATTAAACAATTGTATAACTCATCTTAACTCTTTTTTTTGTTTCTTAAACTTTCTAGCTCAGAAAATAGTATGATTAATGACTAGATGGTAAACAACATGTATTCTCCTAAAATTTTTGTAGCTCTGGTTGTTGAAAATTCTGTTTACCATGTGTCAATGTTTGTCGGTAGGGGAATTAAACATTGATGGTATATTGCCATAATGTTTTGACTGTTTTAGGAAAGAACTGTGCATTAAACACTTGATGTCACCATCTTGTGATGGCTCCTATTGAGTCGACTCTCCATCTGGTGTTCAAAGATGCCTAAAACGGAATGAAGCCTTTGCTGACACTTTATGACCTCGCTTTGTTTGGGGTTAAAATGAGGTAACGGACGACTGATGGAGCATGTGCGTGATCCCAGCTGCACTGCATTTTGGAGGAGTCTCTGCCTCAGAACAGGAAGTGAATTCACGAAATCCTCATGTAGCGTTTAGGTGTGCTGAAGCCTTAAACAAATAGGCCTGGATGTTCTCCATCACCCTGCGGCTCAGTCCTCATGCCTCAGCCGTCCTGCTAATGAGAGCAGCCAGTTAGGCCACATTTGTGGTGCTGCATTAACTGTTCCCACATGCTGCTGAAATCTAAACTAATGCACCTGTAATTTTTCCTCTGTTTGTTAATATTTTACATGCTGGTTTAAGACCTGTGTTACTGAGTCTAAAAGGTTTGTGCAGGACAGCGGTCACAGTTTGCTACATCAGTTCAGTTTCATTTGTGCCTTATGACAGTTTTACAGACACTGACGGTTCCAACTTATGCGTGGTTGTGTAATATGTTCGCATAATTCATAATAACTTCCACAGAAAAAGCACAGTCTAACTGAGAGGTCATTTTATGGTGCAATTGCATTCCATCTGTATGGTTGTGTTTCTGCAGAAAGTAAAACACATGACTAAACATGTACAAGTCATTTTGTTTTCACTGAACTTTACATTGAATGATGAAAGGTAAAGCTCTGATTTTTAAGATATTGGCTACTTTTTTGGGTAATTCATGGAAAACAATCCCTCTGTAAGAAGCATTTATGTTGAATAATATTTCAGTGTAATTATTCAGTGGAGATTTTGGGCAGTAGAACATTTAGACCTTCATCCCATGCATTATGCAGGGAATTAACAGCTAGAGCACTATCTGAATTTGGCAAGAGGAGCTAAGCAAACACCTGAATGGATGAACTGGCAGCCTAAAATTACAATAAATGCATTGATTGAACTTTATTGCATTTTCATTAGAGTTTGGCCAAGTTCACAGGCATTCTAACTGAATGGAAACACATCACCAGTCTCTGTTCTGATTCAGTTAGAAACATAACGTCAAAATAAAAGCAACAAATCCTTATGTCACATCTTCAGTTTATGGATTGGAGAAGTTTCTCTACATTTATATGAATAAAATTCCCCCCCCCCCACACTTCAATGGTTGGAGTTCAGAAAGGGGGCAGGCCAGATTGCGAAAGAATTGCTTTGAGTGGTGGATCGGCATTGCAGGAATTTTTTAATTTCCTGTTACTCAATAATTCTACAATAGTTAGGTCCTTGGACAACATCCTGGTCTGTACCTTGTCTGATCAGCCCAATCCATTGGACAGATGCAGAGGAAACATGCTCTAATCCTTTATCATTGGTCTACAGTGTGGTGGCCCTGTGCGACTGGCATAGCAGGTACGGATCAGAGGTGTAATGGGTCTGAAAATGTGGCTGATTCAGTGATGTCACACGCTTGGGACATACCTCAACACCAACCCCCCAACCCCCACTGTGCAAGTGATTATTTTATCCTCCAAGCTTTTTATGAGCTCATAGTGATAAAGGGGAACAATTCGGCTGTCTTTTACAGGGGAAATAAAGAAAACAGCGAGATGAGAAGCAGAACGAAGTGAGCTGTAAGTGCTTTACAGTCAGGGCGTCGACTTCCAGGCCTCCAGGGTCTTCAGAGATGGGTTTTCTGCTGAAGATCTTTGCCTCCTTAACCTCCACCCTTGCAACCCTCCCTGCTGAATGCTTGTCATGGCTGTTCCAGGTCAGATAAATCACCTGCCATCACAGGTGCTGACCTGTTGTTTATTACTAAACGTTTGAAAGGACAGCCCCGGAGAGGGGGAAAATGCTGAGAGAGATAGTCAAGGGGTTAAAGCACTCGTCTTAGGTCTTAAGCTTGATTTAGCAGCCCCTCTGGGAGGCTGCTGTACTACCCTGAAGAAATGAATGCCAATAAAGCCTGCAATGATAAATGTTTTAGGGTCTTAATTGTTGTCTTAAAAAGAAAAGCGGTGGTATGTAGGTATAAAAAACTGCTATGTGTTTCCTCAGTTAATGCAAACTGCAGTTTGAGGTAGGAAGAGGGCATTAAAGCTTGAAAGAAAATGTTACCGTAAAGCAAGTTTGACAACAAAGGAAGAAAAAAAAGCCTATGTTGTTGGAAAAAGTTCACTGTCATATTTTAACTTTAAATGAAGACAGACTGAGAGGGTTTACGATTGCTCATAAATCCTGCAGCAGATGGACTCAAACCTGTGCAGATACCTGCTTTTTCACCCAGTGGCAATAATTTGTGTGAGAAACTATCACAAGGCTTTTATTCACATGCCATATGCATAAAAGGTGGAGGATTATAGAGGATTATTAGATGAGAACGCTGAATGTCAGAAACGACAGACACAGGTGAGAATGTGCAAAACTCTTTGCTGCTTCATAAGTGGAGGACAATAATTTATAACCTTTGAGACAAACCAGATTTGACAGCTGAGCCTGAGCCACAGCTATCTAATAAATTACACCTTTGTCTCTTCACTCTTGACTTAGCCTCCTGAAAATGTGAGACTGAAAGCACAAGAGGCCTCAGAATAACACCATCCAACACGATACCTTCCACCAAAGGTAAGTCAACCTTAAACTTTTTAAATTAAAATAATGATTGTCTAAACATTTGTACACTTGATTTCTGTGTACATACACCTTTGTCTAGACGCAGCATTTGCCGTAAAGCTGGCAAAACAACATTAGCCTGCGAAAGCGGCACGAAATATCAGTATCAAATGATGTCATCTGCCCATGTAATGTAAAGCTAAGATTGAGCCCGATCAATTAGGATTTGCAGTGGAGCAGAAAATAGCTTATGACAGAGCTAGGGTGGAAGAATACGAGGAAAAATAAACTTTTCCTCACACACGCTCTACCACATTCACAATTTAGCCACACTGTATGCATTTGTCAGAATATATAAAAGGCATTTTTTATATTTTGTGAAAGTGAGATCATGTTGGAAATATAATTTCAGTGAATTAATCTGTGCTTGGGAATCAGGACGTATGCAGTTTTTTTTATGTTTCCAGATTATAAAATGTATTTATATTTTGTAAAAAGGCCTTTGATGTTGTTATGTCCTTTATATTCATCAGCTATCATCTGCCTCAGTTCTATAGAAGTTGAGCATCTGAGGAAGCTTATTCAAGCTTACTCAACTCCTCTTACCCAGACTACAACTAAAGTTGTAGTTTTATTCTGTAGACATATAGAACATGGTTCCTTTGGACTTTTGGTGCTCAAGTGTATTTGTTACTATGTACTGTAGTGTATATGCATCAGTAAAGCATTTGTAATTCACTCTTTAAGCCTCCCTTGTTCCAGAAAATATGTGAGTGTCGCATACTTCTTTTGTCAAGTTGTAATTTACAGAGATGTGTTTAAGAGCACTGCCTGCTACTTAAATTGACAAAACACCATCTGAAAAAGACGTAATGATGACCTTCAGCAAGCTGAGGTTGAGACAGGCATGAGGCTGAAGACACATAATTCCCTGGTAAAATCTTCAACTGTCACATCAGTGAACCTGTAAAGCTAATCTCTTCATAGGCTGTCATTTGTAGCAGATATTATCAGCACAGAGATCGGTCAGTTATTACAAGATAAATGATGAATCAGATAAAATGACTTATTACCTGCTCATCTAGTTTATCACCTCAATCTGATTTCAAAAACTCGATCTCAAACCAAGAACTTCCTCCAGGTAGGCACGTCTGTACTGCAGGTCACTCACACTACTGACAGCTCAAACTTGCATTAGTCATTGTGCAAGAAGCTGAGAACTTGGTTTTGACAGGCAGGTGTAATAAGCCAGTGAGTTGAGATGTCAACTGTAGGTGCAGCCTAGAGCAAATAAGGCCCAACAAATTTCTTAAGGATTCCTGGCATATAATGTAACTCTTTGTTCCAGTTAAACTGCAGAACTGGGGAATATGTTCACGCTTGATGTCTTCTTGTAATACTGGGATAATGAATGTCAAAAAGCAATGGCCATTCCAAATACCTGTTGGCTTCATTCATCACTTTGATGCGAAAGCCACAATCCAAATGCAGTTGTAGCTGTAATTGTTTCACTTAAGAATATATGATTTATGTCAGCTCTAAGCTCTCAAGCACAGGAAGCACAAATACCTGCAAGTGTATCCATGTCAATGATTTTGATCGAGAAATGTTACATACAACTGACAGTCAGGAAATAAACAAAACATAAATATATGAATTTGAAAGACGTAAAATGTCCTGAACCCACAGAGCAGGATGGAATAGTGTGGAGCCCCTGTACAATTTGTCCTCTCGAGTCACAATAAAAATGTGTTAGAAACTATTAATTTTTAATAGTCTTATTAGAAGTTTTATTAGAAATTGTGGAGAGTATAAAATCCCATAAATGACCTTTCACAGTACATGGAATCAATACAAACATGCCAACAACTTCCTATTAATAAATACTAATATTAAATATTGCACATATACATGTGCATATGCATATGTTTGTATACATATACATGTATATATATGTAAATACAC
Source organism: Lagocephalus sceleratus (assembly GCA_911728415.1). Taxonomy (NCBI): domain Eukaryota; kingdom Metazoa; phylum Chordata; class Actinopteri; order Tetraodontiformes; family Tetraodontidae; genus Lagocephalus; species Lagocephalus sceleratus. The sequence continues at coordinate 306,814 of CAJVRN010000040.1, forward strand.
AAAACTTTGTTAACTAAACAGCATTAACTACTGTACCTTTTTTTTTCTTAGACAAAGGTGTTTGCGGTCCAGTGCAGAAGGTAATAGTATCCAGCTTCACTATGTGTGAATGAATGACTCATTCTGAAAAATTACATAAATGTGTCACATGTGAATAACACCATGACACAAACTCATTTTTCTATGTTTTTTCTCCTTTTATCTACCCTATTTGTGAGGGGCGGGGTACACTATACAATGCTAAATGCTGTTAATCCTGGCCTGAGGCTTCAGACAACAGGAACACAAATATGCAGCTGCCTTAATTACCAGATTTCAAAAACAAACAATAACTCAGCCTTAGATAGAGATGCTATTGGGAAACAAACACACCGGGGGCTTATAGGAGGTTATCGGCATATTCTGAATATGAAAGATGGCTGCAAAAGCCCACATTTGTTGTATAACATCCCGTATGCTGTAATTTTGACAGTATGGGATACTGTTATACCTCTGAGTTAAGACGGGAAGTCAGGATTTGAAAGTGGCTGTTTTAGGATTGAGAGATTTATCTTAGCCATTGGAACAAGGTGTGTCTGTTTCATGCACAACTCCAATCCCTCCAGCAAGACAAAGATGTGCTCTGTTCTATGCTGGCCATCTGAGTGTTTTGGCGCAGCTTTTGAGGCTTTGATTATATTTTATGAGGCCTAATTGTGACTGACCCGGCCTACTGATGGCTTCATTTTGCTCCTTCTTGATGAGCGGAGCGTTTCTGGTGATCAGCATGGTTGTCTGTTGACCTCCACCTTCACGAGACATTGAGGGACACGTCTCAAGTTCATCCTCCCCTTGGGTGGTATGGCTCTCAGCTTACCTCCACCTGTTCGCTGGGGCCAGCTCCTCCCTTCACCCCTCGCCCTCTAGCTTCTCTGAGAGAGTACTTAACATACCCCTCTCAGCTCCTTTTACAGCTTTTCAACAAAACTGCTCCATTGTTTACCAACACTAGTCACAGAAAACAGGTAAAACCCAACATACTTTAGTTTATACTAGAATGTTAGTGAAGCTAATGCTTACCTTAAATCATGGATACTAAAGTATTACTTCAAAAAGAAGCTACAATGAGGACTTTCCCCCCCCAGTCATGATAGTGGCAAGCGTTCTCTTTAGGTGGTAACATAAGAATGTGAGTTTAAACCTTTATTAAAGTGCAGAGTCCTCATTGTTTGCATAACCCCAAAGTGACTCTAGAGTCACATTTGTTCTCTAGGCCTCTGTACAGAAGAAAATGGCCGCTGCATGACCAGATCCCCTTTGATGCATTAATGAAAACAAATGAGTGTAACATGATAATATATTGAGGAGTGCCACAGTTTCAAAGCTGACATGGAGGGGAATTGAGGTGCAACCCAGGAAACACTAAGCTATGTTTGTCATCACTCTTAACATTGTCTCTCACACAAATGATTTCCTCCAGTTCACTTGAGAGTATTAGTCTTCTTAGGGGGTTCTATTAATCAAAGGTAGCACGGCTCCATATGTCTTTAACTGACCTTTGTGTCACCACACGCTTACAGTCATACTTCATTATTCTATTTCTAGATGTTTTTAATGATGCAATTCTCTGCTTTACTACCAACAGTAAATACCAGTAATATCTGCAAATCATGTTGAGAAAATAAAACATTTAGCAACTCAAAAGGATTGCTTGGATGGACTCCATTTGCTTTTATGACCCTTTTGCTGCTCTAAATATGGTATGAGAACATGACCCAATTTTTCATGTGTGAATAGAGTTACTGAGCTTTATCCTTTTTATTTACATAAGTATAATTTTATCTGTTGGTATTACCTGTTGTTTAGCTAGACTATAAGTTATTTTCTAGAGGTTCACCTGTTGTTCTCATAAGGAAATCAATGCCTCTCCCTGGCAGTATAATAACATTCCCGTTGGAGAGCAACAGCTTAATTCACTCTTATCACTTTAGGTTGTCTGGCTTCCAGTCAAGCTGGGGTCTGAGAGGTGAAATGAGTTTGGCAACCTCAACTCCAGGCGCGACAAAAGAACACACATCATGGTACAGTTAGTGGAAAAAGAGAGGGAAAATTGCCTGCATAAGCAGGGAAGATAGAGTTTCATCGTCATCCCACTAAAAACGCACACTCGTCTTTGGCAGACTTCAAACACTTAATCGGCAATCATTTTTCAATGAGCCCCAGAGGAGCACATTTTAGTGCTTCACCAAACAGTCTGCTGCTTTGTGCTCTCTAATCCCTCCCTGTTATGCATCATGGGGAGCCAGTGGTCGTTCTGTAGGCGGAGGTTAACCCCCACCACCAGACATACAGACAAGCAGACAAACAGACAAACCAGCTCCAGTCCTCTACTCCATTGCCTCTACTTGGCCTTACCCACAACATCTGTATCCATCAGGAAACACTCACTTTTCTATTGGTGCAGGCCTCAAATTAGGATTGTCTTTTGATCTGTAGGCTGGACAAAATGCAAATGAAATGTGATCCTGTAAATGGCCTTCTCATCTGCCTTGTTAGACTCTATGAAGAGGTTTCATCAGCCCCTCAGACTGAATGCTGCCCCTTCTGGACTCATATCACACATGTGACTGCTTCACTTCACAGGCCCACCCCCCAAAAAAACACACACCATTCTTTCCTTAACCCCTGCTTCACTCCCAGCACTTATTTTTCTTGTGTTCACAATCTGAGACATATGAAGGGCTTAGGAAAAAAAATCTTATGCAAGGAAGTCAATAATGTAAACAGCACTAAATGTGTTCATGTGATGAGAAAATCTCCAGGCTCTGGCTCGTCTCATTAATGAGAAAAGATGAGCGTTCCCCACTGCAATTAAGAGTCAATCTCTTGCTTTAACTCACGGCCCCGCGGCCACACACAGAGCACAAAGACAACGGGCCATCCCTTGTCACTCATCTTCCCTGGGTGAACAATTCCAAAAGAGATGAAATTGGATGCTTCATACATCTGGGCTTACCTGATGAAACTTAACCTTACCTTTATTTATTTATTTATTTATTCATATATGTGCTGTTTAAAAAAAATCAACTGATTTTTAAATCTTTCTCATTAAATATTCATATTCATTATAATAACCACTTCCACAGCAGTGGAGAAATAGATTGAAATAATCATGTGAATGGCATGTTTCCTGTATAAAACTTATTTTATTATAGGAAAAATATTCTGAGCATTGTTGCAATAATACTGTTATCCTATGTGTAATGAATTTCCATACATAAAAATGTTTAACAGAATGTCAAAAATATTAACTTAAATAAATATGTATAGATTTATTGGTGTATTCTTTTTACGCACTACTTTATTTATGGTGACACAATTTCTATTATTATAAATATATATAATGGCAGCTATAATAATGGGAATGTTTTTTTATCTGATACCTGATACAACTTGATTCATAATAGTATAGGACACAGATTTTTTTCTTGTATTTGTAACCCAAAAATATTAGAAATTATCCATTCATCTGTCTATCCATCCATCTATAAATGCAAACATAGATACATGCATACATCACAACTGTTCTAAATATCTTGAATAAAAAATATAGTTGAATAAAAATGTTTTCCCATGCCACAAGAGAATTTGCATTGTAACAAAAGTGCATCTTCATCTCTATGTGTTTCACCAAGCAGGCAGGCTGCAGCAGATGACACTATTTTAGACTGTGTAATACTCTATGGTTTTGATGACTTAGCATCCCAATTTGAACATCAAACATCATTAAGCACTCCAAGCGCAATATTCATCAAACAAGATTAGCACAGCACTCAAAGCAGTGACGGGCAACAACAGACAGATGATCATTTCAAAGAAGGCCATATGTGGGTGCAGAAGATGGAAGAATCTGAACAGAAATATGGAGGACAAATATGCCACTTGAAAACCATTATTCTGTTTATTATGTTACATCTTTTCTTTGCGGGACCAGAAGACTAAACAGGGATTATGGCTGCCTTGTGTGGCTGTCTGTGGATTTGTGTGCGGTTGTGGTCATGGATGTATTCAAGAGTCAGACAGAAAATATTAGACAAGTAAAGGATGGAAGATTGCATTGGGGTGGGTGGGATGGCATAATGAGTGACATATTGTGAAATCTTTACCTACAAAGCAGAGTCTTCTTCCATGCAAATGAGAGTGGCTTGATAAGGATCTGTTTGATAGGACACATGCAGAATATGAGGCAGTTAATTCCCTCATTAGTATTCCACAGGGCTGATTGGCAAAGACCAGAGTGAGCTAGCTGGAGAGTGTGGCTGCAAAACCCAATATTGATTTGTTAAATGGTGTCAGGGAGTCAGAAATCACAAATCTCCTGTCAATTGTTTATGAGGCTGTTTAGTGGTCCAATAGATGCCCTTTGCTTAATTAATACCTCATTATGGAGATGTGATTATATGCTTGAACTTTTAATGGGGTTCAGATTTTCAAAGACCAGAATAAAATGTTTTGACAAACAGCTGAAAAAATAAATGGTATCAGATGAGTTCCACTGCCTTTATTGTCTTTATTGAAAAAAATAGTTTGATGTTTGTTATTATTGCAATATAAAATAATATATAAAGAGCTTTTAAAAGAAAAAGAAATGACATAATCTGCATCATGATGCGGTTTTAAGAATATTGATATTATACCTGAAAGATTTAAGAATACCTGTGGATCAATTGCATGCATTTTTATAAAAATGAATGCTTCCACAAAAGTAAACAAAACAATCTTCTAACCTTAAATATAATTTGTTTTAACAATGCATTCTAAAATTAGAAATTATCATTCCTATGGTGTCTTGAAGGTTGATGTTCACCTGGGCAAGCACACATGCTCTCCCTTTAAAGGTCTGTAAAAAAGGGATAATGCGCAGGTTTATGAGGATGACGGGCTCTTTCGACTGTTGTTGTTATTCCCGGTATTCCTCGATGGCCACTAAAGCGGAAAAATGGATCCCTACTTTGGGTTGAAATATGAAGCCGGGCTTAGGCTCCCTCTCTTTCTCTTTTTGTGTGAAAGGCGCCCAGGCATTTGCTTGCATGGTTATGGAGTTAAATGCTCAGCTCCATGGCTGGGCTTCTGCATGGTTCTCCCCCTCCATTTTATTCCCCCTGACAGGATTAGCAGGTCTCCAGTGTTAGAAATACATTAAGTGGACTTTTGCAGTCACTTATTATGCCTGATTATGCAGCTGAAATGGGGAAGGTAGGCTCTGTTTGTAGTTAAATAACTTCTCAGATGCCTTTTCTTTTCTTCTGCTTTTTTTGACAGCAGCAATCTTCAAAGCATGAACGGGTCAGTGGCTCAGGCACAAAGCTGAGATTGATTTCCACCCTCCTACTCTTTGTTCCCGTGGTTTAAAGAGGACAGGTTTTACTAAATTAGTTTTCCTGTGTTATTAATGGAAAAGCCAATTAAACTCCCATACAGTGGTGTCATGGCTAAACAATGCATCTGCAATGCCTTCCCACAGCGATGGCTGGTACAGCAGGGTTAATTAAATGGTTAACTTATGCTGATGTATAGATAGGATTAGGCTCCATCTGGGGAGTGGGCCACAGAGTTGCAACAGCTGTCCATCCACAAACCAATGTATTCAAGGGCCTTGCGTCCAAGCGATATGTAGAATGTAAAAGGCTGAGGCTGCAAATGTGTTGACTTTTCTTGATTTGACAGATGAACAAAACAATGTTTAGAGCAAAAACAGAGTCTGAAAGTGCTTCCAAGAAAAAAATGAGATTGACATGGGCAAAGTAAACAACCACAAAAAATGCAAGGGAAATGACTGAATTATGTGATATGATGTGTGTGTGTGTGTGTGTGTGTGTGTGTGTGTGTATGTGTGTGTGTTTATCCAACAATACAGACCAATCCTGTGCTCTGTCTATGGACTTACTTTCTGTAACACAGCAACATTGGCCATTTTGTTATTCATTCATTATTTTTGACAATGTAAATGACTCATCACATTAAAAATGGCTCTCTGTGGAGAACAGAATCCAAGAATAATGGGAGTGAAATCACTGGCATTCAGGTTACAGCCCTGTTCTCTTGGCCTGAGAAGTCCCATTTAAAGAATAAGTTAAAGTGGAGGGAAAATTAGTCATCCTCATTTGATGACTGTTATAGTTGGCCATTTACTGACCCACTGTGAATAAACTCCAATTTACAGCAATTATCCAAGTTGAAGACACCAGAGGTGCTGAAAATACTGTATGAAAATAGTTATTGCTGAAAGTTGCTATTATCATGTTCATCAGCTGCAATACCTTATATGTTTACAGCTAAAAATGACTGTACTACACGACGCTACAGCTAAATTAATATAACCATGCATGCAACTTGGATAAACAGTGTATTTGTGGCAACACCAATGGAGAGAAAGGGCCCCCCCAACAGCTGACACAAGTGATCCGTTATTTCTTCCAGAGGAGGTCAGGCACATGGGGCCTCCACACATCACACACCTCAGGCCATGACCACTCAGCAACGCCTTCCCCATCACAGGCCTGGCCATGTCACATCTGGCTCTGAAGACCAGGAAAGCTTTCTTTCCCCCTTTTCAAAATGCACCAGTGGTTCCCATTTAACACCTGTTCGCCCTAATTTCCATTTTCAGGGACGCTGTGGATTTCAAATCATTTATCACTTCCCAAAGTGCTTCCACATGTGTGCTGGCTTTCCCAGTGTGCAGAGTTCCTGCCTCCGGCCAACCTTTTCCAAATGTATTAAAATTCAGTTTGCTCCAAAGAAGTTCAGACACTGATGTTTCATTGTGGTGATGTCTGGTAATTATTAGCCTAAATTACAGGTCTGGCATGTGACTTGACAGGGTGGACTCCATGTTTAAAAGGAGAGATGGGGCGAGGGGCTAGGACCAAGGTGGTCGGTTACGCTTTGTGCACTTTTATAACGGTGTTCCCCAACACTAGGATGTCAGTCAGACTAAAACAGCTTCGCCACCGTGGAAACACTTGTGTGGTTAGGGACCTGAGAAGATCCACTGGGGCCCAGTGTGGGGTGGCTGGGTAAAGGCTGTGTCAAAAGCACTCCACTGTGAGGAGAAGACTCCCACATCGAGCTCTGATGAACATTAAATACCAACTGCAATCCAGTTGATATTCAAGGTCAGAGTTCATATTGTGAAACCAGGATTAGATCGCAAAGTGGAAAACGATTTAAATGAAAGTGAAATCAGATTATGTCTTGAGGCTTTTTGGTCAGCAGTCCCCATACCTCAGCAGCACACCATCCTGCTGTAATTGGCCTTGACATAGCTGGATTGAAGAAATGCAACCAACTGGGAGACTGTGGTCTAGTCACCTGGTGCATAACACTAACAATCCAAAACTATATGCCACTACCTAAAAATATTTCAGTTGCATCATTTAAAAAAGTGGAAAAGGAAAGTAAAGTCACAAAAAAAAACTCTAATAAATCGACTGCTAACATTTTAAATCCAAAATAAGCATTTAAGCATTTTCCATCACCACTTGACTTTTTGTCCAAGGGCATGTGCTACAGTGCTTGGCCAAAAACTCTCAAACACATTCAAAAAGAAACAGAATCAAATGTATTTTAATTAAAAAGAGGAAAGAGCGACATTTGTGTTTACAAATTGAAGTATTTAGGTGCTAAACTCCATTGTCAAGTGGCAAATGTTTGAAACTATATAAAAAGTGTGCTTAATTAAAGTGAGCTGTGAAAATGTGCACTAATCAGATATGGCTGGTAACAAAGTCCATGAAATTACTAATTAGAATTTCATTAAAAGGTACTGCTTTATCATCCGAGGAAATCGTAACCTTTAAAATGCTTTCAGGAAGGCAGTGTACCTCTTTATGTGGGCTAAAAGAGAGAAACGGTTGCCTTTTGATGTAATATCTCATTTAGGATTTCAGTTAAATTGGGCCATTTAAACATGTCATTGTTTTGGATGTAATTTATCAGACTAATTAATGACAGTTATTGCCCGACAGAACACTGCACTCCTGCAGGAAGAGATCACAAAAGCAGACATTTAGCATGGATGAAAACATGCTATTAGGGAGTATTTGGCATAAATTACATCTGTCCCTTTTTTTTGATCCCTCATTTTGGTGATCATTTCATTTCAAAGAGCTGGAACACAAATCATAGTTTCAGGGTGCATTTTCATGCATGTCACAATTTACAGTTTTCTCAAGATTTTACTAATTTGAAATACATTTTGATTATTTTGCAACTGATAACACTTTTGGCTTTTAACCCTGAGAAGTTTGCATCTATAGACAGTATGGTGTGACATCCATGTGGACGTTTGATTACTATTTCTCCCATCAGTGGGGCAGAATGAGCTGTCTTAGCTAAAGGGATCGTATGTCAGTACTCAGGCCTGTTTATCTGAGAGACAGAGGCAGTGGAAGAAAAGACAATCTGTTCTACTAATGCCTTGTAGAGTTCACTCTTGTCTACCCTCACTCAGAAAATCAGTGAGTAACAGGCACAACTGTCGACATTTAGCATATATGTGTGGAAAGCTGATTAGCTGATAGTTCACCCCGGTAACACTCAATAGTCAGAGGTGAATATGGGGGAAAAGTGAAAAATAATACTGTAGGTTCCCCTGGTGTCATGCCCTCTGTAGAGGTGCAAGACAGCTGCAGATGTTCAAAAAGGAAAGCTTCCTGATGCAGAGAAGTGCATTGGAGGGCAATGCCTAGCTTCTGCCTGGATGCCAATTGGTGCACTGTTTGAGCTCTTTGTGTGTTGCCCACACTGAGAGCTAAACTGCCAGTCTGCTGCTAAACAAGGCATGTTGGGAATGCAGCTCTTTGATTTGCCCCGCAGGGTTAATAAACCCTCACCTTTGAAATACCAACCATGGTGGCAGCATTCTGTACCTACTGGCTACATGTGTACACATGTGCTGCTTCTTATACAACAGGAATTCTTGTCAGATGTGCAATGCTTTGAAACTGTAAAGGTTCTGACAGAGGGAGACTGGACAGACATATACCGTATTGTTAACTGTTTATTCATAGTATTTGTTCATCAGTAAACATCAAGGACTAGTATATAAAGTGAATAAACATGTCTAGAAGACTTTAAATTAATTTTATTGTTGATGCCTGAAGCCAACTGATGTCACTGAGTTTGTAGAACACCGTGACTCTTTAGGTGTAAGATAATTTGCACCTTTGCATGGCTAAGGCATTAACATGTGAGTCTGGCAGTACCTGTAATTAAAAAAGATGGTGAAATGACCCTGTCAGGACTGCCAACAAAGTAGAGACTCAATCCTGTTCTAATTGCCTGCCCATTTGCAGAGCTTTGTCAATTCCCTCTGCACATTGTTACTGAAGTGTTGTCGTTTTTCAGTCCATTTGGGCCTTATTAAATCTGTGGCTACAACTTAAGCATAGAGTAAATAGACAAAAGATGAGGACAGCCAAAAGGATGTTTAGACAATTCCTGTGACATATCAGATATGTCCTTACATTACTTGAAATGAAGCCTGTTGATGCCAAGGTGCGTAATCCCTGCAGTGCATGTTGAAGGATTTTCAATCAAACCTCAGAAAGAAAACATTATTTTCTCAGGAGGTAAACTGTGGGAGGTCATAAAATTTAAGCAACTGAACACTGGTGTACAGTTGAGTTTATACTTGAAAACCTCATAAAACTTCCAAGATGTGTTTAAAAGCACCAAACTGAAATATGTGCTAAATTACCCACTGAGAAAAAAAAATCCCCACATCTGTCTTTAGGATGATCATAGAGTATAATCATCATTTTACTATTGGAACACATGCTGTAATAATGCTCTCAGCAGTCCTGTGCTGTACTTCTGACATGATACTACAGCTCATAATGCAGCCTGTAATTATCTGTTTCCTGAAGGTGGAGGGCTGTGTAAAAGTGCCATGAGCACATCACTCTTTCATAAAAATGCTCTTGCTCTCGTCTTGTGCAACGACTCCTCCAGATTAACTCACTGGGCTTCAGTGGGGAAACACAGCATTTTCAGCAACCACCTGGTTAAAGAAACAAAGAACAGTATACCACAGACCACACCTATAATCCATGCACTACACAAACCTGTATTCTTTCCCATGCCACCTTTTTCCTCTGACTGTCATTATGTGGTCGTCAAATGGACAGACTATAGTTCACCCAAGGCTTCTGTATTGGGTCTTAATTCCCACAATCCACTGTGAAAAGCCAGCAGTGTGTTACACCCATATCTTTATACAGTGTAAGATTAAAGAAGCTAAATAAGCATCATCAACATAAGCAATACAGTACCGCTGGTCATTAGGCCATGTCATTGCCTGTTGAGTTGCTGCCTTAATGATGCATTAAACTCTAGAACTGTGTGTGTGTGTGTGTGTGTGTGTGTGTGTGTGCGTATGCGTGTGTGGGAGTGTATATGTGTGTGCTGCTCCTGGTGGTGGAGGTACAGCAGGACTAGAGAAAGAGAGGGTTAAAAGAAAAAAGCATTAATTATTAGCCCCAGTGGGATCTCTTATACTCTGTCTAGCCTGGACAACACCAATTAATACAGCAATTATTATCCTGGCCTGTAGCGTAGGGTTGACTAAGCTGGCTTGTCTTCTGACGATTGTGGTGTGAGGGGAAGCAGAAAAAGAGAGGCATGCTCAAGCAAGATTATTCATCTCACGCTAAAACCCTGCTTTTATGATGCATGGGCGATGAGGGAGATAGCCAAAAGAGCCAAAGAGTAATTTAGTCTGCACATTTCAACTCAGCATTACTGCAACACAATCTCCCTATAGATTAATTTCTGTTGGGTGTCATCTTTAGGGGAGTAGAGGAGCACCACTTAGATAAAGAATGAACCACGCAGACATTTTTCTTCATATTTCTCTCTCCTTTGGAGTAACAAGCAGGCCTAAAGCTGTACTTTAATTCAGAAACCCTTTACATCCTGTCTGACAGGTGCAGGGTTCACCAGTCCTCTTCTTATGCTCCTGGGGTCTTCTGTGACCTGGCCATGCTCTACATTCATCTCCTCAATGTTGTCTTCTCCCATCCCCTATTTGGCCTGATTCCTAAGCACTGAATGCAGATGTGAGCAATAGCTCCACCTAGTTTCTGTAGCTCAGCTCTCGCTTACACACTCCTTTTCAGATGGCTAAGAGGTGCTGGGATGAGAAATCTGCCGAAATAAAACACAGCTCCCATATCCCCCTACTCCAGTCAAATTATCCACTCTGCTCTATTCTTTCTCATCATATTTTTGGACAGGAGTGCTCGCTGTGTCTCTTGTTCTATTTTTGTGATTCCCCATCCTCTTCCTTGCTCTCCTGCAGTGACAGGCCTTGCAGGAGCATCTTAAGCACATATGTCCCCTTTTCCCCGCTGCCACTGTAAAATCTGTGCTGACAGCCTATGAAAACAACACGGATGCTTGCATGTTATCTTGACATGGCCATGTTAAGCCTCACACCCATGATGCTAAATGGCCTTCATAAACCCTTTAAGATTTGCACAGTCTAATATGGACTTTTATATATGAGTGGGGCAAAAGCCATTATGCTGTGTAATATGTTTAGATTCATTGAAGACTCACAGAAGGAAGCCACAGAAGTACAATATGTTATAAAGACAATGTGAACTCAAAGACTATCTGGAAAGTGTTGACACAGATGCAGTTTGCTTTGTTTGAATCTAATTTTCTTTTCCAGGTTACAGCACAATTTAATTTGGTAGAAACTGGAAATCACAGTGCTGATGTGGACTATTTATGTTTCAGAATGATGTTCAAGTGTCTCCTGCTTTATAATCTATATCTGCTTTTCTGTGGAATCAATTGACAAAACAATTATGGTCTGAAGGATCTAGTCTAACAGAGTACTAAGAATGATTAGATGGTGGGTATTACATGAGGAACCCATCTTTGGATTAGTGATGAACACAATAAATTCTGAAATAAATGGAGGAATATGTACATCCCTTTCATGGAAGACGCTTAGGTGATTGCTGCCACGAGAGGATTTGTCAGCATAACATAGGATCTCAAACAATAATGTGTGTGTGATAGGACACCATGGAACATATTCACAGTCGATTCACTGCCTGTTGTGTAAATGGATTTTGACTCCATGAAGCTGAGCAAAGGGCCAGAAAGAATTCTGCTCAGTTTCATCATCGCCTGATGGAATGTGGTAAATCATCCTCAACACTGCCATTGCTGAAAAAAGAGAGGGGCATTTATTTCCTCAAATGAGAGTCAAATCCAGGCAAATGTTTGTCCCTCTGAGATCAAGTTTTGCTTTATATCGCTCCAGCAATGGCTGCCTTTATCTCCAGGAGTGTTTGGTTGTATGGAGAACTGGTCCGTGTCTAAAAAGAGGTGGTGTAACTGTGAAGTGTTGTATAACAGCTCTTGAACAGGTTGTAATTAGAGTGGCTGAGGTTTAATGAATGTGCAAAATTCCTGAGGCCGGTGCAAAACTAGACTGGATTTCTGATGGCATAGCAAGCCACGGCATGACATTGTCAGCTCACTGCCTTTACCTGTATGACAGGATGGGTCAGATCAGAGTGTGCATTTGAAAACAGTCACTAATGACTGTCTGTTTTCAATAACATAATAATATAATAATTAATAATATATAATAATTATGATTATAATGATGATCTGTAATAACAATACATTTTAAATGGGCAGTAAAATTTGTACCTGTGTGATGGATTTAAAGAGTCTCCTCTTTCTGAGATTTGATTGAAAACATTTTCTGGAAAGCCACTCTTTTCTCATAGTCACATCCTTTAAACGCATTCACATGACATGAGCACATGCACACACACCCCACACACAAACACACAAAAACTTTTTTTGCACTCATGGCAAAATGAAAACTTCTGTTGGAGTCAGATTGAAATTTATATCAGTTTTTCAGGCACAGGCCAAAAAAATGATCTTACTGCGCATTATTTTGATAAGTTTGGTGCCAGAGATAGAGAAGAAATGGAGGAAAGAGGGAGGAAAGCACCCTGTGCTCCAAACAACAGATAAGTGCAGAATCCAAGATTCCTGCTCCAATCATTAAATGCTCAACCTGACCCTAAAAAACACAACTTTTATTAGAAATGCCTTACATAATATTCCACTCTGAATATGAAGCACTGTCAATCACTAAAAACAAGTCAAAAACAATTTCAACTCTTTGTGTGTGTGTGTGTTTATGTGTTTGTGTGTAAGTGTGTATGTACAAACTGCCACCACATGAATGAACTTTGAAATGAGTTTGTGGCACTCATCTATCTGACACAGCAGTGATCATAATGAGAGAACCTAGTGCATTGTTGTTGGTTGCTAACATGTCGACATATTGTCTTCCTACCCTGTTTATTTATTTTCCTAATAAGGAAAAAGTCTTTATCTGTGAACCACAAACCATGAAATTCCTTGTTGGCACACACACACACACACACACACACACACACACACACACACACACACACACACACACTTGCACTTATATTTTTGTGAGGACTTTCATAGATGCAATGTATTATCCAGCTCTTTACCCTAACCCTAACCATCCCAGCTAACTAGTTAACCTGTAACTGTAACACTAGACCCCAACCTCAACCTTAAGACTTGTTGTGACCTTCAAACAGTGCTTCGAAGTTGTGCGGACGAGCCAAAATGTACTTCCCAAACATATCCTCACTTTGTTGGTAAAATTAGGATTTTGGTCCTCAATGGCTTGTTACAAGAAAACACACACACACACACACACACACACCACCACCACCACATCAGGGCTGTAGCACGTAGCAGCCTGTAACACTCATTACTGAACCACAATTAAACCACAACCTTCCATGAGGCGGTGAAGCTACTATATTTGGGTGTAGTTTCTCTAGCTGGGTCAGGCCAGGGTTGACTTTACAACCAATACAGTACTACTGACAATACAAATCAATTCTGTCACCATATCTCTCACTGTTCCCCCTAACTGTTGAATATCTTCACAGCAGTTCACTCCCACGTGTAAGTTGAAGACAAGAATGAAAACAGAATAAACCATTGTTAATAAGGCCTATCAGGCAGGTGGCTTGGAACTCTCGGAGAGCAGACCTTCGCCAAACAGTCACTTGAAGAGAGAGATCTCAGCTGTCTTCCTTTAAAATCCTTAAAAATAATTACAAGGTAAGCAGTACCAGCAGTTTAGTATATATAGTGTATCTGCAGTAGTAATACAAGATTACGTCCCATAGTAGGTTGCTTAATTTTTAATTTTGCTTTGATCTTTGGAAGAACAAAGGTCAAAGTCCTCCTAAATACATACGAAAGATTATCATAAAGTTGGCAGAAACACATTTACAGTTGTAATGATAGCTTTACACATCACCAGAGGAATGATCTTTGAACAAAACCATGAAAGAATTATTGAAATTATTTATCAGAATCATAGTATCTATCAGTTAGGATACTATGTTTGATTTACATTTGTGGGTAAATTATTGCTTTAGGGCATTACAATTCTGTCAAATGACAACATTTTAGAATTATTTAGATTTATCTCTTAATCCCTTCTGTTAAAACTCAAATCAAAGCTCTGCTACCTACAGAAGTTCACGGACGATACAGGCATTGTAGGCTGTATCAGGAGTGGACAGGAGGAAGAGTGCAGAGGACTGATCCAGAACTTCATTACTATGACTCCAACACCACCAAGACCAAGGACATGGTGGTAGACTTTAGGAGAACCAGGCCACAGCAGGAACGTGACCAGATTAAAGGAGGCTGTGTGGAGGTGGTAAACACCTACAAATACTTGGGACTGCAGCTGGATGACAAACTGGACTGGACTGCCAACACAGAGGCCCTGTGCAGGAAAGGACAGACTTGTCTGTACTTCCTCAGAAGGCTGCCGTCCTTCAACATCTGCAAGAAGCTACTACAGATCTTCTACCACTGCACACCATTGTACACCTCCTGTGTACAGTGGTGTGCTGGGGGTGCAGCTTCAAAAAGAAGGATGCAGCATACCTGGACAAACTGGTGAGGAAGGTAGGCACTATCGTTGGGAAAAAACTGGACAGCCTGACATCTTTGGCAGAGAGACAGATGCTCCTGTCCATCATTGACAATCAACATCATCCACTGCACTGCACCATCTCCACACAGAGGAGCAGCTTTAGTGACAAACTGCTGTCACTATCCTGCTCAACTGACAAACTGAGATTGTTCCTCCCTCACGCCATGCGGCTCTTCAACACCTCTCATGGGGAGCGATTACAAGCAACATAGAGCCCAGGACAATCACTGTGATTTTGCACAACTGCACTAGTTTCTATTTAGTACTTTCATGCTTATATCTATTTCTCTAATTTAGTTTATTCTTATTTTAATAGTATTATCATGTATGCCCTTGGTTTTCCCATCCTTGTAAGCTGCTGAAACTGTGAATTTAGATCTAGAAGTAGATCTATCTATCTATCTATCTATCTATCTATCTATCTATCTATCTATCTATCTATCTATCTATCTATCTATCTATCCATCCATCCATCCATCCATCCATCCATCCATCCATCCATCCATCTATCTATCTATCTAAATCAATTGCACCTATTTGCTCCGACTTGTCAGATGAGTGTTGAGGACATTGCGCAGAGCCAGACCTCCCTCAGACTGGCAGCCACTGAAGCTGTCCGACAGCTTCTGCCTTCCCAAAACTGGATTTTTTAAAAAAAAATGTGATTCCAAAGCAAGGTGCAGCACACGGCTGTCACTGCTCACCTCTTCATTACTTGCACCTGCTAAAACATTTGAGGTATTTGAACAGCAGGGCAACACATTTGCTTTTTATTTAACCTGCCTTTGGAGACCTTTGATGTGCATAATAACAGAGCAGCACAGGTCCTCCTCCCACCCCCCTTAATCATTTACCTAGTAAAGGCACATTCTCTGCAGCTAACCCATCAAGCGGAAAACGAGTTTGGCCCTCTATTTCTTTCTCCCTCCCTACTTTACCCCCCCCTCCTGTTTTGTGTGTATCTCCCTCCCTCTCTATTGTGAAACCTTCATGCTGCTCAGCCGTTCCACTGTAAGTGCACGAAGGAGTCACAGTTTTTGGTCATTCCTGGGCCATTATAAAGAAACTCACTGGCTAATCATGGAATGATGTAATTTGAGCAGGACTGCTGCGCTTCCACATGGAACATGAGAAAGGTGTAGTTCTAAGTTTAAGGAATGGAGCCAGACTTGGCACAATGTTTGATCACACTCAGCGATAACAACATATGCTTTAATTTTCATTTCTGAATGCCCTTATTGTATAAATGGGAGTCTCTCTCTCTTGCAATTAGATTTATTCTCTCACAACTGTAATTGGGTTATACTGTAAATCCACTGACATTTTATATCTTATGCCTGAGATAGATATGAGAAATATTCCTGGAGATGACGTGTTCATGTTTTATTGTATCCTTCAGCCAAAACCACGGATGTAAATGTCAGCTTTAGATGATAGGGGCAATCCACAGAGCATCTGCTGAATATATTGCACATATTTTAAATCAAATTGTGTTCAAATGCAGTACACAGGTGGCTGTAATGAACAGAACCTTCACCTGTAAATGGCCAACACAAACTTTTCTTGGATGTTACACAGAGAAAAGCCAAAGGATTTTTGATTGGCATTGAATTGTTCTTAAGGGCTACAAAATGGTCATTTGCTGCACCTGTTGGAGAAAACTATCCTATTGTATTCATTTGTATGCACAAATATACAGTTCTAATGTTGCAGGCATCTTGTTTTCACCAGTGTAGAGTCTTTAAATATTTCCTTCTCAGTTCTGTGTCTCACGATTGACACACATTGGATGAAGTAAAAGTAGGGAAAAGGTTTTTATGAAAAAGCTGTAAATCAGTCAGAAAGAAACAAAAAATATTCCTAAGGTGTTTTAAGCAAGGCAATATATACTCACCGGCCACTTTATTAGGTACACCATGCTAGTAACGGGTTGGACCCCCTTTTGCCTTCAGAACTGCCTCAATTCTTCGTGGCATAGATTCAACAAGGTGCTGGAAGCATTCCTCAGAGAGTTTGGTCCATATTGACATGATGGCATCACACAGTTGCTGCAGATTTGTCGGCTGCACATCCATGATGCAAATCTCCCGTTCCACCACATCCCAAAGATGCTCTATTGGATTGAGATCTGGTGACTTTGGAGGCCATTTGAGTAGAGAGAACTCATTGTCATGTTCAAGAAACCAGTCTGAGATGATTCCAGCTTTATGACATGGCGCATTATCCTGCTGAAAGTAGCCATCAGAAGTTGGGTACATTGTGGTCATAAAGGGATGGACATGGTCAGCAACAATACTCAGGTAGGCTGTGGCGTTGGAACAATGCTCAATGGGTACCAAGGGGCCCAAAGAATGCCAAGAAAATATTCCCACCACCATTACACCACCACCACCAGCCTGAACCGTTGATACAAGGCAGGATGGATCCATGCTTTCATGTTGTTGACGCCAAATTCTGACCCTACCATCCGAATGTCACAGCAGAAATCGAGACTCATCAGACCAGGCAATGTTCTTCCAATCTTCTATTGTCCAATTTTGATGAGCTTGTGCAAATTGTAGCCTCAGTTTCCTGTTCTTAGCTGAAAGGAGTGGCACCCGGTGTGGGCTTCTGCTGCTGTAGCCCATCTGCCTCAAAGTTCAACGTATTGTGCGTTCAGAGATGCTCTTCTGCCTACCTTGGTTGTAACGGGTGGTTATTGGAGTCACTCTTGCCTTTCTATCAGCTCGAACCAGTCTGGCCATTCTCCTCTGACCTCTGGCATCAACAAGGCATTTCCACCCACAGAACTGCCGCTCACTGGATATTTTTTCTTTTTCGGACCATTCTCTGTAAACCCTAGAGATGGTTGCGCGTGAAAATCCCAGTAGATCAGCAGTTTCTCAAATACTCAGACCAGGCCTTCTGGCACCAACAACCATGCTACATTCAAAGTCACTCAAATCACCTTTCTTCCCCATACTGATGCTCGGTTTGAACTGCAGGAGATTGTCTTGACCATGTCTACATGCCTAAATGCACTGAGTTGCCGCCATGTGATTGGCTGATTAGAAATTAAGTGTTAACGAGCAGTTGGACAGGTGTACCTAATAAAGTGGCCAGTGAGTGTATATATATAGTTTAAAAAATACAAAATATATATATATATATATATATATATATATATATATATATATATATATATATATATATATATATATATATATCTCGGTTGAAGCTGAGTGTAAAATGATGAGAATCAGCACCTCCAAATCTGAGGCCATGGTTCTCGACCGGAAAAAGGTGGAGTGTCTTCTCCGGGTTGGTGAGGGGACCCTTCCCCAAATGGAGGAGTTTAAGTACCTCGGTGTCTTGTTCACAAGTGAGGGAAGGATGGAGCGGGAGATCGACAGGCAGACCAGTGCAGCGTCTGCAGTAATGCGGACTCTACACTGGTCCATTGTGGTGAAGAGAGAGCTGAGTGAAAGGCAAAGCTCTCGATTTACCGGTCGATTTTCGTTCCTACCCTCACCTATGGTCATGAGCTTTTGGGTCACAAAGTTTCACAAAGACGAACAAGAGACGAAGCTGAAATGAGCTTCCTTCGCAGGGTGGCTGGGCTCTCCCTTAGAGATAGGGTGAGAAGCTCTGCCATCTGGGAGGAGCTCGGAGTAGAGCCGCTACTCCTCCACGTCGAGAGGAGCCAGATGAGGTGGCTTGGGCATCTAGTTAAGATGCCTCACGGGTGCCTTCTGGTGAGGTGTTCAGGGCACGTCCCACCGGTAGGAGGCCCCCGGGAAGATCCAGGACATGCTGGAGAGACTAAGTCTCTCGGCTGGCCTGGGAATGCCTGGGGATCGCCCCGGAGGAGCTGGACGAAGTAGCTGGGGACAGGGAAGTCTGGGTTTCCCTGCTGAGGCTGTCCCCGCGACCCGACCCCGGATAAGCGGGAGAAGATGGATGGATGGATGGATATATCCATATGCTATATATATATATATATATATATATATATATATATATATATATATATATATATATATATATATATATACACATATATACACATATATACACACACATATATATATATATATATGATGCTATTAATCCGTTTCTAAAATGTTGCAGATGCATTTTTATTGTGCTGCAGATCCCCCAGAGAGCACCTCCACAACCACCTTTTTTTAAAAGTGAAATCAACCTGAACTAATAGTCTTGTAAGGAAGGGTCAATCCTTGTGTTATCTATAAATCCCAACTAACAGGTCTGAAAAAGCTGAAATAGAGAGATGGGCTAAAATAAATAAATAAATCATACCTGGATACTTGTTTGGACCTGGCATAGTGCTCCTTATATTGCACCCAAATTACTCCATTTGTTCCCTGAAATATTTTAATCCCGGCTGACCTCAAACTTCCCATGAACCAGGGCCTGAACAAAAGGCCGCCCACTGTCCTTGCAGTAAATCTGTTGTCTCCATTCTAGGCCCTCAACGGGGGATCATAGATCAGCACTGCTCTGCAGCTTGCTTCAATTTACTCAATTAACTCTGCTAAAGCACTTGTAAGTTCTGCAGATGTTGGTTTATTATCAAGGCCTAAAATGTACAAGTGGGTTCAGAAGCATGGGGTGGTGGCAAGGTTCATGAAGAGGGGGAGGGGGGCCAAACAAATCTCAACCTCCTTTCATATTAAAGAACATATCAAATATGTATCTACAAATTGAGCCAGCTGTTATCAGCTGCATAATCCACGGTAAATATTGTTCCTTACCTCTCAGAGGTTTCATATTCTGATCTTCAGAGGTGACAATCACCAGGTTTAATTGAGCCATTGCAATGATCGAAAAGTCCACTAAGATGAGCATGATTTCCGCTAAAGCAGATGTTAAACATCCAGCCAGCCCCTCTGAATGAAGTTTTCTGAAGATCTTGAAATCATGAAATGGCTCAGTTCTTTGGCCTGAATCATTTGCAGATGACAGGCCTCAAGTGACTGGATATAAATCACCATCGCAATATTATTGCATTGCTTACAGTTAACTCTGAAATGACCTCGCCCCTCAATAATCTGTTAAAATATTTACATATCTATTTTTTTTTACTTATCAGAACATCTCTGATTTCCTTAACCATGCAACTTTATTTTCTATGTACCGCTAACCTCGGCTGAATAAATCATACTAAAACTGACATAAGGAATGTATACAGTAAGGAAGACGCTAATGTTAACCAGGTGCTGTTACCATTACCATAAAACATCCTGCCGACACCATTGATGCATGCCCATATATTTCCTTGCTTTCTTGGCCAACTACAATTCAATTAACAACGGCAACACAGAATGACATTCATAGTGCTTTAAAATAAGGTTCTGACAAATTATTTTCATGTGTTGAGCTAATATGCTAACTGCAGTCTTAGCTCTGCCAAGCAAGTGTTTATCTGCGTGCAGCATTATGAGTCAAAGTTGGAAGGCTACGCACCACTTTAATGGCGTGCCAGTTGATTTTAATGTGAAAAGAGACGCTCGAACACACACACACACACACACACACACACACACACACACACACACACACATACACACACACACACACACAGACACGCACACACACTAACAGGCAGCTTCATCAGTAAGGATTTTCTATAGCCAGATTTGGATCCTTTTTTTAGGATGAAGATAATTAAGCCATGGTCTTACTCAATAATGGCACTAAAGATTTTGTTTTTTCATTGGCATAAAGATATGTCATTTAGCCCCAACCACAGACTGAATGTCATCATCACACCATGTAGAATTCAACTAAAATTTCCATGTTATATATCTGCTCGCTTAAATATAAGAAATAGTATTTTTTATACAAAAAATTATTACATATTAAGTATATGTCAGCAAATAAAATCATAATCACAGTTATAGTTATACAGTAGTTGTTCTAGTTTATTGAAAAAAAATAAATTTAGTTCTTCTAAAATGACAATTTCATTGACTTTACTGTGAAATAAATGAGCACAAAATGAGGAAAAATAAAGAAAAGTTAAAGCTTTTTAATATTTTTTTTCCTCCTATTTACAAATTGGAAAAACAATACTATAGGGGACAACAGGAATTCTGTTTCCAAGATATGTTTTAGGTCAGTGTGTATTATTTTAGTTCAACGTTTATTCCAGTGAATTACAGAAAAAATGCAAATTTCTTGTTTAATATGTGAACATGCTTTTATTAATTTTCATCACACTGCTCCTGTAACCTGCCAAAAAAGAACCTAATGATGTCTTAACTAAAGCATCAACGTTGTGCCCTGCAAGCACTAGAGTAATACTAAATGTTTTAAATGAGGCAGTGACCCTAGAGAGGGTGAGGTCAGGGGGTCTGGGGTAACAATTGTAAATGACACATTCACCCTTGGGCTTCTCCTAATAACTTTCGGAGCAGCGGATGAAGCCCATGCATTTCCACATTGTCTTCATTGATGGCTCTTTTGGGAGTGATATGAGAGTATGGAAGTGTAATGAACTTGTTTTCCTTTCCTAAACCCCCATGATGTCTCCACAATCACTTGTGCAGCACATGAGCCACCATCGTCTCTTCCACAGCTGCACTTTCTCTGGAGTTTGGAGCTGCAGAAATGAGTGTTGCTTCTAAGCAGATGCAGATCTTCTGTCCAGTCAGCCAGAGTTCCTGACCATGTTCAACTTTTGCTATTAATTATGAGCTATGTATTTTTTTTAACTAACAAAGTCTAATTTGTCCATCATATATTCGTCAATATGTAACAGACATAGGTTGTCATGAACTATTTTCTGCGATGTAGAAAATGCTAATGTTTGACAGTTCTTCCTGACAGAACACTCACCTGTCTAATCACACATACGTTCAATTAAATAGCCTGCATATTTACAGAATGTGACACTAATTGTGATGTCATTTTAGCCTTTCCTCCTTGCAGCAGTAAATTCTTCCTGTCATTTTTTCTTGAACGTTCCTGTTTTCACATCTAATGTCTCAGAGGTTGACAGTTATATTGAATATGACTTTCATTTTGACTTTGTTAGGAAAGTGAAGACTTGCATCTTTAATGATCCATAAGTTCAGTTCTGGTCACAACCTTCAAAAAAGTAGAAATCAAAAGTGACCTTCCAGTTTGAGATCCTTGTTACACTTTAATGCTAATGTTTATTACAGTGATGTTCTAGTACAAATCATAATTTTTTTAACATTAGATATGGAATTTATTAGACCACATTTACTTTTTTGGAGTCAGGGCCTACCTTCAACATGCAGGACTAAATTAGGCCAAAGTTACACTTTGAATTCTGGTAGTTGCATCATAACAACTGGACTGGTTGAGTTTCACAAAGTTTCACAAAAACGTTATCGACTCTCATCCAAGAGGCACTTTGAGTGTTTGTGAAGAACCAGGCTGCAACAGACTCAAATATCATCATATCAAATCATTCCAAAAAGGCATGATGGACACTTTCATCTCAAACTCATGGTCATACACCCTACCTGGAGGGTGTACTTCCCATACACTGTATGGGACGTGTAAATGAAGATTTGTTTAAAGACAAAAAGAGTGAAAGTAGCCTAAAGGAAAAGAAACGTCTACAATTACATATTACAACAACAATAACAACAATAATCCCAGATTTTTAACTGGTTTTCATTTGTCTGGTAAGAAAAAGTGGGCATTCTATATTTGTAATTTTTCCTTATAATGTAAAAGACTTGGTGTCACATTATTTCATTTTAATTTCAAGTTGAGGGATTTAGCTTCTCTAACCTGTCCTGTAAGAGATGGGAGCATGTGTGTGATACCTTGTGTTGGGTCAGATTTGGGTCTGCTCCTGGTTAACTCAACAGATCTTAATCTTCAATGCAGGCTGAGTGCTGCATCTGGTATTCAGAGAGGATTTATGGGCAGCATTCCTTGATTTCAAACCCTGGCCTTCTTCGTGCCCCTCCTGTGATGTAATGACATTATCAATTAGCCCCCATTAATTTAGCAAAAACAAATAAGCACCATGATACGCCTCCCTTCAAGCATATGGTTCTGATTCACTGAATATTGGTCAGTGGCCGATGTTTGGTTAATCTTTTGGCCAAGGTGCGTAAGGGAGAGGTCATGCCTTTGTCCTCCCTTCAGCATGCATCCTCCCTCTGCTCTGAAGGATTCTCTATGTCCGTGGAACGTTGGTAAAATTCAACTTTTATGAAATCTTTAGTATGTTGAGAAACCTAGCCCATCATACATGTGCGTTTGATGAAGTAAAGCTTTGCCATTGTAAAATATTAATTGCAAAAAAAAATGTGATGCCCATCATTAGCCAGTAATGTTCAACAATTGATTTCACTTGTAAGCCAACCTGCTTCACCAGATTTGTGTTGAAGCATTATTTACTGCAGAAACAACATCCTCTGTCAGAAGGTGTTTACATCAGTACTTAAAATCATAGCAGTTTCCATGTCTTCAGCCAAGGGAGCTGCAAGCAGCAAACAGGCAATAATTATTGCAACTGTGCATAATATAGCATAAATATCAACCACTTAATCACTGTAATCTGAGTCCAAACAAGCACCACTGCCAATACAGACGCACATCCTCGTATACAAGGCTATGTACACAGTCTCAGTCTGCCAACGTTTGACTACAGACTGGACTCAGATTTGTTTTGGAGTAGAAAGAAAAACACAGATACTCCATTGTCTTTTGCCAAAAGTTGTTGTTATGATATGAATGGAGGTTTTTAAGCCCTGGTGATCTTTCCTGGTAAATAAGTCAACATAAACAGTCATCTTTTGACCATCCATGTAGATTTTTCATCTAGTTGAACTGTATTCACAGGATAATGATAATGATGTAGATTTTTCATCTTTCTAGTTGACTTGTATTCACAGGAATAATGATAACATATTTGTACATGTTGGTTACTGAATAATTGAATAGGTCAGAGACATGGGAAAATAAATAGTATGATACAATAAGACTTTTATACAGTTCATACCACAACAAGGATGTTTTTTATTTCATATCCCTACTGTGTTTCATCACAGCTGGTCAGACAATATGAGAACAGTTTGAGTTTTGGAGTTTAAAGTAAATAATGTACATGAATGTTGATATATTTGTGCTCCTGCTGAACAGGGAAAGTATCCCACACCCACCCACTCTCTATGTTGCTTCAATTGTGTCACTGACACTTTCAACTTGCTGCTAATATTCAAATATTCATAATATTCAATGTGTTTGCCTTGGCACAATGTCAAACAGTAATGAAAAAGTCAAAGCCTGATCCACACTATGCGTGTGCATGTTACAACAGTTTTCTGCAGCAACTACTGTGGAAAACAGTGGAAAAGCACGAGTGAGTAGATACAGTATGCTAAAGGCTGGACTTCAAATACCGAATTTAAAATTACTTATTAAAATTACTTACTCTTAACTTAAATATGATTAAACCTTGGTTTAATTTAAATTGACAACTTGGATTACAAGCAAGTGTTCATACCCCCAAAAATATCAGAATAATAGAGAAAGTTTCCTAATTTATACATGGATGGATGACAAGCCTGACCCCCAGAGATGAGACAGCAGTCACTGATGCTGTATGTAATGAAGCTGAGTATGACAGCACATCCTGGAGGACCAGTCACTGAAACACACATGTCTCATTTGCCAATGGGGCTGAATTTTATTGTTTCTGAGGACAGACTTTTCAGTAGTGGCCATGTACTAAATTTACTGTGATTCAACTTGAACTTATCATAGTGAAACCATCAGTGGATGGAAAATGTTAAAAAAGTTCATCTGCTTGCAGATTAAATGAAACAGTAGTAAATGTGGCCAAGACAACATCTTAATCTGGATTACTGTGTTTTCTTGATAGCAGAGCCACATTTTGGTTATGCGATTGCCTCTCCTACCTACCCGATTTATTTGAGACTGAAGAGAACAAATCTCCAGGTTCTCCTCCTGATTGCAACACAGTAAATCCTAAAGAGAAATCAAGGACCTTGAAGCGTGTTAATGCTCACATATTGAAGTGTTACAGCATGGTTAAGATACAGCACCTATGAGGGAGCACAGATAAGAGCTGTGGACAGTGATGGGAAGTTTCCATGCAGCATGTTTGGAGAATATTCCATCTAAACACTTTAAAGTTGCTGTGACTCATCTCTGGACTTTGCACCTGACTTGTGCTCAGCCAATCAGTGATGCACATCTTTATCCCTGAATCAAATCTGGATTAGGATGCTCTGCACGTAGCACTTTACAGGAGATTTCTGCATGAAGTTTCTCTGCTTAAGAGTCCAAATGAAGAATATTTTACAGAGTTGATAATCT
Source organism: Lagocephalus sceleratus (assembly GCA_911728415.1). Lineage (NCBI taxonomy): Eukaryota > Metazoa > Chordata > Actinopteri > Tetraodontiformes > Tetraodontidae > Lagocephalus > Lagocephalus sceleratus. Next base: position 332,234 of record CAJVRN010000040.1, read on the forward strand.
GCTGAGGTTATTTGAGAGCTGCATGTGTTTTCATTGGTTTTCGACAGTTAATATAAATCAAAGCTGCATGCCAACATGTTCTTTTTTTTTAGGTTTTCCAAGTGACATGGTGCTTATTTAATTAAATACAGCCTATATTCTTTATTTATCATGGTGGGAATGTTTTTTTTATACAATTGCGAACAATGACTTTCATTTTTAATATTAATTTAATTAATTATAATTCATGTAATATTTATATCTGTTTTTACTGAATATGGAGGATTTGTGTTTTTGTACATCAGATCTTTGTGATAATGTTCCTTACATAAATACAAATATGGATATGGATTTTATTATGACAAATGACTGGAAAATATATGAATTTAGGTATACTTGTAACCCACTACTTTGGCTTAATTTACCATTATATCATTCATTTATTTTTATGATGTTCTTATTTTCCCCAGTCTTGTTGATTCCAGATATGGTCCATCAAGAGGTGAGGGTTGAGTGGCCCAGAATTCCATATGAGGACATCTGAAAATGCAGCTGGTCTCATGGACTTCTTTTCTATTGCGGGTTATACTGTACAGATTGACTGTTAAATATCTAATTGTACAAAACATAGTTATAGTACTGATGTTAATGTTTATGTTCCCTGCACCCCCACCCCCTGGCAAAAAAAGCCAGATTAGTTCAATATGGTGTGTAGGTGATTAATGAGCCAATGAACACACCATACATGGAAATACTACAAAAGCTAAGGCACGCAGCATGATATTCAGCCATTGTTGCTGGAGATTCACTACAAATATCATCATTTGACTTGAATCACAGTGAGGTTTAATCACATTATTGCTGTAATAAGAAATGGCTTCCCCTTTTCTTCCTCTTGCAGATCCACAGCTGTGTCTATGTGCTGGCTGGGGATAACAGAGAAAGGAATTCCTCTTTGATTTATATGATGGACCTGCTTTTGACCCGGTCCAGCTGCTGGAAGATTGCCATCACCCCATTTAGTTATCAGTGAGCACTTGAAAGTGACCAGACAACATATTTACACCACATTTGGGTCATTCTGGGTTGCTTGGGCTTTTGGGCAGTCTCATCTATTAATGTGTCAGAATGACCATAGTGTTGCATTTATAAGATGTTTGCAGCAGAATTGTGTTTACAATTTTTCAAAGTTTTCAAAGTGTAAAATTAAAAAGTCAGAGCAAAGGTGTTCAAATGGTAAGTGGATGAGGATTGACAGCAAGTGAAAAGTACAGTAGCTCCTTCATTTATCTCTGGAGCTATGATAAAACGCTCCAATGAACACTTGTAAAATGTCTTTGGGTAAGCCACGGTAGTTGGAGTAGCAGAAAGGAAATCTAGAAATAAATAAAGTGGATTACAGCCACTGAATGCTCCATCTCTGCCCTACAGCTGACTGGGTACCTCTCCTGTCTGCATGATAATACTTTTGTAGAAGGTTTGTGACCCAGTTGGTAAAAAGCAGGAAATTATCCCATTTACAAATATGCTTTTATTCCTCGATAGTGTATAATTGTGCAAATGAAATGAGATTATCTCCCGAGTCGTCCACAAGCAGTCATGCAGCTTTAGGAGAGGGGGGGGTTGGAAAAGACTGATAATTTGCCAAAAGAGAAAAAAAATGTGGCGTGGAAGCGTGTAGTCAACCTTGGGCCCAGGTTATTTTAAGGAAAGCCAATCTTTGATCAGTCAAGCTGAAATGACTAAGATAAGTGCGAGCTACATCTCACGGCAGGACCGCACACCAGTCTGATATTGCTATTTCTTCCTCGGTTTCTCAAGAGCGGTAAATAGCTGCTGCCCCCTCCACACTACCCCCCACCCCCCACCCCAAACAGCCCCCCCTCCCACCTTATCTGTTCCCCACTTTCTTCTGGAGATCTCTGTCACTTTAATCCACAGAGTCTGCCGCTGGTTAACAAGGAAATCCTGTGTCAATTATCACCAACCACTTCCTGCTGGGAGAGCAGCAGGGAATCAAAGGGGCCAGAGAGTCTTTCACACCAGAGAGGAGCAGTAGGCCTAATTAAATGGCCCTTGAGTCCCACTGGCTGCTGGTGGCCAGGCGACAGATAGCCCCACCAAACGATAACCTCCTTCGGCTGATGATTGTTTTGATAAGCAAGTGGGCACTTTGGGTGCCCTAAGGTTTGTAGATTATGATCCAGTACCCCAAATTAAGTCACAGCCAGGACATGCAGGTTGATGGTGAAGAATGATGATTAAATTCTTTGAAATGTGCATAATCATAATGTAATGTGGATATAACAGATGTATCAGAGTCACGCTGGAAGCAGATCCAAGCCTGATTCTGCAACATGCCATAAGAGACAGTCATTAAAATTCTGGAATCATAAATCTGGGACTGTGGCTCCATAGATGCATCATTTGCACACTAGTCACTGAAGCGTGCTATTAGGATTTGACATGCTACACTTTATCTGGATTCTGAAAACCCTGTGTTTGGGGAAAAGGAGTGAGGCCATTTGAAGAGCAAATCTGCTGTTGTCAATGACAATTCCCAGACCACTTTCAAGTGTAAAAAAAAAATCAAACTCAGGTTCAACCTGAATCTAATCAGTCTCATCAGCAAATGTATAGCCTGCTGCCAGGTAATTCACTCTTAACTGTCACTTACAGGTTTTTAGCATCATCTGCATACTGTCAAATTAGACTGTCACCCGCAATCGCTGCCTAAAGTGAAGCTGTTCATTAAAAAGTCTGCTTCTAAAATTATCATTTCAAATAGCACCTGTCTTAATTTTATTTCATGGGCCTGGTTACGGGCTGTGCATGATGATGATAGAGCAGCTAATTTGAGGTTTCGAATTAAGTTCATTTGAATAAATTTACAAAGAGCTGACAAACTTTGTAGAATATTTAAAAGTCTAAACATTATGCTGGAATTTCATTTTGTAAACACTAAGAACACACAAAAAAAGCTGCAGCTGGACAAGTTCATCACATTGACTGTTGTTGGAGGTATCTTTAAACCCCAGGGCCTTGTCCACCTTTAAATTTTCATACGGAGGAAAAGGGCTGCAGAAAAACCAATTTACTAACAGAGCGACACCATCTGTTTGGCCGTTTATCTCTGACACACCACCCCTCAGTCCAGTGTTGACAGTACATGATATTCCATTAATCTGCCTAATGAAAATTTAACCAGTGTTATAAACAAATAATTGGCCATTATCCTCTCAAAGATCCAGAATAAATTACTTGGGCATTTTTCATGGCTTCTGAAAGAAGAAGAAGCAAGCCCCTCCTGACTGATGTTGGAATAAATGCAAGGCCGGCACCAACGCTGCGAGTGGGTCTCAGCTAAGCCTGTGATTGACTTAATGAGAGTCTTTGGGGTGAGTAAATGTTCCAAATTGCTCAGTCATTAGCTTTTGCTCGGCTGTCTGAAGATACCCCCGGATCTGCAGCACGGGTCTCTCCTCTTGTACCATTCCGCCTGCAATTACATTTTCATTTAAAGCAAACCTCTGAAGTCCGATAGGCAGGCCCCTTTTCATTACGCTGGCCTCCTTTTTCTTTTTTATCTAAATGGTGTGAAATGTCTCTTCATTTAGACCAATTAAAGTTGAAAAAGACGGCGCTGTAATGAATTATCATACAAATTATTTACTTAATGCCACAATCTCTCTCTCTCTCTGTCCCTCCCCTCTGCAGTCAGGCAGCAGGGATGCACAGAGTCAGGCGGATAGGGAATATAGCGTGAGAGAGGATGAGGTGGGAGTCCACAATGAATCTACTTTGAAACTGAAACTTCTTCTAAATGATACACATTTTGCCAAGGATGTGTTCTCTCTAGTATTTAGCAATGTCTCATATGAACTTTGCTCTGCGTTCGGACAATTTGACTAATGAAGGTGGACGGGGAGGCCATCATCTTCACATAAGGGAACAGTATGTCGTCAATATAGTTCATTTCCTATATTTAATTTCAAGAGATGTCTAAGCTCTTCTTAATTAAGGGCGAGCTTATGGTTTCAAATTAACTCATTTAATTGAGGGGACCGGTTCTGGAGAATGTCTTCAGTCTCCTTCCGGAGGCTGTTGGCTGACACAATAAAAACTGGGAGAGTTCACAACTATCACAGCAGCCCCATCCATACTTCTGGGACTGCCTTGCTCTCCCTATTCAATGAGATACATGCTGCCAAAGACTCCTTCCATTAGCTTTTCACCAGCTATTCAACATAGTCTCTAGCTACTGTTTGTGTTAGCAGCCACTGTGCCACATTAGGCCTATTTTTCATTAGCCGATATAATGGGGGAAGTAGTGAAAGGGTATATTTTGCCTGAATGTTTTGTTTTTTGTGTGAAATGCTAGGAAATTCATAGCCGAGTCGCGCTGGGGGAAAGCTGGTGGAGCCAAAGTGACTTGTCACCATGGAGACGGCAGCTTGTATTTCATGCCAGAGCAGTTCTGCTAAAGCCCCAAGATGAGGGGGCAGCAAAGAGAGCTTGGTTTGTCCCCTGCCCAGTCACCCCTTCCCTCAATATAAATGAGGGGGACCAGCCTGGCCATAGATGGAAGCCAGATTTGTCACCGGAGGCCAAATTTGAAAAACCTCAAGCTGGTGAAATGAAAAGTTCCAGCCTGGATAAATTACTTTAACATCCCATGAGGCAGAAACCCAAAATCTACGGGGAAAAATAAACTCAAGAGGGGTCACTTTTCAGATGAGGTGTCAAAGTGTTGTTAAACTCACGAGGCAATAATCGTAAGTACTCCCTGATCTGTGCTAATTGGTATGAAATCACCCACAGTGCTTAAGTGCAGCTACTGCTGCACTCGCCGGTTTACTGCATCTGTTCTGTGTCAGCACCAATTCCTCTTGACAGCCTGGAAATACAAACACAAAATTGCTGTATGAATCGCCCACCTTTGAGCTTAAGTCACAGGTACAAAGAGAGAATGGATTTTCACCAGAAAATCTTCTCTATTGCTTTCTCCTTCCTTATCAGCAACAAAGAATACAAGTGCTATTTGCTTTCATTATCAGCGTACACATAAAAGCTGCAGATATTCTCTTGTGCAAAGGCAGCTTTTCTAAATATTATGACATGAAATGATTTGAACACAATGACAGGGTTGATTTTGGCAACTCAGGCAAGCATTTGAAAGTGGAAGGGGGACAGAATGTCACAATATTTTCAGATAATGTAAAGAAATATGTTGGATTTCTGTGGCACACAAGTGACACCGACAGCAATAAACACTGTTGGTTTACCAGCAAAACAGCCTCAACTGTGTCATGGGATACATAGTCCGAAATCCACATGTGTTTAGATGAGACTGTTTGTTTTTTCCCCAACACTGAGCTTTCTCAGTAATCAAACCCAAGTACTCATTATGGGTTGCACCTTAATACATGCTAATTGCTGCTTATTGACTTAATGCCTCTGAGGAGATAATCTAGTGCAACATACAGTATATAACCTATAGCTTTCATATCAAACTACAAATAAAAATACAAGGCACAAAGGTTGTCTATTGTGAATCTGCCTGGTTTTGTATTCCTTTAGGCATTGAATGTGGCTGTAATTTACATGAATCAGAACAGGTTAATCCAGGATGCTTATGTGAGTACCTCTACCTTGAGTCCTTAGTGTGTGTGATGTCTTCAAGTGAATGACATAACCGCCTGTAAAGAACTGGGAGAGTCATAAGTGGTCTTAAGCAGTTTGGTGACATTAGTTGATGTTCTTTATATATGTGACCACCTCCCCAACACAAAAGCTGTTGTTTCTTCAGTATTAATAACCAGGCATCATCTAAAAAATTAATTTGAAACCTTGCCTACACTCCTGAATAGGAGACAGTAAAACTATTAATTAAAAGTGGAACAGGTTCTTATTTTAGTGGAAAGTGGAAAAATTAAGACCCTTTATTAAGAAAGGCCCAGGAGCAAAGCTTTCATTAGCCTACATGCATGGCAAAAGCAATTCATCAACTGTAATTTTGCCTCAATGGGCAAAAAAGGCGGATCAACCTCAGTATGCTATTTATGGAGATTTACAGAAGTCTGGGAAATGCTAATGTGATTAACATTTATCTACAACATGTTTCGAAATGGCCCTCATGTCCATGTTTTGCCTTTAAGATTAAGTTTCCGCACTCACTTCATTGGGGGAAAAAAGTGATACAGAATCTGCTTTGCAGTGCAAGAACACACAATGATGATTTTTTTTTAGGGGGGGGTTGTTCTGTCACATTAGTGGAGGATTTCTTCCACCCCACCATCCCATCTCTTCTCTCTAAATATCTCTCTTTATGTATGTCTGTCCCTAGATGAAGGAGCGGCGAGCACAGCGCTGCTTTTGTCCTACCGGAGTGTCTCTCTCGAAAATGTGAACTGTTCCACGGATTAGCTGAGCAGAGATTTATTTAATGCATCCTCATAGAGTATTGTTGAAATCTATTTTGGGATACGGAGCTTGCCAAGCTCTAAGCCTGGTAATATATGCCTGCTACAGTTTAAGAGAGAGGGTTCACAGACCCTCTTTATGTTGGGATCATAAGGATCATACACCACCACTGAATATGAAAATATTGAGGGCTGGTAGCACATTGATTGTTTTCAGACAGGGTCCACAAAAGGCTTGTTTCTGTGCCCTGCTTTCTGTCTCTTGTTTGTGTGGCCTGTTTAAATATTTGATGTCCTTGAGAATGATTTTGATATTCTGCAGATAAGATACTGCGCATGCATATGCCATGAGAGGCCCCTATTTAAGATACAGGCTTAAGGTTTCTGAGAGGCCAACAAAGCCACGGATGGAAAAGACTGCAGTGCATTTGCATTTAAGCTGTGGATTTAGAAAAAAGCTTGATCTGAATGAATACTAATAATGTATCTAATTTAAAATGCTAAGTATTTACCTTAGAATTCATGCAACCTTAAAACCCTAAAATGAAATTGAATTTTAGCTTTATATTTCATATCTATTTAAATATTTATGAAGTATTTACTGTGAAGTGTACTAGAATTTTACCTGTACTTTTGTCAGTTTTAATCATACTTTGAAATGCTTTACAGGAGCAATTGGTTCAAAGTCCAAGAAACTAGCCATCCCTGGGCTCTGACTACACTTCCCAGCATGCCTCGCAGGGATACGGTTTGGACCACTTCTCCTCACACTGAACGGGTAGAAATGTGACAGAGAGTGACACAAAAGAGAAAAGCCAGGGGGTGTGCAGGAGTGGGGGAGAGGGAGCCGGACAAAAGAGAAGACATGGGCTTTTGCACGGAGGACATGATAAAGCCAGGAGCATTATCGTCAGTGTGAAAGACGGGGGCCATACTTCAAACGGGATTTTCTCTCCATGACAGGATACTCCGCTGACGCAGAGCAAATAGCTCTCTGTAGCAGTATATGGCTTCAGGGCTCCTAGGCTTCTTTGTAAATTCAACAAACTACAATGCAGTGATAGGATCTCAGAGAGAGATCTCAGAGAGTTCTCAGAGAACCCAGCATGCAGTGAATTCAGTCAGTAGATAAGTCCATACAGTAGTGAGCAGTTTGTCCAGAATTACAAAAAAAAGAAAAGAAAAAGAGGCAAGTATTGAATAAATAAATCAGTCTCACTTGAAAGCAGCAATGGCAAGTGATGCATTATTTTAGCTGCAGCAGTGGAGGCATTAAGCTTTGCAAATATGACTCTTGCAAGGAAGCCGCGGGGTTCAATCAATTAGTCTGTGATTATTATTACTTCTGTTGTTATTACTAGTCCCAGCAGCCAGGCTGTTATGGTAACCCTAGACGTGGTCCACACTGCTAATCCTTGCCCCCTCCCCGACCTTAACCTTTACTCTCTTAATCAACATCATATTCTGAGGGGGTGGGCAAAATATTTACATGTTATCTCTTGCAACGCTGAGTGAGAATTCACTTTCACTCTGGGAATTTCTCATCTGAGGTGTGTGCATGCACGTGTGTGTGTGTATGTGTGTGTGTGTGTGTCTGTGTACAGCATATCCATACATGAGTTTGTGTTACATGTGTTATTGTGTCCAGGCTCAATTGTTAGTTTCCATCTTTTGTCTGACTTGAACGTCACAAGGAAATTAGGGTCCTCATAAATTAGAATAAAGGCCCTCAGCGTAGATGGGCTATTGTGGGTGGTGTGCTTCTGTCTTTATATAGATCTGTTGTCCACATTGTGGCATTACTGACAAATACGAATGTGGGCACGGCCTTAGAAGTTGTGGTAAATGCATCAGTTTACTAAGTCAGTAAAGGCAAAAGTAGACAGTAGTACAGCAACCACAGCAAGACAAATTTATATGCCAGACTGGTGGAAAAGCTCTTCATTATTTTATTCAATAGTCCACCCATCTGTCCTCAATTCAGAAAATGACTATTGAGTAGTTTGATCCAACAGCAAATATGAACTGGACGGCAAGATAAAAGAAAAGCACGAAAACAGTGAAGCAAGCAAACATCTCAGTGAGACAAAGATATTTCCTATGCAAAGCTTGCACACAATGTTATGTGCGATAGCGGCGGATCCCATCCAAGTCACACGAAGGGGGGGGAATGAGAGACAGAAACGAGGTCGCTGCCTGCATCTTTCAACCCACCCCCCTTCCTTTTAGCTTTGATTCTGCTGATCCAGTATCTCGCCATATAGTGAGGGACACAAAGCCTATTTCAGCTTTGGGCTAATCTCATTAAGAAACTCTAACCACCCCTAGGAGTGGTGGTGGTGGTTGGGTGAAATCTACTCATTATGCACCATGCCCAAACCGTAGCTCATGGAGGCAGGTAAAATGTTACATAATTAGCTCTCTAAATGGTAAAAAGGAGATTATTACAAATGGCCTGCTAGCCAGCACATGCAGTGGACCTGCTCTCCAGAGACCTGCAGGTGTAGTGAAGCTGAAAACAATCCCAAAGGAATTGATGCATGAAAAACAAAAACAGCTTATTTACTTTAAATGACTGAAGAGTTATAGAGCAGACCTTCAAAGTTGAATTCACTCTAAGAAATAAATTTGAGTTTGATAAAAGTGTATGGAGGTTAAAAAAAACAAAAAAACAAAGCAATGTGAATGTGAGTGATCATCCAGATGTGTGATACTCCATTAATGCTGTCTTACAGTGTTTATTTCAAGTCAGTGAAAAACAACTTGGGGGGTATTTAGAGAGTCCTGACTCTATGTTACTGCTGAGATGTCCTGTCAGGCACCAGCAGGGGCTCTGCTGCTCACGCCACCACAGGACTCTGAAGAATTGATGGAATCCATCTGATCTGCAAAGCCCACACCTAGTCATTCATAACCTCAAGACCGGATTACCATATCAGATTGTTGCCATATGCGGCACGACTCACCACTCCGGCAATGACAGTGATCAACTACCACCATTCACCATATCCATCCAACAAGCATTAGCGTCAGAGTTCAAACGCCGAACCGACTCAAATAAAGGATTCCTGCACTGATTTGACACATGAATCTCAGTGCTGTTCAGCAAGTTAAGGAAAGAGAAGGACACAGGCAGCCAGGACAATGACAAGATGGCTGTCCACTGAGGCCATTAAAAAAAGGTTTAAATATCAGATTGTTGTTATATGGGGTTGTATAACAAATGAGGCTGGACTCTTTGAACTGGCTGACCACACAAGGCTGGAAGAGTCACTAGAAGCTCAACATGTGGCAGCAATAAGTTGGCCCCACCCTCTGTGAGACATGTGGGAGACATCGCATTCCAGCGGAGCTCATTAAAGCTAAAAAACAAATCCAACAAACACTGCTGGGCTCTCAGAGGAGGACCAGGAAACAGGCCACGGCAAGGGACGCTTGATGTTGCCTCCATATATTTATCTACTTTTAAAATCATTGGCTTGTTTTGACTGCCACCCCCCCACACACACATACACATACACGCACAGAAAACGGAGGACCAAATTTTAATAATCCCCAATTCTGTCTGCTCATCACCTCAGAAACTTCAGTAAGTCAGTGTGACTAACAGCAGAATTTTCAGACATGTTTTAAAGACACTGACATTTACCATGGCTCTTATAAAGTGTACAGATGTGGTTTAGCATTTAAACCTGTCATTGAACTGGGCTTATTTATAATGCTGTTTGTTCCACCAGTCTGCCCACTTAAGCTATGTGTTGTCTGTTTCACTTGACTATAAACAAGCTGCTGGCTGTCTGAACTCCCCTTCATGTGTTCATGCAAGCAAAAGGGCGTTTGTTCAGCCGTTGTTATTCCAAAAATGCGACACAATATTCAGTTTGCGTACAGAGCTTCATGACATTTTGGAGGATCTGGTTTCAGTGTATTCACTTAAGATCGATAAGAACTCAATGAAATCAAATGCCCACCGGGAGGCCGGGTTTTCTCGCAGCAGCAGACATCTGGCGTGATTATTTTCAGCTCTTCAGCTAATCCTCTCGAAATGTAAACTGGAGAAAAATGTGCCAAATGGCTTCAGAGCAAGACTGAATTTTGGACTTGCGGAAGATTTAAATGAGTTTTATAGAAATGTTCGAGGCATTATTGGAAAACACAGTGAGACAATTGTAATTACTTTTCAGCCTGTCACATTTATAATCATTATCCCACTTTTTAGACATGCCAATTTTTGACTCCTGTTAACCACAGTGGCTGTGGAGAAGCCACGTATCATCCAGCAGTTTTTTTTTCAGTTTTTTTTTCCCATTTTCCGTTCATGTTTTGATGTTTTCATCTGCGCTGCTGGGCGTCAGCTGTTTGATATGTAGTGTTTTGACTGGAAATGCTTGAGTCGCGCGCACACCATTCAGAGGTGGCCCAGTAAGAGCTTAATCTACTTGTCAGGGTTGACTGCCAAGCATATCGGCCCACACACTTTACTATATGACTTTATTCATACTGTGGATCTGGGACATTAACTGTTTCTGCCCACCAGAACACAACACTTACGCCCACCGCTGCCAGTGAAAGGAAGCTACATTAAATTATAAGCCCAGGCAAGGGATCCACATCCCCTAAACCTCACATCTGCAGCCCCCATCACCTTAAGAATACAACCTGAGCCCTGTTCAGACCCACGCCTCTCTCAAACACACACTTTAGCGCAAACACTTTGGATTTCATGTGAAGACTCTAAAGCTTATTTTCATATTTCTTTTCAATGTCAGTCAGGAAAACTGCCAGAAGGGTTGAATGATGAACTCCAGTAGAAAAAGGCTTAAAGAGATGTGATGTTTACAGCAGCCACATCATTACAGGCTTCTCATATGACTGCCGCTTTCAGCCAGCAGAGAAGCCTCAGAAGAATAACTGAGTCAGACGGAACGTAAAGGTCACGATGCCACTGCTCTGACACATGGTGAGAGCATCCAAGCTGATATCTTACAGCAAAACTGTGTATTTCCTGTCTGACTTGAAACTGGGAGATCCATTTGATCAGGCTCAGCACACATCGTGCCCTAATAAAAGGAGTTTGTGATTTATTGAGCTTAAATAATGGTGCCTCGTGAGTATTTCATAAATCTCTAATAAGGCAGTGACCTCAGTCACAAACACTCCATAAATCTATATCAACAAAATTGGAAGTTCAAAACACTCACAGTATAGCAGATATAGCTATTATTTTTGCTGCTAGTAGAGAAAGTGAGTGCAGGTCAAACAGGCAGAGTTCACATATGCATTAGGAGTAAACTGCAGAACAATTATTTGGAAAGTAATAACTCCTTGATAAAGAAGAAAGGACACGTCAGACATCTGCAGCCGATTAAAGCCTCGCAAATTTACAATGAGGCGGAAAAAGGATGTCAAGTTTTCACACTAATTTAATATACAGTCTTCCTGAACCAGCTATTATGAGAAGATTCTTTTGCATATTATGTTGTAATGATTTTTTTTTTTTAACTCTAAACTGAAATGCAGGGAAACCATCACAGACAAAGCTTCTGCCAGATGGAAGACATAGCTCTAAATGGTTTTACAGCCAGACAAAATGAAAATACAGGTCACATCCAAAGTTCACAAATGAAAATCTATTTAAATCAAACAATAAATAAATGACAACACAAATGTGTACGCCTCAGGGAAGAGAGATAATCTTCCTGCCAAGTTATAATCTCTGTTTTCAGGAAACCACAAGGGGCAGTGTGCAGCATCTGACTGACTGACTGCTGCACAGACTTCACACGTCTGCCTGACATCAGGGGCGGGGCTTATGCAAGTCACTTCAGGTCAACACGCTGCTGTAGGATCATACAGACATGAAAACACTCAAACATGTACGACGTGCTGACAGTCCAGTAGATTGTGCGTTGTTGCAGATTGTACAACAGGATTGTGCAGCAGGAAATTGTTTGTTGGTCATTCCATATATATATATATATATATATATATATGTATATATACCTAAAACCTAAAAATCAGCTGTGGTCCATTTATTCAAAACTATTAATTTTAAACACACCATTAAAATGCTCTGAGAGTGATGCTAAATATTTTATAGGACAGTTAATAACTCATAAGTACATTAATTTTCTCTGTATCAATGACCACCCCCCCACTATCCTTAACAATTTATTTGTTTAAAAGAAAAATATATCTTATGCATTATTACTATTATCATTACAATGCAAAGAATCCTGACAAAAGATTTATATTTAACTTTTCCATATTTTTTAATTAATTAGAAAAATATTGACAGTAAAGCGGCTTAGCGAGGAAAGGATGAAGGCGTGTGTGTGTGTGTGTGTGTGAGAGAGAGAGAGAGATTGGGGGGGCACCGTTGTGGAATATGATAGCATCACCTGAATCACTTTCAATCTTGTACTGAATTGAAGGTGATGAAAATAAGAGTTGCAAACAGAGAAATCTCTTGTCTGCAGATTAACGTTGTTAACAGTGGGCTATGAGGGCACTCTCTGTCACTGGCCTCACATTGTGCAGAAGCATGAGGAGCACATTGGGCTCTGCAGCACAACATGCACAGCTAATAAAAAGAAAACAAGTTCACTTGATGCAGAATGTTTAAACATACTGAGGATATTTTATTTTAATAAACCAGTGAACTAAGTCATCAGGGAGATGGTCGCTGCTGTAGCATGGTTTGAGTTTCTCCACAATGTCACTTTTATGCTCTAATATTCTCTGGGAGAATAAATATATTTGTTGACTAACAGCATGGATAAAACTCTTAAATATTCAGAATATTTAATCTGGTTTAACATTTCCACCCGTTTTATGCAAATTGCAGTCTATTAGCATAATCTCATTTGAGAATACATCCTTTTAAAGTAAAAGATTATAACCTATTTTTTAAAACACATATAAATCAAACGTGATATTGAAATGGTAATGTCTGAACATTGCTGCAGAAAAGAAGTGTTTATACATATACACTTTTCTTTTCCATTAGTGGTTCAACACTACTTGAAAAGACAAAGACAGAGCTAAAGCCTCCATGAAGGAAAACATCCAACAGCTTAAATGTCTTGGCAAACATGAAGCATTCATTAAAAGAGCTCCCAGTAAACACCTGCTAATATTTGAACTGTGATATTTTTCACCACATGCACAAACTTCTTTTCCAACTTTTTTTCCTTCTATGTTTCAAACATGAGTTGATATCAAATTTCTCAGAGAAGAAGGAGATGGGAGTAGGTAGATGTCGGCTAAGGTGAGGAGACTACTTCTGTTAGACACTGAGGAGGAAACACGCCTAAGAAAGGTATATTGTGCTGCTGACTGTCTCCATATTCCCTCCTTCCTTCTTTACTTTTGCCTTGAACTTGAGTTCAGCAGGTCCGAGCCGACGGTCCAGACGGGCCTCTGGAATGCGAGTGTGGCCACTCGAGCTTGTCCGACCTGCCACCAGGCCAGCTCCATTTCAGCAGGCTACCTTACCTATTCATTTACAACAGGACGTCAACTTTATCTTCCCTTGTAACACAACATTAACTGCCAAAGAGCTGGAAATGTATTATCAGCCAGCCCCAAAGCTTGGATTGCTTCCCTCATAAATAAGATCATTATACGAGTGGTAATCCCATTAAATAGATCATTTTGCAAATATCTAAATCCAATTAATAAAGTGTTTTCAGAGGGGGTGCAGCAAACAGGGCTTTTAAAGCGCTGACATGCTGTGACTCCACGTCTTTGTCCATAACTCCCTCAGTATCAAGGGTGATATTAATAAATACAACCTCCAGCCTGTATTGCTTTTTGAGAGAAAATTGGGATACTGTGTTTAGGAGGAAAAAAAAAACATGCACACACACACACACACACACACACACACACACACACACACACACACAGTGTGTTATGTTTGTGTGATAGCTTATGGCTATCAAAAGAAAGATTTAATTATTTAAAGACACTTTTATGTTGAATCCCCCAAAATAACTTCTTTCCATAGATTGGAGCCTGGCGTGTGTTGCACCTGATTGCATGATGTACGTTTAGGATGTCTGCATGCTGTAATCCCATAAATACCTTGAGTTGGACTTGGCTGCAAGAGCTAAACGTTTTTAAATGACTACCAGATGCTTTAACAAATTAATCCCAACTAGTTTCCTAAATCATAACCAGAAGTTTCCAATGAAGTGTTGAGCCTCTCTGGGCTCTTCCACTGATCATTTACTTTATTACAAAGACAGAAAGAATACTGACCTCCGCATAAACTAAAGAAAAAAGAGAATCTAAATTTGATGGCCCTCCAGTGCTTGTGTTTGTTCCACTGAACTATAAAATACATAATCCTATAAATGATGGTATTGTAAGCCTAGATTGTGCCTGAAGAGGTTGTTTTACCTTTGTGGAAAGGGCGTCGGCATGGAAAGAATGTTTATCTATCTTTTTATGGTTGTTAATTGGCGGCAGAAGCTGTTGGGAAAACACAGCTGTAGTTAAATGAATTATAAAACAGTGCCCCTGGGTGATGTTAACACGCTGCACTTTGTCATCCGAAGCAGTTGCCAGTGGCTGATCTGTCATTCATATAGTTGTTTATGTTACAAACCACAGTTTTAATTAGCATGTTGCACTGCAAAGATGATTCAGAGACTGCAAAAAGTAAAAGAAAAGATTTAAGCAACAATGCTCTGATTATCAACATTTCAGTTTAATCTCTTTTAGATTAATTTTGTTTAATTTCATTAACATCATTTTAAAGAATTAGTGCCCAGATTTTTAAGTTGTGTGTCTTTTGTCTGAGGCAAAGAGGAATTGATTATCTGTCAGATTTTATTTGCTCAAAATGGATATAGCTATAGGCTAAAGGGGGATCCAGTGATTCAGATTTGAGAGGACTCTTGGCCTTGTACGGAGGAACCATGTTAGTCAGGAATGAAGCAGGTTTTATCACTGTAGCAAACTGCAACTCAGCATCCTAATGGCAGTCCAAGGAGAAGTATCATAGCAGTAATTATTCTCTTCATCTTAGGGCAAAGAAAAAGCTCAGGTTGAGACTGTCCTCCCCTCCATCGCTTCCCCTCTACTTTTGCCCATCTAATCCGTCTCTCTCTAATGAAGAGAGGGAAAGTGAGAACAGTGAAAAGAAAGAGATGTCAAGATTGAGGCCGTCCAACCCCCCCTCATGGGGTCAAACACGAAGGGTTAATACCTGGTGTCCAACACTGCACATAAACTCCGCTGAGCTCATCACACTAATTAAACAGACACACATCCTCTCTGAGCTTCTATGGCCAATCACTGCCAGCTAAAAAAGCAGTCCATTCATGAACACAGGCTGGGTGTACGTGTAGGGTGGGCCAGGGAAATGCTACCTGCCCTTCCTCAGTTTGATTAATGTGAAGAACAATAGAGCTCTTGTGGCCCTCCAGTCTCACTCCACTTCGTTCTGGTTCATGGCTTGTAGAAAAGAGATTGCATGTTCCAAAGTCGTACCACCTACTTTAACAACTTTCCAATGACAGCCATCTCCTTGACACCCATCCCTATATTTCCAGCTTTAACATTAGTCAAACAGAGTGTAAAGCATTAATCATAAAATGCAATGAAATTGTTTATGACTCAACTACATCTGTATTTTTACTTTATGACATTTATTAAATGTCTTTTCTTACTTCTTAACTGTGGTGTGCTTTAAAAAATGTTTTTGGCTATAAGATATACAAAGAAATGTTATAAAAGCAATGCTCTTATGGTGAAGAAAACCCAAAACATTGTGGATTCTTAGTGTAGCAGTTACCACAACAAATTCCTTTTAATTTCTTTTTAATGTAAAACATTCTTGGCAATAAAGCTTTTCCTTATCTTTAACAACATAGCATATCTTATTTAATGTGATTACTCTGTGTTAAAGAAGCTGCACCAGTGTACCAAAACTAAATATTTTTAACCAAACACTCCACTGCACACTTGGAAGAATGTATGTTTGTATGTGAACAAATATACTGTGAACTCTTGATATTAAATACACCTGATGTTCCCTGCTTTTCTGCTGGCTAGAGACAGCAGGAAAATTTCAGCACATAAAGACATCACCATCATTTCTCATTGGAAAATTAATCAGAACACTCCGTGAACTCATAAAACACGTCTGAGGAGGAGGTCTATGCCAACACTTTACCAATACTCTACTTCAGTTTTGTCAAAACAATAACACCCACATGTCTCAGAAACTTGACAACTCATTTTACTTGCAAATTATAGATATTTTACCCCTCTGCAAAGCAGTTCGTAGAGGCTGGCCAGCAGCATCAGCCACAGCCTTGATGGGTCTTCAAGCAGCTATGTGACACTCTGAAAACAGTGGAGACATCTCATAATACTGCAGGCTGCAGAGAGAACATATAGGGTCCTAATGATGATCGCCCAGATGGCCAAGAGCACAGCGTTGGTCACACACACGGAGATGTTTGCAGAAGGGCTTCACAGTTATTTGCACTGAACTGACTGAAACCGGGACTGTTGTTTTTCTGCAATCAAAGCTTTAAACGGGATTTCTTCCAGCTCTGTCTGGATCGGGAATTGGAAAATTTACCAACATAAATATTTTTCAGCCGTTCATTTAAGTGTAACTTCGCAAACCTGAACATTATGCAGGCTTTGCTTGTGTCATAACTTTCATTATGTAACATTTTGTGTTTTGAATTATAAAAAAAAGTTTTTTTTTAAAAAAATGCCTCATCCAAATCTCAGTAGATTTGATCTTTTTTATTTTTATTTTTGATATAAACAGATCCAGTCAATAAATTATTGTGGAGTACTGTGCATGTTGCACATTACTCTACAATAAAAGTAAGCATTAGTCACAACTCTGTATGAAATAAATAACACCAAATCCAGCTTTCATATTGATGCCTGAAGGATAAGAGTGTGAAAGTAACAGGTGGAGCATTTGTATGGGTTATTTGCTCTCAACTCACTGCTAAACTCATTTTTAACAGCTTTCGGATTGGGGTTAATTGAAGCAGAATCTTTTTTAGCTTTTCTGTTGCTTCATGGTTTCTATGTACACTGTATTCTACACAACGGGATCTGTTTCTTCCACTCATGAGTGTTGTAGAACCAAAACTAGCTGTGCATTTACATAGTGCTGCACTAGTAGCTGCATCATAGTATAAGATTTGTTGTGGACAATAGACACCAGATATATGAAAAGATGTGCATAGATAATACTGAAAATGCTGTCAGTGACCTTTGTCAGGCTTAAGAGGTTGTTAACAGAACTGGATGTGAAATTGGACCAGTTTGTGTCTCAGCCATTATTTAATTTGATTAAAAAATAAAGCTAATGCAGAAAAAAGTTGTAACGTGTTGCAAAAGTTGTAGTTATGAGTTGTATTTTGTCAGGATATGGGCATTATTTTACACAGATTCCCATTTAATACTGCAGTTATATCAGGAACAAGTCCCGTTCTGATGAAAATTGTGTTATAGAAATATATATTTCTTTATACCAAACATGTTATGGCTAACAATTCCATATCCTGTTGTAACAAATGCCAAATGCCAATGTCTAACAGCCAGGAAAAAAAAAACTTGGGTCTGTCCCTGTTGCAAAGTAATTTTAATCTGAAATTTAATCAGAGCTAAACTTCACCTTAGTGGTTGCCTTTAGTGAGTCAGTCAGACACAGATTCCCATGAAAAAAAGAAATTCACATCTAATTACACATTAAGATTCAATCTTAACCCTGACGTTAAATGTTAAAGACATGACTTGGATGTTTCCTATTGTTGAATCTCACCTGTCTGAAATCAAGACAGGACTTGAATCTCCAACCTGGATATATACAACACAGCACAGACATCTTCCTGAAGTCAAAATTTGGATCCTTATCAACAGAACTTAAAAAGTTACAGGATGCGACAACGTTTTTCACATTTTCTTTGATAATGTGGGCCCTGACCACTGGCTTCGATTTCTGCACCATGAAGATGAGTGTGGGTAGAAAAATGACCTGAGCAGCCTGTAAATCAGGAGGAGGGAAACATATTCAATTACCAATGAAATAGTTTCAAGGTTCACTTAGAAAAACTATTTTAAATGTGTGTTATTATACTTTTCATGTCTAATCATTTGGATATTAGACAGGCAGATGGACCCATAAATGGATGCTGAATTGTATGGAGGATGAAAAATGACTTAAATATAATTAAATTGATCAATTAATACAGGCAAATACACATAAATACATACATTATAAGCAATAGAAAATGTATTTAGGCTATTTAGACATATGTACATTTCTTTGTTTATTTATTAATTGTATTTGTCATTTAATTTACACATTTCTTAATTTCTTTACTGTTTCTCTATTTCTTTATTTCAGATTTTAAAATGTATACTAAATCGTGATTGGTTAACATGGTGCTTTGCATATTGTATTGTGTTTCTAAACTGGGTTGATAATTTTCATGGTTAGCTGTCAAACACAGTCACACAGCAATATGTCCGTGCTCGTACTTCTGTCTTCAGTGATGTCACTTCCTCCTGGCCCTGCCTCTGCCTGTAAACGAGCTCAGCAACAAGCTCTGGAAGAGAGAGCATGAAGCCAGACACTCAAAGACATTGGCAGACTTTGCTGCACTCGACAACATGGGCCCCCTCAAACCTGGACTTGTTTGGCTGCTGGCACTGTTGGTGTGATTCTGATGGATGCCAGATGAGCTGAAACGTGCCCACAGAGTACACACTGTGGCATTGCCGCCATCGTCCATGCCCTCACCTTGTCTACCTTGGCACTTTTTGAATTTGATAGAGGAAAAATAACCAATTACAAATGAAATGAAGTGCCAGACAGCATATTTATATGTCTTAATGAGTAATAATGACACCTGGTAGCGGCCAACCAGCCTGTGCCAGTTGTTACTATGTGATGCTGATGGGGCCGTATATCTGCGGTTTGCCTTCTACTTACATGAGAACTGCACAAATAAAAGTGGTGAAAGGATCTTGAAGCCATTCCATCCGATGACAAACATGGAATAATTGATCTTCAGATCATAAAAGTGCTTGGTGTGAATGATCAGCTCAGTGTATCCACAGAGGAAGGTAAAGCCTGCAGACTGCAGCACACCTCAGATTATCAGTGGCGTATGAGTGAGGGAGGGATGATTAGAATGTGTTCTCTAATGTCACAGATCATCCATTTACAGGCCTGTCAGGGCTGGCCAAACAAATCCTGCAGCTTCTCCTGATGACTGGTTTAAAGTCACCAGGATCTGAGGCTGTTTGGATGCCAGCATCTTTTGATCTGTCATCTCAGGTGAGTCTGGGACCTGCACAGCCAGACACTATTCACAACAGCAAAAGGAACAAGTAGCATTTTTTTTCTTTTACACTGAAATAGGCTGCAGCCATCCTCCTGATGTCTGGATTTATGGCCTGGTAATTCCCCTCTGGAGTAATTTGGCTGGTACATCTGCAGCTTAGCAGCATTCCAGCAGAGCTCTCCTGTGCAGTGAAGTCAGGAGATGACTGATTGATTGACTGTATTACTCTAGTTTTAGCGTGGCTTTACTGAGCTATCGCAAGGAAGTTCTAATGTGATCTATCTACCAAAAATACTACTGCGGCTGCCTGCCGCTGAGTTTTTCAGCTATAATGATCACAAATGAAAATGAAATATGAGTATACTCACAATATAGACATACAATAATCACTGCTTAAACATCTAAAACTATGGCTATTAAGAAACTATTAAACATAGACTGTAACAGCAAAAAACTGATTCTCCAGCTAGAACTTTGCTCTGTTGCAAGTTACAGCATAAGATAGGTAAAAAAAAACAGCCTGTGGTCAGCTCTATCCTTTTAGGTGATAAGTCTACAGCACTTGCTGCTCTGACAGTGATAACGAGACCAGTAACAGCAACAAACACTTGTCAAGCCTGAAATCCAGGCTTGAAGGTTCAGAGTATATTTAACATGTCAACAAGAGAATTCTTTATAATTGTACATGCAGACTTTTATAGGAACATCCTAAAACAGCAGAAAAATCATTTTTGAAATAAAACAGTGTTACAACTTCTGGAATTAGTAGATTGTAATGATGGAAGAGAAAAGCACACAAAAGAAATCCATCCATCCATCTGTTCACATTTAGACAAATTGGAAGTGATGGCTGGACACAGAGTTTTTGAAACAGAAATGAGGAAATAGTGTCCTATTCTCACCGGGTAAGCCACCTGACCTTTACAGCCATACAGTGATCAGGCATCAGCAGCTCCATCTCTGTCCCCTGTTGCAACTACACAAGAGACAGGCTCTCAACCAGATCCTCTACAGTATATGTTTTCATGTTTCACTTTTTCCCTCTACTCTTCATCTGGCATTGTTCACTTGACAACAGACGCGTGGCAGCTATCAGAAGAAGACAATACCATCAATACGATGCACAACGCCGGGATCCGCAGCACATTTGACACCTGATTTATCTCAAGCACCTATTGAGCCAGGTTAACGATGCAGCAAAGAGACCAGCATCACAGACGTGGGTGGGGATCCAGCACTCCAGCGAGACTGAGAGGTTAACCATGACATCTGGCCCGCGATCATCCAACAAGTTCGGGCCAGCTGCCTAAATAGGTCTGGTTTTTCCTGTTAAAAACACCCCATCCATCTGCTGAATTTCTGCTCATGCAGGCTTCTTCATGATTGCCTGAGGCTCTTCTATTCAGACACGTGCAGCGTGACACCGATCCCTGCTATGACGCCCATCCATATTTAAAGGGGAGTGTAGGTGACCTGTGGGGGGCCAATTTTCAGCACGCTCAGGTCATCGTGCAGCAAGAATCTTCAACAACACCGTTTGTCTGATATTTCCTCAAATTACAGTCATGTGATATATAATGCCCCATGAACTAATGGGCTTGAATGTAGAAGACACAGATGACACGTGCCGCCAGCACACCTAAGATGGGATCTGCGAAACTCGATCTGATGACAAGCATGTAAGGATGACAATGCGGATTTCAATTAGCATATGAACACAACAGGCAACACCTGCATAAAGCCCAATTACAAAGGTGCTTGTGTTAGGTGTCACGCCAGTTACAACAGGAAGATAAAAATTTAATCATGATGCAAAGAAATCAAAATTGAATGCAGAGTGGGCCCACTCTGTTGGGTGTAACATGGCCATTCAGCTCATGATGCTGGTGCAGCTGTGGAGGTGGGCCTCTTCGGGACTCCCGTATTGACTCGAGGTCGTCTTTTAACCTGCCGTGTGTCAAGGTGGCGGCTAATAAAATCCAGCCTGACAAAGGTGCCAGCCAACAAACAGCACAAGTGTGTCTTTTCTCAAAAGGCTTCCCAGTGTGGCAGCTCACATAGGCAAATGAGAGTGGAGTTTTAACAAGCAGCCCCGCTACTTGGTTGTCTGACAACACCTTCTTCTTCCTAGGAAGCCATGGGAATTTGTCCAGGACAAAAGGAAGAGCTGCTTTGAGCAAAAACAAAAAGGTTGACACAAATCAGCATCATTGAAAACGCAAATTGCACTGCGATCAGTTAATTCAGGGTGCTTTTCTTGCCGCCATGAGAGTGATAAGACCGGTGCTGAACAGCTGAATGGAAAAAAAACACTTTGTGGAAGATGTGCATCTGATTTGGACTAACAAGATCTGTCACAAACTGTGATGTCATTTTTGAAATTTATTTTTCAAAATGAATCAGGCCATGCTTAATGAAATAAATAAACAAAACATGTCTTCTTTAGAGTGAGTTTATTGAAAATTACAATCTTGCTTATGCCTTTTTAAACTACAACTGAACAGAATTTTTACAGTGGTGGAAGGGACCGTGAAAAATGGGCAAATACAACAAAACTCAAATTCTGAGATACAGATTTAACGATTGTAGTATCTATAAAGTAAATGGTGTCCCCTGACCTCTGTCTTGTCTTCATATAAGCTAAAATCTGTTTTCTTATATGATAAACAAAGATTACATAGCACTGGAAATAACTTCAGTGAAAGTGCCTTCGGAAATGCTGTTTCACTGAGGCCATTTTTATTTACTTGAAACAAGAATTAAGTAAATAAAAGGTCAGTGACGCAGATGAAAATGCAACATGAGAGAATTTACTATCAACGCGTAATTTCAGGTCACACATGTTAATGTTAAATGTCCCACCACTGAAGAATTCGGCTTTAAATGTATGATCTTCCCCAACCAGTCATCAAACGTGTGTGCCACATTACAAGCACTGTCAAGGGATTTATTGGGAGCTTAAGTCTTACTGTCTGGCAGCTGGATGTGGCCTATGGCAACCGACGCTGGGTTGCAGTAGAAAACCTGCCGCAGGAAGGTTATGAGATCTGACTCCAGCTTTGCATCATTGTCATAGAATGCTTAAATGCAGCCTTTGTCAATACTGGAAATAACAATCCCAAAATGTTTACATTTCCCCCACCCTTACACTGACTTATGTGGACAACAACCCACATGGTCAGGGTATATGTTTTAGGATTTGTGGCTTGTGTGCACAAAAAAACAAACCCTGGCATTACAAAGGAGGAAGGAAGACATCATCATGATGCAGGGTTGGAGTTGTCGTGTCTTTAACCCCGAGGTGGAAAACAATTAGAAAATGTTTCAATGCTCGAGCTTTAAATTTGTGACATTTACCAGAGCAGGAAATTAAACAGAAGCATAAAGCTAAAGCAGCAATTACGCTAAAGGAAAATTAATTCATCTGAAAAGCTGTCCAGTCATTTCTCATTTCCACTGAACGAGGACCACAGATGAATTCAACCCATTTTTTGATTTAGACCTTATCTTTGTTATTCCATCATCCATCCTAACCAACAGTACTAAAACAGCACATGCAGCCAATTTAGCAATAAAAAAGAAAATATATTAATTCTGAAACTTACAATTACATTTGCCATTTGTAAGCAAGTGAAAATATGAAAAGGGGGAACACTTTTTATAATAATAAAAAAACTGCAATTAGGATTAATAGGAAGTTGCAGAAAAGTCCATGAAGAAGTGGTTCACCACTAAGAGACCAGTTCAAAGTGTTGGTAAATCCTCTAATATGGCCAGATGAAGGAAACAATATGTTAGATTCATCAGTTTATGTGATGTTCCAAACAGTATTTTACAACATGTATGTAAAAACTAAGCTGTCCAAGATAAACTCATTCACCAAAATCATCATCACACTTGTGAGTTTTTTCCATTTGTGAAAGACATCTGTGGATGCACCAAATACTCAAAAGGCATCAAGGTTCAATGGCCTTGTTAGCGTAGTTTTTCAAACTTTAGAGTTCCATGTACCAAAGCTGATCATAATACATTCAATAACAAGAGATTTTGGCTTCAACTTTGTGTACCTTGACATGAAATATCTACCTCCACAGCAGCAGAACTCATATGCACATTACAAAAGTGTTTCTGTGTGTTGGAACATTCAAATAGAAAAAGGAAGAAGAATCATTTACAGTGAGTTTGACTTCTGACATTCCATATGTACAGTGTAGCACTTTCAGCAGTGATCAGGATCATACAGTGTCAAGGTCAAATCAGCTAGACACATATATAACATAAAACCTACAAGAAGTCATACAGCTGACAAATGACTGACAGCATGTGATTCAAATGTAAACAGCAGTAAATGTTGAGATTATTGTTCAGATTCCAGCATAAGACAGTTGTAGATGGGGAAAAAAACGTATGTTAATTCATAATATTAGTAGCAGCAGTGTCCCAGAGCTCATTTGTTCTGAACAGAGTAATGAAAATGCTGATTAATGTCAAAAATGACACATGTTGTTATGACTGTGAGTCACAGATGGAGGAAACACATGAAGAAATAAAAGAGAAAAATGAAAATAGTGGCTGATCTGAATGACAAGCACTTCCTGATTACTGGAAGCAAAATTCCATCTTGTGTAAAGTTATTAAGTATGTAATTCATATGTATGAGCATATATTGGTTCATTAAATGTAAAAGATTGTGATGTTAGTGTGAATTACAAAAACTCTTTTTGTTCCAATTATTGTGTATTAGTGTTTATGTATTTTTGATTCATTAAAAATAATATTCATATTGTTCATGTGTCCACATTTCTACCTGTACCTGTACTTCATAACTGCAAAAAACTGCAAAACAAATATTTTTAAAAGAGATAAATGCTGAACACAAAGACTGTTTGATGACAATTCAAACTAGTTAATTTGCAGATTATAAAGCCGGGTACTTTAATTAAGATTATTGCACTTTAAGTTAGTAAAATGACACAATCATGATTCAAACAAAACAAAGCAATGACCAGAGGAATGTACCTTTGTTCAGTTTAAGGAAGAAAAAAAGAAAGAGTCAGCAAGCTGGAGAGAAAGCAGACTCCAGATACTGTCAGGAAACATCTTACAGTTACTCTCCTGTCTCTCTGAGGACAGCCATAAATCACTCCGGCGATTAAGGAGAGGAGGCTCGGAAACAGAGCCCATGCTGCCTCTGCTACATGTGTTTTCTAGTTTAGGTGGCAGTGAGTGTAAACACAGCAGCTCCATCTTCACTGTCCTTCAGCAAACAGCCGAGAGTGCAGCATCTGGTAAACAGGACTTTGGCTGCGTCGGAACCTTAAGAGATCCTGGGCAAAAGACAGATGCTGTGTGCGCAACTGACTGCTGCTGCTTCTCATGTGCGCACAATACCCGGAAACTTGATCTTTCTGAAGAGGGTGGTTTTGATCGCACTTGAATCGATCGATGGATTTTTCTGATCCCGTTTAAGTGTATGAGAATGCACCACATCAAGTATTCATCAAGTGACTTTACACCAGAGGAAATAATGGAATTTCTTCATAAGAAATATTGCTAAAAAAAAAAAAATCCTAACCTAAAAGAAAACTAAACCGTAGGAAAAAAATACAAAAATTACAATTGAGTACAAATGTTCTGAAACATCAATTGGAAATACAAGTTACCATCTATCCCATTTGTTCCAACTAGTTTGTTCCCAGTAAAACTTCACTAGTCCCTGCGGTTCTACTTTTTACCAAGTTTGCCCGCCTTCTTTTTTGGCTCGTAGGGTGTCCGGAGAATACTGGGTGTCTCCTCCATCACACGTACAAGTAAGTTATCGATGTAGTCCTCCAGCTCCCTGATGTGGGCATCTTTCTTTTTCACAATCTCTTTCTGCTTCAGAAGTTCCTGCACGACCTCCCCAAAAGACAAGTTACTGTAGGCGTTGGCGCTTTCTTGTGTGACATCCTGAGAAATCAGAGACAAGAAAACAAATGCTTCAGGATTTTGGACTTCTTTTTGGAAAACATCTTCATGAGAGAGTTCTCTGTTGCTCCGATTTAATACTTTTTCTCAGACCTTTGATACCTCAGTAAAAATATTTGATCAGAGATATCTTTATATGCACATTTGAGTTTTAAAACACAGCTAATACTTTTACTTACTCAGATTCTTAGGTACATTTTTAGTACACTGTCCCAATTGCATTTAAACTATTTAGAATAATTAAAATTCAGGGGTTCATAAACCATCACTACCTGACAACAGAGGACAATGTTCAATCACAACGAGGCAAAAGAAAAACAGGGAAATTAAACGTGTTGGTCTTATGTGACTTCAATTATCATACAGTATGTTTAACTCCTGAGATCTAGTGCTAATGATATAGAACAAGTCACACTGATGTGTGACTTCAAATGAGTCCAGGTCAAAGATACAGTCAGGCTTGTCAGAATTTAATAACGTAGATTTCTCAAAGAAGAAAGCTTTACTTCTAGAGGGAAACGCCTGACTGCATATTTATGTAATTAGTCTGGATAATAAAAACCAAAATAAGTATGCAACTGCAGCTCAGCTCTGCTCTTTGAGGGCAGCCTCTTTGGTACGGTACGTGCAGATCGTGTTGCGTGGGTACGAATGGAGCTGTAATCGTTTTTAATGAGGGACCATTTTATTGCTTCAGCACTGGGCATCCTCCCCCGAATGAATAGAGCAGCAAAGCCTTCACCTGTTTAAAATACCACACTTATCAACTTCCACTCCCATGCAGCCTTCAAACCTCCAATGTTGGGGAAAGACAATGGAGAAAGACCTGGAGTAGGACTGCTTACCCCGTATCTTATCGAGAGGCTACTGTGGGGTGACACAAACCAAAATGAAATATTTGCCACTGAGATTAAATGTCCAATTTAGGGAGGGCTTTAAGAACAGAGCAAGGTAACCTATTCCACACACACCTCACTGAAAAAGTACACTTTTGTGGGGAGGGAAGAGAAATAAGTGAAAGAGTGCTAAGTGTTTCACAAACAAGCGTATATACTGGCTACTGGCACACTCACACACACACACACGCACGCACGCAGGCACGCACACACACACACACACACACACACACACACACACACACACACACACACACACACACACACACACACGACACACAGAGCACACTAATCGGCAGCTTTATTGGCTGGTGACAAAGGCCTGGAAATGACCATGAATTGGCAAAGTAATGATGACCATTTCTGTGCGATCAGTAGTGAGAAGATAAGGCATTCTCCAGTTGTGTCATTACAGATTCTAATGAGCTCAGCTTTGAGAATCTAAAAGCTTGGTCCTTTGAAATCTCTCTCTCTGCCCTCCCTCCTCCTCCCCTCATGTGTAGTTAATTAGGCCCTTGAAGCAGAGGAAACAGGAGCTGCCATTTCTGCAAAGGCATGGCAGTATGGACGAGGGCACATGTGTGGATACTGACAGCCCTCAACACCCACAAAGGAAGGTGAGGAAAGCCATTATCGGCATTCTCCTCCTCATTTAGACATCACTTTGGCATTTAGGCACTGCTAAAGCTCCTGTGGCTGCCTCATAAACACCACTGTGCGATAGATGATGAGTTTGAGTTGCTTTCAAATTGGCAATGCCAGACGATTTAACAATGTTCTAAACCTCACGTACAAATGACACTGTTGTGCTGTTTCTTAACAACAAAAAACTCCAATTACAGCCTCGGCACGGCACACCCAGAGGACTGGCCTTACAACATGAAATTTCACACCACTTCAAATCATGTCCAGCTCAGACATGATGACTGACGTGTGCAGCTGCTAATTAGTTGAATGGCACTATCTGAATTTTCACTGGCCTCAGATCAGTGTCACCAGCTGCTTTCTGGAATTATTAAAAGAAATAAAAAGACTTGAGAGCCGTCATTAACAATCTGTACAGCAGGAACTGAGGACACCTCTGCAATTGCGAGGGTCGTTTCTCCTTCTTTGAATTTCAGTCAAGATCAAGAAAAGCTGCAACATTGTCATCTGTCAAATCATTAAAGACAAACTTATTTCTCTTACATCTTTCTTGCCATTGATGTCCTTCTTTAGGCCAAAGTTGAGATCTTCTTTTCTAGCCGACTTTTTTTCACTGCAGAACAATTAAACAGAAAATCAGTAATCACACCAGCAATCATTGCACAGAATGATCTGGGGTTAATTATCACCATCCTGCTGTGTCTATCACCAGTGTTTGATAAAGCAAATCTGCAGATAGCATCATCACTAAATATTGTCCTTGAAACTACTTTTTTGTGCTCCTTCACTACATTATAGCAAATGACCAGTGAGTCTCTGTCTGACAAAAGCAGCAGTAAAGATGATGGACTGGTGCCTACAGAGATAAGTGGTTAATTGGCTAGTCTATCTGTGCAGAGGATCTCATTACTATAGCTCAGAGGGCTCTGTTATCAAGCTCAGGCTCTCTAAAGAGCCTCTAATGACACCTTCTTCGCTGATAAACCAGAACTTCGCCACAGAGCTCAGCAACTCTTTATGAAACAGATGTAACTAGCTGACTGGACACAAAGGACCATCCGTGTTGGATGGTGAAGTTGATTTGTACAGTGGATGTCTCAGGAGTTACAAAGGTCATCTCTTGGGACATGCACAACACCTTAAGGACGTTTGTGGCTGCTTAGTAACAAGCACGAGGCAAACTACAACTCTGGAAAATGTCTGTCCAAAGAACAGAAGAACTTGATCTGATTGATTACTGATTTCTCCTTTCTTCCAGTTGTCAATCAGTATTTATTCTACAATTATGACAGCGGTGCTGTATATTTCTGATATATTTGATCATCTCATATGAATAGATCATGTCAATTTATCATGTGACCTTAACCTAAAACTTATTGACTTTTCTTTTGTTTGTTTGGTGTTTGCTGTTCTTCCCTTTCTCACACTTATTTTCGTGTTGTTATTGCACATGCAATGTCAATTCTTTTTTTAAAAAGTGGACTTTTGCCAGTGGATTAAACTCTGTCCTGCTAAAGTTCAGAAAGTTGAAATAAAACATCCAGAAATAATGAGAGTGTTTTGATTAAGCTGAAATAAAGCATGGGTGACCTGGGTTTGTAGTTGGAGATGAATGGGTTTGTGTCTGCTGGCAACTCTCCACTGAAAGGGTTGGGGGCACGTAGGTCACCTGCACTGCCCAAACGCCCCCCATTGCTGGTCTTGCGCCCTTCTTTTTTCCCCGTCACACGTTCCAGTAGCCTGACCTTCTCCTTTTTCTCCTTCCGCTCTGCCTGGTCCCACAGCTGCCCATGCTCCCCCTCAAATGGGTTGCGGTTGCGTGGGAGCGTGGCATACTTCTGTGGCAGGGTGTCACTGATATCAGTGAAAGGGTCACAGTGTGCCTCGTCATCCTGGTAGCCTGGCACCTCGCTCTGGGAGCGCCTGTGAGGACCGCCTGAACTCGCTGAAGGACCAACCAAATGAAACACACATAAATTAACAAAAAATAATTTAAATATGATCTTTTTATATTGTAAAAATCTTCAATTACTTTGATTGATGGCAAGAGATCATTTTCTCATAATAATAATACTAATCAATGATATAGAAGCACTAGAAAGTTTATCAGAGTATAGGCACTGTGAGCACTCAGGGCAGTCTGCAATCCCGCAATGACTCTGCTCTGCTAATGTAAATAATCTCAAAGAATTACACGTATACATAATACATATGCAGAGTAAACACATATACACACATAGACAAGAAATATATAGAACAAACACAGCAGTGATGACCAAATTGGCAGTGTGCCAAGCAACAAGCTTATATTCATATTATGTGCACAGATTTCTGAATCTCAGAAAATTGAAATTGGGTCTGTGTAGATTAACAAGATCATCAATCAACAGCAGATTTGGATATGACTTCAGCGTTTCATCACATTCTTACCAGTTCTTCTGCCTTTCAGTTGCTATATCACATTGGATATCCAATGGCATTTCAGCTTGGAAAAACAAAAGCTTGACTTCTTACAAGGAATTATTATCTATTTATAAATATTCTGGAAACCACTGGGATGGAAAAGAGCACCTACCACAGGACAATGAGACTGTAGCAGCAATGAGCATGGCAGGTAGAAACAGAAACATTTTGTGGCTCCTTAAAACAATCACCCAAGTTTACTTTTTTTTGAGTTTCAAGGTGGGCAACATCAGTAGGAGTTTATTTAGGGAAAAAAAATTGTCAAAAAATTGACTGAGGTAATCATTTTACAAAGGTAACGATTTTCATCATTACATGCTGAATTGTATCTTTAATTTAGGCAAACGAGAGGTAAATTTGATTGGTTATATCACTGTTTGAATGGAGCATGTTTTACACAAAGTTAATGTATCATTCTCATGCATGTGCGTGTTTAAAACACATGATAACATTGTTATAAAATAATCACAATACATATATGAATTAAAAAAAATAGCTATATATATTGAAATTATGTAATTTGGGCTGATCATCAGAAGTTGAAGCCTCATTAGAAAATGATGGCATCACAAGTGAACCTGATTTTGCTATTGTTGATTTCAATGATCCAGGCATTGGGCATTAAACTGCAGTGCACATGAAATAAAAACTGTGACTACAGATAATACATTGAACTCACCACTTTCTTCTATGGAGTTCATGGAATCCAGTTTAGGCCTGAAGTGAGTTCCAATAAGGTCAGACATGGAATGGGCTGCAGAAAGTTTGTGTGTCCCAGGGAGAAGGGATCGTCTGACCTTTGATTCAGGCTGAGATTGTGGTTTAGGGACAGAGCTGGACTCTGAGTCACACATGGCAGAGTGTGGCAGGATGGCTGAGGATGTGTCTCCAACTATGCCATCATGTTTCCGGACCTTAATTTTGTCCTTGAGCTTAGAAAATGGTGAGCGGGGCTTCTCCTTCATGGAGAGGTCAAACATGCTGGCTGTCATGTTGTTCCTCATAAACTGGATGCTGACTTCGATACGACCCCGTTCTTTTTTCTTCTTTCCTGGTTTGGACTCCAAAGAATACCAACTGCAAAGAGATGTGGTCTTTTTAGATAAGCAAAGTGAATTATAGTATTTTCTGAGCTCAATTTGTGTCATAGCATTATTCAATGTACCGTATTTTCACGACCATAAGGCGCACCTAAAAGTCTTAAATTTTCTCCAAAATGTACGCCGCACCGTATGGTGCGGTGCGTCTATTGTGTTGTTGTGAGACGCGAACGTAGTAGAAGACAAGGGGCGTGGCGAGAACGGCAAGGGGCGTGGCGTGAACGTGTGGACGTCGCATAAGAAGAGCACGAGCCGTCAGCGCACGCAATGAGGAAGTGCACGTGCGCTCTGAACCAGGACTAAATCAGGACTAAATCAGGTCTAAACCAGGACTAAACCAGGTCTGAACCAGGACTAGACCAGTAAAGTGAAACATGCTTTTGGCTGTTTATAATTTTCACAATGTCTGGTTTGCACTGATATGTTCCGAGTCCCGAGCCCGCACAGATGTTTTACCGGTACGTTTTACCGTGCCCGCGCCCGCGCCCTATAACCAGGTGAGCCTTTTGTATGTGTTAAATACCAAAAAGACACCCGTAACTGAAGCTGCGCCCTATAACACGGTGCGCCCTATGGTCGTGAAAATACGGTAATCTATAAAGTCACAAGATGGCAGAAGTCCATTTGATGACCAATAACGTGACAAACAGAAAAAACCCACTAACCTTTTAATGCACCCTAACTAGTTCTTTCACTGAAAAGTCTAATTTGAGAAGAGTAATCCTTAGGCTGAACATAAATACAGGGGCTTAATCGTTTGAAGTGTTTTGGTCGGAAGTGAAAATGCAATTTATCATTGAGAGGATAAACATTATTTTTTGGAAGCTGAATATAAAAAATGGCTTGCTACTGAATAATATAGACCATTCCAGGCTGCATTCTGGCTAATATTTGTTTAACATCTCTGCTTTTTCAACTGGAAGTAATGGGATTTGTGCTTGCACTGTGAGAGAAATAAAGTGGCATTTGCACAAATCTGGTCTTTGTTCAGAAATGCAATGACAAGCCATAGGGAAACTGCAAAGCTATGTCACAGGGCAAGCTTTCATACATGCCTGAGAGCCATGGAACTCATGATAATATCATTTAGCGAAGTTATATATATACACACATGTACATATGGATGGATGGATAGTCGATAATTCTTTGATGAAAAAAAAGAAATTTAAATGCCTTTTTTACTTAAAAACAAAATATTAGTTTCAACTCAAAAGTAGTTTATAAATTAAATGAAAAATATCAGGTACACCTGTATCTGATCCCTTTTCTGCTGTGCAGACTTAGCACTGTATAAAGCAAAAATTAGCCATCTTCTGTGGGTATTGTTTATCATTGTGTGACATTGCAGCATACTGTTGTCTTTTTCCTCCATGACACACTTGCCAGCCTCTTATTTCAACTTGAACCTAATTTCAACACAAAAACCAAAGTAGTTCCACATGCCAGATCTGACGGATGGTGGAGGAGCCATGAGCAACGAGCTAGCTTCTGTCTTGTTTTGGTCTGAATGAATGAGGGAGGCACAGATCAGTGAATCTGAGCTCGACTATGCCACCTAGGCTGCATTACGTACATATTTACATCTGTATATGTGTGTATATATTGTATATATAAAAATGTTTGAAGACCACAGCTACTGTCTGCTATTCTAAACCACCTAGCTCATAGCCCAGCAGCACACCCATGAAAGTCTTTGCTGGATCTGA
Source organism: Lagocephalus sceleratus (assembly GCA_911728415.1). Taxonomy (NCBI): domain Eukaryota; kingdom Metazoa; phylum Chordata; class Actinopteri; order Tetraodontiformes; family Tetraodontidae; genus Lagocephalus; species Lagocephalus sceleratus. The sequence goes on from CAJVRN010000040.1 coordinate 364,749, forward strand.
TTCCCAGGCTGTGCGCCATGCGCGGTCTGATCAGCAGCCACAGCATGCCACTGCCGTGGGGCCAGGGCTGCACCTCTTGTGTGTCTCAAGGCCAAGATAAACCTGCCTGCACTTGGAGCCACAATCCTCCCACTTGGGCCTGGACCACTGGGAAACTCCACACAATCAGCAAACACAGGTGTGAGATAATTATGGGCTGCCTACTCAGATATCACCATGGGTTTTCCTCCCCAATATGTCAGTTCCAAAACACTGCGAATGGGCCACAGCAAACACAGGCCCACTGTCAATTGTGGATATTGTATCGAGGGTCCCTGTATCATAGTCAAGTATGTCTGCAGTGTGGGATTAGCCTAACAAGCACTATGAGTGTATTCATTACAGAACCTCTGCTGAAAATGTGCAGCTTAGAGGTGCATCACTAAGGCATGTAAAAACAAATGAAAGCTATGACTGTGACAGTCATTTGTCTCGTTATTCTCCTGATGGATGGGAAGCGTGCAAATGTGTCACCATGCTGCATATGTTGGAAACTCATCAACAAACTTGGTATTCTTCAGTTCAGTTTCTATAATGGATGTTTTTTAACTCATAAAGTCAACTCTAAGAGATTTATCAATTATAATTCTTCATATTGGCCTTCTTTACATTCACCTATTGCTGGGGTGCACAACCCAGTCATACGAGTGCCACATTCCAGCACGTTTTTCTATCCTACCAGTTAGACAACTGCAAGGAAACTGAGATATTGGGTGAAATCACATATCTATCTGGTAGGACAGAAAATCCTGTTAGACTGCAGTACATGTGGGACTTGGTTGCCTGCCCCTGACCTATTGTATTTTTCAAGTGTGTAGGGAGGTCAAACAGCCTTCTTAAAACAGTTGTTAATGAAAGAGGTGATTCAGTTACAGTCGCACCCATTTTTGGCTAAAAGTGTCTGCTACCGTCTAACTGGAATTTAAAGCCTCTACTTCACCTGATGTGCATTCTTTCCTGGCACAGAAGGCGTTCAGAGAACTTCAGATGAAATGACAAAAAGTGTGCTTAGATTCTACCACACCACAACATTTATTTCCCTAGATACATTTATTAATATAATTGTATAGGAGTGACTCTCCAGAACATGTTTAGCCAGCTGCACCAGTTCCAATTAGGCCAACTGGTGCTCAGCATGTCAGAGTTTAAGCTAAAAATAATCTCTCCACAATGTAGGGCAATTCATAGCTAAGCTCCAAACAATAGACTGTCCATAAAATGGAACATTTTGCCAAATATCTCATAAATACACTAATACATTATCACACTTGTGTTTGATTCATATCACAAGAGAACAATTCTGTTGTTTTTTTTTTTGGCTTCTTTTATGTTGGCATGCATGATTAAATATATCTATAAAACAAGCACACAGAGCAAATTCAGGATATTTATTATGTATTAAGGTCTGGAAATACTTGAGACTTCCTCTCAGACACTGACTCCTCTACACCAGCTACACATCCACACATGAGTGTGAGCTGGCATTTCCATGAACAATAAGTGCTACAGTGTCACACTGAAAATACTCAAGATAATTTTTCAAGAGGCTGTGCAAAGAATCTTGTTTTTAAAAAATTGTATTGAGGAAAAAGTGCAGGTAATTTCCTCACATATTGTGACATACACCTGTATTATGGTATAGTTATATATATATATATATATATATATATATATATATATATATATATATATATATATATATATATATATACTGTGTGTGTGTGTGTGTGACAAGGTCACACACTGATTGCTTTATGATCACACCACCCTTACTTTATGATAACCAAAAGGTATTTAACTGTTCCTTGGCTCATGATAAACAGTTCCTGAAAATTTGGTTCATAACTCAAGTTACTTTGTGAACGCAAAAAATCAGATAAACCCAGGTTGTCACAAAGCCTGCCACATTTCAATTGGAATACAAAATAAAAAACTCAAAAGCCAAAATAGTTAATAATTATGCCAGCAGAATAATTGCTAATGACTGATTAAGTTCACAAAACATTGTCAAACAATATACATCTTCTAAAATTAACTTAATTAATTATACTTACTCTGTTTTCCTTCGCTGCTTGTTATCAAAGACTTTATTAAGGTTGATAGACCTCTGGCCAAGGAATTTGTCCATCCCAACCAAGGACCGATGCATCACAATGAGACAGAGTTCGTAGACTTCTGGATTGCCTTCCAAAAGTAATCCTGGTAATTCAAAGGAGGCTTCTTCTCTCCAGACCGGGTTAAGTGTCTTCTCCGCCACAGATGTTGAATATTTTTCTTTGCCCATCTGAATAATAGTGTAGGCATCATTGGTACTGTTTTTGCCTTTTGGTTGTAAACTGGTTGCTTGGAGAACAGTGACTTGGACATGGGTTGGAAACCACTTTTGTGACTGCGCAGCAAGCGACATTTTCAGCCTGGTTTTATCTAAAGAACATACAAAAGAAACTGAATAATAAATAATGTTTTGGAGATGTATAAGATGAAATGTAAAAGATACAGCAGACATGGTTCACTATTGTCTGTTGTTCATGTGATGCCAACACATTACCTTAACTTCTGTTAAATCACAAATGCCCAAGCCAATGGAAAGTCATCTAATGCACATGAAACAAAACATTATCAATTATCATTCCATAAAAATAAAGCAGACACACAATTTAAAACATCTTATAACAAAATGAGAGGGTAAAATTTTTTTCAATTTAACATTACTTTCTATATGTCTCCATAATCTGAGCAATCAAAGATGATGTCAGTCTGGGCTTGGTCCCCGTATTGGTGACTGATTCAGTGGGATGATGAGCTGACTAAAGCAGACTTAAATAGAACAGCACTCAGAGAGCACAGACATCCACCAGGCAGCACATTTCCCCACATAGTGTCATTGTTTCGACCCGTTACAACGAGATAGGGATCATCATATGGATCATCATATTTTCAGTTTGACCCTTAAAATTCCTGAATCTGGGTGGCAATCCACAAGAATCGAACCAAATGTCAATTCAATTATCTGTCTAATTATCATCTGAAAAATCGTTCATAACTTCAGCAACTCAGACCAAATGAGTACCAACGCATTTACAAACTGGACTACTGGTACGAAATTAACAGTGAAAACAACGTTTGACTGAGTCAAAGGAATTCTATCAGGGCGGACTTTAGACCTTTGTCATTACGGCTTACTTACTGCTGTCTGTCCGTGTATTGAAACGAAAGCCTTATTTAAACAGTGCGAGCATCTGTTAACCTTAATCGTCGCTACTGTTGTGATTCAGTGAATTCTGTGGCATTACATTAGCTGCGTGCGGCTAGTCACTCAGCTACGAAGCACAAACGTCCGTGAAATTTATGGATCTCACCTCGGTGCCATTATTGCCGACGCCAGCAGCTGATTTCAGACGAGACCGGTCAAAAACAGCCTGTGTTTACATTCATGACAAGTTTTTTCTGACATGAGTTGTCCAATATTAGCTTGCAGCGGATGTTCCTGTTGTTTCTGTTCGCCGACAGATAGCTTTACTTCCTACTGACGTCACTTCCGCAACACCCCGCGTTCACGCACAAAGTGCACAGGCGCAAAAACATGTTTCAAAAAAGAACATCTAGAAGCATGTAATGAGAACAGCACAACTTTTAAGTTGATGCAAGGAATTTTAACATTAACATACAAATGAACTAAAATTTTATTTTATTTTTTTTCCAATAGTATTTAAACTGCACACAGAAATCCATTATGTCCTTGGATTGATTTATTTTTTTAATATATATATTTTTTTCAGTTACCAAATCTGAGAATTTTAACAAATGCTTTTGTGCAAAGAAACAGGACAAGTGTCACCTTATTAGTATTGCTCTACAGTCGCTAAGATTTCTTTTTCCTAGTAGTTGTGTATGTATGAATATGCACCTAGATGCACTTTATTTTTTTGAGAGGTAAATCATACAAACATGGGAAGTGCTTTTGTCTCATGAGTGGGAGAAGGAGGTGAAGATAAGGGGTGCACTTGAATGAACACAGACATGGTTGTCACCCCACTCGACAAGTGCATCTAAACCAAACACACCTGCCTGTGTGGGGTTTTATCATCTGCCACAACCAGTGCAGTATGTACACACCACTGGGCTTGGCCTCTGGCTGGGCCATCCATCAAACCAAGATTATTGCACTTATCTTGGGTACATCTCTGAATGAAATGCTGCAGCTTAAAGTGAAATATGAGGCTGTGCAAAAATGCAAGTCAGAATTTAATACATATAAAGATCTCATCCCCATGTTTTGCATTACAGCAAAATTACATGTGATATTTATGTGTTTGGATCTGCTCAAAAATATATATTTGGATAATAAAACCAAAGCAAAAACAGACATTACCAGCAACACAACAAACTGTACTGTATATAATGGATTTACTATAGACAGAGAATTTAATATCAATATCATAGTACTACTCTGGGCTCCAGGCATTGCGTTTTGTCACATGAGTTAGACAATAACAACAGCAATGAAAAAATAACAACACTGACTTGATTTATTTGCAGCAGTAATGGAGTGTTAGATCAAACATGCAAAACAGGCAAACTGCAGAAAACCTGCTGTTTAATTCCACACAGAAGCACACGGTCTGTAAACACAAGGTGACATTCAAACATTCATGGCTATATGTTCCCAGTGATTATGGCCGTAAGTTTATGTGCATAATAGCAAGAAAAGCATTCTGTTGTCATCCCCTTCATCTTAAAATTCATGTATGGTCCTCTATTTCACCTGTCTCATTGGCAAGATCTCATGTAATCTCTTCTCATCCCTCTCTCACACAAATGCATTCTCCAAACAGGTCAGTGCCGGGTTAGATTCCATCTCTCTCTCTCTCTCTCTCTCTCACACACACACACACACACATACACACACACATGCACGTAGTGAAGACATAGAACAACAATATATAACAAGCTAAATCAGAGGAAAATATATGACCATGCAGCTGAACATCAGCAGCTATTTCCTGACATTTTTCTTCATAGCACTTATGATTTTGCAACAGCTTGATTATCCTGGAATGCATAGTTTGCATTCAGATGACAGGTTGTGTCTAAAAAAAGAAAAAGGCATGAAATAGATTCAAATATTGCAGTATATATATATATATATATATATATATATATATATATATATATATATATATATATATATATATATATATATATATTTTGTATGTCTACATCTACAATGAAAAAACAAATCAGTATCAAATACATGAATAGCCAGGGTTTTGTATGTCCTGTTTAACTTATAACTGAAAATCAATAAAAGTGTGACTTTTCTGTTGAAAAAAAAATCAGTGAAATAAGATCTAGCTCTGCTCCAAAAGGTTCATGACACTTTCCTTAATTTGACAATAAGTCAAACACATTTATATTATCCTCTACAGAAACATAATACTACCCTATTGCTCCTCTGTGAGATAAAACATGAAAGTCGCTGCATTCCAACATCACCTGCATCATTTTATTACGAGTAGAAAATGCACTGCTGCATTTAAAAACACAATGCTATGCTATAAATTAGGGAGTTGTAACCCAAGGACATTATGAGGGAACAGTGCTAAAGGTCATAAACTGTCCGACATGTGACTGAACCTGCCTGGATCTCAGGATCCACATGTTAGACTCCATTAGCCGTAGCCTCTAACGGCCACCCAGCACATGGTTCTGGTTTTGGCCTCCCTCTTTCACACTAGATAGCTTGTATTGCGTTTATTAAACACTTTTCAAAATGTTGCTGGCTGTGAGATTGTCCATCTGTTGAGGACAAGAGAAAATACATAAAAGAGACGTGAGACGCGGCAGGATGAAACAGTTATGATGACGTGCTGGTCTTAATGTGGTGCAGGTCTCCGTTCTGGACAGCTGACTGATTTAAAAGGTACAGCTTTTATTCGAGTGAGCAGTTACCTCACAGATGAGTTTTAATAAAAAAGAAGGATAAATGCACACAAATCAGCCCTGCTTTGCTCTCAAGAATGTTTTTGTGCTCAGCTTTGATATACAGGTGCAGATGTGCAACCGCTGTATGAAGGGTATGGCTGAAACAGCTATGCAAAGCTGAAGCAATATGTCAGCTGGGAGACTCCCTAAAGGGCTCCATTTCTATCTTGTGGCCTCAAGAAGAGTGAGACTGACAGCAGCAGAAAACCCAAACTTTACCGATTAATTGGCTTTACGTGTGCCTCTCATTTAAGGAATCATTTATTCAGTCAAACAAAGTTTAATCTCACAAAATAAGGTAGTAGTGTTTCATGAAAAACAGTATGGTATATACGGTACCTTTTCTTTTGTCTGTTTGAGTTTGTGCAATATATGTGAGGACATTTAAAAATATACAGGTGATCCATACTTTACCTGACAGTCCAGTTGTTGTAAAGGATGATTTCATACATGCACAGCTTCATGTCAGCAACACGCTCCCAGGTAGAGTTAGTAGCAGAGGGGAGCAGGTGTCCTCATGGCCCCAGCATGACAAAGATGTGCCCGGGCCAGAGGAAGGCCCCACACATGTGAATGCCCCACAGCCAGCCACGTACAGGGTGAAATCATTCATCAGAACTGTTCAGGAGACACTGAGACAAAGTTCAGAGGCATGCTAATGACAAGAGCATGTTCACAAAGCAAAAGAGAACTGTCAGCTCTGAATGGATTGGGAATGGCAGAACAAAGGGCAGGCCATTTCCAACTCCTCCTTAGCTCCATACTCAGAGTGTTGAGGGCTCGCAAAAGAGAAATTGGTGCTTTTGAAGCAGATGGTGCATGTGCAGTGCTGTTGGGTTTATGCTGATTTGTTCCGACCAGTCCTACTAGATTCCTCACAAGGAAAAACCTTGAAGAAAGCTTATTACTAATTTACTGTCCCTGTTGATGCAGCTAACTCAGTTTGAAACACTTGCATTGCTGTGTTTTGTCAGAATTCTGCTGGTGGATTTTCAGCTCAAAACGCAAAGCTAAAAATAACCCAACCTCGTAAAGATATACAGTCATTTAAAGTAATGAAGACAGAATGTGTATCCTGATTTTACTAATAGGTGGAATATATACGGTACCAGGATTTGCATAGGCAATACGATGTGCTATATCTTAACCACCACATAGACTCAGACATTTAAATGAGAAACAAATGGAGCATTGGGACAGACTATGCATCTTAAACACACAACCCTAAAGTAGTATTACCTTAGCCCTACAGAGAAACTGAGTGGGATGTTACATTTACCAGTTTTCTAAGCTAGAAGCAGAATGGAATCTGCTTATTACCACTTTCTACGAGGATCAAACATCCCACACAGCTACTCGGTCTGCATAGTTTATAGCAATTTGCCTATATTAAGTATCAGATTATCATTTTCCTCTGCACAAAAATGCACGATTAACACATGGAGTCTGTTAGACCAGCATGCAGATAAGATGCAACTTTATGATAGCAATGCAACTGAAAACTGATACCGAAGAAGGAATATATAAATATGCAAAAAGAATTATCTGCATCATTTTGTCATTTTATGTATAAATTGGTGAGATTACTCAGATTTAATTTGTATATTATTGTAATATGTGTTGCTGCATTTATTCTATCATTAACTATAATTGTGCAATATAGTGAAATAATGTCAAATAAACCATGAGAACACATAAAATGTTTAATCCAGATTATGTTTGTTGAATTATGGATGAAAATGCAGGGGGCGAGAAGTTCACAAATTCAGGGACTAAAGAAATGAAATGCTTTATGCTGAAAAGCCCACTGTTATGATAATGATGATGATGATGATGATGATGATGATGATGATGATGATGGTGATGATGGTGAGGATGGTGATGATGATGATGATGATGGTGGTGGTGAGGATGATGATGATGTGCTTTACTGACATGATGAGAAGAATTCAAAACAACAGGGGTGTAACAGAAGCAAACACATATGACAACAATAATTTAATCCCAGAGATTGTGTGCACTGGAATGAAAACTTGTAATGTTCTGATTTGATGGTAATAAAATGGGAATATTCCCCTTAATGTTTCTGTGGCCACATAACGTCAGGAAGGTTGTGGGGGAAACGATAATATGCTCCATCTCTGGCTAATAAGCGCTCAAACAGATGACATTTGTACTGACATTGCCAAAGGCCAAGAAAGTATCTCTAACCTGGAATGACACGTTTCACAGATTACAGGTTAGTGTTAGACCAGAGCTGCCATGATTTACTGTCATTGGTGTCAGCACCCCCAAACAAAAAAGGAAAAAAAGACAAATAAAAAGCACTTTCAAAATTTGAAAGTACACAATTCCCACAGGTAGAAACATTTGGTATTAATCTTAAGTCTTCACTTGAAGAAAGACGTCACAGTTAATATTGTTTTGGTGCTTATGTCTCACTTGTTTTGAGCGCCTAGTTTGGTGTTAGCGCTGTCTGCTGAAGGCATTTGCTCTTTGTTCCCTGGAGCCGTTCCTCGCTTGGGTCAGACGAAACTGTTCTCTTGTTCCTCTTCATCTCCTCGACACACTGACACTTTCATATCAGTGCATGATACATCTTCACAGGGTTTAATGCGTCTTCCAGATGTTGTGATCACAGAGCAGCTTCAACGTGTTTACCACCAGGTGCTGTTTTTTTTTACTTTTTCTTTTTTTTAATACTTTAAAGTAAAATGTATTCTTCTTACTGGTGGAAGGTGCTGATGTGCTGATAACTGGGAAACCTAGGCAACGTGACAACAAAGGTCAGAATCTGTGATGGAGAAATGCTGAGGTATTGTCTTTATTGGTGTCATATCAAACACAAAGGTTACCTAGATGACATTATGCAGAGCTGACATCTCCGACAAGCATTTTGAGGTTCGTGACCTTTAAGATGTATGCAGTTGGTACTGTATTGTGACTTTTTTATACATAAAAATGTAAATTACAATGGTTCTATTTTGTAATTCAGTGGTTTATTTAATATGGTAATGTGGTACACTTGAAAGCAATATATTCACAACAGAATACACAACAGCAACAGTTATGAACAAGCTCAAATTAGAATTCAGATTATTTTTTCTGAAAAGGAATTATTGTTGATAAAATAAATATTGTCATAGACAGAACTGATTGTCCTCAAATCTGGATCCATTATAAAACTATTGGAAAAGTCTTATTACCAATCTATTCTGAGCTGTATTATGATTATTATTGGCTGAAAATAGTGAAAATACATTTTTAATGAAATATAAATATCTGGATTCAATTTTAAGATCAATCACAGTTATTTGAGACAAGTATGATAATGTGCCCGCAGACTTTGTGATGAATCGATCACTGTCCAATGAAAGGTTTTAATAATGCAACATGAGACAGATTATTTATGTCTCTTAAACATAAGTACATTTAAATTATTTTGGGATTTTTTTATTTGAGTTAATTCTCATAACAGCTCTGCACAGTCTGAGCTTTTGCATCTGCTTGTAAATAGTTATATTTTCAATTATAAACATGTTATAAACCTCATTTTAATGCCAGCCAAGAAGAAAAAAGTCACATTGAAAAATGGCTTTTGCCACAAATGCTCTATTTTCCTGCAGAAAGGCCAATTTGATGCTCATCATGTGCCCTGGTGTACCGAAGAGCTGTTTAAAGAACATCAATGCAAAGAGGGATTAAATATTCCTGTATTTTGCTAATCATTTATGAAATGCATAATTATCTGAGCTGCTTGCTGAGTGGATTAGAAATCATTGATTTCCTCTCTCTCTCTCTTCTGCTCCCTCCATATATATAGCGTCTACCTAAGTCCCCAGTGGAAATATTCTGGATAATACGTACATATATTGTTGGCAGTGCTGCACTCTGGTTCATATTTCATGCAATGTGAATGACTAATCCATGAAATGTGTGGGTGGGATGATTAACACAGACACCAGCACTGAAAATATGTTTGCTTTGAAACTCTGAATGTGACACGTACATGAAACTATGAATAATTGGCACAGAATGGGAGCCTGCGTTCGCAACTCAGAAACACAGTTTATGACTAATTGTGTTAAGTGAAAATAAAGTGCACTTTTGTTCCTGGGATAATTAGCTTTTGAATGTTGTGAGGGTGATTGTCAAGGCTCTCCTGGGCTCCACTGTGTTTGGAGGGAGCCCTCCTGCTCTCCCATGAGGTTGCAACACTTCTCATGTGCAGCCTGCAGGCCAGAGGAGAGCAGGCAGAAAAGTGTTGCTCTGACTGCAGTTTAAGGATCATTATCCTTTTGTCCATGGTTGTGATGGTTGTCCATTCACTAAGCAGCTTAATTTGCAATTTTGAAAAATAAAATAAATTATTTTCAAGGAATTTATGATAATGCGATTTTTATGTAGCTCCAGGAGTATAACATATAAAGGTATGTAAATGGTTTAGTTCTAAAGCTGCTACACATGTAACATATAACGTAGTTCTGAGGGTCACATTACAACATGTTGTAAATCATAATGAGACTAAATGGTAGCATGACATCTGGAAAGTAGGAGAAAATTTCCTTCGCAGTGATAATTAATTTGCACAGGATTATGGGTATAGTGGAATTAGAATTCTGTGTTTTGTTTTTTTTGTTTTGTTTTTGCATATTATTTGACATAAATACTGCTGTTGTCATTAGGCTGTGAAAAAAAACCCTGAAATTACCAAACTAAACAAAGAAGCCCTCATTTGTTCTTCTTTTCTCCCTGTCTGATAATCATTAATCATAACACTAAAGGACAAAAATGTTACTATAACAGTGTTGGAAGTATAAATATTGTGATCCAAATCATTTTGCTATAATTTTCTCCTTATAGAAGCACTTGTTCATGAATTAAAATAGCAGAAAGAGGAGGATCAAGGGTTAATTTACAGCTTAGCCATAATGGCCGTAACAACTATTGGTTGAATATGTATGCACTTTATCTTGCAATTTATCTTTATTTACAGCAGTTAAATATAGTTTTTTACTTTCAATTATTATGATTATTATGATTATATTATTATGATTATATTATTATGATTATATTATTATGATTATATTATTATTATTATTTTTATTATTATTATTATTATTATTATTATTATTAAGTCATGCTTCAGTTTATTTTGGATAATTTACTTGTAAGATCTTGTCACCTATGGCCCACTTACTTAATAATTAGAATCACATTTACATGTAGCCAGTGGGAATTTTTGCCTCAGAAAGAGGTGAAGGAAAAGGAGGATTTAAAAAAAAGAGAGGACAAAATAGGTGGTGGTGTGGAGAGAGAGAGAGAGAGAGAGAGAGAGAGAGAGAGAGAGTAATTACTGGATGTAAAGGCCACAAACAGAGCTCCTGCTGCTGCTGAAAAATCAAATCTGTCAGCAATTAGAAAGAGGCCAAGCGGCACTTGTCAGTGGACAATGGAGCAAGAGGAGAGCGGGTTAGCAATTATTAGAGCTGATAGAGTACTTTTATTTATCTAAACAGCAGGTTAGTTGCCCAATCTCCCTCTTTGTCACTTGTTGCTGATGTGAAAGGGGCACCACTTCATCAGCATAGTGTTCCTTGTGGTGACCAACATGTATTATGGCCAGGCCAAGAGCTGGAGAGGGCTGAGTAATCCACGGTTGATCTGATGCCCTTGAAATGTTTCCTCAGCTCAAAGAGCTGATCAGGATCCCTTATCTTTGAAGTTTTTTATTAGAAATTTAAAGACCAATGGGTGGGGGGGGGTGTTGGAAAATTATCAAAGACCTCAGCTTCTTGAAAATGTATAGAGATTTGAGATGCATGGGGCTTATTTTTATTCAAAGTTCACACACACACATACACACACACATGCATGAACATACACACACACGCACAAATTACACACACGCACACAAGCACACACACACATTCAAAGGAAATTTCAGTATCAGGTGAAACTGCAGGACGTTTCACTAATGAAACAAATGTTTCTGAAAGGTAGCAGAAGTGAGTTTTGGAGAAAAAAATTGCAAACAATATTTAATATGATATAAAACCTTCTGTGGCAAATTAGGGTTTGAAACTTCTGACACTGATTTTGAACTATTGAGGATTTTTTAAAACTAAAGATATTATTATAGATATTATATATTCTTTATTTAAATTGCTGCAATGTTAAATAGCCCAGCACCATGTGAGATTATATTTATTACTTTTTTTAATGATGATTTTTTAGTGATTTCAATTTCAGATAATCAAATTAAAGTTTTGTTGCTTTTCCATTTTTTTTTCTTCTAAAAAAAGAGATGAAAATCAAAATATATTTCTGATTTCTGCTGATACACTTTGATGCCACAGGAATTGTCTCGAGGACAGAAACATTGCAGAAAGACAGAAGAAGCATCACATAAATTATTAAGCAGATGGCCCTTCTCATGGATGGAAAACTAAATGATCAAGTCCAAACTTGCCAATTAAACTGTGTAATTTGCTGATGATGTAAATTAAGTGTGTGAGTTTGTCTATATTTGCAGTGCAGTGTGAACTGTGGACACGTTAAAAAAACGTCATCTGAAATGTGCAGTATGTCACAGTGCCCCTGATAATTCTTGTGCTGACTTAGGCTAATTTCCTCAACTGGAGGAGAAATTAATATCAACATCACTCCCAAGCGCTCTGTTGTTCAATTAATTTTCAAATCGGAACATTTGATTAATAAAGTTTCAGCTGACTTTATGAGGATTCATCTGAAGACTTGCTTTCAGTGAAGAGTTTACAGCTTCTAGAAACAAATGTCTTTAATATTGAATATAAATATTTTATATTTGTATTCATAGAAGACCAGAGTGTTTCTCTTTTAGGATATTTTGCACACATTACAGTAAATGTATTGCTTTATACTGGAGAAGCAGCTGAATCCAAGCAGTTAAAGAATGTTAAAGATGTGAATAATTATGGTGAAAGAGCACAATTGTCAGTAAGGTATGCAGAAAATGGTGTCTTAAATATTCCTGGCATCCAGATGTGAAAAATATGAAATACCATAAATCAGTGCAGGACGATCAGACTCCTAAGTTCTTCCATTGATAAATGTGTGACTACATCACTCATTACTTACGAGTCATTTTCTGAAGTTTGTTGAGCCGCATATTTCCTAAAAAGTGACAGGATTTTCTGCTGTTTTCTGAGGAGAAAGATGACCACGATTGATTCTTTAAGTCAAAATATACATATTTGCCTGTTTCTCACACTTACAAACAGATGGTGCTGAGATGCATCACTTAGCAGGCAGAGCTCATATATGCGGACAAAGCTGCATTTTCAAATGTTCATGTGGAGCTGGGAGTTGGCCCAGCCTTGATATACAACGCTCCCATCTTTGGTGGACAAAATAAATCTCTGTCCACCTCAAATTGGAAAAAAAAAAGAATTCCTCTGATTGGAAACTTTGTCAAGGAAAATTGGTGGTCATGAAAAACACATGAAGAACACAGATTTTTTTTTGTTTGTTTTTTTCTTCAAAATGCTTTCACAGCTTAAACAAATTTAATAAGACGGGCTTTGATTGACAGCAGGGCGCTCTCCCACAATGTCTTCTTTTTGCTCTCACATTCCTCGTCAGCACAGCTGTGCACCGTTTTTAAATGAGACGAAAGGCCGCAAATGTGCGCTGCACACACACACACACACGCATGCCCTCACACACACACATCCTTGTACTTCTATCTTTGTGAAGACTTTCATAGACATAATGTTTTACAGAGCTCCTCACCCTAACCCTCCCAAGTAACCCCCAACCAACTCAATTCTAACCCCAACCTTAACACCATGTTGTGACCCTCAAATGCTCTGTTAAAGTTGTAAGGCCCAGCGAAAATGTACTCAATTTGCAAAAATATCCTCACTTTGCTGGTAAAATGCTGATTTTGGTGCTCTGGATTTAGCAAGTACAAGAACATACATACACACACACACACACACACACACTCACACACACACACACTCACACACAATTTTTTTCAGAGTGAAGGAGGAATTTTATACAAATATCATTGGATATAAATGTACCACTCTGACACATTTCACAAGAGCTGCTTTGTGTCATTGACAGTAAATGCAGACAGCTCCAAAACTATGGTACACTGCTGTCACCATATAAAAATAATTTGGTATTTCTTGCTGAGAAAGAACCCTTCCGGCTGATATTCAACAAAGGAAGAACTTTTAAAATAGAAAATAACACCACCTGCAAAAAGGTCAAAAACAAAAGGCAGAGAAATTACAGCAGCACCCTCAGATAATCAGAGCATTGCACGTGGAGACAGGTGAAGATACCTCGCAAATAAAAGCCAGGTTACTCCTTTCAACTTTCTTCAGTGCTCCGCTGCTGCATTCAGGGTCACGGTAGTTACGTTCATCAGGTTTTTCCAGCCTCAGTGAGGCTCAGTGGAGGTCTGTGCAGGTGGCATTGCTGGAGAACCCGCTGGGGTTTTTCTGCTCCTTCCACCCCCTCCTTTTCTCCACAGGTGCTTATTAGCATATATGAGCTGCCACATGTTCTCAGCCTGGGCCGCTGCCCGAGGGGGCAAAAATCAGTCTTCACCCATAATCTTCACAGCTCGACCAGGATGCCTTTTACGCTAACATGCACACATGGAGTTTATGAAGGAGGGCAGAAGTAGTACTCTGCTGTTTGCTCTGACTCTTCCTCCCTTGTTCTCCTCCTTAATGACTGGATAACCTTTCTGAGTGTCTCCTCCTTTATTTACATAGTTCAAGTTTAAGGTCAAGATCAAAATAGAAATCCATGCATAGTATGTTTGCAGATGTAAATGATAGTTCTTCTCCAAGTGGAGAGGAATTCAGTTGCAGGATTCTCTGCTGTTTGTTTGATAATATATATCAAACAGGGCAGTTCTGCTGAAATGTTTTGCACCTGGTCATGACAGAATTTTGTTGTCATCTTAATAACCCCCCAACTCTGAGACATGTGTGCGTGTCTGTGTGAGAGAGAGTGAGAGAGAGAAAGAGAGGATGTTGGATGTCTGTTTGAAGTGGGCATATGGTCGTTGCATTTGCATTTAATGCCCTTCAGATTACTTGTTTTAACTTGTGCTAAACACCTCTCTCAGTTGGGGCTAATTTGATGAGGTCATGGTTTGACCCCATGACCTCTCTCTTTCTCCATGTTCTCTAAGTGAAACCAGCTGAGACACAGAGCAGGAGAGCGGAGGAGGGTGTGGTCTAGATTGGCCCGAGGATCAACGAGCTTCATGTAAGCCATGGATCCGGAGTGGACACTGTCACAGTTCCTCCCCCCTGAAAAAAAAGCAGTTTAGTCAAAACACACAAAAAAATAACATTTCCCCAGAGTTGCATTGCTCATCTGTCTATTTGCCAAAGTTCTTTCAATCACTTGTCTATGATCTATATTCATGTTCTTTTTCATAAATTTTTCATAAAATTTTAGGGTTGAGCTTTGATTAGATTTGCAATAACACATTGTAGCTTTTAAGTTGGAACTTGTAGTACTGAATTTGATGTGTATTAATTTGCTAGGAATGTATTTATATAGAATGACATAATGGAACAGATTTAAAACATGTATGGGTATATAATAAGGCAGAGATATGTGGTTAACAGAAATGCGGACACATACACCTCTCAAGATGAAAGGCCATTCACAGGAATAGAAGAAGCATTCTTGAGGAATGCCAGTGAGGCCTGCTGAAGTACTGATCCACAGGCAACTCCCTCTTTTCTATTGCTGCTGGCTCAAGTGCTGTACGGACTCCAGAGAATAGCCCCGTTTGGTCTGAGGGGGTACGTATTCCTAACCTCCAAGGCCACCGCCATGAAGGCGCCTCAAGAGAGCCTCTTTCGTGTCAAAGGGGGAAAGCCATTCAACTGGAGAGCGGCCTCTGGCTTTTGATCAGTTCACAAGTTACAGTTTTGCCGAGGCCTTTTTTTCATGCAAATGAGAATGCTTCAAACACTGCGCGGAAATACCACTCTTATGGATATCATGTAATAAGCGGAGCATTTAACATGGGAACCTTCACAGCCAAGGACTTTCCTAAAAGCATCCTCAGAGTAGTGAAAAGCACACTCAGGCCCAGGTGGGCACAGTCCTCACTAAGACCTTTTTTCTATCCCAGCCTCCTTCCAGTCAGAAGCTTTGAATGTTCGCGGGAACATACCATATGACTCCCAATTAAAGGATTAGGATAAAGATTATCTGAAACCATTTTGAAAATACATAACATTTACCGGCTTTCCCACAGTCCTTTTTGGATCAGCACTCTTGTTTTGGCACACTTTATTGTCATCGATGGGACAGCTGTTTCTGAGCACCAAGTGTCATTAAAATGGTTGCTCTATCATCCAGGATAAACTGTTTTCATTCCTTTCTGACAGAAATTGCGTGCTTGTAAGTGTGTGTCTGCATCTGTGTGTGTGTGTGTGTGTGTGTGTGTGTGTGTGTGTGTCAGTATGAATTTTTTCCCCTCAACTCCACTCAGATGTAAATATAATCCTAATTTGAGAAGTTATTTGCAACACTGGGTTGTCTAAACATAATGCACCCTCTAGATTTCCCCTGTGTGGCTTCAGATTGGAGGTGCTGAGGATGTCAGCTTTTATTCGAGGTGTCTCTCAGCCTCATCTGCTTCTCTTGGCATACTGAAACTGCTTATTATGCCCCGACCGAGGTTAATTTTTTTCTGCAATATTGGGACGAAAGAGAGTGGGAGGCTGAACCGAACTCTCGTCAAGGTCATGTTCCAGTGGAAATAACCAACAATGCCACTGCTAATCCCCACCCCCCACCCCACCGCGTTCTGACCCCATCCTGTGGCTTGTATGACTCTGGTGGGAGAGGACAAGAGGCCCAGCTTGTTCCTGTAGTCAGCCTAGCATTAGGCAGCTCAGAGCTGTTGGATTATCTGCCAATTAGCACCAATTGTGCCGGGCGGCATTAAAGTAATGTTCTATATTTTTTAATACCCTTTAATTTTTGCTGCTCTCCTCTTCCCTCCTTCTCTTATACCTAATCAAGATTGTCAGCAGTCTTTCACTTTTTCTCATTTAAAATAAAAGAGTTGGGGTTTAATTTGGCATTAAGCGGCACAAAATGTGCCTTGCCAGCAGAGCATTTGTTGGAAGGGAGCGAGTTAGCAGGGAAAAGAGAAAGAAGGGAGCAAATCATTTTAGGGTAGATACTGTGAAGGACTTGTCTGAACAGGCCGCAAGCCTCACTGTCCTGCTACATTAGCGGGAAAGTCAGCTTTGTGCCGGAATAACGTGTTGCCACACTATTGTGCCCCCTATGGTGGAAGGGTTTGGTGGGTTTGGATTAGGAGACTCCATTACATTACCCTAATAACTGGATAAAGCCGCCTCATCCAGTGCAACTGATCCTCAAGTATTAGCGCTCATGGCTGGTTACAGCGTTTCAGCAGCTGATCTGCAGACAGTTGATTTCTCATTATAACACAGTGATAGAAACACACAGCTGTGCCGAGCATGCCTCGGTGGGCAAATGTGTTATTTATGGAGAATTCCAGGGGAGCGTTTCCCTCTGATTTAGGTTAATGTGGCAATAAACAAAATCAACACACTATGTATTTACCAGGCAAAATGATCATCTTTAGTCTGCTATGAGGGAATTTCCACAGAGGTGAGTTTAATTACCATGAAAAAGGTTTCATACTTGGTGCATAATTGACTCTGTACTACCCCTAAAAGCTAGTCATTATGTTGATTAAATTATAGATCTGTCACAGGTATGGATGACACATCCGGCTGCAATGCACAACACAAAGTTTTAGTTTTGTTTTTTTTTCCCTTTTTTTAAGAAAAAAGAAAATGGAAAGGGTAGATGAAGGTATTATGGTATTATTTTCATTAAAATGCAAAGAAAAAAGTATTTTTTGATCAAAGTGGATTGATAGGAAATAGCCTCTTTTACAACATGTGGGCAGATATTATAAATAAATAATTAAAAATCATGGGATTGTGGAAAGGGAGCGAACAGATTACATACAACGCCATGCTTCTTTGATGTTAACTGGCCAGAACAATTAGACCTGAGGACATGTGTGAATCCTGATGCTTTCATGGCTGATTGTGCTGCACACACACCAGGCTTCAGACATTCTCATCCAAATAGAATCACTTTTTTGCCTATGTTTTTTTTTTTTAATTATTATTTCTTTGAATACAAAATTAACAAAAAGCATATTTTTACATGAATAAACATCCATATTTTACATTTAAAAAAGTAAAACGGTAAGTCTAAGTAAAAAAAAACTGTAAAAAAAACTGTAATCAAATTAGTGTCCGGAATGCATCGTTAATCTCCTCAAATGCACTCCCCATCCAAAACTCTGGGTGCTGTATGGGAGGAGCTCAGGTAAGGTCAGAGGTCTCGGGTCATTAGCGATCCAGCTTCCCTTCGTCGTGTTAATATGGGGTCAGACTGTGGATTAGAAATCCATAACCACAGCTGGAACATTCAGCATCTCCACACTGGCTATTTTCACGAGTGGAGTAAAAACAATCATGTTGCCCCCGCAACTCCACCTTCTGGCCCACTGGGTTGACCTTGCCCTTGGGCCACAGCACTAAACACCAGCCCAGCTGCTGTCGCTCTGCAGCCATGGATACCCCCTGCCGTTTTTCCTGCCCCTCTCACTGGGACCTTTTTCTTTGCTGTGGGCTCTTCCTGCAGGTGTGTTATAGTCCTGGTTCCCCCAGTTTGATTGCAGCACAGGCAAACACTGAGGCTGTCCTCCGCCCCAGTCCTGTGGGTTTGATTCAGGGCCTCCAAATGCCTTTTAGATCCCTAATCCTAAACACTTAAGCCCTTCCTGATGGGTTCAGCTCCAGGTCCCAGCGGTTTAACCAATCCAAATAGTGAGTGCAGTGAGAGGTTGAGTTCGGCCAAGTTACCTTTTGCCCCTTTTTTTAAAAAAAAAATTCTCCTTATTAACCCTCTCTCATTCTTTGAAGATTTATAGATATAGTTATAAGTTTCCTTTTTGTATTTTCTAAAATAGTCCACACTTTTGTGTGTCTCTCAGATTCAGTTTTTTTTCTTTTTTTAATTTGATGTTCATACAAATAGAGAAGAATATGTGTTTAGAAAGGGGAGGCAATAAGAAACTACATGCCCTCATAATTTATTCTCAGATTTAATTTTTAAATATAATTTAAAAACAAAACTTACTTTGCTGGTTATAATGGGACAGTGAGGTTACTGACAGTACTACGAAAGTATTTTCTTCAACTTATATTGGATTTTTTTACCTCATATCTTTACCTGAATTAAAGTTGTGCATTTTTTTTGACTAACCCTTTATTTGTCTAATGCACACCCTGGTTCATTTACATCAGCAAAACAAATAACACACCCTCACACACAAATCCATAGTACAGTCATTCTCACCACTTGCTGGGTAAATTTCTCCCATTACCCGCGTGCTGTTTCAGAAAACACTGCAGTCCGGGCCTCCACCTGTTTAACGGTGCTTGAGAAATGGACTTTTCCTGAAAAGTCCCTGACCTCTGACTTCTGTAGAGCAGGAAAGGGTTGCCAGCAGGCAACTGCCCTCTTGTGTGGCCAACTGCCATTTAACCCCATAATTGTTACAAGGCAGCTCCTGGTTGTGCAAAACTTAGTTCCCGGAAATAGCTCTTAAACAATCAAATAAATGCTCATGAGGGGAACTTGCCATGCCCAAGGCCCTGAGATGAAGCAGTGATTGTACGTTCACTTGGTTGGACCTGACACCTTTGAAAACACATAAAGTCAAAGATTGCAAATGGAAATAAAATATTTTGACATTTTTATGCTCAGATGTTCTTTTTAATCCTGAAAGGGAACTTGTCATGTCATTTTCTTTTACACCAACTAGTTCAGTGATGTGGTTTCTAATTGAAATAATGTAAATAAAATCTTCCCTCTAACGTTTCACAGTTTAGATTGTTCATTTCACGTGTGAAGTTGCAGCTGTTCTCAGTCTGTGCTGCAGATACTGTATCCACTTTACCTTTATCAAGCAGCGCTCCGGCCCATCACGCTCTCTATGTGCTTGGCTGCACTTGGTTATTTTTTTCCACCCGTGCACATTTGCTTTTCGCTCACCGCTCACCTCCAGACTCGGGCTTAGAGTGTTTCCCCAGCAGCCTGTCTGATAGCGGCGCCCTCAATGATTGCTTCCCAGGATCAGAGTGGCGTGTAGCACGAGCAGGCGGCTCAGCATACCACACATGCTGCCAGATCAACGGTCATTCTCAGAGGTCTGGGATTATTGGGGAAGAGGTAAAACTATATTTTCTATTTTTCTTTTGTTTTTGATCGGTTTTGACCCACCAAAGCCTGCACTCTCACACCACCTCTCAGTGCAGCCCTCACACTCAGGTGTTAGTTTTCAAGAGGGGAGAAGGAGGGCTGTGGCTCACTAATAGAAAAAAACAACAGATAGATCAGACGCAACCTTGAGCGGTGGGTTTGGGAAGGGTTTTAAAGAGACTCCAAGGTCAGTGGGATGTGGGAACTCCTTCTGTCTCCAGGGTCTGTTGGAAACAGTGACCATATCAAAGACGGCTCATGAGTGATGCATTCAGTGAGGTCACATCTATTTATTAGTGCAGGAGGGGAGTATCGTATATACAGCAGCTCCATAATGGAAAGCACACTAATGATGCTTGATGTATGTCATCGGCAGGTGTGAATGACTTGTCATCGTATAAGTGACCCAAGCTCAAACGCCTCGTTGTTGTTGCCTTGTGTATTATTCTGTCAAAATTGTTTTAATGTGGAAGCAAATAAAGAAATATGCACAACGAGTTCCCTTATTTTTCTAATTTCAAGCTTTTTGAAAGATTTGTCATGGTGTTTTTGCACTATTGTAAAAACCCCAAACATCAAACACGTAAAAGAAAAGCTGCATTGTTATAATAATTCATTCATAATATATTTAATATATTACCATTGTGCCAAAGCTGTGACCCCGGGCCCTTTTTTAATATATAGAACCACTCTCCCCACTCATAATCATCTGGCAAAATTATTAATGTTGTTTAGTAACTTCTGCATTTTTAAGGAGACGTTGACACACAGTCTTTAATTCAATGTATTTATTCTTGTTTTGTGTTTCTTTGAGTGTAAATGATTTTTACAAGTGCTATCTTTTTATGTTTTCCACAAATATGTTTTTATGATTAAAATACATTTTAAAGATCAATTTTGACTACTTTAAATAAGATTAAAAGAAAATCCTTAAATCAATTCACATGCATCACAAAAATGTATGATTTAAAATTCAGTGAGGTTATTAAAAGCTATGCTCAAATGTACAATATCACTACTGTAAACAATTGTGACTTCTGTTTTGAAATGTAATATAATTTGAGAGAATGTTTTATATGTACTTTTTGTCAAATGTTTTGATTTATTATATATTTTTTAGTTTGGTAGGGGTGTTTTTAATTTTAAACGTAAAATGAAGTGAGTGGAAGGTTACACCAAGACGAACATAAGATAGAACAACAGAAGAGCTAAAAACGTTGTGTACTGGTACAGTTAATCCACACTGAGCATTTTAGCACCAGATGTGAAGTTCTGCAGATGGAGGTGAACGAAGGATGATGATTGGAGAGAAAGAAGCTGCCCTCCATGTAATTCAAAATGTTCTGTCAGAGTGGGAGAGGACCATTAAGTGGTGTGTTATTTACACATCATAAGCCAGTCTATTATATTGACATCCAGGCGACCCAGTTCAGCACTGTTCTGGGCGCGCCACAGCCTCGCTCTGTTTGCTCTCAAAGCCGGCATGCTGATGGGATGATTTTCTGATATGGCATTCCAATGCTGCAGTCTATGCGCTGGATCTTTTTGTCTGAAATAGTCCAAAAGCATTCATTACCCATCAAAAAATGAGACAAAAGGTCAAGAAGAGGGCGGAGCCAAGAGAAGTGGAGGTGGGGTTTACAATCCAATTGGGGATTAAGTTATCTCTCATATCTCTTACTTACAATAAATCCACACGTCTCCATCAGGAACGTCTTGTTTAAACTGTGGAGCAGCATGAAGCAAATGTTTGACTTTATTTAAAATTCATTGTTTAGTATTACATCGCTGGCTGAGGTGAGCCCAGAGGTTGCAAAGCTGAGCAGACAGGCCGCATGTGTATATATATTTTATTCTGATTCAGAAATTGCAGAATGGCCATCTAGCTGTTGTTCTCCAGACTTGTCATTTACCAACAGCATCAAAATATTTGACATCGTATAATGGGATCACAACCAGAGCAATTCATGCAGCTACTGTTGATACAGGTAGACCGAGTAAAATAAGTCTGATTCTGTTCTGGTTTGTGAATGAAGCGTCTGTGAAGCATTTAAATCACCAATGCAGATAAAAGGGGAACCACTACAACACCATTATAATCCTTCAGTTCACAGACTGAACACAACACAGCAACATGGTTGACAATCTGTGTATGGAGTATAAAAGAGTGCACATACACTCACACACACAACACACAACACACAAACACACACACACACACACACATACACACACACACACACACACACAAATGCACGCGTTAGTCATCAATAACAGTCTTCACAAACACCACCTGGCGAACTTTCAATCTGATTCTCGCCAACTAAACTTTGAAACATATTTTCTTTAAAAATTATTTCAAATTATTATAAAAAAATCAGATTGCCCGTGATTCAACATCTTTTATGAATCACAGTAGTAGTCGGCAGTGTTTTTCTTTGTTCTGTTTTTTTTCTAATTCTTACAGTTCAGAAGTGGACGTGCTAGAGACACAGCAAGTCCAGTGAGTTTGTTGAACAGGGTAGAACTGCAGACAAAGCCATGGGAATCCCTGAAGCTGCACTGACGCGCAACGAATTCGGTGTGGCTGCACCAGGCCAAACATTACATCTCTCTCTCTCCTGCCATTGTCCATGCAACTTTTTTTATTGGTTTTTAATTAGTTTTTTTTTTCCTGGATAGTGTCCCTGAGATAATTTTTATGACACATGGTTTAGTTTGTTATGAAATTAGTCATCAGAGAGTGAAATACTTCAGAAACAAAGCACAGTTTAATTCTCTGCTGTGCACATCAAGGGAAAGAAGAACATTGGGATCATGTTACTGTTGTACAAAAAGACAATTTCTGTGTTGTACCAGTGTTTTACCTCAACAAGAACTGACTGAAATGATGACACCTATAAACTGTAAATGTGAATTTATCTGATAGGCAAATACCAGCATGAGAGGAGACATTCAACTTTCTTTTCATCTAAATGTTACATTTTCTATGATTTATTGGCATATAATTACTATAATATGAAACCTTTAGATCTTCAGAAGCAACAATCAAAATATGAATTGTCTTTACATGTCATCAAATTAGCTTGGTTTTAAGTATTTTTAAAACTAAAATGTGCAGTCACTACCAAGCCAGGTTTTACACTTACTAATGAAAATGCAAATGATTGTACTGAATCAGAAACAGCATCAACAGTGTGCAGAGAGTTCTGACTTCTGTATGGCACTCATCTCTGGAGTCCCAGAGACCAGATCATGATCTCAGTTTATGGACACCAGAGCAGAAGAAAACCTAATGCAAATTCCATCCAGCGATGCCCCAAACCCTCAACCTTCTCCCTGTGAGGCAACAGTGCAAACCACCGAGCCACCATGCTGTCCAACCATGGCAATAAAAGACAATAAAAGAAAAGAAAAATAACGAGAAGCTGATGGGGGATCTGTGGTCAACTTTGCAAGCAATTTCCTCTTCTCTCCCGTGATTAGCAGCACCCACCAGAGCTGGAGGCGTCCCACAGGGAGAGCCTCTCTGTGGTTATCATACTCCATCTAGTGGCTGCAGCGGGGTAAAGTGTCAACAGCAGCTCCCACAGCCTCACTGGCTGCTTTTCTGGTCTCACAACAACATGGACAAGACAGACTGACAGACAGGTAAACAGACAAACATTTGCGGAAGGAACGACTTGCCATAACTGAAACAAACATAATAGGGATTCAAATGAAAAGAAAACAATGATATAATTTGATTCGAGAAGATTATATGTTTTCTCATTAAGAGGAGCTTCACTGTGGTGTAACGCTACAGTGTAACTGTCCCTTTGGTGCAAATTGAAAAAGGCTGATGAGGTGTTGAGACTGAAGGCTCATGTTACAACAATATGAAGCTATAAGAGTGTGTGAAAGCATTGCCCTCCAGATCCCCTCTTTTTCACAAACCTATTATCCAATTGAAAACTGATCTTCAGCAAACTCCCATTGTGTGCCTCTCTTGGAGAATAAATGCAGCAAAATTGATCTCAGGTCTCAGAAGTGGAGCCCATGTGTGGAGCTTTACTCACGGGACCATTTTAATCTCCTCTGGTGCCAATTTACAAACAGGCAAAACTTGCAAGCTAAACACCAACCACATGCACGAGTTCCACCTGTCCCGTCCCCTTGTTGGATGGCAGCTTTCCCGCTCACAGAGGAGCGAAGCGTGGCTCTGGCAGTGTTGAACAATGTGTGCTAACATTATACCACACGGCACACTGGGGATGTCAAGCAGAAAAGCGCTGCTAGTTGGAGGATCTACTAATGTTTTGTGACTCCTGCTGTCAGCAGTTCAGCTCCACACTCTCTTCCTGTAATTTTCAGCCATCATCGCTGCAGTGATACCGCTTCAAAAAGCCTCCTCTCAATCACTCGTACTCATGCTGCCA
The DNA here is from genome assembly GCA_911728415.1 of Lagocephalus sceleratus. Lineage (NCBI taxonomy): Eukaryota > Metazoa > Chordata > Actinopteri > Tetraodontiformes > Tetraodontidae > Lagocephalus > Lagocephalus sceleratus. The sequence continues at coordinate 389,546 of CAJVRN010000040.1, forward strand.
GGTCTATTGACTGTTTGCTCTGGTTTTCATTTATGCATTATCTGAACAGAGGAAGATATTTGGAAAAACAGCCACATGGCCCAGCCAGCACGATATGCAAGCTGTGTTGTGACATTTTTAAGGTTTGTTGATTTGAAGATACACTTTTAATATTATCAAATATACTCAATAAAGAAAAATATTTTATGATAAACTTCAAGTACTTTATGCCATCAGCACAAAGTTTCAATTATATGGTCCTTCTTTTCTTTTATACTTTATATCAACAAAGTCTGACCAGATTTTTTATTCTGTGAAACCACAAATAATAATAAAAAATAAAGCAAAAAAAACCCTACCTCAATTGAAATATATTGAATAAGAACTTGTTTGCAAGTTTTGGGGTTGTGCATTTTTTTTTTAACATTTATTATTCTTGCCTGTGACTTTTAAGACGGATTTTACACTATGACACTATGTTTTGGTATCCCTCAGAGCCCTGTATAAGGATCTGTGATTTATGAATTAATTAACTGACTTTATTATATAGTGATTTAATTAGTCAGTTTTTTAACTACAATGTGGAAAATAATTTATTTTTCTGTATTACAAAATCTACCTAAAAAGCATAATGTGGAGACCATCAATGAATAAGGTTTAATGAATAAGAGCTGCTTCTTGACACCAGATACCAGGCCTGATAATCATATAAATTAAGTTATATAGAGGAAGCCTATTAGGTTTACATAAAGTTGAATGAGAAAAGGAGCATATAAATATGTGTACAATTTGTCATAATTCATAATTAAAACATAACAAAATGCTACTGCTCAATGCTATAATTGCTTGTATAATGGTGCATTACAGTTTGCATCAAAATTAGAATAATTAACAGAGCTGCATGTTTACATTTTTATTTTATTCATTTTATGTTAGAATTTCTATTTAAAGTGAATCTAACCTACCTAACCAGTCATTAGCAATATATTACTACACAGCTAAATTGAACTGCTGCTACAGCTTTTTTTTCAATACAAAACAACAGGCAGACAAACAGACAGAAAGACAGACAGATATAGATTTAAAAAATGTGTAAAATGATCTGATATTTAGCACATTATAGATTTGGTCTGTGTAGAAAGTGATATAACACAGAGGAACATAAACATGAGGAATGAGCTGTAAAGTCTCTCTGATGTGATCAAATCCCTGTCTGATGGTTTATAAATATGGAGGCCAGGTTTATCCTATTTCCTGAGCATCCTTTTTAATCAGCCTTTAACCATCATTCCAATCGTGCATGTGATGGGTGACGCAATCCCTGTAGCTAAAGCTAAGCTCACTATTCATTAGATTGTTTTAATGTCCCTGAAAGCAGTTGTACAAATAAATAAGCCGTTACTGTGAAAAGAGGAATCTCCTAGTCAGTGTGTTCTTGGAGGAGGGGACCACCATTCCAACCAGTACCTTTTATATTATTAATCCCAGACAATGTCATTTTACAGGTCTGCAAGAAAGACTTATAAATTGCATATAATAGGCTTCAAATCAAGCGCTAATTAAAACTTCATTAACCTTAATGAATCAGAAAAACCCAGACCCCAATTTATGGGAGTTGTGTTTATAGAAGGGCAGGTTTCAATAATATATGACGCAACCAGCTGGGTGGGATGAGCCCGTTTTCATAATGTGAACCTCCTGTGTGTGTGCATGTGTGTGCGCGCGCACGTGTGTGTATGTGTGTGTGTGTGTGTGTGTGTGTGTGGGAGAGAGATAGAGAGCATGTGTGCTGTGTTTTGGCCCTCATCGTCATTATGGGCCTTGTTAGGGGTTAACTTTAGCAACATTCAGGCATCTTTAGCACAGTGCCAATCAGCGTCACAGGTGTTCATAATTGTCTGTCTAATTGCTTCATTACTGGTGAGGAGGCCTGAGCCCCGTCTGCGCTTTCCACCACATCTGGATTTTGGGAAGCCCTCTCCGGAGTTTTAACATGTATCTGCTTGCTGCCTGATTTCCCAGGAGCACACCATTATTTGCACGCCGTTTCTGACTCAAACGCCTTTAATGGAAATTCCCATGGCCGGTGGTACTGGTGGGGAGGGGGCTCTTATGGCAGTTTTGTCGATATGGTGAGTTTTGCAGAGAACAAATCTGAAAGGATTGAATTAAATACATGCAAATGATGTCAGTGAAGTTGTGCAAAGAGCAAGGATTGAGTTTGCACTCCTAAAGTGTTTTTATAGTTTACCCCAGTCACTTGTGTGCTTTGAAGACCCTTGAGATTCAACTTGAGAAACCTGCTGGTCTCATGAATCAAGGTTCTTCGATGTAGGAAGGACCTCAGGTGGAGGCTGTGTTTCTTTATTGTTTCACAAAACCCTTCAAAGGCCCCAGAGATGACTTCTGTTATGTCATTGACCTCATCAAAATGATAAAATGACAGAATGTGTTGATTTTCTGCCTGATTAGCCCGTAATACATCTGTGTGTAAAGAAATCCGTGGTCAATCAGGTGGAGGTCACCAGCATCAGTGACACATGTAACTTCAGGTAGCTTGTGTGAAACCTAAGGAGGGGCTGACATCTGAACTCAAACCACCATGCCCCCCAACACATGCACAAACACACACACACACACACACACACACACACACACACACACACACACACACACGCTGTTATGTTTCTAATCTTTGTGTCAAGCCCGGGCATGCACCAGTTAACTCCCAACCATATGGGCTTCAAATGCAGCTTTTGGCAGATGGCTGTCCAACCTATTGCACAGTTTCATGCACTGGGGAGGGATTCCATGTCACCTTTGGGGGGTTTTAGAGATTTCTCTGAAATGTTGATTATCAGTGTCTAATCAGGTGGCTTGGGGGCTTCCCTTGGGGTGGAATTATGACACAGTGTGGACATTTTCTTTTGTACGTGACAGTAATGTCAGTCATTTATGTGAGTCACAGTTATGGTTCATCTGTAAAAACTGTTTTTAAAAAGTGTCTGACCCACAGATGTTTTCTTTGTGCTTTGTGATGAAATTCCCCCAAAAAATGCATCAGTAATTTTCCAAACATTTTACAATACAGCTCTTCCCTCCCCGGTTATCACATAGGTGGGCAAGTCTTGACTTGATTAGAAGCTACAGGCTGCTGGGACTTCAGTCGGGGACTCTGAGGTCCTCTAAGGAGTGGTGTTTCATCTAATGTCAGCAACTCTGAATACATGCTAGACTTAATTTGTATCATCCCTTAGACAATCAGTCAAACTCAATGTGTCCATCTATCATTACAGAATTACAGGTGACATAATGACCACAATCAATGTGGTAGGGACACAGACTTTGACTGGACCTTCTTCCTGAGCTGAACATTTCCCTTCCCTCTCTCCCTCACAGCTGGTATTTAAAACACAAGTGACAAACTATTCCATGTCCTTTGCAGCTTATGTGCAATAGACTTGGCAGCAACACAATAGCTATGGGAAGTGATTTATTTTCTTAAAGTAATTAAATGCCTACTTGATCACTTTTTCTCCGAAAATGTGAGAATGTGGTAAACAAATTAAAAGAGTACTCCATGACTAAACCTATCCCTGGGATTGGTGGAAACATCAGAAGCAAAGCCGGAGCCAAACCTTCTTAATCTACGTGGCTACATTTGGGAGTTTCTGAAGAAACAATTCAGAAACACGCATTCTATTTCTGTTTGCACCCCAATTATTAATTTCAATTTATGTAACCCCTCTTACACCCACAGTTTAATTAATGGTGCTTGTTATCAGCTGTGTTTAAGAGGTAATGGACAATGCTGAATTTTGAGTGTTTACAGTGCTAGAGAAAAATCCCGCTTTACCCCTTTGTAATGGACTGCCAGCAAACAAGAGATTAACAGTGTTCATCACTCTTCCTGCAGCTGTGTTATAATGCAGAGGGGGAAAGGCGGCGGGCATTAAGCCTGTAACTTTGAAATGGTGGCTTGAAACAGCTACCGTGGTCAGAAGGAAAAAAAAGGAAAAAAATGGAATGCCCCTCATCGCCTAATCCATACTATAATTCCTGATCTAATTAGAGGAAGGTTGAGCATTAGGCTTGCTTTGAACAACAAAACAACACTGAAAGAGGAGGGAGGAGGAAGAAGATCTCAGCAAAGAAGAAAGAGGAGATATAGGAGTGACAGACATGAAGTAATGTTACACTAGAAGAAGAATGGTTTATACATCAATATTGGATTAATCTGGCATATATTACAATCTAATATTCATGCACCATTAATATGGTTTTTGCTTCCTCCATAAAGGAGGAAGGAGGAGGACCTTGCCTTGTTCCATCCTACCAAGAGATGACAATCAAGATGCAAGCTTTGTCATGTTTCAATTCCACACACAAATTCCTAAATATAGCTGGAAAAACAGATTTCTGGATTACAATATTTATTGGTGCAGTCAAGGGAAAAAATACTCCCAAACAGCTGCTGCAGATTCCTCAACACACTAGAAAGACTACAAAGAAAGTTATTTGTACACCCTATTATAATCTACAACTGTTGTCCATGTAGGAACATTCTAGGGCTTTTAATAGTTGTTATTTTAGAAGCACAAAAAAATCATCACTTGCTTCAGTACATGCTACATATATGAAATAAACACTACGATGCCAGATGCAAACTCAAATGCAATAACATTGTACCATTAAATCAAACCCTCACCAGGGGCACTAATGGGGTCATGTGAATTTGGTTGAAAAACATTTCCTTCTCATTATGACTCCTGTGTTCATGTTGGAGGATGTGCAGAAGAAAAACAATAACAAGGACAAAAACAATTCATTTTCATTATACAGATTGTACAACAAAATTCCAAGGCCAGGTTCAGCCGCACCACCACTGTTGATCAACCTAACCAGTATGCTTTTGACGGTGGGGACACAAACACTAGAAGTACAACAATGCAAATATTTGGATACTGTCATTGATAGGAGTCTGACATTTGAGGCCAATACAGATGTAATTTATACAGTGGCCCACCAGTGTATGTATTTTTACCACAAATTGATATTTAATGGAAACACCTCTTTTATGAAGATGTTTTATTCTTGTTTTATTGAGTATGTTTTAACTTGCTCTGTTATTTACTGGCTCACTTCCTTCACTGTGAAAGACAAGAATAGGCTTAACTGCATAGTGATGTTTGGCACAATTGCAGGGATAAACTTCTAGGAGCTCTTTAATAGGTATAAGGCCAGGGCCACTAAGAAAGCATTAGGAATCCTGTCTGGCCCCAGTTACCTGCAGACCTGCCAATATAGGGTACTGCCATCTGGTAGCAGGGACATGGCACCAGAAATTAAAAAAAAGACTAATTTCCTATCAATTGTCCTCATAACAACAAGAGGTTGTGACGATTGACTCCAACTGTTGTATAATTGTCCCTAAAAAGACATATGACCAGATAATAAGCATTAAATTGTCATTAGAAATTCTATTCTTCCCGTTCAAAAATTCTGCAACAAACAAGAAAAGGCAACACAATCTTTGTGACACACGTTGCCTTTCATCTGGGTAAGATGAAGTTGTTCAAACATTATGTCTTCAAAGTGTCCGTCTGAGGTGTCAGGCTGGACAGTTGCTGCAGGTGTAGCGTAGCGTTGGAAAGACTGATGCAAGACCAGTAATGGTCAAGCTCCTTCCACATGGAGAGGAAGTGGATGTAAAGGCAGAAAAATGTAAAAACGTTACATGTCTACCTTATCCAACAAAGTCTGCTTTGCATAACACTCGGCTATTTTAAAAATCAAATCTCATAAAACAGAGCAGAGATAAAAAGAAAAACACCTCGCCTGTATACTTAGGTGAAAGTAATGGAAATCACAGAGCTGCCTCTCTAGATAGTGCAAAGCTACATTAAGTTAACTGAGGATTAAGCAGTTAAACATCCAGATAACTCCACCACTGATTATTACACAACTGTGCATTGTCAGTAGCGCAGTCTGTACTCCGAATTATGTTCAGGGATGTCAGCAAACTCCCCTGTGATGTATCTCACTGGGTTAAGAACTGAAATACACTGATCCTCAATGAAGATAGATGTGCTTACCAAGGTCAAGGAGGCTCCCCAGCGTAATTACACAACTATCAAACACAAAGGGCATTGTTATTGGACAAGTATAATGCTGCACATTAGCAGAGAAACACAGCTGTTTCTATCACTGAGCACTAGCTTGGGAAGACATAAGGCGGGCATCAATTTAGCCTACTTATCTAAAGTCTCTAATTACTTGGTTTATTTGATAAACAGAGCAAAGAGAATCCTTAAATGATTCCACAAGATCCAAAGGGGATTAATTTCTTACTCTCAAAAAAAAAGTCACTCGAAGAATCCCTTATTTTACTCTTTAATCGCACATTAATTAGGAGCAATAGGGGCACCAGTTATACTTCGCATTTTGTAAGATTGCAGAGGAAAAAAGAGAGGCTGTATTAGCCCTCTCCAGAGAAGGAGGCAAGCACATCAAACTGAGACAAAGACAACACAATCAGACAGAACAGCAGGAGGAGTATTGGGAGAATGGGGATCTGAGCTTCTCAAGCCTCATTCCCACACAAAGAGTGTCTTTGGTCGGTCAAACCCAGACTGGATAGTTTCACTGGCTGCACCCCAGTAGGACGGCATTGAATAACATATTCTACTGTTGCGCCGTCTCTCATCTACCACCTAATCTGTAAACCCAGAACACCCGTGCTCATGCCCCCACCAGAACCCTCTGTACAATTACTATCTGCATGTATGATGTATCTGTCCCTTCATCTCCTCTTTCCATCCTTCGGCCTACCCTATCTCCTCCTCCAATAACTGGCTGGCCATCAGCAGGGGGGCTCCCCCCATATAAGCCTGGTCCTACTCAAGGTTTATTTCTGCTAAAATGAGTTTTACCTTGCCACTGTTGGTTGTTTCGGTAAGGCGCCTAGAGTCAATTTTGATTTCTACAGTTGCTATATAAATATAGTCGAATTAAATTAAATTAAATTAAATTAATTGGGACTGCCAAATGATCCATACAGATACAAGGTAAGCAGTTAAAATTGAAAGAAAATACTAACCTAAATTATGAAAACAAAATATTTCTGGGTAATATTACACATTACAGTATATGTTTTTGCAGAGAATATTTAGCAAGGAAATAACGAGGAAAAACTGTTGTTACTGGTGTCAGGAACATATGAGCATTTAACTGAATATGGGAGAGTTAAGTTCAGTTTTAAAACTTCAGTCAATAAATAAGCAAACATCTGAATGCATGGTTTGATGCAGGTTCTCAATGCATCACCTGTGTTAGCGTGCATGGACTGACATAATGAGAACAATTAAGGTGCGTTTGAATTATGCTCTTTATGACCAGCTGGCAAAAAAGATAAGTTTGAGTGCAAAAGCTGTTACACAGAGAAAATGTGCTATTGGTGCATCAAAACAAGATGTCTTCACTGTTAACTTTGAATTATTTGCGTGTTATTTCATCCTGGGGTTACCAGCCAGTTTGTTTTCAGCTCACACACATTTTACGCTGCAGGTTGTGTGATAACATTTAAATAGCACCAAACCGTCATTGTTAAACCTCCAGAATCAGACTCCCACTAAAGTGGCATAGCGTACAAAATTTTGTGGTTGACTCGCTATCTGAGGTGAAACCCCTATCGGAAGCAATGGAAAAAATTCATAAAAAGTGTTTTGGAACCATTACACTCTCGGCCCGCTTTGTGTGTGTGTGTGTGTGTGTATGTGTGTGTGTGTGTTTTGCAAGCTTGAATAAATGCTTCTCCAGCAATCTCAGCCTGTTTGTTTAAGGTAATTACTACTTGTCCTCCCATCCTGCCGGCCCAGATGATGCATGAAAATTACCATTCCCCTACTTCAATCAAAGCTGTAGAAAGAAAAAGAAGAACGGGGGGAACAGAAGCAAGCAGTTGGGGGAAGGGGCGATGTTGTGAGGGGAACTCTGGGAGACATGCAGAGCTCCCTCCCTGCATGACAAGAAAGGGCACTGTCTCTGATTAATTAGCTGGAGTTGGTAATCAGTTTAATAAGACTGAAGTTGATGGTGAGAGGTCCCCTTTGGCACAGCCACATTGAGCTTAGCAGCCCGTTCAGGGTCCTTGCTTTCTCCCACCAAGCAAACATGCAGTGTCTATTTACATAAACAGTTGTTTCTGTTTTGTTGGGGGGCTATTTTTTTCTTTTTTCCAAACTGCCTAGAAGCCCAGAACCTAGCGTGAAGTCAGAAAATGACAGTCAAATTCATTTATTTCAGCATATGAGAACTAATTAAATTGAGGTCTTTTTGAAATGAATATAGCGTGAGGTACTCAGCAGACCTACACACAAAGAGGTTTTAATTCAGCGATTCAATTCTGGCTTGATAGCATTCAGCCTTTTACCGTGGTGAGCTATACAGATGGTTGGGGTCCTTTTCACTCTTTTTTCTTTCTTAATGGCAAATCTCATTATGGTAGTTATTGTTGTATGGAAAACAAGATGAGGCGAAAGGCCACAACAGTGCACATTACTGCAGTTTGGGAACTGTATGCTGCCAAACATGATGTGCAGAGTCAGTCATACTTCAATTTATAATTGGTTCATATCGTATCACTTATACAAAACTTTAACCCATCTTGCTACTAATCAGGGTGGCACTGGAGTACCCAAAAATCACCATGGAAACCACCCTGACACAAGACCAGTCCAATACACACACATATACACACACAGTTTCCTATAAACTTCATGTTCATGACATTAAACTGTGAGTGGAAAATGGAGTGCCTGGAAACCCCCCCACATTACCTATAATGTGTCCCCCACTCCATAAATGTCAGTTTCATCAAGTATTTCAATGTTATAAAAACTGCTGTAGTCTTGTAGGTCTCAAAATGGTCTGTCTTTCACTTCCATCCTGCTGCTTTGTATCTCCTCCCATACAACCATAGCTACAATGTTTGTTTGTTTTTCAAATATATGTATATAATCTATCTTTATTTCCACTTATTCCTCCACAGGGGGTCGCAGGGGGACTGGAGCCTATCCCAGTACATTGGGCGAAGGCAAGGTACACCCTGGAATGGACCCCAGCCAGTAGCAGGGCTGACACATATAGACATACAACCATTCACGCTCACACCTAAGGGCAATTTAGAGTGACCAATTGACCTAATCCCCAATTGTGCATGTCTTTGGACTATGAGAGGAAGCCAGAGTACCTGGACCTGAACCCACACAGGGAGAACATTCAAACTCCACACAGAAAGACTCCAGCCTTCATCCCAACCGGGATTCCAACCCAGGGCTTTCTTGCTGTGTGACAGTGCTAACGACCACACCACCGTGCCATTGGTAGAACTTCTTGGATCTTTGATGTGAAACCCTCCATGCATGGTTTGGAGCTTCCTTGTCTTGATATCTGCAGCCTCTATCTCCTTTGGGCAGTTTATGAAGCCAGTTGGATATCTGATGACTGACCAAGATCCAGGCCATCAACACTGGTAGTGCATACATGTTGATAGCTCGGATCTTGTTCTTGCCACGAGGAGTCAGAGATCCTGAACATCACTGAGGAAGGAAGCAAAGATTTGTGTCTACTCTATCATTCAAGGTTGAAACTTTATTTTCATACAGGTATTGCCAGCTTTTGGTTATTATATATTTAAAGTGGGCCCACATATTTTGTGTGTTTTTTTTCTGCAAGTTGCTTGATTTGCTGATTGTTGTTTTATATTACCTTTCCAAAAGCAGCTCTATATAAATACTTCCTATTTTGATAATTTGCCTAATGAGTGTTTTATCATAGATTTTTTGCTGTTACTTAGAGACACAATTATTTACTGGACTATTTATTTACACAGATTACTAATGGGTATTTGAAATTATATTTAAAGAACCACATTGATTACCTGCACAAGGCTGAAAATGCTTGGAAACCCAGGAGGGGTGGCATTGACAAAGAAGCTGAGAAGGATTCTGAAGGTGTCAAGACAGGAAACACTGAGAATTCTCCAGAGTATTCTAAATTAGCTTACCCCTTAAAAGTTTGAATGGTTGGTTAACATATGATGGAGCTCAGATTGGGCACAGAGGAAAGACTGAAAGGGGCTGTCAAGCTGGTCTTTGAGAAGGCCGTGTCCAAACAGCACTACTCTGTGGGATATGCAAAACTGTGCCAACACCTGGTGACACTGAATGTGACATTAGAAAATGGCAATTGTCTCAACTTTGTGAAACTTCTGATTGTGCGTTGTCAGAGTGAGTTTAATTTAATTTCGTGTGGATGAATATTTCTCTCAGATTAGGAAAATCAACAAAGAGAAAATCACCAATGAATCCTATTCATGCTTGAGGATGCATTGTACTTGTAAAAGAAAAACTGGGTTTTTCATCAAAAGCAAGAGGATCCCAAGGAAATCACAGATATCGTCAAAGAGGCAAATGGCGGGATGAAGAAAGTTCATTGATCAGCTGTTGGTTTCTGTGATGTGCTGAGGAAATACCTGCGTGACTACTAAACACAGGAAAACTCTGGAAGCTCCTATCAGAAATCATAGTAGCAAAGATGCGTGAGTCACACAAAGGAATTGGCAGTAACACCAGAGGAGCCAAACAACAGTTTCTGGTTAACAGAACAGTCAAACGAGACTGCAAGAACAGGAAGACCAACCTGTGCACCACCTGGAGATAACAAGAAAGCCTATGATTCAATGTCATACAACTGGATACTAGAATGCCTAGAACTTCATAACATCAACAGGACACTGAGGATTCATTAAAAACTTGATGGAACTGTGGAAGATGACCCTGGAGGCCAACTCAAAGCCTATTGCATAAATCAACATTAGGTGCAGCATATACCAAGGAGATACTCTGTCCCCACTACTGTTCTGCATGGACCTGAATCCCCACAGCCAGATCATCACAAAGGATATGGATAACGATTCCAAAATGGGGTAACAATCAATGGGGTAACCTGCTCCACGTGGATGACATCAAGCTGCACACAAAGACTGAGCAAGAAATTGACAGCTGAAAGGCAAGAACAAGATCTGAGCCATCAACATATACACGCTACCAGCTATCATTTATCTAGCTGGCATCATAAACTGGCCAAAGAAGGAGATAAAGGCTGCAGATATCAAGACAAGGAAACTCCTAACTATGCATTGAGGGTTTCACTCCAAATCCAGCACCCTGAGGCTGTACACTGAGCAGAAATAAGGAGACTGAGGACACGTGAGTGTCAGAACCATTATGTAGGATGAGCCATCAAAGATCCATGAGTACATCAAGAAGACTGCCCCAAACAAGAAGCTACTCAATGAATGCCTCAGACAACAGAACCCAACAGCTGTAAGTAAAGAAGACAATGAGGGGCAATTTGGAAAGATAAACGCCTACATGCCATGTACCACCGCCAGATAGAGGAAGTGGAGAGGCACACAGCTAGGACACACCACCAAATGGTGTTTGAAAATAAGAGGGCAGGGTCCTGTGGGATTTCAGACTCCAGACTGACAAACAGCTACTGGCAAACCAACTACACATGGTGGTGGTTGACAAACAGCAGAGCAGGGCAGTAATAGTGGATGAGGCAGTGTTAGCAGACCGGCACCATCAGGAACAAGGAACCCAAAAAGATAGAGTACCAGGTACCATGGTTTAAAGGAACAACTACAAGAGATGTAGAAGTTCAAAACCGAGGTGATCCCCGTGGTGACAGGGGCACTGGGGGCAGTGATTCCAGATCCAAGATAAACATCTGAAGCCTCAATCCAAAAGAGTGCAGTCCTTCCTAGGAACAGCTAATATTCTGCGCAAAACCCTCAATGCCACCTGAGGCACGAGGGACCTTTTTTTTAATATTTTTATTATATATTGTTATATATTTTTGGTTGTATTACATATATACCCATCACCACCACACAACATGTTCACTCTTCTGACAAGTGTAATATTGAATAAACTGATATTTTTACCTGGTAGTTATTTCAAGTATATGCTCTAACTTCTAACTTGGACTTGTCTTCAAACAAATGAGAAGTTGCTTCTGTCATGGCTGAGCAGCTTCTATCTGCAGCAGACTCTGAGGACTGAGCCCGTGATAAGACTCATCACCCTGTGGTGTTAATGATCGTCCGCTCATACAACACAAACACAACAGTGGAAGATAGAGTGCTCAAATCATTTCAGCAGTGCTAAGTGCTCTATTGTCATTCAAATGATAAACCATGCTTGGCAGAGGGTTTAGAGTCACTTTTACAAAGTTGCTATTGTTTGTGTAGAGACAGGGTTTGAAGGCGTCAGAGTGGAGGGAATTACTTGGGAGGGTTCAGAGTTTCTTGGGGTTTGGACCTAAATTGGTTGTCTGCTCGGTAGGTCTGCCCTCACTGGAATTCTACAGCACCCAGTAATATCCTGTGAATAAAGATTTGGAAACCATCATTAGTATTAGAGTCATAAGATGATAAAAAATTATGACAATAATCACAAAAATAATATTTTTTCAGTGTAACAATGGAGAATTCCTGCTATTTGAAGGAGGTTTTGACTGAAGTACAGCTGATTAACACACGACACACAGACTCACATTTTACCAAATAATGATTATATTTTCTATTATTGTTCAGTATAATATTCAAAATGTTTTTGTTAATGAACATGCTGATGAACAAGCTGATGAGAAGTTTTTGGCTACAAAAATGTAAAATTACATGCCAGCTTTTAAAAATACTCTGAATGCTTTTAGCATGGTAAAAAGTTATAAAGAGTTTCAATGCAAATTGCTGTGAAAATGTAACATTTGTGTCCAGCGCTACAGTTGATATAATCATGGGGTCATCCCTATGGTTTCAACACTTGAAACCATAACATGAGCATATAGATTTAAACTGCATGTTGAAATAAATGCAAACAACCCTCCTCAAACAAAAAAACAAAACAAAAAAAGTATGTGCAGAGGAGAGGGCCTAAATCTTTAACAATATGAACTATGTTCTATTGCCTCATTAAATGACATTATCTTCAGACAACAAAATGTGAATAATAAGTCCTGGTCTGCAGAAACAAAAATACAACAATAAGAGTTTAATCTCATTAATGTCATCAATAAGATATCGTCGGATTTTTACATACCATGACACCAAAACAGCAAAAGTTATGAGTGAGTGAAAAAGATGACTCCAAGCAACAGGAGCAGATGATTTCATGAGGTGGAGGAAGACATTTAATAACTGTACAGAATACATTTCTGTAACATCATTGTGTATCTTCCGTTGTAAATGTGTAGTTAATATTTAGAAGGCTGGTTTTAAAAGAGGCGAGGCCACAACAAGGGAGGCAAACCTAAAGGAGAAAAACATCCAAATTCTATCTTTAAGCTTGAACAAATACAAGTTCAATATTGCCTATAATCATTGATCAATACCAAGTCTGGTATTAGACTTAGAGGTACTCTGCTATAAATTACCACCCAGGCCAAACTCGCTCAGGTCCTTCCTGGGACAAATCAAGGTAATGTTAATTACACCATTCAATTCATATGTTTAGTGAACCCCTCCCCTGGCTGTCCTATATCATGCTGTGTCCATCCTCCAGATAGGATTGGCATTTCACTTCAGTGTGTGGGACAAAAGCCAGGTCAGAGAATGTCAAAAACAAAAGGCGTGTTTAGATGATAAAGCATACGGGGGAGGGTCTTTATTAATACACTGATTTATACATGCTGGAATAAAAACTTAAACTTCTTAATATATGCAGCACAATTGAACCTGGCCAGCCACATTAAACATTTCCCCTCCTCTTTCTTCAGGTAACAACCACTGCTTAAGATGTCATTACCTCTGTTGGAACTGTTAAATGGCTCCATAAGGAAAACTGAAATATTCATTAACCCAGTTAATAATTCATCCAGATAAAAATTCAGTGTGTCGTTTGCCGAGTGCAGATGAATCCATAATGGATGCATGTTCAGCGTATTTGTGCTTGGGAATGTTTTTATTTCACGATAGCAAAAGAACAAATTAATTGAAAGTTCTCTCTTTTTTCTCTACAAGTTATGCTAAATGATAAAATAGATGCTTTCTAAGCAGTTTCAAAGTTAGAAACAATTAAGTGGATGTGTAAGTAACTCACATTAGATGATTGGTGGTTTTTAATTACAGAGGAGTGTATTTTATCATATTGGAATGTATTGTATCAAGTTGTAAATGTTGGCTTGACCTAATTCCCAGTTTGGAAACAGGAACCATAACCATTTGGTTGTTGTGTAAGAAAGAGGCAGAAGAGTGAAAAGGCATACTTATAATTTCATATATTTAAAGCTTTTGTGAAAACATCCAGTGGCTCCTCAAGATATCACATAAAAATGACACATCCCTCCCATCCAGGAACAGAAGTCGGCATGTGGCTCAGCTCTCACTGGTGTGTTCCCACACCGCAGTGTAAACACGGCTCGTCCAAACACTGTCAAACTAATTTCCTTACACCACAGAGGCTCATTTTGGCTCTCAGATAAATCAATTCTTTGCCTAATTATCAATTGTGACACCCATAATCAGCGGAAGGCCAGAGTGCTGAATAAATGGCATGTCTTTTGTGTTATAATTCTGTGCATCTTGACAAACATGACCCATTAAACAACCCTGTGGCCTTTGTAAAGAGCGATGATTACACTAATTAAAACTGCAAAACATCTGAGAGCGATACAGACGTGCCAGAATTAAACAGGTCATTAAATCAGCCAAGGAGGAACAAGCAGACTGCCTGTCACTCCCAGTGTGTTACTTTGAGAAAAAAGCAACAAAGATGTATCTCTTTCAGTGATATACATATAATGAGTTATTAAAATCTCAAGTAAACTTGGACAACTTTGAGGTACAAAAGACAACACAAAGAAAATAATAATAAAAAAGTGACCTTTTAATAATGGGGATACAAATCCCCATATTTCTAATTTATAATCTCTCCAGCAACACACAATTTTGAAGGGTAACTACAACACAATCTATGACAGCAAAATAATTAATTCAAAACACTGAAAATGTATATTATATTTAATCCAGATGCATTTTCCTTTAAAAATATAGAACACATTTCTATTTTTTTTTAAATAACACTCTCTTTATATCAAAGATCTGTTTATTATTTAAGGTGTTTATGTAAGGTGTTATTAAAAAGCAAACATTTGGTATTTACTGCTTAATGCAAATTTTTATCAAGAAATGTGGTTAAAACAGGCTTCTTATAATGCAGAACATGATATTAAAGGTCTTGAAGTATAAAAATTAGTTCTCTCTGCCATGTGGAGTAATTTCCTGTCCAATCACATGATTTTCACCTGATTGCCACACCAGGATGTTGCTTGGAAGTTAAAGTTAAGCTTGCTAAGATCAATATTAAGACATTGAAAGTGTGTTTTCACACTTTTATATGTTAAAATTGAAAATGTGACATTTCTTCACATTTCATAATTTAAAAAATTATAAGAAGTTAAGCTGTTTTATTTAACTCAAGGACCTATGAAAGAATTCATATGAAAGGCTCCTATTGTTTAGTGTCTAGGGGTCACGTGTGTAACCTGATTCTGTGAGAAGGGAATGAGATACTGAGTTGATCGTATGAAGCGAGTTTCAAGTTAACTTTGAAAGGAAACGCTTCTTTCACCTATGCTCCTCTTCTGGTACTAGTCTTCTAAAGAGAACAAGTGATGCTTCCTCAGTTTGATCGTTAATATCTGACTGTAAGATTAAAAGGCTCATACGTTCTACGTCATTTTCAATTAGATCCAAATCGAACACACATGTCTATAAACAGCAATCAACCTAAAAGTTCCAAAACCTGAAGTGTTCACAGGCACAGTAGCATTAGTGTGTCAGAGGACTGTGCATTTGGTGTTTTGAACACAGCAAGCCTTTATCAGTTGCATCGGCCAGATCTCTGAGTTAATCCTCTCCTGGGCTGCGATAGCACCAAGTGATAGTGCTGATGTCTTCTTACAGGCGACACATGTTCCCTTTCACATAACAATGCCGTCCTAACCATTAAATGGGATTCTTCTTGTTTCCTTACCCACGCTCCACACAACAATGTTCCTAGAAGTGATTCAACCTGTGCCCAAGGAATCTGCTTCGGCTTTTCACGACGAATCAGCCTGGGTCAGGAGCTAAGAGTGGCCTCCAGTAACACACTTCTGAAAACACTTCCTCCTCGTGATGAGAGGGGAAAGTGGATTTTCCAGCTTAAAAGCACCATCATGTCTGCTCAAGGCGTTCTGCTGTTCCAGGAGATTAATAAAGTGAGATGCTATTGATAGGGCTGGTCATGCTCACGGACATCCAGCTTTGAAGAATAGCTATGTGACTGTTTTTGAAAAGACAATTCAATGGCACTCTTCTGCCCTTGATTCTGCCTCGCATTCTTTTTCTTCTCCAGCTGAAAGGTACTGCTTGGCCAAAGTCGATGTAGCACCTGCATCTCTTTAAGATTGTAAATTAGTGAATAAAAAAGTAAAAACCAAATAATGACTGCCGTATGTTGTTTTGAAGAGTTCCTCGAACCCTTTGAAGGTCCTGAAGTCATCCACTCTTTCTGTCCCTTCAGTAAAGCATCTACTGATGTTTCCACACTACTCAGACAGGATGTATTTTCATCAAAGAGAAGAAATCCATTGCTGTGCTTTGATGTGCTTAATGCAGTTTTAACATGAGTCTCATTACAGAGATAATTAATAGTTTAATTAGCATCTATTCTCCCCAACTGACAGCATTTAGACACACGGTCATGTGATCCACTTGACTGTCAGATGATCCAGCTTGCTTTTTTTGTGCTGGTTTCTCATCTATGTTTCATCAGTTCTGTGTTTTGGTTCATAATTGCCTGCAAACTTTTTTTGCCGCTGTTTAAATGTACTCATGCAGACTTTGCTAACACAACAAAGACGAAAGCCCTGACATAAATTCCTATGAATTCTTATTACCTCAAAGCAAAACAATCACTTTCTAGAGTTGAAAAATAATAACCAGCATTATGACTAAAAGCAATTATCTTCCTTGTGCTTTTCTTGGATTCTGAATGTGCATTTCAGAAATGTGAATGACTGCAGAGGGAAGTAGATTAAAGAAAAAAGATCAAAGTGATGGCAGGAGGAGTCGATGGTTTTAGACTTTACTGGTGTTGAAGACACAGCTCGTCACACAATGAGCGCAGAGGCTCCGAGAATGCGGCGCACAGCTCTGGTTTGGGCTGAGACACAATAAAATGTCTCCCAGCATGGGCGAGGGCCAACTGCACCCCCCCCCTGCCCTATGTGCGCGCACACACACACACACACACACACACACACACACAACATTCACTCAACTTCCAGTTTACAACTGCTCACAAATGTTTACAGCAGCCAAATTTCATTTTCTACTTCTAAATCCTATCGCACATTATCCTGTACATTGCATTAGGGCCCTAATCTGTCCTTTCTCTTCCTCAGAAGAAGAAAGGAGCGCCTTCATGATTAACCCACTTTACAGCAATAAATAAACGCATCATCCAGTAATATACACCAGATTTAATTTGAAGCAGTGGAGAAAAAGACCCGTGCGCTCACATCACTGAAATGTAATGGAAAAATAACACAATGTAGACAGCAATGGCTGCCTTAGGAATTAATTTGAATGCTCTATAATTTCTTCTCTCTCGAGTTCTCTGGAATGGGTTTTCTCCACTGCCAACTGCGTGAGTTTTTTTCCCCTCCCTCACACTGTCAGCAAGTCTTGGAAATATACAAAGAGGATAAAAGGAAACAAATCAGTTTGCCATAAAAAAAGAACATTATTTGAAATTAACATAATATATATGACGCATGTATGTCATCTCTTCTTCCTTTTGTCACATGAAGCCCATGTTGCTTTTGGTTTCCCAACGTTTTTTCGCCTCAAACCTGCAACACAGAAGCAAACGGGAAATGAGCGACAGTGTCTGAACCCGCTGTAGTAGTTGGAGTGTGGCCGATTGATGGCGAAAAGAAACGAGGACAGGGTGATGGAGGAGTCCTACCCCCAAGCTATTTCCTTCTTCCTCCTCTTTGCTGCCTGAGATGCTTCCTCTTCCTGCTTGCGTCGGATAAAGTCACGGCATTCTACTGCCTGAGTGATATTAACACCAAGCTGTTTCAGAAGGAGAGAGTCCATTAGAGATTCGAAACCAGTCATCCAATATACACTAAATATACAATATATACAATATACACTTAATAAATAAAATAAAACACATAAATTATAGACATCTTTAAAAAAATATATGTATTAATTTTTACTCTTTATTCGTGCAAATTTCAGATGTTTAAGCTGTTTGTTGCAGCATATTTGTTCTTTTTTATTTATATTTTTTTTCAAACAGGATGAATAAACAATGAGAAGGACTACCTAGTTTGGTATTTTTGCTTGGGAAAAAAAACGACACAACAGCATTTTCTCTGATCAGCAGTCTTGAAAAAAGGAGACTTTTCTGTTTGGTGCACTGCAAGCATTCGCTGAAATGGAGAGAATGGCCACGACTGCGGGAAGCAAACACTCAAATCCCAGAGAAGACGCGCGTATTGTGAAGCAGAATAATCCCAATAACCCCAGTCGCACAGACGCACGGGAAACAAAGACAAAAATCCTGCCTCCTCCGTCACTCCTGAGACAGGGTTATTATTCAAGCAAAAGCAAACTTTGATAAACAACTTGGAACAATTTCACTAAAGCTTTTGGGTAGCTCTCTGTCATATTCACAGTCTAATCAAGGGGGGTGGGGTGGGGGGTGTCTTAAGGTAATGAAGAAATGTGCCACCAATGTGGCACTTTGAAAAAAAAAAAGACCTGCTGGAAAAAAAAAAATGTTTCAATTATAATTAAGTGGGATAAACTTTATTAGAAAGACTGAAACTAAAATATCTCTTAATGCATGCTGGGATTAAGCAGGTCAGAGCGAGCAGGCAGGAAAAATTAAACTCTAAAGGCTTTTTATCACCATATTTCAGGAACCAAGGGTGTAAAATGTTCTAATTTGGGATACATTAAAAGCCATAAAGGTCTTTCAAAAAGATTAATGGTACTTTGCTTGGATTTAAGATAAGGGCTTCAGCTGGCTGCAAGTGCTGGGCTCTGACTGGGCCCTCAAGGCATTCATCTATATAGTCACTGGAAGATTTGTGAAAGCGTCTGCACAGCCCGCAGCATACATCCGATGACAGCTCTCCAGTTCTTTGCCATTTTATAGCTTTTAAATTCCTCAAATCATGTTTTGTCCTAAGAGAAAGTGGTAACGGTTGATTGCTCTTACATTTGAGGGAGATCTTTGAGGAGATATTTCCACGCTGGGGCTTCCTCGGCTCGAAGATGAGAGTTGTGCACACGCGCGTGCAGATTGTAAACAAGATGTTTATTAAATTACCGACATCTCTGAAAGCAGCTCCTGCTCTCGACTCTCTGTGCGTGAAGGGAGGGGGGAAAGTCACACGTTCATTCTGGGAGCAAATCAAATGAAGCGGCGTGATGCTAAATGGTTTAATTTGGAGATTTACAGACGGGGGCTCTCCCTTTTTTCTCCAGCAGATTACCCACATTAACCTGCTCTCCTGTGAGGTTGTATTTGAAATTCAAAAGGTCTTGAAAGTACACCATCTCCAAACCCCTCGTTCCCCCCTTTTTCAAATTCACAACATAACATTTCCTGCATTAAAAGCATTAAAGCTCTTTAATTTTTCCCTTTTTTATCAGTGTAGTCTACAATTCCTGATTGTCTCTACTGGGGCTCAACATTAATGTCAACCAAGTTACCTAGGAAACAGAGCAGATCAAAGAGACAAAAAACCCTCAAATGTCTGATTAATCAAGCCTGCAAACAGCTTATTTCTTTTAGCCTGCATGCAAGTATGAAAATGAGATTCCGAGAGCAGTACATTGTGCAGATTTGTTCATTCTTATCTGAACAAAGCCAGCGGCAGCTTATTTCATGGATCACTGGCACTGTCAGCGCTGTGGCGCCGAGCAGGTGACGGCTCCTCTTTCTGCGGCGAGAACAAAATTAGCAAAAAGTCGGCACAAATTAGCCTCTCATATTTTCAGTAATGTGACATTATTTTTCATTTACTTTTTTTTTGATCCACTTTTCTGGAGCCCCCCCCACCCCACCCCCCCATCCCTTCCCCTTGTGTGCATCTTAGCGCCAAATCCTTTCACATCAGAAGGTGGTAGGGGGGAAAAATGAAATAGGAGTGAAAGTACAAAGCAGAAGAAGAAAGGAAGGCTCCTGTCGTCTTTGTTTATGCAGCTCCTGAAAGGCAATTTTCGCAGCTCTTCCACATATTAATGTACAATTAAGTGTCAATCACAGTGGTGTTTTGACACCTCGTGCTTCTTCCTTGTGTGGCCCGATTAAAAAAAAAAAATATTCAGAGGATTAATACTCTGACCTTTGGCAGATTTTAGGGTGAAAAAAAAAAAATCGACGTACACAATGCTGGCACTGCAGCAGCAGCAGCAGCAGCTTAAGGCCACTAGGAGGGTTAAGTCAACAGCACCGTGGTCTGTTCATTCATGTTTGGGTCGTCATGGAGATTCAAGAGGAGACCCAAACATGGGGCCTCAATCCAAAAATAGTGTGTGCGTGTGTGTGTGTGTGGGGGGGGGTCTCCTCTAAAGCATTGCTGTATAAACCATCCACAGTAACGATAATAACAATTGCAAACTCAGGTGTTTTCATTTCTATTCTATTGCATCATGTTAGATGAAGTGGGAACTCAGAACAGCAACAAAAACACGACTGTGGTTAAACAGCAAGTCAATCGAGGCAAGAGCTGGATGAAAGATGAGAAAAATACACCTTCATGTGGATAAAGTGTTAAAGCTCCTATTAACAAGAAGAAATAAATGATGGCTTTAAGGAAGAAATGGCCTTAAACCCATTCATAAATTTCCTATCCAGGAAGTCTCTTCCAATTAAAACGTGTGAGAGGTGGATTAACAAGGGCTATATGGCTTTGCCTCGCTAAATCACCTCCCCGAGCTGCTCTGCTGCATTTGACGTGTAAACGATTAATGACCAGCCTAATTCCCTTATCACGCTACCTTAATGCCTAAATAATGTGGCCTTAGTCAACTCTGGGAAGCAGGGCTATATAAGAAAGGAATGAATATCAGATTAGGCAGCCTGTGTGTTATTTCAGCATAATTTCATAGAACTAAAGCAAAGGCGGAGGAGGACAATGTGTGTTTCTGGGCTGTGAAGCTTCAGTGTTGCAGCCACAGAGGGGAGGTCAAAGGCTCTGGAGGTCAGTCAATGCCACCCATATCGCATTTAATGGTAAGGATGACACGTTTCTTCAGTTTGACATCTGAAATGTAAACTAATGGACTGGGCACGCAGAATCAACAAAGGTGCTGTGAATATTTAGACTTCATTAAAAAATAAATAATGCATATCAAGGAAAAGCTTTTATATTTTTTTAAACTGGTCTCTAAATCAATGGTTCCAGATTCTTTCTCCAACTTTTTACTTCTCTTCATTAAAGGTCATTTAGGTATTTTAGGAAAATAATTGTGACTTTTTTCATATTTTAAATACAAAATTCCAAACAAAAATATATGAACACATTTACTGATATAACGAAGAGCTACTTCAGTAGCAGCATATTCACAATTCCTGCATGTAAATAAGTCTTTAAATTGAGCGGTTAGGTGATACACACTAAAACACATTCAATTTTCCATTGCCTTTTTTTGTAGTTTAATGTAGAGACTGATTTTGTAATCCTTTTGCTAACAACGGCCAGTTTTTAAAAACTTTGAAGAAAAAAAAATTCCAAAACAACATTGGACTCTAACGGCACTACATCCTTGAGAACAATCAATTGGTCATCTGTTACAGCAAATTGTAATTTTATGTTGTTTGATTATTCTAATATTCCATAATATTGGGATAATTATTAAAGAATTATTGTTAAAAAGGTGATATCAATATCAAATAAAACTGTCCTAACCTTCTAATGATCGTTTTCAACATTCACTCTTGTTATCATGAATGTTTCTTTGTCACAATAATGGAATTGACAAAAAAAAACAAACATTATTGAACTTGATTACACCTGCCTGTAAAATTTAAAAAAAAATATTTTATTACTTTCTCAGCTTCCTTGGAAACTTTTCCACTATCATGAATAAAAAAAAAATACTGAATCGTTCATTTTAACGAGGTGATTAATGGACGCATCTGCCATTCTGCAAGCACAAAACTATTAAGCCACGTAGTCGAAGCACGGACAACAATACGGCATAAAAAACCCACTACAAAGGCAGCCTAATAAGAGTGTTTGGTAATCTTGTCTCCACTTTGACAAACAGAATTACATGGTGAGAAAAAAGAAAAGCCACTCCAGGGAGGGCACAGAAGAACAGCCGTGCCTCCATTTGCTCTCCAAGTAATCTGATGCTAGATACTCGTGACATGCCATCTTTGGGGAGTAAATCTCGGAAAGTTCGCCCGCTTTGTGCACATTTCATTATCTTGCCGCTTCTGAGTGGGATAGGCTTATTAGCAAGCTTTGAACTCTCACTTACAATAATATGCCATCAACAGTTTCATAAGCTAATTAGAAAAAACAGTTTAATTAATGAGTGAGTGAGCAATAAAATAGCAATCATGAAAAAAGGAAACCCAGGGTGCTAAGCTTCCACTACCACCAATTAAGGCCTAATTACAAACAAATTATATATGTGTTTTGCTGTGGGCTTTAAATAAAAATGGCTTTAATTAAAAGAGAAAACATGCTAATTAATTAAACAGCACACAAATCTACATTGAAAAGTATGCTTTGTCTATCAAGTAATTAATGAAATACAATAATCCAAATGAGATTCCCAGGCATTTGATAAAAGCTTAGGAGCCATTTCAAAATTAATGGGTGAAAATTTAATGTGAGTCACCCAGAGATACAATAAAAGTTCATTCAGTGATAAATTGCTTACGCTGAAGGAAAAACGAACAAAGACGAGAGTTTCGCTGAACTCCATGAGGTGGCTTGGGGGGGTTTAGCAGGAAAGAGTCAGCCTCTGATGTGGGGTGGGGAGAGTCTGAATCTGATAAAAGAAAATGTAAAAAAAAAATCCACAAAAGCGCTGCTCATTAATTTTTTTTTTTTATTACAAACACAGGGAATGACGGGGAGAAGGTGGCGAGGAGGAAGAAAAGGTGTTAACATGAATATCATGAAACGCTCTTAGTTCAGCTCTTTGTTTCAACTAAGCCACCATGTCTCCTCCGACAAAACGCCTCGCCACCTTTGTTTCACAGCGTTTAAGCGAGGCTTTCCAAAGGGTAGATTTCAAGGACAGCGGGGCTTTTCCTTTCAGCAGCTGCTTCCATTGAAATACAAGCTGCAGCGTAATGAAGGATATTAGAACCATCCACAAGTTCAAACGCTGCAGAAACCAATAATGACTTTGGTTAATACATATTCACGTGGCTAATTATTCTGTATTAAATGATCCAACTATTAGAAGAAGCACTTTTTGTAGAGTTAAGAAGGATCTGGTTTATCATGCTAAAAATAAGTAGAGCATCATTGACCAAATCCGCCCAGGTAAGAGGGAGCAAGGTCACATGGTTTAAACTACAAGGTTGCATATTAGAGGTCAAATATCAAATTTAGTGAAACTTAATTTAGTAATCTGTTGCAATTCTTCAAGAGAGGAACTGCATGCAATGGTCAACATGGTATACCAGTGCAACCGATCCCTTTATTAGAAAACTGCCAGTATCGTTCAATACTTGGTCGCCAAGTCTTGCTGTTTGTCTTCACTTTGTGCTGATTAGACTGAAGAAAAATAACATCCTGCATGTGTTGCTCCACGCAGGATGCTGCTTTGCAGGACAATCTCTTTTCAGTAGGTTCAGAGGAGGCCAGCAGTCACACAACTACTTTTTAATTTCCATATTCTTTATATTCTTTAGCTCCTGGAGGACCTGGAATGGACTTTACACCCCCTATTGTGGCAACGTAAGAGAGTTCCTGTTTTGAAGTGGTAATACTACATTAATAGCTGTGATGAGTGCTACGGGGGAACTGTAAGCTTTAACACGGCATGACGGTCTTTTGTGTTGAAATATACCCACTTATATTATATAAAGTAGAGCTTTGGACTATTTCAAAAGACTAGTGGCTCAGTTTGACTCTGAAAGAATGAGGCAGTCATAATCAACACAGGGAAGATTCTTTATGAAATGCTAGTAACTGTGGAAATGTGGTCTTAATTAAGGTTAAGGTTGTGAATAAAGACACGAATACAAATGTTCTCTCAGTGCTATGTTTCACTAGTAGTGCTCATCCAAATCCAGATTTAAAAAGTATTTCATTAGAATCAATTTAGCATTATAGGATTTTTCCAGTGTGATCAACTGCTATCAGATTTAGTTTCAGTATTTCCTTCATGGTTGCTCAGTTTACAGAAAAACTAAAGGGGAAGGTCAGTTACAGTGCCCCCATGGTTTCAATAATATCTTAAAAGAGAATTTTAAACTGTGAAGATATCCTCAATGCATTTTGCTCTGTGTAACCACATGATGTTGCTGCATTTGCCTTATAAATCAGATGGTCTACAAGGATGTAATGTGCTAAATATACACTATCTAAATTGACTAGTGCCATTTTGGCTCTAAATCCCAAAGCATTAATGTGAAAGACTGTGATTTTATTCCAGTAATATGTGGCACATTCTAATAAGGATTGATTCAAATTCTGACACATTTCCTCTCAACGAACATTTTGAATTGACTGTAAAAATAAGTAAAGATTCTACCATAACCTAATAAAAAGTGTGCAAATGCTGTTTTAAAGTTTGTTTTCATCATCTGTGAGATATCTGTGAGCAGATGTTGTATTGCCCTTCAAGTTTTTCCAACGTTAAAATGACCTACAGGTTAGTTCACAACACACCGTCGAGACTAGTCTGTTTCTTATTTTTGGGTAGTAGATTTAACCTCCCATCACTATATTAAAAAAAAATGCAAAACAATAGCTGTTATATGTACTTGATTCTGATGTTGAACTCTGATGGAACCCACTAAAGAGCCAACAGATTCTGAGTTTAGGTGCTATAGAAACATCACAGCATTTTCAGCTCTTCATAATAACTCATTTACCCAGAATAGCTGGAGCAAGCTTTCATATATGATCTGCTGGATGCTATCACATCAGCTGACAGGCTGAGCTGTTCATACTACGGGTAGCAGTCACTCCATGTTATGCTAATTATTGAATTAATTAAAATGTGTGTAAAGTACAGCAGTGTTGTGGTGCTATCAAAGGATGGTGACCGCGTCTACTTAAGTGGGCGACTTGCATCTTTTAACTTTATGAGCTACTTTAGAGGCAAGCAGACTTTATATTTAGTGTCCTCTGAGGTATGGGAAAACCAATCGGAAGATGAAATGAAGGTAGTTTTGTCTAAGCAATGCAGACATAAATAATGTTTTGCTGCTTAAGAAGTGATGGGATTTTTTTTTTGTGCCATCTTCGTGGGTGTTAATACTTTCCCTGAAAAATGGAGCATGTCTTCATTTATTCATCTAAAACAAAGACTTACAGCCTTAGGGGAAATTTAAATACTGTAATTAGAATTTATAAAAAAAAAAAAAAAACCTCAACCTGCAATATCCGTGCAGCGTCTCTCAGAAGTTTGACAGATGAAAGAGCACATAACTCACAATTTGTAAGGAGCCGTCAAAACAGTTTCCTTAACCCATTGTTTTAATGTTCAGATTAAAAGAAGAAAGTGGAGCAAAAGAAAATCATTAATTGATTTGAAGAACCTCAAACAGCAGTCATTTTCTGAAAACGGGGGATTCTGACAGCACGCTCTCCATCTCGCTTCCACGTCTCTTTGCTTTGAGGAGATAAGTGGGAAACTGTTAGATTGAGGATGAAAATATACTGAAACATTGTCATCCGGCATGTACCAGTGTTTTCCTTACAAAACAATGCCTGGGGGGGACAAACAGGCCTCTTTAGCTCCTCACAGCTGTCAAAATGCTTTTGCATTTTTACAAATAAAACCTGTTTCTATTCTCCCAGTGTGAAGCCTGCCACAATCATTACTTGATGTTATGACCGTAAACAAATTAAACATCTAAGCTGTTCCGTACCAAATTAGCTGCTCAATTATAACCTTGAAATTGATCCTGGCCACAGTAGGGATTATTGATCCTCTAAATGTTTGTCAACTGTAGGAAAGTGAAAGGAGCATGCTGAGGAACCATGTTAACATTGCTGCTATCTGCATTACAGGCTGCATCACTTACATGTAACAGAATCGGTCTGTGCTCACGGGAATTTCTCAAACTTGGGCTTCTGCTGACACTGCCAAACACTCTGTGTTGATTCTCTGCTTTTTCAAAAATGGCCAACGGACTATACACTTGTGCAATTAAGTTATCACCGCTGAACAATGAGCTGCCGTTGCCAGACTGCTGTCACGTCCAATCACCGTTCTGGCAGGATGTGATGCAGGTGCCGGGGCGGCAGGAACCCCAGCTCGAGCTCAAACCAATCCACCGGAGCTGTAAGAGGCTTTCTGAAAGTACAGCCCAGGTGCCACTCATGAGAGCTTTCATTTTACACCCCCAAATTTGACCATTCTGCGAGTAATTAGGATGGAAATATTAAACTGCTGTGATGCCGCACACTAACACTAACTTTCGCACAGGGGAAAAAAAGAAGCTGCATGTGTAAATGAAATTCAATCACGGAACATGATCGAACTACTCCTGATCACATTCACGAGTCCAGTATTGATGCAGTTAGCAGGAATGGGTATCCATGACTTTGAATAAGGGTGTCAGTCCTGTTTTCAGAGTGGAATATCTTAAATAGTAACATAAAAGAGAAAACAGTGGAAAATAAAATATTTATACAGATTTGCCTTATTATTTAAAGAGTATATAGTATAAGTAATAGTATCTTTGTGATATCCCTGATATCTATTCCATTCTAAAGAGTCACTGCTATTGTAAAAAATCTGTTTAGAATTGCTACTTTTAGCACTAAAGGTACTATTACTAACTGAACTAGCTGAAATATGTAAAGTAAACAGGATAGGGATAGCATATAGCATTTGTATGTGTATATTAAGAGCAATTTAGCATATTTTTAATAATAATTTAAAAAAAAACAGGCAATACTTGCGATGAACAAAGAAATCTAAGGCCACAGTTTTCAACATGTTCGAGTTGCTAACATTACTGGTCAAGGTGAAAAATGGTGTAGGACGCTGTAAGCACTGCACATCATGAAACAAAAAGCTTAACTTTGATGCTCAGAGTGCGGCAATCACACCAGTCGAGGAGCAACGCAGCAGCTGTATGTCTTTTTAACTACAATTATATGTGTGTGGGCTACATTTTATGCTAAATTAGTTCCAAACCACTTGATCCTTGATGCCTGCCAAGGCAGTTAGTTACGAAACTTCAGGCACTGCATTTAGGGACATGTACACTTCAAAGGTATGAAACTTTTACCTGGAGAACGATTTAACAGTTGGCTTGAAAGCGATGTACCCTTCATTAAAAAGCAGAGCCAAAAGTCCTTTAGACACTGCAGCACTTCAAAACTAAGGGGAGGGCTTTCCATTAACTCAATGAAAAAGGGCTGCAGGACTGAATGGCGGCTGTCTGCGTATGTTTTTGTTCCTCTATGTCTTTGGAGCAGAAATGGCCACGGATCCATTAGCCTGATTTGTCACAGCAGGAGCACCCCAAAGATCTCTTATCAGCACAACGTACCTCTCGAGTGGCGAGTCTGTCGCTCATCTCCTCCGCCTTTGCAATGTCCCCTTCAGCTATGGCCCTCTCTATGCTCTTTTCTAGGCCGGACTGCAGAAGATGGGGGGAGAAAATCAAGATTTTTTTTTTTTTAAATAGGGAAAGAGAAAAAAAAATCAAAGAGTAACTTCAAAAGTCCCCAGGGCCTTATTTTTAATATGATTGCCATTACTACAAATATGTAGATTTCCCTTCACAAATGAAAAGCATTTTGATTGGATATTAGTGGGGAAATCTTAGAAATGCTACAGGAGATTACCAAACATAAATGTGACTACTTTAATTACACATTTCCATTACAGGCCCGAGCAGAGGGGGTACAGAGAAGACCCCCACCCACCCGTGTTTCAGTTCTGCAGTGATGAACCAATCTGAAGAAGTGGTGTGCCAGATTTATCCATCAACAATCACGCTCAAGCTAATAATTCATACGTTTGATTAAGTCCAGTGATGTATTATCTGCAGACTTTGGTTTAACAGTCAAAAATCAGGGACAATGTCAATATTTTTTAAGGATAAAATGGGTAAAAATGGATTTCTACAATTGTTTGGTCTTGTTTTTGCTTTATTTAATCATTTCCCAAAGACAAATTTAAGCTGACAGGGTGATAACGTGACTTGTGATCTCAATTATCCTCCATTGTGGCTCACAAATAAAACTCTATCTGACAGAGCATTGTACTTTGAATTGTGTTTTTAAGGTCACTGAAAAAATGCTGTTAGTAGATGACTTAATCACATCTGGCTACTGTGACAGCTTTTTGTCTTGAAAAAAAAGATGTCACTGCAGAAAAGGAGTAAAAAAAAAAAAAAGAAGATATATTAATTATAAGAAAGTGCATTTGAGGGATGAAGGAGCTCCTCATTATGTTGATGTGATAAGTTCTGTTTCATTCAGCTTGTTAATCATTTCTTTTATCCTTTCATAGTTGTGCTATTCAAAATGAGGCTAAAATCAGCAGAAACTCAATTTTATGCTACTCTGAGATACATTACATACAAATGCTCCAAAATAATAATTAAAAGGATTGCAAATTGAAATGAGAGCACACCCCATTCACTAGGTCAGCTATAATTGTTAACCAGCTTGCAAATATTTTTGCTTAAATCTGCCAGGCTTTGCATAAAATATTAATTCATCTTTAAGTGCTGAAATGTGCCAGAATGAAAGAAAGTTAGAATTTCATCAACAATTAATTCCTTGCTAGTGGAATGCCTATATTATTATATCGCCATTAATTTAAATTTTTCAGCTGCAATCACAGAGACTGTCAGGTACTCTAGCCCCCTCTTCTTGCGTCAGGCAAAATATGAAAAAATGAGCTTTTATTAGAATTTGCACTGAGGGGGGAAAAAAAACACGTTTGACTTAAATCTCAACTGCACAAGAAAGGAGATCCATCCTAATCTTATCACTAAATGTAGCCAAACATAATCCTTAATATTCATCGCAATGTCAGATGGAGTTAGCCCGAGGATTCTTCTAATCCATATGTCACGTCACATAAAACAATAAGAGGATACAGTTGGCACCGAAACACAAAGGATGGGAAGGTGTTACTAACAGCTACAACTGACACAGTATTAAACCTCAGCAGATAAGTTGAAAAGACGGCGTCTTTGTTACCTTCGGAGGGGGTTTGGAGCATGCAGGGGGATGAAATCGATCATTTATACCAAAATACTGCTTGAGCTCATCCCAGTGCTTCTCCTGCTCCTTTGGATGCTCTGTGCTGAAAAAAAATGTAATAATCTTCATTACAGCACTGTGATAATGCAATCATTTCTCCATTCTACAGTTAGACTAGTTACACCCCGATTGTCGTGTGATATTGTGATGTCAACATCATCATGTGCACCTCGCAAAATGGAATTGTCATTATTTGTTGTTATAGTGTTGGCTTATTTAATATGATACATGGTGTAATGAATCTATGGTGTCAGGCCTCACAAGGAGACAGTGAATTCCTTCCTTTTATTCAAGACTATAATTGCTGCAGCAAGACATTCGTAAACTAAAAAAAAAATGCTATCTCAGTTGGCTGCAGATCTGAGAGGTATCCCGCATTATTATTTCAATCTGTTTTAATTGATGTGGATTGAATTTCTAAATGGACATTTATTTTGTTACCTTGCTTGGTCTACAGGTTCTTCACGTTTCATTCCTGTTGAATACAAAAACAAATGATGGTTTAGTCAAGCATCAGCGTGAAGAAGGTCATCGACCTGATTTTATTTGCATGATTACCAACCTTTCCTGTGTCTCCTTTTCCTTTTTCTGGGACCCTGCATGGCTTTCATTTCTTCGTTTTTCCTCCTTAAATCCTGGAATTGCTTTAAGACACACCATCGTGTATCAACAACAGATTTATATATATGTGGCATGTATCGTTATTAGTACTTTTAAATTGATAGTGCATAGATGGCATATGCCATGCTTTTTGACAGTCTGCCCCTACATTCATAAGGTCCCCCACGTCTTATGCATCCAAATCGACATACTTGCCACATTTCCTTGGATATACCGGGCAAACCGCATGTCGGAGAATGAATATCTATATTTGTAGCTTCGGGTTTGGACTGTGCTTGAACTACAGAAGTGGACTTTGGCGCAGATCTCTCGCTCGTCCCCTCTACATCTTCCTCCTCCTCATCCTCCTCTTCGTCCACACTGAGTTCGTCCTCAGTTAAACCTTTGGGAAGGAGACCACTATACATTCTGCAATCGACGGGAAGCCTTCAAATAAAAACAGCGAATTGGTATTTTGGTGTAATATAAACATTTAAAACAGTCGCAATGTTGCAGAATTCTCCAGCTTTTCGTCAGACAGCTACTTCCGGGTAAACACCGTGACGTTCCCCATTGGAAAACACTGATTGGCCAGTGGGTTGGTCACATGAGCCAATCAGAAGAGAACTCTAAGCATCCGCCTGGTGGTCAAAGAGGACAAAACAAGACTAAAATAAAAACCTTTAAAGTTTATTTATTCCTTATTTTTGTATAAGAGTTGCGACATTGTTTTAATGGTTTATGGAGTTATTACCAGGCTGAACCTGTCTCAGTAAAGTCCAGAGCAGGTTGTTCTGGACCATTTCTAATTGAGGTGAGCTGGGTTACTGACAGGTCCATGAATTACCAGGAATCATTCAAATGTTAACCTATATTTGTGTCATGTTCTTGGAGAGATAAGCTTCCTTCTATGACCAATGGCTTGCAATTTGCTCAAAGCGCTCTGGGCATTACATTATTATTAGAATGATTAGCATGCAAATCTTGTATAGCCCCTGGCACTGGCACAGGCACATCTACCCTTAAATTGCTCTTTCACACTCATTCACATTAGGCTTTCTTTCGGTTGCATCTTATTGCAAAGCCAATAATCTGCATAAATTATAGTCAGTATTTTGTGTGCCTGGTAAATGTTGGATAAAAAATGGGATCTAAAACATAACCATTAAGGTCAGATAGACGGGTGGACAGTGCACCACTTTTGGGAAGGAGGTTCCTACAGGAAGTTAAAGAGGAACCATGTAACGGTGTCGTTACTCCACTCAGATTCAATGCATCACGTGAATGACTGTGATTTGTTTTAAGAGAGGACAACTCATAACCCACAGCAATTGGCTATGTATAAATGAAAAAAGTCCTGCTTTTAAAAACAAACATCACCTCTGTTCTTTAGTTTTAAACGAAAAAGCAACAGGTTAATTTATAACTAACAGATCTTTGACTATAAATATATATACACTTGCAAATGGGAACATATATATTAAAATGTATATATATATATATATAAAACTCACTTGCAAATGGGAACTTTTTGGCGAATGGGAATATATATATATATATATATATATATATATATATATATATATATATATATATATATATATAGCAATTATATATATATAAACCTCAAATAAACAGTTCCTGCATACTTATACCTATCCACATATAATAATAACAATGATTAAACCTGATGACTTTACACTCTCCTTGACCTTCATGTATCCCTGGATGGGTGATTTGCACAGTTCAGCTTTGCCAAATGCAGTGCATATTAAACTGGACCGATAAGGCTTATGCTATATTAAATGTCATCTCCAACATGTAAAATCTCGATCTCATCCTCCAATATGCAACCATTAACTGGTATCACTCACCCGGCATTATCGGGACTTTAATTACTTGTGTGACAATTTGATGAGCATGACAGCGTCTGAAGGTAAATGAGAATCACAAAGTCCCATTAATACTAAACAATTTTGGCAGGACAGGTCTGAATCGTTTTCTTATTGATTATGAGGCTTTCTTGTTCTATTTCACACTTGAATTAATGTCTCTCAGCTCTCCCACCATCCCTCTTGCTCCCCCCCTTTCTCTGGCATGTGCTCCAGTTCATTATTTCCATCATTTCTTGGTAATTTGGAGTTGGCTGTTTAAAACTTAGAGCCTCTTATTAAGTTTTGGCCATGGTGGATAAGAGGCAGGACTGTAAGAGCACAGAGATAAACTAATCATCTTAAAACCCTAATTATTAGTATCTTACTGTGACAGACTGTTTTTTTTCCAAGCCAGCCAAATTGAGCCTCAAATGAGAAAAGGCATATCTGTGGAAGTGGTAATAATTTTAAGTCATCTCGATCTGGCTTGGTGTGGCAGAATTCATTAGTGCAGATTAGCACTGTGTGTACAAAGTAAATGAGATATCTAATGGCAAACGTGGAGGTCCGGAGACTCTTAATTTCCTTCCCAGTGTGAGGAATGATGTCAAGAGGTGATTATATATATTTTAACATCATGACTTCAGCTCTTGCTCGTTTACCAGCGCTTACGCTAAACAGTGCTGCTAAATCGTTGACCTCTCCCCTTCCCCTATATTCCAGCTGCAGGAGAGTTAAGTGAGTCAACCCCAAATCAGATTTAACTGCACCTCTCCGATGTAGGAGCAAGCCGAATATTTTTAGTGAGGATATAACGGAAGTTAATTATGTGTGAAAGGAGAAGGTTGGGGAAAATAATAAGATTACAACGAATAATTTGCTGATATAATTACAGCAGAATTGGGTACACACAATTGTAAAATACATGTATTGCTTGACCTGGGTTAGCCAGTGAAATAAATCCTCCTTCTATAGCCTTTGTTAATTTGTTTTTATCATCTCCAAGTGGTGTTTGTGCAGGCAGTTCAATTTGCATGTGTAATTCCACTGTGCAAATTGACAACAAGTAGATAATTCGAGGAAATAGGCTGGTAGCAGGCCCCTGCTATCTTCCCGAGCCTATTCATTTTGAGGAACCGCTGAGGCATGAAACTCATACATCAACTATTTCCTGACAACGCTGAGGCTTATTGTCCCCTAAAATGTCATTACAGCCATTATTTATGAAGCTAATTCATTTATTAAACCATATTTACTCTGACAGAATTTGTCACATCCCGCCCGTATCCCGAGCGTTGCTTTGAAACAATGACTTTTCAACGAGGACGTGTGGAGATGCAGAGCTTCAAGTCCACCTTATTTGTCACTCACAATAGTTGGGATATTGCCAAAGGCGACAGTTGTTCTCAGTTTTATTGAGTGTATTCATGGAAACTTTTCACAGAAAAACCCAGATTTCTGTTTGACAGAGTTCCACCAAAAATAGTGCTAATGGCTGCATCTTTTTCCTTTTTCCATATTTCCGTCCTTGGAGAGTAGACGTACACAGACATAATCAGATGGATTGCAGCCGTTTCAGTCACACTGATAAATCCCCGACTGGCTCCTTGGAAAGGCCGTGCATTAGTCTCTTTAAAGCTCTGCAGTCAGACGTCTGAAGCTAAGGAGTTCTCGTTCTGAGACTCTCGGCCTGTTGCTGCTGACTTACACATGTGTCAGTTTAGTGCCGCACACTTCTTGACGCTGTGAATAATTTGCAATTGTGAGTGATGAAGTAACACATAGGGGGGTCATACATTTTAATGTTACATGTTCTCTCTGGATTATTCCGTCACACCATTCTCCTGTATCTCTTTCTTTGGACTCACCTGTCACCCATAAGCACTTATCACAGCAGTGGCGTTGGGTTGTGTTTGAACTGTTTTACAATATTGATTTGGAGGCATGACATTTTAATTAATACTGGGTGTTAGCTGTCAAACAGCCAGCCAGCCTCGTTGGTTGGAATATGAGACAGGCGAGGTGGGGGCAGCGGAGATAAGACTGAAGCACTTACTGTGAAAAGGCTGTAAAACGGGATCAATGCAGAGGCAGAGACAGTCATGGGCAGAATTTAAGGTGGGAAAAACAGTAATATCTGTCCTCACTGTATTTCTGTCAAGGTCTATTCTCCCCCGATAACACAAATCACTGAGACACAGCGTGCCGTCTTTTTTTCCGCGGGATGCAGAGTACAGAGTGCTATTGGGAGCCTGCATCGGCAGCATGCTGAGAGACAACCAGGGGGGAAATTAGGTAACTTTGCAGCAGTCCATTGAACAGCAATAAGCTTTCAGGGCTTAGTGAGCATAAACACATTAAACTGATGAGATTCATCAGCACTCTTGTGTCAAATCTGTGGCGCCCATAGGCGGAGCTAAGCGGCAGCAAAACTGCACAGACAGAGGAGTGCTGGAGTATGCAGCAGCTGCAGGTTGGCCTCCAATGACTTAAATATGACTTTAAAATGATCTGTACAGTTTACAGTATAGATACTCGGTAGGATCAAGTGAAGAGAAACACTGGAGAGAATGCACCTGTCTGGATTTAGGTGACTTTTTCTGTAATGGAAAATAGATGGATGAATGGATGAATGGATGGATGGATGGATGGATGGATGAATAGATAGATAGATAGATAGATAGATAGATAGATAGATAGATAGATAGATAGATAGATAGATTGTGGATTATAATGGAGCATTTCCCCATTTGCAGTCAGTTTGCAATATTTGATGTTTAATTAGTGTAATCACAGTGCTGGATAGCTGGAGGACTTTTCCCTGATAAAGTGATACATTTAAATTGAATTTTCTTTTTTTTTTTTTTTTTTTTTTTTTACTCAAAGGTAAGAAGACCCCAGCGTCATTTCAGCATTTATCTGTTTTCGCTTCCTGGCCAAGTCATTATAGCCTCTTGCCTTTTGGATAGTTTCACAGGAGGTAACTAGATCAGCATGAAATTAGCCCAGGCTGAATCTTTAGACGGTCCAATCAGATGAGCAGTAGATTTAATCTGGGCCGGCCTGCACTACAAGAGCCCGACCCCTCAGATGAAATGGACTACATATTCATAGGTTCACTTGCATGGTTGATTAACAACACAGAGCGATAGGACAGCCTTTATTCTGTTTATCTTTAGTCCAATTTTCCTGCGCAAGAATGAGGACTGAATATTGAATATAACCCCCTGCTGATTGAGTTAGAACCAGGCGACATGTGCACGCCATGTCCAAATATGAATAAATTGCATTTGCTTTACATTCTATACACACACTGGATATACACATTTATGTATTTTCAACAATCTCACTGCAGACTGGCTAAATGTGTGCATGCCCCCACAGCTCATTATGTCCCATGACATCAAACAATGCTTGGGAATAATGAGGAATATTACCTGATGAATTAATTTTTCTGATAGCATCTATAGAAAAGACATAAATGTCATCTTAAATTGCACACAGGCATTGGAAAACTGTCTTGCTTCATTGGTCCAAGACTGAATTTGTAAATAATAATTGGTTGATGATTTTAGGAAAATTAACACATAACTGAATCCAAAATATGGATGCCATTTGTGTGCCTTTGACTCCAAAGTCTGTCTCTAACTTAAATGATGGTTAATAATGTCTTCTTCAGGAAGATTTTCTCCATCGTTGTTCATGTTCCTACACATTGCTCTGAGCCCGTGTTTTAGCTGCAGATTTTGAGGACTTTGTTCTTCGTTACCACAATTAAGATGTTTGTTTTTTTGTTTTTTTTAACGCTGTTTCTTAATTTGCCAGATGGGTGCCTGTACCTTAACTAAGTCCACAGGTATGAGCTCAATCACAGCAGCATGGCACAGGTGGAGGAGAGAAGAAAAATGCCAGCATAAGGTGGAAATCTCCTTCTCCACAGAGAAGGAGGGGGGGGGTAGAAGGAATGCCTTTCCTTCCTCATTACACTGCTGTCATTTACTCTTCATCCCCCGTACTCTTTAGTGGCATTAAGACGGGATGTAAATTTGACAGTTAACGCTGTTAGAAAATGGCTAGTTCAAGAAGGGCAGGAATTAGAGATGGGCATTAGACGCTGATAAGCTCCTTTCCTCTGCCGCGGCGGCTGCTTAACATTCATGGGAAAGTCATCATCAAACAACGTTATCACAGCTCTGTTGACGGCTGAGGAACATCATCACTATGATAATTTTTTTATAGCTGTGAGCCAAAAAGGCACTCTTTTATTTCAGCGGTTTGTTAATGAGATAGGAGCTTGTTGGTATGGGCAAAGGCAAACTTGCCGCTCTCCAGCGTTTGTTTGAGCCCCCCCCCGCCACCCCAACCTTCCCCCCGCGCCTCTCCACACTGTTTAATGTTGTGATGGCGAGGTGGGGCAGGAGTATGTGTGTGCGTGTGTGTGTGTGTGGGGGGGGGGGCACCATTTTTATGCACTCCTTTTCGAAGTGCTGTGTGTACATTGCTGAAGGAGGGCCTTTATGTGTACCTTTGCAGATCAGTCACTCAAAGAGAGGAAAACACGGTTATATCAACAAACGCTCTCTCCTAACAGCGCTGTCGCTGGCACCTGTCACTCACCTGGGATTTAGCTCCACATCTGAATGGAGGGAGAATGTTGTATACAGGAGCTGAGTAAACTCACAGCGGCAGCAGCGTGTAATCAACTCTGCTTTCAGTGATGAAAAGGCTACTTAAACTGCTGGATCTTGAGGCCTTCCATAATTATGGCTATAAATCATTTGCATTGATTCTTCTGTGTGTTCATTAACGCTCCCAGCAGCTCAATTCCGAGGTGTCTTGCACTCCGGAGCGGTTCTCATGTGCAGTAGCTGCCAAGGCTAAGCAGCTTTCCTGTGCACAGGGATGCAAACTGTGGGCTGTTGATACTGAAATCTGATTTTGGCTTCATCTACTGTTTGTGTTTGGAGAGTGGGTTAAAAGAAAGAGATTTAATCTTAGCAAATCCTTACCAGGGGGAGAAGACAAATCATCTCTAACTTACAGATATTACCTCAAAAAACTTTTACATGTGTTATTAGAGTTAAGAGAAGGTAGGTTTTCATAAGTGAAAACAAATTTAATTGGATAATTGAACATTGTGGTTGGTGGTTGATTAACCAGAGTCTTTCAAATGTAATTGAAAATCTTGTCATGGTAATGATAATTAGTCACTTTTACATAGACATTTGGCATTTTTTAATTCCTGCACACCTTTCTCAGCCATAGGAGACATTTTTTGCATGTTAGAATTGATCTGCTCTCTTTTCTGTAAGGAGCAAATGATGGAAAGCATAACACCAGTGGAACCTGGAGATTGCAGCTGAACAGAGGTTATGGAATCAAGTCTCGAGTTTCTGCCTCTAAAACTCTAAAATCTCCACACAGATGCGTAACTCACATCTTTGGCTTGTTTTAAAGCTGCAGCTGTCAGCAAGCGGGCCCTACTGTGTGTGTGGTGAAGAGCAGTGGCGCCTCTTGCAGCGATTTCATAATTTTTCCCTTAAGATATCAAAAATATCCTGGCACGCCGCGGCGAAATGTCAAAACCAGGTAGAAGCACATGGAGCGGCAGGCTGTCTCGAGGACACAGTACAGCTTTTGGTAATCATTCTGGCAGATGGAAGAACCAGGCAGAAGAAGTCAACATGTTCTGCTATAGAATTAAAGTCCTGTCAGAAGTGTGCATGGCACATATACAATTTAATTCAATGCATTCATTTCAGGAGTAGATATTAACCAAAAGGCACTCAGTAATAACATATTGTGCTACCAAAAAAACTGGCCAGATAAGATATCACACCGTATGTATCATTTCCATCATTAGACACTATCATAATATCTTGAGAATGTATTGGTGTATTCCCTGACAAAATTCTTATTGTTCAGTCATCGTTGTCTCTGTTATTGATCCAAGTTAGTTTGTTCTAAAGTCTTAAAGTATCTGTTTATTTAATTGAAATTAATAAGTTACATTAATAAAAGCAAGCCACATGCAGCTGCCCTGACCCGAATGTCATTCTGAGTAGATTCCACACGATTATGTCCACTTTGTTGTGGATTTATTAGTCCGCTAGTTCAATTCTCCTCTAAGTCCACCACAATGTTCTGGTTGTAGCTTTTTGATGTTCCTTTCAAATAAATAGAAAACAGGGAATGATCTATAAAACAACTCTCCCAGTGCACACAGAATAGATGTTGTGATAATTTATTAACCAGTCTCTTCAAAAGTGGGCCTTGGAAATAGCAGACAGATCCTCACCAGACGTTTCTCACATCTAAACCACACTCCTGCTTTATGTTACTTGATATTGACGGGCACTTCTATTGTGATTGGGAATTACCTGGTTTGAAATCATTAATCCATCACATTGTCAATTTTGTCAACAATGCCTGTTTCCTCTCATTAGTCTCATTTGGGATCCTCTCTTTCTTTTGTCCTCACCATTATATATAGTGTATTTTGAGGATCATGGTGTGGTTAATAGTTGGTAATACATAAATATAGTTACGTTTTGTATTTTTTAAATAAATCAAGAATTCACTCTGAAAATGCTGCAGAATTACCAGCAGGACCAGTTGTCCCAGTGGACAAGAAACTTTTATATATTTTTGATATGATGATCTGAGTGAGAGCCAGCTGCAGCAATTCTCATAATTCGCTATGTATTAATTTACAATTAGTGATTTTAATGAAAGTGATACTGCAATATTGGTTATTAGGTGTACAGTTTAAACAGAAACACATGCACTCATTCAGTACAATGAAAGTGGTCACATGAAAGAAATAAAGTGAAGGAGCACAGAGCACTGAAGCTAACGAAGTGTATTACACACTTATTAAAGTAATTTTCCCTTTGCCTTCCAGACCTGGCTAAAAAACACTTTCAAATTCTCATTGTACTCCAAGGTAAGCTATTTCCTTGTTAACTTTGAAGTAAGCTGGAAAAAATGTATAGGTAGACATGGGTGGCATCAAATCATCAGCAACTTCAAAAAGCATGCTGCCACTTAGCAATCCTAAAGCTAATGTCCCCCAGACATTCAGAATGGAAATTATTCAAACTCATTTAGTGGCAGCAAATTGGTCTAAGTTCAATCAGAAAACAGACTGACACTGAACAAGTAGTGCAGCCTAATTATACTTGTTTGTCAAATGAAAATTTCATTTGGGCCGAAATGAAACCTTCAAGCAACTTCTTTTAAGGTGAGCTCCTAGTTGTATTATCAGCTAAATGCAGTAAAATCCATAATCATGCGATGATAATGAAAATGGAGCCAATGTTAACATTCAGGCTTCCGATGCCCCGGGCACATGGCGATAAAAATTAAGTACCATAGTCCTCTGCCAGGCACGCTGACACCCGGGCTGGTCTTTAGCCTCTTAGATGCATTTTTGCATTTTAAAAACTTTATCAAAGCGCTGTTGCAATGTGGAAAATGTCAATGTGAAATGCACTGAAGGCAAATTGGAATTTCATTAAGAGTAAAATTATTGCTTTTGACTGATGTATTACTATGCTTGTTAGGAGCCCGAGAGTGGAACGCTCGGCTGTCTGGTCTGCTGTCTTGCCTCTTCTTGTCCCAGCCCATTTGCTGGAAGTTAGAGATCTTCTGACTGGCAAACACGCAGTTGCTGAAGTTGCAGCAAGTGGAGAATATCTGGATAAAGGCAAGGATAAAGAAGGATTCTCGACAGAGAATCTGTAATTTTCAGATGTGGAGGTTCTGTCTTTGACCAGCACAGCGTGGGTTTGTGCTGTCGCTCTGAGGTCTTTGCACTGTCTTAGCCAAACATTACAAAATAAGGCTCAAAATAAAGCTGCTGCAACATCAACCCAAACAGATAGGACGCTATCAGTTGACAGAGACATTCTTCATTGATTGATTTCCCCTGTAATCCCAACTGTGTCTGTGTTGCTGGTGGAGCAAATGGGAATGGCGTGAATAATGGAGGGCATTTCCAAACAGCAAAAAGAGACAAGAGATTATCTTTGGTGGAATACAGGTGTCCATGTCCTCCGATGGGAATTCCACTACAAAGTGTAAATGGACAGCTCCATTTGTAGCATCTTATAGCTCTTAATGTAGAAATATGTATGAAAATGTCCAAAATAAGAAAATAAGATTAGAAAGTGGAACAATAAATGTGTTAGAGAGAGATGTATTGTTGTTAATTTGAAAAACTCTCTGACGTCTCTGATAATAACCTGATGTACGTAAAGGTCAGCGTGTTAAATGTTTTGTGATGTTGCCATGTATTCACATCTGCAAACCTCTGTTAATTTGGTCCCTAGCTGTGCTTGGATACTGAAATATGCTGGTTTATCTCAGGAAATTTAAACTGAAATTATCAAAATGAAAGCTTCCTTTTCTTTATACCCATAAATTTGAAACATTATTTTGGGTGCTCTATTTAAAATCAATGCTTTTAGCTCTGTTCCTAGCCTATATTTCACAAACAATGCTAATTTTTGTGATCACCTGATAAATTTCAGTAAGCTGTGTCCTCTGGGCCCGTTGATCCTCTTATGGAGCCATGAATAATATCTGAGAGTGCTAGAAGTGGACTTTTCATAGAGAGCCAACATGCTCGTGGATTTTAGCTTTCAATTTGAGCAAAACCAATGAAATGGTGAGATGATTAGTATTAAGATACAAAGTTTAACAGCAGTTAAACATGTGAAAGGTTGCTGTGGAGGATTATACCAGTTACTCCTAAGTGACATCCACGCCTGGACATCCCTGACAAGATTCCAACTCGTTTTCCTCTGGAGGCTGATTGTATTTTCAAATCACATCATGCTGTCATTCTTTCCATCTACTTTAATGTCACCATTAATTGGATTTGTAATGATGTTTTTAGCAAACTTATTTCATCTTATTACATCTCTCATGCAGGCCTGGTGGTGATAAGGAGGAATATTACCAGTCAGGCAGCTGTGGAGGTTCTTCCCAGTATTTGTTGTGGAGCTCTGACCTCTGGTGCCTGATCGAGGAAGTGCACCTGGAGTGAAGATAACCAGCATAATGTTTTTTCTTAAGTATGGGATTTCAAAATTAAAGCTTTTTGTAGGCTCCTTGGAAGCTCCTCCAAACATGTAAAACATTATGAGACCCTCAGGTGACTCCCAGAAAGGATGTAATGAAAGTCCCTGTGGGGGCAGCTCCGGCGATACTTTCAGATTCCGCAGAAATCTCCAACAGTGGTCCGTTTGTGGGCTGTTGATGCCGGAGCCGTGAAGCCGCCTTTATCAGGCTCTGAAAACACACCTATAGTAGCAGAACCGCTTCCCCAGGAATAGTTTACTGTAAAAAAATATGTCCCCCCCACCCAAAAAAAAAAGTTAATGTCATCTCAAACTGGCCTCAATCAGCATATATATCTGAGGTCCTTGTGTGCCTTCATGTTCTTCATCCTCCTCCCACTGACTTGGACAAACATGTGGCCTTGTGCCAACCTCCAAAACAACGGGGTTCACTGTCACCATCTGTAAGGAACTCTGATAACATCCCAAATTTATTTGAAAGCCCTCCAGCAGAGTCCAGGGAGAGAGAGAGACAGAGACCGAGACAAAGAGACAAAGGGACAGAGACAGTGACAGAGAGAGAGAGAAAGAGAGAGCGAGAGAGAGGCAAC
This sequence comes from Lagocephalus sceleratus, assembly GCA_911728415.1. Lineage (NCBI taxonomy): Eukaryota > Metazoa > Chordata > Actinopteri > Tetraodontiformes > Tetraodontidae > Lagocephalus > Lagocephalus sceleratus. The sequence goes on from CAJVRN010000040.1 coordinate 431,249, forward strand.
ATTCTCAACATACCAGAACTGTGTTTACTCTCAGAGACTTTAACCTTCTGGACACTGGCAGGTGCTGTGCAGTTAATGTGTTGCTGTGTTTATTATTCTGTTGGTGATGGAAAATAGCTAATAAATTCAAAGCAACAATCACAGCAACTGGCCTCAGCAGCAGAACACATTGTCTTCCCGAATTGTCTTTTCATGTCACAATACTTCACACAATATTTTATTCAAACCACCAACTATCCTGTATTTTTGGCCCTTTTGTTAAACTCATTTTTTCATAATAAAATGCATGATAAACACGATATAGCACATTGCTCCTTTTATCTTGTCTCATTTGACTCCAAAAGCAGAATTTGTTATAGCTGCTAATTTTATAAGTTTTATAGTGCAGATATGATATTAGTACGATGCACTTCTCTGTACATGAAACACATTTATGTTCCTTTTTCTTGTTTTTGCCTGATCTTGAGAATTTGCCCTTGGCTCCTCCGTATTAAACACGATGTAAAATTTTTCTGGGAAAATATTGCACACATACAATGTGTTGTTTTCTTTGAATGCTGACCTGTAAAGTATGTAGTTATTGGCCATTCATCCCACAAATTCATCTCTGTCAGCTCAATGAATCCTAATGAAGCAGAAATCTGTCACATTTAGTTCACAATGAGGGTAGTCGGCAAACTTTCTCGAGAAAATGAAACTATTATCTTTGACAAGACACGCACAGAGCGCAATATAAATAAATAAAGTGGCACTTATCTGGTGGCCAGTGTGATTACTGTAGCCGAAGCTGACATCCAAATTGACTGTCTTATCATGTGAAAGAGATTTTAGCTGACTGGAGCCTGTAGATGAAAGCAAAATGATCTTTAAATAGTAGTTAGAGATGATTGCTTGATAAGTTGTTCCACAACAGTTTTGATCAATGAAGCATGCACTCAATATATTGCCTATTTAGATATGAGTGATAAACACTGCAGGGCTTCCAAATGATTCATAAATTATATTTCCTCCAGTAGAAGGTAATGACTTACAGCCTTGTAGAATTCTTAATTTTGGGTTACATTTGATATGTTTCAGGAAAATTGTGCTGAACTGGGGCAAAAATATGGGTTATTCCCCTTATAGTAGCAGTAGTAGTAGTCGTAATAGTATTGTAATATTTATTTTTGGTCAATATTTCTTAAATCAAATAGGTCAAAATTAATTGTTTTATATAATATATTGCTGTCATGATGATAATATGCTGGTACATCAGGATTATTTCAGGAAAAAAAACATATCCAATACATAAGTTATATTTTCACACATATTGTAGTACTAATATCATTCTGACATATTCTGGTCACTGTTAATCAGAACCCCATACCACAAATTCCTAGTAAAAATAGTGAAATTGGAAGCATGAAGCACCTTCAAAGTATTCCTACTGTATCTCCTGTTGTTTCTGTTTCTACAATGGCTTTGCCTTCTTCACAGAACAGAATCTACCAATGGCATTTCAGGAAAAAAAGTCCCTTTGTGATTTGATTCAAGTACATCAAAGCAGATTTGAAAACTGAAAGGAGTGATCAGACTGGCTTCACTTTCAACTTGCTTGTACTGAGATGAGCTCCACTATTTACTATAATAAATTTCTATTTCATCGAGATGTCAGAGAAACACTATTTATTGACCTGCTCTTGAGGAAACTGATCTATAAGCAGCATTTCAAGAGACTTTTGCCTTCAAAAACCTCTGAATTTTCTGTGTTGCAGCGCCTGTCAGGTGGGAGATCCTGCTGTAGGAAATGTCAAAGCTATTTTCCTCTTTCCTCGTCAATGCAGTGCTTGTTTAATAGTAATTGGAATCTTATCCTGCTGTTTGCTCATCATTTCCTGTCCCTCGTTATTCCACAGCTAAACTCCATTTGAGTTTTTAATAACATTTTATGATAGTTCCCAGTTCAGGTAAACAGAATCTGATTACCTTGATGGATTGGAAATGTGTGTTTGACGGCAGTTTATTTGATTTATTTGTTGAAGGGGAGGGGCTCAGATGTCGACACTTTAACTGAGGCAAACAAAAGGTCGTTGCACCTTTTCTTTCAAAGAAATGGTGAGGTTTTACATTTTGTAGCCTCTGCAATTCTTTGTTCCTCTGTAGATAGATGCTTCAAATTATTGTCAGTCAAGCCGGATGTTCTGTTCAGGTAGATTTGATTTTAATGACAATAACGTGGAGAATATTAATGTATTACAATAAAATGCCCAGAACTGCAGCAATTAGCATGGTATTGAAAAAAAAACCAACTTGTACAATACCCATTGATAGAGGCCAGAAAGAAAAAGTCCAAATTTATTCTGTGATAGTTTTAGATTTCTCTCTTCCTGTAAGACTCTCATTGTGTTATAGGAGCTTTGTATAAGCGCCTGCCAGCTGGTTACTAAATGAGGTTATTGTGTTTCCCTATCAACTGTAAATTTCAATAATTTGTAGAAGGGACCTCTCACTGTTAGTTTTTATCATATTATCAATGCCGACTCAATTTTCCTCTGCCACTCCATCTCAAGCACTGACCCTTGACCATATTACTGCCCTGTAATGAAGTGCAATGGAGTGGTAATTGGTCCACATTATACCAGATCAGGTAACATTAGACTTATTTTCTTATCACAATGAGCCCTGTTGGTGACTCACAATGAGAAACCAAACACAGTCCTTTTTCTAATGCAGGCTAGCATCCAAGTAACATTTCAGCTGGAGACCCATTCCCCCCATTTCAGTTTTCCATTTCAAGATTGCGCTCCGTGTCCTCGGACTGGGCTTTGTTTCCACTCTCCTCCCTTCACTTTAAAAGTCACATAAACAGTCTCAGAGGCAAATATGAGGCCATGCTTTCCCAGGATAGAGGAAATACAGTAAACGAGAAGGTAACATGACCATTGTCTCTGCAATATTAGATGTGCACGACTCAGTTTGGCCTCTGTCATGGTCTCCTTCCTCAAAGTAGCTTCAGTTTTGATGCTTATCCTGTTCTTACTAATCCCACCTGATGGATGGCTACACCATGTGTTTGTATACATAAACACACAGTGTAATTGTCACACATGATTAGTTTAGTGGTTAGCCCAGGCGCCTCATAGCAAGAAAGTTGTGGCTTCAATTCTCATGTTTGCACTCTGTCCTCATGCCTGTGTTGGCTTACATGCACATTAGGATAATTGGAGATTCTAAATTGGCTCTGTGTGCGTATGTGTGTTTGCGTCCTGTGATGGACTGATGACCTGTCCAGGGTGCATTCCTGCCTCTTACCTTGTGGTTAGTGGAATAGACTCCAGTTACTCCCACAGTTCTGATTAGGAACAAGTGGCAGTTAACAGAAAATGTGTGGATGTCAAATAAAAACTAAAAGTTTTTTGAGTTTTTTTTCTGCAAAAACCTAAGCATTTCCCAGCAAAAGCTAATTAAACAGTTCAGTCAAATAAAGTTATATTTTGGATCTCCAGCGATGCTATGGCTGCTAAAACAACAACCATTTTGACTGTAATTTAGTAATTATGGTATTCTATGTCTGCATAGGTTCTCAATCCTCCAGGTCAGGGTGGGCTCATTGGGGACATTCTCACATTTCCTCTCATATGAAAGCCTTCTTTCTGATGAGGCGTTCTGGGTTTTCACCCTCCGTTGGTGTCAACACCTTGGACTCCACTGAAGTCTTGCATTGCCTGGACATGAGTGAACCTCAGTGGTCGTAGTTATGGGGTCATAAAGGTCACAATGTGAGTTCATTTTGAGCATTCAGAAGGGAAGTCAAGGCTCCAATATAGGAAGAAGATTGTTGATGACTTAAACAACAATTTCTGTGAAATGATTTCTCAAATACGGCCTTCTTTATCCAGAATGTTGAATGTGTTCCCTCTAGTTGAGGTCTTTTCAGTTTTAAATGTCGGTTTACAGGAGTCTTCTATGTGTCATATGTCCACAAGTAAATCAAGAAATATGTGCTTTTGCACAGTAAAGTGTTAATGTCCCATTAAATCTATTTGAAATGAGTGGGAATGTTTCCATTTCCCTGTACCTGGATTTGTACTTGATTGACTGATGAACCTGACTGCTTGACCAGGCCTATATGTCATATAAGATATATGGAAACACCTTCTGGACACATTGACAAAACTCAAAAACTTCACTTTGAAATATAACATTTAAGTGAGATTTATGCAGACCTGACCTCTCAATACTAGCCATCAGTGCAGGTAATTGTTAGAAGTCTTGTAATGCACTGACAGACCTAGTGTTAGTGTTGCAGAATATTTTTGGCAAATGAAGCTGTGCATTGTGCTCTGACAGGCCCACTGTCATGTTGCTGTTGTGAACTGATGCAGGCTCCCTCCCAGAGTCTCTCTGTGTGATGAAAACATGCTGCAGAATAAAAAGACAGGATATTGGATAACGAGGTTAAAGCAGAGCAGCAATAATAGTGTGTTATTAAACTGAAGCTGCGGGGATTTGCTTTGAGCCACCTATTAGATAGTGGTTTCATGGAAGCCCAAACAAAAGGTAACGGGCCGGTCATGCTTATGGTAGCTAATGGCAGATTTAGAAGTAATTAGGGGATTCTTTTTCTACAGGAAATTGTTCCTAAAGACGGGTCATGGATCACCCTGCTCTTCACAAGCAGCTTCAAAAGTCAGAAACTGAACTTTTGCTGCAGCCATTAAAAGGTCAAACTCCTTGATATAGGTCAAGACAGAAACAAAACCAATTGTATGGGTAGAGAAAGGATCAACTGTGTAAATCAATTTTGTGGTTAAAATATATGGCCTGACAATAAAAAAATATACATAAACATTTATTTTTAAAGCAAGAGTAAGTGATGGTTAAAGGTGAAGTGACATGTACAGTCACAAAGAAGCCAAGTGTGGCTCCACAGACTGAAAGATTGGATTCAATAAGGGCCAGAAATTTTGTTGAAGATTTTTGAAGTGCATGTGATGTGAAGTTTGTACATTTCTTATTTCAGCTCTGTTTCGGGCACTGACCCAGACCTCGGGTGGGGCTACAGTAGATATTTTTAGTTGGGTGCAGACTCTCTGGGAAAACTCTTTGTGAATATTTAAAGTTCCATTGCGTAAAATTGAGCAGCATGAGGCATTGAGAAAACACATCCAAAGAATAGAATCAACATCATCTAGTGTTTGGAACTGCAGGTCTTCTATCCATCCAGCCAACCACCCAGCATATATTAGGACTATTGTGCTGTACTGTGCTTGTTGAGATAAATGTTAATCTATTTTTTTAACCTTTGTGCTTAAATTATCGTGTACTATAAAAAGCATTTGAGGTGAGGAGACAGGGGTGACCATAAAAACAGCACTTTATTGCCACAGTGATGGGCTGAACCAGGATCCCTCAGACAGCAGAGCCTAAATTTATGGTCTGCTTCCCTCTAGTGGTTCTGTATCTCCAGTGCTTTGCAGAGAAGCTAAACTCCACATGCAGAGTTGGCCAGCAGGAAGATGAACTACTTGATTCATGTGGCTCAGTTCCCCCTTTTTTTTGGATAGGTACAGATTTCTGTGGGGGTGTTAGGTCAGTATTTGTTCCCAAAACAGGTTCTCTTCTGAGACTTACTGTATCCATATATGTACTTTAATAATAGGTGGTGACTGTAGTCAAAGTTAAATAAATAAATGTCAAAATTCACTAACAAAATCTATGAATTTGTGTGGGGTTTTTTTTGTTGTTGTTCTTTCGTGTTGTCTTGGGGGGGGGGTTGCTTTGTTTAGGGGTTTTTTTGTGATTTTTCAGGCTTAAAAAAATATTCAAAAATCAAATGCTCTCCCACTAATCTAGACTCAATAACCTACAATGGCATTTTTGACATTTTTATTTTTACCTGTGATAAATTAACTTGATTAAAATGAAGGGCACACACCTTTTAGCTGATAATACATATCAATTTTTAAAAAATAAATAACTAAATACAATAACGTGAAAATAAGGAGGTTGAAAACCGGGTTGTATCCAAAGAAGGCTTCAAGAATGTGTGGTCTCCATCATTCTGAAAAGGAAGAAAAACCAGGATTATTCCTAGAGCTGACCATCAGGCTGGTATCCGCTGGTCATTCTGACAGCTCGAGAAGCCCTGAGTCAAGTTGGAGAAAGAAGTTTCTTTGTGAAGAAGGCCACTCAGCAACTCCTCACTCAGCTCAGAGGCGTGAAGCTCCTCCTCAAGATGCTTAGGACCACCTGGAAGGGAAACACAGGAAAGGACTTATTGGCCTTAAAAATTGTGGCACATTCAGCAGAGAGGACCATCAGAAGCACCCTCCCCAACCTGCAGGACATCTACGCCAAATGTTGGAAGTTAAGGGTGATGAAGATTCTTAAACAGCTATGTCTCTCTTTTCTCTCTGGAGAAGGTCCTCAGACTTGAGTTTATCAAAAATGTTTAGAGTTCTGACACATATGTCATAAATAATCATGTTAATTTAGCCAATTATGTAGGTTTGATTTTTTTTTTTTAGCCTTGACACAACCTTTGTTTAGGAAGTAAAAGTAGAAAAGGGAAGAAATATGACTGATACAACAGGTTGATATGTGTGGTTATGTACATGTGTGTTATTCAGGAAACAAACACAATATTTTTCAACCAAAGAAAATATATTCTTTTTTTCTTTAATTTCTTTCACTTTCAGCAAATGGATAACAGTACACATCCTGTAAGAGAGGTGTGATCACAGGCACCATGCATGACTTGACAGCCCTGTGATGCCTTTTCTCTCTTCTTTTGCTGTTTCAGGAAGTGGGGCAGAGTCAACAAATTCAGGAAACTAAGGGTTGCTATTAATACCACAGCACAGATCGCTGTCACGGGTAAGTAAAAATTCACTCTGCTGAAAAGGGAGTTTAATTCCAGCTGAAGGACCTGAGGGAGACATCTGTGATGATCCTCGTGGGCTGTTTGGTTCTGATTTGAGGCTTCACTATCATGGAAGAACCCATCTCAAGTTCATCAGGTAATGGTTCTATTCTGTTCACTCTTAAGTGTATTTACAGGTTTTGAGATGATCTTTCTATTGATTTTAGAAGAAGTGCCATTTTACACACACTTTGATAACATTTGACTGGAAACATATGTGTAGTTTGTCTAGAACCAACCTGTTTCTGAAACGTTCTTTTATAAAGAAAGGGGAAGCAAGTATGTTAGCCTTCCTGTCAGTTCACATGTGGTGTTCTGTCGCTCTATCATTATCACATTTTGCTCAGTCACATTTTGTTAAGACGTTGTCAGTTCTGCCCTTCCTGGGAGCCCAGATGAAGGTGGAATAGAGGAGACAGACTTCATCTGTTATCTTCGAGTTGGTGTGTAAAGGGTTGAACTTGACCTGGTTAGACACTGGACTGACTCAGATAAATTACTGCCACCAGTGTTGACACAAGGCAATGTTTGCGCAACTTCTTGCTGGCGCGGCGCTGACATATCAAACAAATCGGACATTCACTCCCAAACCACACTCACCTTGACACCTCGCAGCTGGAATGCTGTGGAATGCAGGAGTCCATTACTGGGCTGTCATTCATTTCACATGGTTAGTCTTGATGCATGAGTGGAGCTAATATTTTAGTTCAAGCTTTCACATTCAATTTACAAGCTGTTTGAAAGCCTCCATTGTCCACTAATCAAGTTAATTGTTGTTTTTCAGCCAATTCTGCCAATGAGCTGTTAATTCTGCACACGGCTGATGCTCAAGAATGGGCAACGTATCTGCGACAGATCTTTGAGTCTTCCCGGAAATTCGACAAGGCATCTGTGGTGCTGTACACCATCAGCCCTGCAGATCAGCTCCACGGATACAACTTTGAGTATTTCCAGAGCTGCAAATGCATTTTAGTGCTTGTCTCAGGAGAGCTGTTGGACATGCTGCAGCTCCAACTGGAGCTGCAGGGGGCTCTGCAGAAGCTCTTCTACCCTCCACAAAGAATGGTGGCTCTTCTGTGCGGCATTTCCAAGGAGGACGCGCTGAGGGACATCTTCGAGGACTGGCCGAGGTGGAGAAAAGTGTCCGCCGAGGACGAACCCAGTCTCTACATTTCAGCCATTTTGGAGTCTGTCACAGAAAGTATGCAAAAGCTTATCACATGCCACAGAAACAGTTGTTTTACTGGAGCAGCATCGTGCTAGTCCCATATTCTCTGTTTTGAAGCCAAAGAGGTGCTCCATGAGATCCATCCAACCTTCAGTCTGCTCACAATTTAATGATTATCAGGAGGCTTTTGTCACTCCTCTTCTGGCTAAAGAATTTAGTGAATATTGTGTGTTTATAAAGCAATATGGAAAAAGTGAAGTTGTAACTTATCACCCTCCATCTGGTAGCATCTGTACTTTGTTAAAGTACTCAGGGATATTTTTATTAAAAAAAAAAAATATTTCTGTCATCATCATTAGATCACACTTGTACATGGAATTTATTTTCTAATCAGTTTGGGTTCAGCAAGTTTTTTACAGTTATAAAACAGTCATGACTAATAACTACAGGGGACTCAGATCAGAATTGGAAGCTTAAAGAGATTAGCAAATAGTTGTGAGTACTTTTGAATTAAGAGGAATTAACTTAGCGACTAGAACCATTATCCTTGTTGTGTGTATCTGCTCCATTTAGCACCTCTGAGGCTAGTCTTTTTTATCATTATCAGCATGAACGTTTGTGTTAAATTGTTTGTGTAACAAAACTGCACAGCAACTTGTCTGGTCAAACCACAAGTTAAAGGTGTTGCATGCAAGTCTACTTACTATTCACATTATTGTGGTTCGCTGTTCACTGATCTCCCTTTCTTTTTCCAACAATTACAAATAATTTCAAAAATAACATACCCGAGCTAAGGTTCTCGTATGGATTTTTTTTTAACTAATGAAGAAAAAATTTAAACGTTTTACAAAGTCAAAACTGTTTTTATAAGAAAATGAGATAACCTATGTTATCCTGTGAACATCTGTAATATAAAAGGAGAAGTAATCGATGCTCATTGATAACCATTATATCTGTTGTTCTTTCACCCAAAGGCAGCCGATTGCCTACCGAAGCTACAACAACGAACAACAGCGAGGCCATATCAGAACATACCTTCACTGAGGAAAAAGAGACAGTCACTTTGGAAGAGCACAGAGAAAGTGTCCAGAAGGATGAAGAACAACAACAAACAAACAAAATGAGCGCAGAGAATTTAACAGAAAAGGAAACAAGCATTGCTCAACCTGCCTGCCTCACCATTCAACCAAACAGGGTTCTGTGTGGGGTAAGACAGCACAAAGGCATTAATGCTGGCTGAAATCAGGTTAAAACATGTACCCCAATAATTTTCTTATTCAGAATAACTATGATAGTTATAAGTTATAACAAGATTCTGTAATAATAATACTAATAATAACAATAACAATAATAAATGTTGTTTTTTTGTTTACTTTTGTTAAGGAACAGGAGAAGCTTTTTATAATTTTTACACATCAGTTAAATAATCAGACCTTAACAGAGGTGGAGTTTTCATCAAAAAATGCAACAAAAAGAGTTCCAGGCACACTGGAAAATGAATACACTATTAGTGTTACCACACCAGGCAAGTATCTACGGAACCATGTTTCCTTTGAATCCATACTATTGATCATACAATACCAGGAACCCTAAATGACTTCCATGTGTTTTATCTCCTCCAGATATGCCTGCTGGGGTTGTTTCACTCACCATGTACACTGACCTGTCTAGTGTCAGCCTGGGACCAGTCACATACTACACCAGTATGGGAGAAGTCAGTCGGTATCTGGAAAAGGTCACCGACCCTGTGACTTTCATCTGCCAGGTGGGATCTTGAGGTGAACAGTATCATACAGGGGCTCAGTTTTAAAGATGAAACTTTTTTGTCCTGTCAGGCTTTTAATTTGATGGATAGTGCAAGAGAATCCCTGGACAACATGCTCACTGAGTCCTTAAAATCCAGGATGCCAGCATCTAGCTTTCAGCTGTTTGGAATCAGGCAGATTGAGGAGCACAACATGGAAATCTGTGCGTACACTTTGGATTTACGCTGACAGCGCATCTCCAACAGTGACGTGACCAATCTCAAATCCTCTATGTTGCTCTGGCTTTAGATCAGCGCAACGAGGAACTTCCTACACTGCTCCATTTCGCTGCACGATATGGTTTGAAGAAGCTGACCACCGTCCTCCTGCAGTGTCCTGGAGCTCTGCAGGCCTACAGCGTGATGAACAAGTATGGAGACTACCCAAACACACTGGCAGAGAAGAGCGGCTTCTATGACCTCAGACAGTTCATGGATGAATACGTTGTAAGTGCAGGATGAAAGCTTTGTCCAGGAACTGTCACTTTCCTTCTGATGCCTGATTGTGTTATGAAGGAGACTGCAGCCATTCTCAAATCCCATTTTGAGGGCGCCATCAACACTGAGGAGAGTGCAGAGGTTTATGAGATGATGTCAGCCACTTCTGAAGACATCATGATGAAGTATTCAGGTTGCTCTGAGGACATATATGAGTCAATGTTGGGGATTGACCCCGAATGTGCAGAAGACTTATGTAAGGATCATTGAATTCAGTTTGATCTGTTGTTGAGTTAAAGGAGATCTCATTATTTGAAACACCATTTTATGTTCAGATGAGGTGATGAGTGCAGTAAATGATAACCCAGAAGAAGCTATGCTGAGGAAGTTCTTTCAAGGTATACTTGAATAACCAAGTAAGCAAGAAAAGTGTGTTGATTAAGAGAACGTGTCCATTTGGGACTTTTCAGCAAAACCTCACGGTGGTGAGGAACATATGGAACGTGATTGCTTCAGAAGTGAGGCAGAAGGAGAGGAGAATATTGAGCTCCTTCATAGAAGAGAAGAAGAGGAAGACCCTTACAGCCTGACCCCAGAGGATATTTATGACACAGTGGATGCAAACAACACCTACAGCTCGGACTCGGCCATCCACAACCGCCCTCCAGCCCCCATCCCCAGACCTGAGCTGGAGCCTAAACCTGAGCAGCCTGTCATTTATAGAGGTACACCCACAATCTTTGTCCACAGAGAAATACATGCAATAACTCCAGACGTTTGGCAGTATTTTCAGAGAAAGGGACATCCAATGGAAATCCAGAAGCAGCCCAGCTGCCCTGTGCAGGTAAAAGATTCATAGTTCATAGTCTGTTTTCTGTGTTGTGAGTGCTGCTGAGCTCAAAATCTGGTTGTTCTTGGCTGTGCAGTTAAAATAACAGTCAGTGTGAACTATTCTGGGGTTTCAGGGGAGCTCACTTATACTGCGGGACAGGCACATGGAGCTACCATGTGGCCCAGATGAAGACTTAGTAAAAAATATATGTATATAGATAGATGGATGGATGGATGGATGGATGGATGGATGGATGGATGGATGGATGGATGGATGGATGGATGGATGGATGGATAGATAGATAGATAGATAGATAGATAGATAGATAGATAGATAGATAGATAGATAGATAGATAGATGGTTGATTGATAGCTAGATTGATAGATATAGATATATACACACATACACAAGCCCTTACACCTACTTGTGTGTATCACATTCAAACAGGCATCAAATCGAGTCATTTCTTTCTTTGTAAAAATCAAAATTTGCAAGGAAACTTCCCCTATTTGTTTAGACATGCACTAAATACCATTCAGCTGGGGGGGTTTTTTGAACATGAAGTCTGCTTTAAAGTAACATTTAAATATAATGCCCGAACACATCACTGGTTATTAAAGTGAAATGCTGGATGTCCTCATGAGCAAATCAGACATTAAAAATAGCCTAGTTTTGCACATCATCTATGATTGTGACAATATAAAAAGCAAACAAAAAGATTAAAATTCACGGGATATATTAGAGATTCCCCCAAATTAAGGTTAAAATCCAAAGCTTTTGAGAATTAAGAATAAAAAAAATCACACATTTATGAAAAGAGAAATTTATGAGTTTTTTTCCCACCAAATATATATGGTTTATTGATAAAAGTCATAGTTCCTTCCCACGACTAATACATCTGTCTCCACCTGCACAGCTTTGTATGAAGTCCAGCCCACTTCCCCTGTGTATGACCCCTACGCTGGTATGAAAACACCTGGGCAGAGGCAGCTCATATCCCTGCAGGAGAGAGTGAAAGTGGGAGAAATTACTGTGGATGAAGCCGTCCAAGAATTCAAGGCCTGGCAGTTTGACCACAAGCAGAGAGCCTGCTCCATACGCTATCAGCATGTATAGATCAGTCACATATGCATTACTGAGCGTCAGGTGCTGACCGGTGGTCTTTTCATGGATGCATGGTGTTTTTTTCTTGCTCAGGAAAACTTGAAGCGGCTGAGAGAGAGCATCACCAGGCGTCACAAAGAGAGGCAGAAGCCGGGGAAGGAGCTGGGTTGGTAGTCTGAAGATTTTTGTGATGTGTTTGGAGTGAGATGGCTGTAATGCAGCTGTAACTTACATTTTCACAAGGTTTCTGTGTATACACGACTGTAGACAATTAAGTGGAGCTTAACTGCACAATATGTTTTTTTTGTCAACTTGTTATTCTGACATTTTGGACCTGAATCTTGAGGTAATGGGTTTTTTTGTATAGCTCCTCCTAAAACTTAATCTGTCTGTTAGTTAGTCTTAATTTTAATTTCAAATCTGATTTTCTATCCTGAGTGCAGATGGCAAAAACTGGATGTTAACTTTCTGATCTGGTTTCTGAAAGATTATGAGATAACTGCTCCGCTGCAGAGAAGCTTATACTGGGGCTCCAGTGTGACTCCAGAGTCTGCCATCTATGAGCCATCGCCCAGAATGGTTCTTCCCCCTCCCCATACAGCCCAGCAGGTTATCCAAAGAGGCACCTGGAAAACAGGCAGCACATCCAGCACGTCCAGTAAGTCTTCTTTCATATGTAGGTTCAACTCTGTACTCAGGGCTGCAACTCAAAACAGGACAGAAGCTCATTTCTACTCAGCCTTATGGTGATTTAATCTATAAATTATTTTAAATTGACCAAACAAACTCTCCTGAGGTCTGTGACATTGTTGCTCCTTGTTTCTTGACATATAGACAGAGAAAATACTGTAAGTTTCTAACTACGTTTTTGGCTCAATATGATAAATGAGTCCATCCATCCATCTTCTACCACTTAGTCCTCCCCAGAGAGTCGTGGGGGGGACTGGAGCCTATTCCAGTTGACATTGGGTGAAGGCGGGGTACACCCTGGACTGAACGCCAGTCAGTCGCAGGGCTGACACAAAGAGACAAACAACCATTCACGGTCACATTCACACCTAAGGACAATTTAAATTCATCCCCAGTTGTTCATGTCTTTGACCTATGGGGGGGAAGGCAGAGTACCCAGAGAGAAACCACGCAGGCCCATGGGGAGGACATGCAAACTCCACACAGAAAGACCCCAGACTCCTCTGTCCCAACTGGGATTCAAACCTGAGGCCTTTTTGCTGTGTGGCAACAGTGTACACCTCTGTGCTGAGTCTACATTTCTAAAACAATGGTTAAATTGGTCTTTACTGTAGCTCTGTAGCACTGTTTCATATTTAACCTCTAGCAGGTCATACTTCTTTCGTCAAGTGCTCTATATAGGTAAAGGTACCTCGAAAGATATTCTGGGCTGCATATGTTGAAGTGGTCTGACCACACATACACACACACACACAGACATGTTTTGGTGGGTTTTATTTTAAAAAGAACATGTTCTCGATCCCTGACACCAGGTACTGAAAGCAACCGGCTCAGCACTCACAGCACTGTCAGTTACAGCAGCGGGGCGGAACCCGACTTTGAGGTGAGCTCAAAATATCACTTTTGGCATGAGTGTAAAGAGTGGCTTTAACAGTAGTAAAGACTGTAACACACTCACAGCAACAGACATACACACACTATTTTTATAGTAAGCAGTATTACAATAGTGCAGTACATTTTCATGAAACCCATACTGACATGATTTTAACAGCATTGCAATCCAGGTTTTTAACAACTGGCTTAACTTATTAAATATTTTATCATTTAATAAGGAGTAGTAATGGTAATAATTATATTAATAGTGCTTATTTTAAAATTCAAATAATTAACAAAAAAATACAACAGGTGGGACTTGAAAAGTGAATCCATTTGGATTCAGTATGCGTGGCAGTTAGACCCAGGTTTAGGGTACTGGAACCAGAACAGGCCATGCTAGTTTAGCACTCGCAAATGTTGTTGTGATATTAATCATTTCAATTTTCAAAAGCAGACAGCAGAAATTTGCCCTCCACCACCACGGCCTCCTCGCCCCTCCGACGCCGCAGCCCTCGACTGTCCCCCCAGGGTTCCTCCGAGGGTCCCAGAGAGGTCAGACAATGATGCAGTGTTTAGCAATGTGAAAGCAAAGAGATGCCAGACAGGTTGTTCCCCTCACAGTGAATGACACTGTGCATGGAAATCAAGATGAAAAGTAGTAACTGCTAGGAAGGAAACGTTCACATCAGTGATTCACAGCTGTTACCATAATTTATTTTGTGTCCACTGATGCAGACAGTGGTTGTGTGAGCTGTAAATGCCATAGATTTTCTTGTATCTGATATGTCATATAAGAGTGTTTCTGATGTACCCTGATTACTTTTTTAACATCTGACTTGGGGTATTGAGGTGCTAAAATAGCCTGAAGTCTAACATATGAAATAGTGTTAAATAAAAGTCTGGATTTTTTTGGACAGTGTGTTTCCTGTGCATCATAAATAAAGTAATTCCCATCACAGGGTCCCAGAGAAGATGCTGCACGAGCGCTACATACGCTGCCCAGCTCGAGCCGTCCCTCAAAGGCCCACTCAGAGTAACTCTGACTGTCCGCCTCCTGTACCTCGCCGCCTGCGATGACTGACAAACCTGTCTGTTGTTACAGGAGTTGATCATTTGTTGTCAAATTCTGTTTTTGTGTGTGCGTTTTTGTACTGAGATATGCAACAAAGCAGCAACTTATGCACAAAATGTGTATTTTCTTGTTCTGCATTAAAATAAAGAACAAATGAGTTGGCCACACCTTTGGAAATAATGTCAGTCATTTATAAAATGTGAATGTTAATATATAACTACTGTAGATAAATATGTTTAATGAAGAGTTAAAGTAAGAAGACTGAACTGTGGCAATGGCACAGAAAAATACAACACATGAGACATTTTGAACCCAACACAGAATGTTACACTCTAAAAGTGCAACTAGCCCGTGTGGAGACCCTAGCAAGCGGAGGTAAAAGCAGTCGGAATGTGGGGGTCAACACAAGACACTGTCACAGTGAAAACTGTTTGGAAACAGGTACCAGGAATTTTATTTGAAACAGCAGATGGTAGGAGGCAGTACGTCCAAACATTGATAAGACACAAACAAGGGGGGGGACAAAACCAACCAAAAGACACTTACAGGTGGCCAACACAATGGGGGGGCAGGAGAGGGGGTAGGGAGAAGGGCCCCGTGGTGGTGCAACAAAAAAAAAAACAAAAGAAAACACCCGGCCCTAAACTTCCCTACAGTCTATTCCCTTATCTGCCTACCCCAGCCCGCACAGCTGGATTACTAAGTAACCTTACCTACCTGCTACAGAGTAAACAGGCACCACACACATCTTACCTAGTGTATATAGACAAAAAGGTTCCTACGGGTGGTATGTATACCCCAGGGTGTCTTGCCTAGCCCTTCTCCACTGAAACCAACTAGCAACCCCGTTAGCATAGGATATGTCCGCCAGTTGAACACACACTAGTTCACACACAGAAGCAAACAAACGTACCAAACCCCTCTTCTCTCTTCCCCGCTCTAAAATGGCCACCATATATGTGGGACCAGGCAGCAACTGATTGGTTAACAGTGAATGGGGGGGAGGAACACAGGATTGGGTAAGAACTAATTGATTAAACACAGGTGTGAGGGTCACATGAGGGATGATGCAGGAACAGGGCGGGCCAGGGACTACAGCCTGCACCGCTGTAGGGAGACAGGAAAAAAAACACATACACAGCACATTTTCCTGTAACACCCCCACCCGTAAAGAACAAACCCACTGGCTTTGTTTTACCTTCACACATCACCCACCACCCACCTACACAAACATCCACAAAAAAAAAAATGTAAAGACCATAAATCCAGAAAGACTTACACCCAGATAACCCCCCCCCCCTCTAGACCGAACTGAACCACGCATTTCTAGGCCCGAGAAAGGGCATCAGCAACCACATTCTCCGATCCCTTCTTATGGTGGATGACCAATGGAACACCTTGGACAAGCAGGGCCCACCTCATGAGGCGCTGGTTTTGATTGTACATCCGATCTAGAAAGACTAAAGGGTTATGGTCAGTGTATACATCAATGGGAAAACTACTAGAGCCCAAATAGACTTCAAAGAACTGAAGCGCTAACAGCAAGGCACGGGTCTCTTGTTCTATGGTAGAGTACCGGGACTGGGCTTTACTGAACTTTCTAGAAAAATAACAAATGGGGTGATCAAGTCCATTGTCATCTTCTTGAAGCAATACAGCTCCAGCTCCCACAGCACTGGCATCCACCTCCAGCTTGAAACCTTTATCAAAATTGGGGGCAGAGAGAACAGGAGAACTGCACAGCAAGGTTTTAACAGAGTCAAAGGCATTCTGGCAGCTCTCAGACCAAGTGAATGGATTTGCAGGGCTCAGTAAACTGGTGAGGGGAGCTACAACAACAGAGAAATTCCGGCAGAAGCCACGATAGTAGCCAGCCATACCTAAAAACCGTCTCAACTCCCGGCGGGTAGTTGGAGCAGGATAGTTAGAAATGGCAGCTACCTTCTCCTCTAGAGGGCGCACTTGGCCTCGACCAACCTCCTTACCCAAGTAGGTGATTGTAGCTTTCCCGAACTCACACTTGGCCAAGTTCACGGTGAGATTTGCTTTGGCCAACCGCTGGAATACCACCTTCAGAGTGGAGAGATGTTTAGACCAATTAGATGAGTACACTACCTAAATCATCTAAGTAGGCAGTACAACTTGGCACAACTGCTAACACGGTGTTTACCAACCTCTGAAAGGTAGCAGGGGCATTACACAGCCCGAAAGGCATCACAGTGTACTGCAAGAAGCTGTCAGGTGTGGCAAATGCCGAAATCTCAGAGGCACGCGGAGTCAAAGGGACCTGCCAATACCCTTTTAACAGGTCAAGTTTGGTGACATAGGCAGCTGCACCAACAGTGTCCACACAGTCATCAATGCGTGGCAAAGGGAATGAATCCCTCACAGTGACTGCATTGACCTTACAATAGTCTGTGCAGAACCGGCTAGTACCATCAGGTTTTGGGATCAGCAAACATGGGGAGCACCATGGGCTTATACTGGGAACAGCCAAGCCATTTTATAGCAAGTATGCTACTTCCTGTTGCATAAGCTGTCGCTTCATGGGATTCACTCGGTAGGTATGCTGCTTCACAGGCCGAGCATCTCTCACATCAATGTCATGTTGCAACACAGATGTGCGGGTGGGCACATCAGAAAACAGGCTGGGAAACGCCTCCACTAGCTGCAACACATCATCTTGGCATACAGGATCTAGATGACTCAAATGTTCTCCCAGTGAACGCAACATCTCAGAATTCCCCAAATGGGCACACTGCTGTGCCTGATTTCGTAGCACAAACCCATCGTCGTCCGCCGAATCAGACACAGTAATACTCAGCACCGGCACACCAGGGCTGCTCTGGACCTCGGGGAGCTTGGTCTCCCTTGCTGTGTACAGCTTGAGCATGTTGATATGACACACGCGGGATTGACGTCTCCTCTCGGGTGTTCGAACAACATAGTCTGTCTCATTCAGCTTCTTTTCCACAGCATTGGGCCCCATAAACCGAGCAGACATTGAGGAACTGGGCAAAGGAATCAACACTAAAACTTGGTCACCTGGTTCAAAGGAGCGTCTCACTGCTTTCAAGTCAAACTGAGATTTCATCTTCCCTTGGGAACGTTTTAGGGTCTCCTTAGCCAATGCACAAGCAGTATGCAACCTCTCTCTAACACGACTCACATAGTCTAATACATTATTAGGAGCAGGATTAGAGGTCATCATCTCATCTTTCAATACTTTCAGAGGACCTCGGACAACATGGCCAAACACCAACTCTGCTGGACTGAACTTAAGGGATTCCTGTACAGTTTCCCTAATAGCAAACAGGACATATGGGATACCCTCATCCCAATCCTTACCAGTATCACAGCAGTACTTCCTCAGCATTGCCTTCAAGGTCTGATGCCAGCGCTCCAGCGCCCCCTGGCTCTCAGGATGATAGGCACTGGAAACCTGATGAGTGATTTTGAGAGTACTCAATACTTGGGTGAACAGTCGAGACATGAAATTGGTACCCTGGTCGGTTTGCACTACTTTTGGCAGCCCAAAGGTGGAAAAGAACTTAGTTAAGGCTGATGTTACAGCTTTGGCCGTGATCTTGCGCATGGGGATGGCTTCAGGATAGTGTGTAGCTGCACACATCATGGTTAACAGAAACTGGTGTCCTGCTTTAGATTTGGGCAAAGGGCCTACACAGTCTACCAACACTCGCTCAAATGGCTCCCCCATCACAGGTATGGGATGTAGGGGAGCAGGGGGGATAACCTGGTTAGGTTTACCCATGAGCTGACAAGTAGTACAGGATCTGCAATAGTCAGCCACCTCCTTCTTCAATCCTGGCCAGAAGAAGTGCCGTAATATGCGATCATATGTTTTGGTTACGCCTAGGTGTCCTGACCATGGAAGGTCATGGGCCAAAGACAACACATAAGCTCAAAATGGTTTTGTGACCACAATCTGACATACCGAGTTCCAATCCCCATCAACTTCTTTTGATGTCCATCTACGAGTCAGGAGTCCATCAACTAGCACATAAGCCCTCTTCTGGAGAGCTGCTTGGTCTTCCATCACAACAGAAGAAAAACACTTGGCTAAGCTGGTGTCCTGCCTCTGAGCAGCTTTCAAGATGTCCGTGGTTAGTGGGAGGGAAAACTCACCAGGACTCACAGCCGCACAGGATGGATTCACATCCGGCTCCTTCACCTGACTCCAGGGAGGCAAGTCAGTCACATCTGCACCAAGCAGGGAGCTGAACATTGAATCTTCTAAATCATACCCATGGCCAGCTTTCTTGGCTTGGGCCCGAGTAACCACACAGGCAGGGAAAGAATTGGGAAACTCCTTTTGTAGGTCGTCACAAGCAGTTGGCTGCTCAGGGGGAGTGACCACTTCCACCACTGGCTTCACTAACCCACCAGCAATGTTGTTTCCCAGGATTAAGGAAACCCCGGCAGGAAGAGCTGGCTGTACTGCCACTTTGAAACGTCCACTTACCAGACCGGATCTTAAATTAACAAAATGCAATGGCGTGGGCACATGACCCATCTCAATACCCTGCAATAACACTGTGAGAAGGTGAGGGAGCACTCCCACCCCTTCTCACGGTCTCCCCGGGAAGATAGGGGCGCGGAGCGGCGCATGCGGAGCAGCGCATGCACAGCGGCGCCAGCAGAGGAGACTCTCGGTGCCCACGAACACCCACCGACACACGTCACACAACCACACAGGGTATCAAAGAGGACTTTTATTGGACTTTTGTTTGCTTTCCACCCGGGCATAATACTCCCGTCCACCTTACCTGCGTCCACCTTAGGTTCCGGTCGGCTCCGCGGCTCCTGAGTGGAAGCGCGCGTCGCCGCAGGGGTGGGGCTTTATCCCGCACCGGCCTAAGTGGAGCAGTCCATTGCTCGTGGTAGGGGGGGTGTCGGGGGGACAGTTAAGGTGTAAGCGGGAGGGAATCACTGTTCGGGTTAGGTAACTGGTTTACGATGATTGGGGGGAGGTTTTGGGTTATTTTGGTTAACGGATGTTGTATTTTCTTTGCTGGGAGGAAAGACTGGACTGGGGTGTGTTACCCGGGGTAGTGGGTTGGTCCGTGGGGGCGTTGGCCGCTCTATTTAAGGGCCCTCATTTGGAGTGAAGGGGGGACGAGGTGAGGCTAGCGTGGGCTGACAGTGGTTCCCCCATTGCCTCCTCCTCAGTGCGGTTAGCGGAACGAAATAAAGGGTTTTTGGTTCACTGAAACTTCCGGGTGTGGCGTGCTTCTTCATTACGCTTCCCCCTCCTGAGTCCAGTCCGGTAAGGCTTCACGGGGAGGTCACCTCGGCTGCATCACAAACACACAATAGCCACAATAAGAATCATCAGACCATGGTAACACACTAGAGAGGATCACTGACTGTGTAGCTCCAGTGTCTCTTAAAATACAAACAGACACATAGGTATCCTCATTACCTGAAAGAGAAACTGATCCAGAAGACAGAAACGGGGCATAATTAGACTCTGGCTCCACTGGCTTACCAGAATGCTTAGTGGGCACCTTAGGAGTTATAGGCGCAGTGTGTACCAATCCGACCATTTTTGGAGGAGTTGAGGTAGATGCCTTCAAGGAATGCTGCTGCATCTTCCTACACTCTGCTATCATATGCCCAGGCCGGTGGCAAAAGAAACACACCCGCTCTTCCTTGCTCTTAGGGCCTGATACAGCAGAGGGACGGTGCTCACGTGCTGGTAACTCTTTCCGCTTCTCAGTATAGGCAGGGTTAGTAAAACTGGTTTTGTGGGCAAGAACAAATTCATCCGCACGCACAGCTGCCTGAGACAAGGTTTCGACCTTTTGTTCATTTAGATAGATTGCCACCTTGTCGGGGAGAGTGTTTGTAAACCCCTCCACCATGATCAACTCACGCAAACTCTTAAAATTGTCACACTTACTCGCAGCACACCACCGATCGAATGTGAGCTCCAACTCCTTGGCAAACTCAACAAATGACTTGCCAGCACTTTTCCTAAGGTTCCTGAACTTTTGCCTATAAGCTTCAGGAACAAGTTCATAAGCATTTAGAACTGCAATTTTCACTCGATCATAGTCTAACCCATCTGCCAGAGACAGAGAGGACACCGCTTCTTGAGCTTTGCCAATCAATTTGCACTGTAACAGCAAGGGCCACCATTCCCTCAGCCAGTACAATGAGGTAGCTATTCTCTCAAACACGCCGAAGTAAGAGTCAACTTCGGACTCCCTGAAAGGGGGCACCAATGAGATGTACTTACGCACCTCATCCCTTCTTTCAGGTGGGGCTTGGGGCGATGGCTGTGGGCAAAATGGAGAATATGGGGCTGGCTGTGATGGTGGAGCAGGTTGAGGCTGTGGAGCAGGTTGAGGCTGCGGAGGAAGCTGGCTAAACTTCTGAAGAGCTAGTTTCTCTTCCATCTCAAGACGTCGCACCTCAATCTCTGCCTTCAACTCCATTCTCCGGATCTCAAGCCGACAATTAATCTCCGCCTCTCTCGCATGCCTTCTGTCCCTTTCTACTCTGTCAGCCTCAACTTTGGCCAGCCGGAGGCGCAATCGTGCACTTTTCAACCATGGCGAAATTTGCGAACCTAAAGGAGATGCCACAATGGGGTCAGTATCTGCCAGAGATACAGAACCAGAGGAGGATCGTCTGGAGCAAGCACCTTCCTCTCGCTCAGGGTCAACCTTCTCCTTTGCAGGATAGACCGGGCTCTTTACTGGCACCTCTGCCTCAGCATTATTCCGCAGCTCGGGTAACACCCCTTTGGACACCAGGGCTTTCCACACCACATCCTTTAATTCTGCCTTCAAAAGAGACTTAGATGCCTCTATGGCATAGTACTCAGCTAACGCCCTTAAGTCAGCCACCAAACACAGCTCCAAAAGTGACCCCGAGGGACACTGAATGAACCTCTCTACTATGGAGCCCGACATCTCACCAGATGAAGGCGACTCCCCTGACTTACACAAACTAAACCACCACCCTCCCCAATACGTGACAATTACTCAACTGGCTAGGCCCTACACACAAACTCTCAGGAACGTTCTTAGAAATTTATCCCGGACGAGCCCCCACTTGTTACACTCTTACCCAGGTGCAATGACTAGGGTACGTGGTAAAAGTGCATCTAGCCCGTGTGGAGAGCCTAGCAAGCGGAGGTAAAAGCAGTCGGAATGTGGGGGTCAACACAAGACACTGTCACAGTGAAAACTGTTTGGAAACAGGTACCAGGAATTTTATTTGAAACAGCAGATGGTAGGAGGCAGTACATCCAAACATTGATAAGACACAAACAAGGGGGGGGACAAAACCAACCAAAAGACACTTACAGGTGGCCAACACAATGGGGGGGCAGGAGAGGGGGTAGGGAGAAGGGCCCCGTGGTGGTGCAACAAAAAAAAAACAAAAGAAAACACCCAGCCCTAAACTTCCCTACAGTCTATTCCCCTATCTGCCTACCCCAGCCCGCACAGCTGGATTACTAAGTAACTTAGCCTGCTGGAACCTTACCTACCTGCTACAGAGTAAACAGGCACCACACACATCTTACCTAGTGTATATAGACAAAAAGGTTCCTACGGGTGGTATGTATACCCCAGGGTGTCTTGCCTAGCCCTTCTCCACTGAAACCAACTAGCAACCCCGTTAGCATAGGATATGTCCGCCAGTTGAACACACACTAGTTCACACACAGAAGCAAACAAACGTACCAAACCCCTCTCCTCTCTTCCCCGCTCTAAAATGGCCACCATATATGTGGGACCAGGCAGCAACTGATTGGTTAACAGTGAATGGGGGGGAGGAACACAGGATTGGGTAAGAACTAATTGATTAAACACAGGTGTGAGGGTCACATGAGGGATGATGCAGGAACAGGGCGGGCCAGGGACTACAGCCTGCACCGCTGTAGGTCACCACCTGGGGGAGGCAGGAAAAAAAACACATACACAGCACATTTTCCTGTAACACAGAAGTAGAGACAGATTTCTCACAAACTTTCTGTAACTATACATCTTCATCATCAGCTATGTGCCATACCCATATCATCTCCCTTTGCAGCCTCTTCCAGTTTAGTCATGTTCAGTAGATTGTTGGTTGATCATAACAATTTGCTCTGAATTTCAAATAATAAATGTTTATCACAGCAAGAACATCCAAACAGTTTCTGTTTCAGAGTTAACATGCACATTTCTGTTGTTCTTCATGTCTGTCTTCATTTCTCAGGTCAGCCTGAAGAGAGGCAGCTATTGGAGCTAAAGATTTAGAGGACAGTCACATCTCTTTTGTTCTTATTTATGTGTTGAGATCAATACTTTGTCCTCATTGAAGTGGAGGGATCTCCTGATATCTCACCTTTTTCTTTACTGAACTTTGCCTAAAGAAACAAATTCCTCTCTTGTTGACCAACAATTACCATGAAACATTGACTGATTATGACGTATTATAATATAACACACAAGTTTAAATATACACAATGGAAATGAGTATTTATAGTAGAACTGGTTTAACTCTGGTTTAAGAAATAAATGATGTTCCAGTTTTAACCCCTCCAAAGGTATGTCCACATTTTGGAGGCCTTAATGGCCTTAACTGCTGAAGTGAGTTATTTAGAGCCTGTGGTTTGGATGCCCTGGACATGATGATGTGGGAGGAGAACCTGAGGCTAGATATTATTGACCTCAGACACACTGGAGGAATTCAATGTGACCACTGGAAAGAGGAAGGTAGTAGCAATGTTTGACTTATGAATACACTATGAAAGTCCATCGTCCATCCATCTTTTTCTACAGCTTCATCCTCCACAGGGGGTAGCGGGGCAACTGGAACCTATCCCAGTTGAGATCAGACGAAGGCGGGGTCCATCCTGGACTGGAGGAAGGAAGCCAGAGTACCCAGAGAGAACGCACGCAGGCACGGGGAGAACATGCAAACTCTACATTGAAAGTCCCCAGCCTCTAGCCCAACCAGGATTCGAACCTGAGGCCTTCTTGCTGTTAGGCAACAATGCTAACCACCAACAACCACCACTATGAAAGTCTTTTGAAATAATTTGAAATCAATTTCTTAAAAATATTGTAAAAATAGATACATCTCACTATTCATGACTAAAGACTGAAAGACAGTAACATTAATATAGATAATAATTTTTACTTGTATATCCTATAGAATAGAGCTTCTAAGAAAAAATATTTCTTTATATATTTTTTAACCTGTTTCTTATAGACATTGTGATTATTTGTTCAATCATGAGACATTTATCGAATGTTTTCCATTTCACCTTACATTTTTCAGTTTTAGTCATGCATCACTGACTAAAAATGAGATCATATTAGTTTTCTATACATTTCCATAGAGTACTTTCTTTACATCACTGCAGTTAAATATTCAGTTAGACTTGGTTTTCTGTTCCATGTCCTCATTTACTCTAGTGTGTTTGTTGACAGGTCATTTTTCTCTTTTACCTAAAACTGACATGTTTTTTAAAAAATCATTAAAATTAATTTAAGAAAAACAATAGTGAATTAAAACAAACTAGGATAGAATTGATCACATTTGTGGACATATTTGATATCAGATTTTAAAGGTAAACAAAATGTCTCCAGTTCTTTTTGTTCAGACAGATCATATATATTTTAGTGTTCAGCCTAAAAGGCCAGGTTCCCACATAAAATGAAGATGATATTGTGCTAGGATATATAGTATCCCCAAAGTGTCAGTCAGCTGTTTGTTGCCATTTCAAACTTTGAAGAGAAACATTAGTAGCCTACAGTTTTAAACTTCTGCAGTTATTTGCTGTCTGGACATAATTTACTCCTCTCTGTTATATATTTACATTTCAGTTAGAAAATAGGACTTTTTTCATTGTAAAAGTACACCTAACAAAACACATTGCCTACTAAAGCAAGCTGATGAATTATTTGTAAAATGTGGACTGAAATCTAAGACTCAATATTATTCATTTACAATTCTACAACACAAATCTGTTGTCCTACTAAAGCTTATATTCTATATGTTTCCTTTAGCGGTCAAAATGTGATACCACCACAGGGATTTTGTATAAATCAACGTGTCCGTCAGCATTTATATCTGCAATGCAACATTTGGACGATTAGTGGCGCTCGATATACATTTTTGCCCTTTCAAGGTCTTCTGACGATATAAATCCACGTGCGAAGATTTGTTCAGATCTAACCCTTATTCCGATTAAAATTGCGAATGACTTGTTTCCTGGGGGACAAGAGTGACATTTAACAATTAAATCTGTTCTGGTGATAGATTTTGTAAAGTAAGAAATTTTGAATAAAAATCGTACTTCTTGTCTGAAATTTTCAAAATTAAGCAATTTCATTTGCACGGCATACCTTGAAGGTCAGGCAGAGTTGCATTCTCTTTATTTGTTTGTTTGTTTGTTTCTTCCCTTTTTTGTTCGATCTCTCTATCATCTGTCTATATGTGCATCTTTTATTCGTTTTGTTTTTTTGTTTTTTTTTAAGGGACCGTTTCCGGTTTGACGCACGGCGATTTGACGCAGCAGCGGCTGACGCGCTGTCAAGACGCCTCTGGAGCGCAGCCGTGGGCGCACGGAGCTCAGTGAAGTGTGTCTGCTGCGGAGTACAACACTGGATTACCAGAGCACAGAGGTAAGCGTGTCCCTGCCATGGAGATACCCTTCTTATTCCACCTGCGTGTTATTGTTTTCGCACCGGTGCCCCGACGGCTGAGTTGATATGATCATATTTCAAAGCTTGTGGGCAGACTTAATCAGACATTTGTGGTCAGGAGTCAGCAGCTGTGTTCTGGGTTTGGGACAGTTGCTGCAGTAGATCCATTCAGAGATGCCGCACTCTGAAGCTTAATTCCCGGCTCTGTTCTGGCAACTCAGTCTTTCCTCCATCTACTATCTTATCATTTTATAAGTAACAAAAACGTTGAAAATTGGGTGTTTTTTTTCAGCTTTTTTTTTTTTTTTTTTAAATTGGTGGCTTTTCTCAGTCAGCAGGTTGCATTGAATGGAGCTTCTTGGTGGCCACTGTGATTCACAGGGATCCGAGACTACACCACAAGCATGCAGACTGTGACATCTACAGTTAGGGAACGCAAATTATGCGACATGGAGGCGTTAGGAATAGTTGTGTGGAATTACACAGCCATGCTTAGGTGCACTGAATGGTTTGGACTCATGTAGACTCTTGGGGATGTGAGGGTTTAACAGAGATGGAAGGTTACTGCCTTTTTTATTGTCAGAGGACAAAAGATCTGCTGTGTTGTATAAAGTAAACTGAATTATTGACACAGGATCCAGACATGTTCTTGTATGACTGGTCTGTCTCAGGCTTGAAATTCAACATGTGATCTGAGCACTTACAATAATTATACAAATCCACCTTGTTTAACTACTTGCACCGAGAAACCAGTTATCCCCTGATTTGTAACAAAAATCTACCATTTTAAGATTAAAAAAGTAAATAATACATGTGGACATTTTTCCTATCATATCAGGCATTTTCAAGCATCTAATTCAGGATTTTTGCTCATTAGACCTTTTTCTTGTCGCACTCTGGGAAATATGTTACATTGTTGATGTTACATGAGTGTGGTGAAACACCCCTCCCTCCACCCCCCACCCCCTAAAAAAAAATGCAAATAATGTATCAAAGAGCTTTGAAGACAGAGTGAGCTGTTTCTAGCAGTAAAGTACTTGTGCTAGTGTTTGGTTTCGTGCCGTCATCCGCTTGTCTTATCACAGGGTGACACTGGGCAGAGATACAGAATGTTTACTCAGAAATAACAGGACACCCAGTGTTACAGCACTGGGAGATATTACTGGTCCTGGATTGATCTAGAAAGACTCTGTCACCAAGGAAAATGGTGTTCTAAACCTCTCGGAGTCCACTTCCTGCTGGCAGATCAATCAGAGGGATATTGACAGACTAGTTTGAGCACATGTCAGCACACAAGTTGTAGATGTTGTAAATGGAATGTGTGTAAATGGAACAAACACATTAGTCTCGTGTTTGGTATGCAGCTCGGGCCATTTGTTCAGCCAAGAGCAGGCACCACCCAGACCTCCTGCACATGTGCTTTAGTAATTAAAGCAAGTCAAGTGCACAGTATGCTCAGAACATCTCAGTATACAGTAGGAGGAGCTATCATTTACAGGTAATGTGTAACCCTTTAAATATGGTATATAATGTATACTGCAGTTGAAGGAGAGGTATTTGTTTGTCTTGTTGGGATGCAGAGTGCTGGCTCAACAACTAATTATTCACAGAGAAGTTTGGGTTTTGCAAGTTTTTTTTGGATGGAATGGTTGTTTGTTTGTTTGTTTTTTAACCAGTAAATCAAGGTCAAATTGTTGTGTCTCTTTCTATGTTCTATGTTCTATGTTGAACCTGTGGAGTGAGGATGGGAGCTGTGGAGCCCAGCACACTTGTTAATAATTTATCACGTATGTTCAGATGGTGGTTTGGAGTCACGTTACGTAGATCGCCTGGATTTCTGGAGCAAATCATCAGAGGATAAATCTTTAAAGTAGTTTCAAAGATTGGCCAAAGTCAGCTAGAAGCCAATTTCCAGATATCATCTGTCTACTACAGATTTGGAACTTCTATTGTAACAGTTGTGCACATTTCCAAATTGCTTTTTCTCTTTTAATTTTTTTAATGTGAGCTTGTGTTGTTAAACTGTAACACCTAACACCTAACACCTAACCTAACATTCGGTGACTTGATTTTTGGTCATCGTAACTTGTTGCAATATCAACCCAAGCTTAAGCCTGAGTTTATGCTGAATAATGTCAAGATAATTCTATTTCTTCATAATTCCACAGACTTTCTTTTATGCACTGGACAGTTAAAAAAAAGGGTCTCATACACATATATTTCTGTACCTCTGTACCTCTGCACTCCCACCTTCATTCTTGACACTAAAAAATGTGTTCTTAGGGTCAAAGGTCATACAGCTCACCTCTAAAGGTACTTCTGCTCAGCATAACCCATCAACTCTAGGTTTGTTCCATCTGGAAACTGAAGTTTCCTTCTGAGAGTTTTTTTGGTCCATGTTATCAGCAGCAGACTTCAAATGAGATATCAGGTTTAGTCTGTGTGTACGTATAAACAGTTGTGAAATTCATTGGCGTGTTCAAGCAAATGCATTTTACATTACTTATTTAATTAATTTCTGGATCTGAGGGGTTTGAGTGGCAACAAAAACCCCAAAGCAAACCCAAAACAGTATTTAAATAGACCAAGAAACTGCATTGTTGTTATTGATATTACAACACTAATGTGCAAAGTCCATGTTGACTGTGGAGCTCAGCTGTTGTCATAAATAGGTAATATCCCAGAAGATCTTCCCAGAGCTGTTAAGGTTTTCTCAAGTTCTGCCTCAGGTTTCTCCGTTGTAGCTCATTAATAATTGTGTCTGTTGTTTTATGCCATCTGTTGTTGCAAAGGCTAGTGTACATATGTGTGTTTATTTTGTTGCAGTAATATCCAATCCTGCAGCTGCTTCCTCTGCCTCTACATGTTGACTGACAAACAGTGATCATGTGCATCACTGCCCCCTCCTGACTTGCATGTGGATCAAAGTGTACCACTCCATCAGATTCTTGTAAAAATCCATCCTGGTGCCATCAATGAAAGGCGGCCCGGGTGCGGAAGCATTCTTCCAGATTTAAATGAGTAGATATTCCAAGTACAACCATAAAAAACAGTAACAATTATAGAACAGGTCCATCACCACTGGTCAGGTATAGCAATCGCAAATTCAGTTGTTAATTGAAACATGAATTGTATCTTTTTTAGTGAAGCCTGAATTGTTTTTGTTTTTCTGCATTACTCATAATTTGGCTACAGTCTTTGTTCTTGTCTTTACTCTGAGTAATGGGTGGATTTTGATCATGCCGGATGCTTCTGCCAGACACCAGGTTTCTGTTTTCACTCCATTAATGTTACAACAGGTTGCTTAGTAACCCATTCCTCCTCCTCTCCTCTTGTGTGTTCTCGCCGTCTGCTGCCATTGGTTGAAATGTGCAGCAGACTGAAGTGCTGCATTTTGCCGTTTCAAGGTCCCTGACACAAAGACGCCCCCACAACTGCCACCGCCATCAGACACATCAACAAGGCAGCGAGAGAGGCAATTTATGCACTAGTGATGGATTTAAGCCTCTCTCTGATATCACATCCAGCATACCCCCCCTCATGCAGTGTAGCCACCTCTGATGGAAAACAACAGCAAATGAGCAGCTGCTGGCAGATATTTCAATAAAATCTGACACGTCCCTGCTCATCTTCACACAAAGATGGAATTGCAAAGTGACAAATGATGCAAAGCTTATGAGTCACTAATCAGTGAATCATTAATCATCAATATTGTGCTGCCTGTCACTGATGGAGCTGCCTATTATGTCAGGGCCTGGGTGTGATGGGACAGGCTCTGACCAGGAACTGCATTCCCTAAATAGATGGATGTGGCCCTGCTCTGTGCTCATTTCACACGAGGATGCCTTCATAGCACTTAAAATTGCTGGATTATCACATCTCTGTTTATATTCATGCTCAGCCGCCATATCCTATGACTCAATTATCAAGTAGTTCTGTCACACAGCCCCTTCAAGTTATATTAGGGAGCACACTCAAAGCTTTCTGTCGCTGCTGGAGTCAAAACATCCAGCAGAGAGATGAGGAAACTCTCAGCAAACTGTCTCTCTCACACAGTTGGACTGTTTCACACGTAATTATGTAAGCCAGAAGGAATCTCTGACGCAGAGCTGAGACATATTAATGAACATCGCAATCAATACCTCCAAAATAACTTGAGGTCATTCAAATTTTGTTGTTTTCTATACACCAGGAAAGAATTGCCTGCAAATGACATAATTTATTTTCTTTTTTAGGAGTGGGTAAAAATATCGAGTCTATTACAATCCTTTCCCCGCAATTCAATATTGATTAAGCAATCTTCTGAATCGATTCAAGCTCCTGGCAGATGGGGGCGCTGTGAGCAACACTCTACAAATTGAATGTTTTTGTTTTTTTTAAACCAAGTCATCTTATGAGTTATTTGTATATTTGTACTTGATACTGAATCAGCAATAAAGCATTTAAATCAATATTAATTCAAATAAATATTATGACCTAAATAATCTAAATTGAATCCATTCGTGAGATTCTTAACAATACCCAGCCCTATTGTTTTTTGTTTTTTTGGGGGGGTGTTAATGCTGCAGTAACAGTCCCATTCTCTATTGTGCATGATCAGCAGTAGCTACACAGTGCTTTGCTCTGGTGGGCAACTGTTGTGAGTTCTCATCAGTCACATGTAAACGCGACACAAAAGCGAGAACAACAACAACTGTAGTTTGGGCCAAAGGCGTCACCAAAATTATATTTGTAATCCAGTCCTGAAGGGCTGCAGTTCAGCCAGGTTTTCTGTCCTCCTGGGTAGGCTTTCATCAAGTCAAGTGGGAACCCAGGTGAAAGAGTTTTCTACCTGGTAGGTCTGAATGAGTGAGACTAATAGATGTATTCAGCACGCAGACATTCGGACATAGTTCTACAGTACAGCACAGGGTGGGGCACTGGTTAGCACCGTTCCAGAAGGGTCCAATGTTCAAATCCCCTGGGGGGACTGGGGCTGTTTGGTGTGGAGTTTGAGTGTTCTCCCCATGCCCACATGGGTTCTCTCACCACAGGCATACCAGGAATTTGTTTCCAGCTCTTGGCATGTCTTTAATAACCATACATTCTGAACCCAATGTATACAGAAAGCTGATATATACAGCCAGAGGATAAACATTAAACAGTGTGCACAGACATTGTGTAATACACAAGCGTGAAATTAAGACTGAAACAAAGTGCCGTGGGGCAAACAGTCCCACATTGATTCAGCAGACCAAGATGACGCTTACTGTCGCGTTGAGGATGGCTCATTTAATTTCTCCCTCTGTGCAGTAGTGATCACTTGTGTCAAACCTACAAAATTATTCCTAATTCCCGACAGTGAAAATGGTTACCACAGCAACAACAACGTCCATTCATTTCAGCTATTTATCTGATTAAATTACTTTATTTACACATCATTAATTCTATTAATTAATACTGTAAAGTTACACTGTTGAAAGTATTTTTATATTTGGGCATGTATGAATGTTCACGGCAGATTGATTCAGAGATTGGAACATCGTACCTAAAAGAACACCCTGAGAGGATATTTGATTAAAGGATATTTATCCTTGCAGGGCCTCTCTGATCCAACTTTCCTGACTTCTGGAGCGAAGCCCGGAGCTTTGCTGGAAAGACGTAGAACCCTTCTTAAACTGTCAGTTCACTGGTATCTGCTACACTGACTCCTAAAGCTAAACATTGCCGACTGACTCACGCTGCATCTGACACGGTATGTCTGGAAAAACGCAACAAGCTGCAGTTAATGTTGGATGTTCGAACAGGGACTGGCTCCACACATGGCGGTGTGGTTGCTGGATGATGTCCCTGTTCTCTCTGGTGGCACAGGTTTGAACCCCACCGCTGCCAGAGGTTGCTTTTGTCAACCGTCCGAATGACCTATGCCCCTCACCTTCATCACAATAAAGTGCTTAATATCAAATCAATATTCAATGTTTGCAAACAGGTCCACCAATGGAGCCACCACACTGCCCTCTCCCACCATGTTTTAAGCCCGTCAGCACCATATTTGTACCTGATCAGTGAGAGCCACAAAGAATGAGGCATGTGAATGATGTTCCCACCTGCGCTGTGTGTCACTCTAATATTTCATTTAGGTAATGCTAAAAGAATTCCACGGTTTAACCTCCATAAGCTGTGTCCATTACCGACAGGTGTGTCTAAATCGTGGTCTGGGTCCCCTCATGACAGCGATGCCCAAGTTACTGTGCATACATTTCCTTTTATGCTCCATTTGTTTGAAATGAACTTCAAATAGCTTCATTGAGGTATGTGTAGAATCTGAGGCCACCGTCCAGCGTGGAAGCTGTTTATGGAAGAGAGCTGGGAGGGCTGGGGGGGGGGTCTCACTTCAATTAGGTGGATAAGCTGCTGCTCCGGAGCGGCCCTTTCGATCCATGTTTGGAGCTGTTTGGTGGGATCCCTGCACGGCGCTGGATAGTTTCTATCCTCTCTGCCATTTGTTGACAAAGCAGAAGTCAAGCGGCGTTACATAATGGCCCGTCAGTCCAGAGTACAGCTGAGTGTGCGATGAGAGCTCCTTTGTGTTAGCATAGCTCGCTTTAAAGGCAGCTTCTGACAGTCCCCCCCCCACTGTGTGGAAGTTAAAAGACAATCTGTTTATTGCCCTATTTTACAGAAGCTTCAATTAGGTTATTTAAAGAGGGAGTAGAAGGAGTTTTTTTTTTAATTGATATTAAATCAAGATGACTAGAGATGATTTCTGACTATTGACTATTTCTCATAATAATCTCTAATATCACTCTTAATACTTTAAAAACCTTTGCTGTATCATGCATGCATGTTAACTTGTTGGTAGTGAGGTTTGAACCAATCATGGACCATGAAGTCATCCAGGAGTGAGTCCCTGACGTCCTCCGGTGGTCTGTCTGTCCTACAGGAGCATTTGGGGGGGGGTTGGAGGGTTTATGTGCCGCTCTGCACAGTTGTTGAGTGGGTGCCACATTCCCAGGTGGCATGTGGTGACAGGTCCATCTGGGCACGCCTGTTGTAAAAAAACAGACAGACCCCCAACATAGCAAGGGTCAAGGTCAGAGCTGGGAGATGAGCTCCTCAAAGCTCAGCCGCAAAACTCTGGAGGCTCCAGACGCACCAGATGTCTGCAGACAGAGGACTTGCTGCACAGATTATCAAGTAGGTAATGATTCAGGATGCTTTGAGGGGATCGTAGCCTTTGTTTTGAAAAGCTATTTTAGTTACACCCCAAAAGACTTAAGCTGGAGAAACACGTGTGTCTGAAGGAGAGTGCAGCTGGGCTGTGCAGCAGTGATTAATGTTTTTCTGAGGATTCCAGGTGTAAGGCTGGATCACAGGTTACAACTAAGAGGCAGATTTATTGGGATCATTTTAGGTAAGTTCGTCATCAGAGACATCGCTACGAGAGCCTAGCCACTGCTCTGGCGAATCAGTTCTTCAACTTTTGCTTTTGTGAGGCTGTTCACCACCACCATCCTATCAGCCTCTCCTTCCAATCCTCCATGGGCTGAAGTCTGACCTCTACTTCACATTTAGAACTATTTTACCTTATAAGTCAAGAAAATCTGCCCCTTATCGTGAGGCTGAGACCTTTTAAAATGTGCATTCTAATGAGCTGCAGTGCGTTTGGGTGAATTTCAGTTTGAGGACATCCTCTCTTATTTTCCTGTTTATTTTGGCCCATAGCTGGCTTGCTGCTCTCTGCTTTTTCTCTCTGCTAGGCTGGATGGATGACGCTCTCGCTGCTCTGCTCTGAGGTATCTTTTCCTAAAAAGGCCAAGGGTGATCTCTGCTTTTATGTGTTTACGCGGCCAGCTGGACACCGAGCTGTCATCGTCCTATTATCTATGATATGTGGCGGGTTCACAAGCTTCCGCGTGTCTCTGTGCTGTATGTTCACCATTTTAGGGTTCATTCAAGGATGCAGCGGAAATAGGACTGACATTGGCTTCAAGCTTGCCTCAAAGGAATATCTGTTAATGGTTTTAGATATGAAATCATGGATACTTTGTTTTTGTTGCAGCAGGTCAGCAAGAACCCTGACTGTATTTATGAGACTGTAAGTAATTACAGAGAATTTCTGACTCTGGCTCAGCTCTGACTGGAGGATGCTTTAAAAGGTTTTCGCTTCATGTCCCACCGGGACCGTTTTGAAATTGTTCCCATTTTCCTCGTCCATTTAGGCCTATTTGTGGAGGTTTCCACTTGGAAAACATGTTTTGTAGCATGCCTGTTTTGCAGATTGGCTTATTTGTGTAAGAGCATCGATACATCAGCCATCAATAGTGGCTGAATGGCCATTAGAGAAATCTATATTATGTGTTACATTTCACAACTTCTGCTGTGTCTTGACTCATCAAACCCTCCCGTCTGGCTTTTTAAATAGCAACATTTTGGCTTACCATAAATCAGCCGTGCTGGCACTGTACAATAAGAGCAGGTGTATCAGAACCCACCTTCTGATGCTCTTCATGGTGCTTCTGCTGCAGCTTCATATGTTTGTCCCTCCCTGCACAGATCTTCTTCTCTATTAAAGAGAACATATTTGAAAATAATTTGTGATTGGCATAGGTATTATAGGTTATTCTGAACAGTCAGACAGATGGTGTTTAATGTTTATTCAGACTGATGTGAATTTTAATATCAGTGAGATAAAACATGAAGATGATCTCATCCACCAGGAAACCATATGGTTTGGAATCTTGTCTTCTTTCCTGAATCTTGCAGACTTTATTCAAACGTGACTGATTGAGCACTTTCTTTTTATTTTAGTTCTTCACAGAGCACAAAAGTAATTAACTAGCTTTGATTACCTGATACATCTGTAGAAGTGTATGTATAAGTGTATACACATATATACATGTATAGGTGTAAGTGTATATATGTATACATGTGTGAGTGTGTATACACGTATACATACATACATGTACGTGTGTGTGCGTTTTACATTACCTGTGTTGAATGGTTTGTTTCTCGTGTTTCTGTGTTTCCAGACCTCTCCAGAAGGGGGCAGCATACGACCAAGCGCTTCCCCCAGTGAGTCTTCGCCCTAATTTAATTATCAGAACTATTATTGTACATTAACAAGTTTTTAATTCGATCACAGACCTATAATGTCTTTATGTCGTTTGGTCAATATTTCACACAAGAATGTTGTTTTGAATTCTCATCAGGCCCTAGAGCAGCTGGTGCTGTGAGGATCACGCCTGTGGCCACCATGAAAGGCTCTCCCGACCTCATTCCTGATGCAGGTGATGTATCTGCCTCTTCAGCCTTCCAGGTC
Organism: Lagocephalus sceleratus; assembly: GCA_911728415.1. Taxonomy (NCBI): domain Eukaryota; kingdom Metazoa; phylum Chordata; class Actinopteri; order Tetraodontiformes; family Tetraodontidae; genus Lagocephalus; species Lagocephalus sceleratus. Next base: position 466,108 of record CAJVRN010000040.1, read on the forward strand.
CAATCACTGTGTTGCTCCTCTGACAGAGTGATCGTTTCTGTTATTTTAACCCAACAGTCGAATACTTGGTTTATAATTTGATCATGTTAGGTATGACTCCAGCATCTGTGAGGAATTTAAGCATGAAAACAATGAATATAAAGTGATTGTTGTGACACTGTGTGTCTTTTGGTTAACATGTTTTTAGATTTAGACCCCAGCAGAGTGTGCAAAGGGAAGGGAGTAGTAACTCTTAGGGCCACCCTCGTCCACATTGATGATGAAGGTCACATCACCGAAAAGCCGAATGTCTCCAAAACGCCAAGTAAGTCAGAGGCAACAGCTGTTTAACCAAAACACTGCACTTGATGCAACAATATTATAGATGCTTCCTGTGCAGTTCTCATGTGAGAAGAGGAAACGTTGCAGAATCTCCCACAAGTTAAGATAGCGTTTATTTTATGAGGTGCAAAGTTGCTTTTAAAGAAGCACGTCTTTTATTGCTGAGTGGTCAGGATTATGTAAGTCGTCATGTTTTGAGACATGTGCATCGGTCCAAATAAAGGCCATCGGTTGCTCATATTTTCACATGTGTCAAAGAGCGTTTTTGTCATGGCCCGCCCACACTGCACTTTGGAGCAGGGAGCCACGACTGTGGGCCTGTCTGTTCTATACTGGAGGCTGGCCATGGCTTTTTGGGGAGACGCTGTAATTGTTGTAGAGGCTGGACAGAAAGGCCAGTGAACAAATGGCCTTTGCAGCTGATTGAATAGGCTCTTTGTTCAGGTGACAGAGTTCACTGATTGTGGGAGTTTTTTTTTTTTTTTGCTATGAATATTTAACATTTTTGAAAACCTCCAAAGAAGATATCGACACCTAATGGAGTGAAATGGAGATTTATTTGATCAGCAGTTAATTATTTTTTTCTTGTTTCCTGCTCTACGTTCACTGGAATGCTATACATTTTTTATGCTGGGAGTCTGTCTATGAGGGTTGTGGACTTGTTTCAGATGACTGGACAAGCCAGATTAATGGTGACAGCTCAAAAAAGGGGCCGGCTGAGGGGTATAGGGACATCACAACTGGATTACCTCCTGTAAACAACGTTCAGTACCAGGTATGTTTTCCTCCACCTCACTTAACCCAGCCTGCCTCTTCAAGGGTTTACAGGGTTGAATTTGAGGGTGTTTTCCTTTTCATTCTCAGGCATATTCACCAGGAAACTTTGACCAAATTCAGAGTCCGTCTTGTGCTGACACTCAGATCTGTATCACATCGGCATCCAGCTCTGTTTATCCCTGCACCAGCACAGTTAACCCCACCATAGTGCTGCTGCAACACAACAGAGGTGAGCCCAGCAGCCTATGAGGATGCATCTGAGAGGTTTTTAGCTTAATCGTGCTCATGCTTGCACATCTGGGTGGACAGCTGTTGCTTCTAACTTGATCTCAACGTCTTATCTGGGATCTGTTAGTCTTGTCTTGTCTAACTCTGTGTTACACGTGCATGTCATGGCTCACTGTCCTGTCCTTGTGTGTATGTTTTTTTTTTTTGTCGTCTTTTGTTTTCTCTCACAACAGAGCAGCAAAAGCAGCTTTTTCATTCCGAAGGTATGCACTGTGCTTCCGCTGATGTCAAATTCATACATATATTTGTGATTTTTTTGTTTTCATGTGTTAGACAGATTCATATTTATTGTTCAGCTTTTTTTGTTGACATTTGTCCTTAAATAATATGACAGTAAAATGTGCAGTCTTTTATTTTATAAAGCTATATATTTTAACTATATAAATTCTGTATAATTCAGTATTAAAATGATAACCAGGGTCCTCATATGCACATGGATTTGGGTTTACTCTTTCACAACATCCAGTTGTTTGATTAATAATTGACTGCTTTATGATTAAAATGCCTGTGAAACTATTTACAACTGGTAAAGTGGAGCCTTATTCAAATGTGTAAAGACTTGACATTGCATCAATTTATAATCACTAACTTACAAATGGAGCCCTTTCTTCATTAATCTTTAATGATGGTTTTACACAAGATGATTACTTGTAATATGTCAAAAATGTTCGGGTTTGTTCTCTGTTGTGCATTTTGTTGTTGATGTCAGGTAGAATATTTTTATAATTCTGTTTGCTTGTTGGTTATAAATCAATGATACAAGTTGCCAAGTAAGGCTATAGGTAATTTAAATTAAAGCAAATAGTATAATAGAACACTAAAACAATACAATCACAATAAGAAAAGAACACTGATTATTATTGGAATTCTGTTACATTTTAGAGTATGTGCAGAAAATATATGGCTTACATGATATTGGATGTGTTGAAAAATTTCTGTGTTTGATTTTACATGACTATATTCATTTTTCTAAAAGGCGTTGAGTTGATACCTACAGGTTATTTAATTTTGTTGATGTGCATGATGAGAATGCTACCTAAATAAATCAAATAAAAGTGAATAAATAAGGAATCTAGAATATGAATTACAGTGTTATTCTTGCTGTGGTGGGTGTTTGATGAGGCTTTTGACATTGATCTTTTCTGTCATAGACCCAACCCCAGAAAGGGACAAAAGTCCTGATCCTGGGAGAGACTCCGTCAGTCCTGTACCTGACATGGACTGGAAGAGGCTGCGACTGTCACTGCACTCTCCTCCTCCCAACAAACCCATCGCGCCTGTTCGGGTAAGTATCCATCCATTAAAGTGAAGACTCACTGTAACTTCTTCGTGGTTCTGACAAGTAAGTTGTGAAAATGACTAATATTGCAATATGACATGTTGAGAGTTTCTGAGATATTTATTTGCACATGTGACTTTCAGAACACTGAAAAATCCAAAGACTGGTACAAGACAATGTTCAAACAGATACACAAAATACCTGGTAGGTTTGTTCATTTGTTTCTCTATGATGATTTTGTCTGTTTTATATGTGGTTCTGTCACCATTTGCATGTTGTGTATGTCACATTGTGCTGTCTCTCCATCACTATGCTCAGAGTCCATTGAGGAAAACCCTTATCACCCCACCTACATTTTCCCTGAGAACTATGACATTCAGGTGAAATCAAAAGGTATCATATCGCAATCACTCCCCTTTCTCTGGCTTCACTAATCTGGACCTTTCTCAGATATTTGATCTGTGCTGTAAAACCATCCCACAAAATTACATATTTGATCACGTCAAAAATATTTGAAGTTTTCAACTAATCTCCTTTCGTGTCTGTTCTCTATCAGCATGTTGCTATTTTGAGTCTTTAATAAACTGCAGGTTTAACAGCGATTTCCTGATCAAAAAGGCAGATGACATTTCAAATTTTTAAACAACTAGAAGAAGCAGATGGTGTTGAATCATTTTCACATGCCTGGAGAAACAGCAAAATCCTGCACTAATAAAACAGATGTAATGATAAAAGAACATGTGAATAAGACGTTTTTAACAAGACCTGAATTGATTTATTGGAGTATAAGACATTTGGGAACAAATATAAACATATGAGTCTGTGTTTCATCAATTCTGTCCTTTTCATGGATCCAACAAAGATTCACCTTATAATGCAGTGTATAATTCATTTGGATTTGTCATTTCAAATATAATTTGTCATGGTCTTGATTAGGAAAGTGTGTAAATCCCTGCAGTGTCATTACGCTTTCCTTTCCTATCACAACATTGCAAATGTTCGGCCATATAAAAAATTCTGAATTCTAAAAGATTTCCCTTACGTTTGTCAGACTGGGGTAGATAATGTGCAGTACCTCGGTGTGGCGACTAGATGCTGCTGCAGTTATGTGGGGAAGGTGTGGACGTTCCTCCCGGTTTGGGCTTGTGGGCAGTGCGCCCCCTTCAGTTTAGGTCTCCTTACTGCAGTTTGTCACGTGTATATGGACATGCATAAAATATGTATTAAGACAAAATAAAATTTAAATGTTGATAGCCATGATAGCCATGCATTATTTAAAACGTGTCACGTTAGTTCTATAAACTAACACATGATTTTGGCTTCTTCATGACTGTTGAGCTTCCTGACTGTGCCACTTAAGGTCTTTTGCTTTGCAGTATATTGATCATTGACACTGGGATCTGTTTTTAGTTCAGTAATGGGTCGTGGAAAGTGCCCTGTTTTAACACTTTCCGTTTGTCTAATCTGTAATACTCAGCCTAATGGAAGGCGTGAGGCTGTGAGAAAGTCTCATGAATTATTTAGTTGTGTACTCTTATTTATTACTTTTAGATATAAATAAAACCTGTCTTAGCTTATTTCTGATTGTTGCTTGTGCTGTTTTCAGATGATGGTCCCAGCCCATTTGGTTACTTGAAAGATGGTGAGTTTTTGGATTTATTCATCACATTAACATTGACATTAACATGCCACATTAATGTTTTTCCACATAACCACTGATAACTTCAGAATTTTGATGCTTATCAATATCGGTGTGACTTTTATCAGTGAAGACACTCCCACGTTCGAGAAGTGAAATTGAGGTTGATTCAAAAGGTCAATCAATGCCTGTGCCAGCACGGTCGTCTTCCCTCAAACCCTCTGCCAAAAGGTACGTGTTTGTCAGTGAAGGAACAAGTAAGAATATTTCAAGCCAAATTCAGCTTCCTGTTAATTTATTAGCAGTGATTTGCTATAGCAAGGCATCGGGCGACACAGGAATTCCATCAGTCTTGTTTGTTTTCTTTCATCTTGGCCATTAACTGGGCTTGGGGTCACAGGGGAGGGGCCCTTGACCCTGCAGACACATATCAACATTGGGATGAGTTCTTCCCAGAGAAATGATTAATAGAATGATGAGGGAGGACAAGTGATGCAGGATAAATTGGTACTCAGAAGAGCGAAGCTCTTTCCTCTGCAGCTGGAGCTGATTCAGAACCATTCAGAACCACCACCTGATTCAGAACCATTTTCAAAACACCCGGGACCATGTTTTACATGGCCGAATAGTTTTTTACAAAGAAAATGAAGGTACAATTGGTATTGTTATGTATACACATATACACGTGTGTGTGTGGGGTGTGTGTGTGTTTGTGTGTAAACACACATACAAACATATACATATATACATACACACCTATGTGTAAGTATACATATACACGTGTGTGTATATATACTATATATGCATATATTTGCGTGTGTGCCTCTATATAAATATATAGTCATATATTATAAATACACACACATAATGTATGTATACATCTAATACAGTAATTTTTCGAATGGATATTATAGTGTTGCACTCAAATGTTAAGTCTGTTTTTTGTCACAGGGTCAAATCTTGTTTACTTGATTAAATTACCGAGTCAGGGACAACTGTGAATTGGATTTTCTGGTATATCATTAGAGAGGGAGAGAGAAGGACAGAAGAGAGAGAGGGAGAGAGAGAGAGAGAGAGAGAGATAGAGAGAGAGCAGGAGACAGAGCGAGCAGGGATAATGAGGGCAGACATCTTTATAATGAAAAAATTCTTAGACTATGGAGGTTACCATGGAGACCATCCGATAAGGATTGGCTCCCTTCCACTCCACACCCCACCCCTCTGTGACACCCGCCTTTCCGCAGGAATGAGTGGGAGCCCCCGGATAAGAAGGTAGACACCAGGAAGTACCGCGCGGAGCCCAAGAGCATCTTTGAGTACGAGCCGGGGAAATCGTCAGTGCTCAAGCTGGAGAGGACGGTATGCTAACCCGCCTGTTTCTTTCATTCTCTCCCTTCCTCTCCCCATTGCTATTGGCGTGCATGTTGTCTGAGCTGTCCCCCCTTCCTCCACCCACTGCTCAGCCCCCCTCTGATGGCACCTTCATTAACAGCTTGGAGAGCACCGTCTGCACAGCCTGAATTACCATTCCACACAGCGTTCCTAAAAGGTGTTCCGTTGCAATGACAGATGATGCTCCTCGGAAATGGGGGGTATCAGTTACCAGAAAAACTATCTTCCTCTATTCGATTTAAGGTTAGTGGAGCGAAACCGCTCATTGTGAGAGGACCCCAGCTCTGGCACAAACATGGATGCTGTGGAAGTGCGGTGCTGTCTGGGTGACTCCTGTTGGTAGTTCTAACAGTTTGAGTCAAATCCGTTGCTGTAGCATTATTCATAGCCCTCAGGCATCAAATCATCGTTTGTTTACAGCGTTTGGACGGACAAGCATCGATTTCATAGCTTATTTTATATTTTACTTTTACATAATAGGGTTCATGGATGTGTAATTATTGTCCGTTTGACGCACATCACACTAGTTGGTGTTGTTAATTGAGTTCTGGCTCTGGACCAGTATCAACAAATCCGCTTGTTCGACTTGGAATAATGGACTTTGTTAATTTGCTGTTACGTGTTGAGTTATTACGGGTCAGTGTTCTAGTTGCATTTTACATAATAGATCTTTTCATTTTTCTCCTTAGTGGCTCTAGAGTCATGTTGTGTGTAAACGAAATGGAACACCAGACAATTTAGTGCCTTTTTCTCATATAGAAAGGACAACGTCCCAGGTGATATGTGACAGCACATATCTGCTGGTTGGTCTTGCAGTGAGACCAAGCATCTCAGCTAATGTTATATCTGCCTGACTGGCATTCAGATGCACCTGGTAATGATGAAAGCTAAAATTATTTCATTATTACCAACATTTATCTGTCTTTTTGTTTGTCTTCAAAATAACCTAAAAAAGTTAGGAACATATTTTTAGGAAATTTTCATGAAATGGATAATGGGAAGAAGAACAGATAATTCAATTATGATAGTTTTCCAAATTACCATCTAGATTCAAGATTTTCTTTGGAAGGATCCCTTTATCTGGTGTGAGATAGGTCCCATTTTAGCATATATGTATATAACTCCAGAATAACTAGTGAGATGTCTTAGTAAAAAAAATAAAAATACAGGATACACTCGCAATAGTTATATTATAGTCATAATATATCAAAGTTTGATCTGGATCCTGGCAAAAATCTGTATACTATGATGCCAAAGAGGAGAAGCAGGGAGTCTGTGGAATTGTCAACACTCTAAGGTAGCAAGATAGAGATGTGCAAATAACACCAAATTATAACTGTGATTCTGCTGTACCAGTAAAGCGTGAGGGGATTTGCTGTTTCTGTAATAGTGGACTGGAGTCTCTTTACAGATTCATTTGTAATATGGCCATAGTGGAACAGTGATAGTGACACAATTTTGAGATATCGAACAGGACAGGTATGCTAAATGGCTAAAAAAAAAAAGAAATTGTGTGCCTTAGACAATTGAGAAAATGCTAACTTTTCCAAATTATGGGCTGTTTACAAAAGTCGGGGCAGTAAAATACAATTCAATATATAAAACAATACATATACTAGATACATAAACTAGAAAAATCTAAAGTAAAAAAAAAGCACTCGGAGAGTGCAGACCACCACCAAGCAGGTAATTTCCCTGTGTGAGTTACACCAGTGGTATAATATTATAGGCAATAGTAATACAAGGTTCCATAACATATTAGGTTGCTTTATGAAAGGCAAAGGGGTTTTCTTTCCTGAAAATGTTATTAAAATCCATTCATAACTTTTTGAGTTATTTTGCAACAGACAGATAAATGCCGGCTGTCACAGAATATCCTTGGCAGAGGTAATAGCAATAAGATACACACAAAGCGTAAAAAAGGAATAAGCACATTCAAATCATGAAATAAATTAAATGAGTACAAATACGTTTAAAATGATTAAACTGAATCAGGGCATTCAGTTAAAGATGTGGCAGCTGATTATTCCATTTAAAAGGTGAAAAATACCCAACAGCAACCCTTCCTTCATCTGTCATCATTTGGGATATTAAGAGCCAAAGAGTTTTGACCACACTTGAAATAGTTCACCTAAAAGAGTGGAAGTACTAAACAGTGCCTTATAAATAAACAGAATACGTTGCTCCCTTCTTAGAGACACGGAAGTCCGACCTACAGTAGAATTAGAGTTAACAGTGGTGAGTCATAAACCCATCACGTGTCATAAATCTAATTGTAGAGTGATAGACTGTGTCTGTGGTTTAAGAATAGAAGGAGGAGCATGCATATAAACGGCATCACCATAATCAAACTGGAATATTTGCAAATGCTATCTCCTTTCTACAGTACTGAAGTAGACAAGATCAATTTCTCTAAAAGATTGCCAATAAAGGCTTCAGCTTCATTAAAAGTTCAGCAAAATTAATTTTAAAGGACTTGGCATTTATTCAAATGAGTAAAGAGTGAAAACTGTTAGGCGAAAGCAGCCAAATTTGTTGATGGGCTCATGGAATATTACACATATCTTCAGATGAAGAAACTCAGAATATGACAATTTCCATAGACTCCAAAATTCTGGCAGCTTATCACAAATTAAATGAATATACATATCATTAATAAGAACATTTTCCCTAAATGGTAAATATCATTGTTTGTGTAACACCATCGATGGCTTAATCTTTAATCAAGTTCTGGGCAGGAATAAAAATATATATCAGCCTGTCACAGTTTACACAAAAACAACTCTAGCAACTTGTAACTGTGAGTTTTAAGACAAAATGTAATCATATATTGACACTGACACTACGATCCATCTTGAAGCTCTTGACATAAATCAGCTGGTCACTCTTGTGCTTAGGCTGGTCTTCACTGCAGCTGACACCATTAAAGCTCAATATCTGTTTACCTTTGTTTGCAGAATCTATAAAAAACAAAGGAGCAAATTGCTTTGCAATTCATAGCAATGAGAGCAGGGACTAATTTATTAGAACGCGTGAGGTAAAGAGATATTGAGTTGCTAATAGCAAACTAGCTGTCAACCCTCAGCTGACTGCTCACAGTCGAAGGGCTTCATTCACCCCATGTTCCTGTCTCTGACACAGTAACACTGTTCCTCGATCAAAGTCTGATTGTGAAAGTTAACCTGCAGATACACTCTTCAGTTAGAGCAGCCACAGTATTTTTGGCTCCGTCAGCAGCCATTATGGTCTCATTACCTGGGTGTGTACAGTCTGTACTGTTCTGTCTGAACTGTCTTCTCTTTGTCTTTTTTTCCTCCTCTTCTTGTTGCCATGCCTCAACACTCAGGATGTAAGTCCAGAAGATGTAGATTTAGAGAATGAGCCTTGGTATAAATTCTTTTCAGAGATGGAGTTTGACAAAGCGGTAAGTGGTCACAGTCACGTAACAATACTTTGACTTCTTTGCATGTGATAATGTGAAACGTGTATAAGTAATGCCTAAACGAACGTGGTGTCTGTAAAAAAGAACAACTCCGGCTTCTCTCCGTTCGTCACCTGTCTACTGTCCTGCTCACCAGAAGCAATCTGAGGAAGCCAAACTAAACTCATGCCAGTCTGTCCCAGTAGCTTTTCTATGCACCCTCATTTTTTTCATTCTAATCCCTTTGTTTACTTTAATCTTCCATTTTCTTTCTCTGTTGCCAGCAGAACACTTTTACAAAGCCCTTGATGAATTGCTCATCATCATCTTATAATATAACAGTATGAGTGAGAACAATCTACAACACTCATATTACTTGTGCAAATACTTGACTGCACCTGATTAGCCTAAACACACGATAAAGGATCAATTAAATTAGCTGAGCTGTTGTGTGTTTTGTCAGCGTATCCTGTTCTGTATTATATTTGTAGTACTCCTGCATGTCCCTACCCACGAGGACTATACCAATTAGAATACCTATCATAATCAAGAGGTCTGGGCTGATCATTCATCCAGTAGTCACTCTTCACTTAGAAGGCTCGAAGCCCTTGCAAGCATTAAGCTCAGAATAAACCCCAGCCCTTGAAATAATCATCACTGCCTGTCTGTTATCTGATATAAATATTTATAAAAATAACCAAATGGGTGCAGAGGCACTGACACGGGCCTCCGCTGGCACCCGACAAATGTGGCGCTTGGCGCCCACAAACAGATGTTATGCGTCCCCGTTCTCTAAGTCAGGGGCCACGCCCTGGATCATCTGCGGTGCGGCAACCACACGATAGATAATTCTCATCTGAGCCCGACGCAAGGGGGAGACGCCACAGTTCCAGGTCGGCGGGGGAGGAGGTTTAGGGCTGGAGACAGGCAGATTCTGTCTCATGACAGCGTGGATGTTTGCCAGATGAGTGCTGCTTGGTGACTGGCTCCTGTTTAATGTCACTTCTAAAGCTGCACCTGGTATGCGCAGAATCTGACCTTAAGGCCCGGCCAGACACGGTGGCTCATCAGGTTCTGATTGACGTATCAGTACCCTCCCTCTGTTTTAATGGACGGAAATGGCTGGAAAACAGCTTGCTGGGGTTGACTGAAGCACCAGGGCTTCATGGCCGAGGTCCTTATTTGTATTTCACTTCTGTTAAAATCATCTTAGTTTTCACAGCGTGAAACCCATGATACGGTCATATCTCATCTGCTAATGGAGACCGTTGATCACCCAGTAGAAATCACTTGAATTCACAATAACTTCAAATAAACTTAAAATAATTAATATTAACAACAGGGTTGTGGCCTCAAAGGGAATCTAACACTGCATTGAGCATCGTTCATAGATGACGTACAGTATCAGAGGTTGGATTCCACACATAACTATGATCAGGAAGAGCATATCGGCCCGACGCACTGTCTCCATGTGTAAAGCACATGGTGATGATGTGTGCAGAGTTACATAGGGTCTGCCCCCACCACCTGACATATTCTAAAGAAGACGACTGTAAGCCTGCCAGCTCATTGTACTGTCACATTTAACCTCTGTTACAAACATAACCTGTAGGTTTAATCGTTTAGCACAGAAGAAGTCAGTGGGTGCTCGTGGCTTATACAAGATCTCCAGGGGAAAATTGTTACTCTTCATAAGACAATATCAATACAAATAATGTGCTGGGAAGGATGAGGTTGATGTTACCATGACCTACTCAGGACTGTTATTTTGAATATGAAAGCAGAAACCTGGGGGGGATGGTTAGACACTTGTTTAGAGACATGCACAGGAAAATTCTGCTAAAGTGTTGTCATCAGCGTTCCACTGATTCACCAAGACCATGATCCATATTCAGATATAGCTCCAGGCCTTTCACTATGGCATGATCTGTGGGAGCAGCTTTAACCACTCTATCTGCCTGTATTGGGTAGTTCAAACCTGTTTTATGGCTTCTTTTGGGATTGTTATCCCAAAAGAAGCATGCCTAACTAATGTGATAAGTGTTGGATTACAGTTTGAACAGGGATTCACATAAAATGTGAAATACAACATCCTCTAAATACCCAAGCTATGATTACATTCCTTTATTGGAGATAAGCTCTTCATGGTTGCTTCCTGTTTATTTTCCAACAGTGATATCCATAAGTAGGCCCAGTTAACCAGGGGTGTTTTGAGGACACTATCATTAGCCCCTAATTGAGGGGGATACAAAGGAGGCAAAGAAGAACAGCAGATTATTCAATGACACTGGTGTGTTCCCTGAGTTGACATGGAACATTTGGTTTTATAAATAGATCACGCTATAGACCTGCCAGCCTGATGTTCCATTCTTATAAAGACCGACATTTATTCTGAAGAGTTATTAATGATCATCCTGCCCTGGCAACTAAGTGGAAAGGCATGTTGTGGCAAATGAGCTGTGGGAATGCTCCTTGTCTGGTCATTGGTTGGGAAGCAGGCGCTGGGTTGCGCTGCAGGGAAGTGGATGTGGTATTAGCAGCAGGGCCAGGCTGACTGGGCCAGGGATTGTGCAATCGTATTTGCAAACAACACTTGTGCTCTTATTCATAGTGCCCGTGTCTCGGCTGTTATTTTTACTGGCTGTGACGTCCGAAAAGAGGGAAAGCAACAGAGACAGCGAGCTAAAATTAGGATGCACCGGACCATTCAAAATGCTAGCAGGTGCTACAACAATGAATGTGTTTTTGAGACAGTATCGACTGTGACATACCAACAATATAAGCTCTTACCAGTGATTTCAACATTAATTCACTCACTTTATGTTTACAGATTGTTTCTTTACATCTCTCTAATGCATTGAAGCACTAATACAATTATGTTTGTGTGACCCGCTCTTTGTTATTACTTTTAATTTTTGTCACTTTTTGACTTTTTAAATATGTGTGTGCGCGTGTGTGTGTGTGTGGGCGTGTGTGTGTGTGTGTGTGTGTGTGTGTGTGTGTGTGTGTGTAATTTGGCCTCCTTGCACCACCAGCTGGTTAATTGTCCTCTGGTCTGGTCCACTGGTAATGAGAGTGACTCAGTACCACACAAAAGAGACTGCTTCACTGGGAGACAGCAGCTCATTGGCTGAGCTTGAGTCAGCCCCCTCCCTGCATGGGCGCCCCCTGACCGAAACACACCCCTCCCTTCTTCGCTCCCTCCCTCTGACTCTCCTCATAGCTACTTGTTTTCTCTTACTTGCGTGCAGGCCAAAACACACGCTTACTCCTCCATGCCAAGCCCAGTCCAGAGAGGCTAAGAACCCAGATCACTGCTCACAAAAACTCAGACCCAGCAAGGGAACGTCGCAGAGAAGAAGAAAGAACCTGGCCATAGCTAATGATCCTGCCTCTGTTTTAGCTGGAGGAAAGCTTCCTGTGGATCTATCAATGACTTCTTTGTTTGGTTTGTTGCAGAGTGCCCCCTCCTTCAGTCCCCTGGAAACAGCCTCTGACCTGCAGAAGTAGTAAGTCCAAACTTCCCTATTATTCCTGTGCTTGTGCTTCTCATTTTACCCCAAGAATGATTTAAACAGTGTTCTGGGAATCAAAATCACTTGGAAATTCACCCACACACTGCGGGGAGACTCGCGCTTCCCATGGAGATCCTGTTAATAAGGAGCCGACCAGTTAGGGTGTTAGATGTGTATTTCATGGTGGTTTTAGAGTTGTTGAGACATGGCAGTGTTGTGGTGATTTATTTAGAGACAGCAATGTGGATGTCACTAGAATAGAGACAACTTACCCAGCTGCTGCATAACTCAAAAACCGTTATCTCCCTCTGAATGGGAGTGTTTGTGTTTACAGAGCTCTGACTATAGCTCCGCTGTGAAAGAGGATGCTAAACCAAAGCCTGGCAAGCCCTTGATCTTTTTCGTTTCGGTCCGATCAGATCAACATCCTCTATTTTTGCTTGTGTAATAAAATGTAAGGAATTTGTGAGCAAGGCTGACGATGGTCTCGTACTACAGAGAGCACTCTCCCTCCATTTCTACTGAGAAGTTTCCATCTGTTGAAACGATTATGTCATCATGGCGAAAATTCTGCAGAGAAATGACCGACCGAAAGGATTAATCCTCTCACTCAAACTTCATTGTAAAAGGAAGCGTTGGTTTGTTTAATTGTTTACTAAAGTTTGGTTTCAGAAATTTGTTCAGCTATATTTTTCAAAGGAAACCAGTCTTAAAACTAACTTCCTTCAAAGGCGTATATGTTTTGGGCAGGATGTTGTGTTGTTTTTTCTTTCTTTTTTTTACCTCCCGTTTGGGGTCTGGTTGAAATCAGAGACATGTAGTAGAGCATTCCTTAAAAAAGAGGGATAAAATGATTCTAGGTTAACACCATTAAATGAATAAATAAACTCTTTCAGCAAGTTTGTAAGGCAAACTTTATGAAAAAAACTGAAAGAGCATGTGATTGTTGGTCATGTTTATGGAGCATTATCATAAATGATCAGTGTGTGTAATGTCCCTTAATAGGTGTTGCTGTGATGTTTTGGTACTTAATTGAAATTTACAGTCATTAACCTCTCTGGGAATGTGTTGGGTCTCACATTGTCCCTGAGCTGTAGATTTTCTTCACAGTCTGGGTCTGAATTATTTAAGGAATCTGGAAGCAACATGGTCTTAATGGCCGGCTGCCATCAGAACTGTGCGATTTTTCTTTTTTTTTGCAATAGCTATGAATGAGCTTCTTGTTGAGGTGCTGGACAAGGAGAGTTATGTATTAATACATTTGTGCAAGCTTGTATAACTCTACTTGACAAAGTTCTTTTTTCCCCCATTTGAATGATAACAGAGATGAAGTTTGTCGGAGTTTAATGGTTGTGTTTGTCTAACCAGAGATGCAGGGGTGGCATGTGAATGAGAATGAACCTGAGATTTGTACAGGTGCCTGGAAGAGGCTGATGCACCATGTGGGAATGTTCAGAGAATATTTATAGAAAATGTGTCCTGCTGGCCTCTCTGGAATGCCAAGATATGTGTGGTAGCTAATGCCTTCTCTCAAACTCAGTCTCCAAATTCTGCCTTTTCTTTCTAAAGGTTTTTTAAAAAAACTTTTTTCTTTTTTTTAACAAGAAGACAGGAATGACCTCAAGATATATGAAATGAGAAACATATGGTTACTCATCCCCCTCTAAACACAACAATGTTTATCACAAACACACCTAACACAACTGCTCTGAAGGAATTTCAGCATTTAATTATCTGCGTGTTGTTTCGCTCTCTAGCTCTTCAAGTAAGTCTGGACATAGCGAGGTGGAGAACGACAGTGGATCATCCCAGAGTGAGCCAGCGGCTCCAGAAAACGAACGCCATGTTTACAAGAGTGTCCTGGAGGGCGGTGACATTCCCTTACAAGGCCTGCGGGCCTTAAACAAGCGTCATGGTAGCGCCTCCTCCTCTAAAGGTAGGTTAGCAGCCACTATATAAATGTAGCCAGTAAAATGGCAGGTGTGTGTATGTTTATGGATGTGGGAGCTTAAATCCATTAACAGAGTTTCCTGCTGAGGCAGAACCAATAAGTTACAGATATGTTCCAGCAGTCAGACAGGGACACATGTGTTTTCGTTTGCCTTTCTGTTGGATTCGACGCAATTTCTTTGCGCTCAGACATTCAGGAATCACCTCACAGCATTCATTCATCCAAATGAATTTGATTTAGGAATGACCATCAGCTCTGGAAATTGGAATCAGTGAGGTGTAAGTTGATGTTAACCTTGGGGGATTTCCCCCCTCCTCTGACTCCAGTTGTGAGCCAGCAGTCACTGGGCAGGCTGAAGGTGAGAATCCAGAGTGTTCCAGGACTAGGGAGCTGAAGGAATGGATGAGCATGGGGATGAGTGAGATAAACAGTTATGTTCCTCACAACCCTGGCAAGGCAGGGGTGAGATAAACAGGAGGTACAGAGAGGGCGGATAGACATGAGGAAGTCAGCTGTCAGTGAGAGGTCAGCGGCTGGAATGTATGTCCACATTGCTTGAAGATGTAAGGAAGAGAGAGGAAGGGACAGAGTGACCCACACCAAGGGTCATATTATCATATTATATTGAAGAAAAGAAGCAATAAAAGTCATTGCTTTGCCAGGAGTTATGTCTGCCTGATTTGCACACTCTAGAAGATTCACTGTGAATCATGTGTTTGTGTCTTGTGCTCTTAATGTGAATTTTAAAAAATCAACACAAAAGCTATTAGTCTTTGTTTTTAAAAAGAAAAAAACACTTCAGGGGTTTTCAGTGGTTAGAATTGTTGAGTCTTCACATGCTGAGGATAAATTCGTGCTTGCTTCCTCAGTTTCTGGTAGATAAAAATGTGACAGATGGATAGTGGATACTCTAGAAGTGCCTCGCAGCATGTGAAAGTGTTGTGTCATTTCCTGTCCCATCTGTACTCTGTGTCACGCACACCAGGAAGGAACAGTTTTTTTATATATTTTGCTCAGCAGCCTGGCTCGGGATAGATTTCTTATTTACAACCGTGTGGAGTGAGCAGTGCGTAAAGCATGGTGCCACAGGCCATTCATCACTGTAGCCGTCTGGCTAATTTCTAAAAGTAGAGGAGACAAGAATATGTAGGAGGTGAAAGTGGGACAGCCATGTGGAGGGATATTTTCGCACCATCAACATTGAAAAAGACAAAAACTGTGTTTTGATTTTCCGATGAGACCTGGAACATCACTTTACATTTTATGACTTTGTTTTTCCACCTCTTATGTTGCACCATCACTAAGATTCTGACAGTAAACTACCGGTATTACTAATTTTTCAGTGAAAACACATAATCCCTCACATATCCAAGGGTAGATGGTCTAAATTTCATATGTTGATATCTTGATGTACAGTGCATCAAGTCTACTTTTTACTGTCATTTACTTAAGAGGATATTAACATTAAAATTGTGCCTTACTGTGTTTTTGTGTGTGTGTGGGTGGGTGAGTGCGTGTGAATCTGTGACTATTGTAATCTAATATGTTGTTTATTCTGTTGTCCTGCATGCTTGCCAGTGGATTATAAAGGTGGGAATGGCTATATAATTTCACCCTGCTCCTCTGTAAATAGTCGATCAGTTCATGCCAGTAATGCAGTCGGTAACCAGTGTAAGAATATGAAGCCTCTATCTGCTGCCAAAGCCTGTATACCCCAAATCCTGCCCTCTAAATTCAAGCCCAAGCTGCTGCCCCCTAAAGGTGACAGACAGGAAAGCACAATTAGAGCCGCCAGATACCCAAAGGCAAACAGCTGTGAGCATCTCTGCACAGAAACATGTGACACAGACTTTGCAGTAGCAGATGAAAGTGAATGTGAGCCAGACTCAAGCTTAAAATCTGTCTATGGTGCTGAAAACCTTTTCCCTGGAATTAGGAGGAGCGCATCAGATTTTTCCAGCATGTACAGAACTATGCATCACATCCACAGGCCCAGTTCAGTTGGTTGCAGCCCCCACGGCAGCGTCCGTAGCCTCACCTCCCTATTTGAGAAGGCCAAAATTGAAAGGGAAAGGGCAGAGGCAGGGGATGGGGGGAACGTTCCCAGGGATGCCGTGTCTTCTCGTGTCAGTGCTTTTGAAATGATCATCCAGCGGTCCACTCCGGCACCCAGCCGTTCCTCCTCCCTTCCCACCTTACACTCCAGCCACAACCTCAATCAACCTTCCCACCTCTACATGACTTCTGCTGTGTCAGCTGAGTCCCTTCTGGTGGCAGATGCCACCCACTCGAATGCCTTCTCCCCAGGCAGGGTAGAATGTAGCAACCATGAAGAGGAACCCTCATCGCACAGCAGTGTATCTGTTGAAGAGTCTGCATCAACCTTAACCTGCAAAAATCCCCGCACAGATTCACCCACTGACACAGAGACTGAGGTTGAAAAGATTTTCAGTCAAGGTTCCTCAGCCCCAAATCACCAAAATGACAACAGACTGAAGAGTCCTCCAGCCTTCCCTCTGCACCACAACCATATCCACCACCACCTCCTTCACCACCTGAATCACCAGCTTCTTCTCAAACCCAGTAAATGCAAAGGCTCCTGTCCAGCTTCTTATACCCGCTTTACCACCATACTCAAGCACGAGAGACAGCAGGCTCAGCAGGAGAAGACGCAGCCAGAGAAAAAGTCCATATTGCCTGGGAACCTCCTCCTCATGGGCCCTGCTCCCTTTAGATTGCGCAAGAACTTACAGTCCCAGCAAACGCGGAGGACGTTGTCAGCCACCAAAGTCACAGCAGGCGTTCAGAGGGCCTGCAGTCTGTCTACTGATGTCGGACCTGTGATCCCTCAGCGCCTGTCCTCCCTTGAAGTCCTGGAGCGGTTCACCTATGGGGAAGGAAACAACAATGACAACCTGAGTAACAGGCGATGCTTGGATGCCAATGGGAACCTCCTGCAGCCGCTGTCAGCTCACCGCAGAGGTCGCTATCTCTCTCCCTTCACCACTGTCACCTTCTTCTCTGGCCCCTGTGGTCACTCATATATCTCGCCTCTCTTCACCTTGTGTCCCTCTCTTCACAAAGTGACATCGCCACCCTCCATCTGTAGTCTGTGTGGTGTGTTTTTGAAAGAAGTGACACGGGAGGTGTTTTCCATCTTCATTCTGAGTGTCCTGTTTGGTGCTCTTCCTTTTACTGTGAATGAGTATGGTGCCATTAATGCATCCAAATACTCAGGAGGTTGAGGAATCTCTTGGTAATGTATTTACATATCTAGTGGGGACAACATATTTGAGTTGTATGCAAGATCACTATGATATGTGCAAGCATTACATTGCCACTCCCTTCTGTTTGTGTTTTACTACATCAGTATAACACTTTGTGCTCCTCATAAAAGCAATAATTTTGAAAGATATGTTTTTAAAACCCTTGTGTTATTCTGAAATGTGGCAAATTTTAACATAGCCTTGCATACATTTTCTTAAATTGATGTTTCCCCACATCTGCATCTTTTTTTTTTTTTCTATTTCTGTTTTTGGAGCAAATGACATCTACCATTGTTCATTGTGTCACAACAAAAGCTTTTGTTAGTCAGACAGAATGTTCCTTTCAAATGTAACGGCCCTGGAGTAGGAGGGGAGGGGGTCGGGAGTTGAGTTGAGGCACAATCTTTAACAACTGTCTCTAGCAGAGAAAACATCTGTGTTGGTGTGGGGGAGCAAATTAAGCCATCCCTAGCTAATATAATCAAGTTCAAACACCAAAAAAATGTGTCTGTTTTTGGTCAAGGTATTCTTTTTGTCATGAACACGCATTGATCATTCTGTGTTCATCCATACATGCATGTAGGAACACATTCAACCTTTTGAATGTGTGTGTGTGCTTTTGTTGGAGGGTGCTATAGAGCATGCATTGTATTAATGTGTTTTTATGATTTGAGGCATTTATCTTAATGTCATGATGCATTATACAACAAAATTGGCTTACACTGGAAGTTCTTACAGTATTCTTGTCTTTTGTTTCTGTTCCAGACTCATCCCCAGCACATGGGGAGAGCCCGGATGAAGTGTTGCGTAGGCGTCATGGGGACAAAGAGGTGAGAATATCAAAGTTCAGAAATCTTGACTGACAAAATCAGTTTTGAAGAAATGTGTGTCTAGAACGTGTCCAGTGCACAGATGAGTGGAAATGTCCGGGGAACAGTACGGTCTGGTTTGATTGCAGAAAATCTTGGAAGAGCAGCGGCGGCTAAAGCGAGAACAGGAAGAGGCTGACACGGCATCCAGGCGACACACAGGCATTGTCCCAACACACCACCAGTTTATCACCAATGAGCGCTTCGGGGACCTGCTTAACATCACAGATAACACGGAGAAAAGGAAATCAGGCATAGAGGTACAATATAGAGTGCTGTGTTATCCTTAGAAAGGTCTTTTGTCTGGTGGTGTCGGGGTCAGGCTGGGGTGGGGCTTCTTCAGCAATACTCTGCAAGCACAGATGGGTGGAATATGTCAAATACAGGATATAATGAGCAGACCTCATCACCGCAGCTGCATTTGTGATGTAAAGTTCATGTTTACTGAGGTGTGTCTGTCTCAGCTGAGCAGTTACACAGTAAATACCAGCAGGTTCTTTCCAGAAGTAAAATAAACCAGTCATTCCTGTCATTGTTGTCATATTTAGAATTTTATGAGCTCACAAAAGACAAGTGAGGAAGATTTACAGCCTACTCTTAATTCCAGAGGACAGTTTCCTTTCCATGTCACTGATCAACGATTGCAACAATAATAATAACTCAGTGTTTTATGTATTAGCAGAGAAGTCCAGCCATGGCTCGCTTTGACTTCAGAGCTGAAAGTGTCAAGTAAGTGTATGGCTTCAAGTATCTGATTACATGTTTGGTGGTGGGGCACATTATTTTACTGGGGGAGCTTTGGCATCTCTTCAAATGAGGCAGATGGGTTGGAATGATTTAAAATCAAACAATAAATTCTCAGGAAAGGTCTTGAATTGTTTTTATCCTTCTATTCATTTGTAGGGAGCTACCGTTTCAGAAAGGAGACATTGTTTACATCATTCGACAAGTGGATCAGAATTGGTATGAAGGGGAACACCACGGAAGAGTTGGCATTTTCCCTCAGAGCTATGTGGAGGTGTGTGACTACTTCCGTGATATGGACAGGTTGCACTGGTTTTATGACAGTTTTGTTTTTTATCTATTTATTTATTCTTGTCCTTTCTGGTTGCGCTCAGCTCCTTCCCGTCACAGAGAAGGCCCAGCCGAAGAAAAGCGTCCCGGTGCAGGTGCTGGAGTATGGAGAGGCCGTTGCCCGCTTTAACTTCAGTGGGGATACTGTTGTGGAAATGTCTTTTAGAAAGGTTAGAACCTGACTAGTTGCAGCCGTGGGATGCTCTTGTTCCGCTCCTAAAAGGATCTGCGTATTCACACGATATTGGAACTCCAACCTCTGACTGCAGGGAGAGAGGATCACACTCATTCGCAGAGTGGATGAGAACTGGTATGAAGGCAAAATCTCAGGCACCAACCGTCAGGGCATCTTCCCCGTCACCTACGTAGAAGTGTTGCGAAGACCCCGTGTCAAAAACGGCGTGGAGTATGCGGACCCTCCTGTCAGCCCTTCTCCACAGCGCAGCCTCAATGCCTCTCCTCAGGTAAATAGTCATAACCGTAAATCTTTCTGTACCTTTGTGGCTCCTTTATTTGCTACTATGAATTTAGAAAGCCTCTTTGTTCTGATGCTCCTGCGTTTTACTTTTTTTATTTCCTCATATTTCATCTTGATTTTCATTTCTTTATCTCATCTATTCATTTTTCCTCTGCTTCCGTTCTCCCCTTTCACGCATCAATTGATCTTGAAAGCTGAATCGTAACCGCCTGACAACCTCCCCCATGCCCCTCCCTCACTCCCATCGCCGCTCCGTGTCCCCAGAGGTCCATGCCATCTCCTCTGAATGGATCTCCCTGACTGTGGGAGGCGGGAGCCCCCCCGCCGCTCCCACACCCCCCCTCCCCCCGCTGCCCACAGTCTCCTACCGCTGTGGCGAATATTTGCCTCCGCCCTATTCCGCCAGCCCCGTGCCACCAATCACAGGCAGCCCTTACTGCATCTCGCCCGGGGCCTCCCCGGCCGCCTCCCCTCTCCCCCCGCCTCACCCGCCCAGGCCAAACTCCACCACGCCCTTCCTCACCTTCACACCGCCTCAAGTGGAGGACTTCCTGCTCTCCCCTCCGTCCCCACATCTGTCACGTGGTATGAGTCCCTGCGGTGGACCAGTTCTGGAGGGATGGCTGAGGGGGGGAGAAAGACTTAACAGAAGGGGATGTCACAGATGGGGAGAGGGGCCACACAGGACAGGGCAGCAAGCCAAACGGCCCCGCAGAGGTATCTTCTGCATGGTGTGCAGTGTTGCATCTCCAGCTCACTCTGACATGGGCTCTTTGGTCCTAGTTTGATTCCCAGAAACAGGCGTTTGTGATGTAACTGGCATTGATGTGTGGATGGCGTGACTAACCGCTGATCTGAGCCGCAGATGATTCGCCTCACGCGGAGGAAGAAGTTGTCACTCTGCTGATGGCTGCCAGTCTGCATGTTGTTTTGTGTGCACCTTTGACAGCAAGGTTGAAAGTCTTCAAAACTCGAGTTAAAGTGACAATGTCATGGTAAACTGTCGTGAACATTAAAGTCACTCATAAACAAAGCTAAACTGATATCAAACATGATTTTCTTCCTACACATCAAGTGAAATACCAAGTCAATGTATATGGTATTAACACAGGTGTGTGTTTTCTAATATTTTGTCCATATATATATATTTTTAAAAGTGTTTCTGAGCGTATTTTTTAAAATGCAAGCATTTTAATAACCTTCATCTCTCACTACTAACATGAATCTTTTTCCTGAGAAGCATTTGGCGAAAGGATCAAAAGCATACCAGCATCATTATAGCCATAAATTAGGGTTGATTGCCGGTGGTTCATGCTGATGGTGTGACAGCTGACGCTTCTAGGTCAGCGGCTTCTATTGAACAGTGACCAACCTGTTAGGTTCCACCTGCTGCAGTGTTAACATCTCTACCTGCAAGTGAACACAAAACAACACAGCTTGGTTCTACCTGAAGCAAGGAGTGGATGTGTGCTCCAAACCCTGGGAGAAAAGCTATAAAGCGCTATTTTTTTAACTCTTTGCATTGCAGTTTGTGAGGAATGAGGTGGACCATCATGGCAGGAGCTCCAGAAGCCCCGTGATGCTGTTTGACATCCAAGAGAACAACAATGTCAATTCATTTGCGGTAAGTTAGCGCAGAATTCTTCATCGACCATTGTGAATATTCTCTTCTGTTCAACCTTTTCTTCATCATCTGTAGCAGATTAAGAAGTTGTAAATATACTTAAGACACTGTAATGTAATAATGTAATATAATAATAGTATTTATTTAATATTATAATATTAAATCAAATAATAATTCATAAGACAAAAAAAAGTGATGATGAGCCATTGTCATGAATATTAAAGTTTGTGTTCAAACCTGTTTGTCGGCTGCAGGCTACCGTAGAAACATGCCAGAGAAGCATTGTAGCTGAAGGCTGATTTATGTATATTATATTTGATTAAATAAAATCTTACACAACCTATAAACAGTGATATATGTATGATTACAATATGTTATTAAATTCATCATGAATTATGTTTAAGCAAATGTAATTTTAAGGGTTAAATAACATCAACTTCATCCTTTTATCCATCATCGTTGCTTTAATACTGCATGCTCATACTGAATCATGTGTAAAAGTGAAACTAATATTCCTTCATGCTCTCACTCTGAGCTCTGGCTTTTTCCATGCTTTCCCTGCTGGACTCCATCATCGTCTCCTCCTCTCTCTCTACTGGCTTCTAATGGATTGTTTCTTCTTCTTTGCTACTTACCGGACCTCTGGTCATGTCTTCCCCTTTTTAAACCCTCAACCCTCCAAATCAACCACACTTCACCCTCTCCTGGAACTCTCATGAATTCACCAACTACCACTGCTACTATCACTACTACCTCTACTACTACTTCGACTACTATTAGGAGGCAGTGTGCAATGAGATCTTGAATATAGCAGAGACCTCGGTGAGGTACTGCAGCACCCTGTCCCCCCACCCTCATGGCTCTCTCCATAGACTGCACCCCCACCCCAGTAAACAATCTCTCATCATTTCCCAGCAACCCCAGTCCCATAGTAGCAGCCCAGAGCCGAGCCGTCTCCACTGTGGAATGTAAGTAAGGCCCGTGCTTGAGTCTCAGCAAGATTTTCTTTCGCGGATTCTGAATTTCCTCTTGCGTATCTACCTCAGTTTCCAGGCTATGTACAGCTACGTACCACAGAACGAGGATGAGCTGGAGTTGAAAGAGGGTGATCTAGTCAGCGTCATGGAGAAATGTGACGATGGCTGGTTTGTCGGTATGTGTTTCAAGCTTCCCCCCAGATTCCTCATAGGTGCAGTCACACTAGCTGTGTTACATTAATCCATATAGGGTTTCTGTAGAGTGACAGCAGACGACTGAACGCGTGCAATGTGCCTGCTCAGGGCTCCTCCGGCATTAGAGCCATTTTCAGTGTGTCACAACCTTCCATATAGAGTTTCTAGAGAATGACAGCTGATGAATGAGTGCTAAATGCATGTACAAGGCCTAGAGCTCCTTTTCAAAGGGATACTTCAACTTGAAACCGATAAAAGAAAACAAAAAACAGTCAAGAACATGAACAGGATCCATATTGTTTTGTTTGTTTGGATGTCTACAGATGTTAACATGAAGTTTTGTACTAACATTTTAGTAATAATTTAAAAAAATAAGATGAAGCTGAATCAATAAATAGCATAATACAGCAGATATTTCTATGTTGCTCTATGTTTTCGGAACGGACTTGTATTGTAGACTACAAAATAATTTTTATTATATCATACATTTAGTTTTTAACTTGATAAAAAAAAAAAATCTGTAACTTGATAAAAAAAAGATATACTAAGCCAAAATTTTGAGATACTAAGAATGAAATAGTGTCTAATAATTATGAGAAAAAACAGAATGATTAGATAACTGTGTATCTCATGAGATACTAAATTGAAATTATGACTTAGTATCTCAGTAATCATGAGATACTATCTCATAAGTCAATAAGTTTTAGCATTTCTAAGAATATTTTTTTGAAGTCATGTTTGTCTCTTCTTCTCTACAGGTACCTCAAAGAGGACTAAACAGTTTGGGACATTTCCTGGGAATTATGTGAAGGAGGTGAAACTGTAAAGCTATCTAGTCTGGCTGTAATATGTGGTTGCTTGTGAAGCTTTTTGAGGTCCTCACTATCATGCATGGCTGTTGGTTAGCATAGTCATTTAGCGAGACAGTTCTGCTCAGTCTGGGAAGCAATCAGGCCTGAGCTGCGACAAACTGGACGAGATGAAGACGACAGCTCACTGCCCCAACATTTTACATCCAGTTTGTCCACATTTTACAATTTTATTCTGAAACTATCATTTCCTATAATGCAGAATTTGCCTATGGAAATGTTACCACAAACTAACTTTATTGTACAGAAAACAGTTTATCCATATTCTGTGTAATGCACAAGTGTTAGCATGCAGTAACACCTCAATTCAGAGGCCACAAGTGGTGCAGTGTGTACAAACCATGCCTTCCTTTATTAAAGAACATTTTGTGTCTTTTACACATTTCATCCATGATCACTTCTTCAGGGGCAAATTCATTAGTTGGATCAAGTGCAAATTATCCTGCTTCAGTGCTTTGTTTTATGCCAATCATGCATTTGTCAAAAACTCTTACATTTTGTGAAAATTAACTTAAAATAACCCTGCAAATGGTAATGTTTTAGAAAAAATATATTTGCTTGACAATAGAATGAAGAGCCTCTGTGGCTGCAATGAGAATGAGTCATATTGTATTTGTTCTGTTTTAAATGCTACAATCTCTTGTGAATTTGTCCCTGACTCTTCAGATTTACATACTTTTTTAGTTGTTAAGAACAGATTTTCCTTCAGATTAACATTTTCCAGAGTTTAAACTCATGAAGCCTTATCTATAAATGCCTGTTTTATTCTCTAGCTGAATCATCAGAAAATCAATGTAACCCAGACCAGTTGGGTACAAGTTCAGCGTTGCCTTTATTTTCTATCTAAAGGGGATTTGCAACGGTAATTAAAAAATACAAACATCTGAAAAGGACCCATGGACTGTCCTGCATGTCTAAAAACATGTACATATCCGCATCTTTATTCTCAGAAATGATTTCAATTTGCCTTTATACCTCTTTTGTGAAGAAAAAAAAGGCTGTACGGTTGATAACTGGCTGCAGGACACACACAGGACAGGCGTGGTAGCACTTCACTTCCTGTTTGAATGAGACATCTCATCTAACAAAATAGTACATTTACCAGTGATGATGCAAAAACCTGTTAACGTGTTAAGTAACTCCAACAAGGTGTCTTAGAAGATAATCAAATCATTGAGATTGTAACCGTATCTTTGTGTCCTTACTAATAAGATTGTATGTTTTTGTCATGTAAATGTGTACAGAAAACTTAAAGAGGCCTTCTAAATGTGGCTACATATTTTCATATCTAATGATTACGACTTGGGTAATAAAGGAAGTGGAATTATTTAAATAGTAATGTCAATGTTAGTATGGCATGCTGTGTAAAATCTCTGAGGTATAGAAAAATCAAAGTGTGAAAGCATCATTATTCTCCTCCTATCACATTGTCGGAGTTGTCTTCCACCTTCAGCGGGCAGCTGGTCAGAATCAAAGGCTATTCTTTTCTTATATTCTTCAAATTTCGCATTGTCTTGAACCGCTGCACTGTGCTCCTCAGTCCTCAGCAGAGAGGCATTAAAAGCACACGCTGCTTGTTGTGACGTGCTCAGACTCGCACACGGATGCGCTTGGAGGGATGTTTGTCAGAGAAAGTGCTTTAAAGACCTATACAGCATCCATCAGCAGGCCTAGGCGAAATCTGAAACTCGGCATGAAGTACTGGTAGATAACTGAAGTTTGCTTTATCTCTGGTTTTGCACCTGATTGAAACCTGGTTTGAAGCTTTGTGTGGCTGACATATAGGAACATAAATAATGGATGAAGCACATTAATGTAGCAGTCAGTGTTTTCCTGCTCTCTTTTGTTTGCTGTTGAGATTAGTTTCTCACTGCAGTGAAACTTGTGCTGACAAGCCTGTACAGCATTGATAAACTGTATGCAGGTATTTTCGTACACCACAGAAGCATGTGTTTGTTTCACTGGCAGTTCAATAATTTTGTTCGCGTATTTCTTCAGCTCTGCATGATTGTGCTGATAGACAGGACGAATGGAAAGAGATCTGCTCCATCTGCAGTATACCAGAGTTTATTCACTTCAGCTTCAGCCATAGCAAAGCCCGCATTGTACCTGCAACATTGTGCTCCATTAAGTATCACATGAAGTATGAATGTATGATTATATGAAATGTGGCCAATGCACGCACACAAACACACACACACATACCACACACATACATGTGCACACGTAATATGTAGAAATCAGAGTAATATGGCACATGAGGGAGTGTAAATATGTAATATAAAAAATGGTCTGCAAGACTGTTGCTTGCAGTTGGAGTTTTTTTTTTGTCAAAAGCACAGAGTGGAGCATTACTGAGCACAGAAAGTTTCACACATATGATCATTACGCTGCCATTTGTAAGGATCATAATGCCTTATGTTAGATGCAAAGTTGTGCCTCATTGTCTTTTTTTTTTTGTCTGGCATTTTTTGTGACATTTAATGTAACCGTGGTTTTCCCATTAGTCCTATTCTCTGTGATGGGAGAGCTGTTTATTACACAGAAGTCAGTTACTGCGAAAATACTTAATAAGTGTGACACAGTGCTTTAACTTAATATTCACAGGAATGGATTCATAGGTGGAGATGCACAACATGCAGCAGATATGGTTTGTTGCTTCAATTTGCAGTGCTGTTACAATGACAATATTAAAATGAAAATAGAGATACTATACACTGCTGTGACTTCGGTATTATGCAATATTTAATAAACACTTTAAAAGACTTGGCGTGTCGTTTGTTTTTGGTTTCTGCCTAATATGTGATTGTTAATTGAGTGAATTTCTTTGACAACTGTAGGGAAGGTTTAATGCAAGTGAGCAAATGGTGTAGTTTGTGTAATCCTAAATGAGACTGCAGGTGAACTTCAGGTTGAGCTGCTAATTTGTACTGAACCACCAGCATTCTGAGGCACTGGAGGAGAACTAATATAGTCTATTGTTGGAACACCTACGGAAATACAGCCTCCTATTATGCTGACAGATGTGTTTTTACAGATGAAACAGGAGTAGAAGGTGATTATTTACTTCCTCATCGCTTCACTTCAAAACAAACACTTCCAGAGACAGAATTAGAAGCCTGTTAGGTTTTTGTAAAGTTTACTCGGAGAGGGGTGGCCAAATCTTTCTGTCCGCTTTCAACATAGATCCTCAAACAGGAATTCAAGCTTTGGGAGCGGCACATTCCACATCCAGGGATTTAGCTATTCCATAAATGGTCAGCTTGCATGTAAGAGTGACGCACCAACAGGCCCATCTTTAAAGCAAACACCGCGGAGAGCGGGGGAAAGGAGGAGCCCTCACTCTGCGAAACTTTCAGAAGTTTTTCCATCGTGACAGGGAGATCACAAAACAGAAGACCTTCATTATTAAAATAAATGACGTCTGTTATATTCACTTACAGCTTTATCTTGACAATGCCAGCATTGATAAACAACTTAAAATAAAGACTTTCTTTAGATATTTTGGCTTCTAGGTTTAGCTTTGAGCTCATCATCTTCTTGCCACTACTTGCCTAATGGATGCACGCATGTTATTACTATTATATTAATTATACTCGTTCTTATATCTAAATAACTGCAATAAGTGTATTCTGACGAGAATACCAGTATACTTGTGGATGAATCCTCCTACTAAACTGCCCTTTCAAATCTGAACAAATAAAACATAAAATAATATATCTAATTTATTTAGTTTATTCATTGCGCTAAATGGACTGTTCCTTGTGCAGTTCATTGAATAAATCTTTGACATAAGCCATGACTGGGAGGGCGTCCTCTCCGACGCGCCAGAGTGACACGTCTTGCGTATAGAGGATCTTTGTCCCGGCCCTTATCGGCGGTGGGACTGATCCGGAGGTCCTCCCCTCCTGCAAGGCGGCCCGACCTCCCTTAAACTTCTGCACTTGTCATCCGCGTTGAGACGGGAGCTGGCGCCTTGTGTCACATCCCCAGAAGAGAGCGGCCACCTTGACTTTGTTCATAAAGCGACCCAGAGCCGACGACAGCGATGCCTGTGCGGGCGGTGATGCAGGGTCCCGGACCCTGGGGCTTCAGGCTCGTCGGAGGGAAAGACTTCGAGCAGCCGCTGACTATTTCCAAGGTAATTATCAAAACTCCGCCATTCACCAGGTTACATGCGTTTTGACCACCCCTCGGACTGTCCTGAGCTTACTTTCACTTTTTCCAGCTCACCGAGTTAGAAAGCTAACAGGTCACCGTTAGCTCGTGTTAGCAGGAGGCTAATCTTTTTTATTGATGTTAAACTCACAACAACTTTACTTTGATTTATATCCTCTCTTTGTGACTGTTATTGCGATAGTTTGTTTTTCACCGCCAACTTCACGTGTTTTCTTCCAGGTGTTAAAGTGGAAAGAAAGATTGTGTTCTTGAAAGTGTAAAACACAGATGTCAATAAAAAATGATGGAGGTATTAAATATATGCTGACATCGGCTTTCGTAGACCGTAATCTCATCCACTATATCCAGTTATGTAATTGATATTGCATAGAATGGATAACTCGTTTTAGGTTGTTTTGTTCATAGTTGGTGCCTGTTTGAAGCTTTAAGGTGGAAAATTGTCCAGATCTGCGTTTGGCAGCAGATCCCGTGTGTTTGTTCCTGTTTGCCACTGTGGTCAGATCAAACCCCCCCCCCCTCCATGGAAAAGTGACGAGGAATTCCTGAACTGTGCCAGAGACTGCCTTTATCGTTGTGATGAAAGCGTTTGGCCTCCAGGAATCTGTTAACCTGAGCCGCTGATTGAAAAGCCTCTCAGCCGGCGCTGATGTGTGCTGTCAATAATAAGACCATGTGGCCAAGGTCACTCGATGGGACGCTTAAACGATGCCCAACGGGGCTCAAGTCTGATGGGTTTTCCATCTGCTTGGAAGTCAGAGTTTTTTTTTTTTTTTTTCCATGTTTCTGGTGTGGAAGTTAAAAATAATTCTGTTGTGTTTTATAGGTCGCCCCTGGGAGCAAAGCTGCTCAGGCCAACCTGTGTATGGGAGACATGATTCTGGCAATCGATGGAGAGTCCACAGAGCATATGACTCACTTGGAAGCACAGAACAAAATCAAGGGGTGCATTGATGAGATGGTCCTCTCCATAGACAGGTAGGCTGCAGCAACATGTCGGTCTGAGGTGCATCACCGCAGCCATAAAGGTGGCTGACTGATGGGACAGCTCACCCACGGCGCCAGGTGTTCAGGAAGTGGAGTCATTGGTGGTTTTAAAGGGAATCTGTCATTTGTCTCGTGAAATGTTTTATATGTGTTTATAAGGTGAGCTGTGCTGTAAGTCTGTCATCTCAGACTGTGACATCATTTCCCTGGTAGCGCAAGGGCTTCTGCTGCAGGGATGTAGAAATCAAGTAGATGGCCGCCAAGCTATTGCACATGTTTGCGCAAATGAAAAGGAGTTGTGGGTGGGTGGGGTGACGTGTCGCGGAGATCTAGGTAAAAGTCCATAGGAGTTAATCTAGGCTTCATGCACATGAGGTGTGTGGTTGTCATCAGCTTTTAAGTGTTTCCTCTGTTTTACAGGTCAGAAATTAAATTGTGGTCACCGCTTTCATCTGAAGGAGGAAAGACCAATCCGTATAAGATGAACCTTGAATCAGAACCAAAGGTTTGTGTGATTTCTGCCACAGAGTTTGAACAGTGGGAAATCCCATTTACAGAAAACCTTACAGTCTCTGAAAGGGCTGCATACACACTTCCCATTACACCCACTAAAGACTAACTGCTAACTGCCAATGATGAAGTCATTGTTTACTTCTCAACAGGAGGTTTCCTAGGAGACCGTAGTTTATCAGCCAGGCTCTGACACAGCCTTCAGTTCCTGCCCACTGAGTGGAAAGTTGAGGCCAAAGTGTGACTTCATGTAGGAAATGGTTTGACGTGTCTCGAGCTCTTTGTGTTTCACACATGTGCACATTTTCCTCACATAGACTATAACACATGTTGAGCACTCATCTGGAGTCTGTCACTTAAATGCCTCCTGGATTTTTGGGCCATTACGTCATTGGTCAGATTCCCTAATGCCGGGTTCTTGCACACCGAGACACTGGAATTATGTGCAACGGAAACGGCAGATAATTAATGCCTGAGATATTTTTGGAGGCATTTCCGTGTTGGCAGTGTGAAGCATGAGCTACATTTAGTGGTATTCTTGTGAACTGGTTGCACGTCAGTGATGTCTTTTACTGTAAAGTCACGTCCATGTTCCGTTAAAATAAACCGCTACAAATCTGTGTTATATGATTTTAAGGTTTTCAGTTGCGAGTTGCTCTTCTCTTTTTTTTTTTTGCCTTCAGCATTGTTACCTTGTACAGTTGTGATGTCAGCTGCATGTTTGTACTTCTTTATGAAAAAAGAAATTATACAGTTCACCAGAACCCTTAAAAGTTTGGCCAGGTTTGCTCCGTTCTGTTGCACCTTTCTGATGGCATGAACATTTCACGCATTCCAAAACCCGTCCTACTTTCCCATGTAACTCACAATGGTTTTCATTTTCACTGTTAACAGGAAGTGAAACACATCGGCTCGAGCCACAACAGGAGCGCACTTCCGTTTGGCTCCAAAGTTGTAACTAACCAGTACAACAATCCTGCTGGTCTGTACTCCTCAGACAACATCAAGGACTTCAACTCTGCCGTGGACGAAGTGAAAACCATGGCGACGGCTAACGAGGCCAACACTAAGTAAGATAATCCTAATATAAATCCCCGATAATCCCGTCTCACTTCAAATGAGATCCCATTTGTTGTCATTCTTTGGAATGATCAGAGCATTATCGACATGCTTTGAAGAACATGTTGAAACATAGCTGCAGTCTGAGTCAGTGTGGAGCTTTGATATCTCTCTGGGCTGTTACCTGATAGCTCTCTGAGTCAATGCTGGGTTACATTTCTTTTAAACAAACCATTTCCCCTCATTTTGCATATTCATTTCCCCCAAAGAGAATTCTATTATGATGCAGTTTTCTGGATGATCAGCCTGAAGAACAGCTGAATCAAGTCCAAACTTGCAGACTACTGACGTCATCTTTTTCATGCATCATCTTTATTTAGACTAGATAGATTCAGGGTTTCAGATACTTTACAATTTTATTCCCTCCAAGTTGTGTTTCTCATCACCAGAATAGATTGATGGTTTAAAAAAACCCTAAATTATTCAACATTTAATTCTGGAAACATAAAACATAATAAATGAATAAACCATTGAGAACCAGTCGACCACAGAGGGGAGTTCTCTGAGCATAATCCTCCACAGTACATAAACCTTTACAGTAAATTGGTGAACAGGCTTTTAATGTCTCCTCTTGTTTATCAGAGCTCCATCAGAAGCCCCGCAGATGGGGCAGAGGCCTCCTGTCGCAGTAGATTCAGAGGTTTACAAGATGCTGCAGGAGAACCAAGAGTCTGATGAGCCGCCTCGTCAGTCAGCTTCATTCAGGGTGCTTCAGGAGATTCTCGAGACAGGTACAGGTTCTTTAAATCCTTTTTGTGGCTCTGAAATGTTGTTTCAGTGTGCTGAAATAAACGTTTGTGTGTTTTGTAGGTGACTCTGACAAGCCATCAGGATTCCGAAGTGTGAAAGCTCCCTCAACAAAGATTGGGTCATCTGTGGGGAATGCACAGAAGCTGCCCGTTTGTGACAAGTGTGGATCTGGGATTGTGTAAGTAGTTTTTACAGATGGTGTTTATGTTTTCAGCCTGGTGGATCACAGCCATTCATGACTTCAGTTAGTGAAAACTGCTGTGACTTTATCCATATGTAGATAACGCTGGTTCCTCAGGCAGAATGGCTTTGTTTGATGTTTGTCTCCACCTACCGGTGTGTCTACAGACTGTCAGAGACCGTTTCTTTAAATTAAAATGATCATCTTCCCTGACACAAACATTTTGATAGTATGACTATTAGTTTTACTTTATTGTTTATTTGGTTAGGTTAATAAATATTAAGGGTCAATTTTAGTTTTGCATTAAGTCGGCGTTCTCTATAGTGAAATATATGTGACTTTGCTAAGTGATGCAATCCCAACGAGGCAAATACAAAGCGAGACCACACTGTCCTGACCTTAAGAGGTCTTCTGGAACACTCCATATTCATTTGGTAGATTCAAATAGACTTCCTACTGCTCTGACAGACAGACAGTCAGACAATGTTTATTAGCAGCTGAACTGTAAACCATGTCTCTACACCAGGCTACATGGAAGGGGTACTATTTTTAGTGAAATTGTTAAGAAATATACATTTCATGATTCATCCAACATAACCTAAAACTCGGGAAAAAAAACACTGCTGACTTGTTAAAACCAAAATGAACTTGTTAAAATCAAAATGAACAGTTGTGCAAATCCCAGTCTATGTGGCTTAGATAAAACAATCGGGCTGCATACATATATACACTATATGTATGTGTGTGTGTATGTATATGTATGTATGTGTGTGTGTGTATATATGCCTCTGCATGGAATGTACCACCGACAAATTGAGGAAGTGGCTGATATCGAGAAGACAAACCAGGGGCTGGCAAAGGCCGGACTGAAAGACAGCACAGAGGCACTAATCATGGCTGCACAAGAACAGGCCCTAAGCACCAGAGCAATAAAGCCCAGGGTCTACCATACCAGGCAAGACCCCAGGTGCAGGCTGTGTGGAGATGCCCCTGAGACAGTCCAGCACATCACAGCAGGGTGCAAGATGTTGGCAGGCAAGGCATACATGGAGTGGCATAACCAGGTGGCTGGCATAGTGTACAGGAACATCTGCACTAAGTATGGACCGGAGGTCCCAGGGTCCAGGTGGGAGACCCCCCAGAAAGGGGTGGAGAACAAGCAGGCCAAGATCCTGTGGGACTTCCACAGTGGTGGTGATAGATGTAGCAATCCCAAGTGATAGCAACATCCAGAAGAAGGAACAGGACAAGCTGGAGAAGTACCAAGGGCTGAAGGAGGAGATAGAGAGAATGTGGGGGGTGAAGTAACAGTGGTCCCAGTAGTGATAGGAACACTAGGGGCAGTAACACCCAAGCTGAGTAGCTGGCTCCAACAGATACCAGGAACCACATCGGAGATCTCTGTCCAGAAGAGCGCAGTCCTAGGAACAGCTAAGATCCTGCACAGGACCCTCAGACTCCCAGACCTCTGGTAGAGGACCCGAGTCTGAAGGAAGGAGCCACCGCCCAGGAGGGCGAGGAAAAGATTTTGTTAAAAAATTTTTTTATATACCATGTTCTCATTTAGTAGTTTTTATTTTTTTAAAAAAGCTGTCTTAACTTGTCATCCTGGCATCACGTCCTGTTTTTCTTCACTGTCATTTTCACACAGAACAAGGAAGTTTGAAATCAAGCTTCTGTGTTAGCCTCTTTTAAATTCTTCCTGTTAAACTTGAACTGGTTTCTATGTGTGTTCCTCAGGGGAGCCATGGTCAAGCTGAGGGACAAGTTCCGCCACCCTGAGTGCTACACCTGTACAGACTGTGACGTCAACCTAAAACAAAAGGGACATTTCTTTGTCGAGGACAAGATTTATTGTGAGAAGCATGCACGGGAGCGCGTAGTTCCTCCAGAAGGCTATGACGTGGTCACCGTCTTCCCCAAGTAGATCGTCCACTGCTGGGCGCCCCTTCAGACTGCACGCCACCAAAGGACGCCGCTGCGTAATCCAAGACATACAGCTCATGATAATCCTGTGATTATTAAATGATCTCTCGTCTTCTGCCTTCAAACATTGTAGCAAAGAACCACATCTCTCGAACTGTTTCTATTTTAATGGTAGCATCAGTGTTTATGGTATATTTGTTTTTGTATGTCTTACTTATGTCATTTTTAAAACCTTGAAAAGCCACTCTTCATCCTGGGACACGTTTCCTAGTTTTGATTTGTTGATTGAGTACACCTAATGTCCAAAACGGTTCCTACACAACTTGGTATCATGAAATAAATAACTCTATCTTTAAGTGTTGTACTTGGGTTTTGATTGTGCTTCAAATGATTGTAACATTGCAAACATAACTATTCAAACAACATTTACCCCCAAAATGCAGTTTTCCTTGTGTTCACAATTCAAGTGCTTTTGAAAATTGAGCCTCACAGTTAATTTTTACATTGATCTAAAACGCCGCGGCACTCCTGCGTGATAACATTTGATCCAATCCAAGTGTTCAACCAGTGATACCGCAGCACAAAACTGAGGTTTCAAGTGCAAGAATTCACGGGAAGATACAGCATTAGTCATGCCAAGTGTTTGTGATATGATTTTCGCCACCGAGCGGCTTGAAATAAAAGGTAACGGGGATGAAGCGCATCTGATCTGGTGGGAAACCCTCATAAGCGGAGATCTGGCAGCTTTTCAGGTCAAACTTGTCGTCGGTGCTCGGCGCGGCTGATGCGCTTGTCCACAGCGCAGGCACAACGTTCCCCGGTCCGCTCGGATCACAGCCCGCCGCGTGTTCCTGCTGGTCGGCCATGCGCAGAGTCTCAGTCAAAGCCCAGATGTAGTTGTGGGCAAAGCGCAGAGTTTCGATCTTGGTCAGCTTGGTGTCTTCGGGCAGCACCGGCAGGATGCTCCTCAGCGCGTCCAGAGCGGAATTCAG
The DNA here is from genome assembly GCA_911728415.1 of Lagocephalus sceleratus. Classification (NCBI taxonomy): domain Eukaryota; kingdom Metazoa; phylum Chordata; class Actinopteri; order Tetraodontiformes; family Tetraodontidae; genus Lagocephalus; species Lagocephalus sceleratus. The sequence goes on from CAJVRN010000040.1 coordinate 500,684, forward strand.
GTTGTGCATTCGGTGGCGCTCCCTGTCGTTCGCCTTCATCCTGCGTCGGCCCCGCTGTCCAGATTTCTCCCGTCTGCGTTTGTGCTTAAGGGTTTTCGCTGTGGCTGGAACACCCCGAGGTTTCCGAAGCAGAGGCTCAGGGGTGTCACCTGAGGGGACGGAGAGCCTGTCGCAGGTCAGTGCCGCTCTGCTGGTGCGCAGATCAGCGGGAGCGCAGAGAACTCGAGGAGACATCCTATGGAAACACCAGTTTGAATGTAATCAAATTAAAAGCAGTAACTAAATTAGTTTCATCATTCAACTACTTTTTGTTTTGCTTTCATATAAATTACCTCCCAAAATCGAAATTATAACCTCACTACTACTAGAAATACGCGGCGATAAATCGGATATCCTTACGTGACAGGTGATGCTTGGATGAAGAGGGAGTCCTTTTTCTGGAGCTGGAGGCAGAACACACTGTGCGCAGCTGACAGTGAGGGATAGATGCGCATCCCTGATATTTTATATGGCCTTTATCTTATCTTTTTTGCGAGGTGGAGGCCTGAATCAACAGCGTCTATCATTTGGCCAATCAGCTTCCTGGCAGCCCATCCTTCAATCGACCCCCCTCTATGTCTTATTCTTCTAAGTGCTTTATTTCTTTATGCATTCTTTGTCATTTTCAATCCAGTACGCGTGTCTGTTCTTGTACCATGTGTGCCAAGATTAACAATCCCAGTCAGGCTGTGGCAGTTGAAACTATTATCAACCTCTTTTCAAAAGTTTGCATATATTAGAAAAGAGGAGTAGTATCGATTCTGAGCTTCTTCCTTGATAATTTGATTGGCTCTCTTTTGATTGCAGCATCTTTTCAGTGAATAAATGTAGCTTTTGCTGTATGATCTGTGAGACCAGAAGATGAATTAAAGAATGAAATTAACATTAACTGTACATATATATCCAATATATTAAAGTGCCGAAATATTCGAGATTCTATGTTGACGAGAAAACGTCGTGGTGGTCTTATGAATGCACTCGGAACGGCAGAAACCGCTCCCAGCCGCTTCTAGCACCAATTAAAATTGGTTACCTCTGGCATTTTTGCGCACAAAACCCTAGAATCTAAGCTTAATGTTGCATATGTCGACATTTTCCAATGTTTCAGGATATTTTACCTTGTTTTTTAAAAGCTCTATCTTTGGCAACAAACGTAATGCCACATTTTACGCACTAAGAACTTGGGACACATTGTCACAGTAAACTACGACTGTATTAATTTACCAAATTTACTTAAATCGCATGTTCAACTACATCACGTGTCTTACCCCCAGAGCTAAAATTAATGGTGCATCAGTGCTTTTTTATGAATAATAGTCATTTTTATTAAATATGTCGTTGCGTGTTTTTCCATTGTGCGCAATATGTTTTGATTGTAACCTATCGAAATAGTGTGGCTACTTCAGTGTTCCCCAAAGCAACCTTAATATTTTTAGTCATTATTTGGTTGCAGAAAGTACTACAAATGAAATTTAACAAATAACAGAAATGTATACCAAAGTGTCCTTAATGCGTTATTGCGCCAAACTCCGGTTCCGCCCAGACAATTACGCATGGATCCACCGAACAAAGGACGTTTGAGATTCTGAAAATTGTTGTGTAAACCGATAGTACAAAGGTTCCTCTTGTGTGTTACAACTGTAAAAATACTGTTCCTCTCCTAATGTGAGCCCCAATGTGTGCGCTATGACAGCTCCTCAAACAACGCCAATATCGCCACACGTCAATGGCGCATTCCATTTTTAGAATGGAACTGTCCTTTTCAAAAAAGTTAAAGATTAGTAAACTGTGTCAACATCATGCGGACACGTCTGGGCTCTGGTGAGGCACAGGGGAGCGTGGCAGACCTCAAATACGATTTACAATTGCCAACAAAGCAGCACGAAAAACTCTCCTTAACTTTCTGTCTAAATATGTGTTTTGGGAACATCTGATAACCATATGCTTTCAATAAACTAGACAAATACACCAGAGAGATACGAGATGGTGCCCAGCAGTTATAAAAGCTACGAAAAGACTAAAGTAAACGGAATGTTACCACTTTACAAATAACCACTGATGCCAAATCCATATTCAGATATCGCGGACAGGTGTGCGTTTGAGGTTTTCAGTCTCTCTCCGTGATTTTATTTTTTATCAGTGTGCTATATTGTTCTGCTTGTAATGCCAAGTGTAGGCAAACATAAACGCCCAGTTGCTGTGGAAATAACAGATATCGGAGCAGACTTGGTACGAAAAGTGATTTAACAATATTTAACAATGCACTGAGCAAGCTCCAGAGCAGGTGATACCTGCCCGATGCTCCTGATTAATACTTCCTTTACTACTTCACTTTACAGTTTCTTTTGCTTGTTTATTAAACGAAATCTATTTGTTATTATTTTAGCAAACAGAGGTACCAGGTGGGGCTTTATTTTCGCTCCTTAGCTTTTTGTTTGAAGGACGTTTTGTGGGGGGCAATCAAAGTCCAACAACTCGCTGACCAGATTGTTGTCATCCCAAACTAGCAAGCGAAGCCATTCAATGTCCCCCTCCTCTTCTTCCTTCTGGCAAAGAGCTGCCGGGAGGGGAAAAAGAAAAGAGAAACTTCTTTCAAGAAAGGAAAAACATCTTAAAAACATTTAATTGCAACCCGGATACCATATGCACACCTCTTGTGAAACTCCTCAACAATGTGACTGCCTTTTAGAAAGTATGGAGTGCGCCTTTGGGGACGCGTGCGCTTTTGGAGAGGTGTGCGCGTCGTGACCAGAATGACCCCGAAGACACTTTACACGAGAAGTAATTCGCTTTTAATGTGCTTTAGAGTTCCTTTTCATGAGCATTGCATTGTACCTCTCACCTCAGCTTTTGAAGACTGTATACACCATTATAGGCAAGTGGAATAGTCTTGTAGAGGCAGTTCGTCTTTTTGAAATGATTGGAGATTGCAAGCACTAATAGGTTTGCACTGTGTGTCCTGGTCTTATTTTCTAATTCTAAGACAACATCTTTTCCTGACCAGGTTGTGTTCATTGCTCGGTCATTGTGCGCAAAATCTGGAGAGATATGGAATTGAATCTATAAATACATATTTCCGTATAAGGAGACTAATAAAGCGTCGATATATTAAATAATCTAGACATAAAAGTAAACATTCAACTATGTCGTATTTATTTTATAATTCTGTACTGGCAATAAATAAACATATGCTAATATTCACCTATTTATATGGTTATTTGCATATTTAATTGGAAGTGAAATGGGAATAAAAGTAAAACTCAGTTAAAGGTTCGATAGACGCTCTGATGTATTCCAGCAGATAAAATTGCTTTCCGAGAAATTATAATCATCCCAATTTCACATTCACATTAAAGCATCACGTCTTTACTTTGGACGAATTTTGCACATTTCGATCCAGGATCGTTGGCGCACATGACATGAATCGTACCCGTTAAAGACACAGAATGAAAAGTGAACATCAAAATATCACATTTTTGTAGCCCCGCAGTTAAACGTTGAGCTCACGGTCAAATGGTTTGTACCCACATCCATCTGAATTTCCGAGCCTCCTAGTGCAATTATATCTGATACAACACAAAAGTTCAATGATTGTTCAGCTCAAACAAGCTCAAAATGATGATATCCAAGTGGAAACAAGATATTGAAGTTTAACCACGCAAATAAATCAGCTGTTGTAGTTGTTGTCATATTTGTTGTTTTATAACGGCAGTGCCATAGTTAACCACACGGGGACGCTGTTTACGATCCTCAAAAGAAAACAACGTGTAAAAAAAAACAGGAGCAAATGTTGACAAACAGATGATAGATCACTAGAAGTTGAATATATTTAAGATAGTAGGATAACGGTGCCGGTAGAATATTTTTGATTGAAATTGTGATATGTAGAGTGACAGAAAATGTTTGTACATTTTGGTGGAGGGTAACTATGATTGTATAGTGAATTATAAAGGAACATAGAAAAGACGAATGAGAAATAATAAATAACACTTGAACTACTGTTTTTCCTCTCTAACAGATTGTTTCACATTATTGATTGTTTTAGATCTTGAGAACTGATTACATTTGGATATACAACTTCACACGAAAACAAGAGTATTAGGGGGGAGTAAATATTTTAGGAGAAAACTCGGCTGATGTGTTTATTTGGACGCACTAACATCTGCTAACTCATCCTGCGGCGGGGGTCGCGCGACTCCCTGCCTTCTTTCGCAGATTTACAAAACATCCGCCCTGGTGGCGTGGTATCCCTCCGCTGATGCAACGCAGCGCCGTGGGGTATCCCTCCGCTCGCCCATCCGCAGCGCTGCGAGATCTACGCGTGCGTCCTTGGACGCGCCGCTGCGCCGGACTCCGTCTACTTCCTGGATGCGGGTTAGCATGGAGGTGTGAGCGCGGCCGCTGAGGTGACTTTCCCGAGCGGCTCGCAGCGACGCGGGGCTTTTTTTTTTTTTTTTTTTTAAAAACAAACTCCGAGTTCCCCACTAAAAGCATGGATTATTGGGTAAGCGCCGCTTTCCACTCCGGTTTCTTTAAAAGTAGCGCGTACGTTCAGGACAAGTGTCGCTACCAGATGAGCGGAGACGATAAAGGGCTTGTTTATCAACAGTGAGATAAGGATTTTGGAATTATCACACTTTTGTTACTCTGTGCACCAAGTCCACGGCCAACGTGGATGAGAGTGACTGTCCTTATCTTTGCTTTATCGTACAGATTATAAAATGAGCTAAGAGCCGTGTTTAACACTTCCCCCTGAATTTTATCACGAAATCAGCCCCAGAATGTCGGAACAACAGGTGACGCCACCGCCTTCTTATATTTCTTAATTTCTCTTCAGTCACATTGTGATATTTGTTGTCAAAAGCCTGGTTGTGCGGTTCTTTAACTCCGTTCTATTGTTTATTGTTTAGATCTGGGTTTATAATTGGAGATCCTGTCCAGAATGAAAGTGCAGGAAGTTAAAACAAAGCGTTACTAATGTGACCAACAGAGGGGGGGGTGTCTTTATGGGACAGACTGGTGTGATGGTGGGCAGCGAGAGATGTGACTTGTGAAACTGCAGTCAGAGTGAAAATAAGAGACTGAAAGAAGAAGTTTGCATTCCTCGTGGTGATGGTGTCCTCACTCTTGTCTCCGTCCCCTGATGTGTCCTGGAGCTGCTGGGCGCCTCACACCCAGTACGCTTCCACAAGAAAACATGAGAACACGACCTCCCTTTTGAGACAATAGAAGCTCCGCCTAACAGAAAAGCCAAATGTTGTGTGAACAAGGGAGCAAAGGAATGGGCGTCCCTCGATCAGCAGCCAGTTAGACAATGCTGTTACTGAGGGTCTTTGTGTGAACCCTGTAGTAAGTTTTCCTGAGGCAAATATAGCTCGGACTGGCTTGGCACAGAACGCTGAAAACATGTTGGATAACAGACCAAGACATGAGCCTTTAAAAGTGGCCCATTCCGCCCATATTCGATTATACGCTTTACTCTCTCCTTAGTGGCAGGTGCATGCGAGTGGTTGGCTTTTGGCTGCGCTTTGTCTTTATCCTGTCCCAAAAATTAAAATAAAACATGCTGATGTCTTATTTTTCTGTCGTTTGCAGCATGTGCAACCTGTGTTGCCAGTCTTGAATAACCTGTATGAGTGCATGTTACCTGGACGTGCAAGTATGACAGCTGCTGTCTGCCACAGTCAAACTGAAATAACTTGTATGTTCTGAATTTTAGGCCAATATAATATTGCGCATCCCTTCTACCTTACCAGTGTAGAACTCTATTGTGTTACCCTACATGAGGCATTGTGGGATTACCGGTACTTACGGTGTAGTTTTCAGAAACATAAGCTATTCTCCGTGTAATTGGTGATGGATAAGCCAGCTATCAGATTGCCTCATATGTCTTTTGTGTTGTAAGAACCATTGAAGAGAGATAATAGAGAGATATTTGTTCAGCACTTGTGAACTTGCACATTCAAGCCAGTTTTGAGATATTGTCTGTAGCTCTCTGTGGTCACCAGCCATGGTTTTTTTTTTTTTTTTTTTTAGATCGATTGCAAAACACCCTGCTTGTTTTGCTAGATGAGTTTTGGGTGTTGGGAGGAGTCTTCTGATAGCTCTTGTCAGCTTAGACAGTTTCTCTCACACCTGAAGAATAAAGCAACGCGTCATCTGAATAACTACAGACAGTGCTGGTGTGTGTGTGTGTGTGTGCGCGCGCGTGTGTGAAGAGTGTTCCGAGCTCTGACAATGTCTGCTATTGTAAGTACTTCAGAATGTGCTTTTTGAGGCTTCTAAAATGTTCTTTTCCTTGATGGTTGGTTTTAAGTTTTTGTTTGCTCTCCCATATGTAGCAGCATCAGTTGTCATTCAAATTTAACACCAATGTAAAGAAGAAATGATTGAATGAATCATCTCTTCCGTGTTAAGTTTTTTTTATTTAAAAAGGTTCTGTAACATATTATTTTGCCACATAGATGTATCTTAATCATCTTGTATTTTACTTTTGCCACAGTAATGAGGGAGAATTAAATGTCTTAAAATACCTTAAATTTGTCCTTTACATTTTTCAGATGCCCTTCAAAATGTTGTCATTGGGCAGATTTACCATATATATCATGATTGTTGGACTAAACATTTTCTGTGACACTCCAACACCAAGAACCGAGTGACACTCGTCTGTGAGCTCCAGGCCTATTAAAATGTGTGTGCCTGTGTGTCCAGAGTGCCTTGGAGGTGTATACGGAGATGGTCCTCCTGTACTTGGAGGAGGGCAGGCGTCAGGTCAACACACACTGTGCGGACCTGGAGCCGCTGCAGATCATTGGAGCAACCGTCATCACCACACTGGGAGCTGTCTGGATTAAAGGATTCCTCTTCCAGAAAGAAAGTGAGCAACTGTCTGAATCACTAATGCACCAAACTGGCCTCTAAAGCTATTAAATCCTAAAACACGTTGTCGTTGTGTAATCATGGCTCATTTCTGCTCTTTTAAAGTTTAACCTTGGTAAATGTGTATGTGCTTTGACCACAGCATCTGCTTTCTATTGGTCAATAGGTCTCACATCCCGGATCAAGAAGCAATGTTTTAGGATCTTCAGAAAAATACCCTTCATTGGGGGGGCAGTAAGTATCAGTGCTGACTCTCCTCTTTCCTTTTTTTACAGCAGATATGCGCTGACTTTCTTGTCTGACTCTTATGAGTCATTCTTGGATGACTGAGTACAAGCACGAACGAAGGCGGGAGGCAGACCTTTGGCACACTTAACAACATATTCACTGTTGATAACAGTGGGTTACTTCTGGTCACAGCAGCTCGCTCTGAGGATTGAGGAGGAATCTTTGCGAAGACCTGACAGAACAATGTCACTCTTGTGCTCTGAAACATTTCAAGGCTTTAGCAACGTCTGAGTCAGCAGTGTGTCAGATAGCTCTGACAAAGTTGACTCGTGGCCACGAAGTACATGAGAAACAACACAGCTGCGGCGGCCCAAAAAAAAAAGAAGAAAGAATTAAGCCCCAAAATCCCTTCAAACACAGACATATAAATACTGCCTGTCACTATTCTGGGGAATGAGTTTTCAAATTCCTCGACTTCAAAGACAACACTGAGAGAAGTCAATCAGCATGAAGGAAAAATGTGATTTTGTCCTATCTGTGTATAACTTGGTTATTTATTAAATTAAGTTAATTCTATCATTTATTGAATGAAAATTCTTGGTGTGTGTTAAAGTAACTATGTGCAATTCATACATTTTTCACAGTTTACATCAATATTTATTTTAAATATGATATAAATATGTCCTGTTGTTTCACATTCAACCTGGCCTTTCTTCAAAGTATTTCTGCCTTGATGTTTTGTAGCCCATTTCCAGTAGTTTCATTGGAAAATGGGTTGGGTTCAGTTTTAAAATGAGAACTTTGAAACCTCTTGAGGTTAACATCTTCTGTAGAACTTAAAAGTTTTCCTCTTCTGACATTTAAGAAAGTGTTAGGTCAGCTGCTAAGATCTGCTCAATTCAGCATTTTCAAAGTGTTAAAGACATTTTTTTTCTTTTTCTAGATTCAGAGTCAACTCAACAAGGCTTTGGATGACATGTCTACCAGTCTGTGCACTCTTAAAGAAGGGATGAGTTACACTAAACAGTTACCCTCCAAAGGTCTCTCTCAGAGCCAAGTGCTGGACAAAATCAGAGAGTATGAGACTCTGAGTAAGTCCTGGTATTCTCTTCTTCATCATATGTAACAGTAAAGGACATTTTGTATTGTTTTAGTTAGTTTTTTTGTCTCTAATGTCACCGTGTGACATTCGCTGCAGATGAGGTGCAGTGGGAGACGGGATGCGTTTCAGGGGCAGTGTACTGGGGTGACAAGTCTCTAACTGATCTTCTGGTGAAGGTTTGTATCATTTTAGCACATTCCAACACCAACACATAGATCAATAAAAGTAACCTGAAGAAAACTTTCCTAAAATGTCTAATTCTAGCGTTCTGTGGTTTTTTTTGGGTTTTTTTTAAACTTATCCTAATATTTCTCTCAGGTTTATGGAGATTTTGCATGGAGCAATCCACTTCACCCAGACATTTTCCCTGGTGTGAGAAAGATGGAGGCGGAGGTCGTGAGGATGACATGCGCACTCTTTCATGGTGGACCGAAGTCATGTGGAACAGTACGTCTCGCAAACATCAGCTCAAATGCCACGTAAGCAAAAAGGGAGATCACACGATGCACTGACTAATTTACTTCTATCCACATTCTGCCTCTTTACCAGGTTACTTCAGGAGGAACTGAAAGCATTCTGATGGCCTGCAAAGCTTACAGAGACATTGCGTATGAACGTGGCATCAAATATCCTGAAATGTAAGAGGAGATTTAATGAACTTGTTTGTGCAGTTTGGGATTGAAAGTGTAAATCAGATTTAAAAAAAAAAAAACAGGTATCCATCCATATTACATGCTTGAATACATCCTTTGAAAGAGTTCTAGTGTTTCTGTGTTGTACATAGCTTTTCTCTACACTTGTGTCTCTCCTGCGTTATGTCTGATCTCGCCTTCCTCATCTACGTCCTGCAGCCTCGCGCCGGTCAGCGTCCACGCAGCCTTTGACAAAGCAGCGCATTACTTTGGGATGAAGCTCGTTCACATTCCGCTAGACAAGAAAACGATGAAAGTAGATGTGAAGGTAAGAGCGCAGCCCGGCACTGGTGGGAGCAACCTCGAGTCACAGGCGTTTGACATTCTGATAACAACTGTGCACTATTTCAGGCCATGAAAAGAGCCATCAGCAAGAACACCGCCATGCTGGTGTGCTCGGCACCGCAGTTTCCGCACGGAATCATGGATCCAGTTGAGGAAGTTTCCAAGGTCGGGAGAGTGTTGTTGCTTTTCTTTTTCTTTCTTTTTTTTCCCCCCACTCCTTTGATCTTCAAACTCACTGTTCTTTTTCATTTTCTGCGTGCTCCAGCTGGCTGTTCGCTACAAAATCCCACTGCACGTGGATGCCTGTCTGGGAGGGTTCCTCATTGTCTTCATGGATAAGGCCGGTTTCCCGCTGGCTCCCTTTGACTTTCAGGCTGAAAGGCGTTACAAGCATTTCTGCAGACACCCACAAGGTCAGGAACGACTGAGATGACGTCAAATCTGCCTCCAGGGCTTTTTTATTCCACATTTAATGGCTTAAACCTTCGTGCCTTTTGTTCCTTGTTCTCCAGTACGGGTATGCACCAAAGGGTTCCTCAGTAGTCCTCTACAGTGATAAAAAGTACCGGCACTACCAGTATTTCGTAGCTCCAGACTGGCAGGGGGGAATCTACGCCTCGCCCTCTATCGCAGGGTCCAGGCCCGGAGGAATCATCGCCGCCTGTTGGGCGACCATGATGCACATGGGAGAGAATGGATACATTGATGCCACCAAGAAGATCATCAGCACAGCCCGCAAGATAAAAACAGAGTAAGGCACAGCAAACTCAAGCTGTACAAAGAGTAGCAGCCATTAGACTTGTCTATTATAACTGACCTAAATCTGATTTATGATTATACAAAATGTTTAGATGAAGGTGGAAATTGAAATTGACACATTTCCATTTAAGAAAAAGCTCCACTTGTTTAAACAAAGTTAATCTCTGAGGATCTCCAGGGATGTTGTTTCACATTATTTACATCAGTCTGCTCTGGAACAAGTCTTGTATCTTTTTCAAAATGGATTAATGTGAAGCTTTACATGTGTTGTTTGTTTTTATTGGCAGAATTCGCAAGATAAAAGGCGTGACTGTGCTTGGTGATCCAGAGGTGTCAGTGGTGGCTTTAGGCTCAGATGTTTTTGATATTTTCCGTCTGTCTAATGCCCTGACGTCAAAGGGCTGGAATCTCAACACGCTACAGTTCCCAGCCAGGTACACATCCCTGCTCTTTTACAATGAATGTCTCGGATTATTGGTATGAGTGTTGAAGGGTGAAATAAGATATTCATGTCTTTTCCAGCATCCACATCTGTTGCACAGTTCTGCACACACAGCCTGGTGTTGCTGATCACTTTATCCGTGACGTGAAAGAGCAGGTTGCCATCATCATGAAGAATCCAAAAGAGAGAACCACTGGAATGGTAAGCCAACTCTACCATAGTTCACATTCATTTATACTGTAATGTATGTAGACTGCATCACTGATGTATCTAAATTATAGCGTGTTACGTCGTATACTTCCACATTATAAACACTACCAACACTCTGGTAGACTAGGAAAGCACATATGAAAACGAATTAATCAAATGTCCACAGCAACATGCAATGCCTGCGAGAGTTACACAATTTTTTTTAATATACTCGGACCTCGAAGTAGGTAACTTCCTGTCACCAGGAGGTGGTGCTATAAGTATGACTCAATAATGATGAATAGACCTGTTCCTTGTTTCAATAATGTAGAAAGCTTTCAGAGACAACTTTTATGTGTTCTTTCTTTTTTTATTTTTACATTGCATTGCCAAAGTATCAGATTGGGACTCAGTATTGGAAGATACTCAAATTACAGACTCGGAGGCACAAAAATGTGATTGGGACAGCCCTACTGTCTGTCCGGAGCTACATGTGTGACCTTTATCCTCTCAATCAACAAGGACCGCCCTACATGTTCAGTAGATTTTGATGCAGGTCACTCTGGGAACATGTTTACTGTAGAGCATGTCCAAACTCTTCCACAAAGGGCTGTGTGGCCTGGGTGGTTTGTTCCAACCAAGCAACGGTGGACAAGACTTTAATCGACTGATCTGAATCTTCAGACAGCTGTTTGGTCAAACTGTGTGCGTGATTGGTTGGAGCAAAAACCTGTAGCCACACGCGCCTTTGTGGAATAGTTTGGACACTTCTGCGGTAGAACAATCCACTGAACATTCCAATGTGTCGTTTGTTGAATTGATAATATATCTGTATATATATAATATATATATATATATATATATATATATATATATTATGTATTTAGTGTATTTCATTTGTTTGTGGGTTTGTAAATTGATGTATTGTGCTATTGTTTCAGGGAGCGATCTACGGCATGGCCCAGGCCATCCCTGACAGATCATTAGTGTCAGAGATCTCCCGAGGCTTCTTGGACTGTCTGTACAGTACCGAAGTGGGAAATTCAAACAGCAATCACATGAATGGTAAAGACCACTGAGGTCGGAGCGGTCACCCCTCACTTGTCCACACAGGGAAATATGCCCCCCCCAGAGCTCCACATTAATTACACAACAGTTGCCTTATCACATACGCCGATGTGGAAATCATCTGTCATTGAAGCACAAACTGAGACAGAGAAATACAGACAGACAGACAGAGAAATGTTTTTAAACATGTGGCATTTTCATTCAATTTTATTCTTAGATCTGTAGTGTATATGTTTGTTTTTATGTCTTAAGTTTCCTCTCAACTTCGGCTTGTGTTGCATTGCATATGTGTTCCACTTGTCCCACATTTCAGACTGAAGCTTCTCCACACAGACGGACCACTGAGAGCACGTTAGTAACGCGGTGCTGCCCTCTAGTGTAGCTCAGGATGTACTGCTCTCGCCTAGTGTTGAGTTGCCATTGGTTTCACGATTATTTAAAAGTTCTCAAGAACTCACTTGAACTGTTTTTTTTATGGCACTTAGTATCGTGAGAATTTTTGCTTTATCAGAACAGTTCACCCAAAACTCAAGGATCAGTTTTTAGATAATTGTTTAGCAAAGTCATGGCACATTTTGGTGTAATTTAAGTTGAAGAGATGTAATTTTGGATTAACTGTTGCTTTGTAGTCTGTATCCTTCGTTGATCCTATTGTTGAATGAGTGCACGTTTTTCCAATCACTTTTTGTTTAGCACAATTATTTTTTAATGACAGTGATCGTGTAACCAAGGCATGAATATTTTCAATATGAGTGAAGGGAAGCAGGCACTGTAACATCATATAACAAACTTGATAGTTTTTCATACACTCACTTTCATGTCATCTTTAAGTGAAACAAAGTTAAAGATAACCACAAATGAAAAAAAAAAAAGATATGGTATAACCTGCAGAATGCACTTCCACTCCTTTTTTAAGGAGTAGAACAAACAGATCTCTTTGCACAGATCATGAGTTACTCACAGACTTTTTAGAGATCACTGACTTGAGGTTTTAAATGGTTAAGTGAGTTCATGATTGACAGCCGAGCTCTGCTCCACTTAAACTGTCAGGTGTATTTGCCTGCATGTCTGCATATGTTCCACCTTGTTTCAGTCATTTCTATCTTAATTTCATCTACCTCAGTTTCTACCTGACATGAATGTCATCCATGTAACAGTGCAGCCATGGCATCACAAATAACTATATAATCTCACCTGTAATAAAGGGCTAATCTACCCAAAAATGATGTCAACAAAATTACATGAATTGGGGGTCACTTTCCTATAAATTGCCGCGTGTACTACTGGGCCTGCACAACTATTGAAATGAAAGAAATAACATTCTGGTTTTCCTCATTTAATTCAGTTGTTTTAAATCAGTGCGATATGTCTGGGGTTTTCTGTTCCACTGATCCAGAAATGAAGCGTCATAGATGGGACTATAGGACCTTTGTGTCTTACATGCTCTCGCTTGTCGAAATGTTGCATCTTAAATTGTTCCCATGTTTGTGCAATATAGAACTGTTCTTTTGGGGCTGAAGAAACAGAGTGCTCTAAAGAGATAATCCATCTCTGGAAAGATTAAACTCAGCCTTAGTCTAACTTAACCATTTGTGTGTTCACTGGGTGTAAATGAATCCCTAATGTGTGTGTTTTAGGACCTTTTTTAACCCACATACGTTTGTTTAACTGAATGTATTTAGATTCTTCTTTGTGGGATTTTTATTTTTAAGAGTCAATGTTTGTTCCAGCATTTGTCTGTATCCTGAATACAAGCGCAGACTCCTTTTGCTAATGATTGAATGACCAAGAATTCACTTTGAAATAAAATAATGCTTTTAAATGGACTGCGGAAAGCGATGATAGAGTGTAGAGGATGTGCAAAGCGCTGCATGTTGGTGACAACATGCAGACATAATGTTCACCCCTGTGCCTTCAGAGGTTCAACCACATGACATCATGGATTTTGTCTTCCTCTGGGACTCGGCGTTCTCATAACAGCATCAGCGCCCACTGGGCTTTCAAACACACTTGAAGGTGGACGGTGTTGACAGATCATGGAAGACAGCTGTTTTGCAGTATTTTCCTGATTTTGTCATATGTAATCTAAACATTTCAGGGCTGCACCAGATTTTTGTTAAAGTTCTGATGAGTGTATGTCCAGGGTTATGTTTTTGTTTTTTTAATAATTTTTCTATAAACCCACAGCAAATATCATTAAGCCATTCAGTTGTTCTCCATCTGAACCCTGTCCACTTCAGCATTTTTTTTTCCTTTTAATAAAATCATTTGAGTCTAAAATCACTGGACAGTTTTAATTCACCACAGGAACCACTTGGATGGGAAAGTAACATTTACTTCAGTTAACATCGTAGGACACGTTGTGAATGTTGATTGCAACAACAACCTGAAGAGTTGGTAAGACAGCGTTCTGACTTTAACATGTAAACAGACATAATTTACTAGGACTTTATTAAATTCATGTTAGACGTTCAAGAATCATAGCACATCAACACACAACCCTATTTTAGATGTAAAGCTCACATTCTGAGATTTCACCAGAATGACTAAAGCTCAGCATTTAGTGATATTTGAGCTTCACTGTTGATTGTTTCTCACATCAGTGACACTTGGTCCATAAAGGTAGCCATGGTGATGTCCCGCTGGGACAACCCCCCACAGTCGTGAGTGCTGAGAGTGATCTGGACCTGGAGGAACAGAGGTTAAAGGTAAACGGTCACGTTTGTGTTAACCTAAAGAGCAATGAGACTGTGTCGAAAGCACAGAGGAATTCACTATTACATTATTATAAATATATATTATATATATAATAATGACGTAAAGTTATATCAACTTAAAATTACTTTGGATTTGAAAGATATGTAGTTTGCGATATCCATTATAATTTTAATGTTGCATTAACTAAATACGTTTGGATTTCTAAGCCAGCAACTGTAAAATAATTTGTAATGTATTTGGAAATATGCTTCACCAACACTGTTTCATAGTATCTAATAGTGATAGTAGAGTCATAGTTATAATAATCTTAAAACTTCCTGGATGGTGATGGCAGCAGGAAAAAGGTGGCTCAGTAAAATCACAAACTAGAAAGCACTTGGAGAGCGCAGACCTCCGCCAAGAGCAACAATTCCTGGCATATTATGATTTCCACCATAAATATTAGTGCCACATATCCTTTGACTACATATTTAGATTGCTTGACCATAAAAAAACTACCATTAGCCACTGGAATCATAACAATACATGTGTTAGTTCAGTAGTCATTCACCAAAATCGTATTTTCTGTAATGGCGGTGTTCTTCTTGATCTTGCTCCATATACCATGATCCGTTGACATACAGATGCAAAATTGACTCAGCTACATGACGGCACTTAGAAATTAGATTAGAAATTTCTACCTCTAGTATAAAAGGCACAGTAGGCCAAAATATAAGGGCATCCCCATTTTTTATATAAATTGCAATAAAATCCGTCTTCTGGATCAGATCCGGATCAGCCTTTGGAATATGATAGAGGATCCCATTGTCCATCCTTGAGTCATTTCATGGGGTTTGGTCAATAATTAACAGAGATATTGAGAAACAAATTTTTGGCCCCATTTACCACAATGTTAACGAAAATTTCAAAGTGATCCAGAATCCAGGATTTCTTCCGGATCACCCCCAAAATGAAATCAATTCTTCCTTTTCACATTTCCAACAAATCCTGAAAATTTCATCAAAATCAGTCCATAACTTTTTGAGTTATGTCAACTGACTGACTGACTGACTGACTGACTGACTGACTGACTGACTGACTGATTGACTGACAGACGCCGGCAAAAACATAACCTCCTGGCGTAGGTAACTAGATTTTTATTTCACAATGCACAGGTAGGAGGAGCTTTTTCAGGAAATTAATATTTAATATATATTTTTAAAATGATTTTAACATTGTGGAAACATGTAACACACATGTTGTAAATGTGTGTTTGCATATTTATTAAAACTGCAGGTGGATGTACATCCTGCTCTTTAGATTTACTCCTGGAATATAATTTCTTTTGCATTAGTCAATATCAGTGTTAGTCTATACCTTATTGTAGACATTGAACCACTCGGGGTGATGGTCCATCTTTTCTGCTTGCAGAGCTACTCTGGACATGAAACCAAAAGCCTAAAGGAAAAGACATCGTACACATCACACACTGTGGCCACGTGAGGTCAGTAGGTCACGTGGTTTCAATGTCAGAGAACCTGGTTGAAGTCTTTAAAAATGAATTCTTTGTAAATGGCGTCTCGCCCCACGACCTCCACCCACTGAGCGTTATGTAGCAGGGGGAGCAGATGGGCCCTCTCTTCCTCTGTCAGACTCTGGATTTTACCCGCCTGATGGGAGAGAGCAGAAAAGCAGTGGGCAGCTTCACAAATGCACGCTCTGATTGGTCGTACTGGATCCCATCTGGAAACAATGAGAGGCTGCATTCTTGGCTTAAAAAACTGTCAGTTCAAAGGTATGTGGTGGGGGGAAGGGAAAGGGGTGGAGTTTCTCTTTTTTGATCTTTTGGTTGACATGTGACAAAGTCACATGGATTCCAAGTTAAACTCAACCCATTTAGTCTCGAGGCCAGAGTGCGTTTTCAATCTAAACTGCATTGCTAATAATTCATAGCAGTTACTTTTGATTATAATCTGACTATGTTTTATAACCTCAAAGGTTTTGTCCAGCCTGGAGCACAATGACAGCCGTCGGTATCATAGCAACAGTATAATCTGCTTTATATGTGAAGCAAACAGGCAGCACCCAGACCCACAGGCTTACACATCAATATGCTCAGACACACACACTCACATCCTTGTACTTATATCTCTGTGAGGACCTTCATAGACCGAATGTATTACCCAGCCCCTAACCCTAACCTTAACCATTCCAACCAAGCACCTAAACCTAACCTACACCCCAACCTCAATCTTAACACCATGTCTGTCCCTCAAACAGTCCTTTATAGTTCTGAGAAGAAGCCAAAATGTCCTCAATTCCCAAAAATGTCATTTGCTTTTAAAATGCAGGATGTGGTACTCAGTGTACAAGAACACACAAACACACACTACCTGCAAAATTCTGCACCATGCATCTAAGCTTCACCTGAACATTTGTAGTAAAACATTATCCTGTGAAAGTGACAATGCAACAGGTGTGTGTGTGTGTGTGTGTGTGTGTGTGTGTGTGTCTGTGTCCCTTTAACAGACAAACACGCAAACACACCACAGGGTTTGTGTACTCACCATGTTTGCAGAGTGTCTTCATGCAGAGGTTCCAGGCTGAGCCTCCTGCTGCTCAGAGGAAAACCCAGTGTGGCAGCTGGGGCAGAATCATCTGACACTGGAGTTACAGGTCCCCTGCTTTAGCTGCCCCTGCAGAAGCCTGTGCAGAAATTCTCACCGATGAAGGCGAGCTCAGACATGTAATCATGAGTCATCATTTTTATTACAAGTGGGGGGTCATCTATCATTAGGACTGTACACTCGCTACAGCAATAATGTTTATGTTCTTTAATAATTCAATTTATATTACTCATGCACACATAATAAACATGAAAAGAACCAACAGTTGACTTCTGCGGTTAATGATGTCTAAAGAAGACAGCAGATTCTGAGAGAAGCTCTGATCTAATGCTGGGCAAAGGTCATGTCAAAGGTTAATGAACCACTCCTGGAATATTGGCCTGGTGAAGTCATCTGTTTCAGTGAACGGTCAGGGAAATGAAGTGGTTAATTTAAAGAGAGGGAGAGGACGTGACAAAGGATCACATTTTAACAGTTGGCTGGGTGAGGAAATGAGAAAGGTACTTTAGTTGATGTTGTTATAAAAGAAGGCATGCTGGGATATGAGGCAGGGACATTAGATTAGAGCATGCCTGGAGGTTTAGAGACGTTACTGAGACTTATCAAATGTTTGCAGAGCTCATAAATGAGGAAAATAATGTGATTTGGGAAAAAGCAAACTGTGATTAAGATGGAAATTCACCCACCGAGTGAGAGCTCTTATTACTCTTCTTAATTTTCATACAAAAATATGATTTGAGTAAGTCACTATACATATAATTGTGTATGGTATGATGAATCCTGGATAATTATCACCTAAAATCAAACATATGATGCTGTGGAAGAGGGTTAAGGCCATTGTTTGAAATGTGTGGGAATGTTTTCATGATTTTTCTTTCTACAGAGCAGAGACAGTTTTTTAAAACCAAAGTGTTTTTGTTTTAAACCCAAGCTTTTTGTTTGGCATACATTCTTAATTTCTATTTGCTGTTCAGGACCTAATAAGTATAAAAACTGATGTGATTTGCAGTGTTTTAAGTTATTATATATGTGTGACATTCTGCCTCATATTTAGTAAATAATAGACAGTACGTTTTTAGTTACTGGATACTGCTTCTCTGATTTAACCCTGCCATTTCATCACTTCCCCACTCTCAATTAAAGGAACGGTTTGCACAAAATATTATTTCAAACATCATTTCTCCAAAAAGGACATGAAAATGTTGTCTACACATTTGTTTAAGAATTTGTTTGCCTTGTGACAGCTTGTGGATGCGATCAAAATAAAACTTATTTTAAATAAAAAAAGAAACACTACACACTCTCATTACTCAATGTATACATTTTAACAAGATATTTAATCACTTATTGTTATTATCCTTGTTATTATCTGGCCTTTTTGTGGATCACAATCAGCCGTGCAGTCTGCACTTTGTCCGCTTTTTATTTTGTGTCGTAAAGATGGGCAGTTGACTAAGTTGTTTACAAGAGGTAACATGGCGTCCAGGAGACTGCTCCCCACAAGCCTGACTTTGTTCATCCTCGTAAGCAGCAGCTGTGGAGGTGAGACCTGCTTCCTCCGGGATTCAGTCTCCGTTTAACTTCCTTGTGGCGCCTCACACAGACATTAAAGAGCCCGGCAGTGTTTATGCTGTGATGGCCACGGTTTGGCCTCCGTAATCAACGTGGAAAATGTTGAAGTACACAATCAGTCGTCGCTGTAATCATACACTGACTATAAACATCTATTTGATGATGTTGGGATGTTTTTTTGTTTTTTTTTAGGACCTAACCTAAGAGTGGATCAGGCCACGTTGACAATCCATAACCAGCTATCAGAAGAGGTTCAAGTCTTCTACACTTCAGATTACTGCTATAGGGTAAAGACTACTCCTGCCTCTCCTGCCTATTTTATGTATTTGTGTATTTATTTATTTAAAATACAAAATAAGTTATTTTCATTTCTAAGGTATTCTCACAAGTTCTTTCACAAAAGTACTATAAACTGAGTTCCTCGAAATTGGGAGTTTTACTTGATCATTCACAGGAATTTGGTTATTCCCATCAGATTCTACACATTTTATCACTTCACTACATTTATTTAATTAACTTCTTTCAATGTTTGACTTCTCTTCCCAGTGTGTGTACCAGCGTCTGACCACAGTGAAGCCCAACAACAACAATGCTTCTGTGGTGATCAGCACTAAGTTCACGCTGAACATTCGAGTGGAGTCGCAGGGCGGGAATGAAACCGTCTGCAGGTGACAAATGATTTTCAATCCACGAGCAAAGCTTATGATTTCGCTCCCATTTACGCGTGTTAACCCGGTGCACAGGAATCCTTTGTTTCCGGACATAATGTCATGTGGTGGGATGCAGTGATGGCATCAGCAGTCTGAGGGATTATTTACAGGGCTGGGGGAGTAATCCTGACCTGCCTTCTGGGCCTGAGTGATGCTTCCTTAAACTACCTCGCTGGATATTGATCAGGAGCCTTTTTGGTGTTAATAAGACCTGACGTTCTGATATTGATGAAACGGGTTCATTAAAGCTTTAAAGCCATGTGTCATGTTGCAAACTGTGAGGGTTGCAGTGGGGTTGTTAAATGGAAGGTACAGCCCCATTTTTATAAACAATCAGCACTAATATGACTCCAAGGAAGAGTTCCATTCTGTGTTGGGATCACTTGTGACTTCACATGGCAAACCTCCGGCCTCTGATGCTTTTTCACTTTAAGTGTTCATCTTCCGTTTGATCAGTGGTAAGGTCTCTAACCAGACTATCCAGCTATGGATTTCCTCGTCCCCTTCGAGAAAAAAAAAAATCCCACTCCAACTGATAGCTAGTATGTCATCCCCACAGTGGATCAATGTGAACATATAATGCGCATTTATGGTGCCTGTAATGGGAGCTGGAGGGACAAAGAGACGCATTACCTACCTGCAGGCGCTGGGTGGCGCCCCCGAGCTTCCCGTGTGTCATAAACCTGTCAGCTTGAGGATGGGAAGAGCTTTTTTACTATCAGGTCAAGAGTGAAAGAGCAAAAGTGATGGAAGGAAGAGGGCATTAAATGTATGCTTCTGATGAAATATCACCTATTTTATTAAAAGTATGTGACCCCCCCCCTTTCTCTCTCTCTCTGTCTCCATATATCTTTGTTTTGGATGCAGATGGAGTCAGACGTATGAAGAAAATGGTCACTACGCTGTCTGGATCCAAATGCCAGAGGCCACCACAAACCCCAGCTGCACTCACACTGTTGATCAAACTCCAAACAATACGTACTTGCGTAAGTATTGATGAAGAAAGTGAGTGATTAGTCACTGCAGTCGCAACTGAGGGCGAGCGGGCTGCTTTGGAGACCCACATTGACAGCAGAGGAACATGTGTCCACGCTCAGGCCAAACCTTTGATCCACTCTCTGTTTAATTGAGTCAGTAAAGAGAGAAGAAGAAAAAAAAAATCACTCACCCCCTCTACGTCCTCCCCGTCTGTCTCTCAGGACATGATGCGTATTGATCAGATAAGACACACTGTCTTCAAAAGGGGATAAAAGACAAGCTTTTTTTGTTTGTCTTGAAGGCCTGCATCTGCGCAGAGGATTGTGGGAAATACATTAGGGAGTGTGGAAGGATTAGTACGTAATGGGATTTTGAAAGCGTCACTCTCCATAATGTACACTCTACTTAACAATATTGCAGATTATGTTGTAGATCAGACTTTTAAGGGCAAGTAGCCATTATCCGAGCAGATAGACGGTCAGTGTGACTGCATCCCTCCCAGTATGATGAGCTTCCATTAGCTCCACAGACCGGTGATTACACTAACTCCCCACAGGACTTGCTCAGCTTAAGTACTGGTCTGGTCAGCAGCTGAAGACAGGTTAGAGTTGCTCTATTGGGGAATTTCAAAGTTTACTTCAGCGCCTCACATTGATCGTCTGCAGGGCTTCATGAGATCATCAGCTGCGTGAGGTATTCTTCGAGGACGCCGTGCTCTCCCATGCAGTTGCTACCAGATCTACTCTTTAATTGTGTTAGTACTGTATTCTGCATTGTACCACAAACCACAAGTCACCTGCAGAAGACTTAATTCTCACAAACAATTGCACATATTGACCACCACAAAGTGATTCTTATTTAATTTGGAAAATTTATTGATGTACTGAAGCTAATCTGATTGCCTTTAAAATGCCTGCATTAATTTTGTATCCTGACTATAACTGATAGCGCTTCTGTTGCAATCTATTATCTAGTATTTTTCCCACTTCTTCTTGTTTTTTTTTCTTTTGATAGAGTGACCACTATTTTTTTAGGTTTGATTCAGGATGAAGTGGCTTCTTTTAGTTTGTTTTTCCACTGAAGACAAACACGGTGCTCTCTGCCCTCATATTTCCTGTGCTTTGACGCAAGAAGACTAGTACTGGCATCTCCTGAGTCCTTGTGGTTTTTTTTTTTTATAACCAGTAACATTGCTGTAAAATATGTCTCTGATTAGCTTGAGTTGATGGCTGAGCAGTAATGTGGCATTTCCTCACAATTTTGCGGTAATATGCGGTGTCGTTTATCCTGTTTTATCTACATTAAACAAGATAAAGCTTGGGTTCCATCCGCAATGAATCTATATGTTTTACATTCATTCATGATTCAGGACATGCTTTCTTTATTTGGTTGTTGTGTTTGTACTTCTGTTGTACTGAAAACCTCATCTTGACCCCGCACCACCGATGATGCCCCTGCAGCACTTCCCCTCGCAGATTTCTCGGCACAGCCTCTTGTATTTTGTCTTTTCAAGTGGCTGCAGGCTTAAATTACCCAGCATGACTGAGATAAATTAAGGGATCAGCTGAGTCTTTTCCATTTGGTTGTTGTTTGACACTTGAGGGATACCCTTGGACACTGGTTCAGTGACAGAGAGCCACAGGGGAGTCCAGGAGGCAGACAATTGGATGTTTGGTCCTGTTGGCCACCTATTGTGAAGGACATTGTAACATCCATGATGTTATATGTTGATATGTTGATGATTCCCTAATATTTTCTTACTTTCCAGCTCTTCTGGCAGCTGTTCTGTCACTGGCTTTAATTGCTGTCTCATTTGTTGTGGTACCCATCATCTATAGGTACATATATGCATTTTAAATCATAACATAAAACTTCCATCCTGCACTGATGAGACCATCTAAACTTGGCTCCTCAAACCTATTGTCCCATTTGCAGGAAGCACTGCACATCAAAATTTATGGGGACCATTTGCTGCCAAGCCCCACGGTACTCTCTGGATAATGTAAGTAAAATTCTGCCACCGATGAATTCATTATATTCATATTTTGAAAAATGGAATGGCACCAAGATGTGACCGATCAAATTCAATTCAGTCCTAAACCGATCAAAACATCTCTCTCGAATTAATGCATCAAAGCAGTGGTCTCACTCATCAAACAATCTTGAGAATACACTGAAGCTGTATATCGCACGTCGAATTAATTCCTTTACTTGATTGTCTGATTTTTTAAAGCAAACATCAGTGTTGCCTTGAACTAGCAGTTGCAGCAGTATTCTTATTATTATTTTTATTATTTTATTTTTGCCAACTACAGATCCAGACATGCATACCAAACTTGTTCTGAGGCTCCAGTCATCAAGCCAGTTGGGAGACATTAATACAATGATTGATACAAATGTTAGCAGAGCCAGTTGTGCTGCAGACTTACACAGTAACAGAGCTTTGCAACATCCAATCATGTTGCCTATTGGCAGGAACTCCTGTGTGTTCTTAGTGTGCCTCAATGACTCCTTTTGTTCCTTCAAGTAAGTAAGTCTCTGTCTTCCACATGCTGTATAGACGGCATGCAGATCCATCATAACGTATTAGTGCTGGTGTCTTCCTGCTCTGGCTCTTTAAACTGCTGCACCGGGGCCAGGGAGTCAGACTAATCCAACTGGGGGGGCAACAGGCCAGAGTCATCTCAGTGCTGCCTTCACAGAGTGACGGAAAAGGAGGCGCCGCAAGCACAGCAGAGAGGACAACCCAGGACATGTTGTTCCACATCCCCATCAGGAATAATGATCTATCTATCTATCTATCTATCTATCTATCTATCTATCTATCTATCTATCTATCTATCTATCTATCTGAATTATCGTACAAACCTCTGTCTGTCTGTCTGTCTGTCTGTCTGTCTATCTATCTATCTATCTATCTATCTATCTAATGTTCTCAGCAAAGAGAAACTGCAGTGGAAATAAGAATGTTTCATTGTTAACAGAATGAAGTTTATGATGAATTAACATACAACCCTATATGACTGAGACTGTTACTGAAAAGCAAAGGTTATGATACTGTGTTTTTTTTTTTCTAAAGGACACAGCTCCATCACGTGAAGAAGAACAAACTACCACTAAAAACCAGCCCAAACGCCTGCTCTCACTGGACACTTTCCGAGGGTATGTGACAACCGTCCTCTTCATTGGGCACATGCGTCCTGCTTATGTTGATTCTTTTCAGAGCCGTTTGAGGCATGATGAAGACCTCCAGTCCCAGTGTAATGAATAATTACAGGGGTCATAGTCTGGCCACAGGCTCCCTCCAAACCTTTTGTTATCAGACGGGATGGCTTTGGGCATGATTTCTGATATGAGCGCCCCGCATTTGGAACAGTGCGTTTCTGTTGGACAGGAGTGATGCATGTGATTGAATCTGGGCTCCCTGCTAGACTTAATTGTGGCCTGGGGTTAGACACAAAGCACGCCTCTCTGGAAACAGGATGCTGGTGTGGCTATGACCTCCTTGTTGTCAAATAATTGATGTAATAATACCGTCAACATATCAGCACATATCCACGGGGTCATAGATCTCCAGCCGAGTGAGAGAAAATCCAGCAGCACAGAGGCAGATTCAGCACACAAACGGCCACTCCTGCAGCTATGGCTGTATTCTAGATTAAAAAAAACAAAGAAACCTATCATAATTATTGAAATTAAAAGCATAATAATATGTCATGTGGCCTTTTGCACTTATGTTCCATTATTTAAAATGTTACTAATTGTGTGTTATTGATATTTTGTTGGGTTGTAGAGGAAATGTTCCCACCTGACAACACACTTGATAAAACTGTGTCTCCCAGCTCAAGATTAACACTGTCAGCCTCCCCAGTCTCCTGATTTATGATCCACGACTCTGATAAGTAACTTTCTACAGAACGCAGGCACATCATCCATCTGCCATGAGTACTGAGACTTCTCTAAAGGCAAGAGGCTTTTCCTCTACTTACAGGTTTTTCTGATCATTGCTCAGACTCCAACTGACATAATATACAGGGGAGTCTAGGCTCGGGTTGCACATTAATTTTTTTAAAAGGATTTGGATTTTTATCTTCTGTTGCACTACTAAAAGCCTGTCGCTGTTTTCCTTCCAGGGAAAAGTTGCACCGTCAGTTGTTAGCGTTGCTTTACAACACAGTTAATAATAATAGAAGAACACTGCTGGTTCCATTTAACGCCAGGTGGCTGACACTATGCCATATTTTGACTAAGTTCCAATATTTTTTTTCATCTGATTTGGTTTCCTATAGGGAAAAAAATCCTTGGAATTACTACTGAAGTTGGAGTTTATTATGTCTACATTAGCCATCGGTACACTTGACATGAACAGCAAATCAGGAAACTCAATACTCTTTAATGATGGAGTGTAGCGATCCATTTGCAGCAGGATAATGCAGAGTGCTAAGTTAACCTTCAAACTGGTCATTTATGTGCAGAAATTCAAATCGTGATTGAAAGTCCATAAGCATCTATCATTGAGTCATAAGCAGTTGTCATTCCTCGAAGAAAGACACATCATCTGCAATCTGTTAACTATATATCATAATGATTTTCTGACATAAATTAAATGGCAAATGTTCACTGGAGTGTGATGAGCCAGTTACTCCTCAACCTGGACTTTGTCTTTCATTAACTCTGCTGCAACATTAAAGAGCGCTACACTGAAACATATTTGTTAAAGAACATTTGTATCTGCTACATTAACCTAAAGAAGACTCCGCTGTAGTGATGTAGCAACTGCAAATTAAACTAGGAAACTTAAAATTCCAACCTGACAATATAATTAAAACTAGAGTTACGATGAATATAACGATTGAATATAAAGTGACATGTTCCTTCTCTGCAAGTTAACGTGGTTCCTTGATGTCTAAATGAAATGTTAGCAGAATGAGAACTGTGGTTGTCTAGGAGGAGCTACTAATGTGATTCACCTCAACTGCTATGCAACAGTACGGCGGAAGTGCAAAACAGATCGTTTTGAGGCATATTTACAAACTATGCAATTTACTTAACATTTAATTAGTTGACAAAACTGACCTTTACAGCGTGGGGTGGCACTCCAGATACACAAATATAATACTAAAGTACTGAAAAAGGGATTTTTGCCTAATATGTTCGCTTTAATACTTTGATGGAAAAAAAGTATTCTCTCTGAATGGTTATACAAGGCCTTTCAACTGTTGTAGTTTTGTGTTTTGTGCATCATTCTTTTAACTGAAATCAATAAACTGACAGAAAACAGGTCCTGACAGAAGAGGATATAGGTGATACTGGTCTGGTGAAGGTAGTTATTCAAGATCTTTTTGTCACTATGGTGACTGATGGATTAAGTTGTAATGACAGCAGTGTGTGTGCGGGGTGTGTGTGTGTGTGTGTGTGTGTGTGTGTGTGTGTGTGTGTGTGTGTGTGTGTGTGTGTTCGTGCATGCGAGAGATTATGGTCACGTGTGGCAGGATTTGCTCAACTTTAATAGCCCTTTTGAGACAATAGGGGCCGATTAAAATCTTGTATCAGCAGGTTTGGTCTATAAGAGCCGTAATGGCTTCAGTGCATCTTTTCAATTGAATTTAAGCAGGAAAATAAGAGAAAGGGGTAGAAGATACCGTGTCCCTTAACAGTCAGTCTTTTCCTTGAATATCCTAACCTCATTACACTTTCTTGATGATATTTTGAAGTCTCTACAGTTAAGGAGCACATGAACCATAAGTGTAGAGGATGATGGAGGGATGGTGCCACAGAGCCAATGTCTTATTTATATTCCACCAAAACTTTATGCTGTGCAATGCTCTTGGTGCCTTTGATGATGCAGTGACCAATGTCTTTCTCCCAGCATTTCATTCAGCTCTCTCACACATCCTGATTTCTAGCAGGCCTGGCCAATGCTGAAGCATAAAGTGTATCATATATTAGATGCAAAGTCTTTAGTCAGCACTGCTGCTTGAGGAGATTCAGAGGACAAGTGTTCATTTCCTGAGTGATTCATAATGCTTAGACTGCATTACCTCGCATTTAGAGGGTGACAGACGAAGAGCCCCACCCCACAGCACTTATACTTCAATCCAGAAGTGAATGATATTCCAGAGGTGTTATTTAGAAGGCAATAAATTGTTCAGATAGGAAATAAATAATTATGTTGTTTATGTGTTTATTTTGGTTGATATGCATATTTCCACACAAATATTTTGATACTGTGTCAGTTATGACTAAGCATATGCAGGGCCTACTAACTTTATTGTGCTTCTAGGTTTGCCCTGACCTTGATGGTTTTTGTGAACTATGGTGGAGGAGGCTACTGGTTCTTTCAGCATGTTCCATGGAATGGTAAGGCATCTGTACAAATTTCAGAAAGACATCAGTTTTAAAGATTTTCAGACCAGAATGAATCAAATGTATGGTGCTTTGGTCTAAAAATGCAAATATTACACTTTTAAGGCACATTTTTTTCCCCCTACTGATACTTGGCTTTCTTTCGCTCTTCGTTTAAAGCTTCACTCTGTACTGTCACCATCCACAAATACTCACTCGGATAATTGCTAACACAATTAAAAGCAGCTAATACTGAGCCATTATTGGTTACTGTGGTGATTTCCTCAATGGTTTTGTAACTTTGAAATCTGAACGTATCTGTAAGGGTTTTCCTTTAAGAGCTCCAAGCATCCACTCAACGATTTCCTAGTTATGATAAATGTCAAGACAATGCCCACAGGAAGCCATTTCTCATAAACACCAACTGAAAGACATGAGTTATAGATTTTTATTGGTTATTAACAACCAGGAAGGTAATGAAAATAAAGTAGGATCACTGTTGAAATTGACGCACCAAGAAAATAAGAAGGAGGCAGCGAATGACAAGGAGAGAATCCTGAAAAATAACCGAGACTCTTTATGTATACCAAGGAACAAAGAAAGAAAAAATTTCCCTGATTAAATTTTGTATTGATTCCAGAAGTAGTTTGATTAATCTTCTCTGTGGCTGGGCCACCGCTGTCACAGGAGAATAGATATTTATTAATCACACCTTTTGGAAATTGGAAGTTAACGATGGAAGCAGCTTTTTAAGGTTGTTGCATTGCTCTTAATGAACACTGGACTCCTTCCAAAGGGCAGAAACTAGAAAAGGCCAATAACAGAAATTGAAAATCTCACTGGATCAAGTATTGGTTTAATGGTAGAAATCTTTATCCTGTTTCAGGCCTAACCATTGCAGATCTGGTCATGCCATGGTAGGTTCGCAATTTCCGTGAGTTGTTATTCACAAGTGTGTATATTTTCAGTTTACAAACTGTGCTTGTCTCAGGTTTGTCTTTATCATCGGGACTTCAGTGGTGCTGGCTTTCAGATCGATGCAGAGGCGGCAAGTAAAAGTCCTGCAGCTGCTCCGTAAGATTACCTGGAGAACAGTCATCCTCCTGCTGCTAGGCTTCTGCTTTCTCAACTACTCTCCACGTGATGGACCACGTAGGTGGAAAACATGCGGCCTATGATGATTATTTTGACCAGACCCATTATATGTGGATGCACTCTTCCAGTGGAGCGGCAGTTATGAAAACGCAGGTTATGGCATGCCTAATAATGTGTTCCCTGATTACGTCTGCTAAAGCAGCAGAACAGAGTATTACTTGTTTTTTCCTATCTGTTAATGCACCGGTTCATCTGGAAAAAACATCCTGGGAACAACAAACATTTTCACATTCAACAATTTTCATGCAATTTTATCTTTTGACTTGTAGATCATAAAAAAACACAATGTATTGTTTATCCTACTGGTGTCTTTGAGATGCATTACTAAAATCCTGGTGATTAGTCAGATCAAGATTAATGATAAAACTCAGAGGTTTGGAGGCAAAACAGGCAAAAAAACCCCCCTCACTTTTCATCAGCCACCTGGGGATGAGCAGGGTACCCTTCACACATTAGCCCTCTCAGGTGGTAATGGACTTTCCTGTGTGGATGTGTGTGTAACTGGGTTAACAAAAATATTGTTATTGCATGCACAGTCTCAAAATCCAGCACCAGGGGACGGTTAACGGGAGGAAGATTGAGGAAAAACAACCGCCGTGGTAATGGACAATTACAAACAGATACTGTTACAGCCGTCAGCAGCTGCTGCCGGACCTGACCAGAACAACACTGCGACTTTTACCATAAGCAGCAGATTTACCCGCTTGTCTCCAAGGACGTTCTCTACAGTTCAGTCCCAGGGTTTCACATAATAAGACGATGGAGCCATTTCAGCTCAACACATAAACCACTTCAGTGTCAGAGGGAACAAAAGGCGTTAACCTCTGAGATCGACTATGCGATATTTTTACTTAAATTCTATAATGAAAGTGTTTAAAACCTCAAAGCTGCAGTTTTATAATATTATTTTATTCTATTACTGTTATTCTTGTTCTATTTTACGTAAATTATATAATGAAAGCATTTAAGACCTCAAAGCTGCAGTTGTATTCATAATTCTATTCTATTACAGTTATTCTTATTCTATTTTACTGTTGTTAACTTTAATA
This sequence comes from Lagocephalus sceleratus, assembly GCA_911728415.1. Taxonomy (NCBI): domain Eukaryota; kingdom Metazoa; phylum Chordata; class Actinopteri; order Tetraodontiformes; family Tetraodontidae; genus Lagocephalus; species Lagocephalus sceleratus. The sequence goes on from CAJVRN010000040.1 coordinate 529,500, forward strand.
TGTTCTATTCTACTTTTATTGGTGCTGAGGTCTGTGAGTTTACTTTTTTGTATGTTTACAATGCTGTTACCATATTGCTATATAAACTATTCCATTAAAGCTAAAATATAATTTATCAAATCAGATATTCAAGTGAAAGAGACAGAAGAAAGTTTCAGTCAAAAATCGGACTTTTGCTTTCAAAATGTATTTATGCTCAAAAGATACCTTTTCTTTTGGTTCTACTGTTCCCTAATGGCTTTATGCAACCTCGTTCACTTCCTGCATACATGCAATCATCTTTTTGTTTAATGTATCTCTGAAAGCATCCAGTGGCAGGAGGCAGACAGCAGACACATTTGCTCCTTAAATGGTATTGAACATTGAATAGGTTTAAATTAAAAACAAAACCAGTACAAATGGAAGTGAAGGGATGCAGGGCTCTTGGACTTTGCTGTGCTTTGCCTTTGTGCACTGACCCTAAGAGTGATTTTAAGTTAAAGGGCATTTTTTGCACGTGAGGTTTGGGGACAGACATGATCATGTAAGCCGATTTTAGAGACATTTTATGAGTAAGAGCTTCCTCTTTTCCTGTCAGAGCCGAGATTTCCTCCTCTTATTTGATTTACATAGATCAGTGATTGGGATTATGCCTTTTTTACAGCACTTTTGTGTGGCAGAGAGCTTTCCAATTAACTAAATGTGTAGATTAACATCAATCTCTCAACAATACGCCAACCCTGTCCTCTCCACTTTGGCGAGGGTGAGAGATAACAGGGAATCTTTGATTAGCTTCCCACATTTTTACATTTCCATATCCTGAAGACTGACAACATTTCCCAGTGTGCCACTCTGTCCATCACCCCCTTCAGGAAGCAGTATTTGCGGGGTGATTACGAGGACAATCCCACATTCAATATAATCAATGCTCTGGTTACTTATTCGGCCACCTCAGCAGAAATAACTTGACATCCTGCACCATAGCTGTACATATTGTCTTCATTACTGGGTTCATGCTGATCCTAACTGTGTTCCAGTGTCCTGGTCCTGGCTCAGGATCCCTGGAGTCCTACAACGCCTAGGCTTCACCTACTTTGTTCTATCACTCCTGCAGACTTTCTGGGGCCAGAAAGAAATCCCACTGACAGAGGTGAGCAGCACTGTCAGCTTTACTGTAGTCTGGAGGAAGAGAGAGGGGGGGGGGTGATTGGGTGAAGAAACTAAAAACAGAAAAATTGAACAAAGTGTGTAAAAGCATTAGCTAATAGTTAAACGCAAGAGTGTTTAAGCTTTAACCTGAACAAGTATACACATGCAGTCATGACTGATTGTGTGTTCTGACATGACATGTTAAATCTATGCAATAATATTCATGCAATAATACATTCACACATGTGGAACAATGTCTCTATACTTTCACACAAAGCTCACACGAAGCACTATTGTACATGACTCTTCTATACTGTGTACAGCTGCATTTACTACTGTGTGTCATTTTAAAAATGCATGTCTACCTCTGCTCTTTCTTTGAGTGCTCTTGCTGTTGCATGCATTTGCTGCTGCAGTACTGCAACTTTCCCCATTGTGGGATGAATAAAGGACTATTTTATCTTATATCATATGTTATCTTATGTTATCTTAACTTATATCTGATATTGTATCATCTCATCTCATCTTCTCATGAGTGTAGCGTTATCGCACAGCATGACCAGTGTAGTCTGGTAATCTGTTGTGATGGAAACCTCTAATCTAGAGTGAGATGGGTTTTTCCTGTCTGAGGTGGGAGGAAACATGGAGTGAGACATGATGTGACTTCAGTCCACAGGTGACAGGTCAGCAGAGGTTGTGATTTTATGTCAGTGATCCAATCTCGTGAATCACCCCAGGTGTAAGAGCATGCTTTCAATGACATTTGTCTATTTAATTCTTATTTACTATAATTATTAGATCCCTGGTAGAGACCCCGAGGGCTGTCTTATTCATGCAGCTTTGGGCTTGAAGACTCTTAACAAGATTTCTGTATTGTGTTACAGCATCGCTGGTGGAGCTTTGTCAGTGATGTGGTTATTTATTGGCCACAGTGGCTGATTATCATCCTCCTGGAGGCTCTCTGGCTCTGTATCACTTTTCTCATGCCTGTGCCCAACTGTCCCACGTAAGTCCAGGCCCCCCTCCCAGGTCGTGAACTTGAATGTAGACTGTAACTCCAGCTCATCTGTCCATACTGAGATCATCTCCATCTGTGATTGCAGCAGTAGAGGCGTTCATTGCTGTGCACCCTTTGTTGCTGTTGTGAAGGGTTATGATTTATGGGCCTGTGCTGTATGCTTCAGAGAGCATAATTAGCCAATCTTGGACTGTCATGTGCAATAAGACTGGTGGAGGCAGAAGATCCATCTTTCTCGCTCTGAGTCTTCTGCTCATTGTTGCTATTTGTATACACCCCCGCCCTGATTTTATGACTTTGTGTTAAAATAGTGACTTTAAATTGTTGTTTTTCCATATATTACTCTATTATTTTATATATTAATCATTTATTTTAATGGTTTACAACCAAAGTTACATTGCCATCATGTGTTTGACTTAATTATTATTTATTCCATGTTATTTTCAGAGGATATTTGGGCGCTGGTGGAATTGGAGACCATGGTCTTTACCCAAACTGCACTGGAGGTGCCGCAGGATACATTGACAGATGGATGTTTGGTGATAACATGTACAGATATCCCACATGCAAAGTCAGTTATTGATATGTTATTATTTCACATTCATATCCATTAAATGTTACTTTTGTTTGTTCATTTTTATTGCATTCTTTCAGGAAATGTATCAGACTACACAGCCCTTTGACCCAGAGGGAGTTCTGGGTACAGTCAACTCTATTGTGATGGGATTCCTGGGAATGCAGGTAAAATAGACAATTTCTTGTTTGTGCATTTAGTGATTTGTAATTAAAGATAACATTTTTTGTTTTAAATAAATATGGTATTTAAAAGTATCAGATAATAATTCATCTGTTTTTCTGTGACAGTATATGTCCACATCACCTCATGTATTTATCGAATAATGCTGCAAATTATTCATACCTTGCTTAGTTTCAAACATTATGAAACAAACTGAAGAACCAGCATCTGTTGTATATTAATAAACTGAGATGCTTTCCTGTTTACCACTACAATCATGGACCACTACAATGAAAATGTAGGGCACACAGTCACACTCACACATATGTCTCCAGCTCTACAAACTGGGAACCGAAGCAAACTGGGAAGCCCCAAGCTGCTGAAGCTCCTAATTTACCATCCGAAAATCTCAATATAATTGAACTATGGCAGTGCTGAAGCTCAAGATAATTTAAAAACAACAGACAGGGCAATTAAAAGCAGAGCAACTTCTTTAAGTAGAAATGAACGATGCACTTTGGTGAATCAAAAATGTGTTTTTATGAAAGAGTCAGAATCTCTGTAACACAAACATAAATATTAAATATTTTGTACTTTCTAACTTGTATTAAAGAGTTTTCCGATGTTACTGCTTCTTTAACACACTGGGCATTTATTTAGCACCAAAATCTGAGTTAGCACCTTAAATGAGACAATCAAAGTTCACTTAATTCATATATGCTGGATTTCAATGAAGCAGTTTCTTAATTGTTGGTAAAAATTTCATATTTGGAAGCGTTAGCACGGTTGACTTGGAATTTAAGCAGAAAATGAATGAAAAATACTTTCCCACCTCGTAAGAACACAGCTGCCCTATGTTTTTGACAACGTGTTGCAGGAAAGTGAGACAAGTTTTTCTTCTTCAAAGCTGACTGTCACTTTTAACTGTTTGTACTGTGGGAAGCTGCTGTGTAAAAGCGGCCACATTGCTTAATTCCCGGCGGGCGGTTAGCTCTGAGCCCTTCAGTCAGCGCGTCTTAGACGACATGCCAGGTGTCTGCTGCCCTCCTGTGCGTTCTGCCAGGCTAATGTCCTCAGCTGAGACATATTCGTCATCACCAAATTAATCAGAGCCTGCAGGACGACTTATACGCCACATCTGGACGGGCAGAAATGTGACCGCCACATCAGGGACACAGACACTCACAAGGCAGATTTAGTTACCCAAGGACAAACACACGGATACACCAGAGGTTGTTGGTGTTTATGTAGCAAGTCTTGATGATCCCATGATTGAATCTGATGTGGTGAGTGTACGTATTTGTTCTTTCGTTCCCTCAGGCGGGAAAAATTCTTCTCTTCTATAAGGGGGCCAATATCCACATCCTCTGTCGATTCCTGTCCTGGGCCATCATCCTGGTATGTTGCATCACACGTAAATGGTAATAAAATTGGAGACGACCAAACGAAAACATTTGCTTCCTCTTTGACTCACACGGAGCTCTCCTCTCTGATCTTGTTGTTTTTATTCACCTTGGGGCCAGACGCTTCAATGTGCTTTCCCGCCACTCGGGTATCAGTCCCAGCCACCGAGGCCGTTCATTAGCAGGATTAGGTGGAGGATGTGTGTCATCTCAGTACAATTGAACAACATCCATATGTGGCCGCGTTTCCGGGAAGACACGGGTATCCAGCTCGTCTGGGGACACACATTACCTCTTATTGATCAAAAGAGATGTGGATATTATTTACTGGCTACTGTAATCAGTAGCAACTGAAGAGTGTGATTAATTGCCACTCGCACACAATGAGTTCCCCCACAGACAATGCAGGAGCAGCATTTGATAGTCACTGGACTCCAAAAATCATCTGGTAGTCTGGGCAGAAATAAGCAACATATTATTAAAACAAAACAAAAGTGTCATGTGTGCTGTGAATTCACAATTCTAACACTTAGGCTCACACTTATTTTCGAACCATTCTTATTCTGGGTGGTCTTCAAACACAAAAGGAGGCAGGCTGGCGTCGTTTTCATTTTGAGTGGGGGGATGAGTCCCACAGGGAGGAGCACAGTGTTATACGAGATGGCTCTTTTTGCATTTCTAAACCTGCGACATGAGGCTCTTAGTGGACTCCAACAATATTGACAGACACACGCCCCAAAGAAATCCAGGCTTTGTTTAACTGTGCATGCCAACTGTCTTTTTAAAATGTATGGAGTGAAGCTGCAGAGATGGAGCTTGTTTTGCAAAACGAGGTTAGTTGGAGCCTGCCCGCTGCACAGGCAGACATCCTGAACAGGCCATCTCTTGACCTGGAGCGATGATGGATTTAGAGGAGCTGGCTGCTTTACTCAGCCTTTGAAATCTAACTGTGCAGGAGAAAAAGAGGGAACCAGCAGGAGCATGCTTCCAGACAGTGTTAAATGTATGCACTTCACACTGATTAAATGTATCCATTTAATCAAACGATTACTATAATAGCAGGAATATAGGTTTTTGTTGTTGTTGTTGTTGTTGGTGGTGGTGGTGGTGGTGGTGTTGTTGTCGTCATCTCAATAATAAAACAGTGTGATTAAACTGGCATTATAAAGATTTAAAGATTTCTACTGGACAGTAAATATGTGTTTTTTCAGGGTCAGTAGTTTATACAATGGCACAATATGTTAACGTTGTCATGCTGTTAAATGTTGAAAATTAAAATATTCCTAAATCCCACATTTACTGCCAGGAGATAGATGTGGTAGTGGAGCTGAAAGTTCAGGAAACAGCACTTAGGCAGGGCAGCAGAGGTTTGACAGATGGAGAGAATTATGGGAATTTTTGCTGCTTAAGTAGACCGCCAAAGTCTGAGTGTGCACACATACTGTAGGTGTGATGATAATGAAAATCATTTAGCGGGATTTATGTTGCGCAATCTACATGCACATACGAGTGGGTTGTAACGTTTTAATCACCGTAATGCAAACTGAAATTATTAGATTTAAAAGAAATGAAAAACTGTTCAGTATTTACCAAAACATGTTCACAACAACAGGAAGTGAGAGGGTTCTTTTGGGATGTTTGTGTCTAGACCAAAGAGGACAAATCAATACAGGGAGCCAAGAGTTTTGCAGAGGAACAGTGAGAAACAGTTGAAATGCTGCGTCTAATGCCATTAGCCTCATTTCTTAAATGACAAATCTCTCCATTTGTCTCCTGATGCTGAATATTATTGACTCCCACTGTGATGCCAAGGGCTATGGGGTGTGGGGGTTGAAATAAATGACATTAATTTTGCTCCTGAGGCAGCAGGTGATAAAGTAATATACAACAATATACATAAACAAAAGGAATGTATGTTTTTATTTCACCCCCAAGGATATGTTGTTGAATCAGAAATGTTGAAGAGCTGTTTGACTGCCAATTGATCTATCCAAGAGATAAAATTCAATTGAACTGAAATAGATAAAATGGAATTGATTTTCTCACGTTACACTTGTTGAGGAGGAATAAAACTTCTTATTGATTCTTGTTTATGAGTGGACTATGACTACAGCCTGTAAATGTCCCTCACACAGTCTTCTGAGTAGCTAAATGTATTTTTAGGTGCACAAAGTGTTCTCACCAACAACAAAAACACAAAATTAGTTTTGGTGATTGGTCTACTCTTTATAATGACTTGTATAATACAATTTTGCCTGAGTTGGGAGATAGAAAGCAGAGCCGCCTCTCCATTCAGACATGTGCTCTTGACATTAGCAGGTCTCCTCGGTGATGGAAGGGGGGGTCATTTTTCTGCGCACACCCAAACACTGGACCGTTATTGTGCATCATCGTCAACCAGAAAATACAAATTATTGTTAGGTTAATCATCAAACCACAGTTCAGGCTTAATCCTGTGGTGGATTGATATTCATAGGCAGCATCTTCCTTGGAATAAACAGTCCCCATTAATTAAAATCCAACGATCAGGCTCCAGAAGTGAGAGATTGAAATTGAGCGATTGGCCCACATACCAGCCCCATCCCACATCCTGCTGCCTGGATAGCCTGGAGACTCAATCCAGCCCTGGCTAGGCTATTTCCACACCATCGATTCTGTCATCTATACACATGATGGATATCCACCATACAGACATGTTTAGACTGGGATCCAGCAGTGAGGGTTCTGGGGAGTACAAAATCCTCATCCAGGAGCAAAATCATGTCTGTGTGTGGAAAAGATGAGAGAAGTAAAGTTATCTATTGATGTTTGTTTCATCAGATGATGTACAGTTCAGTAGAGCCTCACATGGGGGACATCGCTGTGTGAATGTATGAAAAAATCGTTTTCCTTTTGAATTTAGGATTAATTATGATAAAATATTTTTTTAATGTAACCATTATTAAGCTGGATTTAGGTATTTTTTAATTAGAATTGGACAAATTATTTTGATAGACACATTTTAAATGTATGCAAATATGTTCTTAAAAACACTTTTTAGTTTCATTTAAAAAAGGAGTAAGGCAAGATGATTTTAAAACTTGCTTTGCCTCATTCTGAACAAATTAAAATCAATATTGCGCCGTTTTTCTTGAATCAAATATTATTACTACTGCTGGTCAGTAGTAACACAGAGAAAATCAAACGGTGTTCTGCTTGATCAGTTCATCTGAATGCTTCTGCTGAAATATTTGTGTGATTTTTAAATACATTATATATTTTAATATATTTGCATGTTGATGTATGTGTTTGATCTATGCATGTATTCTCTCCTCTTTCTGTTCAACCCCCACTTCTCTTCCTTCTTTAACCAACCATTAGCAGGAGGGACCCTCATAGAAGCCTGGTCCTGTGCAAGCTTTCTTCCTGTTAAAGGGGAGTTTTTGGGGTTTCTGCAAAGCACCTAGAGACAATTTTGATCGTAACAGATGCTATATAAATAAAAATGAATTCATTTATCATTTAGACTAGTGTATCTTTCATATAAGATTTTATTTGGTCTTCTCTTCAAATATATTTTATTTCTAACTTTTATAAATGTATTTGCTATTGAATGTCATTTCAAACTTGTTTATAGTTCCAGACTCCCTTTTGGGAACTTTCCCAGTTTGCTGTCACACTGACAACACTGAGACGCACTCGTGGATCTGTTGCCCTGCGTTTTCACCGCGCTGCACTTGCTTATCGCGCATCGATTTGAAATCTGTTTCATTTCCACCCTCAGGGAATCTCTGCAGCCATCCTTACTAAGTGCACGCGGGACGAAGGATTTATACCTGTCAATAAAAATCTTTGGTAAGTGCTTCCTGACCCGCTAAATCCAGCCACTTTTCTTCACAAAAGAAAGGGACGTGGTAGCCGCAGGAACAAATCACGGCCACTAAAACATGCATGGACTTACCTTCAGTGACAGCTACAACTGTAAATAATCACCTGGACAACTACCGAGACTCTCCAACAATGATCACTCTTCTTTACAGCCAACACTAAAGAATGCTTGGGCCGCTAACACACAAATGCTTCCATTTTACCAGCTTTGTGTCTCTATATTAAGGAATCTGTGAAATGGATTTGTTTTGTCCTTATTTAGATGAATCTTGTCCTGCATCTAAATTGTGCATGAATACAGCAGCGCACAGCTCTTGTTTAGCTTCACTCCAACGATCCCTTTATGAGATGTGAATCATTTTTACTGTTGCAGCAGGAAGAACACCATTTCATCTGTGATGTGTAAGCAAATTCTTCGAGATGTTCCACAGGGACTCCTGCTCATCCCTCGCCATTACCTGCTGGGCTTTTATAGGCAGTTCATCATACATAGGTTATTGAGCTTTTTAGTACAAGTCTCTGCCTGGATGTCTCCAAGTAATTAACTCAGAGGCAAGAGCCCTTTTTGGCCCCACTTCAACTGTGATTATAAAAGCCCGCAGGAATGAGGAGGCAGCCATTTTAGCCCAGCTGATATCACATCAAACACTGTTGCACTCAGGAGCAGACAGGACATGACCGGCTGGCACGTCTCCAGGGGGCACATGCCAAGGATCCACTGGCGACGTTTTACAGCGATGCAGCAAACTGTCCCGCAGTTTGTTGGCTTGGCTTGGGAGGTCTGGGTGTTATTTACAGCGGCCTCGGCGCCAGATTGATAGACTGCTCTTTTACGCACTTGTAAACGCTGTACCGCTATCACTCTGTTTCTGCCCAAATGCTGTCGCGGTGAAGTGTTGCTGATGGGCTGTTCTTGCTGATGGTGTGTTCCAGGTCGCTGTCTTATGTGACGTGCATGGGCTGCTTCTCCTTCCTGTTGTTGGCAGGCATTTATTTTGTGACTGATATGAAGGGATGGTGGGCTGGACAGCCATTTGTATATCCAGGTAATGTTTATTCACTAATGAAAGCCTCTAGATTGTTCTGCTGGTGCATTCACACACTTGATTTGACATGTACTTGCTCAAAATTAAGACGTGAAATCCACACCAATTGTGCATTTTAGTCAAATACTATCAGTAAAATCACTACTCAAGTCTTAAAATGTTTTTGAAAACATCAGTAACTATTTTTGTATATCATCTCTCTGAAGCAGTATCTCTATTAAGCTTGTTTATTACTTTATACCTGTGACTTACTTCAACATTATTTTGAAAAAATCTTTGATTTGATTATGAGAAAGTCTTTGTTGGGGTATGAAATATTTAGATTCCAGGTTTACTTAGAATGCTTTGTGTGTTTTCAAAGCAGAAACACACTTGGATAATGTTTCCCTCTGCTCACCTTTAGGGATGAACTCCATCTTTGTGTATGTTGGCCACTCTCTACTGGGTTTCTACTTCCCCTTCAGCTGGGAGATGCGCTTCCAGGAGAGCCACTGGGAGTGGCTCTTCCAGAACCTGTGGGGAACAGCTCTCTGGCTGCTTATCTCTTACCTGCTCTACAGAAAGAGATTCTTCCTCAAGATTTAAACCAGCAGAGTGGTCTCTCTTTTCCTTTTTGTTGTTACCCTGCTTTTTTTTCTTAACAAATGAATGGAAAATAAAATAGATTGGTTTGCTTTTCAGAGATCATCTGACTTAATCGTGGTTATCATTTTAAACCACCATCTAGTTTTAGAGATGCGATCTGGCCCTCTGTGTATGTGCAGCTCTCTGTTCCCGATTTTTGGGGGGTTTTCTTGTTGTTGTTGTTGTCGTTATTCCACTTGTTTTGTGTGCCAAAAACTGATTAAGTCACATATACTGACATGCTACTTAACAAATTGGACTGAGTGATTCCGCTACACACTAGACCAACCATTATGAGACTGTTGCCATGGCCACTCATTCCCCCTCTGTGCGCACATCGGTACCATCTGCTGTCCGGGTGACAGTACTTTAATAGGGGTCAAGATGCACAGCTCACAAAGGAGTGCCGTTAATGGGACAGACACCTCTCGCACTAATTGTATTAGAAAATCAGGAAAATTACACAAATCCAATTCACCAGAGAACAGCCTGAGCATGTTCTACACTGATGATAATTAATACACACATCGTTTTTATCCAGGGATTATAATATACTCAGCACATGTACACAAGAAGATGGAGTGATGTATAGATCATCATCTGAAGGCACTTCAGCGTTCTGGTGTTATGGTGTGGAGTGATTGTGTGAATTGAATGGCAGTTGTAGTGAACTGCTTTTTTTTAAGTCAGGATACAAGTCTATCCCACTGTTTTCCAGAACTACAGAGCCAAACTGTAGAAGTGTTTTTTTGGAATCTTTGAAAATTCAATCAATAAAGGAAGTAAAAATGTGCTCATGTCGTCTCATTCTAAGGATTTTACTGTAAATGCAAAACCACTTAGAGCCCCAAACCAAACCAAAGGATAATGAGGTCATGAAGATTTTGCCAATAGTTCAGCCTGATCTGCTGCTGTGCCCATGATTTCAGCCTGTCAGGGTCCAGACGACCACTGTGATTCCACATACCATGGCTTCAAGACCACATCTCCTTGCGTTCATTGATTATCTTTGAGAAAATGTCTCAGGATACCTATAGTCTGTCATATGGAAACTTTATCCCAGCAACAGTGCTCTCATGCAGAGAACTCTGCTTCTTGAATTGCATAATGATCCATACACTCTCCCCTGATGCAATATTTACCCTCCTATATGCTATAAACCCAACTTCTGAGTCCATTAGTGAATTCATATGATATCTTGAAGACATACATTCATTTCTAAGTGTATTTTGATCCTCCTATCAAAACCAGCACGAGTCATTTTTCTCATTTTCAGGTATAATAACAGGTGTGTTCGTGTGCTTTACTTCCACATGGTGAAAGTTCCTCGAAACTCTGCCTTCCTTGATGCAGCCCAGTGAGCTCCAGCGTGCTTCACTAGTTGTGCAGAGACATTGATTGGAGATCGGTTTCTGCGTGAGTGACTGGTGTCCTGCCCTTAGGCTGCACAAATGCATCACTCCACACTGTCCAGTCACAGGAGAGATCCAACAGAGACACGCCAAAGACTTGAGAGTCTCAGGATCCCACAGACCAGACTCTCAGGCTTTACACTCACTGATTTCTGCTCCGGCAACGTGCAGATAGACATTGCAGATGTCTGCAGAAGTGTTTTTATGTGGCTATCAGGCCTGCAGCTCAACTGTGAACTGCTCCAAACCCCTGATGCTGGGCCCCTCGAGCTGAAACCCTCTCAAATGACACTTGAAACCCTTCCTATTAGCTACAAATGCACCAGTTCCATCACTGATTTTACATAAAACCACGTGAAATAATAAAACACAATAGATGATCACAAATTAAAGTCAAAACCTGAAAACTTGATAGGTTGCAAGGACCACTAAAGCACGGCATTGCACATCTAATTATAATTGCTAATACACCCCCGGAAGCGTGTTAATGAGTGGACTGACCCGCTGTTACGTTCTGCTCTTAAATTTCCTGTAGATGCTGTGTGTGCCGCCTGCTGGGGCAGTGAGTAATGAAGCCTCCTCCCTCTGCACAGACAATCAGCCCAGCAGCAGCCAGCGGAGCCGCACACCGCCGCTGCCCGCCTGTGGGACACTGAGGACCTAATCTGCCCGGAGCTCCGTGCGCGCAACCGGGCGCTTCACTTGTTCTTTTATTTTGCTGTTTTGTTTTTTTTTTTTTTACTATTCGGGGCATCAGATGGATTTTTTTTTTTTAAAAAAAGAAAATCGTCGCACATTTTCTTCCCAAAACTTTCACTTATGATTCGCGAACATGGGGTCAACTTATGGTTTCTCTCGGGGAAACATCGTTATTCTGCTGCTGCTGCTGCTGGACGGTAAGATTCTCCATCAGTGTCATTGTTTTAATCCTGCTGCGGGGAAAAAAGAAGTATAGGTGGGCTCAGTTGTCACATAAAAATATAAAAATAAAACAGTTTTTTTATAGTATATAATTTTTTACATTTTTAGATTTGGGCTGTTTTGTTTCCAAGCATATTTTTACCAGCGTTTTTAAGAAGCATCTTTTAAGATGTACCATAATTCTGTGGTTTAAAAAATAAATACACATATGTATGTGTATAATGTGTAAAGCTGAAACTTGCCTAAAAAAGACTTTTTGAAGTTTTGACAGCAGAAAACCATGAAGTTGATGAACGTGCATAGACTTTTGGATTTTGCAAGCTGCGTCTAAATGACACAACCACCAGCATTGTTTTGTGCTGCAGAAAGTGATACTTTGCATTGAGCGCTGTATGGGTGTTATGTCTGGTATGGCCCAGTGGAACCTGTAGACAAATGAATGCCATATATCATAATATTATAATCCCATTCCCAATCCCTCAGTACCAACTGTACTAACATTGTTCTCACACGCAGTCTAAATTTAAAATGTCTCTCATAGTTCAGGAGTGTGCCCATCTCAGCGGGCGACCAGCATGTCAGATGTGATGCTTTTCAAAGAGAGGCCATTGTGTGGAATTCCAGAGTTTGTTTTAGGGTCACAGAAAAGTCTTAACCTTCAGAGGCCATGCTGTTAAGCTTGGCTATCGTTACCTTTGTCTGGTTGCATTAAGGGTTAAAACACAAGTGATCAGTTCAATGAGAATTAACCGAGTCTGTTATATGACCTCAAAAGTGGACTTACGATAAACTCCAGCTATACGTAATCTCCCAGGAGGGCACTTCCCCACAGTGTTGTTAAATGATTAATGGCATTTTTTTCCAGGTGGCACAGACAGATGTAATGTTCTGTGGTAATTTTTTTTAATCAAACAGTGTGGTCAAACACTGTGGCTTTTAGTGCATGGTGGCTGAGAGATTAACATCACACTTGCGGGAAATGCTCCAGTCGCACCTACATATATTAACATCTCATCTTGTGCATGGAGCTGCCATTGCTCCTGATATTTATGGACAACCAGTTTGAATAGTTCAATTTCATTTGTCAAGGACGTGACAGTAATTAAAAGGGTGCTGACATCTATACCACCCTCCATGCCCTCCCCACGCCCCTCACCTTTGCTTCAACAAAAGGCCTACACTTGTCAGAAGAGGAGCTGCAGGCAGGTGCGCAGCAGCTGCTCCTATCTCTGGGCAAACACCCGCTGTTTGTTTTCTTCCGGAAAATATTGCATGTTATACAAGTACACGGAGATGGCATGGGGCCTCGCATTAACCACTCCCAACGTGGCACATCTGACTGATTTATGTCGTTTCCAGCAGAGCTGGTGCTTTTGGTTTTAGTTTTGGAAGACGCTATTGGAGGTTCACTCATTGTGCAAGTGACCTGATTGTTTGGAATTGGAAAACCATTGTGGATTAGACATGGAGAAAAGCGAGGAAACTCACTTTCTGTTCTTTATTAAGTTAGTACATGGATGATAGTAAGATTATGAAGTGCATCCTGGGATCTTATATGAAATTACTTTGGATTTTTTTTGTCTTGATATATGGTTTGTGGATATACCCAGTGAAAGCCTCCACTTAAATTAGCCCAATTCTGTCAACAGACATTCCTGTGTAATTCATTATAGCCTCACGTGGACCCACAGATGTTTTCACATGGGAGCATCGATCAGTTTATCTTCCACTCTGACCTTGCTACTGCCTTGTGTTGACCTCTGTGACCTTAACAAAGGTCTCATCCCATGTGCTGATCATCCCAAAGGAAGCCATGTTTGCCTGTTTAGCTTCCTCCGCCTCTCCTCGCATTAGAGCCAACATTTTCATCAGCATCCTTTGCTTTTGAGAAAGGACAGACCAATAAATCTTAATTGTTGCATGCTACTATTTGATTTTGCTCTGGAGAACATTATTTGATTCAGTAAAGCTCCTGTTTCGGCCTTGTGCATATGGATGCATAAATCTAGTCAGTTTCCTATTTTTGCTGTCACTACATCTCTTTCAGTATAATTGGAAAAAAAATAATGGGCTAAACATTGTCTGAAAGTCTTTTTTTGTGACTCTAGAATCGCAAAATTGTTTTGTGTCTCCATCGTTGTGTTACTTTATTTTAATCTTATTGATTTTTGTAAAGAATGTTTAATATCACCATGTGATATACAATCTCAGCCATCTGGCCTCCTCTGTTTCCCACTAATGCCCCCTCCTCCATCATCCCCACCCTCCACCCTCACACACTAGGCAAGGAAAAGCTAATACATACGAAGAAAAGGGTTAGTGTTCACCTACGACCATCAACGCTATTGATATGAAAGGTTTAATCTTGGTTTTGTCTGTAACCACGACAAAGAACAAAAACCATGATTCCCTTAACTGTTAACCAAACAGGCTTCATGTTTGCTCATTTTTTACATCCGGTATTTGTGTGATGTCAGTTGACGCCGATGCTCCCTTACCACAACTGCCTGTCGCCGCCTCCGCTTGCGCTGTGTTGTTTCATGGGCGCCGCTCCTACCTGTCAAAGCTCTCTTGCCTGATCCTCTAGTCAGTTCAGGGTCACACTCCCTTGCCACGCACGCCTAGAATCTAATTTGCTGTGGTGAAAGGACAAGGAGACATTGATTGAAATTTTGCCCCCGGGACATTTCGTCCTCTCGTTTCACATGGGTTTGACGAGTTATTTTCCAGCCGCCCAGCGGTGCGCGCTGTGTCTGGCCCCACGTTCACAACAATGGACCACACACGGGAGAGTTCATTTGATTCCATGTGGCAGACTGTGAAGTATAAACAATACATTTGTATCATTTGTAAATTAATATTTTGACAAAAAGAGTCTTTTCCTCTTCCAGCAGCTCTTCATGGGCTTTACTTCTTCATCTCATTGATCCTTCACTTTACTGAAATGGACAAATGTATTGGAAATATTTTTTTCCGCTGGACTTTCATTCCTTCCACCACCTGCCAGGACTGGAGTCTCTGAAAGCTTTATTTCCATTTGCGCTGGAAAA
This sequence comes from Lagocephalus sceleratus, assembly GCA_911728415.1. NCBI lineage: Eukaryota > Metazoa > Chordata > Actinopteri > Tetraodontiformes > Tetraodontidae > Lagocephalus > Lagocephalus sceleratus. Next base: position 544,705 of record CAJVRN010000040.1, read on the forward strand.
TCGGTGTCTCTCCTTGTCTGTTCTGAAGAAACATCCCTTCCTTTGTTTCCATAATATAATGCATCTGATGTGTACTAGCACATGTTGTGCTGAGCTGCTGTGCAGCAAATACTCCAGAGCTTTTGTAGTCTTCTCAGCAGTGCTTTTGTCTAATCTCCATCAATGGTGCTTAAATGCTGCACATAATAGTTACTTAATTAATAGTTTAATTACTTAAGTGTGTGTGTACCTTCATCTGAACTATTTTTATGTGATCTAATTGACTAAAAGTACTTATTTCATTAGTACAAGGGGACGTTGCTGTAGTCCAATTAGGATTTGATATGCAGCGCGAGTATGAAACAATGTCAGCAGTGTGTTTTAGAAATAATTACTTCTCTTGGTTACATGTTGGTTGTGACTAAGATACGGTATTTCTGCATTTGTTTAATATTAGATCATACATAACGAATGTGAATGAAAAATTAGTAAAAGAAAAGAAGATTTGCAACCAAAACAGAAAAATCAGGGGTTAAAATAAGTCACATGTTAGGTTTTGTGCACGCACCCCTCTCTGAAGTCAGATAAATATCATGAACTCAAGTTTTTTCATTCATCGTTATGATTACATGCTGTGCAGAATGAAGCAGAAAAGTAGTTTTGGGTTAAAAAACAAAACAAAGCACACTAAAGAACTAAGAATGTTACATGGTAAAAAAGTGTATATTATATACAATAAGATAAATAATCAAGTGTATGTCAGCACTCAGTAGATATGACGTGAGATTTAAATAATGTCTAGGGTTTCTATTATCTACTGTTGTTTGTTGTTCCCAGGAGAAGCAAATAAAAATGAATCCATGCATCCATACTTAGATACTTAGATACTTAGATTATAAGATACTCTGGTTGCTTTTCCCCATCATTGTTATAAAGATACAGACGTTTTATCAACGTAGTCTAATGACTCCTGCGTCAAACTCTGGTGATCTGTGATGGACCACGAGTTCAATTTGTGATGCCCCCGTCATTCCCACAGGAATTCTTAAACTGAATTTGTACTTGGAGCTACTCCCTAAAGGGATGTTCTATTAGATTTCTTGATGACTAATGAACATGGTTCATTGAATCTCAGCTCTTGTATTCTCAGTGGAATAATTGAGTTACACTATAGGCTAATTGATTATTATGTTACGGTATGCATCAGGGTAAACTGAGTAAGCTACCTGGAGCCTGGACCGCCTCTCCCAAACTGTGATCAGATATCATGTTGGTCCCATGAAACATTTGATGGCTGTGTTGTCATTACAGGAAATGGCTTGCTTTCCTCATAGGCCTTCGTTGTTTAGATTGAAGGCATCACAATCAGGCGCTTACAATAAATCCAGTTTGTGGATCCAGTGTGGTATGATGCAGCAATATTTGTGTGCTGGCACAGGAAACCCGAGAGATTTCAGAACATTATGATCAATAACAGCTTTGGTGAGTGGAATTATTGCTCAGCGTGCAGCTTCTTAGTTAATTGAATCCTTGAAGAGAAGCATTCCCATAACATCTCGAAAGCAGAGTATTTGCAATAGGTCTGCGGAGCGATTATGATATTTATTATGTTTATAACACTCTGACATAAAAGTAAAATGCTGCGTAATGCAGCTCCATGATGGTTCACTTGGAAATAGCAATATCAATGAACCAAAGTGTGGATCTGGTTGTGGAATTACACTCATACAGTAGATGCAATATTTCTATTAAACAAGCATGTCCACATGTGTAACACAGATTATTGCACACATGCAGCCCAAGGCCTTTCCACTGATCTCATTAGTGGAAAACAATCAGCATCACTGTTCATTACTATGGTTATTGATTGGTCTGCTGCCAGATCTTTCCAATTGGTTGTTAGGAGGGACGGTTGCAGATACGTTGACCTTGGCAAAGAAAGGACGCTCAGTCCAGCAACAGCTCCCTGTCTGCAAGAAACACCAGGAAATGAGGCGATGAATCATCCAGCCCGTCTGGGTATCCTGACACGCACCTTTTATTTCAGACTCGCAGAGGTAGATCAGTAAGCCGACGCTTAAGTGTGGCACATGAGATCATAGCTGCGAAATCTAACAGCCAAAGCACGCATTGAGCTAATTGAGTTCCAGTCTTTGTCTGGGACGGCGGGGAGGTCATCCTGCCCTCCGAGGAGTCATGGATGCTGTTCGGTTTCAGATTTTGTGACAAGCCCGTGTCCTCTTTGCCCTCCGCGACGTTCAAAGTACGAGACGGACTGCAATTAACGGGGGGGAAACTGCAGTCATCTCATGCTAATAGGAAGATTGTGTGTTTACAGACGAGCGAGAGAGTTTCCATCAATGTTGTTTTTCTCAGCATACAAGTGACGTACGAGCTCAATGTCACTCAGTCCACTCAGCAGGACATGATATCTTTTGTAAACATGGATTGCTACAAGAGTCCTCCTGTTCAAATATGTGCTTTGTTTGCAAAATTACTTACTCCAGCTTTTGAAGAAATCACAGCGTGTGTGTGTGTGTGTGTGTGTGTGGCAGCTCTGCATCGCTTTTATAGGTGGCTGAAGGCTGTAAAAGGTCTGCTTATGATGGCAGTGTTTACACACTCTGAGATATGGGAGGTCAAGGCTGTTGAAAAACACTATTTTGTTGTTGTGTGTGGCAGAATATTAAAAGAACATGTCTAGTCTTAACGAAATGCAGAACTGGATTAAAGCCCCCTTTTTTTTGATCATTTATCCACGCATGATCAAAAAAAGGTGAGATGCCACGAATATTTGGATTTCCGTCACTCATGTGTATCATTTATGGAAGGTAATGAGTCATGCCTTTGGAAAATCATCATCATTGGCTTAACAGAGGAGAATATGCCATTTGCTGGGAGAGGCCTGCTTGATCCATTCAATTAATTAGTTTTGATATAAACTGCTTGCTTTCCGTTGGCCTCGGTCCTGGAAAGAAATTGAATTTTGAATGATATAAACAAATTGTGTTGCATGGGTTCCAGCCTTCGTGGCTGTGAGCCAAGTCCTGCATTCATAAAATGTGCGCAGCTTCCACATGGTTGACACGGTGGACCCTCTGGTTTGATTTGCTGAACTGCTGTCATCTGCTCTGTTTGATTCATGGGGGGCATCATGTGTGAGATATCTGTAGATCTAATGAATTAATTTGATCCAATAAAGAGCTGCAGAAAGTAATATTATTTTAGTCTATTAAAGATACAAATGAGCCTGAGATTTCTGACATATTAGATTAGTGTTGGGTCTGAGTCTGGACTGTGTTGATGATGATGACGAGGCCGAAGCTTTCAGTCGTTTTTTGCCTGTGGCAAGAGGATAATTGCTCCCTCTAGTGGCTATTTTAATTGTACCTTAGGGGACTGCGGTGATTTTCTCTATGTAAATGAAGCATCCTTTGCTGTGGTACTTGCTGTGTTTACCATTCAATTCACTTTGGGGATTTTGCTGCATCACATTTGAAACAACATTTCATTAGAGGTCATATCTGGGGTCACTTTACTGAGGGGATCTGTAGTTAAGCTGCAGTGTCATTGTCTGGCTCCTTGAAACTCTCACATCATTCTGCTGCTTTTCAGATACTGTGTATATATAATTCAACCCCAGATATTTTGTATTTTCATCGTGTACAACGCTCAACCAGTATCAATCTCATTAAATAAAAGCTCTTGGGTGTGGCTACAGCTCAGTGCAGCACAGAGCAAGAATAAAATAAGTGTTTATCTTGGTTAGTGGACTGTTTTCATGCCTGGTTTGATCAGCTAAATTCAAATCAGCTAGGTATATGTAAAAGAAGCAGTCAAGAATTGAATTATTTTCCTGAGAGACATTTTTACATTTTCCAGGAGAACATGAGAATGAATAAGAAGCCATAACTCCTCTGCTGCTTGCTAAACTCGAAAAAATAATAATTATCTTTTCAAAATTGGTTCTATGATTTAGATCAGATGTTTTTCTGTTGTTTTCCCCAAATCAATTCTCATTGTGTTTCATGATTATAAACATGACTAATCCCTTAGAATCCTTTATTCATGTTTAAACTGGCGGCAAGGACACTATAAAAGCCCCAGATCCGAGTTGACCAGCAGGGTTTGCAGCCTGTTTGTTTTATGTCCCTGTAACACTGTTAATGAAAAGAAGGCTGCAACATCCGTGAATGGGTCTGCATCCTTCAGAGAAGGTCGGCCACATTTTATCTATCAGCTCAGCGTCCTGTCATCTAACCACTGCGAAATTAAATCAATGTCTGAAACCAGAACCGAAGCCTGAACTGCACCCACAGAAATAGAAAATCTAGTTTTGTTGTCTGCTAATGACATTAGTCTGTTCCCTAAATGGTCACACACAGTCGTCAAAGGGGAGCATAACAGGGATATAATTACAGGAGGAACACACACGTCTCCATTTTCCTGTAAAACATGCCATCTGCTTTGTTCTGTATGGATTACCTGACGCACATAAACACCCCACACTCCCCTCCGGCAGGTAATAAGTCATTTCTCTACCATATCATGTTATCACTGGTAATTAAACATCTGAATGTGAATGCAAGGAGAATCGGAAACCACATGCTATTGACCAGATGAGAAATTCATTAGAAGCCACGTAAGTGTCATTCGAGCCCCTGCTTTCAATTTCCGCTGACAGGACGAATGAACAACGAACAAAGAGAGAAAAGAAAGCAAAATAAATCTGCCACATTTTATGTGTTTATTTCTATTCAGATTATTCACAGCATTGTATTGTTCTCAATTTTCGGAACCAGGTCTTGGAAATCACCAAATTTAAATAGTTTAATATTTAGGATTAACTATTTGTTTGCTTAATCTTTGTTTGAACTTTGTCTTTTTTCCTTTTCCAACATTTTTCTGGCCACCACCTCAGGTTTAAAAGCGTGGAAATTCAATGATTTTGCATGAAGGAGCGGGAGCACCCTCTGTTGTTGCTCAAGTAGCATTACAAAGATTTTCCTTTTTTTATTTGATAACCTTTTTATAGAAACTCTAAATACAATCCTAATTAATGAATCTGGAAATAAGATCAGGAAATAAATAAATAAATAAATGTGTGTAAAATATTTCATAATGAAAAATTATGCTGCAGGTCTTGCTGTGTGCATGCTCTTACTTTAAAGCAATATAATGTCTGACAACAACACTGTTACTATGTTCAGAAACAAGCAAAAATCCCAGTTTAAGTACAGGTACATTATAAATGTTGCACCTACCAATTGCTGTATGTCTCTCCTTAAATAAATGTGTTCTATTCTTTCTCTCTGTAGGAGTGACAGGGTTGTACTATTCTCAGAATGAGTACATTGAGACCGTGTACATTGGCCAGCCTGCAGGAACGCCTGTGCTGCAGGTGCATGCCATGCGCGACAACAGTGCAGAGCGACCGCATTTCTACCTGTGCTGGATGACCTCGCTGAGACGTCTTCAATACATCTCCTGGTTCAGCCTGGACGTCATCACTGGGGTGCTGTCCCTGAACAAGACCCTGGAGGAGAGCGACTTTGCCTCACTCTGTGAGCCTTACACCAGCAGTGGGACACACCGTGACACTTACTTAATTAATTTTTAAAAAACACAACATAAGATTTCACATTTTCCTTATTTGAAATTTTGTTGAAGTTAATCACAATATTAATGTTTTCAAGTTAGTCATATGTAGTTATCAATATTCATTATAATTTTGTACAGTATAGTTCAATTGAGGTTAGATTGGAGTGACATTTATACCGTTTAAATATGGATGCTTTCAGGGTAATAAGGAAATTGCACAGAGGAAAATGCAGCTGAGTCAACAGTAACTGCACTGTTTGAGATTAAAGTGTCTCTTTGCCTCTTCCATGCATCACATCAGACCAAAGTTACCAGACTGTGAAGAAGCTGAGCCTGCATGTCATGGCGTTACCAGGCTTCACCAGGAAGTCCCTGTGCAACAGCAAAAGCGTCCCGCGTATCGCCCTGGACTTTGTCAACGCCACCATGCCCCAGTGTGGCCAGACGGACTTAAAGGAGCTGTGTTTCCCGCACAAGGACACGTCCAACCCCCACATCACAGAAAACAGGTTCCCCGGGGGCTTGAAGCAACTCCGGCGCCTCAGCAGGCTCAACGTTTGCCCCAATTACACCATCTCCTACAGCGTGGAGACAGGTGGGACACATCAGTGAGAACAGGAATAAGAGGGGTCAAAGCCAGCTGTTAGTTCTTACCCATCTTCGGCTTCTCTTGTCTGCAGAGACCCCAGCACCTTTTGCTGTGAATGAAAACACCACAGAGCTGGTGGTGACGGCCCCACTGGACCGCGAGGAGAGCGAGAGCTACAGGCTCCTGCTGGTGTGTACCATACGAACGGAAACAGTCATCACCAAAGTGGAAACGTCGCTGGACGTTTTTGTCGACGACGAGGACGATAACGCGCCATACTTGAACGGAACCGACACGGCCGACATTGTCATCGGCTTCAACCGGACTGCGGTGAGGAGGTTTATACGGCGTGATCTGCTCGGATGTGGTCTCAATGACCTTTCAAACATCCTCATTTTCCTTGCAGGGAGGGTCTTTTGGCACCTTGTCCGTGTTTGACAGGGATCTGACCCCTATCATAGGCAGGAGTCACAATAAATATGTGGGAACTCTGCTGAATATCGATCCTTGGGTAAAGGAAACCTTTGACATAAAAAGCACATTCAGTGAGAAGAAAGCTGCTCAAGGAAACATTCGGGAGACCGTCCATGACTACCGTAAGCAACCAAGGGGAAGCTGAAGTCCATCTTTGCACAACAGCTGTAATTTTAAAGGGTAGTTTCCACTTTCGCTTCTCCATTGCAGACCTCGTGCTGAAAAGGAACCTTTATGTGACGGAGAACCGCACCCTGCAGCTGGACTACCTGGTGAATGACACTACCTACCCAGGCCTGGAGGGGACCGTGTTGCTGCACTTCAACGTCACCATTTTGCCAGTCCATGTCCAATTTTCCAACATCACACATATATTACCGCTGACGCGAAGAGCTTCATCTTACGCACAGGCAGGGCTGCTTTAAAATCTTCTAAAAGTAATGGTGGCAAATGCACTCTTATCACGTTAGCTCGACAGCGAACGTGTAGTTTATTAAACTGTGTCTCTGTAATTCATTGGTCTATAAAGTTGTTTACGGTGTGTCAGCCTTCCACTTATGTTATTAGCTGTCTCATTTCTGTGTGCTCCAACTCCTCGCAGGTTGGGAAAGTGTGCGTGGAAAACTGCCAGCAGTTTGACGGCTTCAGGATCGCATACCGGCTTGAGGTGCCGGATAAGAATGTGTCCGCCGACATCCAGTCCTGCCACTCGGCCCTCAGCATCGCCCAGGACGAGATGTGGGGGTTGCTGTATGTGAACGACACGGAGGCGCTGCGCAGGCCCGAGTGTCAGGACCTGCAGTACCTCGTCGTGGTTAAGGAGGAGCACACGCAGCTGGAGACCAGCGCACAGATCCAAATAATACTAGATAACGAAGGTCAGCAAAGACCCCTTTTTACCTTTCATTTTAAAATAAAAGAAAAAAGGCGGTTTAATTCTCAACCTTAGACAAAGCACTGCATATTTTTGTGAAGCACCACGATTTAGTCTTCTTTTTTTTTTATATACCTGTCTGTTTTACCAAAGCCGGTCCGGAGCGCCAGCCGCTCTTGTCCTGTGCAGAAAACCGACGCCGAGGGGACTGTGAGTCTGCGAACGGTCTCGGGACAACAACGGGGAGATGCCAGTGGAGGCAAGGCAGTGACAAAGGTATGTTTCGTTTCACGAAACGCCACTGCAGGCATGCGGCGTTCATGAAAATGCTGCAGCGAATGAACCTCCAGAAAGGTCACGGCAGATGACCCCGATGATTGTTGGCTCCAGGAATATCTGAAAACTACTCAACGTGCTCACCGGACCTGCGGACGTGTCCAGATGGGATTTGTGACGCAATTGAAGGCAAAGACGCGTCGATATGCCCACAAGACTGCACGCGTGAGTCCTGCAAAATATAAAAACTTGAATTAAAGGCACCTGTTTCACGCCATTTTACTCTGTCGTTAAAGACAAGAATATTATCGGCGGTCATGAACGAGGCTTCAGGAACGGGATCAGGGCCGGCCATGGAACCTGCTACTGTTACACTGAGAAATGCTTCTGTGAGAAAGGAGACATTGAGGGTGAGTTCTCTGGGTTTCCGAGGACTAGGATGTCTTATCACACTGACGGCGACAACCTCTCTCCACAGAGACCATCTGTGACGACATGTGCAAGACCATCATCGCCACAGCGCTGCTCCTCTCCTTCATCGTATCCATCCTCCTGTCCTCGTACTTCATCCACCGCTACCACAAGAACTCGCCCAAGCCTCCGATCGCTTCGGCCGAGATGACCTTCCGGAGGCCGGCGCAGGCTTACCCCATCAGTTTCCCTGCCAACAACCTGCGCCGCGGTTCACAGGAGTCCATCGAAACAGACACTTTTAAAATACCTGTGAGCTTCTTCGTCCTCACCGACTTTGCTTCAACTCTGTGGAACCGATTAAGAAGTCAAAAAGATTAATAGTGTCCTTGTTTTTTTTAAACAGGAGGATCCTAAGTGGGAGTTTCCTCGTAAAAACCTCGTACTTGGCAAGACGCTGGGTGAAGGCGAGTTTGGAAAAGTGGTTAAAGCGACGGCGTTCAGACTGAAAGGAAAGGCTGGTTACACCACTGTGGCTGTGAAAATGCTTAAAGGTAAAACAAGACAGGAAAAGAGCACTCAAGGTGGGGAAGTGACGGTGATATATGAGAATTTTTTTTCCTCTCTCTTGGTAACAGAAAATGCCTCACACAGCGAACTGCGTGACCTGCTGTCAGAATTCACTTTACTAAAGCAAGTCAACCATCCACATGTCATAAAGATGTATGGGGCATGCAGCCAGGATGGTGAGCCCCCACTCTTTCTGCTGCTGTTACTACTGTGGGAGGTGTGGATGTGTGTGGGTGTGTGTGTGTGTGTGTGTGTGTGTTGCCTTCAGAGTGTTCAGCCCTGCGATCTCTTGAATAGGCCCATTGTATCTGATCGTGGAATACGCCAAGTATGGTTCGCTTCGCAACTTCCTGCGTGAAAGTCGGAAAGTTGGACCGAGCTACATGGGCAGGGACGCAAACCGGAACTCCAGCTACCTGGAGAACCCGGACGACCGAGCACTTACCATGGGGGACCTGATCTCATTTGCATGGCAGATCTCCAGAGGCATGCAGTACCTGGCTGAGATGAAGGTACGGGACAGCTGACATAGATGAACGAGTACAAGTACCATTTTAGGGACTAAAATATTCAAATATAAGTGGATGAAATGAGACTGTAGGTTTTAGTGTCTGGACTAGATGAGGTGATGTTTCTGAAACATCATGTATGCCTTAGTCCCAAACAACTTTGCTAAATTTGCCTCTTTTGGCGATCAGCTGGTACATAGGGACCTCGCAGCGCGAAACGTCCTGGTGGCTGAAGGAAGAAAAATGAAGATCTCTGATTTTGGCCTCTCCAGAGATGTGTATGAAGAGGATTCATATGTGAAAAGAAGCAAGGTAAAAAAAAAAAAAAAGCAAAGGAGAGGATTACACAATTGCTGTTTTATGGTCTTCAAAATCAATGCGATTTCCTCTGTTTGTTTTCCAGGGCCGTATACCCGTGAAATGGATGGCAATAGAGTCCTTGTTTGATCACATTTACACAACGCAGAGTGACGTGTGAGTATGTGTTTGATTTGTCCAGAGTGACGTCAAGAGAAATGCAAAGCTGCAGTCAGCAACTTAGCTTCGCTTCAAAACTGAAGCTAAGCCAAAACCTCTTTTTTAACTACTCCGCTGGTTCTTTTACCACTATATTCACTCTTTGTATTTAGCTCACGAGCTCTTCTCTTTTTTCTGCTTTAGTTGGTCCTTTGGCGTGCTTTTGTGGGAAATTGTGATGCTGGGAGGAAATCCATACCCGGGCATCGCTCCTGAACGCCTCTTTAACCTACTGAAGACTGGCTACAGGATGGAGAGACCAGAGAACTGTTCCGAAGAAATGCAAGTCTCTCGTTCCTCCATGGCAACTTTTTCCTTTCCAAGTGCAGCAGCACTCCAGACTGGGGGAGAACAAAGTGACACTCATCCTCCCATTTCCTCTGCAGGTATAACCTCATGCTTCGATGCTGGAAACAGGAGCCAGACAAGAGGCCGACATTCTCAGACATCAGCAAAGAGCTGGAAAAGATGATGGTGAAAAGTCGGGTATGGTGAAGCTATAAAAACACATAAGTTATTCATATTCTTCCAAGGGAAAGAAGTAATGAATCAGCATATTTCCCTTGCATTACTGGCACCAGTGAATGCATCACTGGGGCCCGATAATAAAACCTTCCTCCGCTGCTGGAATTGCTACTGGAACAGATTGATCAGCATGCACTGTACGTTTACAGGGAAACAAAAAAAGGTTACGCTGCATTATCTTATTTCCTCGTAATCTCATGTGAAATACAATAATGTTCAAGTCAGTCCAGAATGTGGCCTGGTGCAGTGTGATGACAGAGCAGAACAGTTCATCGTGAGGCTAAATATAGATCATTTAAGGTGAAGGCAATCCCAGAATGCACCAGGTTAGCAGCTTAAAATAGATTAGCAGCCGTTTCGCACGACGCAATGTGAAAACAAAAATTTCCCTTGGATCTATAAGCATTACTACCCCGTATGCTGCCCAGCTTCCCTCAGCTCTGAGCCTAATCGAACCTTTATTTGCTCATGTCAGGACTACCTGGACCTGGCAGCTTCCACGCCGGCCGACGCCCTGCTGTACGACGACGCCCTCTCTGAAGAGGACACGCCCCTAGTGGACTGTAATAACGCCCTCTCCCTCGAACCCTCCCCTCCACATGGATTGAAAACAAGCTCTATGGTAGAATCTCCCACGCATTTACTCGATTTTAGAAACAGGACACACAACACAAGCTCTAATTTCTTTGTCAAACTGTGATGGGCTTTTCTGTAGTCAAGTGTGTGTGACCGTGACCTGTAGGCATGCCTGTTACTGCTGATTAATGCCCACATATCTCCCATTTCATAGCAAATGAGAGACTCAGTTACAAAAAAAAACTTGTGTCTTGACTGTTTTGGTTTGTTTGGACCTGCTTCTAATGTAAATGAACGCCGACCAAAATGTGTAAATATTAAAAATATCCTTAATTTATTTAGTACTCAATGCCCCGCTTCATTCACATTTTCACGTTCCATCGTCATATCATTTCATTATTTGCATCGCGTCAGTGTGTAACATTTGAAACAGGTCCCTGCTCAGTCACTCGCTGTTGTCTATTCATTCTTTAACTGTCTCAAATTTTCATGACATTCCAATGTACATGGCCTTATCTTATATAATCTAGGATCATTTCATAATACTGAACTAAGAAACAGTAAGGCTTTGCAGCAACTCAAGGGTGACAGTGATAAAAACTGAAGAGAGCCTCAAATTTAGAGGTTTGATCAATGTTAAAGCTTTATCATAAAGAAAATTGGATGCTAAATCACATTTACCGCACAAAGCCAAACTATTAATCAAAATTGGGATTCGTTTCTCAGACGGACCCTGCGGAGGTTGGTTTGAGAGCCTTACTGTCTGCACGCTGTTTGTCTTTCACTGAGAGTAGAAAAATGATGTGTTCTCGTTTTTAGGCATGTCATACCCGAACTGGCCCGAGAAGAGCCCGGTACCGCTCAACAGACATGATGCCACTAATCCAGTCTTTACAAGATATGCCAATGATAGTGTTTATGCAAACTGGATGGCTTTGCCCTCACCTGCAAAAGCTGTGGACAAGCTTGATAGCTAAAGACAAGCCGACACTGTAGAAAAGATGAATAATTGGTAGATGTGTATATTTCTAAAAGACTGTACATAAACAATCTGATGCTAAAGTTGGTTCCCCTTTCTTTCTGTTGCACGGGTATTTGACGTTGAATACTGGGGTCTGTTTGTCCGCTGCCAAAGCGACTGGATTGATATAAACCATGCTTCATTCAGCTTCACTATGTTAATTATTACCTCACAGGTCATGTTGGCCAAGTTGTACCACTGCATGACTATCGTACCAGATTGTAAACCACTGTCAGTGTCTTTTAAGTGCCTGTGTCGCTTCTACAATAGCCTCCATTTAGTAATGTGCGACTGTGAAGATCTTGTTCCAGCCCAGGAATTAAAGGGGACGTCTTTATCATCGCCCGTTTTAGACAGCTGGGATTGAGAGGACAGAAAAATAAAAAGAAAAAAGGCGAAACCGCGGAATTTGTTCTGACAATGTAAAGTTTGTATTTTTGAGGATTGTGCTTGTCAAGCCATCAAAAAAGACCCGTTTTGTGTTTCCCAAAGCGATTCTTGCCAAAGAAAAGTAACACGGACATGTATAGTGAACACTCCTCTTTTTTAAAGTATTATTTACATGAAATATATCAACATGTGGGTGCAGTTCCAGCGTAGGATGTGGCACTCCATGCAGCTTGTCACTGTGTCCTCTGTCAGTGTCCAGTTCACTCTCTGATTTACTGTAATGGCAATCTCTGTGGACAAACTAGAATTATGTAAACTAATGAGTGTTATTATTGTTACGTTATTTGATTATGTTCTGATTAATAATAAACATTACAAAAGCTTCAGTGATGCTTTTCTTTGTGTCCTTGGAAAGAAGATAATCAGTTTGAATGCAATAATGATGAGAAGGCTAAAAATATCTGCACACAAAGAAAGACAGAGTAGTCAGTCAGTCATCTTCTGTGAGCAACACAGACTCATCAGGTGAGTGTAAATCCATGTAAACAACCCAGAAGGTTCTCAGATTTGATCAATAACAATGATCTGGTATTTAATTGAAAAATAATGGTTATCCAGTCTAAGCAACAGTTTGTTTGTTCTTTTTACAGTCATAGCTTTCTGTAAATACGTAATTTAGTATTTTCTAAATTTATTTCTGACATGATTTGTTCAAGCTGTGCTTTTGAATATTGGCAGACATGTCATAGGGATGATTTGTGCATCTTTTAAATCACTTCCTTCCTTACAGGTTTTTTTTTTTTACAGATACTACCTATTTTGCAGAATCTAATTAATGACTCTGTTCTATCGGATTTAAGTATGGCTGCAATAATTTCCTTTGTTGTTTATAACAGCCTCGATTAACACTGACTGTCTTGAATAAATATCTCAGTGCTCTTTGAGTTTCGGCTCTTCTTAATCCGAATTTATCACAATCACAATGATTCATTAGAAAACGTCCAGTTCCCCAGCAAAAAACTAACCCATGTTTGAAGGCTAAACAAGTCATCTTTCTCCACTAAGTTGGTAATTAAATATCGAGCCGTCACTTTTCTGTCATTACAGATGCATAAAGTTTCTAATTAGAAAAACTGTCGTTCAAACGAGTTTAAAGCACATTGAACAGAAAAAAGTGCTTTTGCATCCTCATGCAATCATCATCATCATCTTATTAGTATTATTATTGTTTTTGTTGCTATAATCATCATCCTCATCACAATCATCTTCTTCATTTTTTTTTCTTATTCTTCTTGTTGTTATTATTGTTATTACTATTATTAGCTTCTTTTTCGTCTTCTTATTGTTGTTATTGTTATATTATACTCTTCCTATTATTGCTGTTTTTGTTTTTAATTATTATTATAGTTGTTGTCGTCGTTGTTGTTGTTGTTGCTGTTGTTGTTGTTGTTATTGTTGTTGCTGTGGTGACGACAGGTCTAGCAGAGCTCTCATTGGCTGTGTGGTGAGCGGAAGTCACCTCCGACCCTCTCATCGCTTCTGTGCTCCGTGGCAGTCTCACCAGCTGCCTCCAGCGTCTGGGAAGACGCGGAACGCCGCGGCCTTCGACGCCGGCAAAAATGGGAATACACGGGATTAGGTATGTGGTCGTTTACGCGCTGGTCTAAGAGCTTCGCAGGTTTTTCTGGCAGCTCTAATTTAACCTCGAGGCGAAGCGAAGTTGCCAGCGGCGTTAAGCTAGCCCCGGACTGAGGCGCGATCCGGTCTGTTCTGAAAATAAACCTGGACTGATTTAAAGGTAACATTGAAGCCGTGAAGTTGCCGTTATTATGATATATATAAAACACATATATCACAATAAACTGTGTGATAACGCGGTCTATCTATGCGATATTTTGGGTTCTGGACGTAAATAATGAATTAAGAAAGTAAGAGAGAACTCAGCGGGATGCTGGTAGGTAGATGTTTAATGTTTAATATGTTTTGGATTTTAAAGTCAGACAAGTTTTTAGTGTCACCTCAGCCATAACAGCTTAAACCTACTCAGTGATTCAGTGGTTTTATCACCAATTATCTTCTGCAAAAGCTTAACGAGTCTTTTGCAACTGGAACGAGTACTTTTTTTTAGAAAACAAAAAGTGCTTGTATCACTGTGTGAACTTCATAAAAAGTCTTGTTGATATTATCTGGCAGTAATACTGGAATGTTTGTGTGATTATTTAGCAAATCTTGCTTGTCGCTCTGCCGTACCTTTATTTTGAAACGCCTCGTTAGACCGGAAGTGTGTCGCTACGTTTGCCTTTGATTGTTGAGCTAACAGTGCTAGCTCTTCAGGTGAAGCTAATTTATTTTTGGGTTGATGATTAAAAATGAAACATTTTCACAGATTTTGGGAAGAAACTATTTGAATACATGAACTTGTTACTGAGAGGTTTTATACTATGTCATTGCTGCTGTCTCGTGATCTGATAAACCCAAGACCAAAATGTTCACTCTGTCACATTCATGAATGTTTTCTTGTTGAATAAGTGATGACTTGAATATCTGTGGTTATTTGTAGATGACCGTTTCATGGATCAGAAGGTTGGAACGCAGAAAAGGACTGGGTAAAATGAAAAGAAAACTCCCAACCCCCTAAGATCATGTGTAGAAGCACGTTAAAGTGATGTGAGAGAGGAGGGAATAGGAATGCAGACTTGTCAGCGATAGCTTGCATGAGACCGTGATGCCCAGGCGGGGACTGCTGCTTCAGGGACGGGTCCGCTGGCTCTTCCTCGGTCTCTTCCTGCTGCTGGTGCTGCTGCTTTTTGCTTACCTGCTCGAGTGCACACCTCCAGCAGACATGAGTCTGGTCCTGCCTGGCCTAGCAGGGGAGAACAATGGGAAGGAGTACTACCAGGCCCTGCTGCAAGAACAAGAAGAACGCCATTTAAATCGTGCTGCTAGCCTCAAGCGGCAGATCGCGCAGCTCAAGCAGGAGTTGCAGGAAATGAGTGACAAATTAAAGCTCCTCCAGGACAAGAAAGAGCTGCCTGGCGTGCAGGGCCTGACTGAGACTAAAGACCAAGAGCCAGGTGACCTGCTGGATTACCTGCACTCTCAGATCGACAAGGCTGAGGTCAACACGGGGGCGCGTTTCCCCAGTGAATACGCCCTCATCCCCTTTGAGAGTTTCACCTCATCTAAAGTGTACCAGCTGGAGATGGGGCTGACAAGACACCCAGAAGAAAAGCCTGTCCGCAAAGACCGCAGGGATGAGTTGGTGGAGGTCGTCGAGGCAGCGTTGGACATCATCAACAATCCCGATGAGGAGGATGGCGTGGAGGAAGACGTGCCGATGCAGAGACAAACCTACACTGAGGTTCATTTTACTGAAGGTATGATCTGAGTAGGTAAGAAGCCAACGCTTGTATGTGTGTCACTCTTAATGTAGGTTTGTGGCTTCCTCCCCAGGCTTGTACAGGACTGAACGAGACAAAGGTACGCTTTACGAGCTCTTTTTTGCGAAAGAGGATTCCAGCAGCTTCCGCCACGTCACCCTCTTCAGGCCTTTTGGCCCTTTAATGAAAGTCAGGAGCACGTCTGTCGAAACGTCTGGAATGATTATCAACATCATCGTACCTCTGTCAGGCCGAGTGGAAACATTTTCACAATTCTTACACAACTTCAGGTGAGAGTGATGCAGAAGCTTTCACTGCCTTGGACACGGCACAGCACATTGACGTCAGATGTGTTGTGTAATAACTGCTCATGCATTAAATTTAATATCCCGGTTCTAGGGAGGTTTGCATCTTGCAGGACAGACGAGTGCATCTCACAGTGGTTTACTTTGGACAGGAAGGTCTGCAGGAGGTGAAGTCATCTTTGGAAAAAGTCTCAAGGTCTGTTTTTCATAGATAATATTCCTTAAATGTGAAAACCTTATGGGTAATATGAATTTCAAATGTGAATTTCTGCAGAGAGGAGAGCTTCTCCAATTACACACTGATCCCAGTGGATGAGGAGTTCTCCAGAGGTCGGGGTCTCGATATCGGAGCACATGCCTGGAAGAGAGGTGATGTGTTGATGTTCTTTTGTGACGTCGATATCCATTTCAGCCTGGAGTTCCTTAACGCCTGCCGCCTCCATGCTGCTCCGAGTGAGTTTTTACATTACGAGCGATATTCGGTGTTTTCACAGCCCTTGTTGAAAGTGTCTTGTTTGTGCTCAACCTGTTACTTTTTAGATAAAAGAGTCTTCTATCCGGTGGTGTTCAGTTTGTATAATCCTGCCATTGTCTATGGAAATCTGGAGCTGGCTCCGCCCATTGAACTTCAGCTGGTAAGGACAGAAAGTTCAGCTCAGACTCTGAATAATGATGGGAAAATTCTCATCCGCTGTTCTCCTTCTTTACCATTATGCAATGTGATAGAATGTAATTGTAAGCTTGGGAAGGGAATAAAAACCTCCTACGTGCAACAGCTGGTACCAAGGTTACTGCTCAGACATTATTAATCACAGATATAAGAGAGGAACACTGCGTCATTCTCTTAGTTGTATCTGAAAGTTTCTTATTTTAAAACAGATTCACAAAAAAGATGCTGGCTTCTGGAGAGATTTTGGTTTTGGGATGACTTGTCAGTATCGCTCAGATTTCCTGAATATTGGTAAGCAGATACGTTGTCTGTTATTTTAAAGCTGCACGCGCAGAAAACTGACGCACAGTCACGCTCCCCGCAGGCGGATTTGATCTCGAAGTCAAAGGCTGGGGTGTGGAAGACGTCCATCTCTACAGGAAGTACCTTCGCAGCGACTTGATTGTGATCCGCACGCCTGTGTCCAGCCTCTTCCACCTGTGGCATGAGAAGCAGTGCGCGGACGAGCTGACGCCGGAACAGTACCGCATGTGCATCCAGTCCAAAGCCATGAACGAAGCCTCCCACTCCCACCTGGGAATGCTGGTGTTCCGCGAGGAGATTGAGGCTCACCTACGCAAGCAGGCCTTCAAGACTCAGAGCAAGCAGGAGGACTGAGCAAACCTCTGCCCCCTCCCCACCACCGTCACCCCAACATTGACAACTGTGAGGTGCTGCTATTATAACCGCACCACAGCACACGCACGTTTACACGGATCCTTCTGCATTTCACCGCACAGCTGTAGATGAATGAATGTACACAAAGGATCAATGTGAATCTTCAGAACACGGTACAACTCTTTGAGAGCAATTGCAGCAGTATAAGACGGTGATAAGTAGTGCTTCATGTTGATTACTAAGATTTTAATTGCAGTTATCATCTCATATCGCCATTCAAAATGCTTCAGAGACATCTGGCTCCTTTTCTGTTTACCTGCCTGTGACAGCTGGATCAGCCAGCAGACGTCACGCGACTGATGCATTCCAAACTTTAAGGTGCACTATTGTTTTTCAGATAAAGTAATATTATGTGCAAAATACAGGCTATCTCATATTCCAAAGCTGTTCTTCTCGTCCTGGTGCTTGAAGATGTTGCAAACTGGAACATGGTCTGCATGTTTGGGGGTGTCTAACGCACATCGCATAGATCCGTTTAAAAACAGCTTATTTGATTTGCAGAGTGCAGTAACGGCATGTAGTTCTCATCCAACAGACCCGGACGTCCACTTCCACCTGCTGGAGGGTGGAGATCCCATAATCACCAAGTCCACAAAAGAAATATGGCCTTCTTCATGTACACATGCCTGTATATTTATATTAACTGCAAAAGTCTAAAATACTACGTAAGCATCTGTTGGTGTTCAGAGTTGGGTAGAGAATATGAGCAGGTACAGAGGGGTAACAAATCACCTACACAACTATTTATTCACTGGCAAATAAAGGAAAAAAAGTTTGCACTTTGTGAAATGAAAGTAAAAACGCGTTTTACAACACAAGAGATTGTTTGCAAGTTGATAAGTCAATTAACATTAGTGCTTTCTAGTCTTTTGGCAGTTATATACGGAGCCATAGTGCTGTTTTTTTCTATTCTTTTTTTTTCATCTGCACTGTAGTTAAAAGGGAATCTTTTTCATGTTACTCTCTTCTATAAATCCAGGAACAAATGTGCACCTATAGCATGAACCTGATGCTCTAGGTGTGCGTGGCAGTATTATTGTTTCTGGAAGAGATTTAATCTTTCTGCCCAGTCTGAATCACTCACAGCACAACGATTCCTTCTACTGGACAGAGATTGAATGTCCTGTAAATATTCCTCTTTCTTAGTTTAATACTTTTGTCTGTGCCTCCGTACTAAAAATGGAATGTGGAAGTCAGCAGGTTTTCGTTCCGCCTCACGTGGAGAGGATGCCGGAGCTGACTGCAGTTGTTTGCAGGGAAAGCAAGAAGTGCTTCATCCTTATCACATCTCATCCTGTACTGTGATATCTCTACGTCATTGTTTTTGTAGATAGTTTTAAAGTCCCGTTAAACTGCGGGAGGGACGTTTCTCTCAGCAGTACACTCTTCAATCTGAACCTGTACAAGGAAATGATTTATTTTCATTCTTTGGCTATAAAATAAAACGTACAGAAGAACTCAACCTGCAGCCATGTCATTCCTGCTGTTAGCATTTGATTTGATAAATATTTTCAGTAGACGTGAGCGATTCTATAATTTATCCTTTAAAAACGTAATATCAAACATGTCATCGAGCATGTGTGAATCAACAGCCTCACATGAATGTTTCTTAATTTAAGACAAATGGCATAATACAATTGTATTATTCATCTGCGTTCAACAACCTACATAAAGTCATTTTAAAAAGTATTCAAAATTTCAAAGTAACATGAAATAAAATGAATGAAAACATTTCAGACTTCTTTTCATCCTGGAACCTTTCACATATTAATGTCCGATCTGCTCTGGATGGATCTCCCTGGATTTGTAGATCTCTTTGAGAAGCAGCAGGGCAGTGTCTTCGGATTCCCTGAAAAACAACAATAGTTAAACGTTTTCAACATTAGAACTGAAGGAGCATATCTCCTCGCTGTGCCCAGAAAACTGCTCACTCTACATGAGACAACTAAGATGTGCTTTAACTGCAGACATTCAGTTTTAATTTGAGAATATTTGCATCCAAATCAAGATGCAAAGAAACCATGTAGGAATTATAACAGTTTCTATTGAATCCCACTTTTTAAGGGACCAAAAGTAAAGTTATTCCATGGATGAGTGTGGGCTCTTCCATTGTTATTTCATTATCAATTGAGCAGATAACAATTCTGGAGGTGATTCCAGATGCAACAATTCTATTTGTAATCTGTTTCTGGCAACAGTCAATATGAGATCCAGAGAGCTGCCGGGGAAGCACGCCATCATTCAGCTAAAAAATGAAAACAAACCCAGCAGAGATATCAAAAAACATTACGTGCGGCCAAATCAACTGTCAACAATCAAGGGAAAACTTCACCAGAGTGAATACAGAGATTCAACAAAAGATGTAAACCATTGGTGAGCCTCAACAAGCAGGAAGACCAGATTAGAGTTTCCCAAAAAAAACATCTAAAAAGCCTTCACAATTTTGGAACAACAGCCAAGATCAAATTGTGATGGCAAGAGTATGGAGAAAGAAAAGAACCGCTCATGATCCAAAACATACCCCTGCACCAGTGAAGCATAGTGGTGGTAGTGTGATGGGGTGGGCATGTACGGCTGCCAATGGGACTGCTGCTCTTGTATTTAATGATGATGTGACTGCTGACAAAAGCAGCAGGATGAATGCTGAAGCGTTCCGGGCAGGATTGGCTGCTCATATTCAGCCAAATGCTTCAAATCTCATTGGACTGCAAAAGCAACCAAAGAGTGTTTATGGCAAAGAAGTGGAATGCTGTCCGATGGCCAAGTTAATTAACTGACCTGAATCCAATTGAGCATGCGCTTCACTTTCTGAAAACAAAACTGAAGGGAAACCTCCCCAAAAACAAGCAGGAACTAAAGAGAGTTGCAGTAGAGGCCTGGCAGAGCGGCACCAGGGATGAAACCCAGCCTCTGGTGATGTCAGACTTCCAGACTTCAGGCTGTAATTGACTGAAAAGGATTTGTAATCAAGTATTAAGAAGTGAAAAGTTAAATTTTGGTTTTGTTTGTCCCGTTACTGTTGGTCCTTTAAAAACAAATTGGAACTGTTGTAATTCCGCAATTTACCTGACCAAAGCTGAAAGTCTGAGGACAAAGCGCATCTTGTTTGTTCCATTTGGAACCCATTGAGGTGGTGCATAGAGCCAAAGAAAAAAGAGAATTGTGTCGATGTTCCAATATTTTTGAACCTGACTGTATCTGGGCTTGAGTGTGTCTGTTTTATTCTGACTTCCTTCAAAAACTTCAACTCTTTCCAGAAGTCAGTCATTCAAAGCTCCATTTGGTGTCACCGCGCACATTAGAAACGGCACGGTTCACGTCTGTTATTCTGCCTTCTGTTTCCACGCAATCTCGTGAGCGAGTCCAGCTGCCGAAAACCCCGTTGTAAAAATGGCCTTTACAGCTGCATCGCTTTAGTGGGAACTTTGTTACTCTGTAAACAGAGTCTGAGGTTTTCATACTACTCGTGTCTTTCATTATCTCAGACAACTGAAAACATGTTATTACTGTCACCACCTCCAGCTACAAACACACAGCTTAAATCCAACTGTTGGAAGGACCTCTGGAATACTGAGAAAGAACTGGAAAGAAAGCTGGTTGTCTGTACCAGTAGCAGAGGTGACTCTGGAGGGCAAACAGGTACTCGTTAAAACTCTCGATGGGCTTCTCCTGCAGGACGTAGTCGATGCGATTTCCTCCGTTCAGCATTCCCATCTTCACTTGAGGCTCCTCCTCCTTTTGTGGCTCAGGGGTTTCTGAGATTTTGTGTTCTGAGGGAATAAAATGAGCGGTGAGACACAAATGAGGCTTATGTGACGACCTGCAGGTCAGGGGCCTCCAGCGACGCTCACCCTCCTGCACCTGCTTCTCCTGCTCCTCAATCTGATTGGCTACGATTGCCAGCTCGGCCTGAAGCTGGGCGGATGCTGTGTGTGCCCGGGCAAAGTCGTTCAGCGTTTGCCAGGCGCTCTTAAGTGAGCTGATGAAACCGTGCTTGAGGTCAGAGCCCATCCTGGTGAGGCTCTCCTTCAGTTCTGAAAGACACAAACAACAAATCTGCTTCACAGGTGTCCTAAAATAACTTCTGCTCTTCCAACAAACATGTCCGTATAAACATACTTCCAGCACCAGTACATAAAAGCATTTGTTATAGTATGAAAACAACATAAGCATCTTTACAGAGTTTAAAATGAATTCTGTGGATATTTTACTGCATATGTCTACAAATCAAGAGACTCGTTGCTCTCTAGTCACAGAAAGCTCAGTGGAAAAACAGAAGTCTTTGTTTGTGTCACTAACTAGGGCACCCCACCCTAATGTGGCAATGCCATCATAGCCAACGACGAGAGGGAATAACACTAAAAAAAAAACTGTTTAGACTCCAGTGATGTTGTGGAAATGTTAGGGTTAGGGTTACTTCAGACGGATTTACACCTCTGCTCACAAGAGGACTCTTGTTAGCATCATACCGAGATGAAGCCTCTTCCTTCCTTTGTGGTGTGGAATCAAAACGGGCTTCAGGTCCAAGTCTGGTAATATCATGGGCTCAATCCGGTACGCAACAGGGTCCAGCTGAAACAACAACACTTCATAATAAAACTCCCGCAGCAACAGGGCGGCAGCAGACAGATCTGTGTTCCAGTCCATGAGACCCAAACAAAACAGTCTGGCTAATTTTAAACTTTTAACTGACCCCGTTCATTTCTAAATCTCATCTGCTCGTGTTTACAATCCAACAGACGTGAGAATGTGAGGTGGCTGATGATTCTATAGCGTGCCTTATTTTTGGAGGTGTGACTGCTACATTTGTATCAACATGTGCAAGTGCAGTTACATTGTGTCTGACTAAGGCCCCGTTTACTCGACAACATTCTCTGAATCCCAACGAAATTGTTCCCCGTGCAGGCGTCAAGGTATCGAAAAAGATCTCTGTGCACGCAGACGCCAAAAACAAAAGACATGCTGAGCCAGTAGGTGGCGGTAATGATCCAGCCACGCACCCACAGCTCCCTCAGATTCGCTACTGTTGTTGTGGTTCTACTTCCACTGAATCTTCTTCTACGCCTGTGGCCTTCCAAAATCATTGTCATGCAAGCCTACATTAGATGTTCTACACAGGACAACGCAATAGTTGCTGGATACAATAACACTGAATCTCTGGATTCACTCTGGTGAAGTCTTCCCTTGCTTGTTGACAGTTGATTTGGCCACATCTAATATTTCTGAGATCACTGATGAGTTTGTTTTCATTTTTAAGCCTGCTGGCTTTCTTCCCTGACAGCTCTTTGGATCTCATATTGAACACTGCACACCAATGACAAAAGGACTGCCCATCTAAGAGAAACAGTTTTTGTAGATATACAAGCTGGACGAGCTGCATACCGGATGGTATATGTTGAAGAACCCTCTGCATGTGGGCAGCTGGTAGTTCTCCTCAATCTTCTCGACTCCTCGGACCGTCAGGAACATGCCGATCGGAGAGCCCAGGGCAAAAAAATTCACTGGCTCAAATTCCAGAGAGTGGTAGACAACCGACACCTGCAGAACAAACCAGTCATCCATTCTGGTTCTCAGAAAGACACAAAAATAAATCTAAATTAAGAAAAAATAAATAAATAAATGTACCTGTCCAGTACCAACTGCAAAGTAATCATAATTCACATGGATGGAGGAGACAGCGTTGCCCACTGGGAGCTTCTTTGATGGAGATTCAGGAGCAGCTTCAGCAGCAGGAGGCGGAGCTGCTACCGGACTGACTTCTTTAACCTCTGCCTTCTTCTCCCGCTCTGCCTGACGGGCGGCCTGGGAAGAGCACGTCAAGATACAAGCCCTCTTTAAACATGGCCACACCCTTTAAAGACAAACAGGTATCCTTGAGACACCCGTACCTGCTTATTAATTCTCTCTTTGACAAACTTGGCGATCTTTTTCCGGGGACCCAGTGGGATTCCCATCTCCTTCAGATCCTCGATTGTGCACAGAAGCTGAAAAGGGAGACGAGAAGACAGAGTGAAGCGGCTTCGACTATTTTTATAAGAACAGGATGTGAAAATCATGTGAATAAATCAGGAGCCTGAGCCCAACTTTCAACCATGCGAACCTGAGCATTTACAGATATAGAAAGAAAAAGAAGTCTGTTACTCTTACAAAAGATTCTACGTCAATCTTCTCATCATCGAAGGTGCTCTTGTACTCTGACAAGCCCAGGTGCTCCAGCATGGACGAAAGGTCCTCAAAGTCATCCCCATCCTCTTTGGGCTGCTCGTCCACAGCTGGTGTACAGACTGAAGTATTATCCTGTGCACCCGGGGCTGCGGTCTGCAGCTGCAAGAAGAAAGGTGTCAGTTATGCAACATAAGGTGAAATCCTCTGGTTGTGTTTATTTACTTTGCATAACAGACCTGTTGTTTGGCATCTCCATTAACTGTGGGTACGGTTGGCACGGAAAGCTCCTGAGAGCCGTTCTTCTGATTTGACAGCAGGTCAAAGAGAATCAGAGAACCTGAAATTTAAATAAATAAATAAATAATTACGCACTGTACAGACGAAAAGTGAGCGGTGCGTATGCTAATGGAGAGATCTCTTACCCAAGCTGTGCCCACACACTGAAACACCCCCTCTGTAGTCTGGGTTCCTCTTCATGAACAGAGCATAAAGTCTGTTAATCTCTTGGGCAACCGTGTCCATGATAGTCTGACAGTATGTGGGACTGTTGTAGAAGAGAACATCTAACAGCGTCTCATTAGTAAAGTGACGTAAGCGTCCAGTACTGGGCAAGGTGATCTTCTTTATCCTCCTAAAGACGAAAGAAACAGAAAAGGTCATATTTAAGTCTACTCATTTTCTTTATTTATGTGACTGATTTAATATTACATAAAAACAACTCATTCTAATTGCGTTGGAAGACTTTATATATGATCAGTATGATGGGGTAACAGAGGTAAAATCTATATATTAACTAGAGATGCCCCGATCACATGCGTTTGGGCCCAATATGGTCCCAATTTTTTCCTGATCCAATGTTTTTTCTTACCTTGAATAAACTGAAGTCATTGTGCATTGCAAAACAAATTGTTTGCTTCAATGATCAATCCATGATTTGCTTTTCCTCACTGTTTTGTTTATTTTACAAATTGAAGAAGACGGTGAGTATATATATATATATAAAACACATAAATGATAATAAAAAAATAAAATGAAAAAATAACCATGGAAATGGGCTGGTCGTCTAAAGCAATGAACTCTGTGAGCTTTTGCACAATCATCCTGGAACTAGCGAGCAGCTTCTGCTGCTTCAAACCAGCTTTTGATTCAGTTGCAGCGCTGTATTCCCAATTTTCTGCTTCGTGTTTCTCGAGAGACCGAATTAAATTAGTCGTGTTATAGGAGGCTCTGTTGCTGCCACCACGTGGAACCATTAGCGCTTAGACTTTGCGTTCAACTAAAATCGGTGCACGACTGACATTAAGTTGTTTTGCACTTCTGAGGTGAAACCTTCGACATCGATACATCACGTCCGTTCGGAGCACGGCAGCGATGACTAATAGAGCTTAGAAAGGTGCCTCTTACTCATACATTGCAGACTATGAACATTATATCACATTATTGATATATTTCAAGATTGATTCGGGGATTTTGAATGCAGGTCGGCCAAACACCGATCACTGATCTAATAAAATATGCTGGAATGTTAATATCAACCGTCCTAAAATGATCAGATTTAAACTATAAATCAATTAACAATCATCAGGCATAAAAACGACAATTTATCTGAAATTTCTGAGCATGTCCTAAAGGGTAATATTCACATTTTTACACAAAAATATAAAGTGACAACTGGACGAACATTTCCCACAGTGAGCTTCGAGACGCCTCACTTTACCTGTCCACTCCTGTGGCGTCTCCATGGAGTGCCGTGTGCCATTGGACAGGCAGGAACTCCACCCGGCTGACGGTGTGCTCATCCACAGCTTTCTTATAGTGGCTGTGCAGCAGCTTGAGTGACACACTGCGGAAGTCATCCACTGAAAGCACGGGGGCGATTACGATTCGTGACTCAAGTAGCACGAAGTTGTGTCGACAGAACGCAGGCGTGGGTACTCACCACACTCCACCATGCTCCTGAACCTCAGGTCACACACTGGACCAATTCCATGAACCATGAACACGAGGTGGTCCACTGTGGCGAGCTCACCTACAAAGTTGCAAACAATTTTACTTCAATTATTCCAAAAAAAAAAAAAAGCCCCATTAATTAAAAACAATAAGCTTTTTCACTAAACATACTCAAGGGTGAACAGAGTATAAAATGACAGGAGGATTTTCCTGCTTTTCCTCTGAACCAGTGAACTCACCATCAGGTATTTCATCGTGATCATCGTCAATGCCTCTCTTCACCACTCTGGGCCTGGTCTGTCCATCCTGAGTCGTGCCCCACTCATCCGGAATTGAGGAGGGCTGAAACTGCACAATCACCTACAGAGACGACGGGAAACACCGACATCAACTGATGCCATTCATCACCACAGCCCCGTCACCTCAACAACCGTCAATTTCACCTTTGGATTGTGCATGACAATTGTCTCCCCTGATGGGAACTCCAGTCTACGGTGCCACTGGTTGGTAGAAACAGCTTTCTTGTACTCTGCCTGAAGTTAAATACACCAGAGTAGAGCTATTTACAGTATATGACCCACATTGGGTGTAGAGAAGTTTAATTTCCTTAAAATATCAAACTGAATTGTGACAAACCTCCAATTTATCACTGAATTCCTCAGAATATGGGACGAACCGACAGTCTGAATCCCCTTTGTAGAACCAAGAGCAGCGCCGGACCTCGGTAGGCTCCTCCTCCCAGTAGACTGCAGTCCGTACGCGATCGTAGAGCTGCACATCGTAACGGCCGCCATCGGTACGTATGATCACATTTTCAGGGTCTGGCTGAACTGGAAGAAGAGAAGCAAGGTGGAAAAAAAACTACAACGTTTAAAAATGTTGATGCGTCACTGACAGAAAACATCTGCAGGGTGGAAACATACCTGAATTATAGGTCTCCTCAAGCTGAAGGGAGTCAATAATACTAAAAGGAAGCCATACGCTCTTTGTTTCCACCTGTTTGCAGAAGAACCAGTGAGGGTGAACCGGCTCATAGACGTTGTAAGTGTATGCCATCATGGGACCAGCAGGAACTACTGCACCACCAGTGCTGGGTGGAGGGGGAGGGAGAGGGCCTTGAACCTGTGTGAGAGGAGGCTAAGCAGACAAATAAAAAAAAGTAAGACTTCTGCTTTTATGAGTCACTTCAAGTATACACAGTACACGTAAAAGACATCCAACACTGAGAGCAGCTGATGAGTACCTTTGTGAAGGTGGGTCCTGACAGTGGGAACGTCTGCGGTGGAGAGCTGAGAGTGTAAGGGTTCTGTTGGGATGTGTGTGTTGGCGGAAGGATTTCTGGAGCTGGAATATAAGGACTGGCTCTGCTGCTGGTAGGGGTGTGTCGATATGGGTTGAGACTCTGTGACTGCATCTGCGGAGGTGGTGGCGTCACAGTATTGTGGGGAGGAGGAGTGTGACGCCCCACAGGGCTCTGATAAACAGCACCGCCGAATGGAGGAGGAGCGGGATTCATCTGAGACACCTGAGGCGGCGGCACGGGAGCCATGGAGACACTGCTGGGAGCAGAAACCTGGCATGCAGTTGTTGCAGCTGTTGACAGGGTCGGTGGTGGGAACGGTGAATGGCCAATGGATGAAAACGGGTCGCTGCTGGTGACTGGACTGGAGAAATAGTTGAATGTGGAAGGGGGCGGCGCGTTTGATGAGACCTGACCCAGAAAACTGTCTTCTTCACCCACATCAGTGGAATCATCTAATTTACCAAAAGAAAACAGAACTTTCAATTTGTATTTTTGTGACTTAACAGTGATTATCATACTGTATTAATGTACAAATAGTCCGTGTTACCATCATTATTGCATTCATTATAACACAGGAAAATGGGGAAATATAAGTTTTACAGCATTAGTCGAAGCACATATATTCGTGATAACGTGTAACTAGGACTAAAGTCAAACAGGAAACCACAGTTTACCCTATTAACGGAGTTTAAAATACATTTTTCCAAGGGATGGACACAAGGGACATGTTTCAACCCAGTGTTTAATCTAGTTATTGTCTGCATCCTGGCTGCATTTTCATCAGCATCTGTTGGCACAAACTGCCCTTCGGCAGCGGACAAAAACGGTTTCTCGTTGATTTTCAACTAAATAACAGCTGACTGCAGAAACAGGATCCCAGTCAGCCAGCTAGCCTAGCCCGCTACGACTCTTCAAACATTTGTGTCTTCCTCCCTCAGACTCACCTCCCGACAGCACGGCCGGACCGGTGGCCTGGCTCACCGGCATGAAGGGCAAATTAAAATTGAACTCGGGAGCGGCGCTGAACAGCAGGTTAGCGCCGGTGTTGGAAACATTGTTGTTTTTTCTATCTGCCATTTTCCACCGGAGTTTACACGTAACCACTGCCGGAAAAAAAAAACAGCGGCGCACGCTCAGTTCTTCGAAAGGGGCTTCCGGTTCTCACAGATTTGAGCTGATCTCAACATCATCGGGATCTGCTCCCACCACTGAAAATGACGTCACACGTTGTTTATAGATCTACGAAAACCGCGCTCGTCGCCACAGGAAACAAGGGAAAAGATTACTTATCAGTACCGCCACCTACCGGTCAAACTTTGACCGGCACGCGGTACATCTTTTCTATATGTGCTATAAGGGTTTTTCAATTGGTATTAACTCTTTACGAATAAACCAATCATGTTTCAACCAGTAGCCCAGGAATTTAAAATGTTTCCGCCACTTATTTCAACCAGGCAGGCAGCCCCCGCCCGCCCGGGTTGTCCCGGTGCCCCAAATGAAGCGAACCCGTCGCTTCGTTGGGTGACGCAAATTTCCCGCCCTCGCCGCTGCGGTTCTCCCTGTGCGCGAAAGTTAACGAAATAGAGTCTTCAGGAAGACGTTATTGTGGCATTCCTCTCGACGTACCCCGAGCGCCTCTCACCGCCCGACCATGTCTTCCGCGCTCGACTGGATAAACAACCCCCTGGACGTGGTCGGGGGGATGTTCGGTAGGAGACCGGCCGGCTGCCTGACAGCGCTCCTCAACTCGTGAATGTTGCCGCTTAGCCGCGGGGCTAGGCGCTAGGCTAGCTGCCATGCTCATCACATGCAGAACCCCGACTTGTGCTCTTTTGTACAAATGGGACATAATCGCCCCGCAAAGTTGAGATGCGACTCTTTTGCATCGCCGGTTCTCACGCCGCGGCTGTTCGGTCCACAGGGAGAAATGGGCCGGTCGTGTACATTAATGTTATTAATCTGCATGTGGGAGTCGTGTGTCCTCAAAGTAATTTAAAGTTTACCGGAAAGCAAATGGTTGGTTTAAATGTGTGTTAACGGAGCCTTAATGCCCAGAGCATCAGTTCGTTTTAAAGGATAGTCAAGTTGCCGGTTTCGTTTTAATCTGAACTCGTTGTTTAACAAAGCTTCCACAAGCCCGCACAAGTAAAGTCATCATTGTCACATCATGGTAAATTTAATGTGAAGTATTTAAGGAAGCATCGACAGGACCAGTGGAAGCAATAAATATGGACCTGTAAAATGTAAAATTTGTTTGCTTTCGTGAAGCACATCTTGTCACACTTGAAAATATTATAAATCATTATTATAGAGCATTATAGATCCTTTCATTTCTACACTATTCGAGCCAGTTTTTTAGTGATTACAAATGTGCTTGTATATGATCACGTTCGTGTGTTGTTTTTGTTGCTGTAGCTGCTGCCCAGAATCATCCAGCCTCTGGGTGGGAGCCAAAAGTGGTGGAGTTTTTCAAAGATAAGCTGAAGGAGAAGGATATTCGTGCCTTGGTAAAGTAGCTGTCATCAGATCGTTGGATTTCCTGTCAAGAAGGAAAAACACCACACAAATAAAGGCGTTGTTACTTTGATTGAAGGTCCCCTCTTTGAATGACGTCCCCCTTCACTATCTGAAGCCCAACAGCCTGGTGAAGTTCCGTTGTTTAATCCAAGACATGTTTGATCCAGAGTTCTACATGGGCATGTATGAGACTGTCGACCCATCTACGAAGGCCAAAGTGAGCACGCCTCTGCCCTGTGCAGAACTTGGTAGAGTTGCAGCCCTGTGACCTTCTTTAACTGCTTGACTGTTCCCAGGTGATGCGATGTGGGAGGTACAAAGATGTGACGGAATGTGGGGTAAGTCCAAGTTGCTCAAGACCCTCCTAACTTCCTTTGGCACCTGTGTTGAGCCACGCTTGTCTCCAGGTGGATTTTAACTCCAGAAACACTGTGACTGCTGAGAGACAGACATTCTACTGCGTTCCCATACCTGGAGAAAATGCCTGGGTGAAAGAGATATCCTTATCTTGTCCTAATTGGACCAGGTCCATCTGCTGAACCTCTTCATGGCATCATTTTATCACATGGTTTTGCTATATATCCAGTTTCTATGGCCGTGTTTTTTCCGCAAGGTTTTTCTTAATTCTATCCTACAGCTATGCCAGTTCGAGCCAGGCCAGAGTGGTTCCTTCCACCTCGTATGTTCCGACCAGACAGAAGCGCAGCTATGAGGAAGATGATGATGATGATGACATGGATGGCATGGACACTCAGCCTCAGAAACCCAATGGTAGCACACACTCATTTCCATTTTTAGTCAGATAAGCTGCAAGTTATATTAATTATTGATTTATTATTCCTTCATTCAACACACACAAAAATGATTTAACAGCCTGTTTCCGGGAACTCTTCATGTCATGTTAGAAATACAATTCAACTAATTCAAAATTACCTATCAAAATCTTTAAGATTGACATAAATTAGTCAGTCACATAATTTAAACATTTTGTTTGATGTAAAACACATGTTCTATGTGGTCGCAGCTGTTTTTCATGAGAGCTGACGTGGGTCCCATCTGACCGCAGGTCCTCAGAATCACATGGAACAGCACGGCAACGGCGAGTGCAAGCGCCAGGAGACGGAAGCGCCTTCCAACCAGACAACGTCAGCTTCCCATCTGGACCTCAACTTCCCCCTGCCCGGAGAGAAAGGCCCCTCCTGCCTGGTTAAGGTGCGGATCCACTCACGGCACCGTGTTTAACGCTGTATCGCCACTTGATTTGACCGCAGACATTCAGGACTGATGTCGGTGCGTGTGGCGGGGTGTTTGTACGAGTGTCAGACGGACGTGTGTTGTTTGCAGGTGTACGACGACTGGGAAAGCTTCAAAGTGAACGACGCACTGGAGGTGTATGGCATCCTCTCCGTCAGCCCAGCTCTCAGCGCTCTGGCCGACGAAAAGTAAGAACAGGTTTAAATTGCCCGTGTTTGTGGTCTGCAGTCACGCATAAATTTAATCATTTAAATTTGGAAGTTGCCAGAGCTCATTGCTGAAGCAGACCTAGTACGGATTTGTAAATGAGGGGGGGGGGTCTCATCTCACAGGAACATTCACATAAATGTTTTTTCAAATTCAGAATTACCCCCCACAACTCCATTCCAAAGACAGATCCCAGTGTGATCTTTCCTTCTAGTCCAGATTGTCCATCAAAGATGATGTGCACATCTTCATGACATGTGATATATTCTCATATTTGCAGTCTTTTCAGCTACAGTAGTCATGTTGTGGCCATGTGAATGTGCATTTTTCTTCTGATCTGATAATATATGATATAACCTGATCGGCATCGGTGGATTACCCCTGTGTTGTGGCAGGGTGCCGTGGGGCTACCGTGAACATTGTTGCCACTGTCAATTTACTTCCAGCAGATGGCGATACTTTGACTATCGACCATGTTAAAAAACACCACAGAGGAGGGTCATTTAAAAATGTAAACAGTGCACAAAGAGTTTTTCACTACTTACATGGACAAGTTTATGATAGGACTACCGATTAAACGCAAAACATCTGCATTAATATGTTCCAGTTAATGGATTACGTGATGCAGTTCAACAGCAAACAAACACCCAGGAACTTCTGCTTAGATACTGTAGAGAAGTTAAAACTGCCTTTTTACATATATTGTGATTGATTTTCCTCTTATGAGATAATTCACTTTTGCTTTCTGCTGCAAAGGGTACATCAAGGAGAGACTATACTCTTTTCCTTTTCTATATTTTGATTTATTTCTTTGAACTTGGACTTAATGTTATAAGTTTATTTCTGTGGTAATTTAATAAAGTTACCTGTCCATCAGAATATTTATAGATCTGAATGTTTTACAGGGACATCAATGGTCTTGGGGGGGTTTATTTGATTTTCTGGAACACATCTACTTCAGTAGATTAGTTTAGTTGTCATGGTGATATAGTGTAATAAAAATCACCAAGCTTTGTCATCTTTGTGGCCCCGTAGTTGCCTCCATAATCCCAAATCCCGCTTCACAGGCCTCAAGTGTTATTATTTATTTTTAATTTGCTGCTGATGCGTCCACACAGAGACGCCTCCTCGTCCGTGCTGGACCCCACAGAGTACATGGAGACAGCGGAAGAACAGAGAGTGCACAGCCCGCCAGCCTCGCTGGTCCCTCGCCTCCACATGTTGTACGCCCGACCACTGCTTCACAACAACCCCCTGCTCCCCGACAACAGTGCCTGTGAGGACACTTCCCTTCCTCCATTCTGCCTTTTGTGCGTTTCAATAAGTGCCGAAGAAAAACACCCCCGTGCTCAGGACGGCTGTTAGCAGCTAATTGCTCTTCAGAAATATTGACTTGTTATCACAGCGGTCGTCAGCAGTAACAGACAACAAGCAATAATAATTTGATGACTCAATTTGCTGTCACATTACATTAGAAGTTACAGCTTCCCATTATTTAGATATTATTGTTTTGATCATTAGATTGTGCAGTCGGTGGTCATCGCGTAATAGTGTTTTTATGTTGAAGCTTATGCATGCAAAGGTTTCCCAGACATCTCAACTGTTCATCTCTGTTTTTTTTTTTTCTTCTCAGTCCTTTCGTCAACCCTGAGTGAGATGTCATGTGTCAGATCCGAACTGCTCACATACTTGACTCACATCCTCCTGGGAGACGCCCTGGCGGCCGAGTACCTCATCCTGCATCTTATCTCTGATGTGTATGTTTACTTCACTTTTATCAGCACCAGTCAGCCGGAGAAGGTTGAGCAAGAAGTACAAGTACACAGGATTCTTATTACTGCCAACAGCACAATACAGTTATGCTTTTATTAAACCACTGGTGACATTCAGGGACTGTAGACAAAGTACATTCTTGGACAAAATAGGCAAAAGTGTTAAAGTCACTATCACATCAATTGTAACTTTAAAATATTGAACTTCATTACAATTTGTATATTTGATATATCTATAATCATTTGACATAAACGTTGATGAATTATTGTCAGGTTATCATTAATATTTTATACCGCTTAATCAACAAAATATGATTTTTTTTTCTTCCTAATGTAATTGATTGACAGTCCCTTAGTTTCTCACCAAGATTTCAAATATGTTACTTCTAGGTCTAATATGTCAGTGATGCAAGAATTTATTTTTTTTTAATCTAAACCTGGTGAAATATACTAATCGGTACTTTTTTTTCTCTTGTAGTTATAGCAGACGGGATGTTCTCCCTCTGGGCAAGTTTACCTTGAACATCAGCGGTTGTCCTACTGTTGCCTCGTACACACAGCGTTTCTACCAGATCATCCAGCAGCTGGTCCCCTCCGTCAGTTTGCACTTCAGAACAACGCTAATGGGCTCATTGATTTAATCTCGCTTAGAATGACATCGGAACCTCTCCTCTGCAGTCATATTATCTGGCCATGAGCCTCCAGAACATGAACCAGATGCGGTTGGTTCCCAAGAAGGACTACGTGGCCAATCGGCTGGTCAGCGGAGCCCTGCAGCTGGCCAGGAACACTTTGCTCTTCTTGGATGAGACCCAGCTGGAGCAGGGACAGCTGGACACGACAGGTGAGGCTCCTAGAGACCACAAGGCGGTAAACAGAACATTTGATGCCCCTCGGCCTTCGCATGCCGGCGGCATGGCGCAACGGAGCCCGTGACCAGGTCCCACCTTCCTCTTGCGTGTTTCTGTCGTGCAGGTGTGAGCAACGTCACGGCGCTGGGGAACCTGATCTCGTGGCAAAAGGTTGATTATGACTTTAACTACCACCAGATGGAATTCCCCTGCAATATTAACGTGCTCGTCACATCGGAAGGACGCTCTCTGCTGCCGGTGAGGACAAAGGGTAAAAATGTGCAACCGCAGGGTTAACGCCCACCCCCATCCACCACTTGCCTGAGAGTGGTGGTGGTGGTGGTGGTGGTGTGTGTGTGTGTGTGTGTGTGGGGGGTCACGTTTCGCGCCCCCGCAGCTGAGCCGACTCATGTCACCGGAGGTTGTCTCCAGCCAGCGTTGCTCTGCCATTGGTTGGCCGCCGCCGCGACAGCCTCTGACCACCAGAGCCTCGACGCATTGCAAACAGCCGGAGGAATGCGCCGCGTGCTATTCCTGTGTATCGGTCTAATGGGTTGCCATGGCAGCAGTTGTGCGCCACAGGAACAATCCTGGGATCGGCTCAGTCATCTTTTAGCCTGGCAGGGAAGGCTGCGCGCGCTGTAAACAACCAGGGGCGATTAGAAGTCAGGGAACGTCTGTGTTTATGCTGGACGACTGACGAGAGGCTCAGGCGTACCCCCGAGCTTTGAGAAAATGCAAAATAAAGGTAGCTTGACAGAGCAGTCTGGGCCCGCACTCAAACTCAACACCTGTAGGAAACACAAATACAGTATGTACAGAGCTATTTTTGTTCCCTGACTGTTGCTGCAGGTCCACAGATGCATATTTCAATCCTGATTGGAGGTGTTTGGAGGGTGCACACACAGTTTTCAGTTTGGCAAAGCACCCCCCCAATGAACGCAGTGTGTTTTATTTAGTATTTTTATCTGGAAATGTTGTTTTTGTTATTATTATTATGTCTGTAACTCCACAGTCGGACTGCCAGATACACCTTCAGTCCCAGGTCAGCCAAGCCCACGTGGAGGACTATCTCAGCAGCATCCACGTCCATCCACAAGTCTCATCACAGCTGAACAAGTTCCGGATCTACCTGAGCGCGGCTCGCCAACTAGACTACAGTATCTCTAATGAAATGACCAAGGTGAGGTGAAATCCCTGTCCATGAAAAACACCAATAATCCTGACTTTGATCAAGATCTATCGGTCTTCCCAACCTCTCTTTAATCCCAAAAATGAAAGATTTAATCCTAGAATGTCGGCTCTGCCCTCAAAATTAGTTATTTCCACAATTCTGTTCTCACTTTTTAGGCTTTGTTCCTGGATTTCATGAATTAATCTCACTTAAATAATCTTCTTCTGTGCCCATTAAACCTGGAACATCTGCTGTCTGTTTCTGGCATCCACAGTCAGTTGAAGATGACTTTGTAGATATGAGGAAGGACGATCCGGAGAGTGTGTCTGCTGAGGACCTCCACAGGCTGCTGGTGGTAGCGAGGTGAGCTTCCATATGCCACGGCGTTCTTTCCTATAAATTCAGATTGCTGATTTTTCCCGAGGTTTTGAACGAGGACGCGTCTCACTAGTGTGACTTTGCTGGTAGGTTGCTGTCCCTGAGCCTGGGACAGACCTCTCTGGGCAGAGACACTTGGCTAAGGGCCAAACACATCGACACGCTACGGAGGAGCCGGACAGAGCAGCACAAGCGCGTCAACGGGAACGAACCGTGACCGGACACACAAGACGACTGGGTTCTTCTTTTTGATAGAGAAAAATGTTTGTAATAAATGTCTTTTTTTTTCCACGTTCAGGAACTCTTTTGTTTTGATAGGACTTTTTAACCTACACCACCTAACAAAAAAACAAGTTGTAATTACTTTGTATAGTAATATCACAAATCATTGTCAAGTGTTGCTTCAGTTTGATTGATTTAGCGGGTTTGTGTTGCTGCTGACTAGAACGTTCCACATTTGCAACGCTGACTGATTCTAAAGGTGTTCATGTCAAATTCAGGTTTAAATAAAGTTAATTTAATATGTACAGTTTGATCACTTCCCTGAATGAATATAGATGAATGAAAATCTCTAGTTATTGAGAGATATAGTTTGTTTGTCTGTGTGTGTGTGTGTGTGTGTGTGTGTGTGGATCAATAAGCTTTCATCTAAAAATGAACTGACTCAGTCCAGACCTCAACCCCAAGAAAAAAAAACTACCAGACATGTCAGAATTAGACATCGAACCCGTTGTAGTACTTATTCACTCTTGTTTTATTGCAGTGTAATATCTACCCAAACAAAAATATGTTCAATGCTCAGCGTTGTCAAGTAATACCCAAAGAGCATAAGAATAAATAGGATACTTTAATATACAATCTCAGTACACTGGAAAATAATGGTCAGTTTGGTAGTGACTTGAACACATTCAGACAAATGGTGACAATGTTAGAAAATGTGCTTTGACAGTGCAAATCAAATGTTTCAAGATCCGTTTGCTTCTTTTAATGTCTGTCTGTTATTCAAAATGGAAGGTCGACCGAAGACAAATGAGGTGTTGGAATGGAGGAAATTTGCAACTAAATGATACAGGATTCAAATAGATCTACAAGCATTTGCATACAAAATCTAGACGATACGGCAGCATCATGATCACTCAGGAATGTTGAGACAGCTCAACTTGCTCCACTCCAGTGTTTGCAATCTTTTAAGAAAAGTTTCAGAGACACCTTTACCCTCTATGTTAAAACTATACTTCAGATGAAAGCTTTGGCAGCACCACATTATCAGCAGGTTCAATAAATATATATATTCTAGCACCCACGAAGCAGCCTCCAGTCTCATTAAACAGAATTATAGTCATAAAGCAAACAAGTGTCCTACGTCTCAACTGCTGGTGAATGCAGAAAATAGATAAATGCAACGAAAAATAAGAGATTTGACAAGTTTTATCTTGGGATATTTGGAACTGGTATAAAAAAAGATAAAACTATAAAACAAATGCTAGAAAAAAAAAGGTTACATTGAAAATTCTCGTGACAAAAAAAAATCTAGCAAAGTACAGAGTCAGCAAATAATGCATGTGTATGTGCCAACATACACCCACACATACTGTATAGATCATCCACCATGTCAGGACAGAAGCTGCTCGTTTAAATGAGAACATATGTGCCAGTAGATGAAATAACCCAAGATACAGCTTGATGGAACAGTAACCCTGAACAGTACACAAGATGTAACATGACAGAATGTACTTAAGGTAGATTTTTACCATAAATACCTGATAAACATAATCCCACTTTTTTTTTTCCATCTTAAGGCAATTATACTTTCAGTCAGTGGAGTGCATAAAGCGTCAGTGTTGCTAATAAATGGGCAGGTGCAATTGCATATACACCATCTATATGTTAAAACATGCAACATCACTGTAAGATGGCAGCAGAGGCCCCAGACAAACCCTGGTCATTTGTACAGCCTTTAACAATCCAGCTACTTAAATGCAGAAATTTAAACAACTCCAACCAGTCCTTTCCTGGTTATGAATAATAAGCTAGATCATTAATGTGCCTTATTTTTCAGGATATGACACTCGTTCCTCTTTCAACAAGCCCAAACCCTCAATGCAAACATCTAAAGGGAAAGCTCTACTTAAGAGATACAATACTCACTGTACGTATAGACAACCAAGATACTCTCACAAAGGTCATGGGTAGTTAATATTTCTGTAAACTTCAAGGTTCCACTCAACAACATTGATTATAGGATTACAATGTACAGCATCTCGTCTGGCTACTCTGACAGTTATATAAACAGTCATAATAAACGTTGATTTATCTGTTGGGGATCACAAAAAAATAAATCTGGTTGGATCTCTACAACAACTGTTACAAACTGAAGCTTATTATGAGTTTTATGTGACAAACCCCAATAAGTGACCTGCACATACAGGATACAAACTGTACATCATGAAGTCAAGAGTTGCCATTTCAACACGCAGCTTTTGTTTGCATGCCCTCTTTGCCAATCACCGTAATTGAGATGACCTTTGCAGATCTTTTATTTAAATTAGTGACATGTTTACATGCAGATTCTGGCAGGTTTTAATCCTAAATATCGTCTCATATTTCCCTACAATTTGTATAGTTTCTAACTCAGTTACTGCTATTTAGAAACACTGTTTTCAGGAGTCATAGTATCATCATCATTATTATTATTATTATTATTATATTTCTGACATGAAATAAATAAATCTTTGTGTTAATCAGTACACCTGATTAATGAGATCTTGATTTACCTTCTACCAAACATGAACTGGACGACTGTTGTTCGATGAGTAAGGAAATACATGATTTACATATATATGTGACCATTAGTATGTTGGGCTTCCCAATCTATGTTTCATACAGGTCTCATCATCAACACGAGAAACTGCAGCCACAAGGGAAATGTAAAATTAGATTCTTTTTGGCCAAGCAGTGACACTTTTAGGGAGCCATTATTACTGCTACCTCACAGGATATCTTCACATGATGTATGACTAAAAAAACTGCTACAAGAAAAACATTAGATCTGTATAATCCTGGTCTGGCACTGTGTAAACATTGCCTTCAGCTCGCGCTCTTGGGTTTCAGTAATAGCATCTGGCTCTGGGCTCTTCTGAACCTTAGCCACAGCAAAGCTGATGCCTTGGGTAAGTCCAGCCTGGGTGAGGTTCGCCACCTGTACCATGGAGCTCTTGATCTTGGCAAACGGAGACACTACCCGGCTGCCGTTGCTGTCGGCAGGCGAGGGGCCGAGGCTGCCTTCCATCAGCGAGCTCAGGCTCTTCTGGGAGCCCCCCGAGGCCGCGGAGCTCGGCTTCTGGACGGAGAGGAGTGTGGAACCGGAGGTAGCGGAATCGACGTCTAGCTGCGAAGGCCTGGGGAGTTGAGCTTCCTGCTGCTGCTGCTTCTTCTCAGAGCTCCCCTGCTTGTCTGCATCTGCTGAGGTTTTGCTCTGCGCGGGACCCGGAGGGTTGACACCAGATGGTGGCTGCTCTCCAAACACCTCCACCGGTTGGGTCTGCGCGTCCTGGACAAACTGGTGGCAGTAGGCGTCGATGGGAGTGCCAAAGTCGATCAGGATGGCTTCTTCGGCCAGCGAGGCAGCTCCGGGGGACTTGTCGTCGTCGACTTGCGTCGGTTTTTCCTGCTTCCCCTCACAGCCCGTGACCCGTATCACAGAGGGGACATTTAGCTCAACACTCCCGATAGACTGGGAACGGCTGCCCAGTCGCGAGTTTGATGCTACGATGCCACAGCTGGGCAGCACATAGTCCACGTTTTCTAAAGAACCAGAAAACGGGTGATCGGGGTCAGAATTGTAAGAGTCAGAGTCAGAAGACATTTCAGAGTGCGCGTCCCCGATATCTTTAAGTGCTCCCGTGCCAGGGTTGTCGGACGTGTCGAGGCTGCTGTCGGACTTCCACAGCGTGACATGCATAGTTGGCTTGAGGAAATTGACCTTCACATCAGGTTTGGAGAAGTTGCCCAATTTCCCCAGAGGTTTGAAGTTGCCCATGTTCACATTTGTTTTGGTCTGCTTCACTTTCTGATTGAGAGAGGAGAATTTGTTGAGGAGGAAGCTTTTGCCCTGGGCCAGACCAGAGCTGCCCTGGCCTTGATCAGCTGGTTTGTTGTGGATGCCCATTATGTCCTCCTGAGGTTTACTTTGTCGCCTGAAAGGAAAAAAAACTATGTGAGAAATCAGCCCACTCTAAATATTCTACTCTAAATCCACCTACATGAATCAAATTCAAATACATATAAAATGAGGACTTTGTACCTTTCTAACTTCTTTTCAACCACAAGCAGGTCCAGCCCCGTGGCTTGTTTTGTTATGCGTAACATCTCAGCTATGCACTGTAATGTGTCTGAAATGGACCATAATGTAAGACACAACAAACAAAATCACTAAAATGTGAAGATAACTTTGTTGCACAATCATTAATAACCTTTTCCATCATCCTCGGGATTCCTTGTGACTGCTCTCAGAGTGTGGAAGTATCCACTTGTCTCTCCGTTCCTGTAATGCAACCGCATGCAACAGAATTTGGGCTTTCCAAACAGAGTTGGTTCCGGTCCTGATAAAAAAAAAAAAAAAAAAAGTCAAATGTAACTTCCATCTTCACAGACATGCTGCGCCTATGAATCATCCTCAGCAGAAGAGTTTCTAAAAGGTTACTGAGAAACTGTTAAGCACAAGCACGGGAAGTGTCGGTGACTCAGTGAGTAAAAACATCCTCACTTATGACTATAACATCTTACCGATTTCAATCTTTTCCAGACCTTCAAGGTTGAGGCGCTGATACTGGTTGACTTTATCCGCTTCTTCGTCATAGCTGTAATGAAAATGGTGACGTAAATAAAGATGCAAAGGTTTCTTGGACGTGTTAATGGAAGTAAATTCTTACTAAGCAATGTAATAGGCTTTGTCTGACAGAAGCAACAGCACATCCACATCTTTGTTGGTTGCATCAATGAGGCTGATGGGAAGAATCAAAGAGCATTTGGTCAACTTCTATATTTCAAATGTGTTTTGTGTGTGTGTATATGAATTTTTATACACACACATTTAATATGCAAGTATGTTGTGACACCCTGTATTTTATTTTTAGACAAAATTAACATTAACAAATGCTAATGAAATCAGACAGGATGTGTAATTACAAACCTCATGTCACAATTGATGAGGGCCCAACCTCCATGAAACTTCTCATCATCAGGCAGCAAGAGCTGCATGTAGGTCTGCAGCAGGAGGCTGACCTGCTCCTGTGCTCCCCTCTGGCTTTCCTTCTCTTTTTCTTCATGCTCTTTCTCCTTACTGAAGATGGAGTAGAGGTCCTCTGTCACTGGCAAGCCCATCATTAGGTCTGCGGGGAGAGGCAGCAAAATTGAAGGACAAACAATAGATGAATAGATGAAGGGTGTTGCACAAATGTGCTGGCTTTCTCTACCAATAACTGCTTGTCTGTATGCATCTCTGAAGCGGTTCAAATAATAGCGGTTCGCTGAGTTAACACCGTCTTTCATCACCCCAGCCAGTTTTCGCTCCCCTGTTCTGGTGAAATCCCCCTAAAACAAATAAAAGAGTAACCTTCAGTTAGTAGTATCCCAGTTCATTATGAGAAGGAATCAGCCACTGAAGACATTTAAAACAGGAAAAAAGTAAAATCATTTAAAGAATAAAATTACTTCATGTTCACATTTTAAAGTCACAGTTCCTATGTAATGTTATTACTTTTATGAAATTTAATTTTAATAAAACATCAGCTGAAGGGGGAGTTGAAAAGTTGTCACTTCTGGGCTCTTTATTCTCGTAACAAATCAATGCTGATGTTACCTTGAGTGCTGCTGTGCCTGCATACTGTCTGCTGATTGTGTCTCCATTGTTGGCCCACATGATCTGATAAATCCTGTAACATTTGAGAGGCAGAGGCTGCTCTGGAGGCATCACACCCAGTTTCTTCAGCTGCAGGAAGGAAAAGACATTTTGCTCCATGGTAATTCTCCATGACCTCACACAGCTATTGTTTATTGGAACACGGAAGAAAAAGGCAAAAGCTCAAAGAAAAATGCTCAGACTCAGTGTGTCTATCATTCTCCTGTGCAAAGTTGAATCTTCTACAACCTCCAAAATAAACTGAAATTAAACAAATTTCTAATAGCTGCTTTCTGCCAATGTTTTAATACCGACACCAAGGGAGGAGGTCATGTGACTGCTGAGATTTGTTTGATTATTAGCAAAATAACTTGAAATTTTACGAACTGATTTTAATGACATTTTCAGGAAATAAAGTACTGCCTATAATACTATACAACATGTGTAAGTCACAAAATGTGGGAAAAGGTCTTATTTGGTCTGTGTTGTCTGGGTGTGTTTTTCTCACTGCCGGTATTGTAAGGGATTACTTTTATTGAATACTTAACAGAGCAGTCTTCAAACATGATGTCTAGTTTGTTGTCTGACCTGTTAGTTGGCAACTGCAAGTGTGAGCATGTGATGACTCAGGTTTATACTGGTCTTAACTCTTTATAGTACTCAATATAAAACCCAAAGACAATGAATCAACACAATCTGACTGTTGCCATTTTAAGATAGTTGAGAATTCTACAAAATATCATCGATACTAGCTGATACCATTTATTTAAGGTAGACTTGATTCCCAACCTGCAGTGATATAAATCAGATTTTCCTCTGACAACATGTAGATTTATATAATGATCGTTTCTGCAGGAGGACAGTCTTCTGAAATTTAAAAAGCTGTGACTACATAACAATAAATGTATGTGATACATTTGAACTTCTTACAAAAGGACAACACCTCACCTGTTGCTCCATCACTACTCGAGCAATTGCAGCCTGGACAACATTGGTCCTGTCAAGACAGTCCATACAGTTGACTCTGAAGATCCCCTCCTGCTTACAGATGACTCCAGCCTGATCCACCCTGTCAGCAGAATGTTTGTGGTGCTTTTAGAACAATAGCTTCAATCTGATAATACATGATATTAGAAATAAGAAATCACTTATGAAAACTGTTGCTCTCAAACAGACACTTACCAAGCCCACTTCATGTCAGAGATTATATCCGAGATGGCATCCGTCAGTATTTGTACATTTTCAAACTTCATGCCTCGGCTGAGACACGGAACATTAGAACAAAGACAAAGTAAAGGCATGAAGCAGACGGATATATTACAATAACATCCGCATGTGTATTTTATTTTCATTACCAGTGTTCATGGAAGTCAAATGAAACATATGTCAGTTTTGGATTGTTGTAAAGCAGGACTTGCTTCAGATACGAATCACCAATGATCTTCTCCCGTCCATTCTGATCCACTAAGTTAATGATAACCTGAAAGAGATGGAGGGGGTCTCATCAAACCACATGTTTTAAAATCTGATGCTGAATCTGACTGGATGAAAAAAAAAAGCATGCACTCCAAAGCTATGCTTCAATGTTGACTGGGGCGAACTCACCAGAGTCTTGTAGCGTTGGATCTGTTGTTCAAAGTGAGCTGCAAAGTAAGGCATGGTGTCCTTCTCTTCTGAAACATTCAGAACAAAAAAGAAATGCAGTCGTACATCAGCTAATTCTGGCAAAAAAAATTCAAAGGCTCCGGTCTTTATTAAAAGCCTTTTTTGCTTTCACTTATTCTAGTCTGTAAATATCTATTTCAGGCAACCCTCTCATCCATCAAGATGTTTCCTTCCTCTCTCACTCTACGACGCCTCTTCACAACGACAGGTTCGCAGAAGGGAGGACCGATGACTTCACTTTCACTTCTGTTCCAACATCGATCCCCAAACAGCAGATTTAATCTCTAATGACTATGATATTCACCAGCAGCATGTGTTTAAGCATCTGGATGTTTCCTCCTTCCACCCAAAGCAGAATGCATGGTTTAAACGTTTTTTTTGGGGGCATTGTATCATTATCATGCCAGCGTCAAACATGATGATAACGTGAGCATTTATAAGAATGGCCACTGAGAGCATATTTACACACTACCAGGGCTGGTTCAACAGTAATCTCTAATATTGGCTGGCTGGTTGACCTGGAATTCTGAGAATTGTTAGATTGCTGAGGCAATATAGAACTTGTCCAGCACTATACAATACAACTTTATTTCTGCTATGCCACAACGTAGTACATAAAACCGCTGGATGTGCTGACAGGCCTTTCATAAGAGAACTGTAATTTACTGTAACCTTAAATACAAGATGAAGAAGTATCAGGAGTGAAATTTAATCTAAATGGCAACACTTTCACTGAAATAGGACGGGAAAGGTGCGCTGCATTCCTCT
The DNA here is from genome assembly GCA_911728415.1 of Lagocephalus sceleratus. Taxonomy (NCBI): domain Eukaryota; kingdom Metazoa; phylum Chordata; class Actinopteri; order Tetraodontiformes; family Tetraodontidae; genus Lagocephalus; species Lagocephalus sceleratus. The sequence continues at coordinate 587,991 of CAJVRN010000040.1, forward strand.
ATAAAGCTGCATATCAGATGCTGCCCTGACCTTTCTCCAAGCGTGGCCGGGGGTTGTAGCGATATCCAGCCTGGCTCCAGAAGACAGGAACAGAGCCACGGGTCTGCACAAAGGACAGAGTGTGGTTGTGCACATGGATCAGCTGCTCTGTCTCCACATAGTTAGCCACATGGCCATCAGTGTCCACTCCTCTACGTTTGTACCGCATCCCTGCAGGCAAAGGCGGATAGCACTCGTCAGATTATTTATATCACAGATCATGCCTTGACTTGACTCAGACAAAAGCTAAATTCAAGCTGTGAAATAAGCCCTATCTGATAGATGTGACTGTGGCAAAACCTGCTAATCTACCTGCCCGGTGGCGGCTGCGCCTGGAGATCAGGGCCACGGTGAAGCGGGGATGGATGTCATCAACACAGGTGACCTCCTGTGGGGGAGTATCGGGGCTGCTCCTCTCTTCATCAGAGGTCTCATTGTAGTTCACCACCAGTTCTTCTACCTGCACGAAGCCCTGGATGATAGGGATCACCCAAAAGTCTGCCTCTGGCACCTGAGCAATGCAAAAAGTTAGAAAATATCACAACATGGTCTTTTTTTTTTGTTTGTAAAAAATGGTTAAATGTTAACTGTCTTAAAGAACACAGAACAGCAGGCTTCAATAATAAAATCAAGAAGCACTCAAAGAGAGAGAGAGCACATCTCCTCCAAGGTTGAAAATCCAATTCATCCAAACAGAGAAGATCTGCCAAACTATATTCTTATAGAAGAACACTGATTAAATGGCAGGCTCGGAAGTAGGAGCTTTAGGAAGCTGGTAGCTGGTAGTGTGCCAGCATCCTCTCCATGACCCCACAAAAGCAGAAATAGCACACAAGAAAAAAAATCACTGATTAAACAGAAAGGTGAAGTGAAGCCATCTGATTGGTTCTCAGTCATGTTATAATGAGTGTATATGCCACAGTTGTAAGGGTTTTATAAAAGTGATATCTTCAGGTCATTATATATGCCGGCTTAGCTGACCCAATTATATAAATTCTATACCTAGCATATACCATGGCCTGTTGGGATGTATTGCAGTATATCAGCAATGTTAAAAAAAAATTAGAGAAACTGTGCCATTTAAAAATATTTACCTTGAGGTCTATGAGGTCTTGAATCATGTGTTTATTCCAGAAGAAACGATCGTCCACCTTTGACAAGTAATAAATGTTATATTTATTATAACAGATGCATATTCTGAACGTAATGTATACATGGTTTATAACAGAATTATATGATTCATCTGTGCGTGTGTAAAAATCACAAACCTGTTTCCACAGCGGAACGTTGGATTTATCCTGGTCTCCCTGGCGCTGGACACTGTTGGTCAGGTCGTACGTCATGCTGTAGTAGAAAGAGTCTGAGTCCATAAAGATTTTGTACAGCTCATCCAGAAGTCGTCTCTCCAGACGTTCTTTCTCTTTGTTTTCTTTGACCTGGAAGGCAGGTGAATACTACACCAGGGGGGTGGGGGTGGAAAGGGACAATTATAGCATTTATTGGTAATTAGACCAAAGAAACTCATGGAACCGTTGAAATGCACAATGCAAAAAAAATGTAATATCGTTTGAAAAATATATAATTTTATACACAGTACCTTTTTCTTGATGGGCACCCCCACGTTAGATTTGATCTGGCTGAAGGTTTTCATCAAGAACTTTGAGTCATCGGGAGATTGAGCCAGTTTCTCTGTTTTGTCGATTCCAAAGTGATGCTTCTTGCAAAGCTAAAAGAGAAGATCTATTAAATATATAAACTGCGAAAATGTCACAAGCATGACACTGATATTTTAACCTGATTTTTCCTAAATATATTTTGTACAGTTTTATACTCACAACAAACTGAAAAAAACCTTACAAATTAGGGTTGGGACTTTATTGTCTTAATTAAGATGAATTAATTACAGGAATATGCAGTGCTTGGTCCAAAAGGAGGAAAGTGTAGTTATAAAAATAACAAATATCAGTATGTGATTGATTAATTACAGTAAGCCTGTAATTAATTTGATTACTTTTTTGTCCCACCAAACGACTAAAAATACTTGGTAGTTCCTCTACTTCCAAAACTATGTGATTTCTACAAAGGGGATACAATCTAACACTGCAGACCAAAGATTAAACACAACAGGGTGGGAGCTAGTAGCCTATCCACGAACAATCAAAATCCTCTAAAATTACTCACTTGGAAATATTCTGTCTCACCATCCACGATGTTCCCCTGAAAGACTAAAATCTTAGGAATATCTAACCTTCACATAAGATTCATATGATTTTTTTCCCCTCCAAATGTGCGAAAAAAAAAATCACAGCTTATTTGCACCATGGTCATCCACACAGATTAATCATACACCTACTCGTGGAGACTATTCTTGGGTAGAGTATAAAACTGTTTGACTAAGGGGGTGAAAACTGAAATTAACCCTGCCCGTCTCATTCCACTATCATACACACCTCCAGCTCAAGTTCTTGAGGTTCTTCATCAGACAGAGGGATGACAGCTATTTTGGTGATCTTGTAGACTTTGTGGTTGCCTGGTAAATGTCCCACAAGTGCTTTCTGGCGGATTAAGACAAGGCCAAGAGGAAGATCTGCCAAGAGGGGTGAGAAGATTTAAAGATGCGTCACGGGTACAGACTTGCTCACATTCTGGAAGGTGTTAAGAAAGCAGCTGCAGCAGCAAGTGTTTTTTTTTTTTTTAAACAGTACAACACAACATATAATAAATAATTGTAACAATGTTAAAATATTAATTCAACTCACATTATTACTATTGGGTGTAATGTGAAATCTCATCTTCCTCATACTATTTTCCCCCCCAAAATCAGCAATATATACAGATTTAATGAATCAGCATATGAATCATCATCACTCAGTCATTCCTGCGAGCTCACTCCTCTGCCACACACAGAACTTTAACACATTTTGCCACAGCTTTCCTTGTTTCCACAGCACCATTTACTCCCTCCAACAGGAATGTGTGTGAATGTGACAATGATTTTCAGCGACTTCTTACCTGTGTGAAGCTGGATCTTTCCAATGACACCTTCGACCAGACCCAAACACACTGGATTCCATGCCAACAATAGGTCAGTTGCTGGAATAAAAAATATATATATACATGAAAACAGAGCAGCAAGAAAACATCTCAGTAAGAAGTGCTTTAGTCGAGACGGTTATTTAATATGCAGGTATAAAAAAAAGCCAACATATTCCACTCTCTTTCCAGTACTCCATAATAAATTATTATATTGGCAATACTTAATTTGGTTGTAATGAATCTTCCAGTTCTGCCATTCTACTTAAGTGTACAAACACACTGTGAGGACACCAAAAACAACCCACCTCTTTGAAATGAAGTGAAAAGTGTTTACTGGTGTAGAAAAGGTCATATTTACTACCAACACTGGCTGCCTCTGAAGCCAGTTATGACAAATTGAAATGCTCCGCACTGGTGAAAGACGAAACATCACAGTGTGGAAAATTAGAAGAATGTGAAGGGTGAGACTAAGGGTGGAAAACACCCACCGAGGCTACTTTATAGCCTCGGTGGGTGTTTATCTGACTCTTCCTGTTCCACTGGCAAGAGCACTTCACACATGGCTCAGTAAGCCGTGAAAAGGGTCTTACACATCTGTCAAGATAAGGCAAAAGAAATATAACATACGTAACCGACCCTGAATTCGTAGTAAGACAAAGACTCTGTGACTCCAGGTCAGAGAGGGGAGTGGAAATGCATTAAGGAATGGAAACGGTTTTTCCAATTAAATAATGAAACAGCAGTGCAACTAAAAACCTGTTCGGCACGGCTGCACAGCCATGCAGCTTCAGTGCATGCACAACTAATGCAAACATTTTACAGGTGACTCAAAAGGAATGCATTGGGCCATCGTTTCTCCATGACTCATGCTGCCCTTTGTGTGCGTTTTATGGAGGGTTTTTTGGTTTTCTCCTAGTGTCAGCATGAAAGTCTTTGGTCTCCAGCTTCTTCGGTGTGATTAAAGCACCTTACCAGGAAACACTCGACACATCTTATTGAACATGTCTTGCGTCGACCTGGAACTCAGCCTTCATTTCCCTGACGTAGCGATTGGCAGCTGCTATTTCAAAACTCGCAAAAAAAGAAATGTCACAAGATCGACACCTCGAATGAACTCTACATCGTCTCGAGTCTTCCCGGTGGGGATTTGGGAACGGATCGGGAGTGGGAACGTCTGCGTTAAAGACGAAGTAAAGCCCGAACTTTTGGCGTCTGTTTGGGGTGTTGGCACTCCCAGAATGAAAGCCACCGCGTCCAGGGCTTGCCGCACCAAACAACCTGTGTGTCTCGTTCGATATACCGCCCATTTGAATTTAGATCGTCGGATGACTTTGCGTAGTTTGAACAAATGTTTTATTTACGAACCGAGGCGCGATCGTTCGATGAAGCCGCTGGCGCACACGCGTTTTACGCGGCGACCAAAAACCAAGAAACAGCAGCAAATTTAAAAAAAAAAACGGAGCTTGCGTTCAACACCCGTAAAAGATACTTTCATAGATGAACGGGGGGCAGCTGTGGGATCTGTCATCACGTACCAGGTCTGACCGTCATGGAACCGTCTTTTCGGCTGCACCACAGAGCGCGGTCCCCGCTCTGGAGAATGTACTCGTCCTTTGATTGAAACAGCTCCATTAAGCTCCTTCACGTCACAGAAAGGCCCGCGGCGAGCCAGCCGAGCGGCCAGGTCCGGTGGATGGTGCGCTCCCGCGTCTCGAAGGTGAACTCCGCGGTTAGCTCCGGCAGCTAGCTCCCTAGACGGCTAGCGGCAGCTGGATGCGCGTCGCGCTCTTTGGCTCCATTTCGTCGCGCCGCGGTGATCGGATCCGGACTCAAAGGCATCCGTCCCGGCCATGCTCGTCCCGTGGTCACGCCGCGGGGAGGGAGAACCGGGTTCAACGTCAACCAGAAAGGAGGTGTTGTTTCTTTTTTTTTTCCTTTTTTTTCCTCTCCTCCTCGCTTGTGTGAACGATCGGGACGTCACGTGACCGCTTCCTGTTCCAAACAATGTCACGTGACCAGTTCCGGGTCCGCAGGTGGGACCGGGAGCCTCACCTGAACAGGAAGGATCGCGCTCACTTCTGACTTATTTTAGTGATATTTGAATTATGGCTGACATCTGTTGCCTTTAAAGACTCGTTAGCGGGGGAAAAATGTAAAGTGTTGGAGCAAGGGGACCCGACAAACATCTGTCCCCTGAAGCTCGCTTTGGCCTGAATTTCGACCAAAACACTACATTATCTGATAAACTTGAGCCCTGGGTAGGGTGTAATTCAAAAAGGAATGTGAAAAAACGTTTAAAACAAGAACAACAGAAAATATCTTTAACCTCCTAAGACCTGGCGTCCACATATTTGGACATTAGATTTTGGGTCACCTGTAATATAACAGCTACTTCTGCTCAGTATGAGGCCAAATGCCCACATACGAGGACCCTTAAACATTATATTATGACAAATTTAGATTGATTGTCCCTGTGTATCATCATTTTCCCCCAAAACCACTCGTTTCAAAATATTGTTTAAAATATGATGATATTATAGGTGACTTATCATAGAGTCTCAGTCTTTATACTTCATCAGGGTCCAATAATCCTACATTGCACAGAAGACAAATTAAGAATATCAAAAAAAGATATATCAAAAAAGAGCTCGGGTCTTAGGAGGTTAAATCAAATATCAAATAATACAAGTGTTATCCATATGGGTGGGATTTGCTTTAATCAAAGTACTGTATTCATCCTTTTGTAAAAGTGTGTGTTGTTTCTTTGCTTTCATGTTCCAGACGAGCGAACTGGGTGGGGAGATAAAAATGTTCCGACTCATATGAAATATTATGACTCACACTTGGTGATCTCAGAGATGTAATGACTGAAGTCACCATCGAAAAGGCTTTAATGAAGCACTAGTCTTAATGCAGGCTGCCCACAAAATGTACTGTATGTTTATATTCAAATATGGAGCCCACACATGCATACATTATTTAGATAAGGCAGGGATATGGTTGCACTTGAGCTCAGGAGGAAGGGTTAAAGCAAGTTATAGAGGTGCATCTAGGCATGTACTGCATTCTTCAATACAAAAACACATTCGCAAGTCTGCATCATGTCAAATTAATTTTATTTTCAACCATACCAAGACACCACGACTTACTGTCAACAACCCAAGATCTTGCAAATAAGCTGTGATGTTCGGTCACAGTCCCAGAACTAGTGGAGATGTTAGACAGTGACCACGCAGACAGTTTGTGGTCACATTACAGTGTCAATCATTTACATAAACACTCGAAATTCTCACATAAATTAGAACCTTGAAAACATAGTTGCATGTGCTTGTCCTTTATCAGCTGGGATCAGGCGGTTTCTTGTAGTTCCTTTTTGCTTTTAAGGCGTTCAGGCCATTTTTCGGTTCGGATAATTACAGGTTGAGCGTTTTGTTATAAACAAAGCTAAGAACATTCTGACGGGTTCAAACTGCAGTTCCTCAAGAGCACCCAAGTGCCAACTGTCTTGCATCGCGCGATACATTTCTCAACTTCAATCTGTAATTACACATTCATAAAAGTACCAAAATACAATATAATGATATAAATACTGATAAATGTTTTCTTTACACATCAGTTAAACCAATGCACATACTAACACTCAAACATGTCAGTCAAATCTTTTTTTTTTCTTTTTTTTTTCAAATGAAGTGCTGCTGATCTTTCAGCCCGATACATTTCAGTGATGGCAAAAGTGCAAAGACGGCAGAAATCAGTAAATGCACCAAAAAAAAAAAAAGCAGCGTCTAATAAAAAATATTCACTGTGTTCTGTGACAGAGCAGCTCCAGTGCAACTGCTTGCCTACAGAGGGGGGGGGCGCTTTACTGCTGACTGAGGTTTGCTTTAAAGCCTTCGTGTTTGCGCTCGGGTACCTACTGGTGTGCTGAGTGTATGAAGAAAAGCTTCATATTAGATCAAGACGAAAAGGCAACGACACGTAACATTCCTTAAGAAAATACTTTTCTTCCATTTATTGATAAAGGCCTCTTTTTCAAACTTTGACTAAAAATAGGCGCCGACATTTGTTTTGTGGTGACAGCTGTGTTATTTTGGAGACATCGGCACAACATAGAAGGCAACGACATTGGCTTTAAAAATATGATTGCACTAGGCTACCATCGATTATGTGCTTAATGGCAGAAAAATACCAACACTTTTAATCAAGGCATGCAAATTCCACAAATGCTGTAGAAAGCAGGAGAGATATCAGAGCATACTTTTTTTTTTTAACTCAAATATACAGCTGTTATCTTTCTCTCATCTCGGTAATGAAGTGTGCCGTCACTATGAGATCTCCTTTGCCTGCTCGATGCTCTCGCTGGTGATCATGCTGGGATCTCCCTTCTGTCCCTCCATCGCGGTCACGCTGGCAGGCCTCGCCGGCGGCTCCTCCAGTTGCTCCAGTTCTTCCAGTATGGTTTGAACGCGGCGGACCCCGTCTCTCCTCGCCTGCCGCACGTCTGCGCGACCCTCCGGGTCGACTGAGTCCAGTGCCAGGAGCTCTTTGGTCAGCAGCTCCTCAAGTAGCAAGTATTTCTTATCATTCTTCTTCCCCTCGAAACATTTGACCTCCTGCTCCAGTTTGGCGACTCTCTCCACTATCTGCTGCACTTTAGCCAAACCTGGGTGGACCGGGCACTGAGCAGCTTGTTCAGCCTCTGCTTTTACAGGTGGGGGCTCCGCGGGGGCGGGGGCTGCGTCCGAGGGCTCTTGTTTTGGAGGTATTTGAACTGTGATATCTGCAGTGTGCTGCTGCGGTTGCTCTGGCTTCTGCGTCTGCGGGAACAGCTGCTGCGGCTGCGGCTGCGGCTGCTGCGACTGCGCGGACTGTTCCGGGTGGTGAGGTTGCTGCGATGTCTGAGGCGGCGCCTGCTGGAACTGCTGAGGCTGCTGAGGTGGAGTCTGTTGGAACTGTTGAGGTTGCTGAGGTTTGTGGACGTCGGGTTCGGCGTGCGGCGTCCGAGGCGGCGGCACGCTGTCCGACTTCTGCTGAGCGCTCTGATGATCTTGTTCGGTTTTCTGGGGCAGGTCTCTTGTCAGTACTTGCGGCTGAGCCTTTGGAAATTGGAAAAGAAAAGTCATTAGGATACATCACGGCCTAAATCAACATTCAAATTGAATACTTGGAGTCAGCGGAACCCTGATTTAGTAAACACTGACACTACCTGTGGTCTCTCTCCCACCAGCTGTGTGATTATAGGTGACTGGCTTCTAATGTGTGGCGGGAGGTGAATCGAATCACGGTGCTGGGGAATCAGTATCGGAGAAGCTCTTTCCCGGGGAGTCGACATCGCTGCAGGGTAGCCGGGCCATTCGTCCGTCTGAATGCGATGGAAGGGCTGCTGGTGTTCGGAGTAGGGGACGCGCTGGGAGTAGACGGCGGGATTAGTCTGAGGTTGCGTTTGCGTCTGGCCTCCTCCGCCCTCGTGGATCACTGGGATGGGGATGTAACCTGCTTGGAAACCTGTGCTGCTGGGTCGTGGAGGTTGGTGTTGTGGGATAGTGTAAACCTAAAAAATGCATTATAGTAAAAATATGAACAGCTCTGATTAAAAAAAAAGATAAATAGTCTATAACAGTTGCAACTTTTATGTATAGTCAAGAGTTTTTTTCATTATTATTCTAACCTCTGATGTTTGCAGACTGGGTGAGGTGGCCTTTCCAGGCTCAGGAGAGCAGCTGTCTGAGGGTCCATGCAAAGGTGATCTAGGCCTGCAGTGGAGGCCTGGCGTGGGGGAGGCCGTCCTCTCGTCTGTCCGGATATTCTGTGCAGTGCTCGGCTGGATGTAGGAATAGCACGGATGCTGCTGCTGCCTCAGCTCGGCTCCCTCGTGGAAGACTGGGATAGGGACGTAACCTGGCCGAAGAATGGGGTGCTTCATCTCCCTCACAAAGGTCTTCTGAGACTCCTGCTGAGGGCTTGGTTCTGGTGGTATGTTGGGCCCATTTGCTGACACTTCCCTGACCTGAAACACAGCCCATACTTTATAAATTAAAGTTGTATGTTGAATGGCTTACTTGAAAATGTTTGTAAATGTCATTTATGGACATCACAGAGATTCATTAAATAGAAAAGAAACTTGATTGACATGACACATCTATAACAAACCAATAACATTTGACATTTTTAAAGCTACAATATTAGTTTAGTTAATTTAGTTTAAATTCCTAATCACAATATGAGGAATAAAATAAATTATAACAAATTGAAAAAACATAGTAAGAAACCCAAATATTGACCAAATAATCATTATTTTATGTGCTACATGATATTGCTTTATTCATGAGAAAACTTCTGTTTTTAAACATTTTTTCCCTGTTTTTAAAGTTTTTTAACTTGGGACATATCCAATCAATGTTGGAGTAGTTGGGATCCTTGTAATCAAGTCACCATTTTTCCTCAATATGAGGAGCTGCTGAACTGATTTTTAAATCCACAGGTTTTATCTAGATAAATAACGGCAGCGGTTAGGGGTTAAAACGAGATGTTTCCAGAGACATTCCAGAGACACCTCTCTTTCTACTGCAGTGTCTGGTATTTCCCTCTACAATCTGATCATTACCAAAAGTTTCTGACTCATCTCATCGGCAGCAGTTCAGCCCAACCTCGAAAAAACAAAGTAAACGTTTTAACGCTGTCTCGTGTTAATTTAAATTGATAATGGAAACAGGCCTAACACTTCAGTTAAAGAGAACATTCCCCTTGTTATTAATGCAGCGTCACCCCTGCTAATGACAGTTATGACAAGCAACAGGTCACAGTTAAGCATATATCAGTACAGTGTTCAAAGTTTAACTAACCGGGCAAAGTAAATTTATATGTAAAGCCCCGATATTAGACAAAGAAGACAAAAGTTGTGAAATAGCTGTGAACGACCCTTTGCCCTCTGCCATTTCAGTGTGGGACACTGCACACCGCCAGCACCATTGCACCAATTTTATCCCCCCTGACAGCTGTGTCTTTTCCAGCAGATTCTTCGGGTCCCTAACTTTGGACAACAGCGTCTGTCTGCGAGACGAAAGATTACCAACTGGCAGCCCGTGAGGCTCACCCAGCCCACGGCTTTTCTCTGCAGACCTGCGTGTTTTTCCCACCAGGAACACAGCCGGTTTGTGCGTTGACGCGCCTCCGCCGCACAGGCCGACGGAGACGCGCCAGCCTCGGTCCTTGTAAGGGAAAAAAGTTTAATATGAGCCGGAGGTCGCAATGTTTTTTTTCCACCACGAAGGAAACGTTGTTGACATGCTGGAAGCCGATCATAGGTACTTTTACTTGCAGCGGTGTCTGTGAGTCATCGGGTAATAATAGAGTTAGATCATGTCACGGGAATATAACAGGGTTGATCAGCCGTTAAAACGGGCTTATGAGCTGTTCGTGAGGGGGAGGCGACGGTGCTCAGCGGGGCCCTGTCCTCTCTCGCCTGACCATTTATCCGCTTCTTTGGGGGTAATCGGCCTAAGAGCCGACGTGAAAAACAAAACGCGAAGCGCAGATCGACGCACATCGGGGTGCAAACGGGATTTCCAGAGTTGCGCAGCGTTAGGCGTCAGCGCCGTCAGCGCGCACCGCCGCCTCCTCCTCCGCCGCCGCCGCCGCCGTCGCCAACTTTACCTTGATCGTGTCGTGTCTCGGGTCATTCCAGGTTGTCGTGCGGTTGTTGTGATCCACAAAGAAGGGCCATCCAGTCTGCGGGTCGATTTTGACTTCCCAGCCGAGCGGCAGAGGAACGTTGTCATTGTTGGCCATCGTCACTATCGGCGGCTGCGTCTTCAGGCCGTTCATGCTGCTGCCGTCGAGTACTGAAACATTTTATACGGGCGACGGACGCTTTAAAGATGCCTTCAAGTGACGTGGAAAGTGGGCTGGAAGTTTCTCGAAATAGCCGGGTTAATGTTGGGGCGGACGGCGGTGGATATGTGGAATGGGTTCCCAAACCTAAGCAGCCAGACCCCCCCCACTCAGACGCGTGCGCGTACACACGCACAACACATACACACCTCCTCCTTCCTTTCAACATAATAGCTTGGATTTCTGTATTAACATATTTTCCCAGAGTACAGGGTTTAATCTTTGCTGCAGCTGCGGACAAAGTTCCCGCTTTGATCCCTGAAGTCACGTCCCATTTTGTGAAAATCAGTGAGGTTAACACCCGACTACCCCCCCTCCCTCCTCCATCCTGAGGACGGTTACAAGGAAATCCCAAGATTTGTACTTGGAAAAAGTGCCCCAAAGTGTTGTATTTAAACGGCGAACCTGTGAAAAGTCTGGCTTTGCTGTTGTTTTGGTTGTTATGGAACGGTGGCGGTGTGATCTCATGTGGGGAATAATCATTTCTCTTCTCACAGATCATCCTTAATATCAGAGAATTGGTCCAAAATTATGCCCACTGTACCAAACAAATTAAAAAATGAATAAAATCTTTATTGGACTTGCAGCTCAAATGCAGAAAAAATGTATTAAGGACAGCACAGGAACTTTCTAGAAAATTCTAGATAGTAACATATAACTAATTAGTCCCCCAGTAGAAAAAGTCCATGACTTTCTGAGGCTTACTGGGTTATTACAAACGCCAAATATAAATGTACTTTTAGTTAATGTACTGCGAATTATATTTTATGTGGTGTGTATGCCATCAAATGATTCACCCTTAATATATCACATAAATAATATTAATCATTATTAATATGAGTTCATTAATATGTCACATTTAGATATTGTTTTTTATCAGGAGGAATCGTTTTAATGTAAAATTAGATCAGCGCTATAACAAAATATGTCCAATAAAGACAATATCAAACATGGATACGTGTTTCAACAACCGTGATGCGCCTGTGAGTAAAACAAACGCACCCGAGCGGTCCACGTCAAAACAATTCGAATTTCTAAAAAACAAAACTTCGATTTTTTTGTGATTAAAAAAAACAATAGCGTTTTTTTAAAAAAAAATCGATGAAGCAATTTTATGAAACGCACATCGAAAGTAAACAAGACACTTGCAGTCTGAGACGAGAGCGACGTCACTTCTGACGCACTACCGGTAAACCGCCGTGTGACGTCAGCCTTGACTCCACTACCCCGCAGATCCCGCCGCTAGCCTCGGAGCCGGAGCACTGTCCTCCTCGCCGCAGACTAAAACACCTAGTTAGTACGATTCTGCCCGGCTGAACCCACAACGACAAACATGGACGAGGAAAGCCTTTCCAAAACCCTGTGAGTTGTTTTTTTGACCTCTTTACCGTTCGGACTTTGCGGGCCCGCCGCTAACGATACTAGCATCGCGACCGGCGGCTAATGCGGCTACGTGTTGTTTATGCTGCACTTTCGTTTAAAATCTACGATAACGGTGCGTGCAAAGGCATTCTGAGGTTATATTTGTTGGCTCTGATGGTATTTTAGTTGACGGTGGGCTGAAATAAGCCTCGTTTTGCGCGTGTAAGGCGATGTTGGCGCGGCTCGGTGGTGCTAGGTGACACGAGAAGCTACATGTGTGAAGTCATCGCGTCAGCCTTTGTGAACCGACAAACGTGTCGTTTCATGGAAACAACAGCATCCTGTGTTGTTTTTTAAGGGAAACCGGTGTTCTTTGTCTCCACCAGGTATGTGGGAAACCTCTCCAGGGAGGTGACGGAGATTTTGATCCTTCAGCTCTTCAGCCAGATCGGACCGTGCAAGAGTTGTAAAATGATCACCGACGTAAGAATCCTCGATTTATGACTTCAAAAGTCGCCCTGCTACTCTTAATAAAAAGACAACGAGCTAAATATCTCGTAAGGAACTCGGTGGAGAAAAATGTAAAGGGAAAAACTCACCTTGTTTCTTCCTTACTAGATGGTTAAAATGGAAATACTGAAGACCAGCTGTTAAATTATCACATCTTACTAAATACGGGGATGAAGACAGGCAAACAATAGTGAATGTCAAACAAGGATAAATATATAGTAGCTACACTTAAACAAATGGGTTAGTTGTTAGGTGATTTACCACTCAATGTGTGGATTAAATTAGGTAAATAACGCAGTCAGTCAGATTTGATATAGAATGGCTGCAGCTAAAGAATTTGATTCTAATGTGAAATCTTGACCGTCCTTTACAGCATACAAGCAGTGATCCTTATTGCTTTGTGGAGTTCTTCGATCACAGAGACGCTTCCTCGGCTCTTTCGACCATGAACAAGAGGAAGATATTAGGAAAGGTAAGACCATTTGACTATAAAACTGGTTAGTCTATTGTGTTTGTCGATTTTTGTTTGACGTAATTGTCCTGGATTCAGCTGAACTTCATTAGGTCATTGTTTCAATCTCTCTCTGTTTCTCCTTGCTGTCAGGAGGTCAAAGTAAATTGGGCCACCTCGCCAAGCTGCCAGAAAAAAGACACATCCAGTCAGTATTAAGTCAAGTTGATTTTTTTGAATTTGTCTGTCTTCATTGCAGTAAGTTTTTTTGTCTTCTACTCTAGATCACTTCCATGTGTTTGTGGGGGATCTGAGTCCTGATATTACCACTGAGGACGTCAGGGCTGCATTTGCACCCTTTGGTCATATATCGTAAGTTTCCTGTTTTTAAAGGGTATTTCTTCTCATGTATAGTAACATTTTTGTACAGCACACTTCAGAATTGTCTGTCGACTGGGACACAAGAACTTGATGGTACTTTTGTGTTGCACTTTTGTGAATGATTGATGAGAAGACAAAGGGAACACACACACAAAACACAATTGAAATATATTTGCTGACTGCAAATCACATTGTAATAGCATAAACTTATATTTGCTAGTTGCACATCTTTGGGTTTGTTCTTTGGATGCATTGAACATCACTAGTAGGATTTCTAGTTGTGCTCTTGAATGATTTGTTTTCATGTCACAGCTACTGGTACTGGTGGAGCGCTGATGTACTGCCTTAAGTAGCCTCTGAATGCACAAGCTGTTAATTGTCTTATCCCAGTTTTTCCTGTTCCAAATCCACCAGCTGACTCGGCTGATTTAAAACAAGGGCAGGCGTCATGATTTTTGTTTTTAACTGTCCTCAGAGTTTAGTTTGATCAACCTTTTTGTACTGCCATCAAGATTGACTGACTGGGTTGTCCCAAGGTGTTTAAATCTGAAGAAAGATTAAATAAATATGTGCTTATTGATATACATGTCATATATTTTACATATACATGTTTTAACCGACAGCTAATTGTCGTGTGAAATTTTGCTACATCAAATACCTCTGTGGTTTTTGAAGTGTTGAAGGGACAAACATGATCTATATTTAATATTATTTTTATTTATGTATTCATTTAAGTGCAGCAGTAGGCTGAGGGCTGTACAATGATGTACGGGAATGTGATGTTAAAAGGAAATTATGTAAGACCTGCGTCTGCATATTAAGGAAAAAAAACTTGACATTGGGCTTAACTGTTCTATTAACCTATACTACCAGATGTGCAGAAAATATAATGGCTTGGCAATTTGTCGTTCTTCACAGAACAGCTTTTTTCAATTTATTCACTCTTACTCTACAACTACTTCCATAACTGTTCACATATTAATTAAAAACTCTTGTACACGTGTGACCTTTTGGAAACGTTGAGTGATGAAAAATAGGTCACTTGCGGCCACTTGTAGATTCAAATGGCTTTGAGGTTACCTACTACAGCTACTTATCTGGGATTGAATACTGATTGTGAATGTTACTGCTAGCCTAGCTCTATCAAATGTAGATCAACTTTCTGCTGCCTCTCTATGTTGGTTTCTGCATCATAAATTTTTTTCATTGATGATTTTAATATATTTTAAATGTTATTTTAATTATATAGCACTTTTCATTCAAGACTGTAACCCAAAGTTCTGTACAGAGTAAAGGGTCAAAAGACCCAACCCCACCCCACCCACCCACTCGTCATGCACCTAGCTTCAATCATGCTTTTTTTTGGGTGAAAAAAAGCAGTAAGGTGGGGGATGGCATCCATACGGCCTCAGTGCAGTGCTCCTCCCACTCATCCTGGACAGTCCCCAGAACAATACCTGTGCAGGCACCCCCCCCCACACTCAATTCCCTCTGTGGAGTGCTCCAAATCTGGAGCAAGAAGGCAAGAGCAAGGCAGGATAATATCAATATTCAAAGATAAAACCAGATTATATAATTTAAAATCAAACACTTAATGTTGGCTAATTGAACTGAATCATAGTCAAATTGATTTTAGTCTCTTTCAAGAAGTTTGACATGATTCCCTTTCATTTCCCCAGTTTTACCACATAATTATTATTTCCTCATTATAGCACCCTCAGTCATTCTATATATATCCTATAAGGACACCAGTGGCCATTGAATGTACAGCCAAGAGGAAATGGTCTAGCTCAAGAGGAGGCTAACTAAAAGAAAAACTGCAGTGTAACTGTTTAATACTGAGATACCTTTCAAATATATAATTGCCTGTCATGCTCTCTGCGATCTCGGCTGAGTAATGTCTTCGTAGTGCAGCCCTACGGTTGACAGGATCATTAGCACCGATGGATGTGGTGTAGTCACGGTGCATTATGGATCGTCAAATTCCTACATTACACCTCATTTGAGAGAATAAATATGCACATTTTGCGGTCTATTTTCTACCAGACGTGTCAACATTTAGCCATTGCTTTACTTTCACATATTAATGGTGTGGTAAGTAGCCGCTGGCTAAATGTAAGCCGTGTGTATGAACCTGAATAGTTTTAGTTCTTGGCTCAGTGAAGTAATAGCACTTTGGTTATTTTACAGAGATCATAGGATTGGAAAGGCGCTTGAAGGCTAACAGCAAGGAACTGTGCACTCTGGAGACTCAGTTGTAGTTTTTTCTCTATTCCATTCTTTCCATTTGTCTACATGTAGCAGCTGTATGTTAACATGATTTAGCTTAGCTTAACATATCACAATACTTACTGTACATCTCTACATTTCTGTTTAGAATATGTCATTTGTTTTGCATAGTCTTGTCTTTAGTGCAGTGATTCTCTTCCAAAATTTCTGAAAATGTCAATTTCTCAAAATTTGCAGCTCCCCATACTCCATATTGGTGGTAAAGCATTGACCAGGAAAAATAAAGAATCTGTTAACAGGCCATGTATGCCTTTTTAATTCCTTTTTCCTCTTTTGATATGTTCTATATATTTCTACTTGTAGGAAGAGCACCCTGAGCAGACTTTAAGAATGCATGGTAATTCATATAATTTGTTCCTTTGTCAATTTAAATCAGTAGCTTGAGCAGAATGACCGAGACGCGGTGCTCTAGCCTCAATGATCCATTGAATCATATAAAATAATTTAGTAATAATTCAGTAGGATGCATGTGTTTATACCTGTGTTTTGTTTCAATCTTTGAAGTTATATTATGAGTCGATGCTTGGTGCCAACTCGTGATAGCTAATTATGTAGGACAGGACTCACACTTGAGTGTGTTTTGCGTGCTTCATATTTTGTTTTAAACTAGTGTGCAGACTTATCTTTTTTTTTTTTTTTTTTACCTCCAGGGACGCACGTGTTCTGAAGGACATGGCAACAGGCAAATCAAAGGGGTATGGATTTGTGTCCTTCTACAACAAACTGGTAAGGCTCCAGTGTGAGAGCACAAACTCCAGTTCTATTCCAGTTCTGCTCTAGTGATACAAGTCAACTGTTTGTCCTCAGTTAGACATGTGTAATTGAACCCATCATCAATCTTTTAATGCTTTTTAGTTCAATTTAGCAAGTGACCAGAGGTGACAGACAAATATGTAAATGCACACCAAGTATGATCGCATTTCTCGATTGCAGTATTTTATTTTGAAAATTGTTTCATTATGCAAATTGAGCAGATTCTTTGTTTGACTTCCTTGACACGATTGATCATGGCTCCTACACAAAATGGAGCAGACGGCGAAACGATCGCCGCAGGGCCTGGCAACAGCACCACTGTTGTGAACGACACGATCTATTAACATCAGCGAAAAGCAAAACCGTACTGCCTCCGCTCCTACTCACTTCCATGGCCGGTGTGTCCAGGCAGTGTGCTCTGCTACTTGTTCATCACAGAATAGAATGAGAGCGACGCGGGAGCGAGGCGTGTGGCACAATACTCTTTTCATGTTAATTGTCTTGTTTCCACAATCGTGAGAGGTCAAAATTTAAATCAAATTACAATTAATTACCCGGCCCACTTATTATTCCACATAAATGTCCAGCTCTACATGAGCTGCAGTTCTCTCATTCTTTAGAGATTGCAGCAGTTCTTTTCAGAATTTTCAATCTTAAATAGATTAACATTCAGATTAATGCAGATTAAAATTTGTGTTTTCTGTGCAGGATGCTGAGAATGCCATCAGTAAAATGGCCGGATATTGGCTTCAAGGACGTCAGATCAGGACTAACTGGGCAACACGTAAACCCCCAGCTCCCAAAAGTTTCCAGGACAGTAAGTTTTAATACCCAACACATGAGCCCATGATTAATAGGAACAAGCAACACTTGTTTGTGCTTGCATGCTGGGGCAGAGCTAAATAACCCTACTTTCTGTGCCTTTGTCACTTTTTTTCTTATCTCTTTGCATTCTTGTTTTTCAGATGGCTCCAAACATCTCAAGTTTGATGACATTGTGACTCAGTCAAGTCCTCAGAATTGTACCGTGTACTGTGGTGGGATCCAGTCAGGACTGACTGGTAAATGCGATTTTCAATAAAGTGTCTTTGTTACAACTTTAACAACATCATCAGGATGTCGCTAATCCCTTTTTTCATTTTCAGAACACCTAATGCAGCAGACCTTCTCACCATTTGGTCAAATAATGGAAATCCGAGTTTTCCCAGACAAAGGATATTCTTTCGTCAGGTAATTAGTGTTTATGGCAGCAATTGTCCTCTAGGGGGCGCTAAAAGCTCATTCTATATCGGCTAAAGTCCTTTATTTTGTCTTGCCCCGATATTATGCCCAGTTAAGAGTATCTTGAGTATTAACACATATCGAGATCTCCGTTGATTAAAATGACTTTTTTTTCTCCTCCTTTAGGTTTTCTTCTCACGATAGTGCTGCTCATGCTATTGTTTCAGTAAATGGCACAGTCATCGAGGGAAATGTAGTGAAGTGTTTCTGGGGCAAAGAATCTCCTGACATGACAAAAAATTCTCAGCAGGTAGGTGTCACAGATAAAAGAAACGAATCAAAGTGTTGTTTGATTTTCCTCAGCTTTATTTTCCTCAGAATAATGAGCACTGCAGACTTTTCCAGGGTTCATAATTATGGAAACTAGTCTATGGAGAAAAACATCTGTCACCACTGTTCTGTTGTCTAAAACATAAAATTAAGAATATCTAAAAAGAAAATTAATTGATCTGGGTTTTTTTTTGTTTCTTTTATTGAGTGGGGAAGTTTGCAATTTCAAACATGAAGAACCCTAGTTTTAGGACTGGATTATTAAACACATCCACCATTACCATAGCTTTGATATTTTTTTAACTTTTCCCTGGACATTTTGTACCAGAGAGGCAGAGTGAGCACGAGGACCGATCATATAACCTGAACGTCGTGTATATTTCCAAAGAATAAAGGAAAAATGTGAACAGAGTCCAGAAAGTTGCTCATCATCAACGTTATAATTCTTAATTTATTTGTCTTGACTCAGCGTTGTTGTTAATTCATCTTGATTTACATTATAAATTTGACATTAATTCAGTGTATCTTCTCTGTTTCATTAAGGTTGAGTACAATTATTGGGGACAGTGGAACCAAACCTATGGGAATCCCCAGCAGCAGTATGGGCAGTATATGACCAACGGGTGGCAGGTTCCCCCTTACAACATGTACGGCCAGACATGGAACCAGGGAGGGTTCGGAATGGAGTGAGTTGGGCTTTTTTTTTTTGTTTTTTTTTACTCTCCTTCAGACAATTTCTGATGGCTCCTATTGTGTGTTCCCTCAGGCAATCTCAGTCATCGGGCTGGATGGGGGGCTTCGGGTCGCAGTCTGCTCAGGCTGCGGCCCCACAAGGTCCCGTCATGTCCAACCTGGGCAACTACAACATGGCAGGTTATCAAACACAGTGAGCTGAGCATAAAACCAAGCGGATTCTTGTTTTCCTTTATTTTTATTTGGTCCACTGCTTTGGTACAAACAGGCAGGGGCCATATTCACAAAGCCTTTGTAACTAATTTCTACTGTCAACTAATTTTCAACAGCAGGATTATCTTTACAGTTGTATTTTACACGGCAACGTTCGTTCACTCAGAACTTTTTAATACTTTAATATAATGATGCTTTTTCGCCATAGTGTGAAATGAAAGTGCTCTTGGGCTGAAATGAAGCCAAAATAACCTTTCTGACATTGTTACCCACATTAGTGTGCGAATGAGGACATGTAGCTTTTTTTCCCCCCCATCCGAGAGACAGGCGGTGCTTTCATCTTTCATCACACACCGAGTGGACCGATCCACAAATATTTGATCAACAATGTCTGCCCTGTATGAATTGTTTGTGAGTAGTAATAGATTTAGTTTGGTCAGTTTTTCATTTTCAATGTATCCAAATATAAGTACCAAATAATGTAGTAAAGATTAAAGCACACACATAGATCAGGCAATAGTTGCCTTCAGTTTGACAGTTTGTTTTTTTTATTGCTTCAGTGAAAATAGATTTGGAGATGTGAAAACTTTTTTTTTTTTTTACTTCCATGGGACATTTCTCTGCCATTTTATACAGCAGACAGTAAAATGTCACATAGTCTTAACGCTTCGTGATTTGTTTTGGTCATGTGGATCACTCTTTCAAACGGGATCACGTGATCTAGCGTTGTACAGACCTGGCAGAATAGATTGTTGATTTAATCGTGCAGCAAACTGCACAGAGCTGAGCCTGCAATCTTTTGGCAGCTTTAGCTCAGAATCAGTCTTTTTAAAAAAAAAAATATTTTCATATATAAACGACCGCTTTGTGGAAAAAAAAGGCCCCAGAGTGGGAGTTTACTTTTCCAGTATATGAGCGGCAACACTTTGTAAAAACAACTGTGGCTTTAAAGGAGAATAAGTGAGTAGTAGCATCTCTTGGTTTTAAGTTTTGTATGTCTTGTGTGAGTGATCAGCTGTGTTCTTTGCAGATTTTTTGGACTTGAGTTTTGAATTTATAATATTCTGGATTGGACTGCTTTATAATATATTGCTGAAGAGGAAAGTCTAGCTCAGCTAATAACGTGTATAAAGAAAATAATATTAAACCAGCTTGGACCTCAAACTTTTTAAAGTAACTAACTGCTCACTGATTCTGGGGCCGGATTCCTAGAAAAAAAGGTAAAATCTTGGATATATTCTTTTGGAATGTCTGTGTTTTGGCTAAGAACTGGGTTTAGCGTGATGACTGTCCCCTAAAGTCTATTCAGCAGCTTCTCTTTGCATGTTATTCAGATTAATTTGCACACGTGCCATTCTGTACAAATGTTCTGCTTTTAGGACTAGTTTTCTTAATCCACAAGCCAATCTTATTGTTTTTATTGGAGCTGGAGGTGTGTATGTACGACAGGGTCATGCTTGCTGACAATGTAAATACAGGCCACACACATATCCTGTACATAATGTAGGTAGAATGTTACAAAATGAAATTACAATGTTGAATTTCAGCAATATAATTTATGACTAAGCCTTAATACACGTGACAGCAAATTCAAACTATGGGTTCCTTTTGGCTATGGTGTTACTCTAGATTCTTTACCTTTTGTGGATTTTCATTTTACTTTTGTTTTTATTTGAATGCCATTTCAGAATGAATGCCCTCAACACAGGTGATGCTTCAGGTTGAACTACACAATAATGTAATATAGTTATTTGCTGAAAATAACGTAATTTTCTGAGAGTACATTTGAGATGAAAAGCTGGAGTGTTTAATAATAAATGATTATGTCAGTGGGGAATTTCTTCAAATAAAAATCATTTGAATCTGGGGGTTCAGGACCTTTTTATTGAACAAATACACTGGGATTTAGAACAAATGCATCCATTGTCAATGTTAGGTATTTCTAACACGTTCAATTACACATTCAATGATGACTGAGTTAGAATAGTGTTTTGATTTAAGCTATTCTAGACAGTATTTCCTGTATCATAAGTCATGCAGTAATGCTTCATTTTGCTTCTACACACCAACACAGCAATAACACTTTTTTAAATACTTGGATTTTAAAGAGTTAATAACGGATGGCTGCATCCGTAAACACAAGTTTTACCTGGTCCGCTGCAGCCACCTCTTATTTGTCTTATCTCTTGAATAAATAAAAATGTGCTGTATTGAGGTCGAGATCAGGTTTAATCTATTTGTTTTACCAAAGCTGACCAAACATCAGTCAGTTGTTCCATTAATCCTTTAGGCATGTGCAAGTAGATGTCATTTATTTTGCGAAACCCTCGAAAAGCATTTAAAAAGGTTTAGTTTGATTTAATATGCATATATGAAGCAAAATGAAGACATGTCGCAGTCCAAATAATTAAGCAGTCAAATGACTAAAGAACCTTTGGAGATCAATTCAGAGACGACTGAAGTAAATCCAGTCCTCACCACAACGGTTGGTCGTGCGTACATGAGATTAAATTGCACAAAATAAACTACTGTTTAAACATACTGCTATTGCACAATTACAAATATATAGATTTAAATCCCGGTCTCAAACTGACCCACTAGGAATCTTAGCACGAGTGCCTTCAGAAGCATGTTTGTACAGTATTTACATGGAACTGGAGCAGCAGAAGCAAAAGGGATGAATAAATACAACATTAATCATGAGTCTCACCTCCTAACTGTCAACAAGGGGAGTCCGTTTGGGGGAGTGACTGCAGGTGTGTTCCTGCTCATGATCAGCCATCACATGCAACTGTCATACGAGGTGTTGGTGTAAACTGCAGATTTCACGATCTCAGCCTTCCTGTTTCTGCACCCGGCGTCACTTCGGACACTCTGGGGAGAAACATTTCACATCCACAATAAAGGAACCGGGTATTAGATTGCCTTTGAAATGCTTGTTTGGTGCCTCCGAGGTTTGTGTGTGTTGAGATTACGGCACTCACGCTGGCTGTTTTCACTGGCACGTCATTCCCTGGAAGGTTCCCATGCAATCCCAGTTTCTCCATAATCAGCTCAAGTCTGGATGTGGTGCCTTCCAGGGCGTGTTCCAGGTGGAGAACCTGCCTCGTCAGTCTTTTGATGGTGGGAAAATGAAGCCAGACCGAATTTTAATTATAACAGAAACTCATTTATGTTATAATTGAGAGCTTCTTATATCATTATGGAAAACCGTCTTTAATTTTTTAACTATTAAATACACAAAATAACACAAAAGACAGTTTCTTTTACATTTTTGCATTCACATTATGTTCCCTTTTCCTCTTTTTTATAAAATAAGTCTCCATCCTGGAGTTGGAAAATGTTCTGGATTATATATATTTCCACAAATCTTTTTACCAAATGCCAGAAAAAAACCCTTTTCAAAGTCACATGTCCTCTTTGACAGACAGTAAATAATTCCCCCTTATACTTTTCCCACCTTAGAAACTGTTCCCGATCCACAAACGTCTGGCTCCAGTTGTTGCGGTGTTCACTCGCGCCGACCGATGATTCTTTCCCGTAATTCACCCCAAGATTGTTGATTTCAGCACTTAGAGCATCCTGCACACAGAATCCGGTGAACATCATAGAGACACCGCCTGAACTCATCCGCTCTCTCCAAGATTCCCTCCGGCAGACATGCACGCACTCTCTTTTCCTCCAGCTCGCTTTTCATCCTCTTTTGCTCCTCTTCATCCAGGACTTGGTTCCCGTCGCGATCGAACCTGGAGAAGGCTTCGGAAATTTCATGATCGGCATGTCCCATCCTGCAAAACCATCGGAGCAGTGAGGGTTACGTTTGACCTGCGCCTGCTTCCATAAGGGCTCTCGTTGCTTACTTTTTGAGAGTTTGCCGGAAGTCCTTGAATTCAATGTCTCCAGATCCAGACCTCAACACTTTCTGAACGTCTGATATTTTCTCCTTTTTAAGTTTGAGCTTTGTAATTGTCTTCATGTAGCTCTGTGGACAACAGCAAATGAACGTGTACCTCTCAGTGAGCTGACATACGGAGCTGATTTTACCTGTTTGATGATGTCTGTAATCTGCAGCTCATCTTTCTGGGATGAGAGTTCCTCCTTCACCTCGGTGTATGTGTCATTTATGATGGCCAGAAACATGTTCTGGGGAACAGACACACCAAATAAGATAAAGAAAAAAAATAAGAGAAGTAAATTCATGCCCAGTTTTGTTAAATATTGAATATATTGCATAGCAGTGCGACCTACCAGTAGAACAAAGAACACAAAGAAGACATAGGTGACAAAATAGATCGGGCCGAGAACCCTGTTGGCACGGTCGATGGCGTCGTAATCAAAGTCTCCGAGGATAATCCTGAACTGTGTGAAACTGCAGAGAGACGAGGGGGGTTGATAACTGATGCTTCAGCATTTGATTTAACAAACACAGGCGTTAGATCCTCATACATGCATTTGGGGAAAGTACTGAACGATTCGACTTCCGTCCCAAACAGCAAATATCCCAGCTGAGCATAGGCGAAGAAGACGATGAAGAACATGACGGCGAAGCCCAAGATGTCTTTAGCACATCTCCCCAATGTGGAGGACAGCTGGGTCATGGTCTTACTGAAGCTGATGTACTTGAAAACCTGATGGAGAGAACGCACCGTCACGGAGAGCAGGTGGGTGAACGCGGGAGACCGATTCGCACTCCACCTTGATCCACGCAAAGAACAAGTTCACTGCGTTCATGTTGTTGTACTGCATTTGCCAAAAGGCCAAGAATTCAAAATCGGCATAGATGTCGGGTTGTTCCAGCAGCGTTCCAAGCAGATTGTCCACTTTGATAGTCCGGAAAATATTGAATATAATGGCAACAACAGCGAGCTGCAAAAACATTATTGTACCAGTTAATACAGGCCCAGGCTGGACTACTGGAGGGATCATGCATGAAGAACATCTTTGTCTTACCAGTATGACAACAATATCCAGGATGTTCCAGATGCTTTTGAAGTAGGAGAACTTGTGTATACGCAGCTCAAGGATCTCCTCTATGACATAATAGAGGATGAATAAACAGAAGACCATCTCACAGCCAAGGATGAAATAATCCCAGATTGAGATGTATCGAATTAACTTGACCGTCCTTATCTGGTAGGAAGGGATTGCTCCACCAGTAGCTGGGAATTCAACCACCAGTCTGGGGGGGCGGGTGGAGAAAGCCACGGTTACAGAAGGCTCGGTAAGGAGAGTCTGGAGGGTTTTTTACCTGATGATGCAGAACATGTTGATGTTGGCGTTGTAGGTGGAGAAGTCGGTGAAGATAGCTCTGGTCCCTCTGTCCAGCCACAGGTTGTCCAGCAGTTCCTTCAAGACGGCGGCGCTCTCCTCTTTGGTCCGCCTCAGGTCTTGATAGTACCCCGCTCCGCTGTACGTCGTCAGCAAGCCCCAATGAGAGGAACCTTTGACCTCTTTCTCTGTGTGGTAGCTCCAGCTGTGGAGGAAGAATGAAGAAGTTCTAATTGGAGCCGGGGTCAAAAACGACAGACTCGCACTCAACGATCAAACACCCTCGGCATCTTACGCTGTGCCATTGATGAGGCCGAAGTGAAAGTAGTCCTCCTTCTTATCGTTATAAACATCAAAACATCCGGTGATCTCGTCTTTGAAGTCGCTGTGGACATTGCAGGAGTTGTTGAGGATCTTGATCTGCCTCATTCTGGGGACCCCCAGCAGCATGTTCTCATAGTAGATGAAGGACTTGTTCCCAGTGTTCAGCGACTGGTTATTGTACCATTTAGTCCAGTAGAGGCCATCCAATAATGGACCCTGAGCGTACTGTTTCAGTGGACAGTTAGATACATACGTCTCATGCATGGTGAACATTTAGGACGCAAACGCAAGGGGAAAACTTACAGCCCAGAAATCAGTCATGGTGCTAATGGACTGAAACTTAACTCCGCTTTCACCAGCTGTATTCACAAACAGGTCTGTCATGGCTTTAGTGTAGTAGTAGGTGCTTGAGCTGGTCATGCCATATGTCACTGAAAGAGAATGAATTGACCTTGTTAACGCCCAATCGCTGATTTGTATCTGGCCCTGCTCCATTCAACAGTCCCAGATAAGACGGCTCCGGACCAGGCATGCAAGGCTTCAATAGTTCGCTGGTGTTTATGTGACTGCAGTCAAACAGGACCAGATTAGAGGCCATCATTTGTTTGAAGAGGGGACAAGCCAGCATGACGTAAATAGCTTCATCAAACAATGTAAATCTAAGGCAGACAAAGCAACAATGGACGAGGCCGAAATGTTCGTATCGCTAAAAGGCAAGAGATACTAACGTCCTTTTGACGCGAATGGTCAGCAGGACAATGGCTCTCAGGGCCTTTCATGTTAGATCAACAGTCATGATGTCGCATACAGTAACCCACAAAGATATGAAATTAACTTCAGTGGAAATATACAATTATGTTCTCTGTTGTCAGAGCAATTAGAAGTCTTTTTAATGTTGTTTTAATGCTTTGACTTGAGTTCAATAGGTTTTATTTTTAACTGTCAGAGAGGGCAGGCATAAAATAGTGCTTCTTTTACCTTCAAGATCCCTTCATATCCCTGGTTAGGGTTATCAGTGGGGATAAGGGTCAGGGTTAAGAAAAAGATTAGGGTTAGGTTTAGAGGACGTGAGGTGGTCAGGGTTAGGGTTCCCTGGGGATGGGGTTAGGAAAAGGGCTCAGGATTCATAACAGAAATGCATGAAATAATTCCAATTGATGCACTTTTTTTTTTTTTTTTTTACAGTCTGAAAAGGCGCAAACAATTATTGATCCGCCCAGAGTACTCACAGAGGCATATATCAACCAGGAAGACGAGATAAACCACTAACTCTCGCAGCGTGGTCCGGACGAACAGCTCCCTGTTGTTGGAGGTGTTCTCGGTCAGAGTCGTGGACCACAACCCTGCAGAAACAATAAAGTGGACCTTCACACAGTGGTTCCATTGACATTGATTTTGTGATCAAATTAAATGCAGCAGAAGTCATTTCACATTAAAAAACAAAGTTTGAAACACAATTTACAACACATTTTTTACGTTTATCATCTCAATTTATGTGTAAGTCCAAACTGTAGATGTAGTAAAACAGTACAGCAGCACAGACATGAATGCTTTCCTACCTTTGATCAATGAGCAGCATCCTCTTCGTTCCTTCACCAGATTCTGCTCCGTGGATGCTGGAGCTTCTGGGAATGTCGCGAGCGGGTCCGGCTTGTACACGCTGTCCGCCGAGCCCTCAAAATGGGGCTGGGTGTTGTAGATAGTGCTGACGACCCTGGGGAGAGGCGGAGGGGTGTCGCAGAAGCCGCGGTTCACCCAGGCTCCATTGCCCACACCTTCCATCTCACACTCCACCTGTCCGGTCAGGTGGCTGTCGGCGCGGTTGTTCAGACACTTCATGTCGTCCCGGATGGATCAGAGGAGAGCCGAGTGATGTGGTGGGCTGGTTTGATGTTTTTTTTTTTTAAACACCTGCTGCAGAGATGGTTTTTAAAGAGCAGGTGACATCAAGCTCACAGAGGGAGGAGCTGCAGGCCCCCATCTTTGACTCTCTACTGGTCTGCTTCGTGGAACTAAGACTGTTGACCAATAAGAGTTCATATGTTCAATCTAAACATTTCCTTTTGATACTAGCATATGTTGATGTATGTCTACACAATAGAACCACATTAGTCTTTTCTCATTGACTGAACCTCCACAGCTGAGTTAAAATGATGGAAATAACTAACAAACTGTTTTAACGCAGGGATCTGTAAATTTAGACAAAAAGACTGTTATTTGTTCCCCAGCAATGTGTAAAACAGCCAACGAGACAAAGTACAAGTAAAAGGAACTATAAAGCTGATGATGGTTAGACAGGTACATAGAAATACCCAAAAGCACAAAGAGCACAGTTAATGGCAACGAGTGCACGAGCCTTTTAATATCCAATAAATTAGAATAAAGGTAAACAAAGCAACAGTTACAAAACATCTGAATCACTCTCTATTCTTTCAAGCCCTGCGTGTTGTCACTATCCGTTAACAGCTCATTCAATATCATGCTCCGGCTGAGGAAATCAGTTAATTGCGTGTTGATCATTATTTCTGTCAGCAACTGTTTGGTGACTGAATTAATGAAGAGCCTAATTGCTGTGTCACAAATGGTTTCCACCTCATTACCATGACGCACTTTTGACTCTGCTATCTATTCATCTTTAGACATGCCAACTGTCGGAAAGCGTTATTAGGTATGCAAACACGCAGTGTGGCGGATGCATCATTCTGACCATCTGTATCAGTGCGTGCATCCAACATTCCATCCATTATTAAACACTTTGCTCTATACTATTGTTCTATATTTTGATATATAAGTGTCGACAACTCTTTCGGTGCTATTGAAAGAATATATATATGGAAAAACAGTCAATGTCATAAACTCGCATCTGAAGCGTGCACTCGATGGCTCGCTATAGATGTCTCAGAGTGGCGGCTCAGCTATTGTCGTTCACGCTTCATCTGCCCCCAACAGAGCAATTACACACAACTATTAGCACACAATAGAGTTTAATTTCTGCTCCTCCTCAGAAGCCGTGACAGGATTTGGCACACAGGCTTCCTTAATTTGCTGTGGCTTGTGCCACCATTCAAACTTTTTCAAAGCTACAACAATCACTTTTGAGTGGCTGTTGATTGCCATTTAAATTTGTAGCTGCGCGCTTCGGGCAAGAGGCTTTTGCAGATATTCGGTGCAGCTTTATTTATCGACTGGAACGTCTGACAAAGTTTTAAATATTTTTGCTGTTTATGTAACACGACTGACGTAACAGAGTCTTATCTCGGTGCACAGGAGCTCAGTACAAAAGGGTGTTTTACACCCCAAAGAGCAGCGCGGGGCTGTGCAGCCAACGTGACCTGCAATCACTCCTACTGAGAGCCGGACATGTACAGAACAAAGGGTGAGCTGTAAATTAATGGCTCCCTTTGGAAATTTTATGACACACAAAAGAGAAAAAAAAATGAGATTATGGGGCTCCCGTTCTAATAAGAGAAGGAGATTTTTCAGCCAAAGGCCAGTAGATGATGAATAATTCAACCTTTTGTGACTTCTAAAAAGGATAAAGAAATAGGTTTGTGTTCACACAGGAAACAACAGATGGAAAAAAAAGAACGTTTTCATGGAAAATATTTTTTTTTTATTTTTGATCAAAATCTATCATTAAACAAAATAGAGGTCTGCATATGAAAAATAAAATACTTTCGACAAGAAACATACTTTAAGCGCTGGCTTTAACTACACAACTGGGGCCACAATGGAGATTGCACACAGTTCATGGGCGTATAAAAACAACAGAAAAAAGTACACAATTGGTTGTATCTTCAGTGCAACCTAGTAGTCCTCATAAAGACGCTAGACTCCTCTCATTTCTACACTTTGAACAAAAAAATGCTATATTATAATATTTGCAGGACAACACATAACGTTTCTGATAGTAATACAGAAATAAGGTAAATATACAAAAAAAATGCAATACAAATGTATTTACTGTCTTCTAGATTGATTCACATTGTCATTTACTTCGAACAACATGACGGGTCGTCCACCATATGGCAGCAGTTTAAGCGTGGACCTGATGTCCATCGAGCTGATAAGAGAAGGAGTGGATGTACGTGTCCTCTGCCGCAGAGCTGTCGTACCTCACCAGGCCTGGGTAGTTTTCTTGCTGCACGCAGTCGAACTGCAGATCCAGCCACTGCCTGTGAGGGCTGCTGTGCCTCCTGGTGTCCGTCAGGATCCGGTTCAGAGCCATGATGTAGCTGAGGGCCATCTGCAGAGTTTCGTACTTGGACAGTTTTTTGTCCTGGCCCCACTGTGGGACTACTTTACGCAAGCGATCAAAGGCCGTGTTCAGGCCCTGCATCCTCTTCCTCTCTCTGGCGTTCGCGGCCATCCGACGTCTCGTTGCAGTTTCATATTTCTCTGGGGTCTTGGAGTCTGGTTCCGAGCATTCGGATCCAGAGTCGGTGCAGCTTTGTCGACGAGACTTCATGGCGATTTTGAGATTGAAACTTGTGTGTAAGTCCTCAGGTGTGATACCAATCACAGAAATGATCTTCTCAGGGTCCCCCAAAGGTGTTAGAGCAGAGATCCAAGCAGTTCTGCCTGTGTGTAACTCCTTATAGTGGACAGCCTGAGGAGTCCAAGGTGCTTGTTGTCTTTCAGACAGTGAAGGACCAGCAGCTTTTATAAGATGGAGCAGATGAACAGGTGGCAGCAGGTGGAGTCCCTGCCCTCCCCCTGTCCATATTACCCAGAGAGAAACACTCATGTGCACTGATAAACACCCACACCCACTCTCATCTCAGTCTCTCTCTCTCTCTCTCACACACACACACACACACACACACGCACACGCACACACACATACACGCACATACATGCACACATATATACCCACACCCACACACAAACAAAACCTTAATGAAATTCCAATTATCCTGGGCTGGGCTCTCTGGCCGTGGCTTCACTCAGGGCCATGTGTCACAAACACCAAAAGTCTACCATCTGGTGGCATCACTCGCCTCAGCTGATGCTGCAAACAGACTTTTGTGGCTTGTGGCTATCACCCAGTTAGTCCCACATTTCCATATGTTATTTCATATTTGATAGATGTACATTTTAGAGAGTTTCAGGAAAAGTTCAGGAAAATTATTATATAGTCAGGTATTCATATCTAAATGCAATCTCCATCAAAACTTTAGTTACTGGTAATAAAACAATTGATCAGCAGTTTTATAATTTAGTGTATTGTGTAAAAATAATTGAAAATATTAGATACAGATAATATCTCACCTTACTGCATATTTTAAAATATGACTGTCGATTTTAACTCAAAGGTTTATGAACCTGTTTGAATATCTTTGTATGTATGTATGTATGTATGTATGTATGTATGTATGTATGTATGTATGTATGTATGTATGTATGTATGTATGTATGTATGTTTATACATATATACAGACCTGTCTATATAACACACATTGCTACATACATACATACATACCTTCAAATGACCATGACCTTCAAATCAAGAGCAATAAAAAGATGACAACCCTAGAAGAAGAGGAGAGGAGGATGAAATGCTGAAAAATGAATGGGAAATGATAATTCAGCAATCATTTATACGTCAGACCTCTCTTACTACCTCTTGGGCACATCACATGTGTGCATGCGTCCAAGAAAATAGACTCAGTATGGTGAAGACCCTGGAGGTGCTGCTGGAGAAAGCTGACGCTTTTCGAAGTCTATTCCAATATTTTTCTTTTTGGTTACCAAAACAGTCGTTTTTGTTGAAAACGTCCAAAAGAACCTCCCAACAGTGAAGCATAGTGGTGGGCATCTTAAGATCTGACCTTACTTTTCATCCACCGGACCTGGAAAACTCTGCATATTCCAGTGAATCATGAACTCTGGGTAATGTTGTAAAAACCTGGTCACCCATGTTGAAGTAGAAGCTTGGCAGACATGCAGCAACATGATGATGATCCAAAGCTTTCCAGAAATTCAACCAAAAAATTATTGAAGGTGAAGCTCTGTGTTCTGGATCGGCCCAAAGTCCTGACATGAATCCCAGTGATATTGTTTGATGGAAATTCTGTGATGGAACCATCCAGCTTTTTTCAACTGGATTGGTTCTGAAATGGAAGAGTGGGCAAACTTCTCCCACAAATACATATTTTGTGTAGAAATAAATGTACCATTTTATAAAATAATACTTAAGTTCTTTGGGGTTTTGTGATTTGCATGAACCACCAACCTTTCACTTCTGATGTAAGCGTGATAATGACCATAATCTGAGATTAGCCTGAGGCAAAAGAAATAGAAGTGTGGTCTATAACCTGAGGGATTTAAAAACAACATCAGGGGATTAGGAGTCTCACACAATATGGTTTCCAGATTAACCCATCATGGATCTGGAGAGCAGGTTTCTTTTAGGTCTCTTTTCTTTATGCCTCAAACGAAAATCAACCTGAAAATGTGTTTTCTTAATCATCTCTAAACTCTTAATGTATCACAGTATGTGGGACACATTAATGTTCTTTATGTACCCACAGGAGAAATAAATAATTGATCTGTGTAGTGGTCCGAAAACAACGAGACAGACAGAATAATTTGTCTGTCTGTCTTTTCCATCTGCCAACACTGAGTTCTGTAATCAAAGAATATAGTGTGAACACACGTAAAATTACATACAGACACACATCCTTGCATTTCTATCTTTGTGAGGACTTTCATAGACAATGTATTACTCAGCCCAGGACTCGAACAATAAGCATCCCAGCTAATGCCCTAACCCTAACTCTTACCCTAACCTAAACTCAGCTCTAAGCTCAACCTTAAAACAAGGTCTTAACCCTGAAACAGTCCATTGAAGTTGTGAGGAGCAGCCAAAATGACCTCACTTTGATAGTGAAATGCAGATTTTGTTGCTCAGGATGTAGAAAGTACAGGACACACACACACACACACACACACACACACACACACACACACACACACACACACACACACACACACTTTTCTTTGCTTTGTATTTATCACATTTGTGGTCTTTATTCTCCTTTAAAGTAAAAAAACAAATCTGTCATTTATATTTTGCATTAAGATCTGTTGCTTTTCTGTAGAGCAGCTTTTCTATACCAAATAACAATAAAAATAACATTAATTTTAATTCTAATTAATAAAAACTAATAAAATTCTAAGTAATAAAAAACAAATGTGTGTAGTAACAATAATACAAATATATAATTCTATGTGATATACAAAAATACTATATAATAATTCTCTATAATGATACAAAACAATTGGCATGGCAAAAGTTATTAATTTATTAATTTATTTTATTTCTTTTTTGATCCTGACATTACCTCCTATTTTACTGCATATGTTTCTTTTGTGCTCTGGTGTAGTGGTTTGTCAGGATGGAGCTCCTGTCTCTGCTGACAGTCTCAGAGCTTGGGTATAGAAGCAGGCTATGAATGATTAATCACTGTGGAAGGCCTGGGATAATGCCCGTCTCTGGTACTGGGTCATGGACACAAGCTGATGCTGTCTGGTCATTTTGGGATGGACTAAGTTAGCTGTGCAATTAGGCATATAATCCCATCTACCAGTTGGTTCATTGATTACAGATTGATGTAGTTTGCCAGCTGCTGCTTGTCCTGTCTGAGGGCCCTGTCTCAGACTGAGCCCGGACCTTTCGTGCCTTCCACCTTTTTTTTTTTTTTTTTTTAGACAACCCCTTGCAGGATTGGCTTGTCTGAGCACTGGTGGACGAGCAATGTGTTCTGTCAAAAGACATATGTCACAACTGAGGAGTGACCCGTCTGCTCACGTCTGGAACATGTGCAGCCCCGTTAATGCAGAAATGGACATCAGGGCTTAGAGCCTATGTTTACAGGAGAAAGTGTAAAAAAGGATTTTATGGATTATCTTGATAAATCTTATTAACGTTGCAGGATTAGACTGAAATTAGCAGCAAGTAACACCTAATTTTATGAGCATATGATGAAAGAAACCAGAGCAGTAACATGAGTGTCATTCTGTTTATGTAGTTATCCACAAATTTAAATGCAGTAACAGGAACAAATCATCCATATATGGATAATATACTAAGCAACATACTGAGCAGCTGGTGAAATGAGTCTATGGGTATAATTAGGTCACATAAGGTGAATGTAATTTTATGCCTATTTGAACTCTCTTCCCATCCAATTGGACTGATTAGCTATGCTTAATTGGCTTCTAACATGTCGTATTCCTGTTGAATTTGGTGCAGGTTTAAACTAACTGGACCCTGATATTCAAACTCAGTGATGGAACTCAGGTTTTACCTTTATTAACCTCAAAAGCCGAAGGGACAAATGCTGTAACATAGATGCAATCTTCCAAAATGCAAAGAAAATTGTCAGTCATTTGAAGAAATATAACTTTATTTTAAAAACAAAACTTCTTAACAATGTGCAACTTTAAAGCAGATGAGCAAGTACCTTCCACTAATATTATTTTTTCCGAAATTTTTATTTGTATCTCTGTCCAATAAGAACCTCTGGAGAACACCAAAACACAACAAGACTCTTCAGGTTTCAGCCAACTCTGACTCATTGCTACGATAACACAGCCCTAGACAAGACGAATCGTTGTCAAATTTGCGACAAATATGAAACGCAACACTGAAAAAACAACTCAAAATTGTACATAAAGTGACCAGTATAACTGTGGTTGTGAGCACACATGATGTGTTTAATTATACAGCAGTTAATTTTTAATCTATGTTGTCATGCAAGCACATGAAAAAAATATGGTGCAAAAACTGACCAGCAATGTCAAGAAATGCATTCATTTGATTAAAATGATTTAAATTATTAAAGATATAATCCTCTAAACTGTTTCTGATTATGAATTATTAAACATATAATCCTCTGAACGCATTCTGGTGATCTAACAAAATATTTTTTATATAACATAATTTATAAAATTTGAAGGAAAAAGCAACACAGCAATACAAGTACAATAATTAACTTTTTTTTTTACAAATAATTAAAAATATTGCGTAAATGATTGTTATTATCAATAGTAGCAGTAGTAGTAGACATAGTAGTAGCAGTAGCAGTAGTAATAATAGTAGTAGTAGTGGTAGTGGTAGTAGTAAAAGTAGTAGTAGACATAGTAGTAGTATTAGTAGAAGTAGTAGTAGAAGTGGTAGTAGTAGTAAACCTAGTAGACAAAGTAGATGTAGTAGTAGTAGTCGTAGTAGGAGCAGGAGACATAGTAGCAGAATTAGAAGTACCGGTGACAGACGTAGTATAAGTAGTCATAGTAGTAGTAGTAGTAGTTGTAGTAATAGTAGAAGAAGAAGAAGAAGTAGTTGTGGTAGATGTAAGTGGTTGTAGTAGATGTAGTAGTAGAAGATGTAGTAGTAATAGTAGGACAAGTAGTAGTAGCAGTAGGGGTAGTCGTCGTCCTCTGGCTTCCTCCAACAGTCAGACATGCATTTGGTGGACATTCTAGTTGGTGACTCTTAATTGACCTATGTGAACGAACATGTTTGTGGATGGAGTGCAAATGCACTCGTCCACCATGACCCTGCTATGGGATGACTAAATATTGTGACATGACATATAATTGTCAACACATTGTCAGTTATGGGAATTTTTTTTCTTATTGAAGCAAACCCTTTAATCGATTCTACAAATTGGAAGGTCTATGAATTAGTACCTTGCTTAATTTGAATGATGTAAATAAATACACATTAACTCTCAGCTAAAGCTTGTTAATACCTTAACTAATGGTAATGAATGTACCTTTATTCTACTACCAGTGCAAGAATTTATGCGTTCCAATAAAGGGGAAAAAAAACAGCAGAGTAAGTAAAATTATAAGAATACTAACATAACGAACATTTAGCTACAATCTCACTGTCACAACCAAAGTTGATATAGAAAAAGCTGTCAGACAACATAATTCAACTCCACTGATGGCTCATGAGCTAAGACTTTGCAGTCATTTTTTTTCTGGATGTGAAACAGGCATCATATGACTGGACAACATGGAGGAATGGTGGCAAAGCCACTATCACTGCTGATAGTCGACATACAGTTTTGTTGTTTCCTGTCAGTTCTATTCTGAATGTATCGTTTCAAAAGCATCACACAAATCAAGCGACCTGACAGTGGCTGCGGAACATTTTCGTGCCCTCAGACCTCACAGCTCTTCGCTCTCCATCATGGCTTCAGCGGGGGAGCTGGAGAAGAGGATGGGGCTGGTCTCCGACGTGGGGAACACTGACTTGATGTCAAGCCCCTGGCCCGTCAGAGCTGCGTAGCGGCTGCCTGTACGCGGAGCCTTCCTCATGGGGGTGGAGATGCTCTGATGCCACTGTGCTAAAGGTGCAGCAGACAGCTAGTATTACTACTGAGAGTGCCATTTCAAGTGGCTGTACAAGTCTTAACAGGGCTAATAATTACACAGGTTTAGAGGATATTAACCATAAATATCGAGCCGGCATGTGCATGATACAATCCCAGCTTCATTTTTTGCTGAAACTGTGTACCAGCCTGCATCATCTTTTCTTGTTGGATGGATAAGGAGACAAACATATCCTGTTGCATCCTGAGTCATACTGAAATAAACAGAAACATAAAAGAGTTAAATCCCAAAGAAAACATTTGATCGGTAAAAGATTGCCTGAACGTGTCTGTTGGGCTGTAGACTCAGTATAAAGAACCCAGTGGATGGTTACATTGTTTAACTGGAATCAAGAGGAAAACACATTGTGACTGGAGGACTGGAACATCTATGGCATTTTTTTGGAAATGCTACACAGGAAAACTCTTCAACTGCTTACGTGATTCTCTCTTTAGTATTAGGTACTGAGTCATTGTCTTTCTTCCAGAAGATGACAGGAGGGGGCATACCCACAACTCGGCATTCCAACCTGACAGGAGTTCCTTCAGGAATACCCATGTTTTGCAGCTTTTCCAAGAACTGGGGAGGAAACTTCATCTCTTTTTCTGAAAGGGAAATGATTCGAATGAATGGGGCTTCGAAACAAGGCACAAAGGCACAGCATCAAATCATCCGCTTCTTACCCACGACTTTCAGTTCCAGGCTGAAGGAGCTCTGCCCTGCTTTGTTGCTTGCAATGCATGTGTATGTGCCAGCATCTTTCTGTGTCAGAGGATCGATGACCAGAGAGTGGACTCCGTTCTCCCGCACCAGCATCTTATGGTACAGGTCTGGGTAGATTGGCTTCCCGTTGACCAGCCACATCAACTCTGGGGTGGGTAGACCACTCACCTGGAGGACAAGAAAACAGTGAAATCAATGGGAGGTAAAATGAAATAAACATTCATTTGTGGACTGTCTGTTGTCCCCTGATTCTCACCTTGCAGTCTAGTCTGCACAGTTTTCCCTCATGAGCCAGCATGTCTCCTGGGGCCTGAAGGAAATGAGGCTGGAAAAAGCGCTCCTGGGTTTGCTCGCCCTCGACCTCCCGCACACAGGACTGCACCCTGTGAGCAGAGATGATACCATGCATTCACACTCACGCGCCACATCAAAGTGATCCAGGTCCTCCCACTGGCAGATGAAATGTGCTCACCTCTGAGAATGAAAATGTGACATTCGGGCTCTGGGAGGTCCTGTTTGGATTATTAAATGACCTGAGCAGCTGATCCGTCCCTGGTGGCGATTAAAAAAGACGTCAGATTTTGCATTCTGAAGGAAGCTCATGCGCACATGGACGAGAAGTGAATCACCTGTGGATTAGCTGCCATTACTGTGTAGTTCCCGTCATCATCATTGGTCGTGGACTCAATATGCAAAGCACAGGTTCCATCCCCATCTCTGATCTTCTTGTAATGGATGTTCTTTTTTAAGATCTGCTTGCCATCTTTGAACCAGTAAACCTGTTTAGGATTTACACAGGTAATTGTATTGCTTTTGATTGGGGATTCACGTCACTGCTTGCAGATCACCGGTGTGAATGCCTCACCTTTGGAACAGGGATTCCCACTATTTTACATGAGAAAGTGACAGGGACACCCTCCATGGCTCTGAAGTTCTTCAGCTTCTTATCAAAGACCGGTGCTATGCATTTCCCAGTGGGGACATCATCGTGTTGCACTTCATCGTCTGATTCCTCCACAGGCGTTCGCTCTAAACGAAATTCTATCTCACTCATGAGCCTCTGCTCAAAACTGGACACTTTATACTCCTGAAAAAGGAAAGCCAAGATGTAAAGTCAAAACTGAATTATGCATACTGGCGGTATCATGCATGGAATCTTATAAACTGATGCTTGGAGTTAAAATAGAAATGCGTCTTCCCTTTGTTGTTACTTCAACATCAGGATTAATGTGTTGGAATTTGGTAATTTTAGGGTATTAGCCAATATTTCTGTTCTCTTTGTATTTATCTATTTAACACTCTTCTTCTGTTCAGCACAGCCCTGTGGTAGCTCCTCTGTGCCCTGGTATCGCACCTTGCAGCTGTGAAGCTGACTCTGTGCAACCCGGGTAGCCTGCAGGTTCCTCAGTATGCTCCCAGTGAAGACAGGCGAATAAAACTAGATTTACTAGACTAAAGTAGATATGCTGACCATTCTTTGCATTTGCCTGATTGTGTCAGCTTGTAAAATAGAGATGAGATCTTACATGGACTTTACAAGATTTGCAGATTTCCCCCATATTTGATGGATGGATAGCAATGTCATTGGTGAGTTTTACCTGAATGTTTTTATTTTGCTTCCTTCAGAGTTTCTTATTCTGTTATAGTGAAGAGTGGGTAGACAACTCCAGGCCTGATATCTCCAAAGATCTCCAAATTATATCAAAATTGTTTAGAGTGACAAATAAAAGGGGATAAGAATGATCCATATTTTTGATTTTGGCAACTGTAACTGAATTGTGCATCAGGTAATTGTAATAACAACAGCATTAGAGTAGCAATTATAAACAGAAATCTCAAACAGGCATGTCACATGATGGCTCAGATCATGCAGTGGCACATGCCCGACAGCCCTTGTCCACGTTGAAGAAAACAGAAAACAGAGATGACGAATTTGCAGCACTGTAAATAAAATAACTTCCAGACATTTACACCCAACATTCAGTTCCATGTTTGAGGCACACTAAGAAATGCTTGAATAACCTCAGGTGTGACAGAAATTTATACATGGTGGTTTGGAGAAATAAGGGTATTTTTTTTTTTATAATCACAATTAATAGGCTTCAGTGAGTTAACTGAATAGAAAGCAGCAACATTCAATCATTTTAAGGAATTTGAACCCTAAAACCAGTTCCTTCTTCCCAGAATATTAGTAGATGTTATGTGGTATATTAGATAACAAAGCTTTTTTTTCCATACAGCCTCGAGCACAGCAGTGCTTGGGAGGATCCTTGTACCTCATCATAGTTAATGACAGTAGCAGGAAAGATTGATCCAAGGGGTCTGCTCGCTGTTTTCCCCTCAACACTCAGCTTCTATGAGAGGACAGGGATGGATGATGAACACTGACATACACACATATTGTACATTCTGATGGAGGAACACACAAGCTGGTGTTACTAGCATGCCTATGTTAGGTTACGTTACACACAAGTGAAGTACAATGCAAGATGAAGGCAGGAATGAGCAGATTGAACAGAGGTTCTTCCTCATTTCCTAGAGATTGTGAGTGATATCTCCTGAACATTAGTTAATACACAACGAAAGCTATCATTCACATACCTTCACCTCTCTAGTTCAAATTCTAGTGACATCCAATGCCCAGACATTAGACAAATATTTATCTCAGGGATGTAATTGAAAATGAAATTGACATTTCATTAGAAGACATCTCTAGATCCATAATTTGGCTTCAGTAAAGAAGTCTTTTTAAAATCATT
Source organism: Lagocephalus sceleratus (assembly GCA_911728415.1). Lineage (NCBI taxonomy): Eukaryota > Metazoa > Chordata > Actinopteri > Tetraodontiformes > Tetraodontidae > Lagocephalus > Lagocephalus sceleratus. Next base: position 626,619 of record CAJVRN010000040.1, read on the forward strand.
TACCATTACATCACTGCTACCAATTGAGTTAAATGAAAAGAAATCACTCAAAAATCCAGAGAATATGTCATACCTGTTGATGCGCAAATTGTGGAGTATCGTCTCTAAATCGAAGCTTTTTCTCAATTTCATGGAGGAGAATTTCTTTGCTTTCATGAACATTATCTGTTGGTTGAGGTCGCACCTTTGGGACAATCTTTTTTAACCTGAAGGACACAGAAGACAATTAATCAGGCTACCACTGGTCTCACAAATGACAGGTCATCAGAGAGAGCATACCCAGAAGGAGCCCCCTTCGGCAGGCCCATCGAGTTGGTTGGCTGACTCAGGGACAGGGATGGCAGGACAGAGCTTAGAAATGCCACCGGGTTTTGAATGGGGCTGGGAGTGGAGCTGCTGGAGGTGGGAGAGGATGCTTGTGGGGGGGACTGAGCTCGTATGGCAAACGAGCTGTTCAGGACAGATGCTGATCCCGGTGTGGGAGAAGACACAAGGGAGGATGGAGGGCTGGTGGGAGACATGAGAACTCGTGTTGGAAAAACCCTCGGGGCCGGGGGGAACGATGGAATGGTAGGAGAGCTTGTCGCTGAGGAGTTGAGCTCTGCAGCAAGTTCCTGCAGCAGCGGTACCGGTGATTCTGTGGGAGAGGGGCTCCGGACTGGGGAGAAAGTCTGCGCAGCTATGAATTCTTTCGGGCGGGCATAGTTGAAGGGGTGGGAGGAAGGTGTGAGGTTCATGAGGGAGGCATGGGTGCTCCTCAGTTGAGCTGCAGGAGATGTGAACTGCTGCAAGGATTGGGTTGATTGCACAGGCACTGTGGTCAAATTTGGTGCCTGAGGAGCCAATGAGTTATTTGGGGGTCCGGGTCTTGCAACAGATGCAGGGGACAGACAGAGGTGGGAGGTATGGAGGGTGCCCATCTGACTTAAGGGGGCTACACTCTGAGGAGCAGGTCTCCCTATCTGTGGGGGAGGGGGAGGGGATGTCACCAATGAGCTTGTTTTCAGCTGAGGAGCTGGAGGATGGAAGGTTTGGGGAGGAGCAGGGGAGGTTTTGAGTGGGGGAGAAAAGGTGGTGTTGACCACTGGAGCAAGGGGGGCAGAGGTCAGCGGAGCTGTAGAATGAGGCATCATGGTGTGGAAAGGCGGGGGATTGGGTTCCTGGCTCATTTGAGATGACCAGAGTAGACCTTGCCGGGAGCTCTGGACTTCAGGCTGGATCTGGACATGCATGATGGCCTGGGGTTGGGACTGGGGCTGTGCCTGTGGTTCAGTCTCCTGCTGCTGCTCCAGGAGGACCTGGTTGTGCAGAAGCTGGAGCTGAGCTGGGTCCCTGTTGATTAAAACAACAACAAAAGTTCCAGCTGAAAAAAATGACACTATACATGGTCAAAAGGGGGTGGGCAGCTTAGCACACTCCTCTAATAAACCATCCATGTAAACCCCATCAGTGAAAGCATGAAGAGTATTCCAACCTTTTATGGGATACAAACCAGAACCTTGCATTTATTCATGACAGTTTTCAAAGCATACACTTCTCTTTTTATTAATAAATTCATCTAAAATCTCTCAGACCGATCCATTTAAATTATTCGTTTTAGACCTATGAGGCTAAAAGGAAAGCAATCAAACATGCAATAATTAACTTTGTCCACTTTTCAGAACCATCAGAGCATAAAAAAAAATAGACTTACAAGTAGAAAATACCATCCTTTGTTTTAGAAAGCTGCAAAGCCCACATTTGAAGTCCGAGTGGATGCGTTTATGAATTGCAACTGATTGCTGCTGCTTGTTGAGGCAGTGGAGGAGGAACCTCCCACCTCTCAGTGCACCCTTTAATGTAATACAAGCTCAACGTTCACAACTCATCTACAAGCATCTTCTTTCCTGCCCTGTTCTAACAGTGGATGCAGCATCTGCTGGTTTCACTTGTTTTTTTTTGTTTTTATGTTTTTTTGTTTTTATCTGTTCTACTCACAGTTTGGGTTTAGCTCGGACCGGAGGTGGTTCCTTGACTGACATCTGGGCAGCATCTTCAGACTGACAGGATGCGTCACTCTGCTCTTCCTCTTCATCCTCTGGCAGTTTGAAGTGCACACGCAGGCCAACTCGAGAGCTGGAGCGCGGGTCTTTGTGGTTTGACAGGGTGCCTGACTTCAGGCAGGAGTTAGGAGGGGGGTCTGGAAGGGGCACTACAACCTGATTACCATTCTCATGGTTGAGGGCATCCTTCACTTTGGGGCTTGTGTCAAGAGGTGCCAGTGAAGCTCTGGAGACCTGCCCAACTGAAGCATCACATGGAGACACAAAGGTGGAGGGTTTGGTGTAAGAAAGCACCTTGTTTTGGGGATCCGGATTAGCTCCGTTGGATTCAGGGCTCTGGTGGATGTAGAAAGGATTTAAACTTTGAGTGCTGGTACTGATTGAGTTGAGGCAGTAGCTGCTGCTCAGACTGGAGGGTTGCGGGCTGGGTAGACTGGTACAGGCCGGATCTGGACGCAACACACTGGAGTTGTGGTGATCCAAGCGGAGGGTACACGTGTTTAAGGGCTCCAGATGTGGATCCAGACAAAAAGTACTGGAGCTGGGTTTGATGCTGTTGGTCATAGTAACCTCGGGTTGGGCTTTCACCATGGGAGCTGATGGGGAGGGTTCTTGCATGTGAGCAGGCTCCACCTGAATACTGCTGAAAAGCTTGGCATGGTTACTGTTGCCATTACCTGATGAAATCACAGAAATACATTAATTAGATGCAATTTAACACCCGATATCAACAATTTTAGAAAGCATTACCTTTGACCCTTAGTGCAGCCGTGCTGGAGACACTTCCAAATGTGTTAGTTGCAGTACAAGTAAACATGCCAGAATCTTCAGGAAAAACTTCAGCAATCACCAGAGTGCATATTTCCTCTGAAAAGAAATTTAAAAAATATATATATATTTTTGTACATCAAATAAAGTCCTTAAGTGGAGAGAATTTCAGTGTGCAGTAGGGAGGAGAGACACATAACTTGTGGGTAAAAACTCTGCTTCTCTGTGTGAGTGTATCTGCAGCTAAATCAGGTTACAGTGATCTACCATGGTGGTTTGATACAGGATGAGAGAATGCCTTATATGGTCCAGAGTCAGGGGAAAGCAGCCTTGGCTTATATACAGAAGATGAGCAGAAGGCTGAGCTTAGACTGTAAACACTTCAGTAAAAGGCAATATCTACACGCTGCAGCATCACAAGCAGACAAGCGAGTGCTTTGGTGCACACCACCCTTATGACCGATGATGCGGATTCAAAGGCTTGCCTGATTCAGCTGGAGATCTGGGCTCTGGAAGAGAAACAAAAGTTGACTATCACTGCAGAGTCAGTGTTATGATTACGATGTCAGCCGTGCACCTAATTTCCGCAAAAGCACAAAACATTTGTTGGAGGCCAAACACAGCTTAACACATCTCTCACTCTCGGCAAGTAATCAAGAGAAATGCTGAAATAAATATTTGGAAGACCAAGTTTTTCCTTTGAAAAAGAAAAGTGTAAGGTCTACTGCACTTCAAAAACACATAGAAATGTCAAATATAGTCACAAGCTTGTGAAGTTTATTATATAAAAGCACTCTTTCCACTTCTTTTCCTTTCAAAACATTTTTTCTATTTAATTCTGCCATTGCCTTGAATGTTTACTACTACTACTACTACTACTACTACTACTACTGATAATAATAATAATAATAATAATAATAATAATAATAATAATAATAGTAACAACAATAGTAATAATAATAATAATAATAATAATAATAATAATAATAATAATAATAATAATAATAAATAAATAAATAAATAAAAGGCTTACTTTTCTGTAGGATCCTGAAATCTGGAGAATCCTCTATCACGCTTTCATCTCTGTACCAGACCACTCGAGGTGAGGGAAATCCTTTCACACGGCACTCTAGCACCACCAACTGGCCTTCGGATGCATAGAGGTCTTGCAGGTTCTGGTGGGACGACAAACAATCGATGTTCCATCAGTAACCAGGTGAACAGCTGCGGCAGAGGGAGCTCCAGCACATGTAGAGGATTGTACCTTTGTGAAGAGAGGGACGGCCATGACAGGCTGTCCATTCAAACCTTGCAGATAGGGGGGCTGATTCTGGAGATCAGGAAAGAAGATGGGTAAAATATGCAGGGACTAATATGATAACAAGAATGGAAGTTGACCAGGCTACCTCAGGGGGGGATGCCTGGGCGGGAGGTGTCAGGACAGGCGGGGCAGACAAGGCTGCGCTCACAGGCAGCGAGGCGGCGGCCGTAGAGGCCTGTGGCAGTGGCAGCGACGATACCACTGAAGCGGCTGTCTGACTCTCAGGATGCTCCGTATCGCTTCCGGACAACGGAGAAAACCCCTGAACCGGTGGGTCCCCGTCCTCCTGCTCGGCAGCCCGCGCTGCGGGCGTCACCGGGGCTTCGGATAAATCCGGCACTGGGAGTGCTGCAGCCGGGTTCTGGATTGGGGCAGGGGGTTCTGGGGGGGCTTGGTTAGTCGGCTGTGGACGGAGTTGCTCTGCTGGTTCCTCAGTGGCTGCTTCAAGCTGAGGCAACAGAAGCTCTTCCTGCTCTGAAGAGAGAGCCTGACTTGAAAACGGGGGTAAAGGTTTCTTCTGAAACCTTCAAATATCACAACAGGAAGAAAATCCTCGTGATCAATCGATCAAAATAAAGTAGCTCAATAGTTAAATGAAACCAGGGTTTTAGAAACTCACTGGGCTATATGTTCAGACTGATGCTCTCCCTCGGAGTCAGAGGAGGAGGCACCTGCTCAAACAAACACACGACCCCCATCAGTGATCAGCGCAGACGCGTCAGCGACAAAGAGACAAGCGTCACCTTCCACGTAGATCTCAGCCGACGTGGAGTCGGTGCCATAGACGTTGGACGCAAAGCACGAGTAGCGCCCGGTGTCTTCTTCGAAAGCCTCCGAGATGATCAGAGAGTGGAGCTGGCCGCTGTTGATGATCTGGATATCAGGGCTGTTCTCCAGCTCCTTGCCCTCACAGAACCACCTGCAGTAAAACACACAGGGCTTTTTATGTAAAGCATCTTAAGGGTGTGCACGGTGAACCAGAGAATACAACCAAACTTGGTCAGATCTTTGATGACTGATCTTTGACAAATATACAATTTAAAGTAGATATTTAAATATTTAATGGACTTTGTGGTGCAATCCTTGACGCCACATCATCTCTTGTACTTGTTATATTATGACACAGAAAGGAAACAATCAAGAAATCTGTAAACACACTGTAAAAGCAGCGAATGCCCGATGCTCCGACAGTCGGAAACAGCCCATTCATGTTGTCTTAAGCTAATAATAAACGTCCAGCTTTCCTTATCCTGACCAGCAACATATGCTGCAGCTTCTGCATCAGTCTATTTTCAGCATATGAACATTGATGCTTTACCAGATCAGGCTGAGAGAAATTGTCATCATGGCATTATAAGTCAGCTCCCGGGGTCAGTGAGGATAATGGATCACTCACACGGAAAATGGTGTCAAAGGAATGTTTTGCTGGATATTCTAAAATCACCAACAACCGGCCTTTAACACCAAGGGTTCAGGTTCAATAGATCAGTGAGGCAGATTTCTGCCTGAGGTAAGCAATATCATTTCAACTGAGTAAGGGTCTAAATTGAAAGCATGAGCAGTGGATGAATGAGGCAAAGACCCTGCTCCCTGCACCTGTTGGGGTTATTTTCCTACGGATACCAGAAGCACAGAGGAGATTCCCGCTGGAGCCGGGGGAGCTCTGACTGACTGACACAATCGCATGTGCAAAATACTAAACATAGACTTCTGATACACGCAGTGTTTCACTCTGACACACCAGGCTCGGGAAATCTGAAGCTGAAACCTTTATATTGAAAAGTCATCACAGTCGTGCTGCTTTAAGGATTTAAATGCCATCGACCGAACAGTGGGGGTTTGTGGGGCAGAGAAAGAAACGCAAACTACAGATGACTAAGTAGTGTTACATTTGGGGGGGGGCAATGTAAATCAAGCAAAATAAAGATACTATCTGAGAAATATCTACTTAAATAATCTTACCAGACACATCATGTTCCTGTCAAGAGCTCGCTCAGTTCCATTATCAGACTCGACCACAGCTCACTGCGCCTTTCCAGTCTAAAAATGGCTGAGAGCGACATTCTCTCTAGACAAGTGTACATTCATGGCTCGACAATGTTAGTGACACCAACAAGCCCATGCCCCCTATAGTCTGACACCCTGTGACAGGCAGACAAGGTTAATCCAAGTGTCATAAATAACCCAGAACAATGACCAGCAAATAAAAAAAAACCTCAGTTGCTGTAAAAAGTTTTAACTTCATTGTGCTGAAGGGTCCACAGGAGGGTCAGACAGGAGGTTATCTGTTATCACAGAAACACACACACACACCTTTGTTCTTCTATCTTTGTGAGGACTTTCATAGGCATAATGTGTTAACAAGCCCCTTATCCTAACACTAACATCCCAACTAACCCCCTGACCCTAACCCTGACCCCAAACCTAAACCCAGTTCTAACCTCAACCTTAAAAACCACGTGGTGACCCTTAAACAGTCCTGTGGAGTTATGAGTACCAGCCAAAACATCCCCAGTTTGATGGTAGTATGGTACTCAGTATGTAGCGAGTAGAAGAACGAGCACGCACGCACGCATGCACACACACACACACACACACACACACACACACACACACACACACACCATTCAGAATCAGCTGTTGTCTATTGTCAGTGCTGATCTTCTCCAGGTTCAACTCTTGGCCTTTTATCTATTTATTTATTTTTCCAAGTTTTTTTGCTGTGTCAAATCATTATTCAATATAAAATAAATTCATGCAATAAATTCAACATTCCATAGCAAAAGTAATTTTGTATTTTGCAAAAGTCATTTTGTGAAAGTCATTTTGCTCTGAAGTGGGGCCAATTGGTCATGAAAAGCTTGAATCACTGTGTTAAACTGTGTTATTACAACTACAACTACTACTACTACTACTACTACTACTACTACTACTACAACTACTACTACTACTACTGCTAAATAGTGAACTAAACAGAATATTATATGATAAAAGTTTTAAAGGGGTACTTTACTGTCATAAAAAGCTGCTGCAACACACACACACACACACACACACACACACACAGATGAACAGCTGAGCTGCCCTGCTGATTCAGTCAGAGTGTGTGGATAGAAACATGACGCCATAGCGCTGCTCTCTAGATTGTGACATCATCCAAAATCAAGTGTGAATAAACCACTACAGGGATGCTTTGTAGGAACTGACAGAAAGTCTGACAGCTTTTAAAAGAACAGCAAAACACAATATCAGCACTTACTTACCTGACTTCAGGCGTCGGGAAGCCTCTCACGATGCAGTCTAACTGCACCTTGCTGCCTTCTGCGATCTCTCTGCTCTTCAGCTTCTGGATGAACTGCGGCGGCTCACAGGCAGGTTCTGCCGGGTGGGAGGTTTCCGTCGGGGCACAGCCTTCGGTCTCTTCCTCCACGTCCCGGTCAAAACAGTTTTGCTGCAGCTCCTCGGTAATCCTGCAGTCCTGAAACTGGCCGGCCCCAGCCATCGGCTGGTCCTCTGGTTGGTGGTTAACGGCAGGGCTTGGCCTCTCCCTCTCCTCATCTGTGGCCATGACAACGCGCTCCCTGGTATCCTCGCCGAGGGGATCAAATGATCCTTCGTTGTGGCTCTTGTTCTGGATCCTACTCCGGTGGGTTTTGCATGCTCTTGGTCGTACCCGTTTGGAACTGTTCGCCTTAAATAGAGAGGAGAGCTCCTCGATAAAGTCCGCAGCCTTGTTGAGGAATTCTTTCTTGGACTGGGTCTCCAGATTGTACGGAGCATTTCTCCCCGTCCTGTTAAAGTCATTGATCCCTTCGCTGCTGTCCCCCCTGTCCCTGATCATGTTGTCATGCCGTGACGATGTCTTGGGCATCTTTGCGTCTGGGCTGAAGGATATGTGAGCCGCCGGTAGTTTGTTGAACTCAGGAACTGGCTGGGTGGTGGGGGCAGCGAAGGGGGCCGCCGAGTGGTTAGCCAATGGAACAGACGGGGGTTCAGATGAGGCCGAGGAAGGCGGCGAATAATTGTTGGACAGGGCGGATGGCGCGACCTCCGCACCGTCCTCTCGGTACTCGTGCCCGATGGCCTGGCGGGCCAAGTTCACGCTCTTGTCCAGCTCCTCTTGGCTGAGGAAGGCCGACAGGTCTGGGAGATGGGCATCGCCGGGGCCCACGGGGTCGTCCGTCTTCCCTTTGAGGGAGCCGTGGAAGCGAAGGTGCGAGGGCGGAGCGTCCGCGCAGCCGTGGCGATGCTGGGCCCTGGCCTCAGCCTGGTAGCTCTCCTTTAAGAACTGAGACAGTGAGCGAGGCTGCTCCGTGTTCTCTTGCATGCTGCGGAAAACACAACCAGGTCATTTACCACATTAATCGCACGCGTCAAAATAAACACACTCTCCTCAGAACTGTTGTACAATTCCAGCTAAGTGAACTTGTAACAGGATTCTCCGGGTTTAAAATAACAAGATCTTGTTTTGGTTTTCCATTTTTACCGGACAGATTCTCAACACGCTTTACAAACATCGACTCTAATTGTTTTTCTTACATTGAAACACCCACACGTGAAACGCTCGATCGATGTGGGAAAGCAGAGGATATCTGGTAAAAATAGATTTTTTATTTTAGCCCAATTTCAGCCTGGAGTGGGTATTGGGTTTGTGAACTGACACCAGATCTTCAATAAAATAAGCTCCCTTCCTATATAATGCATGCAAATATATCACATTTAGTCTTGCGTGAACTCTGATTATAGGCATACTCATGTTATTGAATACAGACATGAGATAGGGGACACATGTTACTGACACTCAAATCAGTGCAATTAACAGACATGCCCAGTGCCCTTCCAACAAACCCGAGGCTGCAGCTGTTGTGTGCATTAATCCTCTGCAAACAGGCTCCAAGCTCACCAAGTCATATCTAATAATAGCGAGGGTCAGCTTACATGAAGAAAAAATCAACAAAAAAAAGCAGTCCCCCGTCACCCTGCACACCCTTGTTATCCAGTTTTTGATCAGCCAAAATAATCATTAATCAAGTGGCACAAACAGAACTTGAAGTATTGCAAATGTGACCCTGAACACAACACAGCATGCCCAAGCAAGTTCCCATAATTCAATTAAACATTCAAACAGAAATAGACCCCAGCCTGTCCTCGGCTCAGTGTCGGAGATTTTACAAAGGTATGCAGAGCTTGTGACAATGGCCGCAGGACATTTTGTGTTTGGAGGAGGTGAGATTTACCTTCAGAATAAACCCAGCTGGCCCCTGCAAGAAGTGAGTGCACCTATGCACAAACAAGGAGTCTTCCTGCTGCTGCCACCTGTGGGGAAGAAAAAACCCTCAAATCGGGGAAGATGCCCGGCCTTCCAGCTTTTATCGTTAACCCCGAGTTTATAGGGGGGGGAAAAAATGGAGCCGAGTAGCTGGGCTAACTTTTCACCACTACAAGTAACATTTGTCAGAGCATTCGTCGCAGGTTATTTTGGGGAGGCCTGGCCCATGTACCACTTATTGGCCGGGGGAGGAGAGGGGAGGGGGACACGCTGTAAAGGGATTCCTCCTGCAGCCGTCTGCAGACTGTTTTTTTTTTCTCACGAAATTAAACTCTCCTTTGAGCATCCAACGATGCAACAAATCTAAAAAAGTAGTGCTCTTCCTATTCCTACATTCTGTTTTTGTTTTTCTGCATCTACTTAATTGCGATTTGAGAATTTTCGGGCCTTTAGGGAGACACAAACAAAGTCAGGGCAACATTTCGGAAAGAGAATTTGAGTCAAGAATTTGAGTTTTATTCACAGTTGGTAGGTTGTTTGGACATGGATATAGAATTTTCTTTTTTTATTAGCAAACAACAGAAAATGTCAATCTCAATAAAAAAGAGCAATATTGTACTATCCAGTTTTTGGCATCTGCTTCGACTTCATTAAATTATAAAAGGTTCAATCGCACATTTCAGCATTTGACAAGTTTTAAAGAAATTAGTTGAATGACAATGAGAATAATTTTTCTGTGTACAGGCAGAAATCAAAAACACACCTGAGTATCTATTTACACTTAAAACAGTGCATCAAATACTTCTATCTGTGAATAACAAAAATCTAGTGTAAATGGGCTATATTCACACAAAAATATATTAACAGCATAAACAACCTGCAAATGTTAAACATTAAATATGTATGTCCATTTAAAAAAATTTTGTTTGCATATCAGCTTGTTTCCAGGAAGCATCATAGGTTTTTTTCACTTTCCTTACACCTTTTTTTTTGTTTAACATTGCTGAGTTTTTTCCAACCGTTAAAAATAGTGATATTCTTAAGTCACAAATGACTGACCCGTCAAGCAATCGGGCCAAACAAAGATAAAAGCTTTTGAAGGAAAGTGATGGCTCAGTGAACATTATAAAGGAAACATCTGCAAATTTTTATCAAGTCACTCAGACATTTCTGACCACCTCCCCCTGATCAAATCGTGATCATTTAATACAATTAACAAAGAGCAGAGGAACCTCTCGGGCATTAGCCCCTTATTTTTTAAGCTGATCGACAGGAGCCTGTCGACACGGAGAAGGATCGGCAAGAACCAGGAAGAAAAGAATAGCGCATTTAAATTGGGCTGACAGTAACAATGCCTTAAATGATATCATCGGTTTGTTTCACTTCACAGATAACAGTACTGGGTGTTGGCTATAACAATGACACAATCCCATTTCGCAACGCATGAGGGACAGTCTCACGGGTCCGTGTTTCCCCGCTTGTCCCGTTTCTTGCTGCGCTTCCGTCACAAGTCCAGCCGGTCAGTCGGATGACGGGATTTGTAGTGTTAGCAGCAACGGAAGGTCTCGTCTAGCCCAGTCTACCAAGAATGCGCTTCACTTATATAGGTTAGGAATGAACCACAACGTTGGTCTGATCAGGACAGAAAGCAAGAAGGCACTCGTAAAAAAAAAAAAAAAGGACATAATGAAGCGCTTCTTGAATGCTCAGGAGTGCCTCACAGAAATACCAAGGCAGGATACGTCATACCAGATACTGCTGTGCTTTTTTTTCTGTTAGTGCAGTGAGATGAAGCCCGTGGTCATCGCCAGGTCCTTTTGTCGTTCACAGTGTTTTGCGACCGTTTCTCAAGGGACATTAAAAAGGGACACGCTGTCGATCACCTCGTGCAGCAGCAAACTCGGGGTTAAGATGAGGCACAGTAGCAGCTCTGCAACGCGTCCGGGGAAGTGGGGACTACTCTCAGGAGTCATCGTTGGCCCGTTTTCGGGACTGGTCGCCCCTGGAAGCCAGAAACACAACGGTGTCACAATCGAGCGGGCAGCGTAATGCACGTACAAGGCGTTCGATTCTGGTTTGAAATTGTGCCGACCCGTTGTCACATTGACAAAGGGAGAGGAAAAAAAAAAAAAGAAGAAACACGAAGCAGTACATGAAAGGAGTCTAAAATACACCCGTGGGCTAAAAAAGCTCAGGAGTCCGAGAAAAACCGACCGTGGAAAACCTTTCATTGAGAGCTCCAGCTGTAACTTCTGGTCATGGGCAGCATAATCAGGCAGCAGAGACTCCAGAGCGGGAGGGTTGATTTGAGGAATAAATGCAGAGAAGAGGGCTGGTGCTAGCCCAGCCCACTCTGGAAAAAGAAAAAAAAATGAGTCCAACTGTTAAAAAAAAACCAAAAAAAAGCAACTAACTAATGCAACAGAGAGGAACACGATGTCATGGACAGATCCATAGCCCACCTGGCCTAAGGCTGTAGAGGCCTTTAACCACACCAGCCATTGTGGATGGCTGCACGTGAAAAGGCATGGTGTTGGCTCTGATGAGGAGTGCTGAGAGGAGTAAAGACAAACAGAAAAAGGAAATATTATATATTTCAGATAACTCAGAGGGCGTTCTGGATAACACGGGGGGGGTTAAAGCTGTCCGCAGGGACAACGGGACCTTCAAATGAAGGAGCACACTCACGCATCAACGTGGTGACGTGTTTCTCTGCGACGTGATCAGCAAACAGCTTCATCAGCTCCTCCCTTAGGTCTCGGTTCAGTTTTGACTCGATGTAAAACTTGTTCTGAAACATTTGAAGCGTTTAAGAAAAATGCTGCGAAGAAAATAAATCACACACACACACACGCGCGCACATTTTCTGGTGTAGAAAAGATGCATACCAAGTACATAAAGACGGGAACGATACACTGAAGAGAGGCTGTGTATTGTGTGAACGCAATGTTGAAGTTCTCAATGAAGTACTCTTGCGGGCTGGCCTGAAAGACAAAAACACGCTGGATTCTCTGCATAGCTGTGGATTTAGCCGATTTAGTGGTTTGGCATTTGCTTACTTGTAAACTGGTGGAGACCTGCTGCAGGTGGCTTGCTATTTTTGTTGTCAAATCGTTGTAGAGCAGTTCGGAGTGCTGCTGACAAACACACTTGTAGACGTAACTAGACAAAGAAAGACACACTCAAAAACCAAAGGAACCTCTACATGTCCCCAAAGACCTACTAGAGCTTATATTAAATGCAGCTGCACCCATCGCCTTACCTGTATATTTGTGCATACGACACAGAGATGTGGTCTGTGGGATTGTGGAGGAGGAGGCGATCTATTGCCTTCTCTAAATTGGGCCAATGGTTTTTACGATAGTCTTCCAAAGCCAGTGCATTTAGAACTGGGGGGAGGGGGGGCACGGCAGGTTTGAGACACATAACATGTGACGGCCATTATTGTAAACAGTGAGATGTTTAAAGACTGGAACTGTGACAGGTTGTATCTTTGATCGGGAGGTCCAAACTTACGGAGTTTCGGAGTGGATTCCAGGGTGAATTTTCCCTCAGCCGTGGTTGACAGAGCCGTGCAGTCGGTCTCACTGACTTCGCTGCTCTCGCTGCTCGAATCCGACCCCCCCAGATCGACGGTCCAGACGTGTCCCCGCCGGCCGGCCGCCTCCTCCTGCGGGGGCGCAGCTCCGCTCGGCGGGACCGCCCGCGGCTCCAGCAGCGCCTTACTGCTCCGCCTCGAGCGATAGTTGTGGTTGTGGTCGTCTTTGATGATGAAGGCGTCGCCGTCCCTGGCCTCCATGTTCAGTAGATGCTGTTATGAGACGCCCCGATGTCCGATTAATTAATTCAGATCAGACGAACAAACTATCAAGCGTCGTTTTGGTCATCGCAGCTTTACGGCAGGCTGTGTTACGACGATTTTACGTGCGTGTCGTAAGATATGAGATAACACATGGGAAATGTAGTTCCAAAAGTTTGGGCGAATAAAAACAAAATAAAAACGTGTTTTTTATGTAATCAAAAATATCAACCGTACGCAGCACAAAGAAGAACGAAAAGTAAATATTATACCCATCTACACGCAATAAAGATCGGGAATGACGCAATTCAATTTTTATGTGTAGTGAAACACGCATAATTCAAAAGATCACGCCAATCATATCGTATTATACTTTCAAAATCCACTATATCACGCCTTCGCCGGTTCAAATTAGAAAGAAAATCAGTTTAAAAAATTCTTGCTAAATGGGATGACCAATTAGAGGCACTAGATGGCGCCAATAGATCAATATGACCTTTATCCAATAACAGAAGTGACTGTCGTTGGGGAACTTTTTTATATTAAAAAAATTACATTTATCCAATACAGACCTACTCTCCTCTAATATGCAATTAATCCTTAAAGGCAGTAGACACCTATATAACTGCATTCATATTAAATGTATATATTCAATAAAAAGACAAAGTGACAAAAACAATATTACACTGATGTAAAAAGTACAAACTTCCAATGTGAAGTGAGTGAAGATATATACGAGTTTAAAATTATATATTAAGCATAAATTTGTACAGAAAAAAAACTATCGTCTACTCTTTCCATCTGACATGAGTATAAAAATAAGAGGCTTCACCATAGAAAGTAGCTGCCACATGTTACACCTTGCCAATAGTTATATTTTCCAAAGATTTAAATGACAGATTAAATGTACAGTGATTATCACAACATAGGAGGGTGTTGATCAAGTGTTCTTTGGTCTACAATTAAAAGTACTGTTCCTCATTTGTAGCATTTACTTTCGTGAAAGGAGAGTCAAAATGTTTGTCGTTTAAGTTAGACAATGTGTTCAAGTAAACTAAATGAACATTTATGTGTCTGAAACTCATAGTAAGCACTATTTAGCAGGCAGATTTACAAATTTACACTCAAACATATAGATCAGAGATGACGTCACACTGTGGACTGGACTGATGCATTTCACTAAATTGCCTGAAATGAGAGCAAATAAGAGCTTTATCTAGTGCTGAATTTGGTAAACTGCTACAACAGATGAGCACAGAAGCTAAAATGAGTGTGAAATGAGGTTGGAATATTTTTCAAAAAAGAAAAACTAATAAGGCATTCTATTAAGTAAATAGTATACAATATGAAGTTTCAGACACAATTTATAAAACTGAAAAAACAGTGAAAAAGACAGTTGCTGCATATTCACACGAAGTTGTCACACAGTTTTAGCTTCATGAAAAAAAAAAAATAAAGATTGATGAAACAAAAACATAAACTTACAAACATATAAAAAACATTTAGTGCTTTGTTGGCTGTGTACTTTACATTTAAAGATGTGTGGTGCTCTCTGTCTTTTCTGAAGTACTGTCCGTCTGCACACTTGAGGTGGCGTCACTGGGTATTGTGAGTTCTATTGTGTCTCTGAGGCACGTCTCTCCTTCCAGTGGAAGTGCTGCGGCCTCCTCGGGCTCGCTGTCTTCTTCCACACCGTCTGCACTGCACTCGGACTCGTCGCTGTCGCTGCCGCTGGAGCTCGACGTGTCATCTTCAGAGTCGGAGTAGACCTCAGCCCCATGGAAGATGTACTGGTTTGGTGCCTGGAACAGGTACTGGCCTGCTGTGGGAGACAAAACACACACAGGCGTTGAAACCCCATGTGGAGAAAATCCATTTTTGACTATCTTTGTATGTATATATACTATTTTATACAATCACTAATACAGCTTCTCCCTTTCTTTGTACCCAGCACAAAGCTTACTCTCAAGCCGTTTGCTGACTGGACTTCGGCTGATTCGACTCATCCAGCATCGTCTGTGAAATTCAAGAGTGGAGGTTTGGTTCTTTACTTCAGTGGCCTCTTCTGTTGGTGAGCCCTCAGTGCATACCGCTGCTGGCTCTGCCGTCTCTTCACTTTGACACTGAGCATTTGGGCAAGGCTGTGGAGGTGTAATAATATTAACAGCGTTCTCTGTGACATTCGGCGTCTCTGCCTCCTGCGAAGGCTTGGTTACGGAGTCTGTGCCGGGCAGCGTCTGCTCCTCGTGAGCCGCGTCCTTGGAAGCAGGCAAGGCCTCGTGAGGTGACTGTTCTGGTAACCGAGGAGGTTTCTCTCTGATCTCGCTGAGTCTTACAGTGTTGGAGCAAAGCTGCTCGTATTCCCCACCCAACTGGTGACAGAGCTCGTTGACAATGACGTCACAGTCTCCGAGTAGTTCCACATCGAAGTTGAGGTGAGGCAGTTGCTCCCTATTTATCAGGACCTGAGGCACGTCGTGAGGAATGGAGTCTGGATGGGGTGAAGAGAGACCAGATAAGTATTACAAGTTTGTGTCCACTGTAAGAATAGCAACGGTTATTTTACTCATTCGCCATACTTGGGATGAGGGCAACTGGCCGAACTTTAAGTGATGAACCAATGACAATCAAGAGGTCCACCTCATCTTTATCCTGCTTCATGGCTCGATGGAACATTTCTGGAAGATTTTCTCCGAAGAAGACAATATCAGGCTTCATGATTGCCAGAGGAATATCTGGACACCGTGAACAATGAGGAACAACCTGGAAGAAAATGTGCACATGATGAACATTTATAAATCAACTCAAGCACTAGAAGGCACGTTTATGGCATCATATTCACTTTGCTCTGAGGTTGGAAGATTAATTTAATTTTAAATGAATGGAAATTATTTAGATATCTCAATATACTAAAATGGAATTGACCATTACTGGCATAGAAGACAAGATAAAGGATTACTATAATCCACCACCTTAAATCCTGATGCCACTAAATTCTAAACGAGAACTGAAATCTGCAGTGCAGATTTCAGATTGCAGAATAAATCATGTGTAATCTCAGAAACTAGGAGAAAAAAAGAGTCATTTTAACAAAAGCATTTTTGTGCCTGCATGAAATCCATGAGTTTGACTACTGTATGTATTGGGTGCTGTAAAAGAACTGAGTGAATTATAAAATGAGTTATTATATTGTCCAATAATATTTTGTATAATATTAGCTAATATAAACTACAGCTTAATTATCCTGTTTGTGTAGAATGTCTACTGAACCTTGATGATATTAATGTAGATTTAAAGAATTTTGCATTTTTTAACAGTCTTATTTTAATTTATCACACAATACTTCATTTACAGCAGAAAGTCTGACTCATCCAAGAAGCAAAAAAAGCGCAAGGTGCATAGTAATAGTACCTGGTTAAAGATGTCTTCTCTGATGACCTCACAGTCTACTTTGTGTTTACAGACAAGACAGGATGCAGTTGCAAAAGAACCTGGTGGGACAAAAAAGTAAAATTCAATGTTACTTCTTTGAATTATTGTCAAATCTTAGTGTTTGTGATTCAGTTGCTGGTTTTTCAGGATCCACTTATTTTTACAAAGTGGATCCTGAACAAAGCATTTTTACAAAGTAAAAATAAGTCAGAAAAGGTTATTGTTGTAACCATAAATTTCATATGTAGTTAGTGGTAGCTGATAAATAAAAGGTGATAGGGCACCCACCCCTCGATGTTTTTAATTAATTACTTTAATTGACAGGTGAGGCGAAATCGTGATCAGGATAAAAACACTGAAGTGTAGAAGCCTTTCAGGTGAAAGGCCTTCTAAAAAGGTTACTATATTCCAGTTGCCTTGGAATGGAGAATTTAGCTACAAACTATCAGATACTGATGAGAGAAATCTGATTCCCTTCAGAAAATTGATTCAAGATGCAGAAATTTAACACAGCTGAGGTTTCAAAAAGACAAAGAAAAAACTTTTGACCAAATGTTCTGTGGTCAGATGAAGCAATATCTTGTCTGAGTTGTTTAGTCAGATGGAGTAGAAATATTTTAGGAGAGCGGGTGTGATTTCTAACCCCAAGTCCATTGGAGTTTCTGCCTGTTGCGGGAATATGTGTGACACGTAAACGTTCCGCTGAAGCTGTATACAAATAACATGAACACGTATTCTAGCCCTTACCATGACACTGGATAATCCGCTGAACTCCAGCCACTTGTTCTAATGTGTCAATGTTTTGCGTATAATTCCGCAGCAGCTTCCCCTGCTTATCCAGCATGGATATGAATTTGTGACAGAGCGAAGGCTGGAACTGACCTGGGTAGATTTCCTGCAAGGACATTTAACATGCATATATTAAAGTTCAAGCTGATATTAGAATAAACATTAGAAAAAACATTATCTTTTTTTTTTTTTTGCTTCTGTGCATCTTTTTGAAAAATAAATAAATAAATGTTTGATATAAAAGTGATGAAAATGATCAACTGCACATTAAATAATTACACAAATGAAAGATGGAACAACATACAAACCTTGGCAAACTTGAAGAAGGGTCTCGGGTCCCGTCTAAAGTATTCAATGTCAAACATAGCTTGGGGGTCTGGAAGATCGGGGAAATCTACAGCAAGACGTGCATAAATCCCATCTCTAGAACGAAAGTCCGGTATGCCACATGACACAGACACCTACAAAGGGAAAAGCACAATAATATGCACTCAGGTGTCGCGGATTGACAGATAAGATGTAAATGCTTGTACATAAAATAATCCAGACATTTGAACGTACCCCGGCACCAGTCAACACGAGGATCCTTTTGCTCTCCTTGAGTAGCTTGACGACGTCCTCTAAAGTGTTGATGTCTTTTCGTTTCTTTCTTTTTGGAGGTTCTGAGATGTTGATGATGATCTGCCACAACGTCATGTCATCCAAATCTGGTGGGAGCACAGTGTCGGGCAGCAAATCTCTCAGAATAGCCCTGGGATCGGTCTCTCTGATGTGCTGCTGGATGAAACTGTAGGAACCTGTCCCGAAATTTCAGAAAAAAGTTTTTTTTTTGTTGTTTTTTTTTTACAGGATCACAGCACGCAACAAGACGATGCCTTCAAAGAGAACGATCGAGGCTGATCGAGGATGTGCACCGTTACCTATCTGGGGTTGGGGGGTCCAGTCACTGGAGCTTGCGTGTGAGGATCTGTCATCGTCTTCGTTGATGTGGTCCGGGGTGACGGCCACTCCGTTGCAAGACAGATCGTCGTGCTCCAGAAAATCTGAGCGCGCACACAAGTTTGGAAAAAAGAAAAAAAAAAAAGAATTGCACAAACAGAACCAGCAGCGAACGATCTCTCAGTCATCACACAGCTTTCACATTTGCATGCTGCAAAATGGAAATCGATCGCAAAATATTCATTTCAAAGCTGTGGAAAATAAATGGGGGGTGTCCTGACTAGATGGCTGGGATTTCTCTGTATTTTTTTTAATTTTTTTTTGGCGTTGATAAAATAAAAAAAACCCTAATCTCTAAAGACAACTTTTTTTCCACTTTGAGAAACTAACTTGTCTTAAAGTCAACGCATAAGTTGCCACAGGCTGATCGTCAGGTAAATGCATTAGCTTTATTATTAATTATTTTTCTTATTCTTTATTTTTTTTGGGGAGCATACCAGCTCTCTCCTCGGCGGCCCCGAGCCCAGCGCTGTCTTCTTGTTTCATAACTGGTTTGCGCGGCTCGCAGACCAGCGCTCCCAGTCCATTGTTGTCTCCGCCCGCCGCTGCCGGGGCCTCTTCCACCGCCATCGCCGGCTCCGCTTCCTTCCCCGCTGGGTGCGCACGCTCCGCCGCCGTCTCCCGGCCCTCCGGAGGGCCCGCGACGCGCGCAGGCGGCTCCGCTTCGGCGGCCGAGAGCCCGTGGGTGGTCGGCGGGCTGGTTTTGGGCCGTTTGGCGGCAGGCTCGCCCGCGTCGGAGGCGCCTGCGAGAGCCATTCCGAGACTGTTCTCCGCGTCCGCCATCTTCAGCCCGCAGAGCCGCCGAGCGGAGCTTCCTCCCGGACAGCTGGCTCATTTGCATAGGCCACGTGACCCACTGCAGCGCTGAGGTACGAGGACCGCCCCCTTCAAGGTACTAGCCACGCCCCCCTCCACGCCCCTTACCTTCGGCCTTTGTGCGAGCGGGGGGCAGATCCCAGTTCACCAGATGTGGGACAGCGTGGGACACCGGTGCATCGAGGTTGTCTTTAATAACTGTAAAAAAAAAAAGAACATTTCTATTTCTATTATATTATGTGCTACTGTATCATCCTGATGGCCAATCATAGTGAGGTGACCAGGTCCCAGTTGACCAGATGTGGGACAAAGATCACGTTTGTGTGGGACAATGTGGGACACCGATGTATCAAGGTTGTCTTCAATAACTTAAACATTGGTGATACATTGGTTTCCCGTGTTATCCCACACAATCGTGGTTTTTGTCCCACATCTGGTGAACTGGGATCTGGTCACCCTACTGTGATTTGCCATCTGGATGATTCAGTAGCACATAGGAGACTGCAAATGCAAACTTAGCAAATATAAGACACAATACATAATAAGCATGAAACGCTCGACACACAGCTATGTGATAAATGCCAGATTATACAATAAAAAAATGCACTTAAAAACTGGATTGTGACTGTCAATAACAATGTGGAACAGCTTCTCAATTTGTAGGACATGTGAAATGTAATTGCGTGACTGTCCCGCACAAAGTGGGACATCTTGTTATCCTATGTGTGATTGAGGACCTTATTATTGCTTATTATGATTTATGTAATTTAATGTATTTGAGATAAATAGTAGCAAATAGCAGAAAGCCATCTTTAATGGTGTGTTAATTCAGGACCAATAATCCACGCACATGCATGGGCTCTCGTCCTTATTACGAGCCATTGCGATCAGTGCAGCCCAGCTGCTGTTGCAGGGCTGTGGTGCAAAGAGGTTGCTGCTGCCATGGTCAATGGGCCCTGTGGAGAAGACATCAGTGTAACAGGTGAGAGGTTCAACCAACCTTCTGTGGTCCTACTTGAGCTCATCCAGCTCTCAGTGTAAATCGTGTGCAGATGGTTGGGGACAGAACATGGCCCCGAAGAACGCAGTCAGCTGCTGCCGTGACTGTGGAGGAGTAGCGCTCGGCTTCCCTTGTGCCTACATTGGCTGGACTTCCAGCCTCAGCACCAGGGTTGAAGACACTGATTGGGATATCAGGACTCTCGCCAACAGAACATAGTGTCTACTGACAAAGGTCTTAGAGGGGCTTAACACAAATTCTCCAGCAGCAGTAGCGGAATGACAGTGGGACATGCCAAGCGCCAATACTCACGCCCTGGCTCCAACTGCCCTGAAACTGAGGTTGGTTTCACAGCTGGAAATAAAGCAGGGTATTTCTGGTGAGCATAATCCAGACGGGCCTCCATCCACAGCAGGGATTATTTCTGTATCCTCTGCTGTGTTTTATGATGAAGTTGATGCTAATGGTTCCGGATCCTCCCAAGACCGTTAGGCCTCCTGGCTCTACCACCCTGAAGGACCTGATTGACCAACAGCTGGACGGGTCCAGATGGGGCTGATGCAGGAGCTGCTGTGACATTTACCACAGGTTGATTAGGCCGAGGAAGGGAGGGGAAATCTCTCTGAAAATTTCCAAAACAGTTGTGGCATGTAACCTCCCCTAAATCTATTTCCTTTGAGCCTAAACTTTTGTTTGGTCATCACCAACAAGGAGACCATGTATGATGTATGTATCTATTCTCTCTTCTTTCAATTCTTTCCACCCTTCTCCTGCTTCTTTATCCAGCCATCCATTGGATTCTTGTTTATATTTGGGTTAAATACCTTTTTTTTGTTGTCTTTTGCTCTGTGGCACTACGGTCTCAGTGTGCTGACTTTTATTTTCTTTTTCAACTCAAAGGGTAGTAAAAGCACCATCGAACACCTTTAAATCCACAAACTCGGTTTAGCTGATATACTGATTCCACCCCAATCACATTTATTTCGGTTAATTCTGGTTGACACCAGATCTTCTGGATGTTCATATGAAGAGAGCGAACCCTGCAGCATGAAGCACTTCATCCATGACAACCAAAAATATGCTGCTTATACCTCTCAGCAAAAACTATTGTGAATTCTTTGCCATACTCTCTCTGGCCACTTCCATTAGTGTAGTGGTGCAGCAGCTGGTATTTTCTGTGCAGCTTTGGCAGGCAGAACATGACAGGTTCTTGAATTTCACCATCACCGCCTGGTATCTAAGAGCAAGAGCTTTCATGTGGCAGGTACCTGGGTGCTGATGTTCATGTTCTAATGATGAAAGTCTTCCTGTAATTTCTTTTGATAAACTGGGGGTGCGATGACTGCTGGACCAAAATAATCCAGATAATTGCAGACAATTCATGCCTGCACATGAAGGGCGGCAGAGCTTCTTCCTGCTGCACATGACCGGGCTCTTCATTCATTGTATAGCTCCACACCTTTTTCGAGACACCGGTAGTTCCTCCACGTGAGAAAGAGGAGACACCTCTCTCTCCTCCTGTGTGATCTGCCGAGGTCCTCGGTAAGTGAGATAAGGCATCAGCAGCTGCATGATGTTATGACCCGAGGTCTGTGATGGTCTACTGTTGTGGTGTGTTGCGTGTCTCTCCTCCCTTTGTTAGTGTGTACAGGTGAAGGCAAGTGACTGTACAGAGGATCAGTGGGGTTTGTTTCAAAATGGGATCCGTCCACGCTGGCTTGTTCTCTCCTTTATTCCATTCCCAAGTCCCGACCCCATAGTGTTTGTGCCTTTCCTTGATTTTTAATGCACAAGTAGACTGTGTAATTGTAGGTGGAATAAGCTAATTATTTTGTGAATTTAGGGAGATAGGTAAGATACCTGCATTTTATTTTCCCCTTAGCAGATAAATTAGTTGATTTTAATTTCTTGATGTGTTTTGCTTTTTTTTCAGGCTGTGAAAAAAAAAGATGCCCATGATACCCTGTCCTGATAAACAAATTGTTCTTTTGGACTCCAACCCTCATTGATCTGATTATTTTTATTTTATGTTGTGTTGTGTTCTAATGGACTAGGAGCATAACACATGATCAGCTCATTTCCTGTATTCAATGTCATAGCTGGATGCTATGAGGATGAGAGTCCGGTGTTGCATCCTTCATGCTGCTAAAGCTGGCTAAAAGAAGCTTGTGATCTGTAAGGACTGTGAGTTTACTTCCATGCAGATATTTATGGAATTTCATAGACCCAAAAATGATGACAAGTGCCACTTTTGTGCATATTTTCTTTCAGTATCTGTTCATGTCCAGGACACAAAAGCCACAGGTCGTACTCCATTATCCATGAAATGCAAAATTACAGCAACCACATTGTTGCACTGTGATAGTTACTTTGCATTCTTAAATGCTTTAGCACATTCAGAAGTCCAAATCCACTTGGTGTCTTTTCTGAGGAGATGTGCAGAGGCTGGAGAAGGCTGGATGGGTTTGGTCCTGGAAACACTTGTAGTAATTCGGAAGGCCTGAGAAAGACTTGAGCTCTTACATTTGTTGGATTTGGTGCCTTGTTTATTCCTGCCACTTTTTCCTCAGTGAGGTGGAGGCCGTTTTGGTCAATGCCTTGTCCCAGATCCTCCACACGGCTCTGAAAAAAACAGGCCTGAACAATTTCACTGGGATGCCATGTTTGTCCAGATGTGTAAGCACCGCGTCCTGTCTTTTAAAGTGCTTCTCCTCAGATGAAGCAGTGATGAGAATATCATCCAAAAAGCATGTCACGTGGTCCAGCTCTTGCAAAATCTGGTCCATAATGGACTGATAAATGGCAGGTGCCTCAGCTGGAAACACAGCTGGGGCAGTAATGCTTGTGCAGTGTTTGGCTTGTTCTCTTCTTCAAGCCACATGTTAGTTTTTATCAGAGAGATGAAGTTCTGCAAGAGAGACTATCAGTAAACAGCAAAGGTTTATTTGACCACTCAAACAGTACTGCATAGTATTATAGAGCTCTGGGTCCAAGACCAGTCGCTGACAGAGTCAGATCGTGTCTTGTCTCCTCACGCAGCTGTGGGAGGGACCCCGACTAACAATTGTTTTCATCTTATATGCCCTTCAGAGTTTATGTCTGTGGGTAAGTAGTTTTAGATATTTGTGTGCTCCAATCCTCCCCATGGCGTAGACAGATTCCTTCTTTGTCTCTTCAACCTCTGCTGGTTAGAAGACATTCCAGGCTTATCACACCTGCCTCCTGGCTCGTTATATTGATATATTTCTCAGTTAAACTAACATATAGTTCTTTACAACAGTCCTCTACGTGTGTTGATACCCAAATAGTTTTCTGACTTTTCATCTAAAAACAACTGCTGGCAGGGACATTACAGGTCAGCTTTGCTGAAATAGCAAATAAATTTTCCATGATGGGTGGTGGGTATGTTTGCTCTTCAATACAATGATTCATGATCATTTATCTACCCTCGACACTGTGACTATGGCTGAGGCCCATTTACTTTTCTCAGTCCTTGAAATCACCTGCATTTTCTCCAGTCTATCTAGCTCCTTCTCTGCAGCTTCCTTCAGTGCATCCATAACTTGATCAGCTTTGCAGAAGATTGGTGTGGTTATTCTGAGGTTATGTGCGAATCCAGGCTTTAAATCTTTGGATGCATCCATGTCCCTCAAAGAGCACTGTATCTCATTTTGGGAACTCCTGGGGTCCAGTAGGCCTTAATTAATAATAACATCTAATATAATATCTAATGTGAACATCTCTTTCCAGTTCTGGTGTCCTTCAGCCAGTTTTGACCAATCAGAGCTGGTCTGCTTCACCTGCCTGAGTAAAGGGTTTAAATTTGAACGCTGGACAGCTCATTTTAAGCTGTATCACTGCCCCTTTTGCCCACACTTTCAGACAAACCTTAGGGCAAGGCTTCAGCACCACATGGATGTCCATATTAAAAACATCATTATTTTCAGCAGTATAACTTTTTTTGTCTGTGTCTGTTTGCTCTGGTGTATAGTTATTTAATATAATTAAAACTTTTCTTGATTTCCTGTTAGATCAAAAGGTCTGCCAATGGAAATTAAATTGCAAAAAAATTGAGGATTTTTTAATTCCCCAAAATGGAACAACAAAGCAAGCAAAATATTTGGCAAATGGACAGATATTTCCAAACCATTCCTTCATGGTGAGGTGCGACTTGTGTTTCATTTAATAGAAACTGCAGGTGACGGCATTACTGAGGTCAATGGGGACAGATGGGCTCTATAATAATGATCTATGTTGTAATAGGAAAAAGTTACACAAGTAACCAGAACCCGGGGCTGGGACAATGAAAATGAACAACTTGGGTGTGCTTGTTTTTGCCTCGATCCCTGCTTTCATATTAGTCACATTAAAATGGTTTGTAAAAATGGTTTGTATGTAATTTGAAAAAAGTGGTTTACACTGAGGTTAACCTAATATGTGTGCTGTTACGACTTTTTAAACCCAGAATAATATAGGTTTACTGCAATGTTTGTACAGCAGTTTTGCCAGAGCAGGACTGTGTTTTTCACTGTCTTTTTCATAAGAAAAAGTTGGGCCAGGATAATTAGTGAATGCAGAAAAGTAGGGTTGGGTTGAAACAATCCAGTGTTCCAGTGTCATCACAATGGGAGAAGCAGAAGAGGAAGTAGTATGAGAGAAGTATGAAAGCATTTTATCCTTTTGTGATTTTTTTACAAGTGTTTTCATATAGTCATGCACGTAATTGTCATTATACTGAGATTCACAGGTTATTTAGTGTATTTTATGAAAGTGAATACAGATTGACTGTTCCTCTCCATAAAGTGACAGTTTTACACTAAAGCATAGAGGGTCTCATAGATTTGATTAATGTTAAGGCTCTGGGAAATGCAGATTAATTATGCTGCCTTAATTGATTTTAGTAATGATTCCTCTTCAGAAGAGCTTCAGGTTTACAGTGTGAGAAAATCCATAAAGGTCTAACAAAGAGTGCAGGGGGCTTCTGATAAACAGCTCAGCTCCCCCACAATGTGGAGAAGCAGCAGCTCTACACTGAGCTCCTCCTGGCAGA
This sequence comes from Lagocephalus sceleratus, assembly GCA_911728415.1. Lineage (NCBI taxonomy): Eukaryota > Metazoa > Chordata > Actinopteri > Tetraodontiformes > Tetraodontidae > Lagocephalus > Lagocephalus sceleratus. The sequence continues at coordinate 651,904 of CAJVRN010000040.1, forward strand.
GCGCCTCACCCTATCTCTAAGGGAGTGAAAGCCAATTTTATTTTAGCCTCCTGTATCCAGCATCTTGTTCTTTCAATCATGACCCCAGACCTGTGACCACTGTACTGATCCACCTGATGATCTCACACACGCTCCATCCTTCTCTCATTCGTGAACAAGATCCCAAGATACTTAAACTCCTCCACTTGAGAGTCTCCCCTGACCTGGAGGGGGGAAGGGACCTTTTTCTGTTTAAGAACCATGGCACCGGGCTTGGCAGTGCTGACTCTCATCCCAGCTGCTTCACACTCGGCTGCAGTACATATGAAGGTCCTGGCCTGAAGGAGGCAGTAAGACAACATCATCTGAAGAAAAGGGGGCCTCCAAACCCCCTTCTCCTGAAACACCTCCCACAGGATGCCACGAGGGACGCAGATGAATGCCTCCTCCAAGTCCACAAAACACATGTGGACTGGTTGGCACACTCCCATGAACCCTCAAGCACCCTATGGTATGCTATAAAGAATAAGCTAAATTAACTTGTTTGCCATAAAAATAAGGCATTGCACAACATCATAATTAATTTCAAATTGTCTTGCATGCAGTTGTTATGCATTCCCCATACAAATGAATGCTATACAAATAAATAATAGACCAAATCAAAATATGTTCTATAATTTTGTGTCATAACATTAAAATCCACCAAAAGTGTAAACACGTTTTTATCTTGAAGTTTTGTAGTTTATAAATAGATTTTTTTCTTTCTAAGCCAAAAATGAGCAGTATTGAAAAAGATAGGTATGGAAATATGGAAGAAGATAGGAAAGGAAAAACATGCCATAAAATGCAAAGGTCAGTAATAACAAAGGACAACAGTAGGAGAGAGGAAGTCATTTGGATTAAACAACACTACTGAGGAAGGAAAAGAGTGACAGGAAATAATAAGTTGTTGCAATATAATGCATATAAATATTTAAGAGAATATGAGAGAATATTTAACAGACGCAGGGTTGGTGAGGAGAATTTAGAAACACCTGTAGTTCAACTGTATGAGTCACACTCAGGTTTGTACGGCAGGGGGCGGTATTGACCCTCAAGATGGTTCAGACAGCCAAAAGAAGAAGAGCCGTCTCTCGATTACAATTCCTCCCTTCGGTGGCGTACAAATTTATGGAGGAGTCTTTATTGTGCATGGAGGAGGGCTCGGTTTATTAGAGCCATCATTTTAAAAGGGTGTGATTTGAAGGGTCAAACCGCAGCTGGACGTGAACACTCTGACGACTGTGACGGAAGAGCGCAGACGTAGTTATGTTGCATTCATGACTATCGGACTAATTAATTACAGGCGCGATATTATGCCTTAACTACACGATGGTAAATGATTATATAAATGAGTAAACCACAGAGGCCGCCAGTTAATACGCGTAGATTTTAATTTTACTATACCAGTTGAATGATGTGCTCATATTTTATTTTTATTCGGCTACGAATACGTGGGATCCTTAAACCCCATTCTTCAACGGAGCGTTCAGCTCTACACCTGAACGCCACACGCGTCATGCGTTTAAAAGGCTCGCTGACTTTCACCAGCGAGTGAATTTTCTCCATTATTTAGAAAAAAAAAGGTCCCAAAAGTTTCCAGATAAATGAGCTCAAACGTTTAATTACGAGGTGACGTTTCAGCTACGGCAACGAGGGACCATCGACGACAATCGGTGATCTAGTGTGGCACATATTCAAGCGTCTCCGTCCTCAGAAAACAGGTTTTATGGAGGCTGTGTTGAAGTGCAAAGCAGAGGATCTAGAGGATTACTACGGGGTTTTAGGGTGCGATGAGCTGTCCTCCGTAAGTTCACACCAGATGGGTGATCATTTGTTTTGCTAGGTGATTTCAGATTTGGATGACCGTATTTCGGTAGTTTATTCCGTGTCAGTACCAACCTGTTGATTTGGTCTGTAACTTCAATTTAAATTCATGTTGGTGAGGTTTCTCCAGATGTAATTGGAACCAACTGAAGAGAGTAAATGGCACTTACAGTAGTTTACTTGACATTAACTATGATTAAAAGAAATTTCATAGATAGATCCGAAATAAAAAAGGACTGGTTGCGTTACCCCCATTGCCTTTATTTAATGTTTAGTTATAGTATAGTATAGTATAGTATAGTATAGTATAGTATAGTATAGTATGTATATTTCAATCTTTGCTGTGACAGCATTATCGCCTCAAACTTTGATCAAAAAGGGAGAGAGAAGAAATAGAAACAGATTGAATTGAATTGTTTTTTTCCGCAGACTGAACAGATTCTCAATGAGTACAAGATCCGAGCCCTGGCATGTCACCCAGACAAACACTTGGACAACCCAACAGCGGGTAAATACAAGATATGCAACATGTACTCTTGAATATTTATCTTTCTGTTGATGTTACCAATTTAATGACCTTTTGAACAAATTAGTTTTTTACTGATATCACTGATGTCCCCTTTAAGCTTTGATTATTCCAGGTTAATTTTTGTATTTTTTTTTTAAGTGGCAGATTTCCAAAAGCTGCAGGAAGCCAAAGAAGTTTTGTGCAATGAAGCCAAAAGAAAAAACTACGACCTTTGGAAAAGAAGTGGAGTTACTATTTCATTCCATGACTGGCAAGCCCTGAATGATTCCGTAAAAACTGTATGCAGTGTCTTTATCGGATGCATTTTTTCATTTTATTCAAAGACAATGTTTCAAACTTAAAATCCACATACTGTATCTGTCATCTCTTTGTAGTCAATGCACTGGGCCATACGAGTTAAGAAGGAACCCATGCTGGAGGCTTCAATTGTAGAACCACCAGCCGCAGCTCAAGCAGCCCACCTGAATACTGAGCAAGAAGAACCAACAATCATTTCCCATGAGGCTGCGCCCCCCTCAAGTAAGCCAGTAAAAAATGTCTAAAGACTTGTGGAAAGCTTCCATTTTTATTGTCTTTTTAATGGTTTATGTGATGACACAAACCTTAAGCTCCTAAGACTTTATTTGTAATTTTGTAATATAATGTTTAAGGGTCCATGTATGTGGGCATTGGCCCCTAAACCAAGCAGAATTAACTGTTATATTATAGGTGACCCGAAATCTAATGTCCACATATGTGGACGCCAGGTCTTAGACATGACCAAAAAGCATAAGGTGCAGGTGTATTGAGTGCAACAACAGTCAATGGAAGCAGCAGTAAAAGTAGTATTTATGTGCACAATTTGCATAGTGCAGAGGTAGTCATGTCTGTGGGTCAAAGCTTAATAATACATTTAGGCAATCAGAGCTTATAACTACTATTTCTGGAACAGAATATGTTACCTAATATAACAGATTTGATCTTTAGGTGTTGTATATAGCCATTTTCATATTATAAAAGTAATCAGGTTTCTGTTTAAAACTACGTTTTTTTTAATTTGTTGTCTTCAAGTTCTTTTCAACTGGAAAGAGTTACGCTTGCAGCGTAAACCTTTATTTACACAGGTAAGTCAGTCATGATCCTTGGGCAAAAGGTAACATAACATTCGTTTTTTAAAGGAATCTCACCTCAGGGATGTGTACTTTCCCTTTTATTGTTCATAATGTACACAAGCATGTACAAGAGTGTCCATGAAAACAGGCACATTTTAAAATTTGCTAAGGATCCCGTCATCATGAGCTTGTGAAACAAGAATGAGTCCAACCATGGCCCAGGCTTGCAGGACTTTATCACCTGGTTTGATCGGTCTTTCCTCGTGCTCCACACATCCAAAACAAAAGACATGACAATTGACTTCAGGACACAGTCACAGTCGAACCTTGACCCCACAGCCATTAAGGATCAGCCTGTAGAATGTTTGGAGAGCTACGAGTACCTCGGGTCTGTCAGTGACGCCAAGCTGACTTTCAGCAAAACCCGTGAAGCAGCGTGCAAAAAGGGACATCAACGCTTGTTTTATCTCAAGAAACTGTCCCGTTTTAATGCAGACAAAACTACGCTGACTTTTTCATCGCACTCTTTTTTGAGTCCGTTTTATCTTTTGCCCTCTTGTCCTGGTTTGGCAACTTCTCACTATAGAATAAAAAGTATATGAACCAGATTATAAATTGGGCTGGTAGGCTAATTGGGGAGCAAGTCGGCCCTGTGCAAGGCACAGGTTCAGCACAAAACCAGCTCTGTTCTTAACGACCGCTCACATCCCTTGCACCGTGAGTTCCAGCTCTTACAAAAAAAACAGTATAGGAACAGTTTCATCCCCACAGCAATTACAACGTGGAATAGTAAGTCCAGGAGGTCATCTTGTTTCTATGGCCAGGGGAGATGTTAAACCCTTTTCAGGACACAATTTTTTGTCTTGTCTTTTGTGTCATTTGTGAAGTTGTTGGTTGTATCCCTATTATTGTATATTGAGATGGCTAAGTTCCTATTTGAACAGCAAATTGACCACCTGCTATTAATGAAGAAACCTTGAACCTTAATAAATGACTAAAAATAACTCTTTATTTCCTTTGCATTACCTTAAAATCTCAATCATATCTAGAATTACAGCAATAAACAGACATGTTTAAAACGTGTATCATAAAGAAAGTATTATACTTATTAATGTCTTTTCTTGCAGGTGATTACTGCCATCGCCGCTTCCGTTGGGCTGCTGAATCACCATCTACTCTGCTGCAAAGGTTCAGAAATTATGAAATATAGAGTTAAAATAAAATATTTATTCTATTTTGTGTCCACTGTTGTGCTATTGTTGTTGGTCAGGGCCTCAATATTTTGTGTCTGTTTGTGTGAATGCCACCTGGTTGTAACATTATGTTATTTATAATATGTGAACATTTTAAATGTCTTCTAAGCATTCCATATCCTTTCAAACAAGATTCAGCTGCATAAAAGATTGATTTTTAGATAACAGAAGATAGTACTTCTGAACTGACACAATATGGCTCCGGTGCAATTCACTGCCGTTATTCTTTAATGCTGTAATATGTTCTTCAGTTAATTCTTGATGTTTCATTTGTTTAAGTTGTAGTTGTTTTAATGAGCAAATAAAGTATTTAAATATGATGCATTTGAATGGATTTATGTGACTATTTCCATAGGTTTATTTAACAAAAATAATCGGGCAATGACATGAAAGAGCAAGCTTGTTTTGTGGTCCATGTAATAAAGAAAAAAGTGTTTGATAATTATAAATCTATGAGAAAAGAGGTTGTCAACATAAAATTATATTGGAAATAACATTTGAAGTTATTTGAATCCTGTTATCTGACAAATTAGTGCAGTCCAGTCCTACACACAATGTGGTCAAATATTCAAAGGATTTTAGATGCCATTTTTGTATAAACCAGACATCCAGGCATACAAGAATCCTTGTGTGTGGTATGTAAGTTTGTGTTCAAATGCACTTCATATTTGCCCTCAGTAGACAAGCGTGTGACCCAGGTGAATCTCCAAAGGTCCCTGACTGAGGTCACCTGTCGCCGGGTGTGGTGGCGCACACCTGTAATCCAGGCTACCGGGAGGCTGAGGCTGGGGGACCGTTTGAGCTCAGGAGCTCTGAGCTGCAGCCCTCTGTGTCCATCGGGTGTCCGCACTAAGTTGGGTATGGATATGGTGCTCCTGGGGGAGCCCGGGACCACCAGGTCGTCTAAGGAGGGGTGCACCGGCCCAGGTCGGAAACGGAGCAGGTCAAAGCCCCCGTGCCCCTCAGTAGTGGGATCGCACCCGTGAATAGACGCTGCAGTCCAGCCTGAGTAATACAGCGGGACCCCGTCTTTTATCACTCTCTCTACTGACCAGCAAACACATCAACATCAATGTGTTTATGTGTTGCTGCAGCTTCATCACTCCTTCTTTATTTTCATCCATCAGAACCAGCTCAGAACACCTCAGGGTGTTTGTCCTACACTGACACCTACTGGAGGACAGGAGACACTACAACAACAATCACACACACACACTAGCAGCTGTGAGTGGATACAGATACAGAAAAAAAGGTCCTGGGATAACCCCCCAGCACACACACACACACACACACACACACAATGAGCCCCCCCTTAAGAGACTTGAAGCTGGGACCTTGTTGCTGTGAGGCAGCAGTACTAGATCACTGCATCACCCACAGATCTCCCTCATAAATGAAAGTCCTGAGGTGACAGAACTAAAACAAAACAGCACGACTGCTGTGACCCGTGAAGAATCCAGCTGCAGATTCATGTTGGTTCACCCCTTTCTCCACCATTCTGATGCAGATTCTTCCCTTATAATGAGACAAGATAAGATGGATTTTCATTTTGCCTTTTATTTTATACAAGAAAATCTAAAATTAGGGAGATCAGGCGATGTCTCCTCATGTTACAAGCCTCAGATGGAGCAAGCTCGACGGTTTGAACTAAGGGGAGAGTATCGGTGCGATCGGGACTGCCGCCTGTGTTTCTGGATGTCAGTCTCTCTCCACCTACAACTGATGTAGCCGCTGCTGTTTTCAAAGTTCCTGATGGCCATTCGAAGGGCCATGTTTGGAATGCCCGCATCAGGAGAAACACTCTGTTTGCAGGAGACGCAAACTCAAGGTCACAGAAACTAAAAGGTCACAGAAACTGAATCCACAGCAGGGGACGATGGCAGCATCCACCATCAGATGTTTGCAGATGGCACACGTCAGTTCCTGGGGGGCCAGAACCTCCACTTTGGGCTTTTCATCTTAAAAGTCGTATTCATTCAGCAGGGAACGCTCTTCCAACTGTAGCAGAGTACGATGGACAGGACAACCAATAAGCCAGCCAAGACAACCTGGAACAAGAGGTACCATGCAACAGGCTAACCCTGCCAGGACGAGAAGCACTATCCCTAACACTAATTCCTATTTTAAACAGTAGTTTTTTCCATCCTTATATTGCCTCATCTAACCACACCGGTTGAGGATTCCCATCCTTGATCATCGCAAAAACTCATTACAAGTTAGTGAGATTCTTTAAGGCACTGTCAATAACATGGCCATCAGCGTCATTCTCTGGAACATAAGTACAACAATAATCTCCTACCATTGCACAGACTCCCCCTTGAGGCGCCGTGGCTTGAGGTTTGCCCTCACTGTTCCCTCATCATCGCCTGGAAATATCTTTTATCCTCTGCAATGAGAGAGATGTATCCACGAGGGTCGTTCCACTGTAGGTGTTTTCAGCAGGATCTGGAACGGGCCTTCCCAGCGTGGGTCACTCCACTTGACTCTTCAAATATGCAACTTTCTATTATGTCTACGCACTTATACCTTCCCTTTCAGTTAGTAAAAAAATAGCTGAATTTAGTACTATACATCTTTTATTTATCAAATGTGGTTGTGAAAATTGGACTTACATGCATAATAGATATCCTATGGATGGCAGAAAGCTAATTTTTCTTTACAAAAGCAGAACAGAAACCACACTAAGAACTAGGAGCTCCAATTTGTAGTGATTTAATAGCTTTAGATGCCGCGACGACAGGTCTCACACAAATTAGCAGTACTCTTGCCACCAGGTCTAGTTATTAAAAATAATATGCTACAAGTTTCCTCTATTTTCCATGCTGTTGCATCAATACAGAAGTCATATAATCTCCTTTATAATCTATTGCTTGCCTAAATGGTTTAAAATAGTTAAAAAAATGCTAAAGCTTAATTTCTTACTAGTATCTGTTTTACTCGGCTGAACGCTTCATTTGCTTCAGTTGTCCATTTAATTTTATCCTACTTTGACATCTGTTCTGTATAGATTAAAGCTTATAGCAGAGCCACCTTTTCAGCATAGTCATAGATCCATAATCTACAAAAATGTATCATCCCTAAGAAAGACATCATTTGTTTCTGGTTTTGGTGCATTTATAATTGCTTGCTTTCTTTCTGGAAGGATCTTTCTTCCTTCAGCAGTCAAACTATATCCTAAATAGGGTACTTACTGTTTTACTAATTGTAACTTTTTCTTACTAACGTTATGCCCTTGCTCAACTAAGAACTTCAGAAGTGCCATAGTATCTATCCAACAATGATATTCAGTAGCTAACGCTAACAGAATATCATCCACATATAAGAAAATTTGACTGCCTTTTGCCCTTTGGGTTTTTCGTGCACGTGATACAATGCTATTGCCGATAATGGTAGGCAATTTACTACGGTCACTGCAGTCTCTTCATAAACATAGACATCTTGTGTTATGCCTGCAACTCTAACAGTTGAGCAAATGTTTTATCATTCTTTGGATCAGATAGTCCACCATATCACATGGTTACATGTAGAGTGTGGGGATCATGCCATTTAGCAGTCTCTAGTACTAGTTTACATATTTTATCTTTTACAAATCTCACAAAACTTGTTGAACCGATATTTTCTACCACATCTAGGGTCCAATAAGGCACAGGTTCATGAATGCCTTCTAGTACATTTACTTCTGTAGTCATACATTGTATTTTAATCTGTCCCTTTTTTCCCAGACGGGAGTGCAAGTTTTTGTTTTACAATTAGATCTCATTCTAATAGATTTACTGGACATAGTGGTGCTAGGATAACTTGTGTTTTTACCCGTAATCCTGATAGTGAGTCTATGTGTCATGATTCCCTGCCTGTCCGTGATGCCCCTGAAGGCACCACTCATTAGCATTGATTCCCTGCACCTGCTCACCGGGATACTTAACTCACCTGTTCCTTTTCCTCCCTGCCAGATTGTCCTCTGTGTTTCGCATGACCCTCCAGCAGTTTCCTGCCTGCCTGACCTCCTGGATTCAACCCTGCCTGTCCCTGACCTGCCCGTTGCTCCTGTTCCCCGGTAAACCTGTCTGCGCTTTGCTCCCGACCTGCCGTCAGTGTCCCAGCCCCGGATTCCCGACCCGCCTTCGTCCTCGACCATCCTTTAATAAGTTTTTGCTGACTAGTTGTCCAATCATTCCACCCCTTCTCAGTACAATCTGGCCACAAAAGGACCCAGCACACACCCCCAAGAGCCGCTTCGAGCGCATGGAGGAGGCCCTAAAGCAACAGGAAGCAGCAATGGCGTCCGTAGCCAGGTGCAACAATTAACGGCCGCTGTAGCCCAGCTGGTTCCTGCAAGCCCTCCCCTTGAGCCAGCCCGTGCTGTGCTTCCACTTGCCACTCCCAGACAACTAACCGAACCCATTGGACCCCCAGAACAATATGCTGGTGAGCCTGAGGGGTGCAACCCTTTCCTGACTAATTGCTCCATTTATTTTTCTCTGCAACCCCTGACTTTCACCACAGAAGAGGCTAAGGTGGCCTTCACAGTCAACCAACTAACAGGCAGGGCAAGATTGTGGGGAACTGCGGAGTGGGAGAAGAGAACTTCCGCCTCTGTGTCGTTCAACGCTTTCTCTGCTGCACTATGCACGGTCTTTGGCCAAGGCGCTTTCTCTACTGACGCGGGAGGACACGTGCGGGAGGACTCTTGAGTCTTCATCAGGGGAGAAGGTCAGTTGCCAACTTCTCCCGGACTCGACCCAAGCCTCCGCAGACTCCGCGTCCTACGGTACAGAGCCCGTGCGGGTGGGCTGCACATCCCTGACCTCTGAGGAGCGGGAGCGGCGTCGGAAGGAGAACCTCTGCCTCTACTGTGGACGACCCGGTCACTTCCTGGCCAACTGCTCATTAAAAGAGGGAGCTCATCAGTAGGTGAGGCGAATCTGGTGAGCACATCCTCTTTTAAAACCTCCTCGGTCTCTAACCGCCTGTTTGTGGCCAAGCTCCTCCTGTTTGGAATGTCCCGCATTTTGTCATGTCTCATAGACTCCGGTGCCGATGCTAACCTCATGGACGAAAGCTTAGCTAAGCAGCTGGGAATAAATACTGTCCTGTTGCTTAAGTCCGTGCTGGCCTGGGCCTTGGACGGCCACCTACTGGGAATGGTCACACACCAAACTGAACCGGTGAGGCTGATGTTGTTGGGAGATCACCAGGAGTCTATTCAGTTCCACGTCCTCCCCTCACCCCACCTTCCGTTGATCCTGGGCTACCCTTGGCTATCCTGTCATAACCCGCATGTCGACTGGTCAGCGGGGGCAATCATGGGTTGGAGCCTGTTTTGCCATCGAGCTAGTTTAAGGAAAGCGGCAGTTCCCCAGTGTTCGGCTCCCTCCGTTGGCCCGCCTGACCTTTCCAAGGTCCCGCCTGAGTACCATGACTTGGGTGAGGTTTTTTGTAAGGCCAAGGCAACCTCTCTGCCCCCTTACTGTCCTTATGATTGTGCAATCGACCTCCTTCCAGGCACCTCCCCTCCCAAGGGGCGACTATATTCCCTTTCAGGTCCTGAGAGAGGTGATGGGGAACTACATCAATGACTCCTCGGCCGCCGGCATTATTCGACCCTCGTCCTCCCAGGCTGGTGCTGGTTTCTTCTTCCTGGAAAAGAGAGACAAGTCTCTCAGGCCGTGCATCGACTACAGAGGTCTGAATGACATAACAGTTAAGAACCGGTACCCGCTGCCCCTCATGTCCACGGCGTTCGAGCTCCTCCAAGGGGCTCGGGTTTTCACAAAGCTGGATCTCCGAAACGCTTATCACCTGGTCCGCATCCGGGAGGGGGATGAATGGAAGATGGCGTTCAACACCCCCACCGGGCATTATGAGTACCTGGTCATGCCGTTTGGTTTAACCAATGCCCCTGCTGTCTTTATGGCATTGGTGAATGACGTACTTTGGGACATGCTCAACATTTCTGTGTTCGTTTATTTGGACAACATCCTGATTTTCTCCAAGTCTTTGCAGGACCACATTTACCAGGTCAGATCTGTCCAGCAATGACTCTTGGAGAACTCCCTCTTTGTGAAGGCTGAGAAGTGCGAGTTCCACGTGCCTACGGTTTCCTTTGTGGGCTACATCATCACGGAGGGAACTCTCCAGATGGACCCCGCCAAGGTCTCCGCAGTCTCCACCTGGCCGGTCCTCGAGACCAGGAAACAGCTCCAGCGCTTCCTGGGGTTTTCCAACTTCTATCGGCGCTTCATTAGGGGGTACAGCACCTTGGCCGCCCCTCTCACAGCTCTCACCTCCCCCAAGGAAACCTTTTCCTGGGGCCCGTGAGGGTATCAAGCCTTCGAAGCATTGAAGACACGATTTACCACTGCCCCTATTCTCCAGCTGCCCGATCCTGACTGTCAGTTTGTGGTGGAGGTGGATGCCTCTGACACGGGAGTAGGGGCAGTGTTGTCTCAGCGCTCGGCAGCCGGTCAGAAGCTGCACTCGTGCGCCGCCTTCTCCCGTCGCCTAAGCCCAGCGGAACGAAACTACGATATTGGCAACCATGAACTTCTGGTGGTAAAACTGGCCCTGGAGGAATGGCAGCATTGGCTTGAAGGTACGAAGGTTCCGTTTTTGTTTTGGACAGACCACAAAAACCTGGAATATATCCGCACGGCAAGATGACTCAATTCCCGTCAAGCACACTAGTCTCTGTTCTTCACCCGCTTTAATTTTACTCTTTCCTACCACCCAGGGTCCTGCAACACCAAACCCGACACCTTGTCACGCCAGTTCCACAAGGGCAGCTTCCAGTCGGAGCCAGCCCCAGTCCTTCTACCATCGTGCCTGTTGGCCCTCCTCATTTGGGACATTGAGGAGAGGGTGAAAGTCGCCTCCACCGGCCAGCAGGGTCCGAGTGCCTGTCCCCCCAACTGATTGTTTGTGCCAGCACCACTCAGGTCTGAGGTTTTGCAGTGGTTGAACTCGTCCAAACTAACTTGTGATCCTGGCATCCAGAGAATCAGGGATTTCATCCAACGATGGTTTTGGTGGCCCTCCTTGGGGGAGGATGTGCGCCGTTTGTGCAGGCCTGTCCAAACTGCAACCAACACAAACCCACCAGGCACCAGCAGGCAATCTTCACCCACTCTCCATTCCTAGGAGTCCCTGGTCTCACATTTCTTTGGATTTTGTCACCGCCCCCCAGCCTGGGGGTCCTTCCAACTGGTTTTGGGATGTCAGGAGATGCCCCTTGGGGGGGGTTCCCGACCTGCCTTCGTCCTCGACCATCCTTAAAGAAGTTTTTGCCAACTAGTTGTGCTGCGATTGGGTCCAATCATTCCACCCCTTCTCACTGTGACTCTCTCATCCTCTGATAATCTTGCCTTACGGACTACTCCGTTTACTGATCTGACTCCTACTGTGGTTTTTGACTTTCTGATACCTGGGACCTGATCTCTGATTACTGTCCTTCCTGCCCCTGTATTGATTAGAAACCACAACAATACTCCTACTTCTAACTGAACTTCTGGCCTTTTAACATTTACACTGAAAATGTCCTCAAAGTTCACTTCCAACTCCCCCTTTTCCTCTGCACTTGCTTCATCTGTCATAGCTATATATATATATATATATATATATTTTTTTTTTTTTTGCAGTTGCATGATCCAGATATTGGGGCATTATCAGTCAGTTCTAATTTATGATGAAAAATCAAAATGATCTTGGCATCAACAATCTTAAAATGCAGTGTCATATTATTAAAAATAACGTGATGAATCTGTGATTCCTTAATGGATATACTACTGTGCTCTAAAGGAAAGTTAAATAATGATGGCAGAGGACAGTAAAAATATGCGCAAGCTGTACTGATGATCAGAACAGTGATAATAATACTACTTTCAAAACAATACCTTCAATGTCGATCTCCTCAAGTGTTTTGCCTTGGAGATTTGATAGAGACCCTTTCTCCATGGCAAGAAGTGACTCTGATATTTTGGCCAGTTGGATTGTAGCCTCTGGAAGTCTATAGTATTCCCTATGGACACAAATATGTCCCAGAAAATCTGCAACTTGATCCAACTCATGGTTTTTTAGGTTCAAGACTTGTGACAAAGTTGCAACATGCATGCTCAAGTACGTTGACCTCAAGAGTTGGGGATTCTTAGCTCCACACTCATTTGCATAAGTCCTAAGACAGTCCCCTCCTTTGTAAGCGGACAAACAGTGAGCTCTGGCAAAAAGGAATATGTTCTCTTCTGGAACACCACATTCTCTTTTGCTAATCAGTTGTGTCAAACTATCAACCATATCTGCTGACAGCATCACAGCAACACTACGTCCTCTTTTACCCCTAATTTCCACACGACTGAAATGTTTACAAAGTTTCTGTTCAAACTTTGATAGGCCAATGGCAACATCTTCATGTAGGACAGTTGTGTCCCTCTCAAGAAAGCCTTTTAAGTGCATTTTTGCAACTTCTCCACCACGTCTGCGATTGAACAGTATTATTTTTGCATTTTAACATTTACACTGAAAATGTCCTCAAAGTTCACTTCCACCTCCTCTTCATCTGCACTTGCTTCATCTAGTCATTTGTCCCATAAATGAGACTTATCCTTACCCTTATTCTCTCTTCTCCTTCTTTCCTCTTCTGCCGCCTTTTTCCTACAATCCCTTTCCCAACATCCTAGCTTGCCCTTCCTTCTGCCCCTGCCACGGCCTCGTCCTCTGTTATGTTTCATCCTCTTCTTCCATGAACGCTTCACTACTTTTCTTTCCCTTTTTTTTTTGTTCAAGTATCTCTTTGCGTACATGACCAAGTGCTCATAGTCATTTACAAATGCTGTAGAGAACCCCACCATGTGGTTTTTCTACAGAAGTTCTTATCTCCATTCATGTGCCATTATGGAATGTTATTTACAATAGTTATTAGTATAGCCCATTGTGATCATCAGAGAAGGGAATGCCGCTTCTGTCACAGAACACATTCTATATGAAGATTCTTCATAAGATTCTTTTTCTCTTTGTTCTTCTCTCTATGGCACTATGATCAGCACGGTGTGTAAATGTTCCTCTCATTCTTCCAAACACACCGTCTACTTGAGCTCTGAGGTCTTTGTATCAAGGGCCCATGGTCATCCTTTTGCTTCATCTACTGGAGCCCAGTATCCTCTGACTGTTGACCATTTTGGCCTAGGACAGTCATTAAGACTTGTTATATTTCTGCTCTTATTAACTCATTTATTCCCTCCATACAAGCTTTGACGTCTGCATCAGGCTTAGGGATTTCTGTGCAAACTTGTTTGCAATCCTCTGGTGTCAAAGTTCTAAATACTAACCGTTCTGTTGTTCTGCTACACATTTCCTCCTTTTATTAGCTCTGGTATTAGACAAACAACTCCAAATAGATAAAACATATATATTAGCTATTTCACTTTACATATATGCCAATACAAGCAATGGTTATACAATACAGGTCACTTATCTTCAAGCACATGTATTTATATAAGTGGATGCATTTGATAGATAAAAATATTCTCACGTACCCCTTTTAACTTTCCTGCCAGGAGTTCCTTTTTGCCCAGACCTGTTCTGGCTCCAGCCCCGACCTCCACTGCTTTCCACAGTCATTTCTACAGGAGGAATTAGCAACGGCCTGTTTTGTTTTTGGGTGCAAAGAGTTTTATGCTTGATGTGGGTGGACTGAAACCTGGTCCCAAAACTGTGGTCTGTCCAAACCTGCTCGGGCATCTAGCTAGGATGCCTCCCGGGCGCCTCCCTGGTGAGGTGTTCAGGGCACGTCCCACCGGTAGGAGGCCCCCAGGAAGACCCAGGACACGCTGGAGAGACTATGTCTTTCGGCTGGCCTGGGAACGCCTGGGGATCCCCCCAGAGGAGCTGGACGAAGTAGCTGGGGAGAGGGTAGTCTGGACTTCCCTGCTGAGGCTGCTGCCCCCGCGACCCGACCTCGGATAAGCGGGAGAAGATGGATGGATGGATGGATGTGGGTGGACTGAAACCAGAGCATTTGTTGGCTGGGGAGGATGTGTTGTTGGCCCAGGACCCCGTCGGACCGTCTTCCTTCCAGAATCCAGGATGTCCCATCTGATGATTGGTGGTCTAATTCACAGCCTACTGTGGACTTGGTTTCTCCTGCCTGTGGCCTGTCTGTGTTTGCAGATGAGGGACGCCGCAGAAGTTATGGCAGGTTAATTAAACCTCCTGTCAGGTACTGATTTTTGGTTCTAGAGTTTCCCTTCTGGGTGTTCGGGAGGGGGGGGCTGTGTGGTGGACACTTGGGGATGTACCTCACACCCAGGTCAGTTATGGGTTTGAGGGGCGTGGTTAGCCTTGTTCTATATAACGCACTGGTTCATGTGCCTACTCAGTCTGTTGGTGGTATTAATAAAGACGATAAAACCACCTGCAGTATCTGAGTCCTTCCTTGTCCTGCATCAATGGAGCCTTTGTGTCTCAGAAATGACCTCTGGTCTGATTGAATCATGTGACCTCATGAAAATAAAAAGGACCCCTGATGTCAAGATTGATGGACATGAACTCATGCTGTAGAGGAGAATCCATGAGGAAAATAAAAAGTTAATCCAGGAACATAGTTTTACTTCACATTCATCTGGAATCTATAAAACAGGTGCATCTGTAATAAAGTTTAAAAGGTCTGCCAGTTGGAGCTTATCAGATCAGCGGAAAGCCTAAAATAAAAGCTCACACCAACTCAAACTGGTTAGTGTCCACAGACACCACCACATCAACATGGACCAAATCTGAGGAATATTTAAACATAAAGGTCCAAACTTTCACCATAAAGGTGTCCTGAGGAAAGTGGCTTTTTACTCTCAGTTCATGTTCCATATGAATATTTCCTCCATCTGTAAATTACAGGACCTCTGACTCTGAGCTACGTGTATTATATATACATTATATATTGTTAGAATTGTTGTGCATAACAAGTGGAGGTGAGGTAGTGAAGGGTTATACATTACAGATTTAGATGTCTTCCTGCATGTAAGTTTGTGTTCAAATGCACTTCATATTTGCCCTCAGTAGACAAGCGTGTGACCCAGGTGAATCTCCAAAGGTCCCTGACTGAGGTCACCTGTTGCCGGGTGCGGTGGCGCACACCTGTAATCCAGGCTACCGGGAGGCTGAGGCTGGGGGACCGTTTGAGCTCAGGAGCTCTGAGCTGCAGCCCTCTGTGTCCATCGGGTGTCCGCACTAAGTTGGGTATGGATATGGTGCTCCTGGGGGAGCCCGGGACCACCAGGTCGTCTAAGGAGAGGTGCACCGGCCCAGGTCGGAAACGGAGCAGGTCAAAGCCCCCGTGCCCCTCAGTAGTGGGATCGCACCCGTGAATAGACGCTGCAGTCCAGCCTGAGTAATACAGCGGGACCCAGTCTTTTAACACTCTCTCTACTGACCAGCAAACACACCAACATCCATGTGTTCATGTGTTGCTGCAGCTTCATCACTCCTTCTTTATTTTCATCCATCAGAAACAGCTCAGAACACCTCAGGGTGTTTGTCCTACACTGACACCTACCTGGAGGACAGGAGACACTACAACAACAATCACACACACACACTAGCAGCTGTGAGTGGATACAGCAAAAAGGTCCTCACGCACACACGCACACGCACACGCACACACACACACACACACACACAATAAGCTGCCCCCCACAGAGACTTGAAGCTGGGACCTTGTTGCTGTGAGGCAGCAGTGCTTGATCACTGCATCACCCACAGATCTCCCTCATAAATGAAAGTCCTGAGGTGACAGAACTAAAACAAAACAGCACGACTGCTGTGACCCGTGAAGAATCCAGCTGCAGATTCATGTTGGTTCACCCCTTTCTCCACCATTCTGATGCAGATTCTTCCCTTATAATGAGACAAGATAAGATGGATTTCTTTTTCACCTTTAATAATTTACAAGAAAATATAAAACAAGGAAAAACTCTTCTTCTTGGAGGATTCTTGTGTTTTCCCCTGACATGTAGAGCCTCAGATTGGAGCGAGCTCTACGGTTGGAACTAAGGGGAGAGTATCGGTGGGAGCGGGACTGTTTCCTGTGCTTCTGGACATCAGTGTCTCTCCACCTACAACTGGTGTAGCCGCTGCTGTTCTGGAAGTTCCTGATGGCCATCCGAAGGGCCATGTTTGGAATGACCGCATCAGGAGAAACATTCTGTTTGCAAGAGACGCAAACGTGTTCCTCTGACTCCAGCAGAGCGGTCCTGATGCCTGAAAAGACAAGTGGGAGTCAGACAAAATGGAGGCTGGGGACATTTAGTGAGTGTTTAAGACTGAGGAGGAACTCACAGTGGTCACAGAAACTGAATCCACAGCAGGGGACGATGGCAGCATCCACCATCAGATGTTTGCAGAGGACGCACGTCAGTTCCTGGGGGGCCGGAACCTCCACTTTGGGCTTTGGAGGCGTCCTCTGAAGAAAGGGTGGGTGCTCCTTTTTGCCCTTCTTGTAGCCCTCCCTGTAACACAGAGCAACAGTGAGCACCCACACAGACGGTTGTCAGTCCGTTAGTGTCCGTTAGAACATGAACAGTCCGATGAAGGTGCACTTGTTGTGTTTGGTGGGGACGTACTCGTCTACAGCAGACACCACATAGTCCCCAGAGCTGGTCATCATGGCCCCCAAGGCCCCCGCCTCTGCTTTCACCAGGAAGCTCTGAGGAATGCCGTGGCACGTCCTCACCTTCCTGGGAGCGTTCTGGCTCTGACCTTTGACCTGGAGGGTGAATACACATCACAGTTACTCTTGTGAATATTGTAAATGTCATAAATTGAGAGTATCTCCAAAGGTGATTACCAGGCGCAGGGGGCACTCCTGGATGTAGTGGCCAGGCTGTCCACAGAGATGGCACACATAGTGAGGGGGGGGAGGCCCGAGGCACTTCTGAGATTCACTGTTGACACAAATGAAGCACGTTTAAAAAACACCGGTGAACGCTGGTGTGTAGATTCATCTGATAACACAAGTGACATCAGCCAAGCGTTAAAGAGGCGAGTGTACTGACTCCTTCGTCTGATAATAGTAGCTGGTCTGCTGGACCACAGCCCGAATCTTTTCCTGCTCTGAGGCGTTTGGGTCCAGGTCACCAGTCTGAAACACAGAGTTGAGATGTCAGCACTTTAAACAGAAACCTTTAATGTGTTGTGGAATTTCAGACAGTCTTGAGTGAAACAAACCTCAGTAAACTGCGGCGGAGGCAAAGGAGCAGTCTGCAGGAGAATCAGAACACAGATGGTCAAACACCTTCATTGTGGGACCAAATGCAGGTTTTGGAGCGCTGGAGGTGAGCAGAGAGTGTTCACGTTACCTTTGTGTTACGTGCAGGCGCACGGACGGGAATCCTCCTCACGATCACACAGGAGAACTTCTCCAGCCGCGTCGTTTCATCAGTGTATTCTGCAACATATGAGAGCAGAAGAATGTGAGAGGGAAGATCACGTCCCTGCTTCACACCAGTCCTACACAGAGCCCTTCAGCCTCACTGCCTTCTCTTCACCACACAACAAAATCTACCCACTGACCACCCAGTCAGGTTTTTCTCCTCTAGGAACCAAAGTTGTGATCAACAAACCTTCGTTCTCATCGTTGCTGATCGTCAGGTCACAGCGGGAATTCTTTAATTGCTCCTTCCTCATAATTTTTGCTTTCAGATCCCCAACAGTTATGTGGGAACCGTTCAGAGGGATGGATTTATAGTTGGACTGAAAAGAAAATTTGTAATGAACACAGGCCATTTGTATTGAAGTTTGAACAGCTTTAGTCAGGTGAGATAAATGCAGTCTGATATTGTTGATGGAGGTCTAGAACAAGTGTTGTGGTGAGTTACTGCTGCGTCTATATGCATGAAAATAAAAATATCTCCTCTGGTCAATCACACTTCACCCTTGTATGATAAAGATCAAAGGTTTGATCTTCTAATGACCAAAGGCTTTGATGATTGCTGTATGTTACTGTTATCTTCTATTCCCACTTCCTCTCTGCTGTATATTGTGATATCAATTCCATTAAATACAATTTTATTTATATAGCGCCAATAACAAAACAAAATGTCTCAAGACGCTTTACAAGACCCGGCCTCTCCAGAGCAAGCCAGAGGGCAACGGTGATGGGGAAAGACTCTTAATGTCTTTTTTAAATTCTTTTACTCTTTCATCCACATGGAGACGTAACAAGGACACGTCAGTGGTTCAACTTGGTTCCAAACTGTGCTCAGTTCCACACAGGCTGACGGCTGCTTCAGTCTTCTCATCTGTACCTGCTCAGGGCTCTGGCTGCTGCTGAGGAGCAGCTCCGTGGACATTCACACGTCTTTGTGGGACTTCTTCACCCTCAGGTATGACGTGATGTTGAAGCTCTGCAGGTGGACGATCAGCACGCTGTCAACAGGAAAAAAAACAGACGTGAGAGGAAGAGACGGTTTCTAAAAGGCAGCAGGAGAGAAGAGACTTCCGGCCGGTGCTCACTTTGGCAGAGTGAAGAACGATCTCCGCTGCGTCGATTGTGAAGCTCCGCAGTTGCATCTGTACTCCAGCTGCTCCTCCTGCAGCAGAGAACAACAGTCAGAAACGGTGGTGAGGTTCAGGAGCTGCAGCGTCCATACAAACACCTGAAACCTGAAGAGAGGAGGGGCACCACTTACTTTGAGGCACTGCTGTACACCTCGCATTACCGTGTCTTCAGCCACCAGGGACAGGTTCAGATAGTCCTCAAGCCTCTCACATGTTTGACCACAACTGGAACCAAAGAGGGGGGTCGCATCACAAGAGAAGAGAAGCCACATTTCAACACGGGAGCGCTTCACAGGGATGTTCTCACCTTTTGCAGCGTCTGGTGGTCAACATCTGGAAGCTGATGTGGGCCTCCACTGGACAGGTGAAGCTCAGGTTGGTGTTTCCTGCCAGGACCTTCAGCTCCTCAGAGATGGAGCTCAGCTGTTGCAGGACAGTCATCAGAAACTCGTCGGCGTCCTGCAGGAAGAACAAAGAGTTTCAGGAAACAGAGTCTGATGCAGCAAAGAGGGGGATTTGATGGGAAGAACATGAGGATTCCTTGTTGTTGGTCCTCACACCAGGAGTGACACGCTGTGTTGACCAACATGGAGAGGACCAGCTTCTTGTGGAGCCTGCTGTCTGTGGTGAACGAGGAATTGAGCTCTGCCAGCAAACTGGAAACAGAAGAAGATAGTTGGATGTATGTTCTCAAGGCTGTGAGGAGACTGAATAAGGCTGGTGTGTGAGCTGGTGCTGTACTGGTAAAGCAGAGCTCTGGGATGAAAACGCCACAGCTGACTCTGTTTGTTGACCTCGTCCACAAAAGCAGAGAGGGTGAGCAGGCTCTGAAGAACAGAGTTCAGGTAGCACGTCTGAGACAGTTTGGGGAGCCTGAAAGAGCAGAAAAGGGACCAAAGGTGGAGCGTAGCTGAAGCTTCATATACGATGACTCGTATGTGTTCCAATCTTTACCCGAGATACCTGTGTCGATCTGCTGGCAGCAGCTTCCTGTCACGTTTCCCTCTGTTTCTGAAGGTCCTACATCTTAAGGCCTTCGGTAATATGCTCTTTTTGAGAGATGACTCTGATGGCTCCACCAGCTCAGACAGACGGTCGTCATCGTCTGTCTGTCTGTCACATGTGACAATCTGTTCAGGTTAAAGGTAAAAATAAAACAATCATGGCCAAAAGAGCTTCATGGAGAGTCCTGATATCAGTGTAACAGTCAGAATGTGCCTGATTCTTACAGCCTGGTCGTCTGAAACATCTTCACCTGGTGAAGATACGTCACTTGGAAGTGGAACGCTTTTGTTTTGTTCTGGGGACTCCGGGCTCTGTTGGTTTAAAGCAGCGGGGAAAATGTGCTCAATAAAGTCAATTAAAGTCAACCATCTGTGAATGTTGAGTTTAGAATCTGCATTTCTCCAGTTTGTCGGGAGTGTAGCAGGGGTGTGTCCAATCTCTGGTTACTTACAAACAAAGAGGAGATCTCCACCCCTGTTAAAGCTGTGTGCCTGTATCTACCTCAGGGGTGGGCAGATCCAATCCTCCAGGGCCACGATCCAGCTGGGATTTCTGTCCTACCAGTTCACCTGGGATCCCACTTTCCTGGATGGAATCTAGCTGGTAGGACAGAAGACCCGGCTGGATTGCGGACCCCGAGGACTGGATCTATCCGTCTTTGCACTAATTAGTTTTACACATTTTAATGAGATTCCAGCATTTAGAGATCCTGAATTGAGTTGATGATTCCAGGAATAAATTCACTGAAACTGTGTGTGGACCCCATAAATTCACCTCAGCCACCCTCTGCCCCCCTGAGGACAAATGTGTCCAATCCACCAATGTGTCCTCCTTCACCACCAGTGAAGATGAAGACTTTTGAGTCCAGATGGGATTTAAATCCAGCAACAACCCAGTTTTGGAGGGATCGGGATCCTCCGCTCTCCCCACTTTACTGGATTTCAACAGGAAACGTGCACATTCAGCCACTTTGACCATTAAAAGTCAAAGAGATGATTCAGACAGAAGCTGTTTTTGATGAGGGGCCAGTGGACAAACCTAGCTTAGTTTTGATTCTTTTGTTGTTTCTGCGGCTCTAAAACTTTAATGGCTGATCTGGGATCTGTCTGGTTTTTAGTTAACAGGACAGCAGCAAGGCTGTGAAGCTGTAAAAGGTTCGACATCTTAAAACAACAACAACAGCAACAACAACAACTACAACAACACGTACAATATGCTCGTTTGATCAATATCGACAGAATATCCAAGTGGCTCACCTCGATTGATTCATTTGAAGTCTGCAGGGCTTTAAACTCAGTTTAGAAGCAGCTTCGCTCTCGTTGTCATCCCATTAACCAACAATATTCAAAGTTCTTCATATTTTACCCTCGTAGCAAGTAAAAAGAAATAAATCTAAACTCTACGACGTCGACACTTTGAGGTGGAGACTGCGGGACAAACAGCGTCATCGTCTGGACAATAACGGTACTGCAGCGACCAGTAGCACCAGTTCTGCTTGAGTCACTTTTGTCTGGTTAAACTGGGTCTGATGCTTCAGTCAATGGTTGTGAGGTGGTTCTTTATCGATTCATTGGCATCAGCAGATATATTTCCACAGAAAAGAAGAAAAGATTCCTTCAAACACACGTAATTTTATTACGTTTGCACCAGTGAACAGCGTCGCCTGAGTGATACAGTGGGACCCGGGAACTTTTACACTCTTTCAACTGCTCAAAAACCATAACACACCATAAAAAACGCTATAAAATAAAGCGAATGCTTCATCACTGGTTCTTTATTTTAATTCTTCCCTCAAATACCTGCTCATCAAAGTTCAACCTGCTTGTCCTCCACTGACCCCTCCTGGAGGAAAGTAGCAACTACACCAGTAAACAGTAAACGCTCGATTCTGTCCGGCTATGAAAAATAACATTTTAAAAAAGGAAGTCTAAAATCCAGTTGAAGGTGAGGGTTGGGACACGCGGTTGGTCAGCTTTCCAGGACGGATGCCGTTAAAGGCAGAGATGAGATTGAAAACATCGGGGTATACACCAGCTACTGGTTCTCTGTACGATTCACATATTCTTGATCATTTTACACTCAAAATGATCTGAAAAATGACCCCAAACACGCAGTGATTCCAGGAACATCACTGATGGTGTGTCCTGTGGCATCAGCAGGTGTATTTCTACTGAAAAGATTCACCTCCTCTGTGGCCCCAAGGGGATTATCAGGGCCAGACCCGGAGATTATTAGGGTCCACAATGGTTTATATGGAAAAGGCAATTGTGAAAGATGAGAATTTCCAAGAACCTGAATGAAATTTAGCCCAGATTCAAAGATGACACCCGGGTTCTTGACCTGAATGGACAGATTTAGACACGATTTATAATTACTACATCAGTCTTGCCCTCGTTGAGATGTAAAAGATTGTCCGTAATCCAGGATTTAATATCTAAAACACAGTTAAAAAAGACACGAATGGGCAGACATGGGTATGTAGGGCTGGGTGTCATCCACACGTTAACGACAGTTAAACAGTTTCATTTTAGAACGTCACGTGATTTTCTGACGTCATCCCCTTTACAGCGGTCTCTCGTTTATACGGTCCAAAAATAACCTGCAAAAGAAAGAAATCCGCGTAAACAGCTTTATTTTTTAGAGTTACATGTTTTAAGGCCTTAAAACCCATAACCATACGCTTTTGTACACTTTTCTCACAGTCATTAACGTTTCCACAACATTTTTCTTATTTAAACACTCTCAAAGTTCAAACTTCTTCCTTCGCTTTTTGGGTGCGACCGCAGGTGCCTTTTCTCCTGTCGTTCGTTTCATCTACATTTTGGGGTTTTTTTTCAAGCCAGAAAAAAAACTTAAAAGCCTAATACTTGAGGGATGAGTCTGTGCGTTAACAGTAAATGACTTGATCAAACCGTCTACCTGCTGCCTTCCTGGAGCTCAATAAAAGACAGGTTGTAACCTGAAACAACCTTTTCTTCACTTAGAGCCTCTCGCCTCAGCTATTAATGTCCATTTCAAAGATGGATTTAGAACTTTTATGCTAAATGGTTCGATCACAAAACTTTTTTCTTGCTTTGTTAATTTTATTTCATTTCAATTTGTGTTTTATTTTAGATTTAAAGTGATAGATACATTTTCAAGATGTTTGTTAATTTTTATGTATTTTATAACTTTGTGTTTTTCATATTTTTACTCTGAACAATTAAGATGTCATCTTGCATCATCATGTTGCAACTCTCAAAATTTCAGTAAGTAGTTGTGACATGTTTCAGTCACATGTTTACCCGTTTTTACTAGTTACTAGTTTTTCACAGCAACTCATTACAGCCATCATCACAATCATTACATTGTAGTTTCAACCAAAGTGATTTATTTTTCAGAACCCAATTACAGCTCAACAGAAGCTCCTCCAGGAAAGGGAAACGTGCCTCTTCGTGTAACTTTTGGTCTAAAAACCTTGCAAATGGCATTTCCCAGGTTACAGAAGATCCTGCAGATCCCACATCCTTTTTTTCTGGGCATCAACAGCTGATTGTTAACAATCAATGTGATTTGATTCACAATGACTGGATGGTTAATCATCATTAAAAACAGAACCTTCGTTGGTACGCCCAACACCTTGTAGAGCTGCTCCTTCATTCTCTTCTCCAGCTTATTGAAGTCTTCACAGTCTGCCTGAAGCCGCCCGTCTTTCAGGTTGTTCCACACTGATTCTGTAAGCTCACTGATGAAGTCATTGTTCATCTGAGGCAGTATGTTTGCATCCTCGTACACAGTGTAAACTATCTTCTCAATAATAGATGCCACGTGTGACTTGAACTTGGCGCTCTGTGCCTCCTGCTGAGCAATGTCCTCACTACTATTGACGGATGCTGGCACTATGTGCATGCCAGAGCTGTCCTCATAGGTCACCATCACCCTATCAATGAGCCAGTTCGCCTGAGTGTCCAGGTACCGTTTCATTAACGTTGCAAAGACCCACACCTCGCTCCTAACGTCTGCTGGGACTTCAGTTTGGTCTTCGCTCTCAACTGGGACTGCTTCTGGACATGAGTGGCGGTAAAGCAGGTTACTCGGTTCTTGGCTGAAAAACAAGAAGTTTTTTCTCTTCAAATGAGAGAACAGCCACACCAAGGCATTCTCATCCTCAACCTTGTGATCTTGATCCAGATCCTGATCCAGAAAATGAGTTGAACCTTTCTGTAGTGTTCTGTAGTATTGTCTGTACGGACTCAAGTTTAGCTTCAGAATTCTTTGGGTGTTTTTTCTTCAAGTTGGCAAATATCCTCATCAAACTGATTTTGCCAAAACATCTAGTAAAAAATGTTTTGATTTTTTCTCTTATTGGTTTTAGAGGAAATTTTACTAAGCTCTTGGAACTGATACCCATCTTTAGAGACACCTTCTGAATTTCTTCCGATATTTCCTGCTGCAGCTCGTCACACTCAGCCTTTGGAATATCCTCCATGAGAGGAGTGAAGCTGGCATTGAATTCATTTTTCATGTCCTTCTTTATTTCTTCAGTGATGGGTGAGTCAATGCTGTTTTGAAGTAAGCTCTCTCCTGGGGAACTTGGGATGCGATCATTAATCTTATGTGGACGAGTACCAATAAAACTCCTGATCTTATCTGAAAATCTCTGGAAAATCTCCACAAATTGGACAATTACGCTGTTGATCCTGGATACCAGGATTCTCTGGTAGGGTGTATCTTTTTCAATGCTAGAAGATTTCAGGTTTTTCCTCACGTCATCTTGAATTATGTTGGTCAAGGTCTTTAATTCATCAACGTTGTCTTCACTTTCAATTTCTAAAGCATCCAACAAGGTCTGAGGAAGACATTCTTCCAGATGAGATATGATTTTTTTTCTCACACCTCAAAGTTGTTAAACCAGAGTTTGACAGAGTTTTGCAATGATTTTCAAAACTAACTCACCAACTAGAATTGTTGTTGCGTTGTCATTGACTCTTGTTGCTCTGTGCTTTTTCTGCTAAAATCACTTAATGGTAGATGCTAAACTTGAAACTCTTCCTTCATTGTGAGATGAAATTGGTTGAAAGGTCCAGAAAGAGACTGTGGTCTGTTCTGCAGATTACTGCATTGCTTTAATTGTTTATTTGTGCTGAATTCAAAGCACGTGCTAAAAGTATTTGACATTGTCCTTCAGTTTCATGAAACAACATGTCAACAAAATAATTCAATGAGGTTAAAGAACACTTTTGCCTCCGGTGCCACAGGGTCGCTGGTGATCAACTCCAGGCACCAGAACTGCAGCCTCCGGGTCAGTGCTGCTGCACCATCACCCACATATTGATATGAAAAAACAAGAAATACCAGATTTTAGACTGTACTTGCTCTAAAGCTCCTGCTGTCTGTGCCCCCCTCACATTGTTTGCAAGACAAGTAGCTTGTTCTGTTTCTTGTGTTTATGATGAGAGCTGTAATCCCACACAATCCCACAGCATCATGACTACATCCAGGATCCAGAATACACAACCTGCCTGAAGACACCATCGGGTGTCCACACTAAGTTGGGTATGGATATGGTGCTCCTGGGGGACCCATCTGCCAAAGGCCAGCCGGGTAGAAAGAGAGTGAACCTCATCAGTTCTATCAATTAACCTCAACCTTGACCTTGAGACTGTTGCCCAACCTCAGAGTTGTGAATAAATCCCTTCAAGCTCTATTGGAGTCTTCTGTGTTGATGTGTTCTGACCAACATCCCAGACCCTGTTAAACAGACCAGAGTGTTCCAGTCCTACTAAACATACGCTCAAAGATTCAGAGACATTTAGTTGACATTTTTGCATAAAGCAGACGTCCAGACACACAGAAATTCTTGTGCAGGGCTCTCACTGAGTCACCTTTGGAAAGTAAAGAGTTCTAAAATATAAAAATAATAAAACTGAATTTGTCTAATTTGGCCATAATATACCGGTAATTAAAAACATTGAAAACATATCCACCTGATATCTAATGGGAAGCAGCAAGATTGCACATTATATATTGTTAGAATTGTTGTGCATAACAAGTGGAGGTGAGGTAGTGAAGGGTTATACATTACAGATTTAGATGTCTTCCTGCATGTAAGTTTGTGTTCAAATGCACTTCATATTTGCCCTCAGTAGACAAACGTGTGACCCAGGTGAATCTCCACAGGTCCCTGACTGAGGTCACCTGTCGCCGGGTGCGGTGGCGCACACCTGTAATCCAGGCTACTGGGAGGCTGAGGCTGGGGGACCGTTTGAGCTCAGGAGCTCTGAGCTGCAGCCCTCTGTGTCCATCGGGTGTCCGCACTAAGTTGGGTATGGATATGGTGCTCCTGGGGGAGCCCGGGACCACCAGGTCGTCTAAGGAGGGGAGCACCGGCCCAGGTCGGAAACGGAGCAGGTCAAAGCCCCCGTGCCCCTCAGTAATGGGATCGCACCCGTGAATAGACGCTGCAGTCCAGCCTGAGTAATACAGTGGGACCCAGTCTTTTAACACTCTCTCTACTGACCAGCAAACACACCAACATCCATGTGTTCATGTGTTGCTGCAGCTTCATCACTCCTTCTTTATTTTCATCCATCAGAACCAGCTCAGAACACCTCAGGGTGTTTGTCCTACACTGACACCTACTGGAGGACAGGAGACACTACAACAACAATCACTCAACACACACTAGCACCTGTGGGTGGATACAGATACAGTGTACCCTCGTTTATCGCGGGGGTTACGTTCCGGAAATTACCCGCGATAGACGAAATCCGCGAAGTAAACAGCTTTATTTTTTACAATTATTTTACAGGTCTTAAGGCCCTAAAACCCCTAACCACACACTTTTCTACACTTTTCTCACAGGATTTAACATTTTCTCGAAGGGCCATGTTGGGAATGACCGCATCAGGAGAAACCTTCTGTTTGCAAGAGACGCAAACGTGTTCCTCTGACTCCAGCAGAGCGGTCCTGATGCCTGAAAAGACAAATGGGAGTCAGACAAAATGGAGGCTGGGGACATTTTGGTGAGTGTTTAAGACTGAGGAGGAACTCACAGTGGTCACAGAAACTGAATCCACAGCAGGGGACGATGGCAGCATCCACCATCAGATGTTTGCACAGGACGCACGTCAGTTCCTGGGGGGCCGGGACCTCCACTTTGGGCTTTTCATCTTAAAAGTCATATTCATTCAGCAGGGAACGCTCTTCCAACTGTAGCAGAGTACGATGGACAGGACAACCAATAAGCCAGCCAATACAACCTGGAACAAGAGGTACCATGCAACAGGCTAACCCTGCCAGGACGAGAAGCACTATCCCTAACACTAATTCCTATTTTAAACAGTAGTTTTTTCCATCCTTATATTGCCTCATCTAACCACACCGGTTGAGGACTCCCATCCTTGATCATCGCAAAAACTCATGACAAGTTAGTGAGATTCTTTAAGGCACTGTCAATAACATGGCCATCAGCGTCATTCTCTGGAACATAAGTACAACAATAATCTCCTACCATTGCACAGACTCCCCCTTGAGGCGCCGTGGCTTGAGGTTTACCCTCAATGTTCCCTCATCATCGCCTGGAAATATCATTTATCTTTTGCAATGAGAGAGATGTATCCACGAGGGTCCGCACCACTGTAGGTGTTTTCAGCAGGATCTGGAACGGGCCTTCCCAGCGTGGGTCACTCCACTTGACTCTTCAAATATGCTTTACCCACACGTATTCTCCTACGTCAACGTTAATATCTTCTTCCTGAGGAAACAAAGGCATATATGGCAGGTGAATTGTTCTTTGAATATATTTTGTTTGCAGCATTTGTCTCATATAGTCTGCAACTGTCATTGCTACTTCAACATCTCCTGTCTTCTATTAGAATGGAGGTAAGACGTAAAGTCTTCCATACATCTGTTCAAATGGTGACAGTCCTGTGGTTGCATGTAATATAATATGCATCCATAATTTAACTAAGTCCAAACAATAAATCCATAAATTTCCTGTTTCATCCATACACCTTTTTAATCTTAACTTTATTGTGCCATTTGCTCTCTCTCCATGAGGCCTGCACTTTGTGGATGATATGAGCAATAATTCTTTAAAGTAATATGGAATAGTTGTCCTACTCTGTCAATTATTTCATTCGCAAAACGTGATCTATTGTCACCCCAAATAACTTTTGGAACTCCAAATCTAGATACTATTTCTCTCCAGAGCGCTTTTGCTACTATTAGTGCATCTGCCTAATAGTTCAATCCATCTGGTAAAAAGATCTATTAACACTAAGCAATATTTCTTTCCTTCACAGGGACTACGTTCAATATAGTCCATATAACTTGTATAAAAAGGATAGGATGGTATAGGTATTTTGCCTTTCTGTAGTTTAATGCCACCCTGAGAACTATATTTCAGGCAAGTTATACATACTAAGCACCATTTTTTAAAATAAGATTGAAAACCTATTGCATAAAATCATAATTATACTAACTTCACCATCCCCCCCATTGAGACATGTCAAAACTCATGGCTCACAATAACTGCCCATCTATACATATTTTTTGGCAATACAGGTTTTTCAACAGGCATCATATAAATTCCATTCTCTATTTTAGCACGATATTTTTTCCACTGATGTTTTTCTGTCTTGCTGCTGTATATTTACATGTCTTTCAGAAATTGGATCTGTTTTTCCTCCGTTATTAAGAGGAATATTTGTATCTCTGCAGCCTCCTTTGCGGTTTCATCTGCAAAGTTGTTTGTTGTCCAATGTTATACTATCTTCCCCTTTTTTGTGTGCAGCACATTTACATACTGCGACTGCTTTTGGCAACAGGATTGCAGACAGGAGCTTGCTAAACAAGTCTCCATGTATTATTTTCTTTCCTATACTTATTATCATACCTTTATTTTTCCATTGGTTAGTAAATATAAACAATATTGAATATACATATTGGCTGGCTGTATAGATAGTCAACTTTTTCCCTTTCATCAGTTCACCAGCTCTAATTAATACAACTCACTCTAGTGCTTGCACAGAGTAGTGTGGTGGTAAGATTTCTGCTTCCACTACCATATCTTTTGTGACAATAGCATAGCAGATTTTATACCTTCCCTTTCAGTTAATAAAAAAGAGTTGAATTTAGTACTATACATCTTTTCAGCATAGTCACAGATCCAGAGCCACCTTTTCAGCATAGTCACAGATCCATAATCTACAGAAATGTATCATCCCTAAGAAAGACATCATTTGTTTCTTTGTTTCTGGCTTTGGTGCATTTATAATTGCTTGCTTTCTTTCTGGAAGGATCTTTCTTCCTTCAACAGTCAAACTATATTCTAAATAGGTTACTTACTGTTTTACTAATTGTAACTTTTTCTTACTAACGTTACGCCCTTGTTCAACTAAGAACTTCAGAAGTGCCATAGTATCTATCCAACAATGTTCTTCAGTATCTAACACTAAGAGAATATCATCCACATCCATTCACAAAACTTGCTGGACTGATATTTTCTACCACATCTAGGGTCCAATAAGGCACAGGTTCACGAATGCCTTCTAGTACATTTACTTCTGTAGTCATACATTGTATTTTAATCTGTCCCTTTTTTCCAGACGGGAGTGCAAGTTTTTGTTTTACAATTAGATCTCGTTCTAATAGATTTACTGGACATAGTGGTTATAGGATAACTTGTGTTTTTACCCATAATCCATAAGGCCTTTGCCTTATGTACTAGTCCATTTCCTGATCTGACTTCTACTGTGGTTTTTGACTTTCTGATACCTGGGACCTGATCTCTGATTACTGTCCTTCCTGCCCCTGTATTGATTAGAAACCACAACAATACTCCTTCTACTACTGAACTTCTGACCTTTTAACATTTACACTGAAAATGTCCTCAAAGTTCACTTCCAACTCCCCCTTTTCCTCTGCACTTGCTTCATCTGTATAGCTAAATAAAAATCTTTTCCTCTACCAGAGGTCTGGGAGTCTGAGGGTTCTGCGCAGGATCTTAGCTGTTCCTAGGACTGCGTTCTTCTGGACAGAGATCTCCGATGTGGTTCCTGGTATCTGTTGGAGCCAGCTACTCAGCTTGGGTGTTACTGCCCCTAGTGTTCCTATCACTACTGGGACCACTGTTACTTCACCCCCCACATTCTCTCTATCTCCTCCTTCAGCCCTTGGTACTTCTCTAGCTTGTCGTGTTCCTTCTTCCGGATGTTGCTATCACTTGGGATTGCTACATCTATCACCATCACTGTCTTCTGGTGTTTATCCACCACCATGATGTCAGGCTGGTTGGCCACCACCATCTTGTCAGTCTGGATCTGGAAGTCCTACGGGATCTTGGCCTGCTTGCTCTCCACCACTTTCGGGGGGTCTCCCACCTGGACCCTGGGACCTCCAGTCCATACTTAGTGCAGATGTTCCTGTACACTATGCCAGCCACCTGGTTATTCCGCTCCACGTATGCCTTGCCTGCCAACATCTTGCACCCTGCAAGTCTCAGTCCAGCCTTTGCCAGCCACTGGTATGTCTTCTTGATATCAGCCACTTCCTCAATTTGTCGTTGGTACATTCCATGCAGGGGCTTGTCCTTCCATGATAGCCCCTCAGATTCCTCCTCCTTGGTGGGCTTCTGTTGCCTGAGGCATTCACTCAGCAGTGGGTCAGTTGGGGCCATCTTCTTGATGTATTCTCGGAGGCTTGTTGTTTCCTCCTGGACAGTAGTTCGGGCACTTACTAGTCCTCGGCCCCCTTCTTTCCACTTTGTGTACAGCCCCAGGACACTGGACTTAGGGTGGACCCTCCATGCATTATGAGGAGCTTCCTTGTCTTGATGCAGTGGCTTGTATCTCTTCCAGTGGCCAAGGTATTATGCCAGCAGGGTATCTGATTACTGGCAGGGTGTAGGTGTTTATGGCCTGGAACTTATGCTTACCATTCAGCTGACTTTTCAGGACCTGCCTTACCTTCTGTAGGTATTTAGCTGTGGCTGACCTCCTGGCTGCCTCCTCATGGTTACCATTTGCCTGCGGGATCCCCAGGTGTTTGTGACTATCCTGCACATCTGTGATGTTCCCTTCAGGTAGTTCAACCCCATCAGTTGCAATCACCTTTCCTCTTCTAGATACCATCCTCCCACATTTATTTAACCCGAATGACATCTCGATGTCCTTGCTATAGATCCTAATGAGGTGAATCAGGGAGTCAATGTCACGCTTATTCTTGGCATACAGCTTGACGTCATCCATGTAGAGGAGGTGGCTGACGGTTGTTCCACTTCAGAAGTGGTAACCATAGCCACTCTTGGTTTTGATCTGGCTGAGTGGGTTTAGGCCTATGCAGAACAGCAGGGGGGACAGGGCATCTCCTTGATGTATGCCACAGCTGATGTTCACCCATGCAATTGGCTTGGAGTTGGCCTCCAGAGTCGTGTTCCACAGCTTCGTGGAGTTCTTGATGAACTCTCTTAGTGTCCCATTGATGTTGTACAGCTTTAGGCACTCCAGTATCCATGTGTGGGCATTGAGTCATAGGCTTTCTTGTAATCAATCCAGGCAGTGCACAGGTTGGTGTGGCGTGTCCTACACTCCTGGGCAATTGCCCTGTCGACCAGTAGCTGGTGCTTGGCACCTCTGGTATTGTTCCCGATGCCTTTCTGTGCTTTGCTCATGCATTGATCCATGTGCCTGCTGATCTTAGCCACTATGATGCCTGATAGGAGCTTCTATGTGGTGCTGAGGCAGGTTATGGACCGGTAGTTTGACAGTGTTGTGCCCTTCTGGGGTCCTTCATTATGAGGACTGTCCGGCCTTGGGTTAGCCACTCTGGGTGGTTCCCTGATGTTAGCAGCTAGTTAATTTGTGCTGCCAGGCTTTCATGGAGTGCAGTCAGCTTTTTAAGCCAGTAGGCGTGGATCTTATCGGGCCCTGGTGCTGTCCAGCTCTTCATTTTGGACACCCGTTGGACGTCTGCTAAGGTGATGACTACTGGGTCTTGTTCTGGGAATTGGCTGTGCTCGGTCTGTAGGTCTTGCAGCCATTGGGCAGTCGTGTTGTGTGTTGCCTCTTTCTCCCAGATATGCTTCCAGTGTTGTTTGGTCTCAGCCCTGGGGGGGGGGGGTCTGTTGTCATCTTGTTGCCCTGCTACTGAGAGTAGACCTTTGCCGGGTTGGTGGAGAACACCCTATTTATTCTCCTTTACTCTATCTCTCTTGTGTACCTCTTTAGGCGGGTAGCCAGGGCTGCGAGCCTTTGCTTAGCAGTCTCCAGTGCCAAAGGTATGGACAGTTTGTTATACTTCTTGGGCAGCTCTGTCCTTGGGTTCACGCCTCTACTCAGCTCTGTTAAGAGGCTGACTTCTCTCCGTGTTGCCATGATTTTTGCCTCTAGCCTTCTCCTCCATGGGACCATTTGCTCCTTATGGCTATTCATGCTCTTCATATTATAGCCAAGCATCTTTAGGATTACTGTTGCCGCTGCCGATGTATATATATATAGTTTTATTTAATTACAGTTGCATGATCCAGATATTGGGGCATTGTTTGAACACATGGGTATACTCACCAGTTCTTGTATGTGAATTTTAAGTGGGTTCCTCCTCTGTCTCACTTTCATCATTTAGCTCATCATCAGTCAATTCTAATTTATCTGACGAAAAATCAAAGTGATTTTAGCATCAACAATCTTAAAATGCAGTGTCATATTATTAAAAATAACATGTAGTGATGAATCCGTTATTCCTTAATGGATATTAATACTGTGCTCTAAAGGAAAGTTAAATAATGATGGCAGAGGACAGTAAAAATATGCGCAAGCAGTAGTGATGATCAGAACAGTGATAATAATACTACTACTTTCAAAACAATACCTTCAATGTCGATCTCCTCAAGTGTTTTGCCTTGGAGATTTGATAGAGACCCTTTCTCCATGGCAAGAAGTAACTTTGATATTTTGGCCAGTTGGATAGTAGCCTCTGGAAGTCTATAGTATTCCCTATGGACATGAATATCATGTCCCAAAAAGTCTGCAACTTGATCCAACTCAGTTTTTTTGGTTCAAGACTTGTGACAAAGTTGCAACATGCTTGCACAAGTTTGTTGACCTCAAGAGTTGGGGATTCTTAGCTCCACACTCATTTGCATAAGTCCTAAGACAGTCCCCTCCTCTGTAAGCGGACAAACAGTGAGCTCTGGCAAAAAGGAATATGTTCTCTTCTGGAACACCACATTCTCTTCTTTTGCTAATCAGTTGTGTCAAACTATCAACCATATCTGCTGGCAGCAGCACATCAACACTACGTCCTCGTTTACCCCTAATTTCCACACGACTGAAATGTTTACAAAGTTTCTGTTCAAACTTTGATAGGGCAATGGCAACATCTTCATGTAGGACAGTTGTGTCCCTCTCAAGAAAGCCTTTTAAGTGCATTTTGGCAACTTCTCCACCACGTCTGCGATTGAACAGTATTATTTTTGCATTTTAACATTTACACTGAAAATGTCCTCAAAGTTCACTTCCACCTCCTCCTCTTCATCTGGACTTGCTTCATCTAGTCATTTGTCCCATAAATGAGACTTATCCTCACCCTTATTCTCTCTTCTTCTTTCCTCTTCTGCCTTCTTTTTCCTATAATCCCTTTCCCAATATCCTAGCTTGCCCTTTCCTCTGCCCCTGCCACGGCCTCGTCCTCTCTGTTTGTTATGTTTCTTCCTTTTCTTCCATGAATGCTTCACTACTTGTCTTTCCCTTTTTGTTCAGGTATTTCTTTGCGTACATGACATGGTGCTCATAGTCATTTACAAATGCTGTGGAGAACCCCACCGTGTGTTTTTCTACAAAAATTCTTATCTCCATTCATGTGCCATTATGGAGTGTTATTTACAATAGTTATTAGTATAGCCCATTGTCATCATCAGAGAAGGGAATGCCGCTTCTGTCACAGAACACATCTCTTCTTCTATATGAATATTCTTCACGTGATTCCTTTTCTCTTTGTTTGCTTCTCTCTATGGCATTATGATCAGCATGGTGTGTAAATGTTCCTCTCATTCTTCCAAACACACCGTCTACTTGAGCTCTGAGGTCTTTGTATCAAGGGCCCATGGTCATCCTTTTGCTTCATCTCCTGGAGCCCAGTATCCTCTGACTGTTGACCATTTTGGCCTAGGACAGTCATTAAGACTTGTTATATTTCTGCCCTTATTAACTCATTTATTCCCTCTATACAAGCTTTGACGTCTGCATCAGGCTTAGGGATTTCTGTGCAAACTTGTTTGCAATCCTCTGGTGTCAAGGTTCTAAATACTAACCGTTCTGTTGTTCTGCTACACATTTCCTCCTTTTGTTAGCTGTGGTATTAGACAAACAACTCCAAATAGATAAAAAAAAACATATATATTAGCTATTTCACTTTACATATATGCTAATACAAGCAATGGTTATACAATACAGGTCACATACAGGTCACTTCTCTTCAATCACATGTATTTATATAAGTGGATGCATTTGATAGATAAAAATATTCTCACGTACCACTTTTAACTTTCCTGCCAGGAGTTCCTTTTTGCCCAGACCTGTTCTGGCTCCAGCCCCGACCTCCACTGCTTTCCACAGTCATTTCTACAGGAGGAATTAGCAACGGCCTGTTTTGTTTTTGGGTACAAGATAAGATGGATTTTCATTTTGCCTTTTATTTTGTACAAGAAAATCTAAAATTAGGGAGGATTCAGGTGATGTCTCCTCATGTTACAAGCCTCAGATGGAGCGAGCTCAACGGTTTGATTTCACCTTTAATAATTTACAGGAAAATATAAAACAAGGAAAAACTCTTCTTCTGGGAGGATTCTTGTGTTTTCCCCTGACATGTAGAGCCTCAGATGGAGCGAGCTCTACGGTTGGAACTAAGGGGAGAGTATCGGTGGGAGCGGGACTGTTTCCTGTGCTTCTGGACATCAGTGTCTCTCCACCTACAACTGGTGTAGCCGCTGCTGTTGTGGAAGTTCCTGATGGCCATTCGAAGGGCCATGTTTGGAATGACGGCATCAGGAGAAACGTTCTGTTTGCAAGAGACGCAAACGTGTTCCTCTGACTCCAGCAGAGCGGTCCTGATGCCTGAAAAGACAAGTGGGAGTCAGACAAAATGGAGGCTGGGGACATTTAGTGAGTGTTTAAGACTGAGGAGGAACTCACAGTGGTCACAGAAACTGAATCCACAGCAGGGGACGATGGCAGCATCCACCATCAGATGTTTGCAGAGGACGCACGTCAGTTCCTGGGGGGCCGGAACCTCCACTTTGGGCTTTGGAGGCGTCCTCTGAAGAAAGGGTGGGTGCTCCTTTTTGCCCTTCTTGTAGCCCTCCCTGTAACACAGAGCAACAGTGAGCACCCACACAGACGGTTGTCAGTCCGTTAGTGTCCGTTAGAACATGAACA
Source organism: Lagocephalus sceleratus (assembly GCA_911728415.1). NCBI lineage: Eukaryota > Metazoa > Chordata > Actinopteri > Tetraodontiformes > Tetraodontidae > Lagocephalus > Lagocephalus sceleratus. Next base: position 687,578 of record CAJVRN010000040.1, read on the forward strand.
GTCCGATGAAGGTGCACTTGTTGTGTTTGGTGGGGACGTACTCGTCTACAGCAGACACCACATAGTCCCCAGAGCTGGTCATCATGGCCCCCAAGGCCCCCGCCTCTGCTTTCACCAGGAAGCTCTGAGGAATGCCGTGGCACGTCCTCACCTTCCTGGGAGCGTTCTGGCTCTGACCTTTGACCTGGAGGGTGAATACACGTCAGTTACTCTTGTGAATATTGTAAATGTCATAAATTGAGAGTATCTCCAAAGGTGATTACCAGGCGCAGGGGGCACTCCTGGATGTAGTGGCCAGGCTGTCCACAGAGATGGCACACATAGTGAGGGGGGGGAGGCCCGAGGCACTTCTGAGATTCACTGTTGACACAAATGAAGCACGTTTAAAAAACACTGGTGAACGCTGGTGTGTAGATTCATCTGATAACACAAGTGACATCAGCCAAGCGTTAAAGAGGCGAGTGTACTGACTCCTTCGTCTGATAATAGTAGCTGGTCTGCTGGACCACAGCCCGAATCTTTTCCTCCTCTGAGGCGTTTGGGTCCAGGTCACCAGTCTGAAACACAGAGTTGAGATGTCAGCACTTTAAACAGAAACCTTTAATGTGTTGAGGAATTTCAGACAGTCTTGAGTGAAACAAACCTCAGTAAACTGCGGCGGAGGCAAAGGAGCAGTCTGCAGGAGAATCAGAACACAGATGGTCAAACACCTTCATTGTGGGACCAAATGCAGGTTTTGGAGCGCTGGAGGTGAGCAGAGAGTGTTCACGTTACCTTTGTGTTACGTGCAGGCGCACGGACGGGAATCCTCCTCACGATCACACAGGAGAACTTCTCCAGCCGCGTCGTTTCATCAGTGTATTCTGCAACATATGAGAGCAGAAGAATGTGAGAGGGAAGATCACGTCCCTGCTTCACACCAGTCCTACACAGAGCCCTTTAGCCTCACTGCCTTCTCTTCACCACACAACAAAATCTACCCACTGACCACCCAGTCAGGTTTTTCTCCTCTAGGAGCCAAAGTTGTGATCAACAAACCTTCGTTCTCATCGTTGCTGATCGTCAGGTCACAGCGGGAATTCTTTAATTGCTCCTTCCTCATAATTTTTGCTTTCAGATCCCCAACAGTTATGTGGGAACCGTTCAGAGGGATGGATTTATAGTTGGACTGAAAAGAAAATTTGTAATGAACACAGGCCATTTGTATTGAAGTTTGAACAGCTTTAGTCAGGTGAGATAAATGCAGTCTGATATTGTTGATGGAGGTCTAGAATGTGTGTTGTGGTGAGTTACTGCTGCGTCTATCTGCAAAAAAATAAAAATATCTCCTCTGGTCAATCACACTTCACCCTTGTATGATAAAGATCAAAGGTTTGATCTTCTAATGATCAAAGCCTTTGATGATTGCTGTATGTTACTGTCATCTTGTATTTCAACTTCCTCTCTGCTGTATATTGTGATATCAATTCCATTAAATACAATTTTATTTATATAGCACCAATAACAATACAAATTGTCTCAACAACGCTTTACAAGACCCGGCCTGAAATCTCCAGAGCAAGCCAGAGGGCAATGGTGATGGGGAAAGACTCATGTTTAACAGGAAGAAACCTTGAGCAGAACCCAGCTCACATGGAGAGAACCATCTGCCAAAGGCCAGCCGGGTAGAAAGAGAGTGAACCTCATCAGTTCTATCAGTTAACCTCAACCTTGACCTTGAGACTGTTGCCCAACCTCAGAGTTGTGAATAAATCCCTTCAAGCCCTATTGGAGTCTTCTGTGTTGATGTGTTCTGACCAACATCCCAGACCCTGTTAAACAGACCAGAGTGTTCCAGTCCTACTAAACATACGCTCAAAGATTCAGAGACATTTAGTTGACATTTTTGCATAAAGCAGACGTCCAGACACACAGAAATTCTTGTGCAGGGCTCTCACTGAGTCACCTTTGGAAAGTAAAGAGTTCTAAAATAAAAAAATAATGAAACTGAATTTGTTGATTTGAAAGGCAAAAAAGTGGGCAATATAATTAAAAACATTGAAAAGATATACACCTGATATCTAATGGGAAGCAGCAAGATTGCACATTATATATCATTAGAATTGTTGTGCATAACAAGTGGAGGTGAGGTAGTGAAGGGTTATACATTACAGATTTAGATGTCTTCCTGCATGTAAGTTTGTGTTAAAATGCACTTCATATTTGCCCTCAGTAGACAAGCGTGTGACCCAGGTGAATCTCCAAAGGTCCCTGACTGAGGTCACCTGTTGCCGGGTGCGGTGGCGCACACCTGTAATCCAGGCTACCGGGAGGCTGAGGCTGGGGGACCGTTTGAGCTCAGGAGCTCTGAGCTGCAGCCCTCTGTGTCCATCGGGTGTCCGCACTAAGTTGGGTATGGATATGGTGCTCCTGGGGGAGCCCGGGACCACCAGGTCGTCTAAGGAGGGGTGCACCGGCCCAGGTCGGAAACGGAGCAGGTCAAAGCCCCCGTGCCCCTCAGTGGTGGGATCGCACCCGTGAATAGACGCTGCAGTCCAGCCTGAGTAATACAGCGGGACCCCGTCTTTTATCACTCTCTCTACTGACCAGCAAACACACCAACATCCATGTGTTCATGTGTTGCTGCAGCTTCATCACTCCTTCTTTATTTTCATCCATCAGAACCAGCTCAGAACACCTCAGGGTGTTTGTCCTACACTGACACCTACTGGAGGACAGGAGACACTACAACAACAATCACACACACACTCGCAGCTGCGAGTGGATACAGATACACAAAAAAGGTCCTGGGATAACCCCCTAGCACACACACACACACACACACACACACACTCACACACACAATGAGCTTCCCCCCCTTAAGAGACTTGAAGCTGGGACCTTGTTGCTGTGAGGCAGCAGTGCTAGATCACTGCATCACCCACAGATCTCCCTCATAAATGAAAGTCCTGAGGTGACACAAGTAAAACAAAACAGCACGACTGCTGTGACCCGTGACGAATCCAGCTGCAGATTCATGTTGGTTCACCCCTTTATCCACCATTCTGATGCAGATTCTTCCCTTATAATGAGACAAGATAAGATGGATTTTCATTTTGCCTTTTATTTTGTACAAGAAAATCTAAAATTAGGGAGGATTCAGGTGATGTCTCCTCATGTTACAAGCCTCAGATGGAGCAAGCTCGACGGTTTGAACTAAGGGGAGAGTATCGGTGCGATCGGGACTGCCGCCTGTGTGGAGAGAGATGTCAGTCTCTCTCCACCTAAAACTGCTGTAGCCGCTGCTGTTTTCAAAGTTTCTTATGGCCATTTGAAGGGTTACCTGAGACCATCCTCAAATCCTGAAATATCATCAAAGCTGAGCCCTCAGTCGGACTGACATGAGAGATATTTACACCAGCGGAGAAGCTCGGGTGATTTGAGAAAGTTCATATCTGAATCCTGAACAGTGGGAACGTGGTCCTCTGGATCATCAGGGCTCACATCTCCAGCAGTCCTGGAAGATCCAGAACACTCACATTATCCTCTATTAAAAATCCATGAGAATCAGTTGAGGTTGATTTATTTTCAGACAGATTAGAAGACATGAGTCTAAGAAAACACATAAGTTATTTCCATCTTCTTCAGTGACCTCTAACAGTCCCCCAAGGTCATGCCCACATATCCAACGCTCTGTGAGGACGTGGGTCTTGTTCTCCGTCCAGTCAGACAGTCTGGGATGTGGTGTCCCTGTCATAAACACGTCCTCTCCTGTGATGATGTTTAAAGCTCCATCACCAGATCTGTTGCTGGGCTCTGACACTGGGAAGAAAGAAACATTCAATAATCCTTCTCAAAAATCAGAACCAAGCAGGTCCCTTCCTGAATAGAATCTGTAAATAAAGCTGAGTATTTGAACCTCCCCATGCTGTTATTGTATACATTAAATGAATTAAAAGAATGTCATATGTGATGTGTGATTTCCTTTTATATTTTAATAAATATCATCAAAGTGAACAGATGGTTTGTCTATTGTCTGTTTCTCACTACAGCATCTGTGTCCATCGCTTTGACATACATCTATATTTCCTCCTCTTAAGAAGGTTTACATATTTTTCCTTCATGTTTTCAAGTGAATAGCATGCCGACATCAGAAATCATTTCTAAATCAGAACCATTGACCCACCACTCCCACCACTTGTGCTCTTTCAGTCAGGAAGTCTGAAATCCAGTTGAAGGTGAGGGTTGGGACACACGGCTGGTCAGCTTTGCAGGACGGATGCCGTTAAAGGCAGAACTCTCATCCAGGGAGAGCAACCTGATGTACGTCCTGCTGCACGTCCTGCTGCTGCCCAGATGTCCAGTGATTAAAGGAAGATCACTGATGGTGTGTCCTGTGGCATCAGCAGATGTGTTTCTACAGAAAAGAAGAAAAGATGACTTCACACACACGTACTTTTATTACGTTTGCACCAGTGAACAGCGTCGCCTGAGTGATACAGTGGGACCCAGGGGGTTTTACACACTTTCAACTGCTCAAGAAACATAACACACCATAAAAAAACGCTATAAAATAAAGTGACTGCTTCATCACTGGTTCTTTATTTTAATTCTTCCCTCAAATACCTGCTCATCAAAGTTCAACCTGCTTGTCCTCCACTGACCCCTCCTGGAGGAAAGTAGCAACTACACCAGTAAACAGTAAACGCTCGATTCTGTCCGGCTATGAAAAATAACATTTAAAAAAACCTATCGGATATTCGTTTCTCTCTCTCTTTCTTTCGTTTTTTTATGATCAATCGAGTTTCTTGAAGGGTACAACAGGTAGTCTCCACACACATAGTTATATATAATTAATATAACTATATAATTAATATAACTATAGTAGCAGTTCCAATAGTTATATATGTGTATACACATATAATATATAAATCTTCTAGCTCACCTTTTTCTTTTTGCGGTCATAACATATGTGTATAAAACAGAACACACTATAATGACCACTTGGTTTTTACTTTCACATTGGAGCGGCTCCGCCCACCTGTTTCTCCCTCTCGTCCTATTGGCTGTCGCCGGGGGCCTCTGTCCTCTGATTGGCCAGCCCGCCCGTCACTCCCGACAGCTGTCAGGGTCGCTTCAGTCCAGCTTGCCGTCGGGTCATTGACGGGTCCCTGGAAGTGTGACGACTATGGCGGGCAGACTCCTTCTCCGAAGCTGTTTCACTTCGGCGGTGAAGCTGAGGAGCCATGCGGCGCCCGGAGCGTCGCACCGGGCGATGACCACCCTCAAAGGTAGGTGGGTTTGAGGGCGACAGGCAGAAGCGCAAGTGTCATCTGTGAGCAGTCAGTGAGGGACACTCACATGACTTTTGTGACAGTTTTCTGACAAAACCTCTCTCTGCAAGAACGACTGTAGCGCACGGTAACTCCTATTTTGCAGAAGTAGAGACTAAACCAACATTTATGTACATTTATGTATGTGTGTGTCTATTAAGTGCCTTAATGTCGAGGGTCAGTGAGGTTGGGGAGTATAAGGAAGTCGATCACCTTCATATTAAACGCGTGAATCAAACAATGAAGGTCATTTGGACTTTAACACGCAGGCAGGCCTTTGGTAGATCCACCTTCCCTGGTGTGGTGCCAGGATCCTGATATGGAGCTGCAGCAGGGGGGGGGGGGTGGATGGCTGCTCCAGCCCATAAAGACAGGCCTAGGGAGCGTCTGCATCCAGTTCAGAGACCAGCCTGGAGGAATTGGGTCAGGCTCAATAAAACATTTCAAAGAGAAGCCCGATGAGGGGAGAAAATAATCAGAAAACAATTCAGTCATGGGGGGGGGTGTAGGAATCAATATGAAGTTGTTTTCCTACCAGTCTCTGTAGAGGGTTGCTGTACTGTGGTTTGAAGCTCAATCATTTGATTTGTTACACCTAATTAAATCCGTTTTTAATAAAAGGATGGCACCCCCTGTGTTTCAGGAATACCCACAGATGAGGAGCAGGCTACTGGTCTGGAGCGGCGTGCGCTGCAGGCCCTCAAACATGGAAAGGTACTCCCCTCCATGACCCGTGTTTTTCATGTCATCACACCTGTCACACTCTAACTTCCTTTCAATTTAATTCAAAGGATCCCTACAGCATGTTGAAGCCCAAAGAGTACACCGGAAGCAAGGAGGACCCCCACATTGTGCCATCCATTGGCAACAAAAGAATGGTGGGCTGTCTGTGTAAGTGATGCACAGTCCACACCAGGGCATTCTTTGTAGACTTCAGACCAGCTGAATCTTTACCGAATCACCTGCAGGCGAAGAGGACAACACAGCCATCGTGTGGTTCTGGCTTCACGAGGGCCCGTCCCAGCGCTGTCCCTCCTGCGGTGCCCACTACAAGCTGGTCCACCACGAGCTGCCCCACTGAGCACAAACAGACCAGAAAGGTGCCTTCATCGTGGCTGTGTACACCAGTGTGTGGATATCATTTACCATGTCATTTTGTCATTAAAATAACCTGACCTTACTTGTCCTGAATGGAATATTTGGGGTTTTTTTTTCTTAAGGAAAACCTCAGTCATCACTGATTCAAGTCTTCTAAGGGAAAAATGCTACTTGAATTCAACTGAGGTTGACGTCTCGTCATGTTTGAATTACATTGACTGTGAAGTGAAGCATACCAAGCAAACTTAAACATCCTCCATTTATTTCTGATAACTTATTCATTTCAGTGTTTGAACTCTTGAGGATTCCTGTGCACACTGTGCGCCAGTAGGTGACCTATTTAGTCGTAACATGAATGGAAGCATATCTACAGTTGATTTAAATATGCTTAGCAGCATAAGATATTGTTTGCATGGACAAAGCTTGAAAATACAAAATTGAAGTTAAGGTTGTCAAAACCTGCACATCCGTCTAAATATTTCTGCTGCTTTAATCCTCCCGGTAGGATTTCCCAACTGCAGAGTCAATCTTAGGAATGTGCGCGGTCACCGACAGCCCAGTCACACTTTTGAGGGTTCAGGCTAGATTAAATCCTTGATTGTGGTCTATTGCATGTAGAAGCTTCTCCCGGAGAGTTTCTATACTGGTGTATTTGGGCAGATCCAGCAGGTTGAAGCAGGTGTGAGCGACAGGTAAGTAATGCTCTCCTCCTCCGGTCGGCTGGATCACCAGCTTCAGGCTTTTCATGCCTAAGATGGGTATGCGGTCACTTCCTGTGAGAAACACTTGAGAGAAGAGAGGAGAAATTCTGAGCTGCTCTTGGCAAAAAGTGGTCTGATTGAATTTTAAAGGGCCACTTACAGAGAAACTGTTTTTTCTTCTCTAATGGGAGACTGTGGAATACCTCCCAGAAAAGCTTGATGGTGGGATGGTCCTTCCAGTACTCCCCTTTGTATTCAGTGCTCTGAAGAGAGAGGATTATAACCATTAGTCAGATGCGCGAATGTTTCTTCATATGAAATAAGTAAAAGAAAAAAAAAAGCAGGGAAATGGGTGTGAAAAGAGACCTTCTCAAGCTCCGTCCAGTCATAGTTGGTGTTGCCAATGACCATAGCTTGCAGTTCGTTCGGCTGGAACAGCTCGAGAACCTTTCCTCCACACACCTTGTGGAAGCCGGCGTGGAAGTACTCAAACAGCGGAGCCACCGACGTGTTGAAAACGTAGTCTACGTAGGCGTGGACAAACTCTTGCCTCAAGGCAGGAAGAAAATGGAGAAATTCTTAAGGTTTAAACAAGCAGCAGGTAGATGGAAAAAAAAAATAATTCATTAAATTTGTTTCAACATTAAGCAGGACTGTATCACGGAGTCTTAACAAGGCAGCAGCGTGATAAAGTTTAAAGTATATGACTATTTAGCTTCAAATGTCATGTGCATTTCCAGGATATCACTGCTGACTACAGCTAAGAAAGTGTTTTAAAAAAAAGTGCAAAAGGTTGTGGCTGGATAAGAAACGATGAAAAGCTGAAGCATAAAAACACTTACCTATTTGATTTATTGACACTGATGTTGTCGCCGTTGGGTATTAGTTCAAAAACCTCTGTGGCACCGTAGTTTTCCTCTGTGATCTGAGAAAGTCCGGTGTTACTCATACAAGACAAAACACGCAGCAGTTATCTGACACTGAATGAACCAGAAAGAGGTGCTCAGTTTTACTGTAAAGTTCAAGCAGAATGTTTCCTCAAGGTCATCTTCTGAGTAATCCAGCAGGGCCTGTAGACTCCTGGTGTGAGAGGACACAAATGTGCACCTTGTATATCATCACAGCTTCAACAGAGGCAGATCTTTTGACAGATTCCTGACGGAAGCAGGAGATACGACGCTCAAAACGTTAACCGTGGAGCTAAAGGGTCTGATCCTTTCCTCACCTTCCGACATCGGGCATGAGCTCCTTCAGGTCGTCGAGCGTTGGCTTCTTCTTCAGGAGCTTCTTGTAAAGGGCGACGGGGAACTGGAGCTCGACTATAGTGAGGTTGTAGATGGCCAGGCCACAGATGATCCCGATGAGGTTGAACAGGTCAAAATCCTCAAAGGTCTGCAAGAACAGTGCACGTCCGCCAGACATCATTTACAACACATTACACTCTTTTCATCTAACATATGGCCGCAACAACCGCTACAAACCGCAAAATATTTCCATCACTATCAAACTCTATATACCTAGTTACTGTGATGTTCAGTCAATGAGAAGCATCTGAGGGGTAATATCGTGACACAGCATGTAGAATGATTATGATTGGACCTACAAATATGACGAGATCACGTTAGGGCACATGATGTACCCATAAGTGGAATGTCTGATTAGCATAAATAATCATCTGAACGAATGCTGTGTTTCAGGTCCAAAAATAAACAGGCACACACCGGTGAGTGTTCACTGGGACCAGGACTGAGAGTCGGATGTTTATTTGGTAAAAATAGCCCAGAAAAATTAGAACAACAAAAAGTGGAACAAGGTGGAGCTCGACAATATCAAATCAGGGCGGGAAAACATGTGACTGATAAGAGATTGAGTTGGTTTTTTTTTTGTTGTTTTTTTTTTATTTCTACACATCTACTAAAACTAAAACTCACATCAGAGTTATTCAAAGATTGTCTGCAGCTTTTCCAAACGCGTTAGTAAAAATGTAGCCACAAGGTCTACCCAAATAATTATTAAAAAAAAAAAAAAAAGATTTTAAGCACTAATTACCTTGTTTGAAAACCAGATGAGCCTGGACTCCTCGTAGTATCGAAACATTCCATATTTTGGATCCATTAACTCTTTCATGATCAGGAGGAAGAACTCCTTTCTCACACCTCCAGCATCGACTGCCTCCTCACCCACAAAAATCACCTGCGTGGAACGTCACAATTCACAGACAGATCGACACAATCTATCCTGGCGCCACTGCCTTCACACACCTCATATAGAGACAGAAGGAGTTTTGGTGTCTTTTACCTTGAGTGGTTTCTTGTAGTCGACGTTCTTGGATTTCCTGAGCACTTCCATTGTGTCTCCCACAATATTTTCCCTGCGTACGATGAGAATGAGGCACGGATTGACTGATTCCACTGGCATGAACAAAGAGCTTAAGTTCTGCATCTGTGCTTGGTCCACTGCCATCTATCGATAAAACGGGACAATGGTGAATGTACCTGAGCCGTTTCCAGTGAATGAAGCCGGGAAGATGATCGAATGAGTTGCTCTTACCTGCATCTGTAAGACAGCGTCAGTCTGAAGTAGTGTGGTTTTCGCTAGGGCGTCAAATACGAAGGGATACCTGCACAGAGTCACCAAACCGTCGGGACCCTGAGGACACAAAACCGCAATCAGACCATCAGTCAGAGGGTCGATCAGGAAAAATTAGATTTAGAATTCCAAACAAGTGGTGCAACACACAATAAAGAGGATTTTAATTGTACTCTCCCACCCTTGTATTTGGATACTGAGCTGATATGAGAGTAAAAGGGAGGATCTAGACACGAGTTATCATCACTTCCTTCTTACAAAAACAAGCTCATTCTGATACTGTGAGTGTAATTAGCATCTCTTTAACTTTTATTTTAATGATGTCTTTATAACAGGTATTTGATTTATTTTGCAGCTCAGTCTGGTACATGTTTTAATCATCCTTCTCATGCACTTTATCAGTGCTGCATATCAGGGGGAATATGCAGCACTGCTACAACATCAGCCTTCACAGAACTACCGCCATCAGGGAACAACGATCCCACGGCTGGAGCCAAATCCTCCGAGGATCAACCCAGGATCACCAGCAGACTCACCGACGGGAACATCTGCCTCTGAAACCATGTGATGTAGTCATTCCTGATGTCTACCAGGTCGTCCAACTCATGGATGTAAAACTTATCATACTCAATGATGTGTCCCGCTCTCTCGCTCACCTGCGGCGACACGACAACCATCAACGACTCGTGAACACTAATTAACGCATTTTTATCTTTCTTTCTCTTACAGCATGCAAAATTTCCAGAAACCGGAGCGATGTGTCCAGGAAACAGTTGAAAATTCTCTGCTCAACAGAGGGAATTCCCAGTTTGTGCATTCGAAGCAGATAGACCACAACTTCCTTGTACAACTCCACCAGCCTCTGAAAGACCGTGACCTCAAGCGTGGACCACCAATTTCCTAATGAGAACAGAGCAGTGTGATCACTGGCATTTCAAAAGGGATACCACCACACCGTGGGTCTGTATGGCCTACCTAGAACTTTCAACGCGGCATCCTTTAGGCTAACAATGGATTTGGCAAAGGGGATGGTGATGGTCACGTAATTGTTTTGGTCGCTAAAGAGAGGGCACTCTGGCAGGGTGAGGAAAAGTCTCAGGGATTCGATGTCTGGAGGCGAGCTGCTTAGTCGGGGCAGTAGGTTCTTCTCCAGGCTCGCAGCAATCTGAGAGCGGAGACGGACACAGTTGGTGTGGGTGTATGAACATAATTAGAATTCTCATCATAATTATTGGAACCCCTGCTGAACTTTTAAGATTGCTCACTTACAAAAAAAAAGTGTCAAAAGTTCATAATCTTTTACTCATTATGGAAATGGACAATATCGGTCATAAATGCATAAAAACACATACATGTTTGTCACTTTTGTTATTAGTACTTTTAGGGAACAACTGTCGGCAGGCAGTGCGATAAGATGTTTCCTGTCGTTGTTCACCAGGTTTGCACACAGCTCAGGAGGGATTATGGCATTCTCCTCCTTACAGAACTGGTCTAAATCCTCCAAGTTTCTTGGCTGCTGCTTAGAAACTCAAAGCTTTATCTCCCCCCATAGTTTTTTTTTTTTGAGGCCTGACTGACTGGGCCGCTCCATGACCTTAATAAGCTCCTTCCAGAGTCACTCCTTTGTTGCCCCGGCAGTATAGATGGAACATCCATCCATGTCCCAGCTTTAGTGTTCTTGCTGAGAAAAGGAGGTTTTCATCCAGGATTTTACAGCGCATGGCTCCGTTCATTGGCTCTTTGATGCAGGGAAGTCACCCTGTATGTAAGGTTGCCACCTGTCCCGTAAAATACAGAATCGTCCCTTATTTGGACAATAAAGAAGCGCCCTGTACTGACCTGAGAACATTTTATTAAACTCAACATATGGGCTAGGAGGGACATTAAAAATATCCTGAAAGCATACATTTTAAAATTGTAGTTCACAGCTCCTAATCCATAATAAAATTATAATAATACTTATTTTTAAAATTATGTTAGTATTTATACTATGATCTTGCATGACACCCCCTTCACCCCCGTCCAGTGCCCCATCCCGTATTTTAATTTTAGAAACGTGGCAGCGCTACCTGTATCCTTTGCAAAAGCAGCCCCAAAACATATCGGGTCTCATTCATGAAACGTGAACTAAATTGTGTGTAAACTGTTCACAAGCAGAAATACATGTGCATTTCCTCATTCATCAATATTTTAGGAGCTCCGATCCTTTTGTAGCTACCAACAAAATCTACACGTGCTGCTGACCACGTGTTAAGAATGCACAGAAATAATGCTTGTCACTATTGGAGATTACAATTTTAACTCATATTGCTCTCCGTGATGTACACAAATACGCATTCACATCAGATCAGAGCAGAGTTTCCTGTGGTGTTCATAAACCCAGAATACATTTTTCATAGCTTAGGCTTTAATAATGCAAATATACGCACACATTCACTAACACTTCATAAATGAAACCCAATGTTTCCACCTCTTTACTTGGACGATGTTCTTTTGGCCTTTTTTCAGCCTCCGAACACAGCACGTCGAGTTGATGTCAAATAGCTCAACTCCACCTATCACATTTTCTCCCAAGCCGTCCCGGAGTATAGATGTTTGTTGGAAACTTAAAGCGAGCCTATCCTTGTGCCTTCCTGAGCAAGGGGCCCTTGAGGGCACTGCAAGGTCCATTACTGCGCAGCGAGGCACCAACTGTTTTCTTCGTGACGACAGCCCGAATTGCCTTCATATCATTAACAAGCTCCTGCTCCCTAAGGCTACTGATGGTCATTTTATGAGCCTTTCAGTTTTGAATAAATGCAGCAATGGTTATTACTCTCTCTCAGCCTTTTTTTTTTTTTTTTTTTGGCTGATGGATTTCTAAGCCTTTCCAGCCTTGTGCAGGTCTACACTCTTCTCCCTGACATATTTTTGACAGCTTTTTGGTCTTGCCCATACTTGTAGAGATTGGAATGTATGATATCGATTCCTAAAAGCAGCTGCGGTTTATCCACTTTGAGTTGAGATCAGGAGCATTGGTGATTGGCTGACTGTACATAGCAGCATGCTACCCGGGCACCGGCTGATCTGTGGGAGTCAGAATTCTGGCCGAGTTTTAGAGGATCAAATATTTATTGCACTGATACATTTATATTGTGGGGTTTTATGCATTTTTTGACTAATATTCTTATCAAAACAAATAAACAACTACAAATATCAAGAGACCGATAGTTTCAATATAAGTGGGCAAACTCAAAAATTCAGCAGGGGATCAAATAATAAACCCTCCCCGCCAAAGACAGTTATGGATCGGGTATATAGTGTGAGCACTGACCAGCTGAGTGATCTCGGGGTGATCATGTTGGACCACTCTGTGAAACAGCAGTCGAGCCATGTTCACATCCACCCCTGAAAATTTGCTGCTGGTGCTGAAGTGATCTGGATTGCTGTGGAGCAGAAAAACAACCATCTCAGTCAGCAACCGTGACTTACAAAGTGATCCCATCAGTAAGAATATACAATCAATCAATCAATCAACCAATCAATTTAAATGTGCTCAGGTGCATCAGGAAAAGCATTCAATCCCAATATGATTCGAAGACTTGGAACAACAGCAAAAAGCGTGATTACCTTGTTGACAGAAACGATCCATTGAGGCAACTTGCGGAGGAGAACACAAGGTCGATCTCACTGTAGATCACACAAGCCAGAAGGTGTTTAGAGAATTTAATCATGTGCGCAGCACCGATGGCAGTTAGTCGTCAGACATTACCTGGAGATATCTTGTGAGAGTCTTCCAGGGGAGTGACTCAACCACTTCTGTATGATGTCCTCATTTAAGGTGCAGATACCTCTGTGTGTCTGTAGATCAGTAATGGTGTGTGGCTTCTACACAAAAGAGCAAATTCTAACTTAAGAAGCTGCTGAACAAAAGTGTAGGTGTATTAAATATGCAACATCCAAGTGGCAAACTAATGTAAGACGAGAGCTTTCCCATTTGCGCACAGATAGATCGACAGACATAAAATTGACTTACATTGGCAGAGTAATAGTGTGCAAAGCTCTGGTCTCCTCCCGCATAAATTCTATGAATACAGAAGCACTGCTCCGATTCTATAAAACAGTGAAATGTCAGTGAAAGATAAATGTGTGGATGTGACCTAACCTGCACTCTTGCAAAAGTTATTAATTATGTGGAAAGGAATTATTTTTCCACAATCGTGTGATGTAATAAGAGAGCACAAACATAACACTCCCATTTGACAAAGTATCAATAAAATTTGCTTCTGTAATGGCTCTACGCCTGTTTTTTTTGCAAATATGATGAGAGATTCTGTTTGATCACAGCTACTGATACTACTCCACCAGTTTTAACTCGGTCATAAACTCATCAATGGGAAACTGGTTTAAAACTACTCGTACAACAACAATCCAATTGGGAAACTTTTATAAATGAGCCTCGCTCTAAAGCACCAATCAGAAGTGACTGAACTGTGCTGTGCTGTAACAAGTGTGTGTTGTTAACTGCTGCGATTCTGTCAGCAGAAGTAAAAAATTTTACAATGCCTTGGGCTGATTATCAAAAACACCTCATGTAGGTGTCGACACAACCACAAATACAATGATATATCAGCTCTTTGACTCATTTTGTTGCAATTCCACTCGGCTCAACTTGTGAGAAGTCTGCTGATCCTTTAGTCAACATCATGCCACTTCTTGCCTGATTCCGCTGGAGCACCGCAGGCCACAAACGGACCTTTGACAGGGGCGGGGCTTTTTCTGTTGCAAGTGGAGCGGGTACCAAGCTGGCCGTTCCCACCGAGCCCGAATGAATACATCTTTCCAGTGGAGGGGGTAAAAGCCAGCGTGTGCTGCCTAACAGTAGCAGAGCAATTAGAAAGTCAGTCAGTTTAAGGACATTTCAAAGAAACCACAAACTGAAGGTAGAGTATGTAAAAGAGCGAGGATCACTACTCACCTTCCACATGAAATCTGTGTGACTACATTTCCCATGAGCTCAAACACTTTCCTCGGATTGATTTCGTGGTTTGTGGAGTTATGTCCGAGCTGTCCATATCCCCCAGCTCCAAACGTAAACACGCCTCCTTCCTGTGTAACCAGACACACACGACAAGTTCTATACCGTAGCTGCCTTTGTTTTTCCACCAAACCTGCTGGCTGGGCGGCGTGGCCATCCGAACCAAGTGGACCCAACTGGGAAGCACGGTGACATAGTGGTTAGCACTATAACCTCACAGCAGTGTGTGGGTTTACTCTGGGTCTCCCTCCATCAAAAAGCATTTGATCTACAGTGGCTGTGCAAACCCTCCATCTGGCCTCAAGTTTCCATTACACATTAATTGTATAAAGCTAATAAAAGTGTAGCTTCTGATACAAAACTATGTGAATGAGAAACAAACGCAACCTCAATAATGCTGGAATATTTCGATCCTCTGGTGGGTGACTGTTCATTCCACAGAGCTCAAATTTGTTCAAAACACACGAAACCCATTTCAGTCTAGTTTTAACTTCACTTTCAATCAATTGCAATTTACAAAAGTGTAACCAATAAATGACTTTTTGTTTTTAAAAATTGGTTCAAGATTATAATGTTTCACAAATAACAATACACATGATGTGATTAGGAAGTGGCCTCCACAGTCCTTTCAAATGTCACCTTTATTTTAAATAGGGCGGGCACAATGAATGTGTTAATCCAGAGTCATTAATTCTTGTGAATAGGATTAATATCAAGGACACGGGCTTCATAAAGACTCAAGGTACGTGATTATCAAGAAATAAATCTTCACCACCACATTGCACATTTAAATTACATTTTAAAATAAAAACACCTCAATTGTCCAGAAAATGTGTAACTTAACTTTGTCAATGCTGCTGTATGATCTTCTCCACAGGAGACAAAAATTACTCTCTGGGATCTCAGGGACTTGAGCAGAGCTGGGAACCAACGATCTGTGATGCAAAACAAATCCCTTCAGTCAGTTTAGAGTCCATGGCGTGAATGGGTTCAAGCCTTTTCTGAACACCCACCATTGGTGTCGTTGAGGCCAAGCTGACCAAACTTGTTCCGCCCCCAACCGAACACGGCCCCTGAGAGAGTGATGGCAAAACTGTGAGCGCCTCCCGCTGATAGCTGGCCAAAAGGAATGCCCTGCAAAGTCTGGATGATCTGAGGTGTGGAGATGCTGGATCCTTGCATCCCCAGGCCAAGTTGCCCAAATTGATTTTGGCCCCAGGAGAAGACCTGACCCCCTATAATTAAAAAAAAAAATGAAACCTCTCAACACAAAGGAAAAGTTGTGGGAGACCAGATCTGTGTGTGTGTGAATACAAACGTCCTTACCTTTCGACAGGGCGTGCGAGTGCCGATATCCACAGGCTACCTGAGCAATTTGCACATCTGACAAGGACTTGATGTTTCTAGAACAAGAGAACAGAGAGAATAAGTGAACGTGTTTCGAATAGGGTCCACGGCTAACTGAACCTGCTTCAGAGGTCACTCTGATATGAAGCAAATTAACATGTGTCGCGCATTCAGAACACCCTACCGACCCTGATGGAGAACCAGAAACAGATGCTGCGTTGCAAGACAGCTTGGACAACTAAAAGAATGGCGTGCTACAGACAACGAGAATTATGCAAGTTTGCAATTATGCAACGCACTTGTAGAAACTTCCAGAAGGATCATGAATAACTGCACAATACAGCCACAAAAGCACTTTTTCATTGACACGAAACTCTATCACTGCTATCTTGTTAAAAAAAAAAAATCAAGTCCTTATCATACTATCTAATAATGTAATGAAGATTAATACTGCAAACAGAGTGTTTTTTTTGCTTTAGAGCATGAGTACACAGTGAATTACACAGTACAAATATAACTAGTCTATGCTCAGTATCATCAAAGTGCAGAACTTACCTCGGTACTCGCACGCATTCTTCAAAGTTATTTAGGCCCAACTGTCCGTCTGAGCCGAGACCCCAGGAGAAAATCTGTCCTTTGTCATTCAGAGCCAGCGTGTGTGACTCTCCACACGACACGGCCACGATGATCTGTGCATCCAGAGCAACCACGTGTTCTGCGGCGGAGGTAGAAAGGTTTAAGAGCGCGGCAGGGGGAACTGTGACGACACAGAAATGAAGCCGTGGCCCACCTGTTTTCTTCCTGGACTTTTCATGGCCCAGCTGCCCTAAATCGTTACAGCCACAGGTGTACACCGTCCCGTCCTCCAGCAGGAAGACCGTGTGCTTGAGGCCGCAGCCCACGTCGCGGACTTTCTTCCCGTGAAAGAATTCACATTTTCTTGGTTCCACCACGATCTCCTCATCAATCCCACCCAAGCCTAACTGTCCGTAGGAGGCATTTCCCCAGCACAGCATGTCTTCCCTTCACAATCTCTGAAAGAGAGAAGCCTCGCTTGATGCAAACAGCATACAATATTTAAAAGATCCGATATGCAGTCGAGCTCAACAGTACACAATACTGTATCCTTAGTGCAACATCCATACAACGCATGACAAAACAGGGCTGGAGCATTTATGTCTGACATGTCAGTATATAAGGCTAATCACATGAAGCCTCACTACATTAGACGCCATTGTGTTAATGCCTGATAAGCAGCGAGTAATGCATATTAGGATGAGTGAGCATTGACTTAATTGCAGATAATGCTCATTTCAGCTGAAACACAGGTTTCTGTCGAGGTCAACACAAAGTGTTTTAAGAGAGCATGACATGCTGTGTTAAAGGGAAAGTAAACGAAAGCATATTGACAGATTCCCTTCGCCGTCTCAACAGGCTCCTCATTTTAAATTTTTCAAGTTATTTTTTAATTTTATTACCCCAAGAGGTACAAATTGTACCTCTTTTGCATCAGGCGGGGCTGCCTGGTTATAGTTAATCTGCCCAAGCTTATTAAAATTAAAGAGAACAAAAGGGGAATAGTCTTCAGATCATGGGTGAGGTGGTTTATCATCTGGATAAAAAAAAAGGGGGTTTGAATTCAAAATAGAAGGTTATTAAGTCCAAAAAAAAACATCAAACACATTCTTTTGCATTAATCAAAATCTGCTCAGTTTTGTGCAAATGCATGTCTTGAGATTTCAAGATCTAAAGTCAATAAATATCTGCAAGATTTGCACACGTTCCCATACCCAAAACACATTCACTGTCAGGAAGGCAACATTCTCCACATCACAAACCAACGCCACTGGGGCCGGGAGCGGGTCTGAAGTCTGATCAACCCCGACATGTTTGGAGCTTAAAGTACGTGGACATGAGAGGTCAGTGAGGAATACAGCAAAGTCATACACTACAGACAAAGATGAGCTTTCACCCCATGTAATTCCATCACTGAGGTTTACATTAAGCACACAAATATTGATGCAGATTCTAATCCACCAACTTTCTATTGTGTCCTGGGAATGGCAGACTTCACTGACAACTCCATTTGCTGAACACTATATACCACATCTGCAGCAAAGCAAAAATAAAACAAGCTACATTTCAATTCCTCATTCATTTGTGGAAGTTGAAAATGTTCATTTTGTTCCCTGGCACCCACCATAGGTTGGGGGGGTGTCATTTTTACATTCAGATAATCAGTCCTCCTGCACACCAGAGTTACAGTTTTGTCAACACAATTAAAAAAAGAACCCCTCTTGGATTAACTTACATGATATTATATACAGTAGTTGCATGTTTATTAGGAGCTTGTTTATTGAACGAAAGCTCAGAGAAAAGTGAAACTTTGAAACCTGCAAAGGATGTAAATAATCCTCTGCAGGAGTGCTTAAAAGTTTCTCTTTCTCTTAGCTTTCCTTCAATAAACAAGCTCCTAATAAACATGCAACTATATAATATCATGTAAGTTAAGGTAGATATAAAGGATGGTGGGTATATGGATGTGAGGGGTAAATGTTCCTCAAGCACATCTGATGGTGCTGGAGAAGATAAGCACCTGGTCGTGACATTGATCATCTTATTGATGAGCTCAACAGTGGAATCATTTAAGACACCAACATCACATGAAGTCAGACTTCTGCAGCACGTTTACACCACAGTAACACACAAACAAACAACAACGCTGAGAGACCATATAGAAGGAATTTTATGCATGATTCCCTGACACTTATGTGACTGTTTTTTATTGGGGGGGGGTTAAAAATTTGAAGTTATTCTTGCCCCATTATGAGGATCAAGTGTGGAGACAGCTAGCCCTCGCCCCGTCCTTATCACCACCAAAAGCCAGACAGATAAGGCATTAAGACAACTTCGCCAAGTTGATCCGAACGACCTGCTGCGGCAGGGTGGCAGAAACGCTGCTTTTCGGGAAGAGTTGGCCGCGTTACAACAGCGCAGATTTGGGTCCACGGGAGCAGTAATGTTAGCACGCTAACGTGGGGGATCGGGTAAACAGCGGCGTCGATGTTCGTCACCATAGTTCACCGCCCGGGGCCCTGGCTCCACGGCCACACTTTGTTGCTTACCAAGTTCATTTACAACCACGTTTTAGTCTCTTTTTTTTGGGAGGGGAGGGGGGGTGGCTAAACGGTGAAGCTTACCAAAGGCTCCGGATCTGCCCGCGTCCTCCCGCTCGGCTGCTGATGTCCCCGTTAGAAACGCGCACGGACGGACATCCTCAGCGGTCAGCATCAGATAGTTGGGCGAATTCCTGCCGGGCCTCCACTTCTGAATGATCCGTCAACAACTGCTGCCTGTCTGCCTGCCTGCGTGCGTGCGCGTGCGCGTGCGTGCGTGCGCGTGTGCGCGTGTGTGCCGAATCTGCTCAGAGGAAAGTCGTCAAGTTACCCACACTAATTGTGAGTGTCACGATTCTTTTAGAAAGAAAACAAAAGTATTTCTGTTCTTCTTTAATCCGAACAAAATCGTTCCTAACGTACTCCCCCCTGGACAGTCAGTGTTACAAAAACACTTTTGAGGGCTAAATATGAGGTTTAATATTGGTATAGACTTGATGAAGGATAAGCGTGTTCCTTTAATTTGAAGGCTGACTCATTAAACCGGAAGTAACACTTGTTACTTCCTGTGTGTGACAAAGTTAGAGAAGTGTCTTGACGTGCCCACAATATTCTAGATGGCATCTACGCGCATGCGTATTACCTCCGCCGCTATCTTTTCTTAGAATTGGGTATTTGTCTAATAGTCTCAAACTATATATATATATATATATATATATATATATATATATATATATATATATATGGCCTATACATAGCGAGTATTTTGTGAACACTAAGCCTTTGTTTTAAATCCACAAACTACTGTTGTCTGTCTTTATTTGGAAGCCCACTTAGGTTTATTTCTTAGGGAAAACGAGCCCTTAGAGTAGTAGAACCCTAAAAAATGAATTTTGATTAATGAAACAACGTCATTAATTTGAACGGTTTTAATCTTTATATTAAGGAGACAAAAATGCAAAGCTTACTGTTACAAAACACTGACTTTTAAATTGTCCATAAAGTATTTTGTTAAATTTATGTCAGAATACTAAGAATCACTGTAGTACTAAGAACTATTATAAGAGTACTATAAGAACTAAGAATAGTGACACTAATCATGCTGACGTGCAGCAGTGCATGGAGAGGATTGGCCCCAGGAGAAGACCTGGTGATCATGGTGATCTGCAGAGGTTCCAGGTCCTGTTCCAGGTTCCAGACCTCTGTGCCCTGTGTGAGCAAGACATAAGACATTTCCTTCTTACATATATTGTGGAACATCAGCATCAACTCATTTATGCTTCACATAAATGCTCCTCTCCCTTCTGCTCCTCTCCCCTCCTCTCCTCTCCTCTCCTCTCCTACCTGTTCTATCCTCTACCTATTCTATCCTCTACCTGTCCTCCCTCTCCTCTCCTCTCTCTCTACCCATCTGTCCATCAGCAGGAGGGTCCCCCTACATGAGCCTGGTCCTGCTCAAGGTTTCTTCCTGTTAAAGTGGAGTTTTTCCTTGCGACTGTTGTTTGTCTGGGGTTAGGCCCTGGGATTCTGGAAAGCGCCTTGAAACAATTTTTGATTGTAAAAGACACCATATAAATAAAGATTGATTGATTGATTGACATATAGTGATACATTTAAACTGCACTGGATGGATTTCCTTAAGTAAGTACACTTGTATCACTGCAGACATTGGTGGTAATTTTTCTTCTTAAGGTTAGAAAAAAAACTAAAAGCAGCCACCTAAGCTCCAACACAAGCTCTGAAGACTCTGAAGTAGGCCTCTTTCAAAATATTCAAAGTACAACAATATTATTATGAGGTGGTGTCATTATAATACAACAAACTCAGCTCCAAGCGTTACAAAAGGTTGCAAACAACACAAAACATCAATGGTTCTAACTCTTATCTATTATTATGATTTAGCAGGCAGACTGTTGTGTAACTATGCAGATATTGTGTTCCTTTTCACTGGAACAGCCTCTTTACGCAGGCATTTGCGTATGAGAGCACCCATCTGGCGATAAACACCCGTCAGCAGGTCTCCTGGAAAGGCAAGGTACCCTGCAGAGCCGGTTCTTCTTCATTACTTCCCACTTGTGAACTGCGGTGTGGTGCGATGTCCCACAGCAGACGGTGTGAGACACCCATACTTTACGGACGGAGACATGTTGTACTGGCTGGGCGTAAGTAAAACCCTCTTTAAATGTTCACATTTTTGAATTGTGCTTTAGAATCAGCTCATGTTTTTCCTTTAAAAAACCCCCTGTGACCTAAAGTGACTGAAAGCAGTTGAACAACTTGCTCATAATTTATAAGCTTAGAGCAATCGATGCTCATTTGAATCCTCTGAGGTGTCCTGTAAATCATTTATTGTGCTGAGCGTTAAAGCTAAATTTTAATGACTGGCGTGATTTAATGAACAACCGACAGCAGAAGAAAACTGAGTGACATCAGGAAGACAAAGCAGTCAGTGTTTATTTGTCATCTGAATGTTATTCTATCAAACCACAAGTTTCCTGTTTCATTTTCGCTTCAGATTGTTGTTGGCCTGCTCCTCGTCATAATGTGCTTTTCAAAAGGACTACGAGATGTGAGTGAACTTGGTTTTCTTATGTCCATTTTGTGTGACATCTCTCCCTCTTAAAATATCAGTTGCACAGAGACGTCACGAATATTAAAAGGCCAGAGGAAACAACAGTGTCCATTGTGTTCAATCAGGAAATGAAATATGCTTGAAGTGTGATTTATACTATTGTGAAATTTTTACTTTTAGGACCAAAAACTTCATAATTCACAGCCACTCGAATCATCAGCCAACAACAAGAAGGTAAGTACCCAATTAGAGTTAATGCTTTAATTATTTCCATTGTCAGAAATGAGTCATTTGAGGTTAATCTCTTTATTAGATGGATCTGAACAAAAACGATCTGCATCTATTGGCCAGAATCCTCTCGGTTGGGCTGGTGGATGCGGACCCGAACTACCTCCATCATCTTAAAGGCTTCAGAGACCTGCAAGGCAGATGAGCCTGCATGGAACTAAAAGACCACAGAGCCTTTGCGTGTTGAGTGTGTGTGCGGGATCGTCCATTTGAATATCCACCAGTGCTTAAAAATGTTGGAAATTGAAGTTAGAATCAACAACAACAATGAAAAAAAAAAAAAAAAAAAAATCTGGGGCTGTCAATGAGATCAAAGCAATACGAATGTGCTCGTTTTATTGTAAATCTGACTGATATATTTATTGATATCTGAAAACCAAGTTGGGGGGGGGGGTCCTGTGATAATTGACATTTGACATTACGATGTGAAAAAAAAAAGACGATTTGTCAGTGGTGCTCGCTTTGTTATGTTGCGCAATGTTTGCCCGTCTGTTGCTGAGCTGTAAAACGGTTAACAAATGTCACCTTGTTCTTAATGTTCAGCCACGACCCGAGTTACTACACAAAGGGGGCAGCTGACGCAGCAAGACTTGTGTGGCACTTGTGGCTGCAACTCAATGCAATGAAAAGAAAGACCTGTTTGCATCTCTAGTCTGGAGTGTGTGGTATCAAAAGTCCCTGAGTACGTTTATGCGTTTTATGGTCATCGCTTGTCAATTCTGCTTTGATCCTGACTTGAACAATCCTCTAAATAGTTCAGTCTCTTTCGTAAGCGGCTGCTTTTGGAGCCCGTTTTTCTGGTTGCAGCGAGGACGAATCACTTCGTTGCGGCCGAAGATCCGTGCAGCCTCTTCCCTGCGGCAAAGAAGAGAGATGAGTGTGTGTGTGTGTGTGTGTGTGTGTGTGTGTAGGGGGGGCGTTCTGGACGGCGCAGCTTTGGGGGGAGGGGGGTCTCTTACTCCAGATGCGGTGGCTGAGCCTCTCCCCCAGCACGTAAAGCGAAGTCACCACCGACATGTTGAAAATGAAGAAGCCCGCCAGGCCAGGGGCGCTGAAGAGGCCGAGAAGAGGGTAGACCCAGATCCCCGTGGACAGAAAGACCCAGATTATCCTGCAGACGAAGACAAGAATCCATCTGAGGGCTTCTCTATCTCGGTCGTCTGCTCTCGTCTGGGCTTGAAAGGTTTTTTTTTTCTTTTTTTTAAGGTCTCCGAACGCATTTTTCTGTCTGAATTAAAAAGGAACCCCCGCGATGGACCGGGCTGAACAAGCCTGCTTCTGGATTGTGAAGATTGCGCTTCCAATAATGAATCAAGCATGAAGTGGTTTGTCATGACCGCTGACTCAGCTCTTACCAGGATAAGTAAGACACGCCCACAACGCCGAGCGCCGCCAGGGCGTGTTTGGTCCGTGGATACGTGTGGGGCTGCATCAGTAACTCCCCAAAGACCACAGGAAGGACTAATGTATGCTGGGGAAAGAGGTCATTTATTCATCAGAGCAGGGGACACTCTGGGGGGAGGGGGGGGGGGGGGTCCAGGTTATCTCACAAAGGGCCGTGCGGCTGGTTTGTTCCATCCGATCAAGCGTGCACAGCTTGTCCAATCAGCTGCCTGAAGACTCAGATCAGGTGGTTAAATGAGGCTGCGGCTTAGTTGGAACTAAAAAAAAAAACCCTGCAGCCACACGGCCCTTTGGGGAAGAGTTTGAACCCCCCCCCCCTTCAGGTCTAGATCAAGCGAAGCCGCTCACCGTACCATAGCGTGGTTCATCCACGGAGGGAAGAAGGCGTCGATGGTCGCCGGGTAGACTAACTCTCTGTCGTAGGCGAAAATAGCCCAGAAGAGCAGAACGACAAACTGACAAAAGGGGACAAAGTTAAAGAGCCGGCAGGCCTCGCGCCCTGAGCGAGGGTTCGGGCGCTCCTCACCAGGCCCACGGGAAAGACGAAGACAGAGAAGAGGAAGTCTTTCCATCGGGTCAGGGAGCTCTCGGCGTGGGGCCGAAGGTCGGTCACGGCCGCCAGGCCGAAGAACAGCATCTGAAGCAACTGAAACATGAAGAAGACCTTCATACCCGCTCTTTGTGTACAGACTCATCGGCCGCCTCTCCCGATGTCGCACCAGATTCAGAAAAGTGAGGTACTTCCAAGGCCCTCCGTACACAAAGATCCCAGGTGGGAGCTCCTGCCCGTCCTTGTCGGCGAGGCTCTTCACGATGTAGGCGTACCAGCTGAAGGCTGAGACGTGGTAGGCCTTTCGCAGAGCGGGGCTCATTTTCCTTTCCCAACGGGTCCGAAATGTGCGCCCGCTGCCGCTCGAGCGTTCCCTCCGAACTTGTCGGACTTTGCAGATTACTGCAACCGCGCGCGGGCTTATCAGGACGCGTGTGAGGAAACACACACGGCCCACTGTTTCTTATAAAGCGCTGGGATCTTTCTTTCATAACTGACCACCGAGACATGTGACTGAGGCAGGGGGAGAGTTCTTTTGGGTTTTGTAATGTAAAACTCCACTCTTAGGCCTGATTTGGCCCCCACGTTCCTCTGGGGGGGGTGTTGGGAAATCGGTTCAAGTCAAATGGAGCTGAACAGTAGTTATGTGGCACTAATGAGGAATCTTCGGCGGGTGACCCTGACCTCAGGATGTCTTGACAAAACAGTTCCAAACACACACCCGCGCGCGCGCGCACCCACACGCACAGAGCTTTGTGGATTTTAAGAATCAACCTGCGGCCTGAAGGTGGCGCTGTTGGTGAGGTAATCAGCCGTGAGGGAGAACAAAGACGTTTGCGTTCATGCGTCAAACTGCTGCTGACTATTTTTCAGAAATGACAAAAGAAAAAACAAGCTACAAGTTGATGCCCTGTAGTATTCTCTTTTTTTTAATGTTATACATGGAAAGACATTTTATTTGCATATTTCAGATCATAAAACTGGCTTGGTAAAATGTCCTCATTTGTTTTCAACATGAAACATAAAACAAAGTCAAATAATGTTTGACAAATGTGATTTTTTTTTAAATATATCTTTATTGCCAAATTTTTGACAATCGTCCTTTGTCGTGAATGCATTATATATGTAACCTTCTCATCATAATTGCACATAGTGTAATCTGAATCAGTTTAAGATTTGTTTTTGGAAAAAAATACTCCAATAGGCACATTTTTAAAACAGATGGGTTATAACAAGAAAACCCATTTTGCAATTTTCTGCTGATGGAATCTGATTATACAAGTGGGATTTATTTAAAAAGACTAAAATCAGACAAGTAAAACAAGTTGGGTCACTTGCAGAGTGAATCTGGAAAAATATACAGTTTGATAGTATTCAGTAGCAAAAAAAATGAACATGTGGTGACATGACAATTGAAAAACTATTGTGAATCATAGCTTTTGATCATGTTCATATTCCATTCAAAAAATACAGTTTTATTTACACCAGAAAATAAAACTACTGTATGGATACACATTTGTACATCTGTTTGACAATCAACAGTTATGTTTGACATGATTACTAAAATATAGCCCAAAATATATTACAATTGTACAGGTTACTTTAGATGAGCTTGTATAGTGTGTCCTATCAATCCACCGACCACTGATGGAACGCCCGGACAGACGGCACCAGAGACGCAAGCTGCTGAAACATTGCACGTTACCCATGCAGTCAAGCACAAACCTATTTGATCACACACACACACACACACACACACGCTCACTCTCTCTCTCTCTCTCAATCACACACACACACACTCCCCCAGTCCGTGTACTCGTCATACTTGCTAGTTCACTCACAGTATAGTCTTTTTTTTGGTTGCACGTGTAAATATGACATTAAAATACAGTGAGACTGCCCCTCTTGTCTGTGCAGGTCCTCTGACATTCTTGGTCCACCTTTCTTTCAGCTCTATTTTTTTTTTTCTCACTTAGTTTTTGAGGTGTCTTGTGAACTTTTAGCGATCAGGTCTGCTTGAGGCCCTATCAGGAAGCCATCTGTGAACGTTACAGACACAAATTAACAGTGCATAATGGGTAAAGTCAGCCACTTACAGACACAGTCGTCAAATGTATTCACACCTCAAATCGACTGTAAACCTTCCTCTCCTTCCTCATGCTCTGAATCCTCTCCAGCGCCTTGTCCCGCTCCTGATCCGACTTGGGCTGCCCTCTGTTGTGAGATCGAAACCCTCGCTCTTTCCTCTTGGCGTTTTTCTCGGCCTTGTCCTCCTTCTCGTCGTCCGTCACGGGCGAGTCCTTGCCCGCGTCGTTCCTGCTCTGGCTGTTGGCGGAGATCTGCTCCAGGAGCAGCTTGGTGTCGTCCCGGAGGTTGCTGCTGGAGATCACGTTGGCTGTCGACGAGTGGTAGCGAGACTGACTGGATTTTGGCAGCTTGGAATGCAGCGATGGAGGAATGACTTCAGCTGGCGTGACCTTCTGTGGTTCGGAACAGTTATTTTTCCCTACTTGGTCATTCGTTTTCTCACTGAGGCCTGATTCCTTTGTAATACTTGTGCTGTCCGTGGCGTCAGTAGTTTCATTTTCAGCCGTCTCGGACGTTTCAGGGTCGCGTCTGACATCAGTCCGACTGCCCTCTTCGCTAGTTTCAGTAGACGCTTGCAGATCGGAGGACTGGTTTTCAGGAATCACAGTTTCGGGTGCTTTGCATGGCAAATCAGACACTGGTGGCGCGTTTGAGGTAGGCTCAGTTGGACTGCAGAGGTCTGGTGATGTTAGGGCCGGACTTTTCAGCGAGTCTGTCGAAACTTGATCTGGAAGCGATGGAGACGGCGCGTCTTCAGCCTCGGGGGACAGAACTGGTTCAGCTGACTCAGGCTGAGATAAACAGGAGTGAGAAAGTGGGACAGGTCCGGTCAGGTTAGCCTCGGATGAAGGCAGCGCTGGCGTTGGAGGATCCCGAGGTGAAGCTGCAGTTTTGTCTGACTGCGATGCGTTAGCGGTCGAGTCCGGGGCAACGGTCGACTCTTCTGGGACCTCCTCAGATTTGGGGCTTGGGGTTGAGGGAGAGGGGGCAGCGACATGGCTTGGATCAGCCATTGAAGGGTTAAGGCTGGAACGTGTGCCATTAGCTCCGGCTTTTACGGAAACATCTGGATTCTCAGATCCCTCTTCAGTTGTGTGTAGAAGGCGGCTATTTTCTGATTTCGGAACAGTTTTGCCTAAAAGGTCAGGATCACAGGAGTCTACAGGTTCTGCATTCTTGCGTCTCTCTGATGATAAAGGCTCTGAATCTCCCACAAATCCACCTTGACATATTTCAGATCCTACATGTGCAGAGTGATCCGCTGAAGGGGATTCAGGTGTCAGCAACTGGGATACTGACTCCAGACAAGCTGGGGCAGGCTCCACCTCTGCTCGGCTGACACATTTCTCCTCAAGTTCCTGTAAAGAAGGGTTGTCACTGTGCTCGGCATTCAGGGATTTACTGGGAGTTATGGTTGGGTTTTCTGGGTTTATGGGAGAGGATACAGGCTCTGTCAGACCTCTGCCCGGGGAAAGCCCTGGGTCTATCCGCCAGCCTGCACCCACCGGACCAGGCGGAGGTTTCTCCTTCTCCGGGGCTATCGTCTCTGGATCGGTTGAACCCTGAGCTCGTTCTTCATCACGGATGTCGCGAGCACTGGGATCGACCTTGTCCTCCGCTTCAGTCCGCTCACTGGTTTCCAAAGGCCGACGGGCCAGAACAAACGCCGTTTCACCTGCATTCTCCGAATCCCCGTTTTCCGAGCCTCTTTCTGCGGGAATTCTCCCAGCTTCCTCTTTGGGCCCTCGCTCCTCATTTATGACCGCAGGATCGTTCCGCATTTCAGTCGTTTGAATCATCTCAGCTTTGTCTTTGGTCTTGTCAGCTTCTGCAGCCCTGGGGGATAACGAAGCAGCGGTAGCAGCAACCATTTCTGCCATATCGCCTGCATCAGTTTCCACCTTGATGGCCCAACTTTCACGTTCAAGTTCCCGCGGTTGCTTCGACGGATCCTTCTCTGTGCATTTCTCAGCTTCTGCTCCACCGGCAGTTCTTCCAGTGGCGGCCATCTTATCACCGTCAGCCTTTTCTACTTGACCAGACTCCTTCTTAACCGAACAGAACAGGTTTTGTACATCGGCGGGTGATTTCTCTTTACTTTTCTCAGCGTCTGCAGTAACAGCTGCCTCTTCTATCCTGTCCTTTGGACCAAACTGCTCTTTTCCAATGCTAGTGTTGCTCTTAAGTTCAGCCGGTTGTGTTATTAAAACTTTCCCTTTTTCCTCTTGCGCCATCTCTGTGGATGTTGCATTAGCTGCCCTTTTTTCTGTTGTTTCCTTTGGAGCGGACTCCTTGTTTTCAGTCAAACTCTTCAGAGGTTTCAGTGAAACCTTCTCTCTGCACTCCCCATCTTTTGGAGTCTTTGTGGACAGCACAGCAGCGGCCATCTCATCTGCTGGTTCATTGGGTCTAATCTCAGTTGTAAGAGAAACACTATTTTCTAGATCTGTTGGTTTTGAAGACTTCTCCTTTCTCTTTTCCTCTTTATTCATGTTGGTGGGCATTTCTGTAGTTTCATTTGGACACAGATTCTCCTGTTTAACAGAAACATTGTGTTTTCCCATTGGTTGTTTAAGTGAAACCTTCTCTTTGCTCTCCTTTTCTTTTGGAGTCTGGGTTGACGTAGCAGTAGCTGCCACCTTATCTGTAGTTTCTTTTGGAGCAAACTCTTTCTGTGTGGTTGGGGAGTCCATCTCACGGGTCTTTTTATCTTTGCCAGTAGATGCACCGGCCTTTTCTGTCATTTCTTCTGGATCAAGTGTGTCCTTTTTAACAGAAGGAATGCTTTTTATTGCCGTTGGTTCATCTACCATCTTCCCTTTGCGCTTTTCAGCTTCTGCAGCCTTCTCGGCCTTTCGTTTAGCTGCCAGCTCTTTAAAAAACATGAGCCGTGCGTCAGGATCATTCATATCTATAAACGATGAAGCACCGAACAAAGGTTCCTTTGGTTTTCCCGGTTGACCAGGCAGCTGGGGGTTAACAGGCTTGGATCGCGGCACTGATGGTGAAGAATTTGTCTGCTCTATTTGCTCTACATCAGGCAGCTTTAATGACTCCGCGTTTTTCTCTGAAGGATCCTTCGTGTTTTCATCCTTTGCCTGTGTCTGATCTTCTGCTTCGCTCTTTTCATTATCCGGTTTAGACGATTCTGCGGCAGAGCTGTCGAAAGTGGCTGATTTATTAATGTAGCGGCTCCATTCAAAAGGTTCCCTCGGAGTTGTCTTCCGCTGTCCTAAAACTTGAGAGATGAAAGATTGTTTTGTTGGTTCACCTTCAGTTTTGTCACTTTCTTCCTTGTTTTGGTCTGGAGTAGATTTGCCATCCTGAGGTTGGGGCTGGTCCAGCGAGCTGAATATGAGAGAAGATCTTAATCTAGAGGACCTCGGGATTGCGGCATTGTATTTCCTGCGGAAGGAATCCTCCCTGTTAAGAAGCGGAGTTATCTTCTCCTTCAGTTCAACCTCCTCAGCCCTCTCCCCTTCGGTCGTGGACGATGATTCCGAAGGTGATAGGGTTGCTTTGGTTTCTTCGACCGCTGACGATGATGGCGGTTCTTCCGGTTTCTTTGGCTGCTCTCTGTTTTTTGCGTATCCAGGGATTTGACTTGCCCTGGGCATGGCGGGCACTTTGAACTCTCTGACATTAGGGATTTTAGGGGTTGAAAAATCAATGCGTGATGTTATTGGAGGTATGAGGGTAGAAGGGTCTTCAAAAGGGTCAGACACATTAGGTGGTTCCAGTGGCAAACCTTCATCTCCTTTACTATCATATGCACTAAGGTATGAACTAATTCTCCAGTCTCTTAGGCCTCGTTTTACACTGGGATCCTTGCGATCGGGATTAGGTTCGTGAAAAAATGGCTTCTGCTCAGCAGATTTTGAGGGGGTGGGAGACTTTTGACAGGCAAACGACTGACCTGAAGACAGTCGTTTAGGGTAAGGGGAACTATAGGGCAAATCTACAGCTGCCCCTGATGTTTTATCTAAACTCTGCTCAAGTTCTGCATTTCGGGCAAAATAGTTAAGCACGGGGTCAAAGTTATCAGGAGGTTCCACCTCGTGTGCTACAGTAGGATCTGAGTACTGATCTGCTAAATGATAGTCTTGGTCCCAGAATTTTTCATTGGCACTGTACTCGGGTTCTTTTCCCGGTCCCAGATAAGAATGCCTGTGAAACTGTCTTCCCTGGGTTTCAGGTTCTGGCATTACCTGCTGGGACAGAAGTGGGTACCTGCCCGGAAATCCTTCAGCGTAATTGTGACGTTTAAAAGCGGGGTTTTCCATCAAGCCCATCCTAGAAGGGCTCTGCTCAAACGACGGCTCGATGCGCAGCTGCTGTGATGGATACCTGCTGTAGATGTCTGCGGGGTTGTGCAAAGTCTCCTTTCTTTTCGGCATCAGTCTCCAATCCATATCCACGCGGTCCTCATAAGAATGCCTTCCCCAGTCTTCCGAATGAGCAACCTCCGCAGACAGATATTTCCTCGGGTCTTTGTACAGTGATGGATACTGCCTCCTTGGCATTAGACCGAAGTCTTCCATTGGCGCGAAGGTGTTTTCGATGATCAGCGGCTCGGACTGGGCGTACAGAATGCGGAACTCTTCATCAAAAGTCGCCACGAGCTGTCCGAGGAAAAGGTGGGCCATGCAGCGGTGAATCTTCTCAAAAGACCACATGAAGCTGGAAAAAAAACAACAAAAGTTAACTTCGTCACACTAATTTTACATGCATATTTTGCATCTCTTTTTAAAAAAAAAAACTTATATCATAAAATGCACATCATGTTTTTTTCTTTTCTGACCTGTAGTTTCCACTCAGGACCGCCCTACAGTCAGTCAACAGGAAGCGGTCCATCATCTGACCTTTGAAGGACTTTCCTGAGCGGCAGTGATACGTGATGCCGGACACCGTTCGCACACGTACGAACTGAAAGACAAGCAAATTCCTGTTTCATTTTGACTGCGAAAGAAGATAGGTGGCAGCACTGGTGGAAGCAAGGAGACAGAAAATGGCTGCATTCCTGTCAGTGACAACACTGGCTGCACAAGCAGGAACCACGCATTCAGTATAAACCTCAGTAAGCATGGCATTTGGTTTATTTTTATGTGATAAGTGACAGAAAAAGTGTGATTTTCTTTTTTAAAACAATGATAGTGCTACGTGAAATTTGCATGGTGGGGCCAAACTAGATGTAATGTTTATAGCTATTAAAAATCTTAATAATTGCTTAATAAAAGTAGGAATTCTAATCATAATCACACAGTTAATTTAATTAATTGGCTTCACATGGCCAAAAGAAACCTGCTTCCTTTATTATATTCACAACCCAATATGAATATATGAAAAAGATTTACATGACTAAAAAGATTATTGCATTTGTTGGTAAGGAAATAGTGGGGTGTGCTTGTGTCAAGCTGTTCCTGAAAAGCTGCTGCACTTGCAGCCACATACGACCTGCCTTGAAGCTTGGAAAAATAGCTGCGGAATTGTATTTTAAAGACTTCATACGCACTTGCATGCCCTGTAGGTTGACTCTGCAGTTGGTCACCATGTTGATGAAGTGATGTGCGTTCTGCTCGTCTAGAAGGATGTAGACGGCGACATTCCTCATGGCAGCAGTCAGAATATCATGAAGTATGTCGACATCAGTAAACATGTCCATCACTATAGCAATCACCTGTGGAAAGCACGAAACACAGATGAAGAAACAATATAAACGAGCCCAGTCAGACCTGGTGAGACACAATAAACCCTAAAATTAACGACTTCCCACTACATCCACAGAAATGAACCACTTCAATTAATTCTTCAATCACTTCAATATATGTAAGAAATTAATTCATCATCCGATGGCCCCGATTAGTCACTGACAGTGACAGTAGACCAGCCAGAATATTGTCTTTTAAAAAGCAAGTGTCAGTCCCATAAATAATATTTTCATTTTGTGGTTTGGTCTGTTGCCCCGCCGTCCACCTATCTCCCACTCATGAAGTCAGTGGCTTTGCAGCACCCGGGTTGCCAGTCAACCACAGAGCTGCTAGGAATGTTTCGGCTGCTGCTTGCCGTCACGTTATTCAACCTAGAAGGCCTCGTTCTGAGTCCCAAAAACGTTGCGACAAAGTCAGAAAGGAAACTCGGATATGTGCAGGAGATGCACATATCCGAGAAATGGAGACGGTTGAAGACTGCTCATTTTCTCCTGGACGATTCGACTAACAATTCTACTTAACGTAGGCGCGGATATTTCTAATATTCTCTACAGTCGGATAACGTTACACTCTTCTATGAAGGCATGACCACAGCATTGGCCACTTACATATAACTCCTTTAGCAACTCCCATTTATACAACAGAGACAAAGAGATAAACAGAATTATTGAGAAAAAAATACCATAATTTAGCTCACAAAACTGGTCTATTACCCTATCAGATGCGATACAATTACAAATGCAAACTTATTATTGACTTAATAATGCCTAATGGAACACATGCAAAAAAGCAGGATAACAATAAGGTTATAAATTTAATCAAAATGTCACTTAAAAGTGACAATCTATCTGACGGGTGGTATTTATCACTTTACTGTCCACCATCTCCTAGTGAGTTGGTCCTGTTGCAGCATGCAGTGATAATGGCAGCTAAAGCCAGCGAGTGCAAACCCCACGCTGGTTGATATACAAAGCAGTCAACGTAACTTTATTGCTCGGTAATAAAGTAAGAGAGCAAAGGTGGCTGAAACCTCAGATGAGTTGAGACAAATATATACGGAACGCCTGCCACCAATATCAGTGGTGAAGCGAATTATCCTCCATTGCCAGTCCCTATTTCAAAACGCATGGCGCGTTCCGCCTGTCTGACATTTTAAAGGAGCATCTATACCTGCTGAGCGTTCTTGATAAGTCGCCGGGCCTGCTCTTTGATGCTCGGCATGTCAGGCTCGGGTGGGTTGACCAGGGTGGTGATCTCCGTAGGCCCGATGAAGCTGTGCAGCTGGGGCCAACCGAGGTCCAAGCCCGGAGCGTCCAGGTCGGAGTGGATGGGCCAGTAGGTGTCGGAGGAGCCCTCCCCGCTATCCTCCACATATCGCTGCTCGCTGCCGACCTCCTGGGGGAGCTGAACGGACTCCTGGATATACTGGATCTCCGACGGGGACAGGAAGTCCACCACATCGGCTTTCTGGAGAAAATGGTAGTAACCCTCCAAATCTTCCTCGATCAGCGCGTCGATAGCCAGGCGGTACTCTTCTCGATAGTGGGGGGGGAGGTAGTTGGGGTCCAGGGGGTTATCCCCGGCCGAGGAACACTGGGAGCGACGTGCCATTCTGTCATCTACAGAGAGGGCAAAAGGTGGCGGAGATATGAGACGACTGCATGTTGTGAAAGACTTTATCAGTGGATCACATCAAGCACAAGTTCAGAACTGTTACGGTGAGTTTTGACATGTGCACGGTGTCCCAGACTAAAATAACTACTGCTCCCAAGCAACAGGGAGGGACAGAGGAGCCCGTGTGAGGTTGATATTGTTAATAACAGTGAATGAGCTGAAATATAAAGCATTAAAGCAGCCGATGGGTGTGGCTTCACCCTGTGGCCAGAAGGCTCCATTTACAAGTTCACCTAAAACGCCGCAAACGTGGGGATTTCTGAATAAAAACCGACCCAGGCGGCATTTAAAACACAACAAAACCTTCAAACGAAACAAAGAATAAAAAAAACAAGAACCAGGCTCGGGTCAAATCCAGACTTTGTCTACTTTTTTAACCCCCTCGCTCCGTCTTTAGCCCGATAACGCGGTCGACAGCCGGAAAAGGCGACGAAGGGCTCCGGGGAACAGATGTTCAACTTCGGGCAGCAAAGTTTGGACGAGCCGCGGAGGAGCGGCTCTCTCCGGGGAACCTACCCGTCAGGCCGCCCGTCCGTCGCTCATGGAGTGGCCGGACATGTCGTCTCCCTCCCGGGTTCGTCTCCCTCCGTGGTTAGCGCGGCTGGGGCCGAGGCTCGGTCCTCGGTCCTCGGTCCCACGAGTGTGCGTCCTCCGACAGCCAGACAAACCAGTTTAATGACAGGCTGGAGGCATGCGGAGGAGAATGTCGGGGGGGAGAGGGGAGGGGGCTCGCTCCTCCTATCTCTCTCTCTCTCTCTCTCTCTCACTCTCTCCCTCCCCCTCTCTGACTCTTCCCCCTCCCTCTTTCACTCCCCCTCCCTTCCTCTCTCTCTCTCCCTCTCACCCCCCTCTCCCTCACTCTCTCACTCTCCTTCTCTCTCTCACTCTCCCCCTCGTCACTCTCTTTCCCTCCCTCTCACCCCCTCTCCTTCACTCTCTCCTCTCCTTCTCAATCTCACTCTCCCCCTCTTTCCTCCCTCTCTCCCTCCCTCTCTCTCACTCTCCCCTCTCCCCCTCTCCCCCTCTCTCCCCCTCTCCTCCCCCCTCTCTCCCTACCCCCCTCTCTCCCCCTCTCACCCCCCCTGTAGATACAGTGCAGATGTGAACACTACAGACCAGGTCCACCCTGCAGGTCCTCTCCCTGATGAGAGCTGGACCCCCAAACATCTGGAGGTCTGTCCAGTTTATCATCAGCAGTGGGAGCAGCCACATGACTTTAGGACTTTGCTTTTTTAAAGGTGATATTTAATATAACTCCAGATAACATAGTCTTCAATTCAGTGCAACAGCGCTCCACTGATATTTCAATCCAACAAACGCTTTATTTGACTATATTTCAAAAAAGAAGAGATCTATTCCTGTATCCAACACCCCCATGACTAGCAGAGATGAAGTAGTGGCCAAGTAAGGCAATGGAACAACCGTCCAAAGAGGTTTAAAGTGGGCCCAGAAGGGCTTTGTTACTCACCATGTTTATTACTACTGTTTATACGGGTTTAATTATATCCTGACATGCAAGAGATCTTGCCCCAGATGTTTATTTTAAAAACACAGTTCGACTGGTTGAACGAGGTTACTGTTGTGTAAAGTAATGCGCTTAATACCTACAATTATGTCAGGAACACGAGTTGATACATTTTTAAAGGTGCCGACGTCACAGCTGTGTATAGATATACATACGTTTGTGGTCATTTCAGCAATTTAGTAAACATTGTAAAATGAAAGTTTTGGTTTAACAGAATTACCGCTGCATCGTGACAAATTCCTCTGAGCGTACTCACTTTTCGGGGCCTTCCGAGGCACTTGAGGTCATCTTACAGATGGAAGAGATAAAATACATTAAAACATACAAGCGCTAATCTATAAAAAACATCTATAAAATAAAAAAAAGGAAAAATCAGCACAGACAGGCAACTGGAGCCAGTTGAGAGAAAGGCGGTTCTAAACAGATGTGATCAGTAAATAACTGAATTTATCACGCTACAATCACAACTCACTGGGAAAATCACAAACCGTCCATCTTGCATCTCGCAATATTAACGACTGACCTGGGATTTGTTTTAGATTTGCAGCTGCTGTTTTATGACGCAACAGCTGAGCTGAGCGTGACCCCCAGCTTATCGATCAACAAGGGATTGACTGGGCAACCATTAACAGATTATTTGATATAGGGAAAAAGGGTGATAAATTAAAGATGGGAACTTATGCGGGAACCAACGCCACACTGCTTATTTCACGGTAATAAAGTCTGACTCTCCTCATTTAAGGAGTATGGAGACTAAAACACCCCATAATAGACTGGTTTTACATGAATGTAGTGTTTGCTTTCTCTTTCCAACTATCACCACTAAAGGCCTCAAAGTGATGACCTCAGCACGCAGTGTCCGCGGTTCGGTGGAGGAAGGGCATCGGTTGCCATGGTTTCTGTGAGACATGTTTTGGTAAATCCTAATAGGCGAGGGAGAAGGAGAACGTAAATAGCTGTGAAATCACTCTTACCTACAGGAAGTGATGCAACGCGTCAAGTGAAGGCCCGAAGACAGCCCTTCATTGTTCCCGAGGCACCACCCAAAGTACACAGAGGAGCACTGGGTCTCGACACGAACGTGAGCGCCACGGCAACCTCGCGCTCGCTGCGCGGCGGTTACGTAACGCCTGGGGGGTGGGGGCGGGAGGAATAGGCCCCCCCATCTGCGTTTGTGGCAGAGGTCACCTGCTCCGGTCGTCTGCAGGAGCGAACCAACGCGAGGCCCGCGCAGGTCGTTCGTCAAACAAGACCGAGCTCAAGAAACGGTGCGGCGTGCTTCAGGTGCGGCTCGGGCCGGGCTCGGCCCCATCGCCTCCGTTCAGAGCCTGAAAAAAAAGAAAAGTCCAATACCCACCTGCCCACCCCGACTGAGCCACAAGCGATGAGCGGGATAAGATAAGCGCTCACATGGTTCGGACAGTTCCAATCCCCCCCCGGGTTTGCTCATCAGTCAAACCGTGACGGCGTGAGTTTGTTCAGTAGGTTGGAACTTGCAGCGTGTGTAGGTGGGACCCGGGGCCAAATACCGCGAGGACCGGGGAGCTCCCTCTGAATCACTAGTGGCATCTTGTCAGCGGTACACATGCAACAGATTGCGACATGACAGCGAAGGGCAAGCGAACGATTGAGGGACTTCAAAGGCGTTGATAAGAATAAAATTCTTTAAACATTAACCTCATTTAAGGGATGTGTAGGAGGACTGCATGACTGGACACTCCTTACAGCTCAAATAAATAAATAAAAGGAGTGGTTTTATGATACTTTTGACTGTCATTTTGATCATTTAAAAAAAATTAAATGAAATAAACACGTAACTCTGTTTTGATCAATGAATGATTATCCAATAGCGAGTGTCCATAGCACGGATTGTACAGGTTACTTAGCTCGGTTCTGAAGGTTAAGCTTGCTGGATCTGTTTAAGTAGGTTGACACAGGAAAGGATGCATACATCATCTGAATGCCTCGCGGCGCTGACGTGCCGACACGGAGCGAGATGGAGGAGGAAGAGGATGGAAAAAAACAATGGAAAAGGGAAGAGCTGTAGGATCCATTTGTGGACCTAAATGTTTGCCCGAGCAAACAGGAAGCCTCCGGGAGATGAGCTCACGTCGGCCTGCGGATGACGACGGCGACCGCGGAAGAAATGAATCGGCCGCCGCGGCCTCGGTCGCTCCACGACTCCGAACCCTCCGAACCCTCTGATTCATCCCGCTCTGCTCGTTAACGCGTCGCGCCTGGGTGGATGTGTCTTGGAGAGAGAACTACCGCGGTTTCCGACCAGATGAGGAGCAAGGGCCCTAATGATGATGAGTGACAAACCGAGCTTCTCCATACTCGTCATTTACGCAGGGCATGACAGATTCCACAGAGGAGTGCTGCAGGTCTGTCTCCGCAGATCCTCTGCACCTTGGGGCTTTTTAGGTGAGGGTGAAGTGACATCGGGCCTTCGAGTGACACATCAAACTCATGCAGATGTTAGGCGATAAATAGATCCCAGCTCAGCGAGATGTGCGAAGATGACCCACTCGGGCCCAAGTGCGACACTGAAGTTGTTCCTTTTGACATTCCATCAACTCGATATTGCGTAAAAAAAAAAATGTGTATCGTAAAGGGTGTCTCAGCACCCGCCCTCACAGCTTTCTATTTTGAAAAGCAGAAACATATTTGGAAGCAGAAACATGACAGCCGACCGCAGAGAGGGCCGGGGAGCGAGCGTGGAATGCGGGTTTCGCGGCCACGTTGAAGGTTGTGTTCGCCGGAGGGCGTCAAGGCCGCAGCTGTCGCCGAGGGTTCGCCGCGGTGCGCACAATGGGCGCTTAGTCGCGAGGCCTGCGTTGGTATCGGTCGCTTGACTTCCCGGGAAATGTTATTATTCATAGCGTCGTTGTGAAACCTGCGTGTCAGCGGCGTGCGTCCGTCTGAACGCGCGCCTGTCAGAATGCGCGTCGTGACTCACCGGAGAGGCATCGGTGAACAACCGCGCAGGGCAGCAGTGAAGGGAAAAAAAAAAACAACAAAAAAAAAAACACCTTTGTGACATGTGGCGGTACACAACCAGTTCTGACCCCGCCCACACACAGCTGAACTCTCCCACAGAACAATGTTGACCTTTCTATTTAACAGCAAAACAGACAGAAATGCGATTTAAACGCCGTTTTCAGAGGCGGAGCTGGAGGCGCTGCCTCCATCCCCGTGTGCGTCGTGTCTATTAGGCCGCATCCTGTATCCTGAGGCTACCGCACACAGTGACTCACACACTTGCTTCAGGATGGACATCATATCCTCCGAACAGACCTGAAACGCATTGACTGAACACAATGGCCTGCTTAAAAAGGGACGGCTCGATGAATCAAAGGACCGGGGGGAGCGAGGCGGCGTGTCCGGCAGTGTGCGACTCCCATGGCTTTGCTGGGACCGCGTTGCTCGGCTGCAGGCAGAGCACCCTTCGGGTTGTGTTCTTTAGCCTTTGTCTGTCTGCGGTTAACACGTTCCTGCCGCTCGCCTGCTGCTGAAAGCCCAGAAAAAACACGACAAAACGTCGCTGAACTACTTCCTTCATTCATTCCTGCTGAACGGCTGACAGTAAATCTGACCTACGGCGCACGGAACATCGTTTTGCGGCTCCGATTGTCCTGTTAATTTGTTCGTGCTGTAAAAATTTCCATTTTCTGTTGCTCAGGGTTTTCACGAGGGGTGTTCAGACCTATTCCAGAAACATGTCTGGTGGTATCGTTCGCTCCGGCACCCTTTTGTCGAGGAGAACTAGATTCTAGACACCGGCAGCGTCAAGCTGTCAGACGCATTGGAACGGGCAATTAGCCTGGAGAATTACGACAGAGCCTTGGACCCCGGGGGCGTAGGATCAAATAAAATGCTCAACTTCAAGTTCGGGCTAGTGTGTGAGGATAGGCCCTAATGGGCTCCTCCGCTGACTGTCATCACACCAGAGCCTCCGCGAGTTCAGGTTGGACCGCATTGAGAAGGCCGCTCATGACAGCGCCACTCCCCGGACGGGCCAGGAGAAGCATTTCATTCGGTTGAGATCATCGCGTCTTGAGCCAAAACTTGAGCTCCGCAGCAAAGATAATCATGGCACCTACTCCAACATCCAGGTTGATATTTGAAGAAAGCGTTTCTGTTTAATACATAATGCACACATACATAATTACCGGAACCCTCGGTAGGGAGGGAGGGAGGCGTACCTCACTGGTTGGGGATTTAAAACGCGCTAAAGGCATTAAACTCAAGTTCAAGATATCAATGTAAAAACAGAAGTATTCCTAGTTACAGTATAAAATTTAAGAACAAGAAGAGCAATATAAAAATGTCTAGACAATAAATAACTTGGTCTAATAATGATAAATAGTGCCCATAAACCCAACCCTTAAAGGAGCTGCTCCTCTCCACCAAGGGTCCAAAAGGATCCAGCCTGAGAGCCACTACGGATCCTGCCTTCCTGGTGATCTTATCAGGTCTGCTGGTGTCGCCGGCTCTGATGCTGCTGCTCCAGGATCCAGCAGCAAATAAAGATAAATATGGCTGACTGTGTGCACAGCTGAGGATTCAAAGAAGCTCTGATAAGACTTCTGGGGGGGGGGACCAGAATCTGGGAAAAACCAAAAACAAACAAATAGCTCATGACAAGGTGAGATACAGTTTTACTTCTGTTTCTAAAAGTTTGGGACACCGCTAAAAGCTTTCTGTGACTACACGGCCATAAAGAAAAGCGTCGCGGTGGGTTTCAAAGCATTTCGTTTGAAGGTTGAAGCGTATTTTGAGAACTCTGGGAAAGGAACGGATCACAAATCCGTCACCGTTCACATAGAATTGCTCACATGTAACTCCCTTAAACCACTGATAACCGGGAACTTGTGTAACTACAGGTAACCATATTATCATCAGGAAAAATATTCAATGATTCTGACCTCTGAGCTTTGGCAAACTAATCTATCTAAGTCTGCATGACAACAAGGCACAACGTTGAACGCCTTCATAATTACAGACACGGCACGCGTGTTAAATGGGCAAGTTTAACACAAGAAGTAGATATTTTTACTTTTTGTAAAGCAATAATTAGATGCACATTCTACTAGTGAAGAGAGTTTGAGACTCCCAGCTATTTCTTTCACTTATAAGTGTCAGTTTAGATCTGAGGCACGGTTAGGAGCTGTCAGATAGGAGATTCAGTGGGTGAGGATAAACTTTTTCCCAGTTAAGAGGCAGTGTGGATGTTTGCAGACCAGAGGGCTCCAGTATATTCACCAACGAAGAAGATGACGTCATTTACGCGCCGCGCCGTGAGACACGCCCACCCGGTCTCCCCGCGCAGTTTTACCAAAGATCGTTTGTGGTCGTTGCCATGGGTTACCCGATTACAACCCGATTACTGTGACGGCGGGATGTCGTTGTTTGTTGTCGTCGAGTTTTCATTAAAAGGCAAATTATAGTTCATTTAGAGAGCCTGGTTAATTTATTTGGTCTTCCACGACATTCACGGTAACAGGGCGCGATCATCCTGCATACTGTGAGGAGTGAGTCCTCTTCAATCTCGCACATCTCTGCTCCGGTTCCGGCTGGGAGAAGGCACCACGCCGCTTTAGCGTCAACACACATTTATTTACAATCACTGATCGTCGATAAACTACTTTGAAATTGGAGCGAGCAGCGCTGCGAACATGGCAGGCGTGATCCGGAGGCTCGACGAGACCGTTGTGAACCGCATCGCCGCTGGAGAAGTTATCCAGCGTCCTGCCAACGCGGTCAAGGAACTGATAGAGAACTGGTAACTAATTCAACGAGCTAAATTAATTCTGCTGCAAAGATAAACGCCGGGGATCAGGAAACTCAGAATGGGGAGGTGGGGTCAGCGAGCTGGTTTTCATCCATCTGCCCCGTAGCTGAAGGAGCGATGGGACAAACGTGATAAAGATGTCATCCAGCGCCCTCTAAAGTCTTGTGAATCGTTGCAGTCTGGATGCCAAGTCCACCAACATCCAGGTGACGGTGAAAGACGGGGGACTGAAGCTCCTGCAGATCCAGGACAACGGCACAGGCATCAGGGTGGGTGACAGGTGGAGGCACACACCTGGGACACACACCTGGGACACACACCTCACACTGGACACACCGGAGCTGTGCTCCCTCTGCTCTGATGGCGCGTTTGTTTGTTTGTTTTTTGTTGTGTATTTTTTTCTTCCCTTGTTGGAAGTAGAAAGACGACCTGGAAATCGTCTGCGAACGGTTCACCACCAGCAAGCTCCAGACGTTTGAGGACCTCTCGGCCATTGCGACCTACGGGTTCAGAGGAGAGGTGACTCTCTCGTCCTCAACTCGAAGACGTCGTCAGGGTTGTTCTGGTCCACTCACCCACCCCCCCTCCCGTCTGCAGGCCCTCGCGAGTGTCAGCCATGTCGCTCACGTGACCATTACGACTAAAACGGCTGACGCCAAGTGCGCCTACAGGTATGACGCCAGCCCGAGCGGCTTACCTTGCACCGCTGTCGGACGGGCTCTCACGCCGTTGTGACGCAGGGCCAGCTACACCGACGGAAAACTGAAGGGCCCGCCCAAACCGTGCGCCGGCAACCAGGGAACGCAGATCCTGGTGAGTTTGAGGGGAGGGGGGAGGGGCGGCGGCGACCGCAGAAGCGGATCAGGGGTCGTGACCCCGCCCTCCCCGTGCAGGTGGAGGATCTCTTCTACAACGTGTCCACCAGGAGGAAAGCCTTGAAGAGCCCCGGCGACGAGTACTCCAGGATCGTCGAGGTCGTGAGCAGGTCTGTCCTGTCGCCTCCGCTGTTGCGCCGGGCCGCACGTTTGAGGGCGAAGCGCTTACCTGTGCTCTTGATGTGTGTGAAGGTACGCCATCCACAACTCTGGGAAGAGTTTTTCTGTCAAAAAGGTGAGACGTGACTCCGATTTTGGAACGTTCCATAAGGTCAAAAGTCCAAAGCGACTCATCAAAGCCCATAGTCCTCCGTGTACAGTGTACCCTCGTTTATCGCGGGGGTTACGTTCCGGAAATTACCCGCGATAGACGAAATCCGCGAAGTAAACAGCTTTATTTTTTACAATTATCTTACAGGTTTTAAGGCCCTAAAACCCCTAACCACACATTTTTCTACACTTTTCTCACAGGATTTACCATTTTCTCACAGTTAAACACTAAAAGTTCAAACTTCTTCCTCCGCCTTTTGGTTGCGACCGCAGGTGCCTCTCATTTCCAATTCTCCAATCTGGATCTAGTTCTCCAATCTGGATTCAGAGCACAATGCACTGGAAAAAAAATCCGCGAAGCCGCGAAAAGTGAACCGCGTTATAGCGAGGGTAAACTGTAATAGAAAAACTTGTTTGTGATTTGTGGTCTGAGGTTTGTTCCCCTGTTATTTTTAGCAAGGAGAGACCGTAGCAGATGTGAGGACCTTACCCAACGCATCTGTGGTGGATAATATCCGAGGAGTTTTTGGCAACGCCGTCAGCAGGTATTAAGTCTGTGAGGGGGGGGGGGGGGGGAAGAAGACGCAGCTTTCAAGATCTCTTCTGTTGTCTGACCTCCTCTCGGTCTCACGCCGACCGCGCGGCGCGTTCCCAGGGAGCTGATGGAAGTCGGTTGCGAGGATCAGAAGCTCGCTTTCAAGATGAGAGGCTACATCTCCAACGCCAATTATTCAGTGAAGAAATGCGTCCTAATCCTCTTCATCAACCGTACGTGTTGCGGGCCAGGCTTGGGGGGGAGGGAGGGGGGGGCGGGGCTATTGTCACTAAAACCCAGATTTTTTTTTTTCCTGATGCGTCAGATCGTCTGGTGGAGTCGAGCGCGTTGAAGAAAGCCATCGAGAACGTCTACGCCGCCTACCTTCCCAAGAACACGCACCCCTTCCTGTACCTCAGGTTCGTGCGCCTTCGCCCCGTCGTCCGGACCCGCCTCGCGCTCACTTCTGCGCCCTCGTCTCCCCAGTTTAGAGATCGCCCCTCAGAATATAGACGTCAATGTCCACCCCACGAAGCACGAGGTGCACTTTCTGCACGAAGACGGCGTCATCGAGAGCGTCCAGAAGCACGTCGAGAGCAAACTCCTCGGCTCCAATTCGTCCCGCACATACTTCACTCAGGTATTGCGCAACACAGCGCGTCGGCCCCCTCACACACGCGGGCGTCGTCGGAGGTGATCGGTTGGGCGTTTTTGCCGCAGACATTGCTTCCGGGGCTGTCGGTCCCGGGCGCCGCCGAGGTCAAGGCCCCCGGCGCCGCGTCCGAGTCCGCCGAGCGGGTCTACGCGCATCAGATGGTGAGGACGGACTGCCGGGTGCAGAAGCTGGACGCTTTCCTCCAGCCGCTGCAGAAGCAGCCCCCCGATTCGGAACCGGCCGGCCCGAGCCGCGCAGAGGCTGCGGCTAAAACCGCCGAGCCTGACGGAGCGGACGGGGGCGAGCTGGACGATTCCGAAATGTTGGAGGCTCTTGCTGAACAGGAGGGAGAGCTGGGAATTGACGTCAAAGACGCCGGCGCACAGAGGTGAGTGGGTCCTGCAATGAGGAGTAGATTGAACTTGTTATAACTGTGTTTTTTTTAAAAATCCATAATTAGGTGTATCTATTTGAAATATAAAATGAAAAATAGTCAAATATAATACTGGCAAACCAGCAGGAAAATGATGGAACGCAGACAAAAATATGCTGTCTTTTGTTTTTGATTTACCCTGCCTTCAGCTGGGAATGGCTCCAGCACCCTCCCCTCGAGGGAAAAAAAAAGAGTTACAAAGAGTTCTTGTTATTTCATTTTATTGTTTTGATTTACGTCGAGGGTCAAACTCATCCCCAGTCGTACCAGTCTGGTAGAAAGGTTTAAAATTCCCATCAAATCCCGGAGCTCTACCGCCCCCGTGTGGTGGAACGACGGTATCGCAGCCTCAGTGGGGCTGAAGGCGTTTGCGTTGAGACAGAAAACGACCCCGGAAAGAGCAGAGCGAGGATGGAGACCAGGACCTCACCGCC
The DNA here is from genome assembly GCA_911728415.1 of Lagocephalus sceleratus. Lineage (NCBI taxonomy): Eukaryota > Metazoa > Chordata > Actinopteri > Tetraodontiformes > Tetraodontidae > Lagocephalus > Lagocephalus sceleratus. Next base: position 731,563 of record CAJVRN010000040.1, read on the forward strand.
GCAGCCACACCCAAGAGACGGGTCATAAAACTGACCAGCGTCAAAGAGCTCCGAGCCGAGATGTGCGAGAGCACGCACACAGGTGATGCTGATTCTGAAGCGAAGCTCCTCAGTCTGAGGAGAGCAGAAGGTGCTTCCACGCTCGACGGTTCTCTGGCGCTTACGCTCCCTCCACATCCCCCCCCAGGTCTTCAGGAAATGTTGCAGAACCACACGTTTGTGGGCTGCATCAACCCCCAGTGGGCTCTGATCCAACATCGCACTAAACTCTACCTGCTGAACACCACCAACCTCAGGTCAGGCCAACGTTCCTCTCGTCCGTGCGTCTGGGTCTTCTACCCCCCCCCCCCCCTCACGACCCTCCCTGTCCACCGCAGCCAGGAGCTCTTCTACCAGATATTGATCTACGACTTTGGGAACTTCGGCGTTCTGAGGCTCTCGGTGAGTGACCCCCCCCCGACCGGACCCGAGCGCTCCGACGGAAGCTCACGGACGCCCGCTCGCGTGCGTTCAGGAACCCGCCCCGCTCTACGACCTGGCCATGCTGGCTCTGGAGTCCGAGGGGAGCGGCTGGACGGAGGAGGACGGTCCCAAAGAAGGCCTGGCCCAGTACATCGTGGACTTCCTCAAGAGGAAAGCCGAGATGCTGAAGGACTACTTCTCCATGGAGGTCGACCAGGTTGGATTTCTGTGATACGAGTCAACCTCAAGCATCTTCTCTGGTGTGTATAAATATATTTATTTTTTTAAATCATCGTGGTTGGTTGTAGGACGGTAACCTGACGGGGCTCCCGTTGCTGCTCGACAAGTACGCCCCGGTCATGGAGGGTCTCCCCATGTTCGTCCTGCGCCTGGCCACCGAGGTGAAGGCCTTTTGTTCTGGAAGAAGCTTCCGGAGTTTCTAAAGCGCCGCCGTGACCTCGCTGTACCTGCCGTCGCACAGGTGAACTGGGACCACGAAAGGGAGTGCTTCCGAGACTTCAGCCGGGAGTGCAGCGCCTTCTACTCCATCCGGAAGCCGTACATCCTGGAGGCGGAGCCGGGAGAGGAGCAGGTATGCGGGAAGAGCAGAGCAGTGTTTTTTTTTTTTTTTTTTTTTTTGCGACCTCCGATCGAGCGGGAAGAAAGCAGCGGGGTGACGGCCGCGCTTGGTTTCAGGAGGCGGAGGCCCACTCGTGGCGGTGGAGGGTAGAACACGTCATCTTCAAGGCGTTCCGGACGCTCTTCAGCCCCCCGAAGAGGTTCAGCGAGGACGGCACCGTGCTGCAGATCGCCAACCTGCCCGACCTTTATAAAGTGTTCGAGAGGTGTTGAACAAAGTTTCACCCCCCCCCCCCCCCCCCCCCCTCCTTGTACATACTTTTAGGTTGTAAATAAACGGTTTGTATCAAACTGCTCCAGACGCGATATATTCGAAGGTCCTGTCAGAGAAAATCCTCGGATAGCCCGTTTAAAGGCGCCAAGACTTCACATGGTTTTAGAAGCGGAACATTCAGGACACAGGCCAGGAAAAAGTAGATCACAAGTCCCATAACTCCGCATAAAATGCGCCAAGACACATTAAAGCCTGTCAGTCACAGGAGCGGGGGGGGGGGGGGGTATATAAAAGTCGTCAATGTTTCCAAATACTTTCTCGCTAAATCTGAACCACCTGTATCAACCTGAGGAGGTTCTTCACCATCGCCGAGGAGGACGACGCGCCCCCACAAAGACGCGACTAGGCTGTGTACACTGATGTCATTTACATTTATTTTCAAGGAATCTTTTAAATATTTGAAAAATTTCAATGAAACTGCGGCAGACAGTTTGTTCTACATATTTTCAAATACCGACTGCGCTTTTTTTTTTTTTGTTTGTTTTCTTTTTACCTTTTTAAATACATCATTCTGTACCTGTTTAAACCATTGCTGTTTTCACTGAGCAGTGCAAACCCCTCCAGTCTCCTAGTGTGAAAAGGCACTTCACTGTGTGTGGAGGGGAAGGCGCGGGTCCAGAGCAGCCGTAAGGGGTGGGTGGGTGGGGGGGGGGTGTGTAGTAATGTGTGTGTGTTTGGGGGTGAATGGTTTAAAAGCAACATTATATTCATTCATGCAACTTATCAAAAAAAAAAAAAAAAAAGTACAGCCAAGCACCCAGCCAGAGAGAACCTTGAGGATAACATGATGTAGTACAAAGCTCTGAAAAATAAAGTAGTGATGAGAAGTTTCCTCAGATGTCTCCTTTACAGTTGGATGAGTCATTTCTCCAAAAACACCGGTGGACTAGACAAAACCCAAAGCTTCCAGGTTAAAAAAAAAAAAAAAAAAAAAAATCACCGTCCAGCCTTTTTCCTGTGCTACGAGTTGGTTAGCTACAAAAATCAAAGTGTTACAGCTAGAAATGGAACTGTGCTCCAGAGACGATGTGGCAGTCAGAGGTCTGAGGTGTGAGTTTAAGGGCTTCCTTGGTGACGCTGCCTGGCCTCACTGCTGCGACAGAAGGGCGTTCCTGTTGGCCTTCATCTTCTCCAGACGCTTTACTAGATGGTTGTTGGTCATCTCCATCTCCTCGATCTTGTCTAGAGCGGTGCGCAGCTGCACGAGAGCACAACAGCGACTTAAAACAAGCGTCTTTTCGATGGTCGCGGTCCTACCAATGAATAATTCTCCACCTCCCTTCCTTCTGGGAAAAGATGGAGATTGCTCTGTGTGTGTGTGTGTGTGTGTGTGTGTGTGTGTGTGTGTGTGTTTCCTGTCAACATTGCTGTTGCGGGTCTTTACCTCTCTTTGAAGTTTCCTCTTTTCCGCTTTGAGTTCATCTTCTATTTTCTCTGAGTTGTCTGCCGATGCTTTGTATCTAGAGACTTGACCTTCCAGTCTGTTAATCTGGAAAACACAGCAGTGATACGTGATGTTGTGCACACGCGCACACAAATACACACACACACACACACACCATGCGAGTTGGTTCATCCTTTTCTGACAAAGCTTCCACTTACATTTTGTTCCATTGTACCTATTTCCTGCTCTGCCTTTGACAGCTTGAATTTATATTCACTAATTTGCCTGTTGGCGTCTCCTGCACAGAGAGAGAGACACTCGTGAGTTTGGACAAGTTAACTCTTCGTGCGCTGGCGCGTAAAAACACGACTTACTCTGCATCTCGATGAAGTGAAGATCCGTTCCGTTTTCCATCCTCTCGCCGTCTGTGTACAAACTGTCCATCTTTGAGTGCTTCTGCCTCTCCTCCTCCAGCTGATTCTTCAGCTTCCTTATCTGAGCCAGCAGTTCGTCTTTCTCTTCTGCCAGTTTCCTTAGCCTGACATCTACGGAGCAGAGGGGAAACCGCGTTAACCCGGATGGCTTTTATCTGTCGGGGACCCGGAGGTGGGCTCCATTTTCTGCTCCGACTGCTTCAGAACGGACATTTTGCTTCTGTAAACACGGCTTTGTCCGGCCTGTCCACACATATATATATTCATTAGGACTGAGCGCGCCGCTTTGTTTCCGCGCCCACTCACCCAGCGGTCCTTCGCCTACCGACTCCAACAGCTGAGCGGCCTCCTGGGAGACCACGGTGATCCCTGAGGACTGGGGCTCGTGATTGACGTCTCCGTTTGGCGTTCCGTCTGGGATGATAACCAGTCCATGTTTCTGCAAAAAAAAAAAACAAAAAAAAACAAAACCCACAACTGCTTAGAATTTACAGATGAGATCCCTGATGTGACAGGAAATGACTAAAGCAACATTCTGAAACACTGGACTGGATTTACTGACGTCAGATCCAAAATAAGTCAATGATTTTGTGATTCCTTACCACAGTCAAATACAGTAAACACTGGAAAAGCTATACTAGAAAGTAGAAATGTCTATAGAAGCTGATGTATAATATGTAGCAGAATAGCAGCAGGTTTATATTACTGTAGCCTCAGCGGGCCAGTTTTCAAGCAGAAAAATAAAAAAAAGCATTTTGTTGAAAGGTTTTATCTCTCTAAAAAGTCTTTACAATGACGTACCTCAGTAGTTTTGGCTTTCCCCTTCATGTCGGCGAGCTCATCTCTGAGCTCGTCTCTTTCCTTCCTAATGCAATCAAAGTACTCTTTCTGCCTCTCTAAGGCCTGGCCACGCGCATGAGCAGAGACGGGAGAGGGCAGAAGAGGCAGAGGACACGTTGGAGAGACTCAGAACACACATGCAACACACATGCAGTGGGCACGCATCAGGCCAACAACAGAAACACACACAAAGTCGGAGGAGGAGGAGGAGGAGGAGGAGGAGGAGGACGTGGCAGCATGCTCACGCTGGGAACGCTCGGGAGGCGGGGCACAAACACCGATGATACTTGGGCTGTTAATGAGCTCGAACTTTTCAAATATCCAAATAATCCACATGAGGAACCATGCATGTCATGCTCCAGTACCCAGCTCTCTAACTGCTGCACTTATTTTCATTTTTTTCTGGTCATTGAGGCTTTAACACCATGACAACACGCTTGCATTGTTAGTAGAAAAACAAAATAAATAAATAAAAAAAACATTAGATTGACATGCCAAAATCCAAACTGTGAATGTGGATTATTCCAGGAGCCTCATTAATAAATGTACAAAAAGAAGGAGCTTCTCAATAATACAGAACTATGTCATTTCGAGGTGCAACTATAACAGGACAAGGGATGTTGAAACCGATAGCGGCGTGTAAAATTAATATTTTAACATGTAAACTAACACTTGTTTGGCTATGGAGTCAAAGCTGGAGCTGAATGTTGTTACAGTAAAACCTCCCACTGTGGTCACAAATCAACATAGCATCAACAATAACTGTGTAATTTGATGTTTGAACATGAACAGCTTTTGTTCTTTACTAATTTGTTGCTTTGACTCCATAAAAGGCATCTTGGGGGATTTTTTTTTTTTTTTTTTTGGGGGGGCATCATTGTGACGTGCACAGCTATAAATCAGCTCACTTTTGTGTGTACACACTTTTTTTTTTGTCTGAATGCCACCTTAAGTTGTATTTCCTGTGCACACGTTTAGAAATGAGGCCCCAAGTATCTGCTAGTGTCTACAGGTCTCCCAACATGCAGAGACAGCGTGAGGCAGGTGTGCAGACCCCGGGGTCTGACCAGCTCCCGCCTCGCCCGCTGTCCGAGCACCCGCATGGGACCTCCTACCCCGATCTTTTTGTCCTTCCAGTTTATCGTTTCCTGCAGGTCAAACGCCTCTCTGGTGAGAGCGTCTAACTTAGTCTGCATTCGCTGGTTCTCCTGGAGGGGAGTTGAAGGGTTGGGGGGGGCACAATGCCGAGATGACGCCGAAGAGAACAGGAACAGGAAAAGAGTGAATGGAAGAAAGAGCGCGCGCACACACACACACACACACACACAGATACAACATCGAAGAAACACTGAGATGAGACTAAACAGAGGTGCTGCTGTTGCTGAGAAAGAAATGAATGATAGTACAGAAGTAAAGGCCAGCGTAGATCAGTCCTTCCCAAGGTCCAGAGGATGCTCACACATGCACCTAGACCTTCCAGGCGCCGACTGATTAACCATCTATCCCGGTGAAGCGGGTGTGTTTTCCTGCGAGTGTGAGGATCTTACCTCTATGAGCTCATCTCTCTGACGGATTCCCTCTTTCAGTTCTTCTTGTTTATGCTGCAGGACTGTACACGTGTGCTTCTGTCGTTCGAGTTCCTGAAACCGTGGAGGGAAAGGTTTTAGATACCATTCCAAGACAAATTGGTTTAAGGCTTTCCAGACTCCCACACACACACACACAAAAAAAAAAATATTTTATTTACATAAACCTCACCTTTGACTTTTCTTCCAGCTCCCTCTTCATCTCAGCCATCTGTTCCTCCATCTCCTCTATAACGTCCTTTAGCGTGTCCACTTGATAGATGAGGTTGGCTTTATCGTTGTCCAGCTGTGCATTCGACACCATCGCTTTCTTATACTTTTCCTCCACCTCTGAAAGTGACTCCTGATGGGTCAGGGGCGTGTCAGTTAGTGGAGCATTGGGATTGAAAACGCGGCACACCTACATGCACCATGTTTCTCGTGTTAAATGCGATCTCTTTTTTTTTTTTCTATGCCTTTAATATGTGCGGACCAAATATACAACACGCAATAGAGTAAAAGCAGAAAAATGTGCCACTATTTGAGGCATTTTTCTTGCAATTTGTGAACGAGAGACCTCGACCAAGTACAATTTCTAAAAACACAGATCACCAAAATGCAATGCAAATGTCAAGAGCAGTCTGCTAATGGCTCAGATGACATCCGAAATTTTGAAAATATACATGAAATTTGATGCATAACTATATTTTATAAAATGCGCCAAACTATATATACTGTATATCTGTTTGCACAGCTCTTCTTCTGAGGGTTCTGATGAAAAACATTGAAATTATGTTCTTGTTTACTTGGTTTATTTGCAGTGCATTCAGCTCTGTGTGAGGAATCTTACATTTGGAACTTATTTGTGATGAGTGGTTGGTGATACTGACGGGGGCAGTTTCTGCCCCGATCACTGATCACAACACTCGTTTTCAAAAGTGAACAAGCAACAGCAGGAAAACAAGATCTAACCGGTGACCCAAGAGACATGTTGAAAAGTCAGCTAAGGTGCACTCAACTACTAAATACAAAGTGCCAGGCTGGTTAGTAAACTAGTTTAATCAATAAAACAAGTGTCCTTTCAAAAGAGAACAGGAAGCTGCTTAAACCATGTTGCGCCGAAATTGTGCCTGGAATCAGACTGTCAACATCAAAAGCATGTTATCTGTCAGCGGGTGGAGCTTATTCAATCTTCTTCTCACAAATCTATGACCGGCTGAGGTGTGAGAGTGTCCTTGTTCACGTCACAACCAGTAAGTTGGATCAAAACATGAAGAGAAGAGAAGATCATGCAAAGAGGAGCACACAAATACAAGGCATTGTGGGGGCTAGAGGAGGGGGTGCAGAGTGAGGAGGAAGAGGGTTAGTGATGCCAAACTGCTCCCAGAGAACAAGAGAAGGCATGCTGTGAGCTCAAGCCCCTCTACCTTCAGCTCTTTAAGCCCTTGCATGTACCGCCCTTCTACATCCTGAATCTGGTCCTTTAGTTCATAGATATCCTGCAGAGGACATGGAAGGAATGCTGGGTTGAACTGGAGATCAGAGAAGGTGGGGAGTGTCAAGGAGAGATAATTAAGCACCCATGCTGCCATCTCAGAGACAGCCCAGCAAACACACACATGATCAGCCCACCCAGACACACGGCAGAGCTTCACAGGACATGAGAGATCCCTTCCGTCGTGCACACGTGAGGGGGAAAAAAAAAACGGTTAATCCAAACACTGAGAACAGCTGGAACTCACAACAGAGGAAACACTGTGGCAGATTCATGTGGGACAGGGAACGAGGTGTAAACGTAGACAACTCGGGCATATAACGTGGGTTAGCGCTTCAGCTTGAGCGATCGTCTAAAAAGTCCGTCAAATTCTGCCGCCCCCCCCCCTCCCCCCCAACTGCTGGAGTCAGTGGTGTTTCTAGATTGGTGAGACTGTACACCTTACCCTCAGCTCACTCAGGCTGGTATCAGGGTCGTAGATGCTCCCCGTGTCTGTGCTGCCCCTTCGCGATGAGGTGCCTCCCAGCGAAGCCAGTGTGGCTGCCGAGAGGCCTGGAGTCGCACATCTGGAAGATGGCTGGGAACACACAAGAAGTCGCACGCACACGCACATGGCAAGTCAGAAAAACACAGACAAGAGCAAAACACATCCTCAAGTTGTTATATAACTGTCACATGATTCCACACAACTCTTACATGATACTTCAGAAGGAACTACTGTGACTAATGTGGAAAAGTTTGTCTTAGAAACTCGGCAGACTAGTTCATATGTACACAAAAGTAACCTTAACGGATGGATTGAGATTAAAAACAAAACTTTTCCTTTCAATAAATCACAAAGATAAAATGAACCTTTGTTGAAAGGTTCTTACTTATTTCACCTTTTCGAAAAAAGCCAAAGAATTCTTCAAGATCTAAACAAACACACATCTATGGGCTGAAATGTAGAAAACCAGTGAACTCACCCGACTATAATCTGAATACTGCTTGTCACATTTTTCATCCAGCTGAAAGAAACAAATAGATATCTATTACAAAATGAAAAAAGCCCCGAGTCCACCTTGGCCATGCTGTGAGTCCTTTCTTCATCTGTAGATTAGAGTTGGGGTTAATAATCTGAGGTAAGTGTTGCAGGTTCATAGATCATAAAGAGATGACAAACACATGAAGGAATCACACACCTCCTTCAGTATGGAACGTTTTCCCTGTCCATGCTCTCACACTGCCAACAACTTTAGTTAACCGAACTGCACAACACTATTTTCTACTGTTGTCAATTATAAGAGTGAGTGTATGAGTTATTTTTCTACATCATGCATCACTCACAAAACAGTGTGTCAGTCACTGGTGTTGCACTGCAGCCTGGAGAACATGGCCACTTACAGCATCCAGATCTGGAATGCTCAAATCGTCAAGGTCAGAAACGATGCTGCCTCTGCGGTTGGAGCGGCTGAAATAATCAGCGGCCGACTCGCTAATGTCGGAGAAGTCAGACGACTGCTCGCACGCACACACACATCGGGAGTGGAAATAAAGAAGTAAACCATAGCAAAACATCGAAATGGAAAAAGAATGATCAGCCAAAGAGAACATGACAGAGGAAAATATATGAAGAGATCTCTGCTCAATACTAAAACATTTTAAAATCACGTTGGCTTTCAGCTCTTTTTTTCTCCCACACACACAAACTCTGTTTTCCCACAAGTGTGACCAAGAGAACAGTCTAACTTTCTCACAGCTTCAGACCCTACGGCTCACCACGCTGTCCCTGCGGCCTCTGCTGGCACGTTGCTGGGAAACACTGCTGACAGTGTCATCGTCTGAAGAACACTGAGAGAAAGAGTTGTACATAAACACACACACATACACACACACGTGATGAGGAGATGAGGATTATTCCAAGCCAAAGCTTTGTCTCATATTTACGGTCTTCTTCTAACAACAACAACAACAACCTCTATAGGTAGAAGTACCGCTACTGCACATCTTAAGTGATTACTCGACTACACATGAAAACTCTTCATGCAATCAAATGAACATTAGAGGCATATTAAATACAAATTAACTTCTTTTATCACTGTTCCTTCAAATGGGAAGCCTGGTTCTGGAGAGGGGGTGTTAATAGTGGACGTGTCGTGTGTGTGAGAGAGATGTTAGCCAACATGCGGGGTGATGGTGCTCACCACAGGGCTGCTGCGGGCGGAGCTGGCTCCAGAGGAGTACCAGCTGTATTCAGAGGGCTGTGGATCGAGGGGACAGAGGATCAACGGGGAAACTGATCGGGCCGCAGATCAAAGCCACCAACCTGCGGCGGCGGCAACCTTTATGTCATGTTGCCCGACAAACGTTCGGCGGACTTACAGCTCTGGAACTGTAACCTGAGCCGTAAAGGCTGGTGTCGTCATAAATAGAGGCCTGGGGGTACATGGTGGAGACAATGCAGATCTCAGCAAAAGAACATCTGTAGTGCAGCTATGCAGGTGGGCTGGTCAATGACTTTGTATGGGTCATGCATACACAGACACACTCTGCCTTGTCAACATAAAGTAAACCATTTTGTCCGTGTATATATACATATATATATGTAAAAAAAAACCCTGGCTTAACACAATGTCCAGCAAACATCTAGCTATGGCAACATGCCCAATAATAAACAGGAGTCAAATATAAGCTGTTGCAGTCACCCTCGACATCCAGTCCCATGTATAAGTTACCAATGGAAATGGTAAGGTCTAATTTTGAAGACTAACAGAGACGTGCATACGGATGCCAGCCACTAAGTGAACTGACCATACTGTAGCTGCGAGACAGCCCTGTGCCAGCAGTGGAGGAAGAGGATGAGGTAACCTGTTGAAGAGGAAAAGAGGAAAGTAGCAGGGGAATATCTGGTGGACAGAGGAAAGCTGAGGGAGGGGCTGTGAGGTGGAAACAGGAAGACTATTTTGCTGATCCTGTTCAGTTTAGGTCCAAAAGTGCTGTGACGATACAGGAGGTCAGTCGATAGTGCTTGTGTTGGCTGTTACAGTGCTCTCGGTCATGTTCAGGCAAACACATGTTAATTACAATGAAGGTTTCTTGGCTATACAAAGTAAAAAAAACAGTACTCTGCCTTTGAAATAACAAAATACCCATGATGGCAGATGTACTAGTGAAGTAACAGATTTCTTGGGTCTTTTTTTTCCAGCAAATGACTCATTAACTGACCGCACAGACAAAAATGTGCTGCTTCAAATGGTGATATTCAATATATAATAAAGGAGAAGCTGGCAGCTGGTTGCCAGGAGGACCAACCCGAGGCTGATAGGTGGAAGTGGAAGAGGGAAGCAATGGTTTGGTCTTCGTAAGGCTGGTATAGTTCCTCTTATCGTGGTACAGTCCAGTCTGCAAAAGGGGGGACCTCTCATCAACAGGAAGATTGAGACTATGACTTAAATATTCTACGCATATTCAGCACGATGTCAGCCGAGATGGTCGTTAATTTGTGGATATAAACATATCAACGATAAATTACCACTGCAAGCCCACACAGATTAGTTTACGCTCCCTCCATGCTTGAGGCAGCTTCAAAACACTAACACCGAGAAGACTGACCAGAAGATGCTTCTTGGAAGAGCTGGAGGAAGCCCTTTTATGGCTGTGCAGATCATTGTAAACAGAACTCTGTCCAGCCCAGAAAAGAAGCGTCAACAAACAAGAGCTATATTAGACTAAAGAGAAGAAGTGTACCTGCAGTTATACACGAATGTTCAACAACGTGTTTCTTAGGTACATACAGTAGAGCGGGAGCTCTTGAGGGTGGAACTAGTGGCGAGGCCATCAGACTGAAGAAGAAATAGGACTTTTGATCAGAATTATGCTGATGTTACATTGGCACAAGCAACAGATGCTGGGACCTGTCTCAAATATCTGTGGCAGAATGTCAACTGTGGTGTTGAGTAATCTTCCATTTGTTGCAAAAGTGTTTACCTTCGCCATTCCATCCAAGTGCCTCGTGTTTCCTGCACAAGTGTTCATTTCCTAAACATGCAATGACCAAGCAACAAATCTCCTAACACTCAATGTGTGTTTACGCGATTAAAAACACAAGGGCAGGTTGCATCCTGGTGTCTGCAGCTGACATTAACCACGACAAGTTATAAACCTCTATTCGGGTAAGTTAGATTTGGTGATGAATAATTCCAAATTCATTATTAGTGTTTATAATTCTAAACACAACAAGCATGATAACCAATGGCAACATGCAACACTTCGGTCCTCCAACCTATTAACACACATTAAAGATGAAGGCAGAGTTGATGTTTCTGAGAGTGGGTCAAGCTCGAGGGTCTACGCGTGTTAAGCAGATTACAGTTATGGTCCCATGTTTTTTAAAAAAAACAGGGTTGGCTTCATGACCGTCTGCAGAAAAGCCACTCCCAAAACTCAAAATTACCTGTGCTAACACAAAACCGGTGCAAACTGCATGCCAAGAATGTAGGTATTCAATTAGCTGCCAAACGACACACGTGATGCTATGTCAATACGCACCAAGCCATCTTTTCTACGGGAACTGGAACGACCGCCCGTGTCGCGCATTGATGATGAGGTTGACTTTAAAAGAAGAAATGAACATTTTTCATTCATTATTTTCTATACCCTGACCCAAAATCCAAAACAAACAGCAGCGTGCCCCAATAAGAAGACAATCTTATTAAGCTGGCAGGGAAATACGCACCCTGTAGCTGCTGACTGACATGACGTCATCATCCAGCTGTCAATGGGGAAATGTGGAAAAACATGGATAAGAGATTATCTCCAGGATTAAAACAGGGGGAAGAAGGAATATACAACCAGAAGTGTGTGTTTATACAGACCCGTCTATGACGGCTGGTGGACCTACTACTACTAGAGGATCTAGCCTTTTCTGTGTCAGCCTGGAGTGAAGAATGAAAGAGGGGGTGGGAATTAGGAGTAAAAATAAGAAGGCTCACTCAGAGGTGAGTAAGGTCACTGCTACGCTAAACAGTTGCTATGCAAAGCACAAACAATGCAGAACAACCTCCACCATTAGGTTTATAACCAAACTGATGCCATAAACATTCCCATTCATCATCATCAGTGCAGCTGATATCACTTTCTTATTTTATCTGCGACCAGAACCATAAACTGCACACCACAACACACCTCTTCCCTTTCTATTTTACATCATTACATTCATGCAAAAGTTTGTCCTTTATTCCAATAATGGCAGCTGGATGAGGCGGAACACTCAAACCACCTTCCTGCATATGGACTTGTCCACTCCAAATAAAGTCAGAGGCCAATGTCTCTTCTCCAAATACACGCAGTCAGATTATGGAGTCTCCAGAGCAACTACTCAAGAGCATATTTCCACAATGAAATCTGTGAGTCAATGCTCAGGGTTGACTGGGCCTCACTTCTTCACAACAGGCTGTTAGTGGAGTATGAGCTTGCAAAATACTTGCTCTTGCACTAGCCTACCATCCACTGGTGGATCTGACCCCATTTTCTGTTGCTACTGCTGGAGGAGTGGTAAGAAAGCTGGAGAGAGGGAACGGAGGAAAAGAAAGTGCCAGAAAAAACATACAATCATGCTTTACTTAAAACTGCTGAAATGTAAAACGCTGGTGACATTTCAGGAATAGACCGGTTTGGTTTGTCTGCAGACATGAAGCACTTTTCTTTTCCGTTCTGTGGGCTTGTGAATTATAAACTTAATCTTAAACATTTTTTTTTTTAAACACAGACTCAAAAAGCCCCTCTACCCCAGGGACTAGGTAAAAGAGACATTTTCAATTAAGGTCCTAAACAGTCCAGAACAGAGGTGATAATATCCAGGACGTGTCAAATCATGGCAGGTTTTTGGTACGAAACATTCTGCTACTGTTGCCTTTATTAAAGCCAAAAAAATGTGACCTAAAAAAAGTCTCTCCTTCAATTAGAGCGACTGAAGAATTACAGGAGAAATAGTAGAGCATATTATTTTAACAAATAAAACACAGTCGTAGTCCTAGATACAAGGTAGAGCCCTGCAGGGACAGAGCTAACATTAGACTAAAAAACTTGTCGGGTGGAAACTAAGTTTCCAATCGAGTATCACAAGAAATTCCATGTGGTCTGTATGAGCAGTGGGAGCGACTCTTTAACTCATGTCAGATCTCGCATGCTGAAATCTTTAGTTGAAATAAATGCACCACAGATCTCCGCGTCTAGACGTAATGAAAAAGAAATAATGAGAGAAAACAAGGACATCCTCCATGTACAGACTAGGCACTGACAGCATTCATGGTTTATTAAATCAGTTTGTTGCCTGTTATGAGAGGAGGGGGTTCAGGACGGTTGTGTTATATACCTCTTTCTGCTGCCGTTCCAGTTCTCGCATCCGGATATCCCGTGCCTCCGCTCGAGCTGCCCTCTTTGCTGCCAGTCTCGCCTCCGCCTGCGACACACAACAAGAGCACACTTGTTAGTGACAAAAAGAAACCTCTAACAATGTCGTTTTCTCCTGACACGCCCAAAGCATGAACGCAGTCTGCGCACATCTGAGCAATGCATCAACCTGAAGCTGATACAACAGATAATTCAGGAATATATTTTGGGTATTAAAGTAATCTGTTTCCTGTTTAAAAAAATAAAACAAAAGAAAACAAAAAAAAAATGGTGAAAAATGAAAACAAAAGTCAGTGATGTTTAAGTGCGGTTTTTAAGAAGTATGGAAACCAACCTCAAACTGCCAGCTGGAACCAAAATACACAAAAAGTTTCATGACTGGATGACATCAGCTCAGATTTACAGCTTTAATAATATATATCTGAGCTAGCATCAAAACGATTGAACCACTCACAAGTTTCTTTCAACTGGGAAGTGTCCAGCTCAAAGCATATCTTGGCTTTTAATAAATATGATGGCTCCCTTATAAAAAGTGATCGATTTTATAGTGACTGAATCACTGAGAGCCAAATATATTTATATTTTGACTTAAAAAGGAATGGGATACAATGACACGATACATTAATGTAATAATTTTACCAGATTACTTGTTTTGTAGTACTAAATGTTACATACAAACCATTTGATTTAGTAGAAAAACAACACAACAGTTTCTAATGCTGGATTCAATTAGATGGCATTCATTTTTGTCAAACTACCTATGCTTCTAATTTGGTTGACCTGGTGGACTTTTTTAAAACGATGATTTGAACCAATGTCTTGACCTCCTGATGGGGCTAACAATAGCCCTGGGCAGTGCGCTGTAACTGACCAGTTCTGTCTGTGATTCACAGCTCTGGAGTCATCCAGCACAAGTTCCTGGGATGCCTGATCACCAACAACATGTGCTAACCATCAGTTTCAGGAGGAATGATTTAAAGAGCTCGAGGGGGGGTACGCCATTGGTGAACAAACAAAAAGGCTGAGAAGTCCAACATTAACACGCACTGAGCAGCGAGGTATTCTGTGAACACGGACGCAGTGACTCATATGCCAAAGCACCAATAAGTTTAATGTAATCTTCAGGTAATCTTCCCGAGGACTTTAAGAGAGCACACACTTTGGTAGGTCAGACATACCTGCACATGTTATTAACACATTTGTGCTGTTAAAGTGACCATCCCACCAGACACGAATGGCATGTGTGCACAAGCAGTCAAAGCCTTTATCTCTAAGTGAGGACAGTCCATAAATACAGTGTGGTGTGTGTTGTATCTCTCCATAGTCAAACACTGTCAGCATTCCAGCAATTTCTTATCTCAACTGTCAGAAAGTCGGACTGTGGGTATCTATTCCTATTTCAATAATAGACTAAAAGTCAAGAAACTGTTTCACAATCATTTGAAATCATGGTCTGTTCAGGTTTTTGTACATTAATGTTGTGTTAAAAAGGAGGTAGGATGTCGGTCAATTCAGCAAAATACAGCAGTGTGAGGTTTACACAATGAGCTCAATGTAGAGGGAAATGGCCTGTGTAAAGTTCGACAAACCAGTTTTAGTGTAAGAGGAGTGGAACATGCATTTCATTCCAGAATGGCTGGACAACTTGCGTTCCCATGATAATCAACAGGCGAATACAATGACTCCTCTTATGCAGCAGTGGAAATGCGCAAGGTAACCATCACTTAAGGTCTGAATAGATGAATATTGGGGAAATTGGATATGTCCTCCCATTAAACACATTTATGCTTGAACCAAATTGGAGGAGGCTTTCAAGTAAAAGGTACAAAAATAAAGTAAAGTTGTTCATCTGTGTGGAGAGATGGTGGACGTGTTCTGCACCTGTTGAGTGGTCTGACAGTATGACCTGCTCTGCACAGCAGCACAGCTGAGCTCTCTGTCTCTGGCCTGTCTCTGGCCTATCTATAGCCTGGCCCATTCGGCCCCAGCGCTGTGACGGCCATATCACGGGCCTGTGAGAGTAACCTGAGCACAAGTTCACCATCAAACGCACCACCTCATCTGAAGTCCGGCAAAGCACCGTGGAAACACCTGGATGACTCCAACACTATAGATGCGCTAAAAGTAATGACTCGTACGGTGTTTGGGAGGCTCTAATTTACAACCGCTTGCTATTATTCTTCTTCAGAAATATTTAGAAAAATTATGCGATAATAAGGGGCTCCAGAACCTGCACACACTGTATCATCAACAATCATTAAAGCATGTTAATCCACAGAAATCAGAAATGAAAACACACTTGGTCACATAAGACAGATGAGCCTTGGAGGCAGTCACTCTGCAAATGGCAACCCTTCAGCTCTCATCTTTAATATTACACCAAAACAGAGCTTCAAAAAGATGAGGGGCTGTGTCCATTATGATAAAATTTATTCTAAGCAGACTACTTCAATGTGTTAAATAAGCTGCCCAGATGACTAACACAGCTATCAAAATGCTTACACTATGAGGAAATAAAACTAGATCAAGCTGACAGTCATTGTACATTAGCTGCTAGTGAAACCGTAATGGTCTTTGCTCTCTAGATAAGCACTCGCTCACCCATATCCGCAGAGACGAGCTGGCATTTTCCATTGCAACAATGACATGCTGGTGCCACAAATGAATTCTAACATTTGGCTTCTCTTAAATTTGTTAGCTGGTATTCAAAAAGCCTGACTGCCCAGTAACATAAGAGGCCTCGGGCCTGGCCTGATGACTCCACAGGCTCAAATTCATTCATGGTCATTCTGAGTCCTGATCTGTGCCAAACCCAGATGGGCAGCCTGTCACTGTCTGACACAGACAACACAAAACAGACGCTGGAGTGTTCTGAAGATTTTTTTTTTTTTTCTGAAAAGGCAGTGATGGGCAGCAGGTCAGACACTTAAAAACCCTGCAGTCGATCTAATCTCTGGTTTGCTCCACAAAGGCATTCAGATTTAGGGCCTGACTGGGAGGGTCAGATGACTCATGTTTCTATGATCAGCCTGTATGACTATAAAGAGAAATGCCGCCTTGTGCCAAGTGCCCAAGAATCTGTGCTTTCAAACAGTGCAGATAAAGTTTTATTTAAATGGGTCACACCAATGTTACATTTCCCTGTGAAAATGCAAGGAATTACATGACCTCATCATAGATCTGTATGAATTCATTATTTTACCAATGTGCAGCAACTTTTTTAATAATTAATGCTTCACAATTCAGAAAATGAACTCCTTTCATACCAGTGGCCTCCCCCAACTGGAAAGACGCTAAGGAATGACAACCAATCCTGTGTGGAACAAAATAGAATATTCTAAGGGCAAGTCCATACAGGCTAGGCAGCTTCTCTCCTCAGCCCGAATTTCCCTCTCAAAGGAAAACAGTACACTCTCTGACTGTGGTCAAAATCAGCAGGCTCTGGTAACATAAACTAAGAAACAATGCAAACTCCTTCTCCTGCATGACAGAATTCTGTAAAAACAAAAGGTTAAAAAAGCAGACAACCATAAAGTTTGGTAGCCCCCCCCAAAAAATGAAAAGATGGTGGAACTTACCTCTCGAGCAATGCTACTCAAGGCCTCATCCTCTGCTGAAAACCGATCTTTCAGAGGAGCCCTCTTTCTGCCGGTGCCTTGCGTCCCCATGCTGTGTGCAACCGCAGCTCTTTCGATGCGTTAAACCAGGTAGTGGAGAAACTTGTGAGATAATACCTTTAAAAAACCAAAATAGAAAAGATCATTTTAATGGATCTATAAACAAAGATGTATTGAAATAACCATCAGTCATCTTTAAAAAAAATCATCACACATCTCCAATTTCCTCTAATGAGAAAAACGAGCAATCTAATAAATCAACATCAGCAAACTCCAAAATAGAGGACAAAATACACAATGAAAGGGTTTCACAAGTATGATTTTTAACTTCTTCATCTAATGTCCATGTGGTCATTTTGAAGAATATTAAGAATAGTGATCCCTAGTTACTTTGGATGGTAGACAGAGAAAAGGAAAACGCCTAGTTGGGGTCCCAACTGGATGAACAGATTCAATGGAACCCAGGATAATGTCGGGGGGCATATTTATTACAATAGACACAAAAGAAACGTCAAGAAAGGCCTCAGCTCTTCCTCTGATCAGGTCACCATTAAAAAGGTTCGATCAGGCGATTGGTGATCAATCAACTACCGCGAACTTAGAGACATATTTACATAGGCTGGTCCAGCAAACACCGTGCACTTTAAAACGGCCACATTTATGGCTTCATTAAAAAGTAAAGCCACGCCGGTGTTGCACTATATTAAAATAGTCTAAATATACTAACCTGAGTGTTGGCCATGGTTAGCCAACTCATACGCAGGCTAACCAGGAATGCTAACTTGCGTTTCGCACAAACGGAATCCCCGCTCAGGATTCACCATTTTAGGCGTCTCCTCGTCTAAATATAGTCATTTACACCCGCACCACAGTCGCCTAAACGCGCGGCTTGACGAGCAGCGAGGCCCGAATGTCCGGCAGCCCCCCCTCGGACTCGGGCAGGGCTGGACGCCGCAGCTTTGTTAGCCGGCGGCGCTAGCCTCGGCTGATTCGGGGCAGGCTGCCGCCGGTGCCCCCCCCCGCCGCCGTCCCGACCCTCGAACATCACCTCCGGCTCCGGGCGACGACCCGCCGCTGCCCGACCGCTGCCTCCGTCCCCCCGCGCGGCTCACGACGGGTCCATCCGGCTCCTGCTCACGGGATGGAAGTGTTTTTGTCCGCTCTGACAGCTGTCATCGGTCCTCCGCCTTTCCGCCGCTCTTCCCTGCCCTCCGCTCGTCCTAGTTTCCACACACACACGCACACGCGCACACACACACACGAGCGCGCGCGCGCACACACACGCAAGCGCTGGTGACGCCAAGGTCCCGGATGTACGGAGAAGAAGGGCGTGATGGTACCTTCACGGGACGTCAGACATTTCAGAGTTGGCTGCTGTCACTAAGTGGACAAACTGCATTTTTTCTTTCAGCAAATAGAATTCTGTATAATTCTCTCTGCGACGCAAGGGCACGCACACACGCACACGCACACACACACACACACACACACACACACACACACACACTTATATACGTACACACACACATTATACGTATATGTATGTATGTGTATGTATATATACACCTACCTACCTACCTGTATATACACACACACACATATATGTATGTATGTATATATATACACATACCTACCTAACTACCTACCTACCTACCTATATATAAGTATATATGTATATATACACTATATTACCAAAAGTATTGGCTCACCCATTCAAATGATCAGAATCAGGTGTCCTAATCACTTGGCCTGGCCACAGGTGTATAAATTCAAGCACTCAGGCATGCAGACTGTGAAATAAGACATTTGTGAAAGAATGGGCTGCTCTCAGGAGCTCAGTGAATTCCAGCGTGGAACTGCCACAGGATGCCACCTGTGCAACAAATCCAGTCGTGAAATTTCCTCGCTCCTAAATATTCCACAGTCAACTGTCAGCTCTATTATAACAAAATGGAAGCGTTTGGGAACAGCAACTCAGCCACGAAGTGGTAGCCCACGTAAAGTGACGGAGAGGGGTCAGCGGATGGTGAAGCGCATAGTGCAAAGAGGTCGGCGACTTTCTGCACAGTCAATTGCTACAGAGCTACAAACTTCATGTGACCTTCAGATTAGCCCAAGTACAGTACGCAGAGAGCTTCATGGAATGGGTTTCCATGGCCGAGCAGCTGCAGCCAAGCCACACATCACCAAGTGCAATGCAAAGCGTCAGATGCAATGGTGTAAAGCACGCCGCCACTGGCCTCTAGAGCAGTGGAGACGCTTTCTCTGGAGTGATGAATCACGCATTTCCATCTGGCCATCTGATGGACGAGTCTGGGTTTGGAGGTTGCCAGGAGAACGGTACATTTCGACTGCATTGTGCCGACTGTGAAATTTGGTGGAGGAGGAATTATGGTATGGGGTTGTTCTTCAGGAGCTGGGCTTGGCCCCTTAGTTCCAGTGAAGGGAACTTTGAATGCTTCAGGACACCAAAACATTTTGGACAATTCCATGCTCCCAACCATGTGGGAACAGTTTGGAGCGGGCCCCTTCCTCTCCCAACATGACTGTGCACCAGTGCACAAAGCAAGGTCCATAAAGACATGGATGACAGAGTCTGGTGTGGATGAACTTGACTGGCCTGCACAGAGTCCTGACCTGAACCCGACAGAACACCTTTGGGATGAATTAGAGCGGAGACTGAGAGCCAGGCCTTCTCAACCAACATCAGTGTGTGACCTCACCAATGCGCTTTTGAAAGAATGGTCAAAAATTCCTATAAACACTCTCCTCAACCTTCCCAGAAGAGTTGAAGCTGTAATAGCTGCAAAAGGTGGACTGACATCATATTGAACTCTATAGGTTAGGAATGGGATGGCACTTCAGTTCATAGTATGAGTAAAGGCAGGTGAGCGAATACTTTTGGTAATATAGTGTATATATACATACATACACACACACGCACATATGTATATATATGTGTGTGTATATATATGTATATACACACACATATAATAAGTATAATTAATTGTATTAAGAAGCAAATTCATCCCTCATACATGTAAAACTTGAGTCATATATATTTACATATGTACACAGACACACTCACACACATATACATATACGTATGTATACATGTATATATACATAGAGAGATAAATATAGATGCCACCGATTTCAATTTGGACATCTTACTTTACAACTATCTTTCATTTCATTAGAAAAAGTTTAGAAATGTATAACACGACGAGCAGACTTTCGGCGATAGTGATAAAAAATATGTTACTTGGGAAATTTAAGGCCATTTTGAATTTTTATCTTTTTTAAATGTCGGGTAAATATTACTTTTCCGCCAGAGGGCAGCAGCGCACAAGATATATTCGAACCTGCACACCAGGTCTGTGCCGTGTGGTGGAGCCACTCTGGACCCACACTGAAGGAAGTCTCCAAACAGCCCTTGTGGGTTGTGTTTATTCATGTGTTTTGTTTTTTTAATCTCAAAATGGCTAAAAAGTGGTTTATTTGTGCAAGAATGCAAGAGGATGAATCATTAACGAAAAATCAAAAGATTGTTCTCTTTTAGAAACCTCTATGGGAAAACGCACGCACATACACACGTGTACGCACACATGCACACATTATTCCAGGGAAATAATGACTGCTTTTTTCACTCTGATCACTGCTGTCTGTTGGCTGCCGTGCAGACTAGGGTTTACAGGAGTCTTAACCCAAAGACACTATCAGCCATGCAGGCTCCACTCTGTCACTCCTTTGTAAATGTACACTGCACTCACAATTACTCATAAGAGTTAAAACAATAATTAAAAAGAAAAGAAAACTTTTTATTTCCGGTGTTGACGGTCTTTATGAGAATTATTTTGGCCCTGCGATGATGTGGAAAAGCATGTTATTTGTGACTTGATTTATTTCAGCAAAATCATCCTGCATACATGCGAAAGCGTGCATGTGGACTGTGGAGGTACACAGAAAGCCTAAAGGCAGCCAGACTGTGTTTAATGTGTTTGTCTAGTTTTATGGCCCTTTCAACTCATAAAAATTCAAGGTCTCGTCTTGTTTTTCTGGGATGGACAGACACGGACCCAGCTGCACCTATGCTGAAAACATGTCCCATTCTTTCTTTGGTGTTTTCTTTGTTCTCTGCCGTCCACATCTGTCCCTCTCACCCAAGACACAGGGCTGTTTATATGTAAGTGACGGTGGATTTGTATAATTCTGTATGGCATGCATCACCAGTTGGTGTCCAGTGCCTTGAAGCACCTCCCACTGCGCTAACAGGTCTGGCTGAATTGTTAAGTGAACTGTCTTTAAGCGTGACTCTCCACCGAGAAAAAAAGAATAGGAACCATGGAGCCCCAACTTGTAATTACCACATGGAGGGCAATGGGGCTCTGTCTCTCCATCCCCTCTGGAGCCCTTTGAAGATACCCCTTAGGGAGTAGGCTGTAATCAGGACACATGACTCATTGATTACTCCCTTGCAGTCTTCCAGGAACACGGCACAAGGACTGGACACGGCAGGGGGAAGGAAGTCCCATCAGACTGTACAGATACAGATGCAGGGTGGACTGCGTGTCTCGGGCACAATTTAGACGCTATAAACAGTTTGACGTGCATTGTGCTTCAGGTGGTTAACTGGTGTGCTAAAGAGGCTGCTGTCTGGAGTCAGGGTGAACAGCCATAGGTCACCGAACACCCCGATTTTGCACATTTTCACTCCTACAGGACTACTAATCAGCATTGTGTTTGGTAAGAAGACGAAGAAGAAAGAGACCACTGGATGCGTTTGTTTCGGTTTTGAAATGCGTATTCAAAAGCAGATGGATGGATGAATGGATGCATGGACGGATGCATGTGGGCTAGATGGACCATGTCGCAGTCTGCTAATAAAATAACATATCTTAATTCCACTCGTCTGAGTAGTATACAGACAACCTGATTGGAAAGATTTGAAAGTCTATATGTTTTGTTCATCAAACCAGCATCACCTGGTTCAATAGCTATTTTAAATGTTTTTTTTTAAGTTTCCTTCAGTAAGTTGTTTGAAAGTTTTGGGAAATACACTGTTAAATCACTCTATTCTGCACAATTGTGCAGAAATCTAGAAGAGAGAGAACATTGGGGGAAAAAGAATAAAAAAATCATGCACATTAAATTGCTATGTAAATAAAGAAATAAAGAGGCTTGGTACCAGCGCAGACTTTTATCGCCAGGCAGGGATCTGAGACGATGCTTCATTTAGCATTATGAAAGACTTGTCTGATAAATACAATGGTCAAAGCAAATAGACCATAAAAAAGATAATAAGAAATGCCTTTTGATGTTTCTGGGCTTGCTCTCTGGACACCTGTGGGGTTGAACCCAGTGACTGGCTGTCCTATATGGACATGTTGAGTCGGGGTAATTGGGTCATTACGTGTCAAAAGGCTGAATGAAAACTTGAAGTGGTGCTTTAGGCATTCAAATGTGTATCAACACCACAGCGTAGATACAGGCATAAAGACATATTTTAGATGACATACATGCGGTTGCTCTTGCAGCTGTAATACTAAAATCAACTCCGGCATTTGGAAAAAAACAACTTTGTGAGTAAACCGTTAAGAATGCTGCAGTCTGTGTTGTCTGCTTGTATGAAATTGCTGTTTGGCAGTCAAGCGTTGTGGATGTCTTGTTTGGATGTCTCCTGTCTTCTCCGTCAGTCTCGGGTGTGTCGTCCAGGCCTGTTCAGATGGCAAGAAGCAGAGGAGCGTAGAGCCGCAGACAAGCTGCACACACGCACACACGCACACACCCTAGTCATTGTTGGTGACCACACCGGTACAATCCTGGCGTGGCAGAGAAAGCCTGCAGCAGAGAAAGTTCAAAAGCCACTGAAGGAATGCTGCCATAGTTGGTCAAACTGTGTCTTTATCTTGTCAGAGATGAGCACCCTTTGTGCTAAAGGTGATATATTAGCGCGTTTCCTCCCCTTGTTTGTTTTCGTGCATTTTGCGATCGCTCCATGATAATCTCTGATATTTTCAATATTGGCATTTCTGTGCAGAAAGCGAAGGAATAATCTGTCACGCTGATGGTACCCATGTTTGTGTATTTGTCTCTTTGTCTGAGATCTGCCTGTCTGGACTTAAAATGATTAGTATTGTATTGCGAGGCAACCATTCAGGGGTCCATAATCCCTTATTTGCCTACATTTAGCATCTTCTTGCCTTCCGCCCTGTATAAAGACAGCGCTTTGCCTAATCGGGGGTCCTCTTTGAGGGTGGGCTGGGCGTGTTTGCAGTTGACATTTGGTGCGAGGGTGCGAGATGAAAAAAAAAAAAAAAAAAGCGCCTCACACGGTGAGGCGGAGGCCTCACACCAGAGCTCATTTCAGACATGGTGTGTTTGTGTGAAAAGAGGAGCTTGTGTTTGTCTGTTGGGAGCTTCTCATCCCATCACGCAGCGTCTGAGCCGCGTGAAGTGTGCTCATCCGCGCCCTCAAACTATTCCCTGAAATTTGGTGAATTAAGCTTGGCTTTTTTTTTCCAGCGCATTTGCCCATTTTTCATTGTTTTGACAGGATAATGGGATGTAATTACACGGTGATAACCTGTGTTTGAAACCTGTTATCTTTGCATTATCATCAGAATAGCACAGGTTGATTAGCAAGCCTGTAATTATTTAAGTGAAACAGCCAGGTCAAATGAAGGAACACAGAAACTACAGGGAGTACTTGAGTCAAACTTTTTTTTTTTTTTAGCTCATTGGCCGAAAACATTGTATTTTGAGCTTGAACCTGCCCTACAAGTCTCTACTCTGATGGAAAAAGGATAACGGGACATTTCAGAGATTTGAGTGACGTCAGTTTCGAGCATTTGGTTCCTTCCAGAACACTTTAAACTGTATAATGGACTGAGAGCGAGGGCAGGAATGCTGAAGAACATGATGGGAAAGACAGGCCCGGGACAATCTAATCTCCTCATTAAACAAGAGACTCATCCAGGGATTGATGGGACTCTGCAGGGGGCCGCAGTGTCAGATTTGCTATGAGGAAACAGCAGTCCACTCGGAATGTGTAGCCACGCAAAAGTCAGCTGACGGGTCTTTGAACTGATTCCTTTCTTACTCTTCATTGAACACTCTTCGCTTTTCCTCCTCGCCTACGAAGCACCCAGTGATGTTGTTTTACAAGCAAGTTTGTTTTTTATGCTTACCAAGCTACTAATAATTTTACACATTTACCCGTACACTTGTGATTTTTACAGGATTTCAATGATACACTATCCCAGGTGGACAGTGTATTTACCAAATCCAACAGCATCTATTTAACATTATGATACTTCAAACTACTCTTGTCTTTTTCTTTTTTCAAAGAAACTTGTGGATGACCACATTAGTTTCGGTTGAAGCAAAAGCCTGGACACTCCTTTAACATTAACAAGTCACTTTTGTAAAAAAAAGAAAACTGGCAATGCATCAAACAGAAGCTAAAATATGTCCTTGTGTAATTTTAGATCTTGACCAATTGAGTGTCCCGAAGGAGCCGATCTGGTGATTGTGAAGCATCAACTAACAGACCGAGCTCTGTCTCTTGCTAACGGTACTTTTTAGACTGATGGTTCTTGTTTTTCTTTTTAAATAATTAAATCAGCAGGGACGGGAACAGTTTGTCCCTTTGCTTTTCAGTTTAGTTGAACTTGTTTTAATGCTATTAGTGTATAATTGTTGCCGCTGCTTTAATCTACTTATGCTTGAAACAAAATGAAAGGAATGTGTGAAGACAAATATATTTATAGAGAGGACAGAAAGTAAATAATTATACATAGTTTTAGAGTCATATTATGTAAACTCCCACCACTCCCACCAAACCCTTCACATTACGTTTTCAACACACGACTATTAAAGCACAAATTACTTATCATGTGGTGTTGTAACAACCTCAAACACAGGTGGGAACACAGAATTCAATTTTACTTAACTGAAGTGCATGATAAAAATCAACATACCTGCAGCAGCAAACAGCAGCCAGCAAGACGGGCGCCAAAGGGAATGACCTCGGGTCAACAGGTGCTGCATTTGCAAACATTTTACACACTTTTCACTGGGGCAGGATTTTCCAACAGACATTGGTGAAGAGACACTAGACTTTGTACCGCCAGGTGTTATCTGGGTGGAAATACCACAGTATCGACTTGTGATAAAAGACTGTACATGTCTGCCCACGATGGAGAGAAGAGCAGGATTGACGTCTCATTTTGCTTAACAACAGCACACATTGGTGTTTGGTTGATTGAGGACACTATGTCACCACTCCGCCAGGCTCATTTATGCCCTGAAGACTTGTGGTGTCGTCCGTTATTGCATGCTTGGTGAGCAGAACAACTGGGGTATTGGTCTTACACCTGGAAAAGCTACTCCTGACCCAGATCAAAGCTATTTTAGCTGATGTCAGGATAGAGGAGGTCACGCTGCTCTCCTTTCTTTCTTAGAACCTTCTATAAATACAAGAGAGTTTCCTGATTTACAAATCCACTTATGGATCATCAGAGATGTCCTAATCTCCAAATGTCGAGTCCTGGACTCCTGTCTACAAATGCACAGGCTACGAGAGGAGAGTCCATGTATTAGTATTCTCTCTGCTATGATGGGGGAAAAAACCCATCTCAGATGTCGCACAATATTGTTTCCCAGATTAGGTTTCTTTCTCTGCCCTTGTGTGTTCTTCCCCTGTGGAGGAGCTGAAGTCTTCACTTCTGCCATTGTGGGGTCCAGCATCCCGTGCTTCACTGCAGCATTGCCCGGGACGCTTGGTAAACACAGGAAACACAAACCCTCTAAACACATCCCTGCTGTGTTTGGAGGACTGCCATGACAACACACAGTGGACTCCTAGAGAGATGTGGTGTTTGTTAGGTGGATCCATACTGAGATATGCCCAAGCTCTGCCCTCTTGACCAAGAGCACGCAGCCATAGCTTATATACTGTCTGTCACGCCAGCAAAAATGAGGAGCCTCTCACTGCAGGGACACAGAGTTTGTTAAAGACGGGAATTCAGTCTTGGCTCTCGCAGCATGCATAATTCAGGAGGAATGTCTGGATAAAAATCTCAATGAAAAGTAAACACTCTAATCTCCTCCATGGATCCTGACACTAGGGTCTTCAGATAGAGCTTTCAGAGCTGCTCTGTGGGCTGTTGACACAGCATACCTACTCTGGCCTTTAGGTTGCATGGCTGAGGATTTCCAGACAACTTGAACCCCCCCCTTTCTCTCTCTCTCTCTCTCTCTCTCTCTCTCTCTCTCCCATGCGCACAACAGAAACAACTGTCAAGGCTAATCTACTCTGCAAGCGCAGGTCATCTGGACTCCAGATCCACACACTGAGCCAGCATCAAAGCTGGCCTAGATTGTCTCTACCTCATCATTCTTTTTCTTTCCACCCACCCACCGCTCATTCATTTGGCTCTAGCAGCAGAGGATGAAAACCTCCATCCTGCAGAGGGTGTCTTTACTGTCACCCATCTCCACGAGGGAGCGTTTGCTGTAAAGAGCAATGAAAATCAATGTGCATCGATTCAACTCAAGCACGCCCGGCGGTGATCAATAGAATAGATCTGTGAAGGAGCCGTGGCGGTGTCAGACTATACTCACTGAGGGAAGCGGATATTGGCAAGAAGCCTGACATGAGTGTCTCAGGCATTTCTCATTTTTTGGTCTTATTTGTTTAATGATTATGCCATTTGTCAACTGGTGCCTTGAGGTAGCTGCTTGACTGCATAATCCTGCCTCAGGTCAAATTGCACAGAGTTCCCACAGAAGACACTGGTAATTGCTGTTTTGACTTAAAACACTACATTATCAAAGCAATAACAAACCACAAATTAGAATTGTTGGATATCAGCGTTAATCTGCAAAAGTACAACTTCTGTTGGATCAACTTGCTTAAAATGGCCTTGCGCTTGCGATGTGCACGCATTGTTTTACAGCAAGGAGGGTTGTTGGTGATAGGTTCTGTTCTATTTATGAATATCGTATGTAGAGGTGAGTATGCTGTCTATATTTAGCCACTAATTCAAGCTGTTAACGTCAAGGAAATGTGAAGGGAGGGACTGTCACAACAAACCAAGCATGTGGTTAACTCATGTGAGGGCCTCGCCACCCTTTGATGTTAAAACTTGGACTCCTGGGATAAAGCCTCGATCTCATCGCCTCATCAGCAGTATCAAATTTTCTGTCTGCGTGAAACTCATCTGGTTTTGTTTTAACTCCCCGGTATCAAAAAGATGGAGTATCTCAGTTGTGGCCCGTTTCTTACATTATAATCATCTGCCCTTCATGTGCAAATCCTCCCACAAACTGGCCTAAGGTGTCACCCATGGCTGTCCTGTTCAAAGAAACCCCGGGGTCAAACCGGCCGGGTCAACCGCACTCAGAGTGAAAGAGTTTACCCCCGAACTCGCCCCCTCCCTTCTAAAAACATGCCGAGTCCCAGAGAGACTGTCATCCTTCCTAACGCTGCAGGACTGTGGTGATTTACTGCCTCAGTACACAGCCCATATAAACATTTCATCCACATGTCATCATCCAGACCTCCGGGGGGGGGACTTTAAAAGAGCTGTGGTCTGCATTTTAAAAATCCATCCACTCCACTTCTTTTAGCATGAGTAAACCCTCGCCTACGTTAATGACGGGATTTCTTCATCGTAGTCACCGAGAACGTGGCTTAAAACTTCTCCTCTAGTTTTATCTTTCAGCACATTCGCTGTCAGGTGTGAATGTTTATCTTAACAGTCATAAAGGGAAGTTCAGCTGCCACCCTTTTAACATATTTATGCCAGGAAGCTGTGGTGCTAACACCCAGCAGTAGATAGAGGAAGACGTGCCATATGTTGCCTTTAGCTGTTGCAGTAAAAACACACCGTCCATCCTTTTAAAATAGCGAAACAACACAATTTGCATTTATTGCCAACCATTTCTCCTACCTCAGCTACATCCATTCCTGCTCTGTAGGCCTTCCCCTTTAACTTTCCCTAATACCCCAGTACAAAAGGTTAAATCAAGCCCTCCCCCATCAGCTGCTTTGTGTCATGTTTCAAAGAGCCATTCATCAGTATAATATACACAAATGACAATAGCATGCATCAGTTCAAACTTTAACCCCCTTCAGCTCCGAATCATCACATTTCACGTGACATCTCGTGACTCTAAATATTTTTGCGTAAACTGTACCCCCCCGACTCTACCTGTTTCAGCACGCTGATGCACATGTCAATATGCTCAGCCTCACATTGGCCTGGCTGGTCTATTGCATTTCAGAGACAATCAATCTGAATTGTGAAAATGTTGTTTGTACCGATAATGAAGACACCGGTAATCCTGCTTTTACAGCGCGCCCTTAAAAATGACAGCTGCTCGAACCTGTCTTTGTCTCATCATCCTGTAGGTGCAGTGGCTTAATACTGCGATGTGTATCAGTCTGCTCCCTGCGTGACCCCCTGACCTGTCGCTGAGAGAGGGGCCGGGTTGTCCATTCCAGAAACGAGACCTCAGGGTGTTCTGCAGTGCATTAGTGGAGCTGGCTGAAATTACACGCATTTTCTCATCACCCCCCCCCCCCACGCCCTTTCTGAGATAGGGCGTGTTGATAAAAGAAACCCTTATTATTTTTCATAACTTCTTGCTGTTGGAGCTTTTCCACTGTTCCTGCGAGCTGAGACCTGTCTCAGATGGGAAAGTGAGCCTCTAACTATACCTGTGAGACGAAGCCAAAGAGCAAACCACTGACCCAGAGGAAATCCTGAGGTTTGCCTCTTAACAAGCAAACGGTAATTGCTTTGGAAAGACGAAAAGTGAATGTGTGGGGTAATCTAAGTGATGTGTTTTTTCCATTTATTTGTTTTTGCAGTGATAAATGAAGAGTTGATGAGGCATCAAACTGTAAGGTTTGAAAGAATTTCTGATGAGGAAATTAATAGAATATTGACAAAAGATTGATTTATTGATAAAGATATGTCCATACAAAAAAAAAAGGAAAAAAGGGACAACGTTGTGCAGAAGAGTCTAAAAGATTTTTATAAGGTGTTAAACTAGAGTCCATTAGGCATGGAGCTATATGGAGCTGCTGCTTTCAAGCGGTCGTTGTGAACACTCACCTAAAGAGTTTATGGTGTCTCGGGGAAAGGGCAGCCACACGTGAAGGACAGACAAACAGTGAGGGGTGCAGCAAGCGAAGGTGGCTGGAGAACAAAGCCGACGCGCTCATGGGACTCTGTGGTGAAAGCTTTTAATGGAAATAAATGCTGTAGACGCGAACGCTCACTTTTTAGGAAGCAATAAATATGCTGAAGAGTCACGAGGGAATGGCCATGGCGGTGGGTGAGGGACTTGTTAATGACCATATGGGAGCAGCAGGGCGGGAGGGAGGTACCTGTGGGGTCCCATGTTCTCCTGCCACTCTGATCTTATCAGGGGCCCTGACCAAGAGGAGGACCAGCTGTCACTCTCCCCGCTCTTTTGATGTCCTCACCACTTCAGAGTCAAGGCTTG
The DNA here is from genome assembly GCA_911728415.1 of Lagocephalus sceleratus. Lineage (NCBI taxonomy): Eukaryota > Metazoa > Chordata > Actinopteri > Tetraodontiformes > Tetraodontidae > Lagocephalus > Lagocephalus sceleratus. The sequence goes on from CAJVRN010000040.1 coordinate 761,185, forward strand.
TTTTTGTTCATAATGAGGATTGCTGGCTTTGTTGCTGAGCCAGTTGACAAACCCCACAGTGGAAGCAAGATAAAGCAACACAGTTACAGCTCTCTAAGGATATGTGGGGGCCAGGGCGGCTCAATTTAGTTGTTTAGAGCCCAAGGCTTGACAAAAGAGAGGCAGACCGGGGAGTTGACGCAGGACATCCTGCTCATAAAACAACCAGGATGTCCTCGCAGAGATACTGACACTGTTAAGAGGGGGACACGGTGCGCTCGTCTGAAACTTGTCTGCAAATGCACTTGCTCATCATGAGTTGATGTCTTCTTTAGGAACTTCTAACTCTGGTTAGAAACTCCCCAACATAAACAGATGACTGTGGTGTCATTATTTTTGCCTACCGAAGCGAGACCGTTTGCTTGAACCAATGACCTGACTCAAGACGTTTGGAGCCCAAGTACCACTAATGTGTTCCACTGGAATAGGAGCAAACAAATTAATATGGATAATTATGGGGTTGTAAATCTTTTCTTGGTGATTGAATTTCCCTGCTGTTTTCTAATTAGCAATATCTTAAAAGCTATGACACCCTAATGACATAGCAGAGATTTTTTTCTCATGGTAACAAACTATTGAGGACTATGAGGATAGTGAGGTAATTCAAAAATTGATCCCTGATCCCAAGAAGAAGAGCAAATCGCTTGATTTGCTTGACCTTCTGTCTCTTACCCAGTATTTGAGGTTCTGTGCAAAACATTTCAGCACTGTCACGAAATAAAGTTTGCAGAACGGCCCCGAAGGCCTGGGATTAAAGTTCAACCATTAGTGTGATTTATGACCAGTTTCCTGCAAAATAAACTGCATTCCAATAAGTCTTTGTGATTTGTGAGTACCTGGAACGTAATGTTTAAAGACAAATTACTAAAGGGCACTTGTTCTTCAGAAAGATAACATCTGTGTTATAAACCCACACATGAAATGTAAAAAAAAGAAATCCGTGGGGTATATTACAGTTCAGTTATCTATATCCAAATGTTGGCTGGTTCACTTCAAACAAATGACTGAAGTCAGGCTCAAAAGCTGGAGCCCAAAGACTTCCCTGGCTTGCACAGAGATTTCTCTGTCCCTTACAATTGCTTAGCAGGAGCGAACCCAGTCACAATGCCCTCTGTTGTACCGAGAGTGCATGCTCTCTATACACAGCGAACTTTTGAACCACCTCTTGACCACAGCTTGAAGTGAGCTGAGACAATGGTTAGTAAACACACCGCAGTGAATGAAGGGATTAGGCATTAAATGACAGGATGTTCTTAAAGAGAAGCAGGTGGTGGTTGAGGAAGGAGCAGTTAAGCCCTTGCAGGAGTATAACGTCATGCACTTCCCAGTGTCATTCCCCTTCATCTCCATGCTCTGTTTCTGTTGCTCTCCATCTTCCACACTTCTCCAATGGCCGATCATCGTTCTCGTTTCCCTCACTCGCTTCTCGTTCCCTATCTCCATTGTCTTTTTCTGCGCAACCAGAGAAGCCTGCTCCTTAACTCCAACCTCAGACAATTGACATTCATGAGGTTGGACATTCCGGTACAGCCCCATTCATATGTACAGTGAGCAAAGGGACAAAAGCCACCTCACACACCACGGAGCCCTTCCCCCACATGCAGCGGGTTACAGAGGAGCTGGGTGACTCCCAGCAGTTTCACTACAGACATCTTCCAGCATTTTCAATGCTTATGAATTTGTTGGGGGAAAAAATTACAAAGGGATAAATGTTTAATGGATCAACACAAAGCAATATTTGGGGAAAAGGTGATTGGGTTGTCTGGCATCCCAGTATAGTTTACCAGTGCCTTAAAACCTATGAATTTAAATTTGTACCTATGTGTCTATAAGCTCTATAAAACAGGTAGACAAATATGGTGGTTATTGTCAAAAGAACAATAAATCACTGATAAGAAATAAACTATTGACAAGGGCAAAGATCAAACTTTTGGGTCACTTTATGGCATTATGGGAGACTTTCTGAATCTTGCAGCCACACAGACGGCACCGCTCAAACATGCAGCTAATCAGGTTCACAGAGAAAAAGACATTTTAGCCAGTTTAGGGCTAATATTCTAAACCGGAATTCACATGGCGTCACAGTGACTATAATTCATGTCTTGTTACACCCTCACTGCTGGTATACCGCATGTGACTGTCAAACCTGTGTATGCTGAATGTCAGGACTGGCTACGAAGCCCTGATTTGTGATGGCACAAATCAGACTTAAAGGTAGACATCCTCACGCCTCCAACGATGAATGAGGAAGACTTAGCACATGCTTTGCTTTATGCTCAAACATCCCGGATAAGAGGGCAATTTCGAATACCATCCTGCATGTGCTAACAGATTAAACGGACTCTAACTTCACATGTTTTCATAAGCACATTTTCTTCACAGCCAGTATTTAAAATGTCAAACTAAACATAATCCTCGCTGCTTCACAGGACCTCTATATCCAAAGGTGTATTATTAGCAGGAGTGGAAAATTTCTCTCATCAGGGTGGTAATGAGTTTCTAAGCCCCCTCTTGTCAGCATAGTCAGTCTGCAGTTTATAATGAACAGTATTAGAGGTTTATATGTAAAAGGCATCTGTTCAAAACATGTAAAATAACAAGGTACAAAGGAGAGCAGCGCTAATTTCAGTGTAAACTGTGAGTATGATAAGCCTCAACAGACAAAGTACTTAAAAAAAAAAAGCTATGATAAAACATGGACAGCTTGATGGGGTATTAGGTGTTTCAAACATGGAGACAACCAGGGAGGGGCTGTTTTTTCAGATTATCTCATGCACATGGAAGAAGAGCACCCATCCTCCAACTCTGATCTAATTTCATCCAGCTCACTTTGATTATCAACTGCCTTTGATACACCTTTTGCTATAATTACTTCATTTTCTCTTAATGCAAATACTCCATATGTCTATTCTGTGTCTTGTATCCCTATTTTGTGATTTTTTTTCCTTTGAAAAGGAAATGATGAATAATCAATGAAGAAAGGAAAACATAGCAAGGTGATCTGAAGTGTAAGAAGATCACAATTCAAAGCGGCTCAGAGGTGTGTGTTCAGCACTTTACCTGTTTAGCTGCACCAGTGCTCAGTTTGTCATGACACCTCCACCTATTTATATCTCCATAGACGTTGACAATGTTCTACTGGGGTCTGATTTAGAAGGTGCGTGCGAAGGAGCCTTTCTCTGGGCCAGATTCAACTACTTTTAATTTTCCAGGCTGCTGCAGCCTCAGCACTTTTGGTGACTAGATAAAACAGGAGGCCTTATTTCAGTTTTTGTCCTGCACATGTGAAAAAGTCATCAGGATCGTCTCGATCAGCAGCTGTGGTGTGTCAGCTGAAACATGTGGGGTCTTGATTAAATGCGACTGTTTGCTCATGTGTTCCCCTGTAATGTAATGAGATCCCATAAGTCCTTCAGTATGACCCGAGAGTCATCTACAGGCAGTATTTTACATCACTGCTCTGCACTCAGCTTTATTCTCTATAAAATAAACCTACTTTACACGTTCACCTTTGCAGCTGCTGCTCAGAGGCTTTATTCCCCTCCTGTCTGACCACTTGCTCAGTAACAAGAAAAGAGCTTTAAACAGTCAAATTCTCTTTACGACAGACTTACAGACTCACAGCCAACATAAAAAAAGACAATCCTGCAGAAAGCCAAGGTACAAAAAAGGCCCCTGACCTCTCTGTTGTGGGTAGGAGTGCCGACGCATCAGCAGGAGAGGTCGACGTGGCGCGCAAGGTCAAGCCGGCGCGGTCCCGCTATAGTCAACATCAAAGACAAGTCCAGCGGCGGTCACGCTCGCTCTGAGACGCGTTGAAAACAGCAGCGCTAATCCCAACGACCGCTCGCTCTCACCATTGTGAGGAAGGCCGGGGTCAGCTGGACGGACAAATCCTGCTAAATTGATTCAACTGTTGTAACTTGCTAGATTTAAAACGTTATCTTTTATCCCCATTGAGGGCTCTGCTCTTTAGACCTGTGGAGTGCCTTTGGGGGCAAACATTTCCTGTCAAAGGAAAGAAAACGACTAAACCAATGATTCGCAGATCGAAAACCCAAAGTATCCACACAGAGATTAAATCAGTGGGGAAGACAACTTCAAAGAAATTTTGATTAAATGCCGATTTTTTTTTTTCCCTCAGCCATATAAGCCTCTTAGCTGGGATCTCTTTAAGCAAACAGAGGCTTCCTAATGGGAGAAAATATAGTGCTGATGGTTGATTACTTCAACCTTTTGCTCACCCCATCCTTGAAGGAATTTTAATGGAAAGATATCAAAGCAGATTTTTGGCAATGAGATTATTAGGCAACTCAGTGCAGTTGCCCACTTTCTAATCTCCACATGACAGCTCATAAATGAGGAGCCTCTTATCATCTGTCATTCCTTCTAAATCCCGTTTGCCCCTTTGCCATGTACACCAACTGTTAGAAAACCTCAAGCCTCTCCTCAGAAACCCGAGCCTCCGCGGCCGCCGTCTGTGAAATCGTAGGAGCGTGACCGTGGGCTTTAGTGGCTCGGCGCAGGAGTGTTTACTTACGTTTAAATGACAGAAGCTGATAAGTTTCCCCCTTTAATTAAACACTGCTGTCTGGACCGATTGTTGGGGCTGCCACTTATTAAACCCACAGCTGGACAGGAAACCAGATAAGGAGCCGTTAGTGCTATCTCTCCTAAATTAACCAGCCTCAGTGGGACATCTGTAAGCGTTGGAGACGTTCTACACGTTAGAAAAACCCTGGATGTGAAATCAGTCCTATATAAAAGGACAAATATCCAATTTTGTGTCAGGCTACTGGATGATTTCTTTTACGAGCAAGGAGGGAAAAGCAACCAAAGATCACAATTAGCAATCAGAAATGTGAGAAGACTTTTATTTCTTCAGAACACAAAGTTAGATCACAAAATGTCTATGAAATGCTCAATTGTTGCCACATGCTGATAAACAATAAGATAAATATCTACAAATTAAGTGTAATAACTGAGTCATACATCTCTTTATACAATGCACCATTTTGTTCAGTTTCAGGTTTAACCAATGGAAGTTATACTAACAAATTTTGAAAGAAGGTTATCAGTGCACATAAGCATTTGTGTTTAATTGCTGTGTCTCGGTGATGATGAAGGGTTTTGTGCTCAAGGACCAGGTGAGGCCCAGCCCTCTGCGTTTTCTCAACAGTTCTCGTTCTGCCTGAGGATCTGCTGCTAAACCAGGGTCATGACCTTCAGGGAGGCGGGCTGGAAACGACGAATTTTCTTCTTCAGGGCTCGGGAAGCTTTGATGCGGCAGGCCGGCGGCTCAGGGCGTGGGAGCTGCCGCAGTCCCGCCGCCGTTGGGCCCAGAGCGGCCTCGGCCCACACCAGATCTCTGTCCTCCCCCTGGCTGTCCACTTGGTCCTCCTCGTCCAGGGAGAGGCTGCTGTCGGAATCCGAAAAAGACAGGAAGCTCTGGCTGGACTCGCTGTCTCCGAAGCGGTTGGTGGTGTTATCGCTCATCTCCCCCTCGCTGCTTTCGGCGATGGTGGAGTGAAACAGCGAGGCGCATTCAGCCGAATACTCTGACTCGCACCTGGGTGGGTAGTGGCCGGACATGTGGAAGGGTGCTGGGGGGTATCTGGAATTTAGATGGTGGAGAAAGGAATGGGAGGAGACGTGGGTTTGGAAGGAACGTGGGCCCATCCAATGGCCCGACTTGGCGTTCGCACTGCGGACCACGTGCATGCCCCCTGGCGCATGAGGCCCCTTTGGCCTGTGATGATGAGAGCACGAAGCCTGGAAGATCTCAACATCCGAGCCCCCCTGCCTCTTCTTCCTCTGCTCGGAAGGCTGTTCGTAGTCCAGGCTCTGGAGCCTGCGGTTTTTGTTGGATTTGGTCAGAGCGGGGATGGGGTGTTTGGGGTGGACCTTGTGGGTGTACATGAGTCCCGGGCTGGAGTGGCTGGATTCTGAACCCGAACCCTGTCTTCGCTCCTCCGCGTAACACGCGGCGAATTTTTGGGTCACCTTTCCTTTGCCAGACCTTCTCTGCTCCCCTTTGGTTGCGCCGCTGTCTTCTCTGGCCTTTTCCCCGGAGGAATAGCCATGCTGGTGCCTCCCTGCTCGGGGCTTCTCGCTGCTTTTTCTTCTCAATTTCACAGCTTTGGTTTTACGATCTGCCTGTCTCACTTTGACCCTCTGGGATCCTGCAGGCACAAACTCGGCGTGGACGAAATCAGGGGACGCAATGTGACTACCCTGAGCCTCAAAACACTGGCTCTCCTCTGTACTGGAACTGTGACCCATCGCCATTTTTTGCCTTTGGCCGCTCCGTTCCTGTAGTCTTGACTCTGGTTTCTCCACATATTTATTCTCTGGATTGCTTTTTGCAACACAAGCGAATTCTCCTTTAGATTTATCTTTTTTCCTCAGGGATGAATTGGTAGCCCCCTCAGCAGCACAATCCCTTGACGTGGCGGGATAGGAGTACCGGAAGGAGGCTTCTGGGGCCTTCACTGGCTGTTTGAGGTTTGGATTATCAGCTCTCTCTTGACTGGAGTATGTCGTGCACAGTCTCTTCTGGCTATTATCTAGCGAGCTGCTCGTGGTCTGGACTGGATGAGGCTGGACCACAGATTTGTCTCTCTGTGGGACTTCAGGGATGACCTCAGCCAGGTTGCTCTCACATTCATTGTATGTCTGCACAACTTCTGGGCCCGTATCGCTCTTTACTTTGCTCAGACTGCGCACGAGAAGCTTGTCAATGTAAGTCTGGGTCATGGTTTCATAACCCATTTGGGCTCTTTGAAGAGTGTCTGAGCTGCTTGTCGGGGGTTCTTGACCCTCTAGTAGTCCGGGTACAGTTGGATCACCCCCAACAGAGAACATTGGGCTCTGAAGAGCCACGGCGTGCAGAGGGCTGGGGTAGGGGTACACTTCAGCCCCAGTGCGGGACACCAAGTTACTGTGGAATTTGGGGTCCACAGTGGAGGTCTTCATGCTTGGGCACATTAGTGGCTTCCTTGTATCCGCAGACTTGAAATAGCCCAGCCCCTGAGCCAACATTGCATCAAGATCACCTAATGGGCAGATAAGAAATACTGATTAAGCTTCCAAATCAGTGTTTAGTTGTTCATAACATTATTTATGACCCCCGAACTTCCATTATGAAACATGTAAAAGCAAGTTAAAACAAAATTTTGTTTATCTCACTGATGGAGGGGGACTTGCTATTACAAAGGTATTGGGTTACCTGTCGACACAGGTCTGGTTCGTTTTTGTTCGGTGCCAGCGGTGTTAGCTCGGATCCTACTGCTGCCCAGGTGGAGGCCCGTGGCCCGGGGTGGGTGGGGCTGGGTGGCGCTTTCATCGGCAGAGCGCCGGCGGCACACATCTCCTTGCGACGAAGGGTTAATTTGCGAATTTGCAGGACTTGACGAGTGCAGAAGGCTCGTCTGGGAGGACGACAGGCACTCACTGTACACAGACGTGCAGGAATTTGACAAAGAGCAGGAGCCACCATCACTCAGCTCGTAGAAACCTGGAGAGAGTAGGAACAGACATTAATATATATATATGTGTGTGTGTGTGTGTGTGTGTGTGTATATTTTTCATTTTTTTTTTAAATGTATTTATTTTTTTAAGGATCATCAGTGGAAAACACCTCAGTGGGTATCTATGACTTGCTACCAAGTTGTAGGGTGTTGCTTGAGTGTGTGAATACACACCTGAGCTGGGCCTGCTGTCACTCTCCAACTGGTCCGTGGAGGCCTTGTTCACGTTCAGCTTTAACTCGTTGATCTGTTGATCCAGCTGCTGCAAATGTGTCTTTAGGCCAACATCCTGTTTTCGAAGACGAGACTGTCAAAGAGAAAAAAAAAAAAGGGAAACGCTTAAGACTCAGTTGAAGCCCCCCCTCAAAGTCTATGTGAATCATCTAAAACTGAAAAAAAAAAGTCACTTATTTCTTCCCTCTAAGGAATGCATCAAATTATGAGAAAATTGGCCAGGACACAGAGAGTCTGAGGATCGTCAGTGGTGAATTACAGGACTAACTACGACCTGTTGTCCGGATAAAAGATGCCCTAATGTACAGCCATCAGCAAAACAAAAGCGCCTCAGCTGTGGCTGATGATTAACCTCAGCAGGACATGGAGGGGGCATGGAAGAAACAGCGGTGGGTAACTCATTTCTCCCCCACAGCGAAGACCTGGCCATTGTGTAAACTACGAGAGGAGCACATCTCAGTGGGGGGTTGGGGTGGAACGCTATTTGCTTTGCTCGTCAGGCCAAGATATTTACAGTCACAGTAAAAGAAAAAAAGAAAAAAAGAAAAAAGAAAGTTAGGAATCACTGGTCCAAATCTATTCACGCATGTTAATTGAGATCTTTCTACATGTTTCTCGGAGTCTGTTTTAGGACCGTTAAATCTATGAAGCAAATGTTGATTTTACAGATCAGCTCCGTGGATCTGTTTTGCCCAAATTTAAAGCAGAAAACAGAGAGCGCACTGCCCCGCTTTCATGCAATAGGTCTTTTGATGCTGCTGCATAAGGTTCTACTAAGACTCAAGCACAGCACCTTAATCCCCTCGCTTCCTGTGAACATTTACAACAGCAGCCTGCGTGGAAAAAGCCTGTCATGAAAAAAAAAACAACAAAAAAACAAAAAACCTCGGGCAGCCATCTCCAGCAGTCATGAGCAGATAGGCTCAAAAGGTCCCATTCAGGGGAAAAAACACAACACCCTTTAAAAAAAAAAAAAAATCCTGACATTAATAGTTAATGATTGAGGTTTCCCTCCCCTACAGGCAACACATGCACGGCGTGCACGCACATGCGGGCCTCTGGGTCCAGCAGTGAACCTTGATTTATGACACATATCCTACTTCCTACCCCCAGCTGCGATCATGAAAGTGTCTGGTAATAATTGAAGACGGAATGAGCATCAGCTGATGGGAAATCTCACAACAATAAATAAACAAAAACATTCCACAAAAAAAAAAAAAATCAAGTTAGATGATTGATGCTTGTGCGCACCATAAAAGAACTTAAAATGTATTATCTTTTTTCTTTTTACTGGATTTGATGACGACGGGGTCCTACCAGCTGTTGCTTTAGTGCCGTCAGGGTGGCCTCCAGACGCTGTTCTTCAACCCCCATCGCGTTGGGATCCTCCGGACCTGCCTGGACAGAGGAGACGGGCTCCTCTCGGTCGACCCTCAGCGCCCAGCTCACCATGTCGCTCTGCCTGTCCTTCAGCAGATGCAGCTCCTGCAGCCCGGCCAGGGCAGCCTGCAGCCTCTCCCCGACCCTGCTGCGATCCACCCCGGCGACAGCCGCGCTCATCATCCCCGCACACGAACCCTTCCTGCTCAGCATGCTGCAGACGGGCCTCGATCCGTGCATGCCCGGCGGACCAAAACGCGCTCGGGGAGATGACCAGCAGGAGGAACACTCGGTCAGTGGTAATCTCGCTGCTGCGTCTATCGCTGATGACCTCTGAGTTTTAAACTACCTGTTAGAATAAACGACGAGGGACGCGGAGACACACAGCTCCTCCCACGGCCCCAAATGGTCCCTCTTCCTATTGGCTGACGCACCGGGTTGTAATGAACATCTGGGACTAATTCCTCCTGCTGAGATGCCCAGACATGTACGAAGTTCATCTACATAATTCCCATTACAATGATGGGAATATATGACGACGCTATTAACGTATTTTCTACTCGCTGCTATCTTAAATATCGTACCTATAGCTCTTTTGGGAATTTGTGAACGCTTAATAATGGAAACGGGAGTAACCCAACCTTACAAACCAAAACACAGTATTCGCTTCTGAATGCCCAACTTAAACCTAAATAACACACGTGCAAGGCGTAAAAGGGCTCGACATCCAGGGGAACCATGCGCGCAAATATATTTAATACATTACATATAACGTCGAAACTACAATATTAATCACTTGCATTTTTTTCCCACACAATGATGCCAATGTACGTTTTATAGTTGGCATAAAATGAAAAATAGAATTTTGGAAGAATAAATGATAAATAAAATGCAACATAAAGACGCCGTCTTTGTTGTTCAATGATAGCTCAAGGCCTCCCCCTTGTGGTAGTAATGGATATAGCAGTTTGGGGGTTCGGGGTTTTAAGCCCTTTTTTTTTTTTTTTTTTTAAAGATTTTTCGAAGTTTGTAACTTATATCCAGATCGATTTGAAGCTGTGGCAAAAATCAATGCACTATAATGCACCTGAGTGACTTATCTTCTTGATTGTCTTTCTTGATCTTAATTTCTTGATCTTAATGTCAAATTTGACCCTCTGGACACAGGTCCCACTTCTGTGAGGGGCTGAATGTCCATCTTCTTTGGTAATTTAGAGCAAACCATGATGTTTGGTTTGCAGAAGACAAACATCAACTTTCTGATGGTCTTGCTGGTGTGTCATGGGTGTGTTCAGGGTGGAGGGGAGGCTGCTCGGCGTGCTGCATTGTGGGGATGAGCTGAGGTTGCTGGTTGAGGAGATGTGAGGGCCCACTTCAGGTGACTCAGGGTTACATAGAGCTCTTTTCAAATGGAGGAGAAACTTGTTGAAAATCTTCTTGAAGACCCCTGCCAGCTGCTCAGCACAATCCTTTAGGGCATGTCTAGGCATACCATCTGGTTGGTTCTAGCAGGCTTCCTCTAATTCTTCTGGTTTCATCATTAATGCAATGATCACAATTCAGAGCTGCTGATGCTTCATCTTTTATTTAATTGTTTCCACAAATACTTTGCACTTGCACTTACTATTACTACACATACCCAACTTTATATATTATTGACACTTGGTCTCTTAAGTAAATGCTCAAAAGCCAAGTTTTGTGGCCCCCACTCATCAAAGCATAGATTATATGTTAAAATCATTTTAAGGTCTAAAATTATTAAGTAAATAGCAAAATGGAATTACTAAAAACAAACACAAAACAAGACATTTGAATACGTCATCAGGATACAAAACATATACTGTAAAGAATTTCTTCATGGCAGGATCAGGTAGAATTGGTGAACATGTTGTAAAATGCTTTATTACAAACTATTTTAAAATAGTCATAAATAAATAAACAAATAATTGGTGTAATGCACAGGAGGAACAGAAGTGTTTGTTATTCAGTAATTGCATATGAAGTAAGATGCCGTATGGTGCTGTGACTGTTGACACCAACAGCTCTGGGGGAAGAAAAAACCAAAACAAAACAGTGTTTTTCAGTGTGTTGGATCTGGTGTGGATGGTTCTTAGTCTGCCACAGTAAAACAGTAAATGTAGGTGAGCCAGGGGCGCTTCAGGAGGGACGGCTCCTTTGTTACTCCGGTGAATTGTTTGGAATGGGGAGCGGATGATCTACTGAGCTCCCTTGATGATGCGCTACAGTCCTTTTGTTCTGCTGCTGTGTTACTCTGGTACCAGACGGAACAGTCCAGTTCAGGTCCTCTGAGATGTGGACCCTGAGAGGTCTGATGTAGGACAGCTGTTCTGCTCTATTAACGCTTATCTCCCTGTGGAATTGTCTTTTGCCTTCTATTTAAAGATTATTACCTCCACCAAGGAGGTAATTATCTCCAACAAGGAGGTAATAATCATCACACATTTGAATGAGATTTCCAGGAAATGTTGATAATGGCCCAAAGGACAGATGATTCATCACATTTTGGTGATTAACATTTTGGGTCCCAACAATATGTTGGGTAATGTCCTGCTTGGCGGTCTGTGCTCTCCGAGTTCTTCTCTAGTTTCTTTTGTTTTTTAAGATTCAGATCCAATTTGTTTTTCTTTTTAAGGTTCAGGTCATCTGCAAATCTGATCAGTGTGTTATAGATGCAGATGGAAGCGCAGTTGTGGGTGTAGAAAAGCAGCCCTGAGGGATGTGGGGGTGTTGGTGGAGGATGTCAGGTCACTGAACTACACTGCACACACAGAAGGGGTCCAGATAAAGTTAAAAGGTTAAAGCTAGATAAACAAAGACAAAGAAAAAGCTAGTGGCCCGTACGGGGATCGAACCCGCGACCTTGGCGTTATTAGCACCACGCTCTAACCAACTGAGCTAACCGGCCTACGGCGCAACATGTTTGCAGAAGTTCTAACAAAACCCTCCTCATCCCTGTCCGATACATTCTGCGTGGGTGCACGTCTCAAATGTTTTTTATCGGCGCAAGTTGACCTTTCACCCCATGAAATCATATCTGTGATCTCATTTATTCATCCCGTTATCTATATTGCCATTTCCTGGTCCAGTGAAGATGACTCATGGGGAAGGTATTCCTCTTGTTTTCGTTCCACCTGAGCTGCGCGTCATCTAACTGTGTCTAATGAAGCTCTTGTTCCCACCTCCAATATATCTGATAACAAACGTCAAAGTGATTGAGCCCTCATCACTAGATGGTGGAAACATGAGGTAGCACACAGACTATTCACTTGTGCTGCTGCAGTTTGCACTTTAACACAGGCGATGGGACGCTTTCATGTTCATATCGCCTGTTATCTTGAGCCCACAGTTCAAAGGAAATATGGAAATACCAGGAGGGGCGAACACCTGTGTGAGCATTTCACATGCACACGCATGGACACACACATAGTGTACAGTCTGAACAGAGATGGGAGATAAAAGAGTTGGGCTAAATTATATTATTTTCTCAGTTGCATGCCATTATTAATATACTTTTGGCACTTTTATTCATATAGACAACACGGGCTTGATATTTAACACAATGTAGACACTAGAGGGCAGTGTCACACTGCTCTTTCCTTCCTAAGTTTAGTTTTATTTTAGTCTGTTACAGGAACGTTCACTCAAATTCTGATTTTAAAAAAACGCTTTCAGCATGCAACGTCTCATGAACATCATAAGCATCCGTTTACTTTAGAATTCATTACCGGTAAACATCCTCAATCAGTATGATGGTGCACTCTGCATGGCCCCTCATCTGGCACAATGAATCCAACTTCTCTTCACCAGGCTATCGTCATGCCTTTGTAATGCTGCTGACATACAACACTGCATTGTGATGCCTGGATGTCCCTCTGCCCTCATCCCCTTCAAAGCACATCCTACAGGGTGACATCAGGGGGCGGGTTGCCGCTCCGATGTGTGGCGTCTTTTTAAGCAGTTGGGGACGTTGGCTTCCTTCGACCCATCCTGGTTAGTTTTCACCCGCGCGAAACCCAGACAAGTTTTGTCTCGCTGGTGGTTTCTGTTTGTTTGGTCGCGCATTTGTGTTCAGCAGGCGTCTGCAGATTTCTGCCGTCCTCCCACTCCATTTTCCGCTTCCACTTAAGAAACACTAGAGCAGCGTGATGTTGATAACCAAACAGAAGCACCTGGGCAGAGATTCCTATTGCAGTATCCATGGCACTTTCTCACAAATAGCTGCAGTAAAAAGAGTGTGACAAAGAGTTCGGGCCTGCCCTGGTAGATATGGAGGGAGAAGAATAGAAGATGCTGCCACAAACAGGATGCTTGGTGGGGTAAACATGGAGCGTCGTCATATGCGGGACTGGTGTGTAAGAGCGGGACGCAGGGACCGAAACCACTGTCGGCCTTGTGAACATGATTTAAAAAAAAGGAAAACATATTCACAAGTAGGTATTATGAGCTTGTGACTTCAAAGGATTCAGAGTTCCGATGATGGCTGTCGAAGAGCCTGCCTTAGTCGGAGGGTTTTGTGTGCTATTTTGTGTGTTAGGTTCTTGCTTGGGGATTCCCGCGCAGGTTTTCTGGCTGAAAATCCCTTTCTCAGGTATTCTGATGTCAACAAAGGCAGAGACAGTTCAAAGCGGCCTCTCGTGTCTGCCAACAGCCGCCCTCGACCCAACCAACACACCAGAATTATGGACACACACACACAGATGTTCAGATTGCTTGCTTTCTGCTCCTTTGCTGGGTGAGAATCTTCAATGTATTGAACATATTAGTAGATTTATGCGTTTCATACTGCGCATTTGTTGCAGCAGCTTTTATGTAGTTAATTTTTGGCAGCGGCTTCTTAAAAACGTGGAAAAGTCTGTCTCATCCATGAGGCCTGTAGAGGATTTTAGAAGCTTGTTTGAGTTAAAGTCCTGGAACAGAAAGCAGAATTCACATTTGCTGTCCCACATTTTTTCAAGCTGCATCCAAAGACGCATAACTCATCGGCGCTTTTGACACTGACCGATGGCCACTCTCAACAGCAGACATAACAGTTCCCCCAAAATTTTCCTACGGTATTTTACAAACGTCCTGCTTCGTAACGGGGAGCGCCGAGTAACTGTCAAACCTACTTGAGAGCCAAAAGCTCAGACAGTCGCTGCACAATCCACGACGTCAGTTTTTAATTCATTGTCAGTGGAGCAGTTCCAGGATTTATCTGCAGATGAAATCCCAGATTAGAGGCTTGCTCCTGTGGGTTCCAGCTTTGATTGAGGGTTGTTCATGGCAGGAAAGACTGACTGAGCCATCGAATGGTGCTGGAATTTCTTTGAGGTTAATTTACTTAAGGGACATCTTATTAAATAACACAAGGGACATTTGTACAAGGGACATAAAATCAGCCCCTTCTGGAATCCCGGGGGGAAGGGGGGTTATAATGGGATGCATCAATCCTGAACGTTTCAAAGAACTGCTGGACCATTTTGACAACATAAAAAACAACTATAGTCTGTTTTGTGGGCACGTGGAGGCCTGTTCCCAAAGGTGGACCAGATATATCTCCCACTACCATCTTCTCTGCCATGTGCTACCTTCCTCTGGCTCTAAGTTGAACACCCCTGCGCATAAGAGAAACCATTATGCTCACAAAATTATCTCCTCATTAAATCCTATTTGAGCTCCACACATTTCTGTTTGTTCACCTTGCGAGGGAGCCGCGGCCCCATGCTGTGCTTATGCAAATCGCAGACATTGGTCTAAATTAACGACGTAGCGTTGCCCTCCCTATGAATGCGGCGTGCTGCTCCGTGCCAAGTTAAGTGGAGAATTTACAGCAGCGGACGGTCAGTAACTCACAGACTGACGAGCCAAGGCGAACTTGCAGGAAAATGTCTTTTTTTTTTTTTTTATTCCTTCTTCTCATATTCTCAAGGGGCTCTGCTGAGGGGAGCAGTGTGCCGCAAATGCCACGTGAAGCTTTTATTATATTTATATGTTTATACCCATGTCACTCAAAATTAGTTTATAGAGATAACACAGTTTTATAACTGTAACTGTGTGTTTGGGCTTCTCAGGGAACAGAAACAGAATTAAGACTAAAGGGTGAAAGACATCAGTTATCCTGGGGAGGACTGCGTTTCAAAGCCCAAACAAGAGTGACTTATCATGGCCAGTCCCAAACGGCCCGTATCTTTTCATCGGCAGGGAGACAAACATCTGGCCGCTGTAATTTTTGGACGCTCTTCTTAATTGGCCTTGTCAGCAGAGCCCCGGAGATCCGAGCTCCCCGCGCCGAGTGGGAATGAAACCAAAGTTGACATCTGTTCACGCAGGGACGATCGGGTTTAATTGATAAAAAGAGTAAGGTAATACAAGTGCTCCAGAGGGCTGCACAAAGAGGTGTGTTGTGATGTTGCATAACTGTTAAATAAGGACAGAATGATTGGTTTTGTGACTGGTGCCACTGTGCATCCATCCATGTATTGTTATTGTTTTCTAAATGAACTCTTTACCCATATCATTTCAGATTGGTTTTAAAGGCTTACTAATGTTTTGAAATCAAGGCTTTCATGAGGATGTGACTGATGTGCCCCAATATCCTCAGGTGAAAGTGAAGAAGTGAGTACACCTGTTTTTAATAGTCAATGATGATATATGGTCTTCATCTTTCATTGATGTGGTCTGGAAACTGGAGCGGCCTCTGAAAGTCGGATCTCTGTTCTAAGGCTGAGCCGAGCAGACCAGCTGCTGCTCTGGGCTGCAACTGGGAACTCAGCACTTTCATTACCAGCTATTCATCTTTGGTGGTAGACATGCTCGTGATGAATGCTTGGTAACGTCTTTCTGTTTTTGCAACAGAAAGTCTGACTCCAGTTTAAAGATGGTGGATGCATCTTTCCTCTCTGCCCATATATCAGAGAGCATCAATAAATCAAAAATATCTGTCTTTTTCCTCCTTAGTGTATTAGCAAGTTGAGATTATTGATCAGATTCATATTCAAGATGGTATCTCGGGGGCTTGTTCGCGAGTGAGGGTATGATGGAGCCCGAGGTCGATCGGAGCAGCAGGGGCAAATTTGCATTCAGGGCACTGCATCATTGTGATGAAGAAGAAACTGAGCCAGAAGGCAGAGATCTTAGTCTACCGGTCAATCTTTGTTCATTCCTCACCTATGGCCAAAGATTTCTTTCTCCACAGAGTGGCTGTGGTCTACCTTAGAGACAGTCTGAGAAGCTCAGTAACCCAGGAGAGACCCCAAAAAGATCCGTTGCTCCTGTGCATAGGAAGTAGTCAGTGGAGGTGGTTGGGGCACCCAGTCAGGAAGAAACCAGGGTGCCCTCCTGAGTTGTCCAACAGGGAGGAGACCTCGAGGGAGGTCCAGGACCAGGTGGAGAGATGACATCTCCAGTCAGGGCTGGGAGCCCCTGGGGATCCCCACTCAGAGCTAGCCCACATGGCTGAGGAGAAGGACATCTGGGACTCTTTGGTATAAGTAGAAAACAATAGAAAACGATAACAAGGTTCTGGAGTTGATTCTGACTCTGACTTTTCTGTGTGGAGTTTACATTGGCTTTATTGGAGTCACTAAGTAGCCCCTAGTGAATGGAGGGTGTGTGTGTGTATCCTGTGATGGACTGGTGACCTGTCCAGCGTGTATCCCAGCAACCCCAGTTATCCTGATTAAGAAGTTAACAGCAAATGGATGCATGGATGGATGGATGGAAGCATGGATTGACACATTATAGAGTAAAGGAATGGAACACTGGAAACAAGACACATATAAACATTTAACAATTTAGGTAAGGCAAAATCACAAGTACTTATATGATTAAATTAAGGCGAATCATAAAATAAGTGGTACTGTTTAAGAGCTCAGCAAAAAAAAAAAAAAAAAAAAGGCAAGAATATCCATCAGCAGGACTGCAGAGGAAGTCACTTATCTTGGCCAGGATTAGATCATCTACCTGCCAGGACAGCCAAAACAGGGTCCAGTGCCTGTCCTTTTTCCAAACTGTTTCACATTAACTTGGATTGCTGCTTCAGCCTTCGAGACCTGAACCGAAGTTTTAAGAGTGGAAAGGAAAGAAACCAGACTGAATAGCTCTTTATTTACGCAGTCTTGATGCACGAGGAGAGAGGAAGTCCATTGTTCCACCTCCCATCTTGGAAAGGGAAGCTCTGCTGTGATGAAGAACAACAACACAATGCTAGTTGTTTTGTCCTTTGTCCTGTGTTTGCTGTTTGCGTACGTTTATCAAGATGCTGGCAGGGGCATAAAAGCGTGGATTTCCTGTGACGGCTGAATCTCTTCTCCTGCCTTACAGTCGACCCAGCTATTTTGACACAGCAAGTTTATTCTTGCACACAGGAACGTAGACCTCCACTATGCTATCGTGATGCTGCTGGCTCAAGAGGACCAAACTTGCTTGTCTAAACTTCCCACATGTCTGATCAGCATCTGATTTCAGTATCAAATCTTCGAGGTTTGGGTTCACAGGAGCATAACCACAGGCTGTAGCCTGAAGCGCTGCAGCCTCGGTCTCCACACAGGTGTGTAGATTTTAAAAGGCTTCTTTATTGGCAGAATCACCTGAAGTTTTTTTTTTTTTTTTTCCATTCGTTGCAAGCATCTGTTGAGTGTCAAAGAATGGACAGTTCCCTCAGGGTGGCATTATGGTCCATCCGTCTACAGGATTCATCCAAAGAACTTCCATGCACCGCTTTCTTGTCTTCATAAATGGAGAAAAAAAAAAGGTTTGTGCTTCAGCTGCCTGTTTCAAAGACATGCATCGCCTTCCAAAAACCGATGACAACCCAAAGTGCTCTGTGGTTTGGGAGCACCGCCCCCGAGTCCCCCCCCCATCCGTCAATCTGTACTGAAAAAAAAGCTGCCTCTCAACAAGGAAAGTCCCCGAACTCAGGTGATCCGGGGCAAGCACGAAGCCTGACGTGAACTTCGGTGTGAGTAAATTACACTCGGTCAGTTGCTGTACTGAGGCTTAGATAAGTGGTTCATTCAAAACAATATATCAGAGCAAATTAATTTGTACTGGGGAAGAGATCAAATATAAAACCCCGGGCTGACCCCTGAGCACTTGCTCCTGATCCCTTCATCCCCTCCTCTGGTGTGCTAATCCTCCTGAAGCCCTCCATATGAGCTGTGGGAGATGGAGCGGAGGAAGATCGGGCTGACAGCACCAACACAGCTGGCCCAAGCAGTCGTGAGCTGGGCCTTCGGGGCTCCTCGCGTCACCCACACGAGCAGATGTGCTTCTCCTGAACAAGGGGGATAACCTGATGGATCCAGGCTATGCCCACCATGTTTGCAGCCCTCCAGAAACCACAGGTCCATTGTGCACCCTGTGTGTTGGCCACCGAACCGATACATGCATGAGAGTGTTCATTAGACGCGGGACCACACAGGAACAGTATTGGGTATCTCCGTAAACATTCAAAATAAAAGGCTACATCTATCAGAAGCACCAGATTATGGTTTGATATTGCATAAACAAAGGCTTGGGATCAACTTTCCCAGAGCAAGGAAAACTCTACCTTTGTTTTCTGAGGTGACTCCAAACAACCGCTGCTTGTAACGTGCATCCTATAAAACTCTCAAGCAGAACTTTACGAGAGCCCACACAGAAGAGACAGACCTTCCCCCGAGACCCTTATTGTTTGACATTTTCATTTCCAAATCCCATTCACAAAACTTCACGTCAACAAGTCAGTCTGATACACAATGAATTTAAGACGGAGCAATTATCTCTCCCTCCTATCAGGAGTAGCACGAGGAGTGTTTGGAACAAGATACTGTGCTGAAAACTGACATAAACCATAAACTGAACAAGTAAACTCATTTCGCTTTATATCAAAACAAATTTTAATTTGAGGCGAGTAAAGTTCACTGGGCACAGAGAGTTATTATTGGAGGCCTTCTGCTTTAGGTTCATGGAAGAAAGAAATTGAGCATGGAGGAGGACATGGGATGCCCTGGTTGATGTCAGGGTAGTAATAGATTTCTCCTTTATTAGTCATTTTTATTCCCCCGACAAAGCCTACGAAGCACTTATGTAAATCCTCCCAGTATCACATATCAGGGCAGGTATTTGAACCACAAGGCCAGTGGACTATGTACGCAAAGTCCTGAATGATCTTATCACTGAGTTTGGGTGGCAGTTAGGATGGGGTGAAACAGACACAAATATGCATTGGGAGAAGCACGCGCTGTGGTTTCCCCAGCATTCAGTTCAGCTGCGTGATTATAAAAGAAAAACCTTTGGGAGGAATTAAGAAAAAAAAAAAAAAGCATCATGACATTTTCTTGTGGTTAAAATGTTGTCAACTGGAGAGCAGAGAGGCATGGGCCAAGGCGCTATAATATGGCCCTTCTCTCCGAGGCCAGGTCTGACGCAGGGGCCGAGACGCTTTGCAGCCCGGGACAGAGCGGGTCTGTGTGGCGAGCCAACCATAGAAACTCTGTCACCTCGTTCCACCGCGTGGAAACCTCTGCAGTCTGTCGCTAACAGCATCTCACAACAGCCCCATGTTGACTCTGTTAATTTGAGAAGCAGCACCTGCATTTTGTTTCACATATAAAAGATGTTTACGGATTATGGCTGCTCCTGATTCACGGAGCTGCAGCCAAAAGTCACATGGGTTTGAACAGTTTATGGAAGAATTTGTTTCATGAGCAAACCAGGTCTTCTTGTTTGTCCTGCAAATTCACAAGTTAATACATAATTAATTTTGCTCTAATTAGACCTGCACATTTTCCTGCAAGTTCTAATGTCAATTTGCCTTTTAATGCACTCAGATATGAAACTATGAAGAGAATTTATCAATTTATAATAGAATTAAAATCCTCTATGATGTCTATATATCTCATATGAATTAAAACTAAAGTAATGTAATCTCACAGACATGTCAATCAATCAATCAATCAATCAATCAATCAATCAATCAATCTCATTACATATGGAATGTGAATTCCTGTATAAAATGTGTACTTATCTCCCTTAACAAACATTTCATAAGCATTTCAGTGAGTTTTATGTCCATTGTTGTTAAACACTAAGTGTCAGCATTTATAGCTGCTGAGCACGAGGTTAAAGAAGAGCTGAAAGCTTTAAAAGCCATTTCAGACTTATTTTTGTTTTTAGCTCGAATATAATTTCCGCAGCATGAACGTAGTCTTCACACAGAGAACCCAAGCAACTTGATAGAATCTGTCCCGCATTCAGACCACACGGTGGAGTTCCTGCGGGGTCCATCTCCCATCAGACAGTCCCGCCAGTTAAAACGGCCCCGTCACTGATTAGTTCCTATCAGCTCCCTGTGTGACATGGATGAGCACAGTGAGGAGCTTGGGTATCTCCTTGGGTATCTGAGCTATGTAAACTCAGTGCTGTGGGCCATGGCGTAACACCTCCTTCCTCTCCGCTCTGCGCTAGAGGCAGTGGCATAAAGAATCACAGATTACTGCCACAGTTCTGCCGGATGAGCCACAGATAGTGTCATCACGATGAAACGGAGATTTAAAAAAAAAAAAAAAAATGTTGACGCACACCTGCATCTACACACAGTATGATACAGCAAAATGTGGGTAGTGATGATTTTTCCTTCTTTGTTGGCCTGAAAAATGTTGTTGTTTGTTGTTTTTATAGAAATCTACCCTTCATCCATCCATCCATCCAGATCCTGTTAACTTCCTAAACAGGGTCACCGGAGGTGCTGGGATACACACTGGATAGGTCAC
This sequence comes from Lagocephalus sceleratus, assembly GCA_911728415.1. NCBI lineage: Eukaryota > Metazoa > Chordata > Actinopteri > Tetraodontiformes > Tetraodontidae > Lagocephalus > Lagocephalus sceleratus. The sequence goes on from CAJVRN010000040.1 coordinate 782,120, forward strand.
CAGTCCATCACAGGATACACACACGCTCCATTCACTAGGGGCTACTTAGTGACTCCAATCAACCCAATGTAAACTCCACACAGAAAGGTCCGAGTCAGAATCAACTCCAGAACTTTCTTACCAAGGCTAACCGCCTAATTTTCATGGGAAAACATTCTCTTTCTCAATTGTCTTTCAGATGGGCCAAAAGTATATTCAAATGTCAAATTACGTTGTGATTATCTCGCAAGTCTGAAATCAACCAGAGAAGTAAATGGCGTGTGGACGAATATAAGAGGCAGCATTGAAGGCGGGAACGTCGCATCGAACTAATACACAAATTAAAAGCCAATGAAAACAGCTGAATTAGGCGGTTTTCCCCCCCGTGTCACTGAATATCAGATTATGCAAATAATCTTTTCACCCTGTGATTACTCGGAATTTGAGGAGGCACTGAAAGCCAAGTCATGTCCCGACCATCAACTCCTGTTGCCAGCGTGTTGCTATGCAGTTGATTGATTACCGTAGCTGGTGGGACCTAGTCAGCGAGGAGCCTTCTCAACACTGAACACTACAGGTTTTTCTTCACAGCAAGCATCGTGGCTCAAAACAGCCATAATGTGCTCCTACATTTCATGAGACATAGGCCCGCTATACACGTTGATAAAGTGGGCTCGGGCCCAGCACACTGTCTGCGAAGGCTCATATGACGTGCGCCGGATGGATTAAGTGAGGAGCTTGAACTTGAGCATGGAAAAACATACCTGTGTTCATTTTGATTTTCAGCTGGTGTTTGACAGACATTCATTACGGTCGCGCCGCGGTGTTTTCGTACAGATAAGCGCTCTTTCTGCTGGACTCCATCCCGGCACGGCAATAAAAGTCCAACATTCTGATGAGAGCGTTGCACTAATTTCACCGGCGATATTGGGTCCGTTTCACAATTGTTGCAGGCTCTGAGCATGTTGTAACAAAACTGTGGATATTGGCTTGAACGGGTTTGGTTGGTTGGGTGGGGGAGGGGGGTGCATCTGTGCACGTTGTGTCTTTGGGTGCAGTGATCTAAAGATGACAAATCGTGCACAGAGCGTCAACAGAGATAAGAGAGAGGCGGTGTGTGGGATGGGAAGACAAAGTGAGGGAGAGGGCAGTGGTACTCCATCTCAGCACATGTAGACCTTTTGTGCGCTCTGAATTATCTACATTGTTTGAAATCCTCATCCCTCTCATGTCATGGCAGACGAGGCGCAGGCCGGGGCGTCCGTGCGGGTGACAGTAAAGGAAACATTCCGCCCTGAGTTCAGAACGGGGTTCCTCTCGACTCATCGTCCGTCAGCGCACAGAGCTCTCTCTCTCTCTCTCTCTCTCTCTCTCTCTCTCCCTCTGCGAGTCAAACCGCCCATTCTTCTCACCCGGGTGAGCCAGGCAGTAAATTCTCAGGGCCTTCATTGTTGAAAGCTCTTTCACCTCCCTGGATGCCTTTCGCCTGCCTGCGAACATCTGCAGGCCGGGCCCACAGCGCGCGACACACATCTGCGCTACCCCGCCGTGCGCGTCTGAAGAGCGGATTATCTAAAAAATAATAATCAAACATAAACACCTGCATGAGTTTCGTCAGCAGCTCAGAATAAGCCTCTTTCTGCTCCGCTGCAACTGAAAACAAACTGAGAGAAAATCAAACTGAAGTCGCTCACTCACGCAAGGAATTTTTTTTTTTTTTTTTTCCCCCCCAAAAGCACAAGAACTGCTACTCACGCACCATCCCTGCGCAATGATTCAGCAGCTACTGTAAATCTGCGCTTCTTCGTGCAGCTGATGATTTATTCTGCATTTCAGAAAAGAGTCTGAAGTGGCCTCGAGGATGGAAACCTCGCTTCTGAAGAGCGGCGTAATGGGAAGGCAAACACAGTGATTACCGAGCTGCAGCGAGAGCGCTGCCGCTAAAAAGAGAACGCCTGCTCGCGGTTGCGTGTCTACAGTTCTCTGTTCATGATGTCAGTGGATTGATCATCTTGGATCCTCTGGTTTTGGAGCAAAACTATCCATCTATCATCATTTATTGTTTAATAGCATCTATAATAAACCACAAATCTTAGTTGAACAAGCGTGAGGTTGCGCGATGTTTACCAATGTGGCATTCTAAAGAACATGTGCATCACATCAGAAGAAAATACCATATATCAAAACACCACAAACGCTGTACTTTTATCTGATCTGAAAACCATTTCTGATGGTCTTAAAGCAGAAAAGCATAGTCATAGTTTATGTGTGGAAAAACCTACTAAAATGATTAAAAATGCCAAAATATTACATGCAGCTACATGGTCAGGACTCTGCACTAGTATATATTTATTGAAGATACAGTGATGACAACAAAATCTCTGGATTTACAGAATTCTTCCTCACCTTCAGATTACTCAGAATGATATAACTTATCAAGTCAAACACTGCTTGAGTGCACGTTTTTATAAATGGACATAGAATAGGGACCAAGGAACACACTCACAGGCCGCGTCCGTTCAATAAACACTCAAGGCAGCGCGAGGCTCGCAGCTGTGTCGCAGAAATGCAGGGAAAAGGAGGCGGACGCGGACGCAGACGAGACATTTGAAAGACCCGTCAAGTCAAAAGTCAAATACCGGCTACGGCCAAAAGAAACAGGTTCGCAGCGGCAAAAGAAGACATGACCCGCAAACGCAAGTTAAAATAAACTGCACAACAACACATTTTTTTTCTCGCTCACATTAATGATTTATTTATTTTGTATTTGCACCCATATTTTATGTTAATATGTATTTTTTTTTATGGTTCCCAGCCTTGTGCTGTGCTGGGCCCTGTCTCTCTTGGGGACTGCAGCTGTTGCATAGAGGAGCTTTCTTTGCAGCACACGGGCCCTCTTCACTCTGTGTTGACTTTGTAAATTACTTGGGATGTCAGGACCCAACCACAGCTTATCCTCGGAGGGGTGGTGTGTGAGAGAGGAGGAGGAGGAGGAGGAGGAGGAGGAGGGGGGTGACAGCGGAGAGTTGGGGCGTAGAAATTGACAGTGAAAGACTGAGCAAGCGGGCATCTAAGTGGAAAATGAAGACGTGTTGCATGATTTCAGAAGCACAATAAATGCTGAGAGATTAGATATTTGGTGTAACCGGCTCAAACAAATGCAACTGGTCGGGAAAAACCAATAAATCTGGAATTTGTTTCAGTCTCAGGGCTCTGTGACGCACACCCCCAAAGATCCCTGAATTGCGAAGATGTAAACATGCAATTTTTCATTCTTCTTTTTTCAATATGCATAGGAATCGCAGTTTGCGTTTTCCCCCTGGTCGATCCAGGTGGGTGCAGGAAGCTGGTCTTGGCTCTATGGTATGTACGCCAGACGCTTAGGGCTGTCTGTGCCGCAGCCTGTCTGTAGTCAGGCGTGCAGGCTTCACACCTGTGGGCCCCTCCGCTCGGCCCTGCTTGCTCTGACACCTCCGATGCTGTCTCCTTCAACAACACATCTTTCATCCGCGCCAACGAGATCATCAGCCCCTCTCCCACCACCTTTCCCTCCCCCCGGCCTCGTATTTGTAGTGCATGTTGCCAGCGTTAAAAATGAAAACACATTCATTTTATCTCCGACTTTTATTTTCTGTGACTTTTGGCAGAAAAAAATTGGGAAAAAAAAAAGCCCAAACTGTCCAGCATCACACTCTTCTTCTCACTTTACTACCTTGAATGTATTGAATTATGAGGTGGTTTTCTCTTTGAGGTTTTTTTCATTTTATTTTTTCGTACATTCCTGGTTCCATCATCACACATAATATTCACTGGATTCTTGCTTTTTTCACTTCAGTTTTTCCGTCTTTAATGAGCCTTTGATGGGGCAGTGGTGGAGGCACATGAAGACCGATGAGTGGGTGGCAGACGTCAGGACGTGAACTTAAATGGACGTGACGAATCCCTCACTGGCCAAGTATAGAAGAAAAATCAAAACATTTGCTTTGGGTATGTAATCACAAAGCCACAACAGTGCCACAATCACCTTGTCTTCAATGTGTCATAACATTCTTTCAGCGTTAAAGAGCTTTCCACTTTACCTTTCATAGCTGACTTGTGATGTCTAGATATTGAACAGATATGTAATGCTATGCAGAATAGGCTTAAACAGCCCACAGACCAATCTCCATCACCCCTTAACTTGTAACATTTTGATTAAGCATTTGGTATTATCTTGAAATGATGCAAACTGTATTCAAAATTAACTCTTAAGCAAGTAAATTTAGGTTGCTTCTATCAAGCCACAGAGTTTAATCTCAGCTAAATCATCTGTGGTTAAAATCAGCCCACACCAACTGTGGTATTAACTAGTTATTCTCTCCACCTCTGCCTCATATCCTTTTAATGGTGTTTGGTTTAACTTGTCTTTGTTTTTGTTCTGTTTCAGCTGTCATATATTTCCATACAGGCATGTGCTATGTACGTATTCTCTCATACATAATGACAGCTGACCAGGTTAATTATTTGGACTTGTCTCAAATGGTTTTGGACTACCGTTACAGACAATGTGGCTTCATTTCTTTGATACAGATGGGCAAAACTGACGCCATTTTACAGCCCTCTGAGACTTTACAGTGGTTTAACGTCCAGCCAGCAGTGGGGGAGGAGAAGCGACCACAAGAACCTCTTTCAGGGCTAATTTCAGCGAGGATTACAGTGGCTCCCTACAATTCAACAATACAATCACTGGCGCTCCAACATCCACCGACATTTGTGATACATCGCCTATTTCACCCCAGGAGAAGGAATAGAGAGATACGAGAAAGACACACAGACAGACACAGGTCAGAGGAGGAGAGATGTTAGCTGTTTAAATTGTTGTTTATTTTAGGATGTATGTCACATGACAAGATTATGTGCTTCTTTACAACTTGTAAGAGTGAGGCAGAGTGGGCATAGTGGATAAAAGATTAATCAGATCTGTTTCTGTTGCCATGCCGACATGTCTTCATGTTGTATTGCTTGTGACGTGTGATTCAGTAACTTGAATCACATGCTATTGTGGAGCGGAGTGGAGTGGTTGGTGGAGGGTCATCAAGGACTAGCGGCTTTGTCCCAGACGTGGTGAGAGTCGGAGGCTTCCAGGGAAAGTACAAAGTCTTGGTGGTCTGTGCAAATGCCTGAACGATCAGCCCAAAACAGCCTGGATGGAGGGGCGGCGGAGACACACCTGCTTTGTCAGCCCCGCCTTCCTCACGATTACAGCCAAGTGAAAAACCCAACCTGTAAAACTACAGACACCTGTAAGTCACCACAGAGCTGAGAGAATCTATTCTGCGCTAATCCGACCGTTTAGGAGATGGAAAATTTGATCTTGTTGAGGGGGTCCCTTTTAGATCCCTCTGTCTGAAGCCAGTTTATTTGACAGGTTCAAGATGTACCTGTCAACCCAATGCTGTGCAGATAATCTGAAATCATGTGATTCACACATTAAAAAACTAAAATAAGAAAACTAAATAAGAAAATTATTTAAAAAAAAAAAATATGAACCTAATAATTTCACTGCTGTGTGCCACTAGAGGTACTCATTCCCCAACATGGTGGTACATGAGAGCTCTCTGAACTCCCTGAAATCCTGAAAAGGTGCCATCAGAAAACTGAATTTGCAGACATTTTGGAACGCAAAATTTGGAAGGTATGTAACGTCTGTACGTAAAGAGTAAAAATGTTGTAAATTAGATGCTCGTTTTGTTATTTAATAAGGAAAATATGTTCAATATATAAGTTTACAGTTGAAACTATGTTTGATTTTCACGTCAAAATGAATTGTTTCAGTAATTTGAGGGAAACCCTTCACATCCCACCTGTGTTTATTTCTTTTAGCAGCTTGTAAAACTAGAAGTCCGTGACGTTCCTCCAAAGCCCATTCTCTAAAGTAACCACCTGGGTGCCAGACTGACCCTCGTTTGTGACCTCTGACCTCTCTGGGGTTTCGAATCCCAGCACCTGAGCAGTGTGTTGTCCCACAGTCTTCGACTGATGTTTGGATAGACTACCTGCTTCTCAAAACAGTAGAGACATGGCGGGGCAGGTCACCCAAGAGTGAGCAAAACAAAGAGTCGGATTTCACAGACCCTCTATCAATCAAGCATCTTAGAGGCACAATCGCGCTCACAATACTGACAGGAATCCCAGCGGCTTCAAAGGAAATGTTTCAGGGAGTTTTCATCGCTTTGGAACACGGGATTGTTGCAGATCAGTAGCAGCATTGTCCCCAGCTACTGCTTGACAGGACTCAAGGGTGTTAGTAAGACCATTGTGTTTACTGTGATTTAATTAATGAAACAGAAGAGCGCAGAAAAAAAGAATCCTTTGTTTTTCCTGAAGTGTGTCCAGCAAGCATGGACAAGCTCCTGTACATTCCCAAACATAAATTATGACAGGACAAATGTTGGCTCTTAAATCTTCTTATCATCAGGCATTTGTGGACATCTTTGTACTAATTCATTATCTGTTTGAAGGGGGGGTGGGGGTTAACTTGTTTTCAGCTAATGATCTTTTCAACAGGTTCCTGTTGTCAGCTGGAATAATCTCTCCGTGCCGTGTCTGACTTTCATGGTTCGGCTCGCTTTGAAATGCTCCGCTGGGGATTTTTGGGCCAAATTGTTTGCTGATGTACTTGACAGTCTGGGGGGGGGTTTCTGTCTTGTTTTCCTCCCCACCACCTTCTCAATCACCCACACGGCCGCCGCCCGCCTCGCCGCGCCGCGCCTCCGCCATGCACCTGTCTGTAGCAGGCAGCTGTGGGTGGGCGGGTCTTGGCTGTCACTGGAACATTCCAGAAGAGAAGTCACCCCGTTAATCCCCTGAGTTTAGACCCAACAGTGCACCCCCCCTGCACCCAGCTTCGGCTCCTGTTCTCCCTATTGCACCACCATCAGCACCCCTCAATGCCTCGTTCTCTTTCTCTCTCTCCCATCGTTGACTCTTTCTGCCGGTTCTCTCTCTCTCAGACACAAATGGGATACCGCCATGTCAAAGGTATACACTGTGAGAATGAGATTAAAGGACGAGTACCCCCCACATGCATGCTCCAGCTCCCAGGCCCAGAAGTTCTAATCCCCCCAAATATTCCAGAATGAAAGCAAATATTATGTTCAGATCAGCAGGCTTATACTGGACACAGAAAGATGAACATGGTCACTGTAATGTTGCAAAGACGTGTGGTTTTCACTCCTCTAATTGCCCAGATCACTCCTTCATTAACACGGGTACTTTTTTTTTTTTTTTAAGAACATATCTGGCTGCCTAATAACTGTGAATCAAACAAAAGCCTCTTTATCACCCTGGGAAATTCTGATGTCAGGCCAGATCCAGAGCTTGGCAGCCATCCCATTCAGCTGGAACACATAAATGAAAAAAAAAAAAAAAAAAGCTGCACAATTCACCCTACAAGCACGAGAGATGTTTAATAGTATTGTGCATTCATCTTGCGAGGATGCCTGGCTCTTCTTGGTTTGCTGAGGAGTGAAATATCAACCCAGTCTGGACAGCTAATGTCAAAAAAACACATTTTCACTGTGAAACCCTTTTAGTGGGTACCTGGTACTGGGCCCTCAGCGAACGTTCTCAGTCATCCAGTTTAAAAACTCTTCTATTCAGTTTGAAATTGGTCAACTGGGGTTTATTTGTGGCTTCTTAGAGATGTTTTGCCTCTCATCCCTTCATTCTTCAGCTCTAACTGGTACCAGATTATTTTCTAGTACTTTGTCTGTTGATTTATTCAGGCAAGATGGTTTTAAAATATGATGGAAACTGTTGTTTCTTGGAAGCCAATGGACTTTCCCATTTTCTTTGTCATTTAAGCGTTTATCTGAAATTATCACTTTGGGAACTCACAATATTTAATTGTGTAACCAATATATAGCCTATACATTGTCCTATTCCAGCCTCATCTTTCTATATTCTTCATGTGTGGCTTTATATATAATCCTGTCTGTCCTGTAATGCCAATAATATCAAAAGTGATTAAGGTAGAGAAAGAACCCTATAGTGGAAAATTATTGTATCCTAGAAAAGAACAGTTATCAAGGTGATTTCCAAACGAGTTTCAGGAACCTGTTTTGCTTACATCATGAACTGATGTACATAACGATGGAGTTACAATTTTGGATTTCTTTGTTGATTTTTTACACAACTTATTGTGTAATTAAAAAAAATTGCATAATACTAATGTGCTTACCTGTGATGTTTGGGTTCGACCATGAATGCATACATTGTCTCTACAGCAACATTCCTGGACAAGAAAGCTCAGACGTGCGGTCAGGTAGAGACTTAAACAAACCAGAAACAGTGACAGGTAGCCTGCACAGTTAGTGAGAGGTGGACGGCCAATTTCAAAAACATGTTTCTGTTTTGTTTTGGGAGTATTTATGGAGCATTTGTCTATTGGCAGTTCATTTATTTGGACAGTTGCAGTGGTGGCAGTTTGGTGGCGTCCACTCTGCTGACTCGGCCTCTGCAATCCCGTCTTTGTCTGAAGGTAACAAAATCCCTCTACCAAACAAACATCTCAAAATAAACCTATTTAATCTTCTCATCTAACACAAATATGCCAATACTGCATTTTCATTTTTTAAAGATTTAAATCGAAGCCATGTGTAGCTCCATTTAAAACCATTCTTAGCCATTAAAAGTCTGCACTTTCTCCCAGTTATCTTTCTTTTGTGTATTGGCTGTCCTGTGGCCCTGTCTGGACTGATGTTTGGGCCTCTGGAGGCAGTGAGAGGTGCACACCATCCTGCTGTTTACCCACAGATTAGAGTCCCTCTGAGGACCAGAAGGAAGCTGTGACAGGGCCAGAAGCTAATAAACCCCTGATGGCTTTTGACGGCAATTTCTCAACAGTCCACAGCCCGCAGGGGCCTAGCAGTGGTGAGCCTGGGAGCCTCCTCTCGCCCATTAAAGTACATATACTGTGCCCACAGATCCCAGTGAATGGTATCTCTGTGCTCAGGGAGCATGTTTGTGTACGTGTGAGTAAGGAAGCACGATGGAGAAGCGGGAGAAGTGGAGAACTTGCCAGTCGCGAGATGGTCCTGGTCACTGGGCCAAGATTTTAGATGTTTTCTTTCAGCTACTCCATCAGGCACGAATCCAAACCATTGGGGGAACATGTTGGGAAAACCATTTCTTGACATAGGGCCAAATTGTTCATGCGAATCTCAGCCCAGGAGAGAAGAAATCATACATGACGAGGCTTTAGCATTGCATTGGGCAGGAATGCCAAAAGCATTTCAACGCTGAGATTTTCAGGTTTCAGCTCAGGGTCATTTGTTTGCATGTGAAAACAACAATAAGAAAGGCCTCTGCACTGGCTACACCTGCAAACATCGTGACTGCAGATGGTAATGGCTGTCTGCAAAGACAAAGCTCATCATCTCCTGGATATAAATCTAGAAACAGAAAATATAGCTTGAGGTGTATGGCTTAACCAGTGATGTTCTCATGAAAAGGGTGTTTTTGCTGTGTCTGGTGAAAGCCTAAGGAGGCCATAGGTTATCCATCCCTAATTCACCAACTTTGACCAGTTATAATCTCTTTTCTGAGTTTCCCTGTGGTGTTAAACCAGACCACTGAGCTGGATTATATCACCAAAAAGAGCCAGACTTGTTAATCATAAATTAGAAGCTAAGCCTGAGTGAGCAGGTCAGTCTGAGGTCAGTTGCTCAGACTTATAGAGGACTTTTTGTGTGAAAAGCCATGGTTTACCATGTAGTAGCCCCAGTATAATCAGGTGGGAACAATGTACAGTAGTGTTAGACGTCAAGGACACTCAAAGCCAGAAAGGCTCCATTGAAAGCTCATGGATTTTTCATATGTACATTTACTCCATACAGTCCATTTAAGTATAGCTTATGCAAGCACATGCACATGGAGGCTCATGCAAAGCCCTTTTAATATGCACCCACACTACACACCACTGATACTGTTACATTTATCTGTTTTCAATTTATGTGGGAATTCTGTGACGAGGAGCAGAAATAAGTACCATCCGTTTTTCTAATTCTAAAATGTTGCCTCGGGAGGATTGGCAGGCTGGCTGAAAATGGGATGATACACGACCTTTGCTATGTATGACTAATACTTGGCTCCTAAAGCCGGTGTCAGCAAGGTGCTTTATTAAAAACACAGAAAGAAAACACATAACAGCAAAGACGTCGCAAGGTTTTTAGAATGAATAGGGGGGAAAAAAATAACCCAATGAAAGAGAAACAAAGGAAATTACTGACCCCATTGAGCCTTTGATGGATTACAACAAACAGAACCACACAGAGAAAGATGTATAAAAGAGTTCTTTATTTCTAATAAACAGGATTACATGGAAAATGCTGTTATGATTTGCTGAAAAAACATTCTGGTGATCTGCTATACAAAGCCCAAAAAAAAAGAGAGAGTTGTTATAGGTCAGTACAAAAGCCATGGTTGTTATCATAGCTGTGGAGTAATACCAGACACATATCCTTGACATCATCATCATCATCATCATCATCATCATCACATCATCATCATCATCGTCATCATCGTCTCAGAAAAAAGGAATAATACACTAGAGGAGAGAAGACAATCTGCAACATCAAACATGAAAACTTGTACCTGTACAACTCCTGAAAAGTTCACTCTCACGATACACAAAGACACACATACATTGTATGTGTTAAATAAATTTTTCAGGCCATAAAAAGCTAACTACATCATTCACAGATTCAGCAGTCTGTTTAAATATGTTATTTCTACAAAGTGAATTTACATTTTTTTTAAAGTACAAAGTGCAAATACTATTGTTTCCGTTATTGCCGACTGGTGAGGGCAGATCCTCCGGGGGGAAACCTCAACTGTTGCTTTAGCCTTGCTTCTTCGAGGGATTCTGGACAAAGAAGATTGGGGTTGCATCAGATTGACACATTTTCCAATATCTATATTCTTGACATTCAAAACTGAGGAAAAAAGAACCAAGAGTTATGGTCATCTTTTCATAAACCTTACTTATTTTCAGTTGTTTTTTCCCTATCCTCTTCATCATATCTATTGAATGCACTGGTATAATTTCATGCTATTTGCTTTGGTTTGGTTTGGCCTATGTGTGCAAATACATGCACATAAAATGACAATGAAGTGTTGAAACTTATTTGTGTGGCTTTTCATTTTTGCCTGCCAGCCTATACCTCATCTTAGAAGGCAAAGAAAATAAGGGTTTATGGTTCAAAAACATGCTGCACTGCACTAAACTGATGCGTTAGATTTGACTTGACTCCCTCACTCATTTGTATGCCTGCAAGAACACAGCATTTCTATTAAATGACAATAAACCAGACAAACTGTTGTCTTATGCACTTTTCTGTGATTGAACGATATATTTAATTTTTTTTCCATGATGAGTTCAAAACCGACTCGACCAATCAGAGGACCTCTGGCTAGTCTACCAATCAGAGGCTTTCTGACTGCGACAACTCTGACAGGAGCAAACCGTTCAATTCAATAAAGAGTGACGGCTGGTTTTGGCTTAAGATTTTACTGCAGCTGCCAAATTCTGTTACCAGTTAAATCAGACAATAGAAGCAAAAAGAAAACAGATGGACACTGACATACCAGTGTGGAACTTCAACAAAGTGAAATCAATAAAAAACAAAAGCGAAAAAAAAAAACAAATAACAAACAGTCGGTTGAAGCAATTTGCAAAAATGATCACGACACTGAGATTTATTCAAGTTAATACATATTTTTTTTAGTAACAATTTGATCACTGTTGTGAATTAATTATATTTTGACGGTTTGTTGCGGCCCTTTATAACACTGTCCAAAGCTTAGAAAGCAGGATCTGTTTAGGTTTGTGTGGGAAGATGACGGATATCACACACATTATTACACATTACTGGAACCTTCTGATCTTCTCAATATTATTATAGTTACAAGATCTCCAAATATGAAAATATTCAAATACATATAAAAGAGGTTCCACCATTCCTAACCTTTACCTTCTCTGAGATGTGGTACTTACTAGTTTAGATAGGCCTTCTCCTTGTTTGGTCCCTGTGAGATAAAGAGTAAAACAGAGGTAACGTTAGACTTGGATGTGCTATCTATATTAATATGGAGGGAGGAGGACAGATGATGAATGAATAAAGGCAGGTTGTGATCTTTGACTCACCCTCTTCTTTGATCACCCCGAGGCAGCCCATCAGCTCCTGCAAAGACAGGGCCTTATCGTTGCTGATGTCACAGTACTCCACAAACTTCTTCACGCACTTCTTTGGCTTGGATTTCTTTCGCAGGAGACGTTTGAAAGGCTTGATCTCTTTTTTTCCGATGTCCCCACTGGAGTTTTTGTCCAGCTGACTGAAATACCAGTGGACCACCCTCTCTTCCAGGGTGTGGTTTGGGTCTGGCTCAGCCATTCTAAATGACAAATATAGAATTATTAGTCATCAGTGAAAACCACCTGACAGCAACATTAATGGTACTCTGGAGAACACGACCATGCTTTTACTGTTTAACTGCTTGTAGCTGTGATAAGAAATGTTTGGTAAAACCAAAGAATATTGCCCCTGATAATTATGTGTGTTGAAATAAAAGAAAGACACATGGCCCTCCATTCACATGAAAAAAACAAACAGACTTTGGAAGACAGAAGATAAAAGTATGAATGGATATCTTACCTTCCAGCTGAGGCTGGGTCTGTGACAGCGTGCACCATATCTGTCGACAGCGCATCAAGAACACTTGTCAAGAACTCTGTTTTCTTTGTCCCGGGACAACCTGGAAATTAAAGCATGGACACCTGAATGAGCGACCACTCAAACGTGAGTCATGTGGAAGAAAAGTTCACGTATTATGTGCGAGTGGAGAGAAAAGGAAATCTCCCCCCCAAGTCAAAAGAACTACAATGGTTTGGAATGTTACCATCTTAGGTGGCCTAATAAATGTTTGGGGAGGGACGTCATGTAATAGGCAGCGTAGTTTTAAAAGTAAAGACAGCTGAGGAGAATATAAACCGAGGCGAGACTCTCACAGTTGTCTCTCCTCCCCGTCATAAAGTGTCACACCTCTCTTCGTCTGTAGGAGGAAGAAGGTACCTGCCAATCATCTGGGAGGCCCCTGACAGCTGCTGTACAGAAGATGTTCCTCAGTAACGCATACATGGACGAGAGGCTCCGTAAAACACCCCAGGCTCACCCGAAAACATCAGCGAGGCCAAATCTAATCCTGACAGACACCAAGGCAACTTTTATCTGGACAATGGTTGATTTCATTCAAATACTTCCACAAAGACCTGATCTTTACAGAGAGGTTAACCTAATATCCTTAGCCTATAAACATATAATGTGAACATTATTACATGTGAATGATTTGTTAAAAAAAAAACAAAAAAAACCAAACATGACCGGGGTGGAATGACCCTAATTATAGTAATTGTCTGTTAGGTTGTATAGTTTTAATGGTGAGGAGGCCAAGGTTGTTCTGGAAGAGCTGAAGGCTACGGAGGAGATTCCTGGATTCCTCTCTCTCTCTTTCGCCCTCTCTCTCTCTCTCTCTCTTGCTCTATCTCTCTCTCTCAGCTTTCCACGGCTTTCTCACAGTCAGCCTGACTGTGCAGGAGAAATTCTCCAAAGTTTGCTCCTCTCTTTTATGGCTTAGGCCTGCAGGGCCAGATTCCCCTGTGCTGGAGATAATAGCACGCTTGACTCCTCTCTACCAGGTGGTGACCAGCATCAGTATAAACACCCAGCCTCCACTGCGCCGTTCCCCCCACGTTCAGCAGGGCTGCAGCCGTCTGGCCAAAATATCGCATGTTCAAACTCTTCCACGCTCTCTTTCACATGCAACAGGCTTGCATTTAAGTTTTAGTAGGCCCTCCCTGGCTCTGGACCAGTAAAAAAATCAGACCCACCTGTTAATGGCCAAACCAGTGCCTTGTGGAGCCTCTTGTGGTAAATTAGTCTAGACAGTCCCTCTAGTTGAACCACAGAAGGCAAAGTGTGTTTATCAGACTGCAGGGAGAGTTGAGGGATGCAGTTGGACTCGTTTGAAGCTTTTTCACGGATGGCTCGGTGACCCATTCATCCAACACATCTCTCTAAGGTTTTAATCCTTTCCCTGCTCACAGCGGAAGGCTTTGGCGAGGTCAGGACAGTTCGTCCTCTGCCTGTCTGGACAAGGTTTAGATGAGGGGAAAGACACAAGTGTCCTGTCGGTCAAAATCTGCCCAATAGTCCCTATCGGCGAGGGCGAGAGAAAGGCGGCATTTCACCACCCGGTTCTTATGTCGCCACATATGCTTGTAAACAGGCCAAGCGTGCGTGCCCATGTCTTACTGCCGATAAGGAGCAGCGTCTGTTGATGGAACCGCACTGGGTAAAAGGCCTGTCAGCACCCACAGCCGCAGCTCCCGCGATCCACCAGCCAAAAAAACTTCATGTTCCTCTCGTGCGCCATTCAGGGCAAAGTTCTCCCTTTTTGTGTCTCGCCCCATAAACCTCTCAACACCAGTACTGGGCTGCAGCAGCGGGAGGGCGACATTTATAATTATCCCCGCATACCGTAACAGATTTTTACTGCCGTTGACGCAATGACTTACAGAAAATAAGTTGGCGTGTTTTCACGACTGCATCCTGATGTATTTTGGTGATTGGCTAAAACGTCGCAGCTTCAGGGAGAAGCCCGCGCGTCACACATGCTTTTGTGTCCTCCCATCGTGCGTTTTGTATCCCTAAGCCTCTTTCCGATGCGATAGCTGTGACTTTTATTCACCCTTTCAAACACGCTGCTCACAATTACACGCCACAATTACGGCAGTCCTGGCTGCACACCGCAAAGCTTCACCGGAGGCGAAATACGAGCCGATCGGCTCTCGCTCCAAAGGGTCCTGCAGTGCGTTAAAATGCAGAACCTGTGAGCGGAGAGCACAGCTCTGGCCTTGCACGCTGCTGCAAACTCTTGTGAATGGGACAGGAACAGTATCAGCTCTGTTTTTGTGCAGTTGAATTCTTCACATATTTACCAAACCTGCTAATTTGCCAAGCACTGTCCAGTATTTTTGGAGCTCATGAAAGCGATGTCTCAGTGCCCAGTTGGTTTAATGATAGGGTCTAGAATTACTAATAATTCCTCTCAGTGTGATATTGTTTTAGGCATCGTTTTTAGGCTCTCAGGTTTTTTTTGCTGACTAGTCGATACCCATAACCTCCAATGCTGATTAGATTCTCAGAATTTTCCGACTTCCCGATTGGCCGACAGATGGGAACGTTCTGCTATTATAACCTTCACCATTTTTTTTCGATCGCATACTTCCAGGGTGACACACCTCATCGGGGATTTTTTGGACAAGTTGTGAGTTGATGAGTTTAGAAATGCAATGAAAACAACTGTGGATGTTTTCTATTTGCAACATTTTATGACGCGCCCGAGGAAAAACGTTAAGATAGATTTCAAAGTAAATTTAGGGAACAAATTGTTGCCATGTTTCTTCTGAATATTAATTGGGCAACGTGTATTTATTCAAATGTATGATGTGCACAACGATTAAAGTATCCCTTTAATATGATGGAAAGGTTTGCACACTAATAGTCAACATCTGACAGATTTTATGAGGTCAGGATTGACCACTAGAGGCATCAGGGATTTTCTAGAATTTTAGTTTAAAATATGTTTGACAACTACAGTAAGCTAGTCTTTATGTGTTTTAAATACCCGTTTGCTTAGATCCAAAGGTACAAATCACTTAAATTCACTCTTAACATCTAATTCCATCTCCAAAATAATATTACGCAACCGCGCTCAATCTATTAAAAAAACAACCCATCTTACAATTACACATGTCAAATCAGTCAAGGTTAAAATGTATAAAAGAATTGAATTCTGGAGTACCGAAGGCAAATATCAGCCTAACAAAGCAAACACACCTGTTAGACCACCCACTGAAAGCCTCCAGGTCCTCCCCCGTCCTCCGTTTATTTATCTAGACAGCCGTCAGTCTCCCTATCACTACCTGTCTCTGGCAGACCAATATCCATTATCTTCACCTCTCCTTCCTGCTGTTTCTCCGCGCAATCATCGCACCATCCTCCACTCCTCACGTCAGTGGAAGATTAATTCCAGCCCCACTGTCCACAGCGACCAGCGAGGGGGCAGAATCTGGCAATCCTCAACTCTTTATCAAGGGTTTCGCCAGTCAACAATGCAGGTGTTGTCGACAAACAAGTCACTTATCACGGCTTTTGGGATTGGGAACAGTTGGGGATCGACCTTCCGGCCTGAGGGGAGCCGTACCTTGCAAATGTCTGCTTCTGTAATGGTCCTTGGGCTTCGTCGGGTTTGCCCGAGCGTTGCCGTCGCACTTGGGCTGCTCGTACCTGCGACAGAGAAGGTGAAATTAACGACAGCGCTCCCCGACAATAGGTCTCCTGTTGAAAGCCCGTACATGGCGCCTCCCGCGGACCGCTTAAAGGGGGTTTAAGTAACTGCTACTGTGGTAAACCAGAAGCTGAGGAAGGACAAAGGAGGGAAGGACTGGGGCGGGCTGGTATGAGGAGGGAAGAAGGGAATGATGTTGAGAAGAAGAGATAGACAAGGATGCGGAACATGGGACACAAGGCAGCTTTCACAGCTGCGCCTGATGAGCTGGCAGGGCCCCGGCTCCTGCTGCGAGAGCAGGCCAAAAGCTGGCTGCCAACAAGAGGAGAGGCGAGGGGGAAACTGGGCTTCCAGTGTGTACTAATGTGCTGACTGGCACTCTGCCTGAGGACTTGTTAATCTGATACCCAGACTGGGTTCTCAATAGGACGGCACCGGTGCCCCATTTTTCCGGGACGACTGACCTCCAACCTGCTTCTCAGTCACTCTGCAGACATGAAGATGTGTGTTTACACCCTCTGTTATTGATGTGTAAACCACGGAAGCCTTAAAGTGCTTCGTTGAGTCTTCTTATTTAAATAAACCTTCGGAAACTCAACAGGGCATCAACGCCAGAGAGTTAGAAGAAGGTCATCCTACCTGGTGGAGGTCCCAGGTATGGGTCGTCCTGTGTCCACCAGCACGCACCAGCAGTAGCCAGTGGAGGGGTGGCACTGGACTGGTTTGTAAAGTCCTCCCTGGGCACAGTCCGGTACGAAGACGGCGTCGTTTTTGAGTTGCCTCGCTTCCTCCTGGGCAGACTGCTGCTCCTGGTCGCACGATGAGGCTGGAAGGAGTGGGTCAAAGGTTATTCGGGAGTCAGCTGGGGCGTCGCTAGATTGGTCAGACACACACACACGTACACACACACACACACACACACACACACACACACACACACACACACACTGCCCGCAAAGACAGCAAGACAGCATTCACTTAGGTGGTCTGGCGATTGCACACATACACACACACATACACACACATACACACACGTGCACACACTCTCTCTCTTCCTATCTCTCCCTCTCTCTCTCTCGCTCACCATGATGTCTTAATTTTATTTAGTTCAGATTAGCAAGTCCTGCTGATTTAAAGAGTACTGAAGTAATTTCTACATAAACCAAGCGCGTGCATGAAGTAAGTGTGTCAGTGAGGATGAGTCTACTTACTGAGTTGACTGCTATATCACCCCCCCCCACACACACACACACACATACACCACATCATGGCACTGTTTATGAACATTAACAAGCTAATGACTGAGTACGGCTCCCTATGCCCCAAGTTGAGTAAATATTTGGACACTCAGCTGCCCTCTATGGATGTGTATGACAGCGAGAGAAACAGACGAGACAAAAGCAGAAACAGTGGTCAGTCACACACGCCTGCAGGGTCATCTTAAGTGCCAGGGATCTGTGTGTTTACACAGATGCGCTCGGAGAAAATGCGATGTTTCCCGATCCCTACTTTTAATCCACACAAACGACAGGCTAGATGGTGGAAAGATTGAGTTTTTGCGGCACCTCAGCAGGATCTAATCAGACTTCTTCTCCTTTTTGTCTCAGCCTCACAGCTCCGACGGCATTGGACTCAAGGATGAAAGTAGAGCTCTTTTGGCCACGAGGGCTTTCATCCCCAAACTCTCCCTTGCTCCACAGCTTGCCTCGAGGCTCGGAAGCTCTATGGATTATACAGGGATTACGGATATCCCTCTTCTTTGTTTATTTGCATTGGAGACCTTTACACACAAAGGGGACCAAATGAAACGCCTCCCTGCTTTCTCAACCAACTCACTTCGCTGCGGTTCCCCTGGGCTTCCTTTGTTGAGCTGGGTTTTTTTTTTTTTCTTTCCTCCAGTAGATAACATGGTGATCAAAAGCATAAATACTAAAAGTCAAGGTTTTGGTTTTGCTTGTTAATTATGATAATGACATTGACAACAAAAGCACACATGCTTCTCATCTCTCTCTGCCTGCCCGACACTGGATTCATTTTACGCAGAATGCGGCGTGTTTTCCCACAGATCACAGAGGCAAACTGATCTGTACATGACAAATGTTTGTGTGTGTCAGAAGAAAACAGAGCGGACCAGCCGGAAAAATCGGAGAGCCTGTGTTTGTGCCATGTGCTGATGATTACCGATATGCATTACACACTCGACACGAAGCTCTAACGGTTTCACAAGCCGCCATCTGTCCTTGAAAGGCAGGAACAGCCCTCAAACCACGATTGCTCAGACAAGTCGGAAAAACACAGAGCGTGCTTTCAGACGAGGATTTCAAACAGCCGATTGCGGTCATTAAAGAAAAAGAAACTCACATGGGGCTCTGGTTCGGTTGTTCTGTCGACTGCGAACCTGTTCCGTCCACAGAGTGGGGTACTGGGAAATGTCTGAAGGGAGAGCACGGAGACAGTTTTATTAGGCTCATTTTAAAAGCAAATTAATACATGATGTATGTTAAACACATATCAGGTGCTCAGATTTCGATTGAAGGATGACATCACAAGGCACAAAAAAAATTGAAATTCGGATAAAATACAGATTTTCAGAGATACAGATATTCCACATTGAGTTCTTCTTCTCCTTCCTATATTATTACATAATTTGTAATAACTCTGAATGTATTAAGAATATATTACTATTTCACAGGACGAGGATTTTAATTATAATGATATGCTTAATCAGCAGAATAAATACCGTGTCATTTTCAACCATGATGCCAATATTGATGCATTAAAAGCATTTGTTCATAATTTAGGGATCTTGGGTGAAAATAAATGCAGTGAAAAAAACCGATGATTGAATTTGGGGGTGAAATGGTTCTTTAGGCCCCGAACATTAACCTTTTCGAAGCGTGACGCTTTGACTGCTCGTTCCCTTTTAAGGAGGTGTAGATCTTGTGCATCTGAGTCATGCAGGGATGTCTCAGTAAACACAGGAACAGCAACATTTTTTTTTTACCCGCAGCCTGATGAATGAGAGCTTACCTTCCTCGTCAGCGGCGGGCTGAGGATCCACCACTAGGCCGGTCTCATCTGCATTTAGAATGGAGAATATTTGCAAGGAGACTACAATTACCAAAGTAAGCTAGATTAGAGGACAGTTGACTGTGTGAGATTTGCACGTTGCCCGGCCAAGAAAGATGGAGACAGAAAGGTGAGGAGAGCACCGAGAGAAAGAGTGTGAGTGTGTGTGTGTGTGTGTGTGTGTGTGTGCGTGTGTCTGTTTGTGTGTGCGTGTATGAGTGTGTTCTTGCACTTGCTACATACCAAAAACCCTCAGTCTACTATCAATGTGAGGACATTTTTGAGAAGCGAGGACCTTTCGGCTGGCCCTCACAACTTCAAAGGACGTCTGAGGGTCGAGACCTGGTTTAAGGTTGAGGTTAGGGTTGGCTTTAGCTTAGAGTAAGGGTCAGGAGGTTAATTGCTGATGGTTAGGTTTGGGAGCTGGGTAATGCATTATGGCTATGAAAGTCCTCACAAATTTAGAAGTACAAGGATGTGTGTTTTTGTATGTGTGGTGTGTGTGTGTCTGTGAGAGTGTGTGTGTGTGTGTGTAAGAGAGTACAGAAGTAGATCGTAAAGAAGAAATGTCAGAATAATAGTGGTCATATAACTTCATGGTTTCACACTTCTTCAACTGCAATCATTTTGAGCTGGAGGACAGATTAAAGTCAGTGTAAATGGGAGCTGGAGGCCGTTGTCCCTCGTGGTCTTCAACCTTGCACTGGGGAAGAAATAGCGTAGGTGAACAATGCAAACCCGCGACTAACGGGAGACTCCAGCTCTGCACATTTGCTCTGTTTGTTTGTAGGATTTGCGGTAGGAAGGGAGACAAGGACGGAGGCTTTCAGCAGCTCAGGGTGAAACCGTGGCTGTAGGTGTGGTTAACCTCAGTGCGGGTCGCTTATTCTGCTCAAAAGTAAAGCTCTGTTAATGCATGAGTCAGGCCGTGTCTAATGAGCACCTCCGAAAAATAACTTTTCTGTAACAATGACTTCTCCATTGCAAAATCGGGATTTTTCATTTAATGCAAGCTCTCCGCCAGAAATTCATCTCACACTGCGTGGCAGATAAAAATACACACAGCCAGTGTGACTGACTGAGGCAGACATATCATTATTCTACCCTTGTAGCAGATGGAAATGGTATTTCAAAGGGTGAGTTTATGATTCAGGTTTACGATTAACCACTAATGACCAATCTGCACTTTCTGGCCTTTTACATGCCTGTAACACCTTTTTTCCAAAGCCAGGAAAACCCTTCACTGTTGTGGCCATCAGACGTCAATTTAACTGCTGTTTATCTGTCATCAGCTCCATAGAACTCCAGCATGTAAATAACTTTGTCAGGTCACCACACATTAAATCACTTGCTGACCAGCGTTCTGATCTGAAGGGAGGATGCAGCCGTGGCTTCTCTGGGACTACCTAAGCTGCTGCAGAATCATAATATTGATGCAATCACTGCTATTTTCAGTGCTGGTGCACCACAATTCTATGGTTTTTCTGCTTTTCAGCACCCTGTTTATCCAACTGGCTCAACCGCAACCCATCCCCATCCACCTCCTCTCCTTTTTTCCCCCCCTCCCACCATCCATCTCTCTCTGTCTCAGATGTTGCGTTCCCCACTTTAACTCTGTGTAATAGCTTGGTGAGGCTCACAAAGAGTGTGTATCCAACACTGTTTATAGGAAGATTTACAGATGTGACTGAGGAGCAAATTGACTTGAAAAATGTATGTGACAAATGTAAGCACTTACATTTTCTCTCTCTCTCTCTTACACACACACACACACACACACACACACACACACACACACACAAACAGAATTGAGTAACCATTCAACGAAGCAAAACAGTCCAGTATTATTCAGAATGTTTGGTACCAGCAGAGCTGACTTTTGGTAAACTGGGCAGTTTTTCCAGTGTCTTTTACATTCATTATCTCTGTTGTCTGTTGAAATCAACTTTTTCTTCATCATCAAATTTATGAGTAAGCCACACTGTAACTACCAATATTGTAAAAAAATACAGGATATAGAAATACAAAACCAAGTTTTTTTATTCCAAATTGTAAAGGGACTGGACGGTATTACTTGGAGAATACTCTGCTTAGGTAGCCTTCAAATAAAAGAAAACAGTACAGTAAATTCAGTTGATCTAGTGGTTTTATACCCGAAATGTGTGAATAGCCACGAGAAAAGAGAGAGAAATAAGAGTGGAGGATGAACATTTCCTTGTCTTTTATGACACCGCTGCTGAAAAAGAACCAAGAGACGTTAAAGAAGACGAACCAAGAATAGGTGAGTTTCGCTCCAACTCTGCTGCTGGTAAAGATAACAGGCGGTTATGCGTGCTGCAGCTGCTGCAGGCCTGCACCAAAGCTCACCACAGCCTCTCGTCTCAGACTGAAACCACCGCTTTTATATCAGCCTTCAGGCGGCTCCAGCTCTCACAAATTGACAAAATATTAGAAAGGCAAGTCTTAGCAGGCGACCTAACCTTCACAACTCTGACACACATGCAGGGCAAACAGACAAGAGATACAAATGAATACACAAACACATGTACATGCATGCTTTTATTGGTGTGCACAAGCATGTGGGTGACCATGAAAGTACACATGCACATGCACATTAACTGTCGAGCAGGGACGTATTTTTCTTGAATAATATTCTCACCTGTTTTACCTGGCTCTCTTGTGGTCACTTTCTCTTGTTTTGAACCTGGGAAGCAATAGATTTAAATTAATTAAAGCTCCACTGCCGCACGGACTTTGACTAATTAACTTCTGGGTTTTTTTTTTTTCCCCTCAAGAAGAAAAGACTTTGAATTTTTAACGCATGAACTAATGGCTGGTATGGAGTAAACATCAAACATCTTTAAGGTTTTGAAGTGAGTTTGATAGCTTACACAATAATGTTTTTTTTTTTTTTTTTTTTTTTTTTTGCTGTCATTAAACTACAGCTGACAGTTACAAGACAAACCACTGCTGCTATTCATCATGGTTTTCTCACTATTGAGAACAGTGACTTCCTTGGCATCCTGAAAATTGGGCATTGATTACTGGATTGTTTAGCAGATGCGATCCAAAAATTATACTTGCATTCCCAACAGTTTAACTTCGTTGCTCAACTCCGCAGCCGGGGTTTATTTACACCCCCGGTGGCTCTCAGACTGCCCCCTTTCAGTCCAGTTGCTGACCACATTCCCACACAACTCCTGTATTACATCCGCCCCTCATATATGGAATGTTTTGTTGCATGAAATTACAGAAACCGCACTCTAGTTGAAATTGGTCATTTTAAAACATCCAGCTGATCATAAAATAAGACGCCTGTAAGTACCGTACACATACAGGATATTGAGAGCTCTCCTGGGTTTTTACCGACCTTGACATCGAGGTTTCTTGTTGGCCACCGCTGAACCGCTGATGGGTCGACCGTTGGGCGTGACGCACCAACAGTACCCGGTGTAGCTGTGGCACTGGACCTGAAATCAGCACAGCATGCAAAGATAAAGTCGCTTTAAAGGTTAAACAGGGAGAGAGAAATGATTTATGAGAGATCTCGCCGCCCTGCAGCGTGTCTTTTGTCACCTCGCTGTAGGTGCCATCGGGGTTACACACAGGCACAAAGACCTGCGGGAAGAGCTTCTTGGCCTGCTGCTCCGTGTACTTTTTCTCTGCCACACATCTGGATGTATCTGCGGAGCACACCGCAAATCACCGGAATCAGTACACACCATCACGGAGACCCAGCATTCAACCCAGAGCTCGAATATTTTCTTATGCGGCACACACACGCACACACACACACACACACACACACACACACACACACACACACACCAGTATGACTCGGTGGAAGATGCAGGATCTCAGATGATGAAGGAGGAAAGAAAGCAGAGGCGCAGGGGAAACAATTTAATACATTTCGGAAGAAGCAGATGTTTGTGCGGCTGGGAATAGAACCAACACCCCCGATCTCATTAGGAAGACATCGGGCCAGCTTGCACAGGGCCTGGTGGTAAAGCCATTACGGAGTTTGTGCTGCTCCTGTAGAACATTCCAGTCACCCAAGAAAAGGGCTGATGCACGGGGAAAACCTGACCCTTCCTTTATGTCTTATGCTCTTTGAGCCTCACTCTCCTCCCAAAACCTTGGCTGTCTCTCCATATTGGGCAAAGTGTCTCCCAACGGCTTCTCAATGTAAATGCGGGTCGGCCGAGTCTCTCCACGTGCCTCTGTCAGATCCGTGGCTTCGCCCTGTCATCGCACATCTGCTTCGCCTCACCTGGAGAACAACCGCACCAGCTGTGCAAACCAAACCAGGGGATGGACCCGATGACAGGTTCTGCGGGAGCGCCTATGTGGCGAGCAGATTCGAATCGCATTAAAACAATGACTCATGCACGGTCGGGAGGCTTCTGGCCACCAAACGACTGGAGGCTGTTATTCAGAATCATTTAAGCAACGCGCGCCCGCTGTCACTGTCACAGGCAATGACAGAGGAGGTCTAAAGTTCCAGTGGAAAAGTCGAAAACTGTTGTCCTTCTCCACAGGGTTCGCCATTAAGAAAAACAGTTACAGTAACTGGAAAAAATGACAGGACCCTTGAATCATCTCCCTGCTCTGAAAACAACTGTGGCACCAGTCTCACCATCCCCGAAACACGATCCAACGGCCGCTCTTTAACGCCAGACTGATGTCGCTTTCTTTCTGTTGATGACTCGGCGTGTCTTTCAGCGGGGCTGTCCAGGAGCAGAGGGGGGTCCGAACTCTTAGAGACCCAACGTTATTGATGCATACAATGCAACTTTCATGGACTCTTGCCCCTTTCAGCTTCCTAGCAGGAATTCTCTATTTTGTGTCCCCGGCGCTGTCCGCCGCATCCAGATGTCCGCTTAGAGACGTTGTCATAGAGACCCCGCACGGGGACAAAATTCGCGGAATGCTTTTCCATCATATGAGACTTAGCCGAGGCTTTTGCCTTAGAGATCTAATATTTTAATGTGCAAGAATGGGGCATTGTCCCCTCTATAGCGGCGGGCTCGCAGTACACATTTATTGAGCCCGTCGGGGGTGAGAGAGTTCAGGCTGCAGCGTGAGGGTGAATGGATGCTTCCTTTCAGCAACAATGAAGGAGTCTGTGAGCCGCCTGACCTCGCTGGCTCTCCTCCGCATTTTCACTTTTCATTTACACTTAAGCATCGGTCACATATGAGCAGCTCCAGAGCGCGATGAAACGATGACGCCAGCCGTGCTTCAACGTCACGGTTGTGTTCACCCCTGGAAGTCCAACTAAAATCACATTAATGACTTGCTTGAAATGTAGTTTAAAAAACAAAACAAAACAAAAATCAACCCTTGTGTGGTTTTAAAATGAACTGGATATACTCTTAGTTATTTTGGCTCACTGACCTATCCCTCAGTTGCAGCTGGAGCATGACCTCTTTTGTTAGGATGGGATTCTAGAATTTAACCACGGCTAACAACAGTTTTATCCTAAACTGTTCGAGATTGTCACTTGTGGATTGCATAAGGACACGTTGACATGGTCAAAAAAAAAGAGCAAGCTCTGTCCAGTCCGTTTATTTGTTCAATCTTCAGAACTATTTAAGCTGATTCGGACTCTTTCTGTATCCTCCACCTGTCACTCCGCCGCACACTCCCACGGTAAAACGGTGTGAAATGAAACCAACCGGCCAGGCCCCCCTCGCCGCCCCACCCACCCACTCTCGCCGTGTCAGCCCCACTCGTCCTGGCAGCACTCAAAGAATCAATTATGCTGAAATGAATTTAACCCACAAGTCTCCTCTATGCCCCCCCCCTTCTCTCTCTGCGCATTCAAGAGCATCAGGCGGTGCTGAAGCGTGACTCATGACCTAACCTTTGCATGGCCCTCGGGTGACCTCCAGCTGGGGGTCACGGCACTTGGCTCGGAGAAACTCGCAGCGAGATGTGAAGGTCCGGCCATCCGAGGCGCAGAGCGGCTTGCGAGGTGTTCCGCTGCATTCCATGTTGCACTCCTTATCCTGATCCACCCGCAGGAACTGCAGAGGTACAAAGTCGGGAGACACAAAGAAAATATTTACTGTCTTACGGTTGTTGCAGCAACAACAGGTGTGACTCTGGGTTTGGAGCTTGTGCAAGTAAAACTGGGCCACAGCTTTGTTGTAACTGTATCAAAGTGTCACGTCAAAGTGTTTTTTTAGGCGCACTTGCTGTCATCAAGTCCAATAAGCAGATCCAATATTCAACATGTTTCGTGTTGGGGCCAATTAAAAGAAAAAAAATCCCCTAGTTTCATCATTTTTCTGCGAACACAATCTTGTTTTCGCTTTTAAAATTCAAAACTAAAAGCACTTTGTCTCAGTGGGTTGAAAACCGGTCACACAGTGTTCATATGTGTAGTTTTCTTTCAGTTTTAAAACTACCGGGGCAAATAAACGCACCGAGGAATGAAAACTCTGCACCGACATTGAGTTTAGTCATTTATCAAGTCATTTTAATGGAGTGAGGCGGAGCGGCACGTGTAAATGTTCCAGCCATGTGCGGGAAGTTCACAATTTAAAATCTTTAAATCTTAAAACAAGAACATATAAAAGCCTTCTATCAGTGGCAGCCATGAGTTCTCATGCTTATAGGATAAAAGCAGGTATTTGGAATAAGGTGCAAAGAGTCAAATTTGTGCGGAGGTGGTTTGTGTTTTTGTGCTTTTTTTTTTTTTGCCTGCTACTGAATTCTTTTTACATCCGAAGGTAGAGAGTTGATTGATGACTATCAATTGTGATGAGGTGATATCGAATGGGTTTTTAGTTTGGGTGAAATACCCCTTTAAAGACAATATTTAAGTCAACACACTCAGCTGCATTGCATCAATCATAAAAAAAAAACTAAAGCCTGCAGAGACAAATGTGATGTCCCCCCCTGTCTCCTGCGGGGCCTTTATCCATATCTACTGTATGTTTGAGTAGCACTTCCTCCTGTCTTTCACTGCGCCGACACCTGCACGGGTTTTCAGCCGGAGACGCCGGGTTACAGGGACGTTCCACGGAACCGTGAAAAGGGGGAGGAACGGGGGGGGGTCGGATCACCTGTGTCAATGTCACCATTGTGTCCGGCATCTGGTTCTGAAACGCACACGGCAGGCCCCACAATGGGGCGGCGGCAGTGGTGCGGGGTGGGGGGTGGCGACAAGCTGTGACTGCTACAATGAATGAAAAGATGGGGAGCGATAGAATGGCTGAATAAACGAGATGTCAGGAAGCTTTGTGCGGCTACAGTGTGTTTCATTAAGCTCCGTGATTCATTCAGCGCCGTGGAATAATGAATCGGATTGAAAGCAAACCCTGCGGCCATTCCTCCACAGCTGCTGTTTTCAGTCATTCACACAAATAAATTCCACACTTCTTTTTGTCCTCAAATAATGTAAATATTTGGATCCATAAAACAGCGCAGTATTTCTTTGACTTTTTGTCTTTTGTGCCCTTTAGGGACTTTCTGAATATCCAAAATCTCCCTGAATGCTCCATCTGTCAGCTATTACTGGGGACAAACAGAGACTTTAAAGTATAAAAAAAAAAAAAAAAAAAAAGTTATGAGAAACCCAGGAAAGGGCATGCCAGTACTGCGAGGGGGGAGAAGGAAGGGCGCGGGACGATCGCACGCAAAAGAAGTTGATGTCTTACAAATTGAGTGAGAGGCGAGGTCAGGTAGCAGCTTTCATGAGCAGGGCTGCTGCGGGGGCTGCCTGCACCTGGGAGAGGAGTTGGCAGGGAAGGCAGCAGCGCCCTGAGCAATGGAGGGGGGGCCGGGGGGGTTGGATGGTGCGGCCCACTCTGTCAACCTTGTTCATAAATCTCGGGGGGGGGGGGGTCAGAGATTCAAGGCCCGTTCAAACACATCGAAGGGGGAGCCATCAGGGAGGGAAGCTCAGGCTTCTTGCTTCCGAGTGAAACCTCTCCAAACAGCCCCCCCCCCCCCCCCACATTACCACCCCAAAAGCTTTTATTGATCCATTCCTTCCCTCTTTTAAACAAACCATGTCCTTCTGAGAATGATTACCAGACAAAAACCGAAAGATAGAGTCCTGCATCATTGCATCTATCTCGTCCGACTGACAGCCTCCTCGGCCCTCTGTCCCCCGGCCCCCCCCTCCGGCCCCCCCCCGTGACAGTGACCTCCTCTAACCCTCCACCAGTCATAGAAAGTCCAGCTGGCCTGAGCAGCACATCTAAGATGTTTTTCTTTTTCCTCCAGCTTAGAGTGTGTGAACGTGTCCAACAATGCACCATCAGCCTCTCTGCAGCTAATTCTGCCCCCCCTCCCCCAGCACTCATGCCACGAAGCCTTAAGAACCCCCCCACCCACCCGCAAGGAAGTAGACTGACAACCCAAACAGGGTTATTGAGCGGCGCAGCATCTCGCTCGATGTCCGCGCCGCGGTGCGCCAAGTGCCTGAGGAGTCTGTGATGAAGCTCCAACAAGACAATGTTGCCATGAAATCGGCCCCCCCATAAAATGAGCCACCCAGAATGCCCATCAGACGTCCGCCCGGGGACGAGACGGAGCAAATAAGATGTGATAGCAGCCCAGATTCGGGACGGATGGTTTCCTCCTGTAAAGCAGCGGGCTAGCGTGTGTTGGGCCGGCGGTGATGGATGAGTGACGCTGAGGCGCAGCCCCGACGCTCCCTCTCACGTCTCCTTCGGGCTCCGCTTCCCTCCGTCCGCGGCCGCGCCGCCTCCGCAGAACCTCCCGACGGATCCTCCCGACGCGTCCAAGTTGCCGAGCGCCGCATGTTGTTGCTTTTTTTTGTTTGTTTGTTTGTTTGTTTGTTTCAAGCCTCTCCTTTTCATTTCCTCCCTCGCCCGTGAGATCTGCCTCAAAAGCTCAAGGCTCGAGAGCAAGCTTTTTTATTTATTTTTTTTTAATGCTGTATCTGCTCAAATAAAACGGGAGGTTCACGAAAGCCCAGGCAAGCGGCGAGAGCAGGCGAGGCAGCTGAAGGCTGAGCACATTTACTTTTTCCAACAGGACCCACCGGCATATAAATCAAATCTTATTACCTCCCCTCGCTCTGTGGCATTGTGGGAGTGAATGGAGTAAGAAGAAGGCGAGACTCCAGCAGAGAGCATATTGTCGGCTGATAAGGGCCTTCTGGGCTGAGAGGCCCCTGCTTCCACCACCCTGAGAGGCCCCTAACACCACGGCCCGCGGGGTCAATGGGGGCCCCAGCTGAGAGCTGTGGTAAACGTGTTAAATGGCCTTGGCGGGAGTTTCCTGCATGGGCGCTATAGAATGCAAAGGGGGATCATTAGTTTCCAGCGTGGTGGAAGGGGAAGAAAGTGACAGATTTAACCAGGCTACTAACTCAATCGAAGGAAAATGCTCTTAATTGCCGTGAATGGCGTTTTTAAAGAAAGAAAGAAAAAAAAAAGCGGCGTGAAAGGCTGCTGACGGGCAGGTGCACAAGGAACTCACAGGGGGTGTTGAGGGTCATTTTTTTTATTCTTAAATGGTGCGGATTTGAAAATGAGACAGTCAGTGTTTTCAGTTTTTCCAAAACCTCGACCTCACGATTCCGCGGGCAGATCTTCCATATGTTTGCCCTCAAACACGCACAAAATATCACGGGGAGACGTTTGCCTGAAACTCGTAGTAACCTTCCCTATACCATTACTCACCTGGTAAAGGAATAAACCCGGCACTCCAGATGCTATTCCAATACAGATTCTAATGAAACAAAGTTGGGAAGTCTGACACAGACCAAGTAAAACATGCAATTAACTAGAAAACGTCATTCCTGCAGTCAAATCCAGACGACAGTGGCTTCTGTGCAACATCCAAGGGCATGACAGAGATGTGTTTGTGTGACCTTTATACAAGCTGCTGGGTTAATATTTCCACTGGTGGCGCGTTGGTTAAGAAAGTGCTCTCCGCCTGCTCACATGTACATGTCTATATCATTCAGAGTGAGCATCTGCTCAGCGCCACACTTCCTCCCACATTCCACAACGCCGTAGTGCCGCGAGGGAGAAAGGATCTCTGACCCTTCACCTGCGGGCTAACGACTCATGACCATTTGTTTCCAATTGGATATTAAGGCATCTTAACTCAGACAATAAATAACATAACTGGGGGAGGCAGCTCATTACATTGACCAGTAAATCAGAGTGGAGCCGGTGACAAAACCACATTCCACACTCCTCCAGACCTCCATTCCCCGTGTACCTGCCACGGCGCCTGTGGCATCCAGCGCGTTGTCTCAGGTGCAGTGGGCAGGATGGCTCCTCTGCTATGTGGCCGCGCACGCTGCCGTGTACGTCCGCGTACGCAGAAGACCCGCTGGCAGTGACAAAGCAGCCTTTACGCAGACCCGAGTGAGCTCAGCCGAGAGGCTCAAAGGCACCGCGGCGCTGAACACGGAGCGCGACAGTTTGGAGCGGCATAACAGAGAGCCAGAAAAACTGTGACGTGAAATTACACCACTCACAAGTCACTTTCACCACTACCAGATATAGTGTGAATTATTTTGGTCGCCATATTTGTTCTTGTCATTTATAATATTGCGTTTAAAATGAGTTTTGCGATTTGACTAAAATAGTTATGGCTCATATACTCGAAGGACAAGCTCATACCTTACGGTAAAATAACGGCAGATGAAAGTTTTACGAACCGAAATGATTCCCCGCTGAACAAATCTGTCTTTAAACCCATTTGAAGGCTTTCTGCCGTTTGCGCTTTTTTAAATTTTGACGCACGCGTCAGTCGCATTCTCCGCTTTAAAGCCGTGTTGGGCAGATGCGTGTGAAAAGACGCGCGGTGGTCTTTACATTCCTACCGTGATTGCGGAGAACTTCTGAGCGCGTCCATCGCACAGCAAACAGAGGAAGAGCAGCAGAGGGTGGACGCGCATCCTGTCCCAGCGTGGCAGTACAGTCTCCAAATTACGCACGGTCCAAAAATTCAGTCTGCGGCACTTGTCGCTAGAGCAAACTCAAAATCTGTGTCTGGCAGAAGTCGTCAGTATTTTTAAAGTCCACGCCAGTCCTTGGACAAAGTTGTCAGAATTAGAGAGCGCCTTGCTGACTTATTTCACTCGTCTCCAAGGTTTTGTCTGGCAAACAGTTTGTGTAGACACTCTCCTTATTCTAGGAGTGCGATAAACCCCCCCCCCCCGCGTCCCTGACCTTTTCCACTCCCTCGGTGTCTCTTCTCCCCTTTCTCCCTCTCTTCAGTTCGCCTTCTTTCCTCCACACCTCCTCCCTGCACACATGATTTTTGCCGTGTAGATCCCTTATCGGATGCAGGCTGCTCTCTTGGCGGTAGGTCGCTGGTAGTAAGTTTGGAGGGACAACGTCTGCTGGTGGTAGATGAAGCAAACACCACATTGTTCATCAGCTCCCCCCTTTTAAGACGCCAATTAAGATGATGTCTGCGTAACAGACATCCTGCAAGGACAGTCTTTTTAAATAATACAATTCGGTTCACATCAATAAAATGTAAAAACCGGAATCATGTAACTATTCATTATATAGCTTATAGATAAAACATGACACCTACACAATATTTTGTTGTAATGAATATTGTTGATGGTGGGGATGTTTTTTTTTTGTTAATTTAAGAATGCTTTTGATACATTTTGACAGATCATTTGAGCCCGTCTGCTCGTTAACCACAGATCATTTTGTCCTACTGCAACTATATTGCCACCTAACGCCATTCCAACATAATGCAACGTGATTCCTCGCATTCCACGTTCTCTGAGGCTATAAAGACCCTGAGATTATATATTATGTGGGAATATGTGAGAATACAAGAATCAGTTCTATTTTAATAATACTATATATTTGTTTACATTGGTTAAATTATAGCTGTCCACCCCATATTTTCAAAAGGCTTTAATATCTCACAGTAAGAATTGATAAATGGTTTAATAACAAATATTATAAATCACATAATAATTTCTTTCAAACTTCAATTTGTACATTTATCAACACCGAGTATCTTTGTTTGCTGTATTGATTTTGATAATCAATTATTTTTTCTAAAGGAGAGTATAGAAAATAATAACGCCACACACCACTTTGTACAGACATCCTTTTTTTAACTATATTTTAATATCACATTTTTTAATTGTTTTATTAGAGTATTCCTTGACTCATTTTTTAAACAAAACTCACATTCCCATAATGCACCAATGTCATTACGCTTCACCATGACGTCACTGCCTGTTCTTTCCGCTTCCGGTTGTCTCTCCATCGCCAGCTGCGTGGTTTTGCGCCGCTAACTTATCGAATTGTCATTCCCCAAATCACGCCAGCGTTGACCAGACTTGGACTAATAACCGGCACCATGTCTTACCACGACGAGGAAGAGGTGAGTACATATATTCATTTACATTTTGTTACATTTTGGGCGTTTGGACGTCATAAAAATGATTCGCTTGCCGGTTAGCTGGCTAGCTAACAGAATATGCATTGGAGATGCTACACGAGATGCTACACAATAATTATCCTCTTATTGAAATTAATACAGACAAATCATGTTTATGTACATCATTATCCCTCTTTTTTATTTGCAGTACGATCCGTACACCTACCCAACGGACTACGACCTACACACTGGTGGGTACCAACCTTCACCATGGAGGACAAATGTGACCACTTTTGATTTACAGTCGTGATTATAACACCTTAATACATCGTGCCTGCGGGTCCCATTTGTCCCTGTAGGTGATCCTAAAGCCGATCTTGCCTTTGAGAGGCAGTATGAGCAGCAAACCTACCACGTAATCCCTGAAGTGATCAAGAATTTTTTGCAGTATTTCCATAAAACTATCTCTGACCTGATTGATCAGAAGGTTTATGAGCTGCAGTCAAACCGTGTATCAAGCGAGAGCATCGAGCAGAAGATCTATGAGATACAGGACGTCTATGAGAACAGGTATGCGTAATTGATTTGCACGTAGAAGGGCTGTTTAAAGGTGATTTACTGCCATGTTCTTACCTGTTTTTTTGTTTTTCTTTCCAGCTGGAATAAGTTGACTGACCGCTTTTTCAAAAACTCTCCCTGGCCGGAGGCTGAAGCCATTGCATCACTCGTTGGCAATGGTGAGTGCATCATCTGTCATTTGTTGGAAGATGTTACATGTAATAAATAAAGTGCTGTTTTCTAGTTTGGCACTCATACCAGACGGTGCTTACTGTTCTCTGAGAATGTTAAAATCCAAAAATTATGTGACTGTGTCTGTGCGTGTGTGTGTGTGTGTTTCTGTCTGTGTCTGTAGATGTTGACGTTTGTCTTAAATGATTAATTTAGTTTCTTTTTCTGTGCAGATGCTGTGTTCCTCATCCTCTATAAAGAACTGTACTACAGGCACATCTACGCCAAAGTCAGCGTGAGTACCTGCTCACAATTTCTTTAACGTTTTTGTTACTCAAAAGTGTAAAATGTATGAAAACGTGTTATTTTGTGATCATCAGGGTGGACCAACTTTGGATCAGAGATTTGAGTCATACTACAATTACTGCAACCTTTTCAACTACATTCTGAGTAAGCGAGATGATTCTACTGGCTGCTCTCCTCACCTGCGGTTATCAACACCCATCACCTGAGTGTGTGTTTTTATACAGATGCTGATGGCCCTGCACCTCTGGAGCTGCCAAACCAGTGGCTGTGGGACATCATTGACGAGTTCATTTACCAGGTAGAGCGTTGTCTTCTGTAAACTCCTTTCACAGACAACCATGGAGGTGTTGACCATGATGCTTTTTTCTTTATAGTTCCAGTCTTTCAGTCAGTACCGCTGTAAAACAGCCAAAAAGACTGAGGAGGAGATCGAGTTCCTGAGAAACAACCCAAAGATCTGGAACGTCCACAGCGTCCTAAATGTTCTCCATTCTCTGGTGGACAAGAGCAACATTAACCGCCAGCTGGAGGTCTACACCAGTGGAGGTATGGAGAATGTATCGGTGTCATTTACACACAAAGACTTCCTTCAGGGCCAATGTTGACACATTTAATATAGTTTGGCTGTGAGTCCCTGCAGCTTATATAATGGTTATAAAATGATAACGATGAATCATTTTTGGTTCTGAAGCAGAGGAGTAGTAAAACTAGCTTCCACAAATAAATTCTTTCTTTGTTGGAGAAACTCCGTAAAAGGAACTCAGGGCTTTCAGGTCTCATCTCTATTTATGTTGTCAACATAATATTTTCTCCAACGCATCAGGGGACCCGGAGAGCGTGGCTGGAGAGTACGGTCGTCACTCCCTCTACAAGATGTTGGGTTACTTCAGCTTGGTGGGACTCCTGAGGCTTCACTCACTGCTTGGGGATTATTACCAGGCCATTAAAGTACTGGAGAACATTGAGCTCAACAAGAAGGTCCGTTTTTACCTAGCGATGAGTCCACCACACGCCATCTGTTCTGGTTTGACTCTAGTGCTGACCTCTGCTCATCTGCTGTCTTTCAGAGTATGTACTCCCGTGTGCCTGAGTGCCAGATTACCACCTATTACTATGTTGGTTTTGCCTACTTGATGATGAGGCGTTACCAGGATGCCATCCGGGTCTTTGCCAACATCCTGCTCTACATCCAGAGAACCAGAAACATGTTCCAGAGGTCAACATACAAATACGAGATGGTGCGTTTGGCCGTTTTGTACATTTGTTTCTTTCAAACTCAAATCACGAGATGGTAAATATTCAGATTAACATTTGTATTGTCGTTATTTTAGATCAACAAGCAGAACGAGCAGATGCACGGTCTGCTGGCCATCGCTCTCACCATGTACCCGATGCGCATCGATGAGAGCATTCACACCCAGCTGAGGGAGAAATACGGAGACAAGATGCTGCGAATGCAGAAAGGGTAAGAAAAACTGCTTGTACTGGACATGAAAGTAACATTTTAATATTTCAAATGTGACTACCAGCAGCAATATACCGACGTTCCTTTCCCCGCCGTTAGAGACCTGCAGGTGATTGAGGAGCTGTTCAGCTTCGCCTGTCCAAAGTTCTTGTCACCAGTGGTTCCCAACTACGACAACGTCCACCCCAACTACCACAAAGAACCTTTCCAGCAGCAGATGAAGGTGTTCGCCGAGGAGGTGCAGCAGCAAGCCCAGCTCGCCACCATTCGCAGGTGGATAGACCAGCGCCTCCCGCTCGCCGTGGAACAGGCGCCGCACGGCTGGCTGACTTCATCTGGTGTCCTTGCAGCTTCCTGAAGCTCTACACCACCATGCCCGTAGCAAAGCTGGCCGGCTTCCTGGACATGACCGAGCAAGAGTTCCGCATCCAGCTGCTCGTCTTCAAACACAAGATGAAGAACCTGGTGTGGACCAGCGGCATCTCTGCTCTGGACGGAGAGTTTCAGTCTGCTTCTGAGGTCGACTTTTACATCGACAAGGTGAGCGAATGAACGTTTAAAGCATCCCTTTGCATTTAAGAGTGGAAATACTTTTTTTTTTACTCCACCACATATTTCATAACTTGATTTGAATATGTTTGTAAATGATCGCATTCTCTGTGTGTATTCTGATGCCCTCTTTGATGAGCTCTTGTCTCTGCCTCAGGATATGATTCACATCGCAGACACCAAAGTGGCCCGTCGGTACGGAGACTTTTTCATCAGACAGATCCACAAATTTGAGGAGGTAAGGGTTGGAAAATTCCGAGCTGCTCTTTAGAAAGCCAGATAACTTTGATGAAAGTATTAACCTGAACCACATTCCTACAGTTGAATAGAACACTGAAGAAGATGCCCCTGTGTGTCACCTCTACATCTAGCACTGCAACAGGCCGATGAGTCTCAAACTCCGGTGTTTGACAGCCAATAAGGAGTAGAGGTTTTCTATGGAACGAAAAAAAAATAAACACGTAAAAACAGAGATTGTGTTGACGCTTACTCGCCACTAGGTGGTAGTATTGTTATGATGAAGGAAGACACCAAATGACCATTACAGATATTTCTTTTCTCGATGTCTCTTGGTCACAACGTCGAGAAAAGAAATATCGATGTTGTCTCTTGGTCACAATTTTCTTTGCACTTGTCTCATGTCCTTCATCACACTGACAAAGGTCATTGCATATTTCTTTTATTATCACAGATCATCCAACATTTCCCAACACATGACTGATGACAATAAGGATAAAGGAATAAAAATGTACAAAATCAGAATACGTACAAACATATATATATAAAAAAAAAAAAAAATCAAACACACCACTCAGACACAGCTTCACCTGCCATATGAAGAACCCAGGACAACGTCACCATAGCACAATAGACACATCACATACCCAAAATGATCCTCGAGCTATTTTGGTAAACCAGCATTTTTCTTCAAAAATATTTTTTTCATTTCCATTACATTTTCTATAAAATAAAAAAATAAAGCAAAATTTGCTCATTTCGAACTCTTAGTCCCTTGAGTGGCAGTGTAACATCTCTGGGCATAGAGCCATCTTTCACACTTAAATATTCCATATTTCTTTATATATAAATCTTCACAGCTTTCTCACACTGCCCATGTATTTTTTTCCCAAACATGTTTTTTTTCGATATTGCTCCATTCCAATCTTGCTTATTCGTTGCCATTTGATTTTTTTTTTTTTACACTCGCTCTACACACGACGGAGCACAGCGGTCAGAACTGTCCTGCAGACAGACCTGGAATGTTTTGTCTTTTTGCCACTGTTTTAAAACAATTGAGAAAAAAAAAAAAGAGAAAAAAAAAAACATTTAGGATGAACTCTCCTCAAGTAATTCTTCAGTCGTTGGGCTCTGAAGCATTTTTGTTCGTATTAAACCTCAAATCTGCAAATTTCCAACAGTGAAATGCGAAAAGTCTCTTAGTCGCTGATGGCCGTCCGCTGGTCTGAGTGTGTGCTGCCTCATGTTTAAGTGTGTGTATTTGTGTGTGTGAGCGTAAGGAGTCAGTGAGTAGAGGCCCCTCACTCCCCTCGCGCGGAGGCTGAGTCTCTGCCCGATCGGAATTTCCCGCTTTGCGAAGGTCGCCCGGATGACCTCTGGGACCTTCGGCGTTTCGAACCTGATGGCGAGCTCGTCTCCATAGACTACACACACACACACACACACACACACACACACACAGAGGCACACTCCTGTCTTGCCCCAGACCTCGTCAGGGTGGAGGTGTGGAGGCACGGGGACACACTCACTTGTGTGTGTGCGCGGTCGTGGCTGCGCTCAGACCAGCGAGGCCTCGGCTAGTCATAACTCCGT
This sequence comes from Lagocephalus sceleratus, assembly GCA_911728415.1. Taxonomy (NCBI): domain Eukaryota; kingdom Metazoa; phylum Chordata; class Actinopteri; order Tetraodontiformes; family Tetraodontidae; genus Lagocephalus; species Lagocephalus sceleratus. The sequence goes on from CAJVRN010000040.1 coordinate 818,796, forward strand.
GATCTCCAAGGGGCTCTCCGAGAGGACGTCCCCGTCCTTGTGGCGGTGCATCGGCGTGGACTTGGCGGACTCCGTGCGGGCGTTGTGCTCGGAGTAGAGCCCCCCGTCGGCGTTGAGCGCCTCCAGAGAACGCGCCAGGGCCCGCTGGTCGTCCTCTGGCAGGCTGTTGAGGTCAGACGTCAGGAGGGTGCCCGTGCTGCCGTGCACCACGTGCACGCCCTCGGGACCCTTGAGCTCCACGGGAAGTTTGTGCTTAAAGCGCAGGGTGCCGCGGCCCCCTCCCATCCCCAGGCGCTCGTCATCGTCGTCATCCAGATCGCTTTGGATGAGCTGGAAGACGGACGGGAGAGACGGAGAGAAGAACGACAACAAAACAGTGAAAATATGTTTTTTTATATATATATATATATATATATATATATATATATATATGTATATATATATATATATACACATATATATATATACATATACATATATATGTATATATACATATACATATATATATACATATATATATATATACATATACACATATATATATACATATACATATATATATACATATATATATATACATATACATATATATATATACATACGTATGTATGTATATATATACACATACATATATACGTGTGTATATATATATATATATATATATATATATATATAAATTAAAAAGGTAAAGGTTTAAGGGAGAGAAAGTCAAAGAGTAGAAGGAAGTGACGAACAAGGGCACAACTATGGTTTTCTGCAATTATGTTTTTTTTTAGGTAAAAGTGTTTTAGAATTTAATTTATGTTAAGAATAAAGTCAATTATGAGACAAAACCACTTTTCTTCCATATGTGATGAAAAACTCACAGTCCTTCCTTTTCTCACGATTCACTGTTGGGTTTTACGTCATTGCACGATCGGCACGATTGCAAAAATCGCCGGGGTTTCCGTTTCAGCGCAATCCAAAAAAACAGCGACCCATCTGGGACCAGTGATAATCTCAACTTTCGCTTTCAGTATCAGGAGCCTCAGCACCGCCCTGGTCTGGGCAAAGGGAGCAGAGGGAGATCTCGGAGATTGGAGGAAAGGGGTGTGTGTGTGTGCCCGCGTCAGAGCAGCAGACGGGACGTCAGAGTGGGAAAGCAAAGGAATGCGAGGAGCGTCTCCAGGGGAGCGAGACGGGAGGAGCTGCAGGTGCAGACAGAGCCCACCTCCGTGACTGATGAGCGGTCTCCCTGGCTGGTGGAAACCGTGACCATTCGGGCCGCAAAGAGCTTTTTCAGCCTCAGGTAGTCGTCCAGGACCACCTTCAGCAGGGAACCCTGACGGGACGGCAGTGAGCGTCAAACCCCGGGGACACCGAGCCCAACCCGACGCTCTAAACCGCTGGCCTCCGTGGCCCCGCCCCCACCACCACCACCACCACGGGGCCCTCGGGGGCCCTCGGGAGTGTGACGTGGCCGTCTGGGAGAGATCCTTTTAAACAATCCCGCAATAATCTTACCTTGATGGGCCCCTCCCTCATGATCTGGCCCAGTTTAGCGATGTTGTCGTACTCCTGAATGGCTGCTCTCAAATAACGATCATCCTCAGGCTTCGCTTGAGGTTCTCGACCGAACGTGCCCTGAAGGAAAAGACGGCACTCAATGTGAGCGCTGCATTAAACCTCTAATTACATGTGCGGGCTGTTTGCATCTTCATATTGTTATTTAGATCACGTAATGTGCAACACAGATCCTTAAACATTTAGAATGATCAGAAATGACCCCAAACGTCAGTTTTTCAATTAAAAAAAAGAATTAGAAGTCAGAATCAGAGCATGTTAGAGATTCCATCCATAATAATAAAAAAAAGAAAAAGCTGTCAGGCTGACTGAGGGTACTGACGTGAGTGCGCGCGGGGCTGTTCCACAGGTCGGTGATCTCACTCAGGTTCTCGGGCAGGTCGTCCTCGTGGTCGGCCTGGTTGGCCAACTCCAGGTTACGGCAGAAAGGGTCCAGCCACACTGGATTAGCCCTGCAGCGGAAAAGCGAGACATGACCTCTTTTATACGGTCGGGCCGCTCGTCGCAGTCTCCCTGCTGTCTTATAAAACTGAAGCGGAAATGAAATATAGTTTGGCGTATGGGAGGAAGTCACGGTCATAATGGCTGAGCGAACCGGGACTCAAGGGAATTTGCCCCGAATGTTCTTTATGAGATCACGATCTAAGAATTTCGAACTTCTTACATTCCAGAGGGGACCGAATCTGCGAATTCCAAGCTTTATTTTGGGGGTAAGATACGATTTTAATGGTTTTAACATCATCCGGTTAACCTCAGACCATTTTTCTGGGTAACTCATTGAGCCTCAGTGACGGTTGCAGACACACTTCACTGATGTTCCTCTGCTCAAGGCCCCTGATACTCTCGCAAAAAATAGAAAAAAAAGAAAAAAAACCTGTGATAGAGAACAAACCTCAAACATTTGAGGACTAAAAAAAGACCTGTGATATAGATCTCATGTGGCGAAGACCCCTGGTTGCCAGGCAACAGAAGTTTTTTTCTATATACTAAAAAAAAAAAAAATTGTGTGTGCCCCTCCTGGGCGGTGCCTCCTTCCTTCAGACTCGGGTCCTCTACCAGAGGCCTGGGAGTCTGAGGGTCCTGCACAGGATCTTCGCTGTTCCTAGGACTGCGCTCTATGTATGTATATATATATATATATATATATATATATATATGCATATATTATCAACATACTAAAATATCTCATACTAGGTAGTATAATAAGTAAAATTAATCTCACCCTTCAAATGAGTACTTGTTGGTGTTAGGCATGTCCAGGATATCCATCAGACCCTGGTTACCTAGGTGACAGACAGATAATAATAAAACCCCCTCGCTACTAACTATCTTTGGATGCTGCACGAAGCAATGATATTAACCACACAGACATCTGGGGGCGCTGTTTCCCCCTCCAGCTTCTTCTCACCTGTCGATCCTGCAACAATAGCTTTCAACTTCCTTTGGTGTCTGCAAGACAGGTCGAAACACACACACTAGAAAATGTTCTCCAGAAGCATTTTTTAAAGGACTCCGAAGGCCTCTTACACTCTGCGATAGTGCCAGTTCATTGTGACGAAGCAAATCCCCGCCAGGCACAGCAGCACCGCCAGGATGATGATCACCAGCTGTGGAAAATGGGAAGTTTGGAGGCGCCGCCGGCGTCTACGGCGTCGCGTGTGTTCTCCCGCTCGGCGCTCACCTGAAGCGTCGTGATGTCGTCGGGCAGTTTGTCGCTGACGGCGGGCTGAACGTCCACGACGTTGTATTTCCTGAACAGGTTTCTCAGCTGCTCCTTGTTCTCGTCGATCATCTGAATGACTCTGCGGAGGGTCGAACCCCAAGTCACAAATTAACCCCAACCCCCCCAACCCCCCAACCCCTCCCCCCCGTGCCTGATTATCACAATGACACCGCAATAAATACCTTTCCACGTCTAAGATGGTGTTGGTCTGATTGTTCACGACGTGTATGAGCATGTCCGTCTGAGCGTAATTCACCCTCCCCTTCTTGTCCACGTGGAACTGCGGCGAAGCAAAGGTGACCAACAAAAGGACGGGACAGTGAAACAAAGGTGACGCGGGGGCGTGCGCGGACCTGTATGTCGTCCATGTTGACAATAGCTCCGGTGATGTTCGAGAGCAGGCCGATGAACTCCTCCTGGTTCTCACGGACCAAATCGGGAATCTCGTTGAAGACTATCTTCACCCTCTGGTCGTCTCGAAGGATATAAATATTCACGTTGGTGGTCGTACTGTGACCCGCAAAATCGCAGGCCAAGATCTCCAGCTGGAAGTAGCCCGGGCTGTAGGCCGTGAAGAGGTCGTATGTGCGGATGATACCGTCTCTCAGACCTGAGGAAATCACGGGGGGGGGGGGTTTCTTTAACGCCCTGCCCGCTGTTGATGAAAGGATCTGAATCAGCCCTGAATAACAGGAAGCTCACCAATAGTGAAGATGTTGCCCATGTCCTCGCTGCCGTTGCTCTGCGACTGGAAGTAGCGGATGGTGACGATGTGGTACTGGACTAAGCTGTTGTTGCCGACGTCGTTGTCTATCGCAGCGACCTTGATGAGCTCCGAGCCCACTTTCGCGTTGGATGCAACTCCTGACGCGAGACAAGTGGACATAATGCGATACAGCATTTTGCACTGCACAGAGCCCGCCGCCCCCCCCCCACACACACAGATACCTGCTGTGTATTCCATTTTGGTGAAGCGTGGTGTTTGGTCATTGATGTCCTCCAGTTCAATCCGGACCTCCAGCAGGCTGGGGTCGCGGGCCGGGTCCAGAGCTCTGCTCCGCGCTGCCCTCTGCGCTCTGGGAGGAGTCCAGCTCTTATTGCTGGAAGCTTTGATGATGATGGAGTAGGCCGGGGTCTCTTCCCGGTCCAGATCCCTGTACAGCTTCAGCTCGCCATCTAAACTCAAGCCAAAGTTTCCATCGCTGTTTCCCCCTGCAGGAAGACAGGCCAAGGGCGGGGGCGGTCACTCATCTACGGCACCGGACGAAGACAAAGGGGCGCCACACAAACGCATCCTCCAGCTTTTGAAGTTACATGACTTTTGTCTGAACGAGATCCTCCAACGAACTATCCAAAGCTGTTTCAACCAACTTGTGGGTCTGTGTGACGTCGCATCACCTGCAATGAAGTAGTAAACAACGGCGTTGGAGCCTTCGTCTGCGTCCACGGCTCTGGTGACGTTCCCCACCACAGTGCCCGGAAGAGAGTGCTCAGGGACGGTCAGCTTCTGGTACGGCAAGCTGCCACGCTGTGGTCCACACACACACACACACACAGACACACACACACACACACATTTTCATATGTTGATTTGGACATGCAACCAGAGAGTCATTTATATGAGGGCTTAATTTGCTCACTGGTGGTTTGAGGAAGACAGGCTCATTGTCGTCAATGTCCAACAGCGCCACCTGCAGAGGCTGAGTGGTCTCGTAGGGCACTGGCTGGCCCATGTCCCGGGCCACGATGATCAGCTGAAAGTGGCAGAAGCTCTCAGTCAGAGGCTCGGTGGGATGGCATTCTCCGTACGCTGAGCGCGCGGTCGACTCACGCTGTAGAGGGCCTGCTTCTCCCGATCCAGCTTCACAGTGGTGGTGATGACTCCAGAGATGGCATCGATATGAAAGTTCTCCCAGTCCCTGTTACTGGCTCCAGTCTGCAGGAAAGCGTAACGGACCTCTCCGTTCACCCCCTCGTCAGAGTCCGTTGCGTGCACCTCATACACTGGGAGGCCGGGGGGCTGCTCCTACAGGCGGAGTGAAAACCACAGCATTTGCTCTTAGTTAGGACTAATATCATCCTTTTCACAGCTCAATTGCTTAGAAATTTTCTAGTTGTCTTAAAATCTGACGTATTATTCCACTGATGTTTTCTCTAATTTGAACTCCAGTGCAGTACAGGCTTTCCAGTTCACTTCACCAATACCCCTGTTAAAAGATCTGCTGCAGCCTGGAGAAGATACCACAAACCACAGGCTGCTGGTTTGCATGAAACCCAACGAAGATGGAGACTCATCTTTATGGTTTTCATTGTTAATGGATGTTAGGGTGCTTCTGTGTCTCTACTTAAGAGGATCTATGAATGAACACACCCTGGAGCTGTTTAATTAACATTGTCAGCATTACGTAACAGTGTCCATTGATCGTTTCTGTCAAAGTGTGACATCCTAGATAAACATGATTAACATCTGAAACTGGGCATGTAATGGGGACGGGGGAGGGGGAGCACCTACCTCTGTGATGTGAATGATGGTTCCGTTGGCAGGCCTGACAAACACCGGCCTGTTGTCATTGACGTCTATGACTGTGATGATAAGGTCTGCAGTGCCCCACAGAGGAGGCCGCCCCTGATCTGTAGCCACAACAGTCAGGTTGAACCGCTCAGAAGACTGAAGCAGGCGGCGAGAGCGCACCAGTCCAGTGTTGGGATCCAGCGAGAATGCTTCTAAACACGCAAAGGTCACATTTATGATTAAATATATATGATCTATCCTTCAAACTGCCTCCGTGAAGCAGAACCGCATTGAAGTCTAACGCCAAAGATCCTGTGAGACGGCGCACGGCGTCTACCTCTGCTGGAATGAGGCCCCAACATGCTGTAGAGCACGGCTCCGTTCTCCCCTTCGTCCAGGTCGGTGGCTCTGACCGTGATCACGGACGTCCCACTGGGCTCGTTCTCAAAAACGCTGGTGTTGTACGCCCGCTCCGTAAAGCGTGGCCGATAGTCGTTGACGTCAAGGACAGTCACCAGGACCTGACGTGCACCAATGCGCACGCGCGCGCACACAGACACACACACACACACACACACACACACAAATGATCAGGACAAGTTAAAACACAGATGTCTGGAGATGTTAGCGTACCAAAGACCATCTTCTTTTTTTAACCTTTAATGCCTCATAGATTTAATGAACTTCAGTGAAGATGTTTCAGCAACGTGAGGTGAATGAAGAACTCAAATAGAGTCATCATTCTTACCTTTCTCGATGGAGAACTCTACTGTTATTCAAATTTTGTTTCAAAATATGACAACTAAATAACTGCATCCTCATCCTCATCATCATCATCATCCTCATCCTCATCCTCATCATCATCATCATCATCATCATCATCAGTAAACTCTACCTGAACAGAGTTCTCTCGCCTGTTGTTGGGACTGCCGCCAGGGTTGTCACGGGCGACGGCGGTTAAAGTGTAGTGATCTTTTGTCTCTCTGTCCAGAGGTGACAGGATGTAGATCTCCCCCTGACCCAGAGAGGAGACAGTGATTAGGAAGGAAGTGGGAGTGTCCGGCGGGAGCAGCGCCGCTCTCGTGACACCGGCGCATTTGTTACAGGGCGTGACAGAAAGGCAGCCAAACGCGTAAACCATCGGAGCAGCGAAAAGGTTCTGTTTGAGTGTCAGCGTCCTGACAGGATGAGGCTCAGCGTCGACACCCAGAGCGGACCGGGGCGAGGTGTAAAGCTAGGTGTGCGCGTGACTGAACTCACGGTAGATGGTTTGATGGCAAACTTGCCTTCCCCGTCCACCAGGCTGTATTCAATAGCAGCGAAGAGGCCGGAGTCGGCATCGGTGGCACTGACGCGAACTATGGTGGTGCCCAGGTCCACGTTCTCAAACACCGGCTCCTGCCAGCATCCAGATGGGAAAGGTTGTCACCGGCGAATCAAACATTAACCACTAACGAAGGACGTTTCAGGTCATCCATCTTTCTGTTTTGCTGCGTTCGTCATCGGTGAACTTTTTAATTGACGCGTGGGAAGTTCTTAAAACAAAACATCTCTTGAAACCCTGAAGCAGTCCCATGGTAACAGGAAATGAAAATGACTCAAACGCAGCCTTCAAAAATCAGCGCTTGTGGGAGTTATTTTCTTTTCCGTAAATGTTGATCGGCACCTGATATGACGGCTGCAGGAAGACGGGATTGTTGTCATTCACATCCACTATGCGCAGGAAGACCGGCAGCTCAGCTATCCTGGGGGGAGAGCCGTGGTCCCGGGCTCGAATTGTGAAATTCAGCCATTGGACCTGCTCAAAATCGACCGTCTGATTGGCAACGATCTTGCCTGAAATGATCATAACAATGGTGGATAAATATTACAATTAGGATGTACAAAGATATTTAATACAATAAGTTTGAACTGAGTACCAATTTAAAGGTCATTACAACACTGCTATCATTATTAAATGTAGAACTTATATTTTACACCAAAGTGAGAAGAATGATTTAACAGTTAATGACAATTTAATGTCTAAAACTTTTTTTTAACCATTAGCAAATACTTTATTACAACAGAAATGTGCCATTATAGACTAATAACAACAGCAATTAATAATAACTGCACAGTGTTACCAAATAATGTTTCTTCAAAGTGTGTTAAATGATGCAAATGGCCAAGTAATGAGGCAGGGGAGTGTTTTGGTTCTCACTCAACAGCCTCTCTGGATGGTGGAGAAAATTCCAACCGACCAGCCAGAGTGGGTGGGGCAAATGGTGTAATAGGATAAATGGTGTAATAGAGTACGTGCTGCAGGCATACCAGTGGAAGGGTCTTCCAGTCGGACGTAAGCCCCTCGTGGCAGGTGGAGCAGCTGGTAGATGACCTGGCCGTTGGGGCCTTTGTCCGGGTCTACAGCTGACACCGACAGCAGCGTTGTTCCTGGCTGGGCCCCTTCCAAAATCCTCTCCGTGAAGTTGGACACTCCGAAGGGCCGGAAGCGAGGGGCGTTGTCGTTCACATCCAACACGTTTATGGTCAGCCTCGCTGTGAAGAGGGCGGCGTTTCGCAAAAGACACGCGGTTAGAAAAAAAACAAACAGAGAATGCAGGTGGGAAAAAAAAAGAGTCAAACTTCACACCAGGAAGTAGACTGACCGTTGGGGACGCTGCCCGACTTGTCGATAACTTCGCTTGCGTTGTCGTGGACAGACACGATGATTTCAAATGTGGCTACCAGCTCTCTGTTGATGGGGTTTCGTACGAACACCGCGCCTGGAAGTCCACCAACAGACACTGGGTCAGCTTCTAAGATCCAAGGCGGCTTGTGTTTACAGTAGATCATCAATCGTCTGACAGATGTCTCACCAGTGTGTAAATCAATGCCAAAGGATTCCTGCAGGCCGTCCACCGGGTTGTTCCCGTCATCCTTTGCCTCCACTGAGATGATGTAATACTCCAGTCGCGGATGCAGATCGGGGTCCTCAGCCGTCAGCGTGGCCACGACAACACCCGGGGGCGTCGACTCGTTCACGTTTATCATAGTTACAGGCTCGATAAAGCGGGGCCTGGAGTCATTCAGGTCATCCAGGATGACCGTCAGGGTAGCCGTGCCTGACATGGGGGGCGTGCCGCGGTCGGTGGCGATGACGACCAGCCGGTAAGACCCGCGGTCCTCTCTGTCCAGGGTGGTGTTGCCTACGAGGACGGCCCCGGAGAGCGGCTCCACCACAAAGCGGTCTTGGGCGCCGCTCTCCAGCCGATACGTCAGCCAGCCGTTGGAGCCGGAGTCCGCGTCGGAGGCGGACAGCTGAGTCACCACCACACCTGCGGAGCCATCGACGCACAAACACTTCAACCCGCGGGGTTCGGATGCCGGGTCGGTCCCCGCTGACCTCCGGGCCCGGGCCCGTCCACCCACCGGTAGGGCTGTTCTCCGGGAGCCGAACGCTGTAGCTGGACGGGCTGAAAACCGGAGGGTTGTCGTTCTCGTCCAGGACGACCACCGTGAGGGGAACGCTGCTGTTCAGCCCCCCGATGTCCTCCGCGACCAGGAACAGCTCGATCCGAGGCTCCTGAAACGCCTCGCGGTCCAAGCTGCCCCCCTGACGCACGCGTATGACGCCTGCAGAGACGGACGTGTTAAAATCTGTTTCAGAGGTAGATGCTTTATTCGACATGCTGAGGGTTGAGAGCTTTACCAGTGTTGGAGTCCACGGTGAAAAGGTCCGCTCTGGCACCAAGCAGCCGGTACTTTACCACAGCATTGGGTCCAATGTCATTATCCTTAGCCAGAACTGGCCCATTTAACACAGTTACTGTATTACCTATTGGACAGAATGAGGGTAAGTGTAGAAAAAGAGCTTAGTTATTGTTTATTTTAGGAAGCAGTCAAGTCCGCCGATTTCTGCACGATATCAAAAGAAAGAAAATGTAATATTTGACGTTTAAACTCAGACCAGACTTTCAAAGTCAATATGAAAGCTGCGTGTAAACAAAGTCAGGAAGTGGTGGAGACAGCGACACGGTGCTTAAGCATAACCTCCTGTGGTGCAGGTGCAGATACCTCGCACGCTCTCGGGGGGAAATGTGAAGACGGGCGCTACCTGCTGCAGAATTCTCCTTGATTTCTGCTCTGTAACTGGTCCTGGTGAAAACGGGCCTGTTGTCATTCTCATCCAGAATGGTGATTACCAAGAAGTCTGAATCCTGGGTGGGTGGGTGGGGGGGGGTGGAACACAGAAGGAGGGTTCAGATGACCTGCATGTGCTGCATGTCTACAATTGGCTGAAACTTTGAAGAATTGTTGATAACAGACTGTGGTTTTCACCTTTCCAGCAGAAGCGACACATGGTGCATACATGCATGCACGCACCAAAAGTACTTTGCATAGCACACTACAACGCTACGTCATGGAACACAACACAACATATCACTTTTATTGGCAGCGTCTCGCGTTTACCCTTCGAGCGATGCGGGAGTTCTCGGGGTTGTCTTTGACGGTGATGGTGAGTCTGTACTCAGCAGCTCGCTCTCTGTCAAGAGGTCTGCTCACCAGCACCACGCCCGACTGGTGGGTACAGTGGAGACGCGCAACGATTAGTCGCGTCGCGAGCTGTTTCAAGCACGAAGAGCCCCCCCCGTCTGTTGTACGCACCGTGTCGTTGATGTAGAAGGCTCCGCCCAGGTTACCGGCCGTGATGTTGTACGTGAGCAGGGCGTTGCGTCCGCTGTCTGCGTCTTTCGCTCGCACCCTGGCCACCGAGGTGTGTATGGGCGCGCCTTCGCTCACGCTGGTGTTGTGAGGCAGGTTCAGGAGGACTGGGTCGTTGTCGTTGATGTCTCGCACGCGGACCCCGACCACCACCTGGAAACAGGCGTCAGAGCTAAAAACCTCGATTAAAAAAATCTGTCGCAGGTGTTACGATTGAAAAAGACAGTACACAGATTTCCTGCGATACTTGAGCTAGCCGAAGTGGCTCTGAGCCTATGTATTATGCAATAAGGCGGAAGATGGTCGTTCTAGTTTCTGCGTTGATGTGATGTCATCTAACCGAGCTGTTGCGTGACGGCGTGCCCAGGTCGCGGGCGGTGACCGTGATGTTATAGAAGGCCGTCGTCTCTCTGTCCAGTTCCACGTCTTTTCGGACCCGGAGCTCGCCCTCTACTGGAGATATCATGAACTCATCTGAGGGAAGGGTGGAGAGACTTAGCGACAATTCATCGAGATTTGCTCAAGCATCGTCCTGAAAGACAGAAACTGGACACCGACTCTGGTGGTCTCCTCCGGTGATGCTAAACTCCACTTTGCCGTTGAGGCCGGAGTCTTCGTCACTGGCTCTGAGAGTCCAGACGCGAGGGCCGGGCTGCCCTTCCGTCACCTCGAAGGGTCCCTCATAGGCTCGGGGGAAAGATGGCGTTACATCATTCACGTCCAGGACGTTAACCAAAACCTGGGGACAAAGTTTGGAGTTGGTCCAGCACATTGGAGTTAAAAACCTTATATTTTGTGAACTCTTAACTTCAACAACTACTTATGAGGTGAATGTGAATGAAGGTGGTGTAATGTGTGATGGGTGTGTGTGTGCACACTGCGCAGGAAGAAGAAGAAGGCACGAGTGTGTTCAGTTTGCATAATTACCGTGGTGCTGGATGTGAGTCGAAGAGCGGGATTTGGACACTGGTCAGTAGCTGTGACAACCAGTGCGTAGTGGCCGTTGCTGATCTCAAAGTCCAGCTCTTTTACTGCCGTAATCCTCCCCTAAAAGCACACACGCGTCCACACAGCTGGCTGATTGCGTGCCCCCCCCCCCAACCCCCGGCTGATTCTGCATTTATGTATAGTGGGTGACTCACCGTGATGCTGTTGATGTGAAAGGTCTGGATCAAGTTGCCCTGAGAGATGGCATATCGCAAGGTGCCGTTCAGGCCCTCGTCCGGGTCGATGGCTGTTACTGTGGCAATGGTTGCGCCCACGGTGTCGGGGCCCTCGCTCAGCACGGTCACATACTCCTCCTCGGGAAACTCGGGCGCGTTGTCGTTCTCATCCACGATGTGAACGTAGATGGTTGTTGAGGACTGCGGTGAGATGTAAAAACATCTACATCAGCATCTACTATTTATGTGTAAACAATATAGGATGCAACAAAATATGTCAGCTGATTCTGCATACAGCCAAAAAAACAGCTCATTTTATAATAATCAGTAAAACCCTCTCAATGACAACAATAATCTAATATCCACAGTTACATTTTCCAGCTCTACATTTTTATTTGGACCGTTAAAATTCCTGACATTTGCTGAGCACATTTACTGGACAACAGTCTAGGTTTTATTCAATATGTAAAAAGTGATCAAAGACAATTCAAATGAAATAGTCATGATAAGAGGCAGTTGTACCAGTTCTGGCTTTACCAGTCTGACCAGTTCCCCTCCCAGTAGTACCTGAAAAACCACCAGATTGCCACCCTCCTGCGGTAATTTAATCTGTCCCTTTCATCCTTCTGATTTCAAAACCTTGTGCTTTCTTCTGTATGCAGCGTGTCAGGATGTTAAAACTCCCCGGTGTCACAATCGTGTGCACGACAATCTTCAGTGAGCTTTGTTCTGCAAATCAACGTCAAACTGGCTCTACCCATCCTTAACAGGGCTGTAATAAGACCCCCGGTGTGGGGGCTTCCACAGATACAGTCTGCGAGGGCAGAATGCCTATCCTCCATCCCCGCCTTTTGAGGAATGCTGGAGAAACTACGGTCGCAACCAAGGAACAAAAAGGGGTTTTCCACAGCTGACCCCACCAGTCTCTCCAGTAGGCCTCCACTGTGGTCCATATAATTGAAAGTTAGCAGCAAACTATAATAATCCTTGTTTTCTTTACACTATAAAAATATCAGATTATTGATGACTAGTAATATAAACAAATACTTACAGTCATATTCGAGTTTGACCATTCTGGGCTACAGTAGACACATGATATAATAAATTCTTTGTAATGGGGATCCATTTTAATATTATGAAAAAATCTGTACATCTGTACAAATCTGATAATGTTATTTTATCATTTTATCATCATAACATTTTATCCTTTCAGTTACAAGCAAATAATGCTTTTAACATAAAATAAAACTTTTAGCGGTGAAAACCCAAACTCATATTTTCAGTTATTTTTTTCTCATTTAACCTAACAGGAAGTAACTGGTGTGTGTGTGTGTGTGTGTGTGTGTGTGTGTGTGTGTGTCTGTGTCTGTGTGTGTGTGTGAAAGCGTTGCATGATCTCTTATCATTTACGTGCAAAAAACCCCAAAACAAACAAAAAAACAACAGTAAACAGACAATAGATAAACAACAACACTAAACAATAAATAAAAGCATAGAACTATGACTTCATTGTTCTATAACGTATTCCTTATTTCTCAAGTTTCACTTCACTCTCTTCTCTCCCCAACACCCCCCACTCACGCAATCGCACCCACGCACACACAGAGCGTACGTGTGTGTGTGTGTGTGTGTGTGTGTGTGTGTGTGTGGGGTGGGGGGGGGGGTCCGGGGGAGGAGCGTTTCTGTGCGTGTCACGTTGCTTTTGGGCTGCGGAGTTCAGACGGACTTAAGTTGGACACCGAGAGACACACGGGCGTCAACGTCGCAAACTTGAATAGGAGGAAAAGCATCATCCATGGAGAGGGGGCCAGCCTGCCAGACACCAGCCCGGGGAAGCAACCCCCTCCTCTGGCTGTGTTGCGCTCTCCTGTACCTGGCCGCAGGTAAGAGCGCGCAAACCTTCTATATAACCCTGTGTTGCTATTTTTAACTGTCCGGGGGTGCTTTCAATTGTTGACAATGGTAACTTGAATGTGTTAATGGAGTTTTATGCTGTAAACCAGTCGATTCAACGTTGTGGACCGTGGAGTTAAAGGATCGAAGCCCACTATTACCCTGGTCCGCCTCGCTTAAATTGCAGACAAAAGTCAATCAGTGGAAATATTCCAAACTCTTCTTCTAATGTGACCCCATGACGTCGACTTTAATCGCTCGCCGTCTTCTGTTTTTCACTCGTGATTGCAGGCTTTTGCGCGTTCATGGCTTCATTGAGACGCGTTCCGCCGCCCGCGTAAACGGTGGTTAAAAGTTTCCAGGCTCGCTTTGACGCCGTTGTTGTTTTGAGACGGAACATCTGGTGCGGAGCCACTCCCCGAGGGATGTTGTGGAGCGCAAATCCACCGTGCAGCCTCAAACTGCACGCTGGCCGCATTTCACTCCAAATAAACGAGAAGGAAACGCTCCAGTTGCGTGCGTTTCAGGAGACATGGGAACTTTTCTTTTACTTATTTATCACCAGTTCACGCATTAACTGAGGTGGTGGTGGTGGTGGTGGTGGTGGGGGGGGTTAAATGTCTGTAGGGTTATCTAAACCTAAACGAGCTGGATGACTCTGGAGACTGCAGCAACAGCTGTTGCCTGCAGAGGCCATTCCACTGAAACCTTCCACAGGTTCAGCTTTCAGCTTTAAGATTTTAAACTAACAAGATAAAGCCATCAAAGGCAACTAGTTACGGTCACTGAAACTGGGTTTGGTTTCCCCGCACATGTGGGTTTTAAATGAGGCCTACATCGCCTCTCGATTTCCTGCGTTTTATCCTGCGAGTTTTTAAGTGTGAATTAGTCTCCTGTAAAAGTCCGACAAGGCTCAACTTCTGACTTGTAGATCTGGTGCCCTCCGTCCAGCACTGTTTTGTCTTCTTTGTTTGGTGGGGGTTTCCTTCCTTTGAGCCTCCGATAAAAAAACAGATGTTTGTGCCACTGCCAACAAGCGGTTTGTCTTTCGCAAACCAAGACTGGAGAGATAAAAGAGAGAAATAATCAGGGAGTCTAGATCAGAGCCGAACTTCCTGTGCGGCGCAGTGGCACTTGCTGTCTCCTTCCCCCTGCTGCTGTGACACAGCCCCGGGCTGCGTATCGATCCCCCCCTTGTACAGCATGAACTTATTAGCGTGCAGCGATAAAAATGGTTTGCGGTCGATGACATTGACAGAAACAGGCCAGGCGGGGCAGGGCCGGGCCGACGGCGGCCGCGTTGATGTGCAGCAGCTGCGGGCGCACATGCTGGATGCGCACGGGCCTGCGAGACGACGGCTGAAGGCCGAGGGGGGCTCTGCTGCTCTGCTAATCGGTGCCTCAATATTCAGAGATTCTGATCACAAAAAACAAACAAACCTCCAAACACTGCCTTGGTTCACAACAACAAACACAGTTGGTGTATTTCCTCTTCAATAATAGTCAGCGATCAAAAAGAAAGAACAGTTGAGCATAAGAAGTTACTTTAGGAGGCTTTGGGACATCGGTAAATGGAGAAACGCTGCTGTAACAATGTTGTAAACATAGTTAAGAAACTATGATTACATAATCCTCATACAACGGGAGGACTAGTTAAAAGGACAGTGTGCACACTACTGTGGCGTCACGGTTCAGCTACTACTTCCTTCTACCATTGGGCAAACTGACACACTTTTAAACTTCCTGTGGTTAGAAAATGCATCTGTGCTTAAAGCCCAAGATGAATCTGTGTAGCTCTCGTTTTGTGTGTGTGCGTGTGTGTGCACACGTGTGTGCGCACACGTGTGTGTGCGCTTGTTGCTCATTTTTACTAGCAGAGTGAGGACATTTGGGTTGGTCCTAACAAGGACTGTTTGAGGGTTAAAACCTAGTTTTAAGGTCGAGGTCAGGATTGGGTTCAGGTTAGATTTAGTGGTGATGGTTAGAGTTAGGATAAAGAGATGTCTAGCACATTATGTACTGGTATATGAAGGTCCTCACAAAGATAGAAATACAAGATGAGCGTGTGTATGAGAGAGAGAGAGAGAGTGTGTGCAGAGGGGCTAATCCAAGATCCTCCTGCTGGTTTCATTAACACCTTTTAATGGTTGGGATAATCATTACCACTGGAGTTGGTGTGAAAAAGGGGCAGGGGGGCTTTCTAATCATGTACAAATATAGAGAAATGTTGCCAGGGAAAGAGGGCCGGACACTGAGAGATTCACCATCGCTCATTCAATGCAAAGTAGCGGCGATAACATACAGCCACGGTTCAGAGGATGTCGCTGGTTGTTTTAACGCAGATCAGCGCCTGCTTCATGGACTCATGTGCGCTCTGTTGACTGTTTTGATGGAAGAAAGCTGCAAGTCGCAACATTTTCCAAGCAGGTGGCAGTCAGTCGTAAAAGAAAGGAAGGCCTGTGTCTGGGCCTCCGGGGGACTGTCGGGGTCCTGGGAGGATCAGACACAGGAACTATGATGTCAAATGGAATCTAGACACACGCGGCTGGTGCACACCGGTGACGCCAGGGGTGAGGGCGAGGCTGTTTTAGAACCCTCACGTCCCATAGGCGATCAGTGTCTGCACTGGACGCAATTAGTCTAATGGTGATACATATGCAGCCTCAAGAAGGAGGCCAGGAAGCAGGAGAGCAGAAGGGCTTCCCCTCTTATTGTTTCATCACGCTGGTAGGAACAGCCACGGGGGAAGAAGTTTCACTTTAATCACCCCCTCTGGTCTTCCTAATCCACTGTCGGACAAGTTAAATATACAAATCAGACACAGGTCATGGACATATAAGCATATGGGGATATATGGATACTTTTTTTGGGATAGAGAATAAGGTGCTCGGTGGGGACACAGTAGAAGATTCTTTGGCTTGAGGACAGTTTTGGAAAATGTTATTTCCACCAGTGTAGAGTAGAACAATAAAAGCACTGCTTCATCACTTCTGTGGTCAAAACAGAGAAGCTGGCCATCTTCTGAAGAATGTAAATGCATGAAAACGCACGTTCACCGCACTGCACATGGTGGTGCAGCATGACGGCGTTTGCTGCCGCAGCAGCAGCAGCAGCAGCAGCAGCAGCTATAGCTGTAGCTCTTCATAACCAGGCAGCCACAGTGGAAACCCAAAGTGTGTGTTGATAACCCAGGAAGGAAGTGCATTCCTCGAGACTCGGTACCAGCCACCGATGTGTACAATCAGACAATGAATCTAAAAACCAACACACATGCTTCTGTTCCAGACGAGATAACATGCCTCAGCTCTGGTGATGATTCTGTCATTTTAAACAGCCCAGTGGGTTAGATGTTGATTAAAATAGCATCAGTTATTATGTGTCGTT
Source organism: Lagocephalus sceleratus (assembly GCA_911728415.1). Taxonomy (NCBI): domain Eukaryota; kingdom Metazoa; phylum Chordata; class Actinopteri; order Tetraodontiformes; family Tetraodontidae; genus Lagocephalus; species Lagocephalus sceleratus. The sequence continues at coordinate 835,735 of CAJVRN010000040.1, forward strand.
TCTACATTTTGAGGTCAGTATGTGGGTTTGACTTTACTGAAAGGCTGTGTATGGTTAATCAGGGGTTATTTCTTTCTATGTGTCACTGAAGAGGTTTTCTCTTTGTGCATTCCACTGCTGCGTTAAAACAGGATGTGGTTAAATGCATTATAGCTGCCTATATTGTTTCTTCAAAGTCTGTGCTGACAACGACAAGTATGAGTCTTGGAGGCCAAGCTGCAGCAGCAGCAGCAGCCTATAAAAAGAGCCCAAAAAGGAACAAATTATTCTTGGATTTATGAGAAAAGAGAAGTTACACAAGGTCTTCTGTGTATTAGCTCCTGTAGCTTTCAGAGAAAAACATTTAATTTCTGCCCGCGTGGTAAAAACTTGGTGCCACACAAAGGGAAATAAACTGTGGTCGCTAAAATGTAAAAAAAACCCAAAAAAGAAAAGACAAGAAAAAAAAACAAAACAGGAAGCTTGTGGAGTGCAAAACAAAAGCATGGAAAATTGTCTGAGTCCAAATCCATATTGCAATTCCTCATCACTATAATTAGCATTCCCACTGTGGTTGTTTCTGCTGAGTTGTGATACTGGAAATTTGCATATTCTCAATCCACTTCAACTATACTTTTGTTATTGACGTAGTATTCAGCAACTGGATGTGCAATTAATGTAATGTGCTAAATTACTAGGTTGGATTTTATCTTACCTGAAGATTATTATTATTATTATTATTATGTTTAAGGTGGACGCTCATGTTCTGATTATAAATGGATGCATTTTGTACTTTGGCAACGTATAAAAATGCAGATCGTCCACGTTAATGTACTTTTTTGTCTCTCGCTCTCTCCTCTAGCTAAAGGCAACCCGCCTCACGGCCATACAACGATGAGCGTTTCAGCCTCTCACCTGTACTACACCTGTTCCGAAGGTGCAAACGCCACACTGGTGTGTAACCAGAGAGGCGCCGCCCTACACCCCAACGATTCGCTGTGGCACCTCTGGTTCTTCACGCCCCACAAGGACCAGCACTGCACGAGTCAGCACGGTCCACGGAATCTTACCCTCAAGCACACCAAGCTCCCGGCGGGGCTCCATTTCGGAGCCACCCCGGAGAACTTCTGGGTGCAGCTGCAGCACGTGACTAATGCTGATCAGGGGCGCTACTGCTGCGCCGCCCTGGAGTTTGAGAAGAAGCACCACGACACTGTGCAAAGAACCCACAGCCACATGTTTCTCACAGTTATACCGAGTAAGAGCATTGCATTTACAGTTCTCTCTAGTTGGTTTATTAAACACAACAATGTTAACAAGTAATTCATTAAAAAATGTGGTAATGCAAAAAAAAAAACATTTTCAGTATTCACACAATATTTGGATCCATCAACTATTTGGCTTTTAATGAATTGACAATATTAACAATATTTAAATTACTCACTAAATTCACCCACAAATGTAGTGGTATGGCAAATGAAGTAGATTTATTATTATTGACTTCACAGGAAGTGTATAGTGTTTTAGTTGGTGGTACTAATATTCTTAATGGAATCATGTAGAAATTATTAATGAGAGTTTTACGTCTCATAAGAAACTCGTTGCTGAAGCATGTGGCGGCGCGTCTAAGAACCAGTTTGTGCTTTTCAGGGGGGACGGGATCTCCAAACTGCGTTGTCTCAGCTCCATCAGCACCTGAAGGTAATGCGGCATCATTCCACGACTCGCAAGAGAAATCCATTTTCAGATCTGTCTCACTGTATCTGGGAAGCAAACCTAGTTAAGGTGGAGAGAGAGAGAGAGACTTGTTTACTGTAGAGGTGAATTAAAAACAAAAACCTAGCCTGAAGATTCAATCGCGTAAACTGAACCGGTCCACAAATATTATTTGTGACAAAAAAAAAATGCACCAAATGTGTCTTGCAGGATGTTGCTGGTATTGAGTGCAAAAATAGTCATTTTAAACATATGCAACTGTGTAGTGATCTGAACACAGCAAATTTATAGGAATCCATCACCTACCGGAGAGCAGCACCTTGACTCTGACTGGCTTGAAAGAACCTGAATTTCTATTGATGTCTTTGGCAACAGCTCTGATTGCTTTACAGATTGGCCACAATGGATGCCGTGAAAAAGGCCCACGGGAGGGTGACAGGAGGGTTCTCTCTTTATTCAACTCTGTCCGTGTGTGTCTCCCCCAGGCACCGTGCCAGTGGCCTTGGCCATGGGGGCCTGTGTCTTGGCTCTGCTTTCCCTGCCTCTTATTCTGATGCTCGTCTACAGACAGAGGCAGAGCGCCCAGTCGAGCAGGCGTACGTATTACCGATGTGTTCAAATGAGCGCGCACACCCACATACACACCCACACACAGACACACACAAACAAATACGCCCACTCATTTCCACTTCCATGCATTGAGTAGCAACACAAATCTCTCACTCTGGGTTCCCAATAGTGGCTTGTCCAACACATATTTCCTGTGGCTGAGCTGGATTAACTGTATTTCACACAGTAGGAAGCACATTCACACTCGACCTGTAGCATTCCGCTCTGTTTCACTTCCCTCACAATGGCCTGTTTCCTGTTTCCTCTCTCCCAGGTGCACAGGAGCTAGTGAGGATGGACAGGTAAGCTTTCCCACAGGCCACCACACAGCTGGTAGATCAGCATCAAAACACAGCTGTTAGCCCCCAATAGCTAAATTAAGCCCCAGTTAAGTCAAAACTATTATTTGTTTTTTACCTTTATTCTAGATTGATATTTTAAAAACATCAATATGTTGTTTTAGAGACAGACTCCTGTTCAAAACATTACCTGCCACAGCGCAGATTGCTGGGATACCTGCAGTTTACAGTATTACACCATAATTATATTACTGTGCTGTCCTAAATTTGGAATGTTACTGTATCACAAGTGTATTTTCCTTTTTTAAACTCCTCACTACAGCAAAGGCAAAGAATTGATGTAGAGTCTCTTGCTGTTTAAATTTATACAGCTTTGTTCTCTGGAATCTATTTCTGTTTGATAACTTTAGATATGATGGTAGGGAGGCATGTACTGTACACATGCGTACAGTAATTTTAATAATAAACCTGTGATTACTGCTAAACACACACAAATCGAGGAAATGAACATTGCAGCCGGTTATAATGTCTTCATCATGTTCATCTCTTCTGTATGTGTGTCCAGTGAGGCCCAAGGTCACGAGAATCCCGTCTTCCTGGCAAGCTCGCCACAGACCAAGACCCGCACTGTGTCCCAGATCATGGCCAGGCAGTCTTCAGAGACAGGACGCCACTTGCTGTCTGAGCCGGGAACCCCTCTGTCGCCTCCTGCACATGGGGATGTATTCTTCCCAGCAGAAGGTAGGAGACACCACTTGCTTCTCACTGACTGACTGGTGGTTCTGTGCCATCCGATATTGAGAACAAAACAGGCTTTGATGAGAGATGTAACAGTCCCAAGTCTCTGCAAGCTGCTTTTGAGGTGCAGATACACTGTAGTGACTGTGTCCCTGAGACAGGGGAAAACACGTCACATCCTGATTCTCCCTGTTGTTGCCACGCATTGCACCGACATAAACCGCAGCTGCTACATTTCAGCCTGTGCAATTCTGTTACATTTCCTGTATTTCACAAAGCAAATTCTGAAAACACCCATTTCAAAATGCAGCGGGAAGAGCCGCAAACTGATGAAATCAGTCAGTCAAGGCTGCTTTAAAATCTCTTGTATGTAGAGGGAGTACTGATGGAAGTATGGGCACTACTGGAAACAGCTGTGTTGGGTTGAAGGTTCCCAACCCCTGTCCCTCATGCTCTCGTTCCAACCTCACAAGATAAGCTCCACCCACCCAGTCTCTTACTCAACACTGGCTTCTTCTTCAAGTCAGAGTCTGTGTCTCAATTTGAAAAAATACGAAAAACATTCGTCACGGTGAAGAGATATAATCTGGGGTGTTTTTCTACTGATTCCTTGGGCACCTGCAAAGACATTCCAAGCATTCTGAGCTGGACTGTCCTGCTTTTTTCAGACTTCTGTGTCTAAAAACCCCATGTTTCAACAACTGTGTTTAAAAACATGTGAGTTTCAAAAATGTACTGTTGAATGCACACGACAGAAAATTATACTATATGCAGATGACAAGACTATATGTTATACATATCAGAAATATTGCTAAAAATCCCACAAACCACCTGGAATATGTTTTTGTCCATTTATCAAATGCCTATTTCTGACATTCCTTTAGAGGTCTTTCTAAGCATCCACTCATATAACACAGCCTTTGAGTTTACATGTTGCGTGACGAAAGGCTTTTGTTGTTGACCTTCAGTTTAGAGGAATTTGACAAGCAGTACTTCCCCCTTCCCCCTTATCTTCACCATGTTGTAAGTCACGCTTGCGCTCTCCTTCTTCCTCTTTTCCTCTGCAAACTGTGTCACATCGCGTAAATTGCTGTTTGTAAATTGCTGTTTGCTTTTGTTAATTCCAGACACCATCTACGAGTCCCCAGAGCTGCGGCAGGTGTAGACTGTCCTGGATGCAGATCCTAACCGGCGCCCCAACATTCTTCCTCTCCACTCTGGTTCTATGGTGGCGCTGCCTCGCAAAAACCTCTCCTGAGATTGCTGTCTGTACATTGTCTGGACAGTAGGAGGGAGCTGAATCCACTTTCAGGCCTAAACTATTTCCACCTGCAACAACAACTGGAGGCTAAGAAGCACGACTTTGCTTGTGAGCACTTTTGTAATGGCGTGGAGGGGCTGCAATTGTGTGCGAGGGTCCATCTAAACAATGGACTGTGAACAGCTGCATGATGCATAATAAAGCATTGCTGAGGGCCCTGGGTCCCATCATTTGCAGGGCTAGGATGTTAGAACAGTCCCAGGATTCAAAGATTTGCTCAAACGTGGTAACTTGATGAAAAGTGTGTTGTTGCACCCTATTTTTTTCACCGCACAACGGTCACCATATTATTTTACAAGAGGTTTTTGTTATTTTTATGTAGCACTTTCGTCTGTTCTTTAATCTAAAAGTGATGTTCTTAATCTCTTGCTGTATTCTGTGCTGCTCGTGGAGGATAAGATAACCTTCTTGCTGTAAAAATGAATGCGTAAACAGCTGCACACCAAAAAAAAAGTCATCAGGGAAGTCTCACTTTGGTTTCATGTTACTTTTGTTGTTGTAAAAGCTCTCAGTTTTCATGCACTTCACCGTGGCCTTAAATATGAACAGAAAATAAATATTTCTATTATTTCCCAGTCATAAAGACCAGTTCATTTATGAGTAGGGAAGGAAACAAGTATTGTTCTGAATGTAGTGCAGATTTGAAACCATATTTAACTGTCAACTGGTTCATCACTGTTATTTTTGGTGTTTTTTAAGCTTTTTCTTTAATGTGTCAAATAGATTTAAATTGTATTGTCTTGTGTAAAAGGGGACATTTAAGCCAATGCTGAGTGTAGGTGTGGAGACATGAAAATGATAAACAGATGTTCTCAGGATGAGACTGAGTGATCTGTGATTTGAATCACGTTTTTTTATACATTAAACTAAGATGCAGCAGGCTCTCCGTGGAATTATGTATATGACAGGGTATTATGTGTGTATATATATATATATATATATATATTTTTTTTTTTTCCCCAGATTTAAATACTTTGCCAATTGATTATGTTTATCTTGTGTTTGATGTTTGTGTGTGTTTGTTTCTGAGTATTTGGTTAAAAGGTGGTGAGGTTTAAAGGTGTGTTTGTTTCGGTTTTTATTTTTGAGTCATACTGTAAAAAGCTTACATAGACCAAGACCCCAAGCAGTGATGAGTCTATAAGTGTAAATTGTGAGGGTTGTCACTTTAATAATAAAGAGGAACCATGAAACAGTAAAACGATGTGTCAAGCCTTTGGAATCAATGATCCTTTCAACTGGCAGGTCTCAAAACTCATACTACCCAAGTTCATATTGCAGTTGAAGCCCAGGGAGTCATTACAGAACGAACAAGGTTGTTCCACTCGCGTGCTTCTTAAACAGCGCACACCAGAGGAACACAAGCACTGAGGAGAAAAAAAGAGCAAAGGAGACAAATCTCTAAGAAACTAGAAGAAATTGATCCAGAAGGAAGGGAGGTCCGCTTTTGGCCATTTGTCAACCAAGAAAGCCTCATAGTATCATATATCTTGTATCAATATGATTTCTCATTCAGGTTCGGGTTACTCCCACTGTGTGACTTACAACACATATACAACTAAATAGAATACAAAATTGATACTGTGGACGAATGCACAATACACATTTCAAACAGATTCATGTCTAAACAGTAAAAGACACAACCGTTATCTTCCTGTCTTTGGTAATTTTGTTTTTTTCTGTTTTTGAAAGATGTTTCCGGTGATTTAATAGCTGATTTACACAATTAACTGACCAAGCAGCCATGACTAAGACAGTACTTCTTACATGTTGTTTCTTTTGACCTTTGTCTTTACCCTCAAAAAACTTTAAATGATACTATATGCAGTACAATGACTGACCAAAGGAGGGCGCTGCCCCTGGCTGTAAAGCTGAGCTCAACTGCAGTTGGATCATCATCGTAATGATATCATCATACACTGACATAATAGTCATAAGAAATATTTGATCCTTATCTTTCTTATCAGGGTTGCACGGTTGCTGACCTCTCTCCCAGCAGTCGCTGGCTGAGAGGTAATACACCGCGCACAGGTCACCAGTCCAGGACACACACACACACACTTATCGCTCACACCTCCAATGTTTTTGTTTTTGGGTGGAAACCAGAGCACATAGAAAAAAGACTAATAAAACTTGCCGTTCCTTGCGACTTACCGATAGTGGCGGCGTGCCGTCATCTTCCACAGTGACGGTAAGTCTGTACTCTTGCTGGCGTTCTCGGTCAGGAGGAGCCGGCCGTGTCACCATCTCGCCAGTCATGCGGTCCATGCGAAAGGTCAAGTCCTGGTTCCCGGCGGTGATGTAATAAAACAGCATGGCGTTGGGGCCGATGTCTCGGTCAGTAGCCATCACCCGGAGGACCGATGTACCGCCTCCAACATTCTGAATGTCATGGGAAGAAATTCCCAGCGAATCGAGAGAGGAAAATAAACACGAGTGGTCATGCGTCTTTTGTGTCACGAGAGCTCTCCTACCTCACTTATGCTAACGTTGTAGCCCTTCTGGCTTTCAATAACTGGTGCGTTGTCGTTGACATCCAGGATGTTGATGGTGAGCGAGTGGTCGGTGTGTCTGGGAGGGGAGCCGTTGTCAGTAGCCCGTACCTGCGCCACAATGCACATGAACTGCTGTTACCACATATGCAGGACACAAATATTATGGTTTTCTTACTCGTCTGTTCAAAACACGCCTTTAGAGGCATTTACTGGTAATGATATCATTTGATGTCTCGTGTCAATAGCGTGACAACATGACAAAATAAGTTTTCTGTAATACAGACATGGGGTCTATCTGACCTTGAGCAAGTAGCGGTCAACTGACTCTCTGTCCAGTGGTGCGCTGACGTACACCTCTCCGTAGGTGTGGTTCACCGTCTTGATCTTGAACACGTCCTCCATGTTGCCCGCTACCAGAGTAAAATTTATCTAGGAGAGTCATCAAAGATACACAGTGAATAAACACATCTGTACTTAACAGTAATACATGATGACTGTAAATATATATTTTATTTGTGGTGGTAATCAAAACGCACATATCTCTGTAGCCTAACTTAAATAATGAATCTCAAATACATGTAATTGAATTTAGAATTCAATAAGAAAAGAAGAGGAGACAAGACATCATCAGAGTAAACACTGTACAGTATGCATGAAAGAAGTGTGGGGAAAATGCTTGGCTATGGATTTTAGTAACCACAAGGTTGAGCTGATTAAATAAAACAGACACTGGTGATGTGAAACTGGGACAAAGTTGTAAGTGTTGAGTAGCCCTTTTTTTATAATCTGCTGAAATCATCAAAAAAAAGAGGAAAAACATTAACATTTAAATGTAAAGCAAAGGCTCTGTGTATTTCTGTCTGTATCACTTTTCCCTTTACTTTTTCTTTTATTCTCACCAGTCCGTTCTGCCCAGCATCTTTGTCCCTGGCCAGGACTACGGCCACTTTTTCTCCCATGGCCGTTTTTTCCGTGATGTCCACTGAAGTATCTGATGTGATGTCAAACACGGGGCTGTTGTCATTCTCATCTAGAATGGTGATTGAAACCTGTTGAGAGAGGCGGTCAGAGATAATCTGGCAGAAGTCTGCAAGTTACGCTAGTTTACAAATGAATCAGTCCGAGCTTTATCACTCTCCAAGTCCTTTACAAAGAAGAACACATCTTACCTTCTACAAGTCCAGTGAGGGATGCAGTGAACAAAAGAGGGAGGCCTTTAAGTTTTCTACAACAGAGCAAGAGCTGCACAATCTGGGGCAAAGCTGACCCGCACTAGCGGAAGGATAAACACGATTCAGGAATGAAGCGTACCACTGTGGAGTCTTTTTTGGGTCCTCCATCATCAGCGACAACAGTCAAGGTGTACATGTCCCCCCTCTCTCTGTCCAACAGGCCCGTCACCGTGATGCGACCCTAAAAGGCCACACAAACCTCTGTTACCGTTGCACAGCTGAACGTGTTATAAGGCGAGGGAAAACAGAGAATGAAGACAGACAGGAGCGGAAAGACAAGAAAAATGACTTCCAAACAAGTTGTTTGATCAGACTGGAGCCAAATCGCCACACCAGCACTGAATCGGCGTAGACAAGGATTGATTCTATCGCTATGTGGTTCGTAAATGGGACATCTCTGACAGAAGGGAAGGATAGAGGCTTTGAAGTATTTAAAGGAACTATGTACTGTACACTGTGCTGATATCATCAGTGACTCCGCCCCCGCTCACCGTAACGCTGTCTATCTTGAACAGGGCCAGAGCCGCGGGTGATGTGTCCGGGTCGAAGCGGTAAGTCAGCTGGTTGAGGTTGTCCGCCGACTGCGCTTGCACCTGGACTACGTCCGTCCCCGTGGCGATGTTCTCGCGCAGCGAGGCCTCGTAACCGGCCGAGAAGAAGGCCACGGCCTCGTCCAGCTCATTTAGCAACGTGACGTAAACGGTGCAGAAGCCCTGGTGGAAAGGCGGAGCCTGGTCCGTGGCCGACACATTCATCAGGTACGTGGTCTTGGTCTCGTAGTCCAGGTAGTCCACGGTGGTTACCAGACCGGTACTCACGTCCACCTCAAACTTACGGTCTGACCCAGACACAAGAGCGTAGGCAACAGCACCACCATCACCTGTTCAGGTAGAGAAGGGAGAAGCAAGCTCCTTAGCCTCCTAAGACCTGGAGTCCACATATGTGGACATTAGATTTTGGGTCACCTATATATAAAAGCCAATTCTTCTTAGTACGGGGCCAAATGTCCACATACATGGACCCATTAACATTATATTATTACAAATTTAGGTTGATTGTCCCTGTATGTGGACATCATTGTCCCCAAAAACCACTTGTTTCAAAAATATTGTTAAAACATGATTCTCAGTCTTTATACTTATCAGGTCCCAATAATCCTAAATAGCAAAGACATATAAAGAATGTATATCAAAAAAGAGCTCGGGTCTTAGGAGGTTAAAGGTTGTAGTCAGTTCCAACCACTGCTTCACTGAGTATCGCTCTGGTCTGAGGACCAACAGCTGCTCCTACCAATTTGTTCGCTGGACCTGTGTTGTCAGAGAACTGTGATTACAGTTTTGATGGTAAATTGCAATGTAAGCACATTAGTTTCCTTGAACGTCATTCATGATCAGGCCAACTCAGAGCATTTAGAGGAATCTGACCTTGATGGGTAATGTTGTCACATCATTTTAATTGATAGTAGAATTGTAACCTAATTAACTACTTTCCAAAGATACTATACCCGACGCTGCACTGGACCACAAATATAACTCAGGAGCAGCATGACAAACATCACATCAAGGCTGTGAAACTTTATCCAAATACTGGATTTCTAATCAAGCGTCCTTGACATTCAGCAGTGGCGTAAATAGAAAACCCAACCCAACAGGATCCGCATATCCACAGCATTGATAGAAAAACTAATCAAAAAGCATAGAGTTTAGGTTCGCTCACAGGTCGTTATTAAAGCTGATTCACCTATCTAAATAAAGTTTATTCTAATTCTAAATAAAGATGGACAACACCGTACAAAAGAGGAACTGGAACCATCTTGGTGTAATCAAAACATGTAAAGGGCTTCCATCAGCATTCCTTGCACACAAACGCACGTAAATTGTATTCTTTGTCGTTTATCTCAGTTTCAGAGCCGCGCAAATTCTATGTTAAACATTTCTGACGGCCACTCATGCGTCAGAGTGTTGGTAAAAGTAAATCAGGAACTAAATTGGGGAAGTCCATGAAGCGGAAGTAGAGCTTTAAATGTAAAGTGAATTCGTGACGGGGGGGCGGGTGCTTTTTTTTTTCAGACGGATTTGCTTCAGATCCAAGTAGGATGACGCCATTACAGCCGTCTCGCGGCGCGGACTCACCGGTGTCGGGGTCTGTGGCACGCACCACGATCACAGAGGTGCCCACCCCAGCCGTCTCCCTGAGGCCCAGGCGGTTGTACTGCTGCTGGGTGAACACCGGGACCTCGTCGTTGGCGTCGTTCACGTACACGATCACCTGCGGGGGGACCAAGGCGAGAAGGCGCTGCACCAGGGGGCTTGGCTTGGGTGGTGGTGGAGTGGCGGGGGGGGGTTGTCTACGGATCCCGTCATACTCACCCTGACAGAGCTCCTCATGCTGCCCTCATCACTGTTGTAGGCTTCCACTTCCAACACGTGTGAGCTGCTGGTTTCTCTGTCCAGAGCCCTGAGGCCTCTTGTCACTAACCCGGTCTCTCTGTCTATGCTGAACAGATTGTTGCTGTTTCCTGCATGCACACACACACACACACACACACACACACACACACACACACATGCACAAACCAAACAGACAAACATGTTCATTAAACCTTCAATGTTATCTCTGGCCAAAGATAATTCCAGTCGATTCAAATGCAAACAAATGCTTCAATCCACCGTCATCGTTGTACACGATGCTTTAAATGAACAACAAAAAGAACAACAAAAAGATAACAATGCCACGCGAGCACGACTGGAGTCATCGCACTGCGCACTAGCACCATTTTAACGCATGAGCTTATTCCATTTCGAACAAGTAGATTAGCTACATTTATTCAAGGATCCAGCCTGCTGTAAAAGGATGTGAAAACAGCGTTTACCGGTGAGTATTCTGTACAGAACGCGACCATTTTCTCCCTGGTCTGCATCCGTCGCCTGAACCTGCACAGAATGAAAACAAAAACACTGCTTCGTGAAATAACTGCATGTCTGACATGTGACAGAAAGTCTTTTTTTTAATGGGAAATAACTGCACGACGTGTGATATGTGAATTATTCTTGACCTTGTGAAAAGGACAAATCAGAGTATATTTGTGAATGATTTCAACTTTTTAAGTGTAATTGAGCTCCCAGTGTATTGAATGCAGGCACTGCTACCCGAAAAAAATGCTACAACCACAATAACAGTGACATCATTGATTTTAACTATACTTAGATAATTTACTCAACTGAAAGGATTTTAATATTGAAATTACTTATACTTTTCAACTCTTACTAGCCTTTGTTTTCATGTTATGTTGTTAAACGTTCATGCTGGTGCTGAACATGCTTCTATAATTCAGGTAAACCCTCTTCTGGTAAAAGCAAATTAGCAATTTCCCAGATCACAGACAGGGTCGAAAGGTCATTTCTGGGGAATCTTGAAACAGTTAATGTCAGAAAAGGATCTGAGAGAGTTTTCATATTATGATGAAGTCATTTTGACATTCAAGTCCCAGCCCTGCAGTCTCGGTTTAATCATGCTTTTTTTTTTTCCACTGGCAGGTGCATCTCTCTTGTGTGCAACCATCTGAAATGAACCAAACTCTGTGACTGTTGCAGTGAAAAAGCTTTTGACAGGCCAAACATCCACAAACAGGCCTCTTCAGAGGCATCTTCATTAAAGAAGTCACATCTCTCCGTATTCAATAGGCTTGAACTTTCCCCGCTCCTTGGTGCTCCAGCTGAACATCAAACAGAGCTTTCACTTTAGATTCCTTCACGACGGTGCACGCCGCTTCTAATTCCATTTTGATTCAATTCGTCTAATGTTTTCAGAGGGGAAATCATTTTACTCATTTACTCGTGATCAGGCTGTTCCAGCAAAAAGCAACTTTGTTCGTGTGCACATGACTTAAATGTCAGAAATCCTTAAAAGGCTGTTTGTCTCTGCTAAATGAAACCCTAGTACCTCAAAGTAGCACCCGATTTTAATCCTTATGGCTACTTTTATTAGTAATGGCACTTTTTTTTATCATTTGTAGGTATATATTTTATACTCTCTTACATTCACTCTTTATGATTCTTATTATTACAGTGTTTTTCGTGAAGATTATGCTGCTCACATACGAGGCCTGGCTGTTCGGGTGGGTCATGAATGGAAATGTTGACAATCACTGGTCTACTGTCTTGTTGCCACAACAACTCCAACAGAGCGAAACACAAAGTCCGTAGAGGCAAAACTTCTCTCTCAGAGCCAGATTGACAAAACCAGTGGAAAAAAAAAAAGAAAAAGAAAAGAAAAATCATGGCTCCGCAGCAAACACGGTCAAATGGCAGCTCTTACCGGGCTGCTGATGAATGAGCCGTTTCATTAAACTTCTCTGTGATGAGTTTGAGAGCAGGCGGGGGGGGACAGGGCCGATAGAAGCTCTGTGTCACATGAACACACACACACACACACACACACACATCTTCATGTCACACTCCACTGAGGACATGTCACAACCTGTGTGGGTGTGTGTGGAGTGCTTATTTGACACAGAAAGAAACACCCAAGCACATGTACCAGTGCTCCGGTATGCACAAACAGTGATGCACTTTAAAACTCTCCCTCCCGCCCTCCCTGCTTGTGTCCTCCTTTGCTCTCTGTCACACCCCCCCCTGCTGTAAAGAGGGGAAGAGGGGCCCAACTTCAGTCTCATTAGCTTTATAAAGAGATGTCGGGAGAAAAGGAGAAAGAGGAGGAGAAGGGATGGGGAGAGGGGGGAAAGAAAGAGGCTGGGGGGTCAGATTGGTGAGTGATGAATAGGGCATTGCACAGCGGACTGCACCATTAAAGCTGTAAAAGGGGTGAATAAAACCCTACATCTACATTGTGGAGCCAGATGTTCAGAGTGCGAGCGTGCTGAGCGTGCCCATCGAACCTCTGCTGCTGCCCAAAACACACCGCTGCCTCTTATTCCCCGCGATTGAAACGGCGGCAAGAATATTTAACGATAGTACGGATCCCCGTGCTCGGCCCCCTTTCGTTGGTGTTCCCCTCTTCCCCTGCAGCATTCTCCTCTCCGTCTCTGGGAACGCAGCAGTTTTGGGGGGGGGTAAACGAGTGTGTGGAGCCAAGAAGCGAGTCTAAACTGAGACATTGGAATATAGCAAGGTGCTGTTTTAAAGTGTGGGTGTGAGTATACATTTTTAAAGGGTTTAATTCGTAATTAAAAAAGGTACAGGGATTTTACACTCCTAGAACTGTGTTGAAAGAAAGAAAAAAAAAAACTACAAAAGACTTTCAACTTTAAAAGTGTACATTTTGTCTGCCCCTTTAAAGGTCTCTTTTGCATATGTATTTGGTATTTTCCCTGGAGATTTAGTTTTAAAAGTAACTTCTGAAGGCTGTGTGCGCTTCCTGACATGTGCTTGGGTATCCCCACACTGTCTACAAAGTCTGTGGGGACTCTTTAGAAGGATAAGGACTTATCTAGAAGGGAGATTTGAAAATGAGCAAACAGAGGCTTCACATCTAAAATCTGGGAGAATGTTGCTGCATTCCCAATTAATTTTTTTCCCCTTACCCTGCTGATAATACAGAGAAAGTATACTAAAAAGCTTTGGGGAAAAAAAACGAAAAACAAAAAACAAAAAACATTCCTAACAAGCAAGCGTGCCACCGAGGATGTGCATAATTGGCCAAACTTTACAGATGTGAAGAGGTTAGACAAAGTTTGCTAATAATGAAGCCGCGAAGAGTCGGACTGTTTCGGAATATGCTGAGCAGTCAGATCACGAGGGGAAGCCATGCAGGTAATGACAGGGAAGAGCGCCGCCAACCCCGGGAGCAGCACATCCGCGCACAATAGAGTCGGCGAGGGCGCGGCGCGCGGGTGGCGCGTCCACGGGTGTGTGTGTGTGCGCATCGCGCGAGGGTTGACTAATGAACTGCGTGTCTAACAAGCTCTCCGCTGGCCTTTTCGCAGCTTTTCTGGCATTTGGTCGAAAAAAAAAAAAAAAATAAATATATATATATATAATTTCACGTCCCAGTGTGTTTCCCTTAAACTGATAAGCCATGCTTTGTCTCTGCTGAATTAAGGACGATGACATTTACAAATGTTACTAGGCTGAAGATGGGGGGCATGCAAGAGCAAGAGGGGGGATAATTGGAGACCGAGGTAAAAGAGGTGGATGCTTTGCATTTTACAAGCTGGTATTTTAATAAACCCAATTTGTTTCACATTGAAGAATGCCTGTCATGCATTAGGTGCTTAATGGCCATCGATTTAATAGCTATATAATTGCTACACAAATGCCAAACAGTTATGGCCCGTGCATGTCCATGAAAGCTGTTTTCTTGGGTACGTGATCCAAAGAAAGTGGAGATGGAGCCGGTCAGCTCGGGTTGCTGGTGCGCGACTGCTCTTGGATAACCTTATGTTGTTTGTTTTGTTTGTTTTTTTTTTTTGATTTTCAATGCAGGGCCAAGGCATCATGAACACCACAGGCCCTGACTCCAGCTCCGACCGAGAGAACGTCACTCTGGCCAACCTGACGACGGCCCTCTCCTCCACCGTCCCGCAGTCGCCGTCCTCCCCCGCGGACCCCTACGACCCGGCGACCACCATCCTGGTGGTGCTGGGCCTGTCGCTGGCGCTGGCGGGGCTGGCGGCGTTCCTGGCCGCGTGCCGACCGTCGGAGCGCGACGGCGACTCGGACGCTGCGGGCTGCAGCCCCGGAGAGCGCCTGACCGGCGGCGGGAGTCGCTCCGGCGAGCCGCAGCTCAAGGTGTGGAAGAGGCTGGGTTCGTACCGCCGCTCCCGCGACCTGTCGTTCAGGAGGCCGCCCCAGCGCAGACCGCCCGAGCGGGGCAGCACGCGCTCCTCGCGCTCCCCGCCCCGACAGACGCCCCGGCCGGAAGCCGGCGTGCAGCCTAACCTCACCGTGCCGTGTCTCTTTGACTACGTCACTGAAATCTGACTGGGACACAAAAAGAGCTGCCCAACAAGAAAACTCCATTTTGAACCGTTTTTTTGGTATTTTTCTGGGTGAAATCGTGCAGTTCAAGCACCGTCTGCAGCAGCTAATGTACACCATCTTTCTCAGCTTAGCCCCCCCCCCCCCCCACCTCCAAATCTTTATTTAGCCCAAAAACTGTCTCGGTGTGACTTTGACACATTCCGCACAAGACCAAAACACCTCTGATTCAATTTCGTTCGAACGAGCAGGCTCAGTGAGTAATCTGTCTAGACCGAAACACAGAAAAAAAGGACTCTTTCAATGATTTTCTTCTCCCTCTCAAAGCCAAAGTTAGACCTACTAATAAAAATAAACTCCAGCTACTTTTCATGTGGGTGTAATTGTGTCATTCCTGCGGCCAGGAGCGTGGTTTCACAGCTAAACCTTCCTGAAGACAAATTAACCCAAAAGAGACCTCTGCAGCTCTTCCTTTGCGTCTTGCCGATGTTGCAAGAAGAAATCGACTGTAATCTTTTCATTTGTTCCCATACATCCTTAGAGATGTGCGTATGCGCGTGTGAGTGCATGAGTTCGGGAATGGGAATGAGGATGGTCCCCAGGTAGGTTTAAAGGTTAGAATTGGTTTAGGTCAGAGTTAATTAGGGATGTTTGGGTTATGGTCAGGAGCTGTGGAATGTGATGTCTATGAAAGTCTTCACAAAGACTGAGGTGTGTGTGTGTGTGTGTGTGTGTGTGTGTGTGTGTTCTCCACCTGAAGGATGCTGGTTCCTTGAGGCACACTCTCCAGTATGCTGGTCTCATAACTGTTCTGTAGGAAGATGGGTCTGTTGTCATTAACATCCTGCACCTCGACAAACACGGTGGCCGTGCCTGTTCTGCGGCTGCCTGCAGGGCCATTATCTAAAGGCAGAGACAAACGCTGCGGTTAATTCCGCTTTAAGAGTTGACACCGGGGCCAATACATGTGAATCATTAAAGCTCGGCTCATATCCGTATGCCTGTGAACTGGGAGGATGCGTAATTCCGTTTCCAGGCGATTGTTTTTTTTTTTTTTTTTGTTTTTCTGCTTGTGTTCTGTCTCAGCCTTTCCCAGCACATAAGCCAGTTTGACTCAGTGGTTTCCAAAACAGGAAAACCTCAAGAGTTTTTGTTCTTTCTTTTCAAACAGGAACAAAGGCTGTTGAGCAACACTCAGAAATCACTGCATATAGGCAGGCATTGATTTTCTTTTCCCCCATCAATGTCACACTGAAGTACAAAGGAGCAGCTTTGAAGATTGGAAATAAAACAAGAGCCATTTTAACAAATATAAACACAGTCTGTGCATTGATGATGACGAAGATTGCACCGTAGGAAAGATAAAAAAAAGATAAAAGTATGAATTCATGACACACCTATAGCTTCTACAATGAGGGTGTATGCAGCCTGAGTCTCTCTGTCCAGACCGACCACCGTCCGGACAATCCCATCCCTGAAGCCAACGCTGAATTTACCATCCTGATTCCCATCTGCAAATACAGAACGAAAAATCAGTGCACATTTAAGTTGAACATGCAATTACATACACATGGCACAGCTCAGCTTTAGCACATACCATGCGCTAATTCACACAAAGATGGATAGATGGACAGATACAGGACACACGCTATACACTATACAACACTGCGGGGTTACACCGACAAAAGAAACCAACCCCAGTGGTGACCTCTGACCTGTGATGAAGTAGCTAAGCTCTGCATTGAGGCCAGCATCATTATCAGAGCAGGCGAGGCGAGCTACAATGTGATCTCTGGGGACGCTCTCCTTCAGGGAGACATTGTACACAGGGGGATTGAAGGTGGGCGTCTCATCGTTTACATCCAGAACTGACAAAACACAAACACACAAATTCCAAGACATGAGGAGACGTGAATAAATGTGTATGAGGACAAAAAAAAAAGCATCGAGGTGAAAGTAGTAAAGTAGCTGAACTACAGTTGGTCCCAATTAGTATACGATATTAATATTGCTTTTGACTCACATTTCATAAGCATATAAGAACATCGCCCTCAACGATCTTCAGAGGTAGGTAATTAGGCTGGAGGCTCACCTTTAACAGTAAGGGTTGAAGTGGAGGTACGAGGGAACTTCCCTGCATCGTATGCAATGATTCTTAAATGGTACAGTCCGATCTGCTCGCGGTCAAGCACTGAGGTGGAAGTGAGGACACCGGTAGAGGTGTTCAGAAAGAAGTTGAGTCGAGGCATTCCCATTTGCAGCGACATTGTTATTAATCCATTTTTATCGTGATCCGGGTCCTCCACCTGGACCTGGAGCATAATGGAAAAAAAGGGGTGAGGGAGGTTGGAACGTATAGGAGCTAAATATATTATAAACTGTGCATTGGAGACACATTCATGCTTTAATATGTTTTACCTTAAAGACGGATGATCCAATGGGAAGACCCTCTGGTACTTCAGCCACAAATGGCAAGTTGAGGAATTTGGGGTCATTGTCATTAAGATCCAACAGGTTGACGAAGACAGTGGTGCTGGCAGTGGCCCGCAGGTGAGGGGTCCCGCCTACAGAGGGCGCCAGAGAGACACAAAAGGACCCAATCACAGGGGGTAGAAACCACTGTCGGAATAATTCTCCAGAGACAGTAAAAACTTTTATGGTCAGTATAACATTTGAGGAATGAGATTTTAGAATTGTCTAGCTGAGAGGCATAAAAGAAAAAAAAAAGTAATCGTAATTATTTAGAGCTACTTACAGCACACACTGACACACCCACACCCACACACACACACTCACGATCCACGGCTGAGATGATAATGGTCCTCATGAGTGCTGCATGCTTGGGGTCAGAACTCTCCCTGTCCAGGGTCACTCCACTGGTACGGATCTTGCCAGTGCTGCTGTTAATGGCGTAGAAGGGGTTTTCTGGACTGATGCTGTACACCACGGTGCCATTAGCTCCATTATCGGGATCCACCGCTAAAACCTGTACGGGGAAATGTCACAAAAGAAGAATAAAGACATGAAAGAAAAAGAAAAAAAACAGAAAAAAAACAAAACAAGACGATTAATGAGGGAAGAAGGAAAAAGAGAAATAAATGTAATAGTAATGCTCATAACAATAACATCCCCATCCATCCACTTGAGCAAATTCAAACACGTTGCCTTCCTCCTGCGCGACAACATCAGTCAACAAGAAGAAAAATGGTAACGTCTGTTTTCTGACACAGTGGCGATGGGTGATGAATGCGTGAAGCCGGGGGCGGGCTGAAATTCTGGCTGGTTTTTAAAGGGCTGATCAATTATTTATCATGCTGACTGAAAATGTTAGAAACTGGTTAATTGGTCATTAGAAGAACAAAGGTTTTGCAGATGTTTAATTATTAAGAAGACACAGTAGGAAGGCATCTTAGAGAACCATTAATTAGCGAAAATGCACAGACAAAAGTAGTCTATACAAGATGATTGGGCATGTCGAACCAGGAAGAAATGAAAATATTTCCTCTGGCCAGAACACATTAAGCTTAAACTGTAGCGCTGATGGGAAATCAGAGAGGCAGAAACGAGGTTGTTGTTGTGGAATTCAACATTGGAGGGGGCACGAGTTTAGGGTCCGGGTGTAAAATGCAAGCGGCTGTTATATTAAGGGCGAGCTGATCCTTGCACCAAATTCATCGGCTTGCTGGACAAATTGAGGAGGCCTCAGCAGGCGGACCCTCGTCACCATGGAAACACTGGTTGGACCAGGGCTGCTTGGGGCCAATTACCGCGCTGTAAGCTCGGGTGGTCCGATTTATTGAAAAAACGGACACCGTCTACTGGGCACGCTCGCCTACTGTATGAACGAGAGCAAACTTTACAGCGGGAAAGCTTTGAAACAACAGGTATTAGCCTCGGTCTTCATTTCTGCACCCCGCGTAGGACCTCGCCTGTTTCTGCTGAGCAGCTGAGTGATTTGCCACGCGTCTAACTGCAGGGTACAGTTTAATTAGCATCCAGACTCCCTTAATTACATTCAGCATCTTCGGTTTAATGAATGGACAATGGGGCTAAATGAACGATACAGACGCAAAGACAGAAGCAGGACTATTATGTTATTATGGCGTTTGCTTTGATTGTTTGCTTTTTTTTTTTCCATCCGCGATGAAAGCGGAGACAGACCGCAGCGGAGTCACAATCTGGAATATGTTGCGTTCATTGGTTGGTTTCGCTGATCTGGTGTCGCCCGTAATGTGTTTTCCCGTTTCCTGATGTTGTCGCTCCTCTCACTCGTGCTTGTTCTGTTTGATCTGCCGCCACCTGTTCGTGCTCGTGGGCTCCTGTTATCTCCCCAAGGCCCTCACCCCCAGCCTGTGTCGGGTGTCAAGTGTGAAAAGTTTATATTCAGGTGTGTCTGGAGCACATGCCTTGTTCTGCCCATGTTCTTTTGTTTTAGCATTTTACATTTGTGTGTAGCTTTTTCTTTGGATACGATCCCTGGAAAAGAAACCACTTGAAAATCCAAACAGTCTCACAGGTCTGCATCTTCTGCATGTAATAGGAACTAGAAAATGCCTTTCATCAATCATCACATGTTAAACATGGTATTTAATAGTTAATTAAATATCAAATTCTATTTGCTATTTCTTTGGAACCACTTGCAATACAGGGGTCAGCGAGGTCTTCATGGTGTAAAGTTTAGTAATTAAAAAGGCTGCACTTCCAATGTTCTTCTATCCTTTTCAAAACCTGTTGATTTATTTGCCATCGCACTTTTTAAACAACTGGATTCAGTTGTTTTGTCATTTGTCCAGGCAGATAAAACCCCCTCACATTTCTAATGTCCATCTGCCCCCAAGTGGGGGGTCTCAGCCTCCCCGTTTTTAGGTCATAAATTGAATCCATGTCTGTGTCACAAACCCCGCTCCCAGCATTGCTTTTTTTAATGAATGCCCAACTGCTCCACAAATAATCTGACTAGAGTTTTGTTCTTAGTATTTATTTGAAAATTAAAGCAAATAAAATGATTCCTTA
Source organism: Lagocephalus sceleratus (assembly GCA_911728415.1). Lineage (NCBI taxonomy): Eukaryota > Metazoa > Chordata > Actinopteri > Tetraodontiformes > Tetraodontidae > Lagocephalus > Lagocephalus sceleratus. The sequence goes on from CAJVRN010000040.1 coordinate 856,075, forward strand.
GATCAACAAGTGTTTTGGTAAATACTCCAACAACAGGGGATCTTTTGTTTAATCCAGTTTTGATGGAAGAGATGGGCCCATGTTGAGTTTCAGATTTTTACAGAGATAACAATTTTGCTTCTTTTCCCCTGCTCCAGGGTAACTAACCCCCTCCCTCAGTGACAATTATTGATACTTCCACTCCTTTTACTTCCAAACATTTGATTTCCTCAAACCATCAGAGAAGCCAGCAAATCCCAGTCATCTCAAGGACACATGGAAAACAACTGGGAGTTCCACAGTCAGATAAATTATGGGAGGAGGCTCTGCCCAGTATACACAAGTGTAAATTCTAGATATCACTTAATTCCATTTTTTAAAAAGCTTTTTTCCAACTGTTTTCACAAGTCTTCACAAGAGTATAACTCTATAGACAGAAATGACCTATATAAACTGTTGATATATATATTGCAATGAAATATTTTCAAAAATACACAGTTTTTCCCTATAACTATTAAGTACTCCATAAATACTTTACTGTTCAAGTATTTTCTCAACAATAAAAGTTAAAAAAAAGTTTAAAAAATATGAAATGCTTTAAATCTCTGAACTGTAATTCAAATAAATCAAACCCGCACACAATACAGTTGGTATACTGTACTTCATGTATGTTCAAACTTGTTGTAGAAGCGTGTACCGCTGAGAGATGTTTCATCAAGTTAGAGTTGCTTACAACGGACAAACACCTCGCTCCGGGAAATAATGTACACTTCACATACTTTCTTGGCTTTGACCTCAGGGAGCAGAAAGTAGTTTCCCTCCAGACTCACCACTGCTCCAGTGTGTGAGGCTGCATGTGTGTGTGGTTTGTGGTAAACTGAACACGCCCTCTGATTGGCTTATAATGAAATCATCATCACCGATCATCATCACTTTTGCACCCACCCCCCCCACACACACACACACACATGCACACACAAATCTAATTTTTGCAGCTCCAGTGGCTCGGTGCCAAGCCGGATGACAAGAGCATTAATGAGTAGCTTTTTTAAAAGAAAGAGAAAAAAACGATTTAATTGTTGGTAACAATGGAAATAGTTAATTGAATTACCCATTATTGGGGAAAAAAAGTAACACCGTTAGTAACGCCGTTTATTTTAACGGCATTATTCCGATCACTGGTGATGGATGAGGCAGAGCCGAAGGTTCCTTGTCACATTTATTCTGGTACTGCCCGGCACTGGGAAACTTTTGGCGTGACATCGTGAATTGGTTTTCTAAGCCATATAAAACAGACATTTAACCAGACTGGAACCTGACAATTTTCAGCTCCTCTGAGAGGACAGGGTCCCTCCCTTCCACTGTAAGCAGGCTCTCAAAACAGGAATGGGAGAGGCCACAAAATAGATTTGACTTAACTGGAAGTCTCCGTCATCCCCACATGCGCCTCAGCAGATGGGACGCAAAATGGCAAGATGAGACCCAAACCTATGAATCAGGCTGCTGTGTGATATTTATATATTTTTCCCTCTCTGTCTATGTATTTTTGGTGTCCTCTCAGCATTTTCTCACCTCTTTTTGTTCGTTTTTGCCGTTTTAGTGTTAGTTTTGACTACTTGTGCTGTGTTGTGGTGTTCTGCCTGATGTACTCACAGAAATCACGTCTGTATTTATTGGGCTCATCTCCACGACATTGGCGTGGTACGGCTCGTCTCTCCACACGGGCGCATTGTCGTTAATGTCCAGGATGGTGATGTTCACCTGAATAAAGTCAACATGATGGAGAGAACATGTCAAAATGGAGCTACTCCTCATAGAGTTACACAGTTTTAGTCCCTATTTACTCCTAATTACACCGCGCAAATTAAATTCTTTCCTGTCAGGCACAGAAAGGAACAAATGGCATTAAGAAGCGTAATACATCTTTTCTGATTTTATATTTATTTTCCTTGTTTGCTACACAGTAGCACAGTTTAATGTAATACAAGCATTTTAACCAGAGCTTGTTAAAATGTGAAAGTAGTGATGTGTAAAGTGCAGACTACACAAAATGATGATAATAATGTGGGGGCAGAGGATCCTCTTGCATTTCTACTTCAGCGTGATATGATTGGATTGTCTTTAAATAAAAAAAAATCTCCTCTATTGTGTATTGTTGTACAGCATTGTTACATGCTGTATCTAAAGAGTTAGGATATAGCAAGTAGAGATATAAGCAGAGATTAAGATATAGCTCGTAGAGACCAAAAACAAAGCAATGGTACCCAGTGAAAATAAATCAACGTGTATGGACAGAATTAAACAGATGTTTAACAGGATTTACCAGCTCTGAGTGCAGTGTTCAATGTCTGGTGTCATATCATCATATCAGTACATCCCCAATTAACACAGCAGATACTTGATCAGCACAGGAGGCAAAAGGTCAGATGAAAGACAAGAATGCTGTCGGAAAACTGTTACCGTGGCGATTCCAGTCTTCTGCTGGGGGCCCACCCCCCCATCTACAGCTCTGACTATCAGGATATACTCAGACTTCAGCTCCCGGTCCAGCAGAGCTGTGGTGGTGATCTCTCCTGGAGCAGAGGTGACATGTGACAAACGTGAGGACTTTTACTACTCAAAAAAATTTATTATTTAGAATAAATAGATTAAAAAACAGGAGCCAGCATTTGAAAGCAGAGTCATTCTTATTCCAGGAACTGATGACGAGGATATCTGAAAAAAAAAATTCAATGTATACGTTCAGAACACACACATGCACACACCTGAGCGTGAGTTGAGACGGAACTGAGAGGAGCCCTCCAGGGAGTAGATGAGTGACGCTTGGCCAAACTCCCGCGAGGCGTCCAAATCAGTAGCATTCACAAGTAGCACAGTGGCCCCTGCAGAGAAGAGAGGAGGAGGGGAATGGAGGGAGGAAGACCGAAAGAGAAAGTTCACAGAGAAGGAGAAAGCGTGGTGGTGGTGGTGGTGGTGGTGGGGGGGGGGGGGGTTAGAGTATGGGGAAAAGAGAAATATGTCACATCCAGGAAAAAGGAAAGACAGACTTAGGGAGACAAGTAGCAGTGAAATGGCATTCTTTTTTCCACCACCCCCATCCACAGAGCCACTGATGGCATGGCAGTGAGTGGGTTTCTGGATTAGAGGATTATCAGCATGTTTGGCACAGCACATAGTTGGCACGGACGTGATCGATATCCTGGCAGACAGAGAGGATGAGATGCTGGCCAGAGCCGCCGGGTTCGCTCTGAGCCGCGCAGCCTCTGCTTTGGGCTCCTAACTCAGCGCCAAGCACTTTAGCCATAGTTCACTAAATCTCAGCCCGGGCCAAGCTGCTCTTTTGTGTGCTCCTTCATCCTGAATTCAAGACACTGGCCAGCGTCTCCTCCGGCTCAGAGAGAAAGGAGGGGGGGGCGGTCAAACATCTCATTTCCCTTTGGCGACTGGAAACTAATCTATTGTCTAGGATAAGAGTCCTCTCAATGCATGCATGAGAATGAATATAGCATTGCAGTTCCTCAACAGCCTGCATTCTGACCAAGCAATTTAAAACATTATGCAAAATATGAACGAGTAAAGCAGCAGAGGCCGGAGGAAACATAAAAGGAACCACAAAAAAAACAAAGAAAAGTCTTGAAATTAAAAAAAAAAAAAAAAAAAAGAAAAATGCAATACACAGCGAGATACTCACCAGCATTAATGTTCTCTGGGATCTTCACAATATAGGATGGCTTGCTGAACTCGGGTGGGTTGTCGTTTTCATCCTGGAAGAGGTATAAATATCAACAAAAGCCCAGATCAGCGCGGAAAACAATGGGATGACACAAAAGCTGGGAAAATAGGGAAAGGGTTTGGAGGCATCCTTGCACCGAGTTTGCACCGAGATTAGTGAAAACAGCAGCCAATCAGGGAGGAGTAGTAGTCTGACTACCTTAAAAGTGTAATGGCCAGGAATGGGACAGCAACCAAGTGTTTAAAAAAACTGCACTTGGATGAGGAACAAGGTTTAAAAAAAAAAGTTCATTTTTTGCTTATTGGTAATCAGGGCTGCGGGGGTGCAGGGATACACCAGGACACACATGTTCTCACACACACCTGGTGACAATTTACTGCCTTGTATAAACATAAAATGCATTTTTTTTTTTTTTTTTTTAGGACGGCGGACGGTTTTAATCTCACAGGAACGAATGATCGAATGACCGTAGCGCGTACTCTCAGATGGACTCTCGGACTGTTTATTTGCTCACAACCACCCACTCACTGATTAAGACCCTCATTTGCAACAACCCATCCAGTTGTGTGGCTATTCGCAGAGGGGCTCCCCACTGCGCGAGCTGCTGAGAAATGTTAACACTCCACAACAACACTCACTGGAACCATTATCTATCTGGTCTCTGTGTTAGAGTGCCTCCACACATTGTGTGTGTGTGTGTGTGTGTGAGAGAGAGAGAGATGCTGCCAGCTGCTGATAAACCCCTGCGGTGTGAGTCAGAATACTGTAGTGGAACAACAGAGAGAGGGAAAAGGCGGGTACATCATTGTGCACGTTTTTTTGCGTCCGGCCGTAGATTGCTGCATTCTTTCACACAATCACACAATCCCTCCCTCATGTAGGGTTTGTGTCCATGTGCTTTTACTGGCCCCGCGTATCCAAAACGTACTCCAGATGGTCAATGATTTTCTGTCATTTCCTTTTCATGACGAGATCCTCCATTCATGACGGATGACTATCAGGGGAAACGAGCTTCGGATCCACCGGGGACCTGGGAACGTGATCGCTCTTGCTCATTACACTTTGTGTTTATAGTATCTTATCACTCACAGTTAACACAAAATACAAACACATCCTTTTTACATGAATACCATACAAACACAAATACCTAAAACTAAAGAATCATCATTGGAAATGAACCCAAGAGAACACAGCTATAAAAAAAAATTTAATTGCATTTAATAGAGGAGGGCAGTGTGATGAGCAACATGATTTAATTACATTTAAAAGGTTTTTCCTAAAGTAAATAGGCTCAGATTGTATATTATTAATCAGATACTCATTTAAGATAAGAATCTGGAATATAGACGGTCACACGCGTGCAGGAGACTGGCCATCTTTTCATCCCCATCACGCAAAACATTAATTGTTTTTCAGAAGCAGAAAGGATCCAGACAGCGCTGCTGGAAATCATCATGCAAACCCATGCAGCGCAGTTTAGTCTTCGCTCTGATGGCTCCTTACGTTCTCAAATATGAGGCCCACAAATACTTCTGAGCCCAAATAAGAGGGGGATCCAAACAAAAATACGTCTGTTTGCTGAAATCATTTGCCCGGAGATTGGATTGGACCGCGCGGTCTTTTCTATACAATATGGACAAATGTATTCATATGATTGCGGGGGAAAGCGTTTGAAGTGACGTGGAGCATGACAATTCTCTCATTATCTCCTCACCTGTACCTTGAGAGTTAAACAACCACCTGTTATATGATCCAACCCGTGCTGCCTTCGGAGTCTTGTTTTTGCATTATAACAACAAAACTGGTTTCCGACAGAAGTGGTCACGCTATATGATTAACAATGAATGTATTGCATCAAAGGGCGACGTTAATATTTTAACAATGCGGCAAACAACACACTTTCAAAGTGCACACTCGGAAGGTTTGATATTTCCACCTGTCAGACTGTTTTGAAACCGGTGCCCTCTGTGAAGAAGCTCATTAGAGGATCCAACAGATCCATTAGACTCCAATCCTAAATTAAAGAGTGTGATGATGCTGCTGCTGGTTTGAGACACAAATGTGACATATATCACATATAATGACACCCAACAGAAGCTCGCCACATTTGGGTCAGTGTGTGTATTTTGTGTGTGTGTGTGCGCGTGTTGCTTGGGAGTCTACTCACGATGACCTCCACGGTGACAGGGACGGTGCTGTTGAGGGCCGGGTTGCCCCCGTCTTTGGCCATCACGGTCAAACGGATCATCCCTTTGGGTACTTGCTCGTAGTCCAGCGGGCGAGTCACGCTGATCACTGGCGAGAGGGGCGGGGCAAGAGTCGGATTTTAGTTCATCACACGGGCCAAAAGACTTAAAGACGTCTGAGCCACAGCGGCCGAGGGAACATCCCTGCACTGTACCTGCGTAACCCTCCACCATGATGATGCTGAAATAACCGGGGAAGGCTGAGGCTGATGTGATGGTGTACGTCAGGAAATTGTTGGGTGGAGAGTCTTCATCAGTAGCCTGTGGGAGGGCCGACATTAACGAGAGGGTGGGAGACAGGAGAGCCTTAAACATCTGCTTCTGCGACAGTCCGCAGAGGGAAGAGTGAGGCAAACGAGACGACGGGCAGAGGAACGGGACAGGCTCCGCAGGACGCACTTGGAACATTGATGTGTGTTTGCCCAGCATGGGGGTGTCAATCTCTACATATGTGCCCCGCCAACAAGCCGCCAGTCACAAGTGGCAGGTTATTGGACAGATTCAAGCCAAATTCTAGCTATTAGCGACGCGGGCGTCAGTACTGGATGAACACCAACCGAGCCAAGACAGGCCAATCAGACAGGGGACAGATGAGGCTATACTTTACAAGGCTAATCCACAACAACAATGATGACACCCCCTCATTATTCTCAAGTTGGCAGGAACTTAAACACAAGTCCTCCGGCTGTGAGGAGAGTCTAGCAGGCCTCACTGGCATCATTAGAGGCTGGACAGGTTGTCAAAAACACTCGTATCTCTTCATAACACACACACCAGCACTCTGATTTAGTGCCAAAGTGTTGAGTAAGCAGCACCTTTCTTCCCCCACGACTTCCTTCGCCGTGGATTGGACTTCTTATATTACATTTTGATGAATAGTTTCATATCAGAGCGTTCGGCGGGAGCCGAGCGGCGACACAAGCGCAGTTATAACAAACGCAGACAATTCCAGTTTACCAGTCAGATACTGTACTGGCATAAATCTCCCAGGTGTTTTTTATTTAAGAACACGCACCCTCTCGCTTCAACTAGCTTTGATCTTCACCCCCTCCTCTTGTCTCCAGCGGGTGGGGGTCGTGTGCGCGTTTCGTCGGCAAAGTGCTGACGCACGTCTGGCCTTCCCGCCCTCCTTGATGGGAGCGGCGGGGTCGTTTACGCCGATCAAAACCCGGCGGCGTCGAGCGTTGAGCTCACCTGCCCCGCTGATGGGCTCGCTTAGTGGCGAGGTGCGGCCAATGCTACGGGGGGGAGGGGGGGTCTCTTGAGGGTGCAATCAAAGGAAAAGCTGAGCCATTAGTTACCATGGCGCCAGTGTGCGTCTGCTTTCTGTGTGGCAGTGACTGATGGCCAGCACACCGTGCGAACAAACAGTACTGTGTACAACACTGTAATGTGTTTTTTCAGCTGCGGTCTGAAGCGCTGCGTACGCACCCGGACCCTCGCCACCGGCTGGACGGCCTGCTCGTTCTCTCTCAGCGAGCCCACGTACGCCTCTTTCTGGAACAGCGGCGCGTTGTCGTTGACGTCCAGCACGTTGACTCGAATCCTCCCCGTGGTTTCCTCGCCGCCGCCGTCCCTCGCCAACACGGTCAGCGTGAAGCGCCGCATCAGCTCGTAGTCCAGGCCGGCCCGCAGGATGACCCAGCCCGTCTCCTCGTCCAACGAGAACCTCAGGGAAAAAGGGGGCGCAAGGCTCTCATTTAATCCCCGTAGTCACGGAAGGGTTAGTATTTCTGTTGAACATGGGCACGTTTTCATTTCTGAAGATGAAAATAATATGCCTGTCACTTATTTTCATCTCATCAACTGCATTCAGTATTTTTGTAGTTTCCTGCACTAATGAGGTGATTCTAACGCCGCCTCTCAGAATCTCCTTTCTAATGATGACTGGCAAAAACTCCAGGTAGTTAATAAAGATAAAAAGAATTGCATAAACATATGATATCTTAACAGGATATCGGCCTTCTTTCCTTAGTGTCATTAAATATAATTATATATATATGATTAAATATAATGACACTGAGGAAAGAAGGATGATATAAATGGAAGAAAACCAAGAAATGCATGAACTTGGGTCCCTTACTGGTCTGGCTCATCACTGAAATAGTAACGCACGATTCCAAATGTGCCAGCATCTGCATCTGTAGCCTGAAAAATAAAAGACAAGACAGATGGTATTCTAATGAGAAGTTCAATGTTGTTGTTCCATTCCATGGAAATGCTGACATGACGATATTGTTTTCACATTTTGTGTGCATGTATGTGTGTGTGTGTGTGTGTATGAGTGCGACGTGTGTGTGAATGTATGATTGCATGTGCTGTGTTGCATGCTTAGGTTATGTCTTTCACAAGTTCAAAGTGAGTTAAAACACACACACACACACACACAGAGTTCTGTGGTCTGTGTCAGGGCACCGCTGAATCACACTGACCAACAACATCACGGGTGACAGAGCGCGCTGCACACACGAGTTTGGTCCTTTGACTGTGGAGTCACTGAAGTGAAACTCCATTACAACCGCTCCTCCCCCACTGATCTTGTGTGTGTGTGTGTGTGTGTGTATGTGTGTGTGTGGGTGTGTGTGTGGTTGGGGGGGTTGTGCAGGTACGTATGTCTGTATTTATAAAGACAGCTCGTGTTAATGTGGCGTACAAGATTCTAGAAAGTGTTGCTCTTTAGGCGTCACTTTGATCACACTTATCAGCAAAACATGCGACAGCAGCATTTATAACAGTGTCGAGTCTCAAGGATGGGAATGGAGGTGGGGGCCTGTTCTCCCGGATTTGAATCAACACCTTTAAGTGAAGGGTGTCTTGCATTTTTATTCGTCAACAGTTGCAGAAAGCTGTTAGAAACGTAGGAAAAAAGAACAATTCCCACTGACATCTTGTCAGTAAAAGCTATTGTTAACTGTATAGTGCATACATACATTGCTATGCAATTACCCGTAATGCATCTGGGCTGCAGCTCTGTGGTTCTCCTCTGTCTATAAAAGAGTCTGTGCTGCTTAGCTCAATCTTGTGATCTCGCATAGATCACCCGCCATGTTGTCAGAGAGAGCGGAACGTTTCCTTTAATGTCTGAATCATCCTCTGTCGGGTGCGTTTAGCCGCATCCATCTGCACCAGAGCGAGACACTAAATCCGTGTGAGGTGTTTTGAACTCCAGTCAGGTTCTTATATTAACCTTTCAGTTTTCATCTCCATGACCTCATCATTTAATGCCAGTCAACTGCCTCTCGTCTTGCGTTCGTACCCACCGCCACCTCCCGCTCCTCCTTTATCGCTTCCTCTTTTCCACCTCTCTTTCCCCCAGCCCCGCCTCACTCCCCTTGGTCTCCCCTCTCCTCTACATATCTGCCTCGGCACACTACCCCTGCCCTCCCCCCCTCCCTCGCGCCCCCCTCTCCCAGGTGAGTGACAGGCCCATAAGTGCTCCGATGATAGCGGTGGGAGTGTTACCCTGACAGCTATCGCCGCGGTGACAGGAGTGGGCTCAGCCTGGGAGCGAGCGCCCGAAGAGCGAGAACCCGTCTCACGCACCGAGCCGTCCTGAGAGACAGACAGAGAGCTCATGCTTACATTACCACCTTCACCCCTCCCCCCTCCTTCCCGACATCGCCAACACCGCGCTGGCGACTGTTTACCGAAGACTTCGGCTATAGACACGGAAGGCCTGCGGCGCGAGGATGGCGGGCGGGGTTCCCGCGGAGATCAGTGGGAACTCCAGAAACCCTTGAAAGCAGATACCAGATAATTCCGCATTTGACCCTCATTACCACGGCGACGCAGCGATTTCTTGGTTTGGCGATTCGCAGTTGGGGTCGGGTGGGGAGAGGCGAGAATGAGAGTGTGGGGGGAAGAAAAGTGGGAAAATGAGAAAGCTAAGCCAAGTCTAGTCGTCCAAAAGTACTTTCAGTTAATATGACTGAGATTAAAACAAGAGTAATGAGTCATTAGCACTGTAAATGACGTGTCGTAGAGGACTACAGCTCCCAGACTCCAAATCTACATGTTCTGCCGCTGACTTATGAGAGCCAGCGATCTGATCAAAACCCGGACGCGGTTGCTAAAGTGTTTCCTTCGAGTCGGCGTGCTGCTGATTGCCAATATAAACTCCGTTCACCCTGGGGTCCTCGGGCAGTAAGTACAAAAGAGAAATTAGTTCTCAGTTGACCAGTTTTGTTAAATGACGTGTTTCCTCTCTTCGGAGAGGCAAAAGGCTAGGAGGCAGAAAGAGAGACGGCGCCGCGAGAACGCGCCTGTTCATTGGTGAGTCGTGATCCGTGTGCACGAGGCGACGGGTGTGTCTGCTTAATGTTTTAAAATCCTCGCACACCCGCGCGTACGGGTGGGTGGGGGGGGGGGGGGCCCGGACGCGCGGCGTTCCCTGAATCGTTCTGTGCCAGCGCTAAATGAGCGCCTCCACTGTTTCCAGTATAAACCTCTATTATCACACTCAATTGCTTTCAAGAAGAAAAGGAAATGAGAGCATCTGCTGATGGACAGAACGACAGGGCGTGCGCACATGTGTATGTGTGTGTGTGTGTGTGTGTGTGTGTGTGTGTGTGTGTGTGTGTGTGTGTGTGAACTGGGGGTTGGATTGGAGTGGCTATTGGAACAGATTATCAGTGCAGCTATCTCATGGACAGACAGGTTAATGCTGCACAGGCTTTTCTATCTTGCCTGAGCTTGAATTTGAATTGATTGGCTCCTAAAATTGCTTTTTTTTTTTTTTTTTTACAGGAGAAGCTTTGAGAGGCAAGGAAAAGGAAACCAATTACTGGCTGTCAAAGCCTGCTGTCAAAACAGAGATGCCCCCCTCTCCCAACCACCACTGCAGTCCAAAGACGGACAAGCCGCCTCTGTTTCAGTTTTGCACACCTAAACACGGCAACACGGAGTCGACGCGCGCGTGCACGCGCGCCATCGGCGCAGTTAAGATGTCCGGTCTGACACGACCGCGGCTGAGGAGTCAATGATGAAGACGCGGCTGTCGGGTTTTCTTCCTCAGCCCTGGTTAGGCCCACTCGTGTGTGCTGGGACGCACTTTTACTGTAGTGAAACATCAGACTTAAGCTTGCACAGGAGTTGCGCAACAGCTAGTGTGTAGTTTTTAGTTGGAGGAGTATTGTTTGATATTGACAATTTCAACCAATATCATTTTTTTATAATAATAAAATGTTAAATGACAGTCATAAATTAACAACTATATATTTATAAGTCTACATAATATGCAGGGAGTAGAAAAATGATCATAAAAAACCATAAATGACCAGAATATAACCCTTTTATGACAATTTCCTCTAAGTAATCTGGATTTTTTTCTTCTTCTGCAGAGCAGTAACCTGGTAAAAGTGAAAAAAAAAAACCTCCAGAGGGCATGGATAAAAGGTGTAGAATTAATGATTGCATATCTCTAGTCCTCAGTCTGACTGGAGAATTAACATATTCTGATTAGTTTCCAGATCACACGGATGCGCGACGCGCAGCCGAACTGGAGCCTCTTCGGTGGGGACGGGTCGTGAAGACACTTCACCCGTGAGCTGCAGCTGAGCCCTGACCTGGCACCCCCGCAGGGGATGACGGGGAGCTGTCGGCCTTTTTTTTTTTTTGTAGCAGACGCTCGAGCATAAACGCGGCGACACGTGAGCGTCAGACAGGCGGGCTGTCTTCCGCCTCCGTCTGCTGACCGCCCGCCCGCCCGCACCAAGATGCAGGCCGCATGCACAGGTGCAAATATAATAATTGCAACACATATAAAAGCTGTTACCTCTGCAATGGGAAGGGAAGAGGAGGGGGAGATGAAGAAAGAGGAGGAGAGAGAGCATTGTGGGCATAAAGCTGGAGACAGTTTGAGCTGCCAGAGAAGAGGCTTAATGCAGAGCTCTGTGGCTGGCAGCTTCACTTTGCCGACAGGGCTTAGTCCTCCCCCTCTCCGTCTCCCTTTCTCTTTCCTCCACGATGAAAGGAGGAGATTAGGACAAGAAAAGTGGAAATAAAAAAAAAAAAAATCGGAGAGAAAAATACTACGCATACAACCTGGATATAATGATAATGGGAGGGGACTTTTAACTTTTTATAGACATGCTGGACGGTGGACATCCTGTTTTGGCTCCTCGTCCTGAACCATTTAATATTTGTCTTCTGTGTTATATACAGGTGTCACCTGAATGCAAATGATCTATGTGAACTTTGAGTTTTGCAATACGTCTCAGACGGAGCAAATGGTTCATAGAACTTGCACTGCCCTTCGGAAATGTTCCCTGATTTTTGGGCTTTTATGGCCCCCAATTAGTCATGAACTGAGAAATTAATCTACTGATTCTACTCCCTAAATATTCTAAATGTTCTTCAGTCTGTGATGCACCAAATGTCAAATCCAGGGAGGATCAGCACATCCTTTCACCCTGTGCTAACTTTACTGTAAAGGTGCAGCAGAAAGAAGACGGTCTGAGAAGTGTCATACACAAACCGTGCTTAAAATGAGCAAAATAAACTTAACAACTAGCTTTATATCCACTTCTTCTACTATATAGATGATTAATTACTTTAGCCTTCATAACCAAGTCTTATAACAGGACAATTTACATTATTGAGCTACAGGAATCATTAACAAATACTACAATCCAAAGCTGCTGTCTACGGAGTCAGCGCCCCCTAGTGGGAGAACCCATCAATATATATACATTTATTAATATTAGGTGCTTAAATACATTAGTCTGTTAATCCTTATTATGTGTGGAGTAACTTTGTGAGTTATTTGCGCTGCTGTTAGCACAATTCTGCAGCATCGTTACACGTTTTCCTCTCAAATCCTGCTGTTTTATTCATCAAACACTGCCATGTTGTTCACACAGCATGTCACAAGCTGTGGCAAACTGCTACGTCCCGGTTTTCTGCCAGAGCCGAGGAGCGACGCAGCTAGCTGCTCTTTCTGCGGGAGCAGTCGGAGTCGCTGAAACAACTATCAGCTGCTGCAGAACAGCAGGGAGCGCAACTGGCACAAGCCCTGGATACCGATGGAAATTAATCTGGAGCTAATGAGCTGAAATCAACCCACGATTCCCAAATAGGTGGTGGAAAAAACATCTGACAACTAGGATAACATAGGCTAAATGATTTGACACATAGGCAAATGAGTGCCTGCCATCCTGTCTAGACGAGATTAGTTTGACTCTAAAGTGAAACTGCACATTTACTCTTTTCTTGGTGCAACCAACAGCAACATAATGTTACATTGTTTTCATGAAAAGATGAAAAATTAAGTCAAATTTATCTAAAAAAAGAGGCTGAAGGTAAAGAAATGGAGAGACTGATCTAATGTTGAGCCGTTAAGTCTATTTTCTGAACTCTGGGAAAGTCTAGAATGTTTCCACTCACTCCTCTTTGTCCTCCATTTCTACCCCCATTTGTATCTTGGCTTATGATGTCAGAACACCCGTGATAAGCGGCCCATTATCAACAGTGACAATGTGTGAGCTCCCACATGCAGCAGAGAGCCGGGCTTCATAATCACAAATTATAATTACTGTTGTGACCATTATCCTGTAAAGGCCTATCTAAACAGCAGCGATAGCCAAACATCCTCCGTTCTGTAATTTATAACTTGCCGCCACAAACATTTATCATGGTGTCATAGACCTCAAATATCTGAGCATCTGAACAAAAGCCTGTAACGCACACAGAAGGGCATTAGCAGAAGACAAAAATTGAATAAACATCGCATTTGATATGTACTTTGTTGTGCAAAAATCAGCTATTGTACAAAAAAGGCCTGCACTGACTCTCAAAACAAGCCTGATGGGAAAAACTGAAACGTAAAGCAAACAAAAAGAGGGCGTGGATCCCAACTACTCCGGAAATCTAGTGGCTAAAAATAGAAGAGGAATACAACTGTAGCAGGAATAGGCATGCCAATGAAATTTTGTGAATGCAGGAAAAAAAAAAAGAAAAAGAGAAAAACAAAGTGATTCTGCCAGTACGAGCTGCTGTTGATGTCTAAAGTCTCCAGAGTAAAGACCCAGACAAAAGAGCAAATCACAATAAATATTTATAATCAGAAATAATGCTGCACGCTATAAATATTTAACAAACCCTGCCTGGCTCTGTGTGTGTGTGTGCGTGCACGTGTGCGTGGTCCCACACAAGAGTCCTAAGGGATGCAAACATGTGTACTGGGTAACGCACTGATGAACTCTGTACATAAGCGTTTGATCATCTGATCTATGAATATTATTAATACAAACATTTCAATTACGCTTTCAGACTGCGTGGCACTTCTTAAAACAACCGGGAACTAACATGCATCATTTCAATTATCATAAGTAAAAAAATTTTGAACAAATATAATGAAGATCAGAAATGTGCCAAAGTCATGAAAATTGATTATTTCAATCTGAGAGCAGACTCATTTCCACAAAGAGTGGGGGATTAGAGCTAATTGAATTAGGCTTATTGCTACTGGCCAGTGTGATTGACTTCATGTCCATGTTTCACAGGATGATAAACTGACTAATGATGAAAAGTAATTGTGACAATTATATCAATGTCGTGAAGATATATTCCCTGCTATGATAGCTTAGCATAAATCCATTAGTAGAACTGACTCCGTTTCCAATGTAACGTTACAGAAAACTGTACCACATGTCATCCGGTGGTTAGGTTTGTCAAATACAATCATTATTAAGATCATACTTGTCATGATAAATCACATTGTTTGCTGGATTTCGCCGCTTGGTGTTTTTCAGTAAACGTTCTTTACTAAATGATCTACATAGTTCAAACACGCACAGAGTCAAGAGTGTGAAATAACGCACAACTGGAACTTTTATTTAACTGGTTTTACATTTATTAAAAGACCAAAAGGATCCTGTCATGAGCTTGAAGAATAAGAAACTGCAGCTCTGTCAGAGCATTAAGAGTCATGTGTGTTGTGGCTTTTAGAGAGTGTGAGAAGTTGAAAAAGAGGTTGGGTGAGATGAACAGAGTGAGGAACTGGTCATTAGGGTCCATTCACATGAATGTCACTTTTAACACTTCTGCGGAGGCCAGGGCAACATTATTTGTTATTGACAGCTGGCTGGTGGGCAGAATTTATCTGGTGACACATGAGCTGGTTTAAAAAGAGTTTTGAAAGAAATCTTTTTTGTTCCCACCACCTAAAATTATAGAGCTAAAACACTAATGTGACGAATGGGACATTATTGCCTTCATTATTTCTTCACTGTCAAAAAGCCAGAAGTTTGACTACCAGTACCAAAGAACTTTGCTTTGAAGTAGCTTTCCATCCATCCATGCATGCATGCATGTGTGCATTCCAGCACATCCATTCTCTAGAGATGAGATAAGGGTTCTCCAGCATGCTAAGGTCTCAGGTATCAGACTGCCGCTGCCATCGCCATTTCATGAGCATCGAGTCTATAAACACTTGATTTTCACGCTGGCCTTCTTGCACCTGTATCTCGTGGATTGTGGGCATTCCGTCAAAAGGTAATGAATGATAATAATCCAGTGTTCTGAAGAGATGCTCAGAGATTTGCTGTGAGGGATCTGATTAAAGGACCGAGCGCTGGTCAGGTCAGCAGCCTGAGCGAAGTCAACAGCGTGGACGGTCCTCAATGACAAAGAAACATACACTCCTACAAGAGCTTCCTAACCTGTTAGTAAAAACATATGTGCATGTATGTTTAGCTGATCTTTTATACCTTAATCCTGCTCAAAATTAAGAACAATGTGCGTGTTACATACAGCCACCTGTGTGCATCACTGTGCTTCTTTGATGCTAATGCTAAACAGGCTAAACACATTTCAAAGCCTTTTCTACTCTTTATATCAGACCTGTGAATCACACAAATGCTGGAGAGATGAGAGGTGACTTTAAGGTGTTTAAGCTGTTCATGTAGAAAAATATCGTCTATACTGAGTGTGGGATGTCACCAGAATCACCTGGCGAAGACCGGACCTTCGTTTCCAATGTGCTTTTCGGAATTTATTAACAGGAATTTTTTTCTTTAAATTTTCTTTGTTGTTTTAAGTGTTGGAGAGGAGGAGAAATACCTAAAGGTCATTTGGATCGTAAAGAATTATCTATAGTAATAGTAGTAGAAATTCCACCTCCGTTCAACTGGTGGCCAGCATTCACGACCCCATCTCTAAAATGAGGACGTTTCCGTCATGGCCACATACAACTAGACACCTGTCACAGCGGCGGAGCATGAAAGATTTCTTCAAACTGAGATGTTGAGCTGAACCAGGGGAGGCATTCGGTAGCGGATGTCGACAAGAAGCGAGGCGACCTTTATCGGATTCGAAGTGTAGCGAGACAGCAAGGGAGCTACATAACATACCAAATACAAATATATCATTAGGACATTTTCACAACTGTATGTCTGTCAAAGTGTCAGGATGCTAAAACATATCCTCTGCTTTCTAACAAATGGGAAGCCACAATAGGCAATAAAAAGTGGTTTAAGACAAGCCCACAACTTCAGTATTGATTGACTTTTTTTGAGGGAGCCTGTTTTGAGTTTCCATAAGTAAAACTTGCATGCTGACGCCGTAGGCTCACAAACGCGTCAGGAATCCACCCAAGACTCCGGGAGACGCGCGTGTTGTAACCTGATCCAGGCAAATTTCAAGAATAAATCCCGACAAACCCCGCACGGGCGGTTTATGACACTCACCAGGATGCGGAGCAGTGAAGTACCGGGAGCTGTGTTTTCCGGAAGGCTGATGTTGTACAGCGGTTTGCTGAAGATGGGCCGGTTATCGTTCTCGTTGATCAGCTCGATAAACACGCGCGCGAAGCCCACGTGGTCGGACATGGACTCGTTGGCATAAAGCTGAGGAGAGATGAAGAGCCGTATATGAAATACCTGACAATCATAACAATGAAAAAGAACTGCAGCAGATTCCTAAAAGGAGAGAAAGAGAAACGTGAAAGTGAAAAAGATGCGATTTTACAGACTCTGGGACCCTGATCACACAGAGCAGACTTGAGGGTAAATTCAGGTGATAATGCCAATTTCACTGTTTGCACACACATCGAGGCTGACTGAGCTGTGTGTCTGATCATATGAAAACAAGTTCCACGAACAGTGAAACAGTCCTCAGCATTGTTGCTTGACTTCATTCTCCTTGTGTTGTCTCCACCCACTCAGTGTTCGGCCAACAAAAGTACATGATGTGTATTATGAAGGTTTTGCCATTGACGCTGTACCAGCAGCGGATGGGCGGATTGAGGGAATTCCTTCAGAAATTGATTGGCAATTTCTGAAAGGCAATTTCATCCATTCTCTCAATGACCCCCCCGACACACACAGAGACGCACGCACGCACACACACACACACACACACACTCACAGAGAAGCTGTAGCTGCGGATGTGTTCGTAGTCCAAAGGCATGGCCACCCTCATTCTGATGTCAGCACGCCCCTGCACGGCGGTGGGGGACAGGGTGAAGTACTCTGAGTTGTTCCCTGTCAGGAACACCTGGAACATGCTGTTCACCCCCTGCGACATGACGGAATTTGGTTTGAGAAAGAACATGGGTGATTATAAAGGACAATAAAATACAGTACATTGTTTTGTGCACATGAACTTCTGGTTCTTTTACTAACATCGTTAAACATGGGGTGATAAAGTAAAATAAATGTAAATGTGCCAGACATTTCTCAAGTAGTTAGTTGGAATAATTGCAGTTCATAAAATCTTTTACGATGATCGCAATCCTTCACAAGCATGAGACACATCAGCTACTTTCACTCTTTACTGTACTGTTTTAAGTATACAGACCAATCAGGTGGAAGATTATGAGCACAGATTATGTCTTCACCATGGCCCCTGGGATACAATAGGAAACAAAGGAGTAGTTTGTCCTCTGAGCTGATACATTAGAAGCGGGAAAATTGGGCAAGTGTGAGGGTTTGAGTTCCTGGTCTGCAGCGCTCGGTATCGACGAAAAGTGGTCCAGGGAAGGAGCGGTGCAAGGGTCATGGGCAGCTGAAGTTCATTAATGCACGAGGGGAGGGAAGACTGACCCTGGTTTCCTGATCCAACAGAGGAGCTACTGTAGCTCCAATACTAAAGAAGTTAATGCTGCGCCTGAGAGAAAGGTGTTAGAATACAAAGCTTATGCTGCATAGCTCCAGATCAGCCAGGCTGCCCATGCTGACCCAATTTATAGAGTAGAGTTCAGATGAACTTTCCTCTGTCATATACATTTGTCACAAGAAACAATGTTTTTGGAAATGAAAGCTTTGAAAATAAAGACTTAATCCCTAATTATCATGTTATTTTTTACTGTTACTTGATTGCAGCATGTAGAATGATGCACAGCCAGTGTGTGTGTGTATGTGTGTGTGTGTTTTTGTGTGTGTAGATGCTGAAACTGTGTGCTTTGATCACTGCTTAGAGTTGTAATATGATCCTTCATGACAACCGTGACTATCTTCTTCCACACAGAAATGGAGCTAACTATACAGTGTGAAAGACAATGTTAGAATATGAGTATGGCTTCTGATGGTGTACTGCGTTACCCTACTAGTCTGATCTCTACTGTGAGATTGACGTTGTTGAGTTTTTTGGGGTTTTTTTTTTTGGTTTTTAATTAGCATTTCCACGCAACTATGAATAGCCCATGCAAGGAAAAGCCAAAAAACTTATTTTTCAATATTCCTTTTTTCTCAGATAAAGGGTCACAGGATTTCTGGGTAAACATAGGGCTGGTGATTATATCATTGCCTCAAGGAGTGTGTGGCTGCAGCAGAAAAAGACATTTGTGGATTCCTCCTGTCTTGTAATATCAAGCTGCAGGGCGGCCAATCATGTTGCCATTGTGGCAGAGTGAGGAAGATGGGTGTGGTGGTCGATGGGCATTATGCTGCCGGTTGAAATAGCCCCCTTGTTTTTGTTTTCATCTCTGGGAGGACCATTGTGGCTGATGACTCCTATTTAAAAGACTATCCAATATGCAGGGATGTCACCTCAAACTGCCCATAAACGTAATTGCCCGTCCATTTGCTTCTGCCTTTAGAAGCCCCCAATAAAAACCACCCTGTCAGATGCAGCTGCCACAAAGTTTAGTGACAACTTCCAGCAGCAAAAGTTTTATAAATGTTAACCCAAGCAGAAGAGGATGTGGAGGCTGCACCAGACAGACAGGAGGTAACTACCACTTGTGTCATGGTTTAAAAAAAAAAAAAAAAAAAAATCTTTCTTTAATCCTTGACACTCCGAAAAAGTGAGATTAGAGTGCAGGTGTAGTGGAGTGTGTATAAGTGTGTATCAGCAACGGCCTGGAGGTTTAACGCCGCAGATTCAGATTTCCCCCCCGGTGACCTGGATGCACGTATGCACACGTGGACTTGAGAACAGTGCTGCGTCTCTGAGGTCTGTGTTTTGCCACAGCTGGAGGTGAGCTCCTAACTTTGCACTCGTCTTCTTGAAAGCAACAGTGAACCTGCTCTCTCGCTCTTGTCTCCTCTCTGTTTATTCTTTCCCCTGTCTAACCACCCCCCCCCCTCTTTTTACTCTCCGCCGTTTTCTCAGTCCACTTGACTCGCAGTTATCTGTCAAATTCCACCCAGTCGCCTCCTGTGCCCGAATCAATCAGACCTGACTAGCTTTCGGCTTATCTGCACCTCAGGTGATTGATTTTCCTCGTTAGCTATAATTTGCTGCTCTATCCCATCTCTTCCACAGCAAATTAAATTGTAGTCCAATTCAATGCGCTGGTGTGAGCGAGCATTTGCACATGCACGGGACAGAGAGAGAAAGTGGGGTGTGTGTGTGTGTTTGGGGGGGGGGGGCGTTGCCGGGGGGGTGCGTGGGAGTGTGTCAGCGGCGGGTGGGCAGGTGAGGGGAAGTGCTGGACACCACGCCTCTCTCGCCAGGGCTATGAATAAGATAAATCTAAAGCAGAAAATGAAAAACAAAATACACACTTCTCATTCATCCCGGCTGTTTTTGTTTCACGCTTTCATAAATCACCGTGAAAAATGTGGAAACAGGACAGCTTCTGCTAATGAATGTTTTATTGATGCCTTGTGTCCGCTGTCGGCATAATATGGACTAAAGAGGGAATTCAGCCTGTTGTTCATAAATTGCAGAGTATTTTTAAGGTTATTAATGTGGTGTAACCTGCGTAACTTTTTTGATCTCCTCCTCGTTGTTGGTTAATGAAGGTAAATCTATTGATGATGATGACAATGACTGTATCAGGTAGCTGTGCACAACAGCATCACGTGACCTTCAGGGTGGGGACGGTTAAGTGTGTATGGGGACATCTTTGCTCAGGTTAAAATTTATCTTTGGTGCAAATCTGACAGAAAAAAAAAAAAAAAAAAGTCAGAGGAAAGCATCTGACACCCAGCAGACATTGATATTCAATGACACTGCGATGATGAAAGGAAATATTTTTATGACATTTACCAGGATCAGTCCTGCCCATGTTACATCATTAGCTGCGTCTGGGTGGAAAAATGTCAGCAGAGCTCAGGAGGAATGGCAGTTGGCGATGTTTTTGCTCAAGTGAGGACAAATTGTGATTGATTGATTAGGTCTGCATTCATGGCTTGCCTGGTCATGTCTGGGTCATGGTAGTTTATCTCATATTTCACGTTAAATATGGGTCTCTTTAATGCCTGATTAGTCATTCACAAGTCTTTGGTGACAGTGCTGCAGTGAGGGCAGTGAGGGGACATTTTGATAAAATCTAACTCTTCATAATAATAATGATAATGAATGTGAAGGCATAATATTAGGGTACCCCATCACAATCATTCCATTTCAGGTGATCATATATTATTGAAAACTAAATTAGGAATATTATATCATGCACTTGCTACTGCGGTCTTAATTTCAACTGGTAAAACTGGTTCAGTCTCGTAAAAGAACAGTGCTTTACAGCTGGAGGAATGAGATGGATCGAAGCAGGTTATAGTGAGGGGTGAGGAGGGGGATTCATTCTAAATGTATCAGTTATAATCCATAAATGAAAAGGAGGCTGGGCCTGGTGTTCAGATATCACCTGGAACATTTCTTGTTCCAACCATCATTATCCTTGAAATCTTACCCGTATCGGAGAATGCTTTGACTGAGTCTACACACCTCATCCTTATCCTCAGCCTGGATAAAGAGGGGGAGGGCAAATCCCACTTGGGCCAGCTCTGTGATCCGGACCCGGTATTCCGAACTGTTGAACTTTGGGGCATTGTCATTTTTGTCAATTAGCAGGATGGTGAAGGTGGTCATTACTGTTGCATCTGATGGAAAGCGATCATCTTTCAACTCTGTGGCCTTGGATTGGGAGAGAAGGAGAGGATTGGGGGAGGGGGGCAGGGAGAGAGAGAGAGGGAAAAGAGAGAGAGAGATGATTGCAATGAAAATCGTTTTCAATGATAGTGGTCAGCACTCAATTCCAGCAAGGTCTTTCAGTTGTTCATTTATTGGATCAAAAGGTTGATGATCAGACTCAGAGCAATAATAAAAACAGGCACAAAGGGAGGGCAAAGAGCACATGTAGATACACGCACACAAACGCACACAAACGCACACAAACGCACACACACGCACACAAACGCACACACACGCGCACGCACACACCGAGTTCCGGCCTCCTCCGTGTGCTCTGCACTATCTAAGCTGACTGAAGTTGAGAAATTAGTTGTATTACTATGGCACACCACAATCAATATGAGCTCCACCTCAGAATGCTCAAATGAGGAGTGAGAGAAAATTTAAAGAGGGAAAAAAAATCCATATCTTATAAATACATTTTGGGGCACTTTCACTTATTCTACTTTTTTTTCTTGTGTAATTATTGATTTCAATTAAACAAATAGACTAAAGCTAGAAGATGTGCATTAGAAGTTTCTTCGTATAAAACCTCAGAGGCAGATTTATCTCCAAAGTTGATTTTTCCAGCAATAAGTGCAGCTGTATGAGAAGACGCGAGCCTTGGCGAGGCCGCTGGGTGCCCTTAGCCATCATTAATTGTGCTGCAAAGATGCCCTGATTAAACTGGACGTGCTGTCCGAAGGTACAGGGTGACAGTGAAGATACGGCACAAGAAATGTACCAATCACACCTTCTGCTACTTTTTAAGCATGATCTCATGCAAGTAAAAAAAAAAAAGTAATAGAGAGGTGGTATGGTGAGGGAGCAGATCTAACACTATAAAAGATAAGCGAGAGTGATATCAGACTCCAGTAGAGGGACACTGGGTTTCAGTGTCTAATGGGAGGAAAAAAAAAAAAAAGGAAGAGGAGGTGGGACAAAGGAGCTCTCAGCAGTTAAGACTCTACAGCAAATCCTGGTCCATTATCTCTCACTCAGACTTATGCTCTCCTGCTAACACTTAAGTGGTTATTATCACAGAATGAGGCTTTGACTGACACCCTTAATAAAGAGACCTGGATTTGTCACATCTGTACTGAGACATATTGACGGAACATCTGTAAACAAGCACGAGCTTGAAATATCATTTCATTACAGCGGCGCATGTTTGTATAATATACGCCACATTAAGTACTGCAATATGTGAAGAGGCGATATTACTGCCAGACACAGCATTGATTTAATAGCCTCCTCTTGATCTGGAAACAAGCCCTCATCTCCTCAGATGCTCACCTTGACAGTGAGAGTGAATCCTGCTGAGTAGAGTGGGTTTTCTCTGTCCAGCTGACCGCTCACCGTCAGCGACCCGCTGATGTAGTCGAGGGCAAAAACACTGTTGGTGTTCCCTGGACGGATGGAGAGAGAGAGAGAGAGAGAGAGAGAGAGAGAGAGAGAGAGAGAGAGAGAGACACACGGTCAGTGGAACAAACATGACTGACATCCCGGGTAATTCAACATAACCAGTGAGGAGTAGTGAAGAACCTGGCGAGGTGAAGATCAGGCAGGGTTCTCCACCAATCTCTGCCTTTGATTACCTTTTCAATTTCAAATCTTTATTGGATGTGGTGTAGGGCTTGATCATATCTTTTAATATCATCAAGTCTATTTCTGCACTGGTTTTATTCTTTTTATTTATTCTTTTATTGAAATAATCATTCGTAATGGCTTCTGTGATATTGAAGTGATTTTTTTTTTTTTTTCACCTTAGATAGTAATCCACGGAAGGACATTATAAGATACAACAGAGTGGGATGCAGCTGGTTTCATTTGCTAAAATCACCTTACTTTGTTGTTCGATTGATGTGATATTAGGTTTCCAGACATCCAGAAAGTACCTGTGCCCTTCCTTTTCTGCTGCTTTCTGAATCTTTTCCCAACAAGATTCAGCATTTTAAAAAGTTGAATGCCGCACAAACTTTGGGTGCGTCTACACGACCACGTTGGGCAGTTAACCGATAACGAGGTCATCGGGTGACCGTGGGGGAGTGGAGTGAGATGGATTTCACCGTGTATGCTCAGTCAGGGCTGAACCGAGAAGCCTTTGACTATAAACCAGGATTTATTTAATCTGTCTCTGTAGATAAAATTAGATATTGCACTGATTTAATATTCTCTGTTGGCTCATGTTCCAGCCTCCCTAAATTTAAGCAGATCAAACAGACTGCGGTAATTAACTTAGACATCTTGTTTGTCTGCTGAGTGATGAAGACACTGTGGGTGCCGCGAATGTTTGTTTTTAATTCAGTGACAGCTCTGAAATGTCGCTCCTTTTCCTGTATGTGTGTGTTTTAGACACTAGTAGACTATCCCTAAAAACAGGTGTGTGTGATATTGTGTAGTTGTGTGTGTTAAAGATTTTAAATATAAGCTTCAAATACATTTCATGTTAAATAATGTGTGAAGCATCGTCTTCATGATGCATAATTGGATGAAAGATAGCAATGTAAGATATAAACAATAATGGTGCAGTATTGCTGCAATTTTAACAGATAAACATGTATTAATGACCAAACATCATTCATGTTAAGGATATTTCAAAAAGTTTGTAATTTAGAAGGTGAGTTTAAAGAACATCAGGAACAGGATTGCAGTGTGATTAGTCTGTGTAATCCGAGGGATTACCAGAAACACAAAATTATCAGAGACCACACAATTACTGCAGATACAGAAGACCTTTCATTCCCTAAAGGGGTGACACACCCACACAATGTGGCTGGGAAAGCAGCGCGCACAAAGGCACACTTTTCTCTTCTCTTGACTTTTCTGTTTTCAGCCCAAGATAGATTCTATCCAACCATGATGGCACAGGCAATATATGAACTGTTCTTTTTTTTTTTTCCTGACTTTTGTAGTAACTTTGACCCTTGAACTGCTCCTTGGAAGATTAGGAATCATTCACTTTCAGATAGTTTGTAGTAATAGCTGAGGGTCAGGCTCAAGAGAAACAGGGACCAATGGTAAGACTGCGGTCTGTACGGGCGCAGGTCAACAGAATAACCTGCACCCGTGCTCTCTATTCACCGCTGGTCCATCAATGCCCTCCATCCAGCCTGGAATGGAAAGAAAAAAGCCCCCACAACTATACACACATGCGGGTGCCGCAGGAGAGGGAGAAGGCCAACAGAGAGCAGAACCCTCTGATAATTAGCCTGGATTGAGACCAAACTGTGACAAATGAGAGAGGGATATAGGGGAGTATAATTAAAGTAATTAATTGGTTTTGGATGAAATTGTTCGACACATCCATCCACCCATCTACCACTCCATGATTACATGGAACCGCAATAAACACTGAAATCAAGTCAAATATAGGAATGCTTATATACATATTTTTTATCTATAGTGTGTATACCGATATTATTGTTATTATGGACTTTAAAACAGAGGGTGAATTTCATTACCTCCATTGCTGGGTGAATCTCCAGTTTTAAATTGCCTCTGTTTCTGTTTTCTGCAACATTAATCATGATGATCTTAAGTGGCCAGAGTCGGTGTCTTGTGTTTTCAAAGGAGAGGACCCTGTGCTCCCCCAATTCAGGACACAATAACAATCTTCTACTCAGTCATTTTGGGAAAGTGGTAGGGGTTGAACATTTGCCAGGAGGGAGGTCTGTGACTGGCGTAGCACTATTTAGAGGTCCCAGAGATCAGCCACATTACGGGCAGGTGCGTTCCGACACTGCTTTAATAACCTGCACGTTTGTTGTTCATTATAAAAAGAGCAGTCTTTTGCGTCTGATCAAAACAGGGTGCGTTTCGTAGGTTTTAAATAATGAATATTAATAATTAATAAGTTCAAATGAGGCTGCAAAGTGGAGTGCGGGAGATTAATGGAGTTTTGCCTGGTTGATGACAGCATGAGGAATAACTCAATGTATTTTACTTTACACTTTTTTTTTTACTTAACGTACAGACTTGCACCTCCTTGATGACTTCACCAACTTTTTTTTTTTTCCACGCTCACGCTGTTTTGCTGGGGGATCTCTGCTGCAGTATGAAAATCAGAAACATCCACTCTGTCCCAGTGTCTTTTAAATAATTTATCTCCGGCGGTCCACACAGCTGGCTGCTCTGGATTCCTGCTCAGATGGAAATATGCCTCCCGAACTACAGCACATGGTGTTGTTACTGTTGTCGCATTTTTTGGGGTTTGAGAGCCCTTGAAGACTCCTGGTGAGTGACAGCCGCACATTGATGTCAACACATATTTGGCAAAAAAGGTAGAAAAAAAAAAAAAGAGGATCTTGTTGCTAATGCCAGATTGTGAAGTTGTGGGGAGGTTAGTTAGCGCCTGGCAACAACCTCCCCTTTTTGAAACCTGCACTGAAGAAATTTCATGGCCGAGTAATGGGGGAAGGATCCTTGAGAGAGACTGGGGAGACATCAGTGGGTAATAGTTTAAAGTTACCTGAGATCACTCAAACTCAGTAGCATTAGATTTGCATCCACAATCTTACTTTTTATTTCTAAACTCCCAATCCTGCCATCGTCATCATCACACTCTCTGTGACGATGAGTTAATGCAGTCACTCTCCCGTGGGTCATCTAATGCGTTTAGAGGGACATTTAGAGGGCAAAAATCATTTGTTTGGTGTGAACCTGCTTCTAACCTGATTTGGAGCTCACCTGGCCGAGCAGAGAGCGACATTTATACACATATGTAAAGGGACACAGATGGTGCCCTGTCACACGCAGAGTAAAACCAGATGTCCACCCTACTCTGCATTTGTCCGCTTTTCTATCCCTGCTTCCGATTTCACACGGGGAGCGTGTTCGGCTCAGGAAGCCTGGGAGGAATCAGATGTTAAGCGTTGATCTGAGGTGTTGTTAGTGATCAACCAAGACTCGGAGATTAGACCCCACGCTGTGAAAATGACTACACAGGCACGCACAGATTTGGATTCAGCACAAAGATGCTATTTCAGAGTCACGTAGCCGCGAATGTTTAAGTGTGTGTGCGCAATGATGTTTGTGGGAGGTAAGGAGGTTGCATGAGGTGCTAAGTGGCATGCTTTGATTCTGTGATGCAAGACCTTGTGTGGGATTAACCAAGCTCTCACATTACTGATAGTACCGGACTGGAAAATGAGAAAACCACACAAACAGTAGGCACACACACACACACACACACACACACACACACACACAAACACACACAAACACACACACACACATACACACACACACACACACACACACACCCTCCTATATAAATATCCACTGTTTCATGAGGGGCATTTTCACATCTTTATGCTGCCTCTGTAATTTAAACAATCAAAATTATTTTATAGTTTGAATAATCTCATAATCCAGAAGAACAAGGGTGCATTATTCCCTTCCTGTTGACAAACACCTCTATGTTCCTGTGTCATGGACAATGAACTGAAAGCTCATTTACTGAGAGTGCTTTCCTCATTCATATTCTGTCCTCTGCTTGCAAATGAGCGAGCAGACGAGCGAACGGGCGAGCAGACAGACAGAGGGGCAAAAAACGGAGGCAGCGTCAGAAAGTGGAAAACATACATGTGGTTATTATGCCAGGGATCGCCCAAGAGAACAGAGGATATGAGGATTTTGATGTGATGACTTCAGTCGGATGTGCGACAAGTGGATAACAACGAGTTTCTGTGAGCAATGAGCTTTTGAGGCCAGCCAAAACAGGAGTTCTCCAAGTGTAATCACCATGACTAAGCCACTGACAACTGTTTTCTCTAGTTTGTGACAGCACGGGGTGCTAGAACATTCTAGTAATGTGATATGGCGTGCAGCCAGAGCTCAGTCTTGAGGCGAAGATTTTGTGTACTTTGCTAAATGTACACAAATTAATGTCACTTTTTAGGATTTTGCCTACAGGGGAGTTGTGTTGATGATGAGCTCTCAGTTCTTGTCGACCAACTACACTAAATCTAAATGAACCAGTTCACTCCAAGACTTGACTTGTTTGTGCACTTGCAAATCTTTGACACACACCACTTACTGTGTGACAGCTACCAGTGCATATGTATGTGTTTTTGTGTGTGATGTGAGATGATAATGGCCCTGTGGGTGTCTTGCCATTGGCAGACAAGCTGCATTTCATGAATGCTCAATGAACTAGTTTCATAAAGTTCTTTTTTTTTTTTTTTTTTTCTCCTTCAAAACAGGCCCAAAGACACATGTTCTGAGCAGAGGGAATCTGCTTCTGCTGTGGCCCAAGTAGGCTGTTTCTCATAGGTCACATGTACTATCAGAGGTCCACAGACGACTCATAGACGGGCTTGGAGTTTTACAAGTAGCTTCACGATTGAGTCGCACTCTGGAGAAGGTTCTGCTGAAAACAGAAGGAGAATGCAAAGAAGCGGACCACGTGCTGATCAAACAGTTTCACTCAAAAGACACAAATAGATGATCCCTGAATCCGCCAGAAAGCTCTAGTAGAACAACACTCATGCAAGCAGCACTGTAAGTAAAGCCTAAACATAGTGATGTCATCCATCTTAGTGTTTCACACTTTCACCGTGTTTCACAGCCATGTTCACAGTTTTGATAGGTTGCCATAGTTTACATTTTACAGTTGAATTCAGCTCATTTTGTGAATGGATTTCACTGGTTTCTTGTGAGTGGATTGCTGGAGATAATAAAATAATAAATAAGTAGCCACAGTTTGTTATTGTCAGGGCAGCTCTTTAGTACTGTACCAAGCAGGAGATCATTCACTTTGTGTACGTGAAAAAAAAAAAAGGTACTCCGCCATTCTGGCGCTGAGGTCTGAAAACATTTTTATTTCTCTGGAAATACTTTAGCTGTAGACATTATAGGTCGAAAATAAACAAGCGCAGACGGTGTGATTACAATTTGCAAA
This sequence comes from Lagocephalus sceleratus, assembly GCA_911728415.1. Taxonomy (NCBI): domain Eukaryota; kingdom Metazoa; phylum Chordata; class Actinopteri; order Tetraodontiformes; family Tetraodontidae; genus Lagocephalus; species Lagocephalus sceleratus. Next base: position 884,273 of record CAJVRN010000040.1, read on the forward strand.
TATTAGATAGAGCTGTGGGACACTGACAAAGTTAGGAGCTGTATCTGTGATGAGAGATGAACTCGAATAAAAGACATCAGCGCTATGAGACTTATATCACGGCCCAGTGAGATCAGGATTCGATTATGAACACAACTGCCCTACTGCAGTTGACAAGACTTCAGAGTGTGGTATGATCAGTGTCCCACAGACTATCCACCAACCTCTCTGAGAGATTATACAGAAACAGACCGCTGAGAGCCTCCAAGCGTCTAATTGAAAACTGGGGAAAAATCCCGGCAATGCCGCAGCGATAATAAGAGCACCTCATAGAAAAACAGGTATTAGCCGCGTCCATATTACAGCAGGCCTGCTGATACGCTGGGTAGTATGAAATCAGAGCATCGGGGTGCAGCAGTACTGAAAGGTAACGACACGCGCGGAAGGGCAGACAGGGAGAAGTAATCGCCTTTGCTACTTATCAGTCTGTCCAGGCGGGAAATGGTCTGTCCACTGCTGTCTGGGGTCGGGGGATGAGGCCAAATGCTGCCCTTAGACCCCCCAGCAGCAGCAGCGGCAGCTCCTTCTCCCCGCGACAGGACCGGGAAACAGCGCATGATGTCCCTGACAAAGAGCAGCAGGGTCGCCGGATGCCTGTGGCTACATGTTTGTTGTGGATTTACTCCACGGCCTCGGGCAAATTACAAAATAGTGTAAAGATTTCCAGCAAATGGGAAACACGACTTATCTTTTATCAATTTAGAAAATTATTCCGCTTGGGTTGCCGCAAATTAAAATTTAATGCATTCGGCAAGGGAATGTGGGAACCAGGAGGCTTCTTTTTTTTTTTTTTTTTTTTTTTAAACAACACGGGCGCGATGCAATGACAGCGGAAGAAACCGTCCAAAAGGGAAGACAAATTTAGAGATGGGATGGGGCTTAAGATGGGATTAGTTGTGCTCGCTTGTGACAAAAGAGAAACATAAGGAACACTGATAAACAACAGGCTGATACGGAAAGCTTGAAGGATGTCCTTTTCATGAGACGCTGGGCTGTAGTCTTACACATCATTACAGCACAGCGGGGACAATACACACTTTACATGAGGATTAAACTTTTAGCTTTTATTCTTCTTACTTCCTTTTTATCCTGTCCATTTCGTTATGCTCTTATTCCTGTTTCTTTTTGTTTTGTCGACTTTTTTTTATTTTTTTTTCCCCCCCGAGTTATGGTCTGCAGCAATTTTGCACTTTGTTTTGCACTTTGAGCTCTCGATGCATTGACGTTGTGCCAGAACACATTTGTCAGGACCGCAGCCCTTCAGCTCCCACTGTCCGTTGGCCTGTCTCCGTCGTCTTTTGGTAGATGGTTCACGGGAATTCCGGCTGATATTTTGTGGAATGGTTGACCAGCAGCTTTATGGTGTTGGTGCAAGTGCTGCTGTCATACTGACAGCGACACCGACTGGTATGTACCACAGTGAAAGCTCAGAAATATAAATGAGACAGAGTGGACCTGAAGCGTCTTAAAACAGATCGATCAACCCTTAAAGTGGCAGCTGGGTATGGAGACTAACACAGGAGTGGTCTGACTGCATGTCTTAGTTTTGGTGGTTTCATTGGAGACTGAATTAATCACCTCTGTCCTCTGTATTTGATGTATGGATCTGTGGTCAAGACCAGCAAAAAAGGCTGCAGTATGTGCACGACTGGAAGGTGGCTTTCTCCAGCTGGTTTTAAAGGGGTACATCTGGGGACGGAGTTGAGCGCATGCAGATGTAAGATGAGAGCTGTCACGGTAAAAGGTTTTTTAATATTAACATTCCTATCAGTTACTGGAATCATAGCAACCAAACGAAACAAGGCCAACCGAGATGATATTTGAGTCTTTGGATTCTTGAATGCTGATACCACGACACCCAGAGAAGTCTTTGTTATTGTCCCTGTATTTCCCAGTTGGACAATTACCCACATGTGCCAGGAAGAAACGATTATCATTTTCTAAACTGGGCTAAAATGTGCAGAGCACGTGTAAAAGCATCATCTGAAATTACACTCCTGCTCGGTAATTTAAGGTGAGATGCCATTTTGTTACACACAAAGTCATACAAAATATCCTGCTTGAAATGAAAAGCACACATCTCGGCTTGACAAAGACCCAAAGCAGACAAACAAGAAATAGTCCCATTTAAAACATCGTGACTGACTCAGAAATTCATGAGTTCATAAAACCATAATTTTATTCAAGTAAAATTGCAAATTTCTTTTGCTGTTTTCTCTCTGTGGGTGTTGGAACTATTGATGGGTTCTATTTAAAATGACTATTGCATAAAATTCTCCATTATCTTTAATCTATAGTGATGTTGGACAAATAAAAAGCCTTGCAGAAATGACTAGATTTAATTAAATAATAAGAAAAATACAGTCAAAAAGTCAATAAAAATGCTCAGTAATGGTTTAGGTTAGATAGAAATGAGAGCAGTAGGCCACAAGTCTGATCAAAATAAAAATGGATTTACATTCAGAGGCACCGCTGAATCTCAACCATCATTAACAACAAATGCAACGCTGCTGCTGTAGCGCTGCTGTATCTCACACACACATCTAATCCCAGATTTACCCTCTGATCGGCTGCTGAGAGAGGAAATCCTCATCTGTGAGCCTCACGATCATTAGTATGAGTCGCAACTGCAATTAAAACCTCGTTTATCTTAATTACCGAACTAATGAGACGAGTCCCGCAGGAGAGAGACGCGCTCTCTCAGGACACTTGGGGTGAAGCTGTTGGGAGGGAGGGGGTTGTAGTGTCGCATTTAGGTCCACAGACATCACACATTTATCTGACTGCAGCAGGGCGTACAGGTCTGGATAAGTAGAGACATGCACAAGTACACATGTACCATCCCACACACACAAACACACACACAAACACACATGCACAAGGGTGGCAAATGCATCATCTGACAACCTTACCCTCCCACCTTTATTTCCTGGCGCTGCATCAACCTTCAACTTTCATTATCTATCAAACTTATAATGATTTTATCAGGCCTACAGGCTCCATCTCCATAAGGGCTTAGTGCGGTGCTATAACTCTTGATTTTGCCACGACTGGGAATACGCCGCACCACCTAATTAATGTCTTTTTAATGCTCTTCTCCTCTAGAGCTTAACTCAGCCCTTCAACTTTGCAAAAAACAACATGCAGCGATACAACATGTGGCAGCAGATGGTAAGTAAGACTGAGTAGGTGTGCGCGCTGAATGTGACCAGAGTGTTTATGGTGAGCTCCACGGAGGTGTGGGATGGTTCCTGGACTGTGCGCAAATGCGTTACAGCACAGATACCTGCAAATAATACATGACAGACCACATGCTGCACTGAATGCACAATGGATTCACACGCAAGCGCGCACACGTGTACGGCGATCGCACAGGGTCAAATTCCTTCATTTAACTGTGAGGTCAGGCAGCGCCTCAGCAGATGGCAAAACAATGAATATCTTCATCATCTGAAAATCCCATGGTGTTGTCGGATTTATCAAGCAGGGCCAGCCCTTATCAGCCAGCTGGCCATGCTGGAGCCACCGACATCCTTCCATCGTGACCATTCTGTGGCTGACAGAGGGCATCTAGAGTTCAAAGGACACAGTCCAAATGGTGCTGTAAACCTCCCAACTGGTGCTGATTATCACCACGCTGATCAAAGTTTCAAACAGGAGAGATCTTAGAAGCTTTGTTCACCCTTCAGGGGTGACATGTTGATGCATTTTAGAATCCATACACAGCCAATCATTAACGTGTACGGAGAATTTTAAGTGACAGCATCGACTTATTATTGTAAACCCATTATTCAATTAATTTATATACTAGACATACATCTAAACATGAAATTACTTGCAATGGCGTGTTCTGACAATAACTTAGAATAAAATCTTTTCCACAAAACTGTAAACATTATCAATATGTGCTCCTTGTAAAGCTGGTATTTTTTTTTCTTTACACTTTATTGCTATACAACTATTTTCAAGAATATGAAGTTTTTTTTGATTCAAACTATGACAAAATAACACGGTATCTATCGATCGATCGATAGATAGATAGATCAGGTAGGTATCAGACACATAGACAGGAGTGCCCAAAGGGTTGGGAGTAAAAGAATGATCTTGCCTAGTAACATGAAGCAACACCAGAGAAATTCAGTTATTCACAAATCTCTCATTTAAAGTTTCCTCACTCTGCAAAGTGGTTTGGAATCTGTCCTGTATTTATATAAGACTAATTGACAAGATAGCCGTCTAAAAGTGACAATCCTGAATATGAGCCAGGACCAAATTCTAACTTGAGGGCTATGTACACAAAGCTAAATCTGTCTCCACCAACATTCCATATCAAAACATGACTCTGTGAGATATCCTCTTGGCAGACAGACAAAGTAGCTGACAAAAACACCTCATCCCTGGCAGGAAAACTCACTTCACGAGTAGCAAAGTTGGATCACTGTTATCGTCTTATCGGCAGCATGCAAACTGCAGCATCCTCATAAAAATGTTGCTCTCAGGATTAATAACACCAACACAGGCTGTGAAGCAAAGCCTGGAAGCTAGTTCAGCCACTTAGCTCCAGATGCATAGCTGTACACACTTTTGGCATTCGCCGCAATTCCCATCAGCATTCACACCCTCACAATTAAGTAAACTCTGTGACTGCCTTCCTCCCAGTCCCACTGCTGCCTCATATGAATATTACTTCATGAATTTAAAGCCAAACAACATGCCTGCACCCACCTACAGGCTTCACAAGTGAGTGTTCAAATGGTTTCTGTCTATTATCTCCATGAAATTTATGACTGGTCAGAGGATGATTAGGTCAGAGCTGGAATATGAAATTGATGGAACTATTTCAGTTGCTCTGATAAACTGTTCGGTGATGAGATGTCTGAAGGCTTTAGGTTGAAATGAGAGTTTTTACACCTGTACTTCAGTGTTTTACACCTGTACTTCAGTACATTAACTGCTTCAATGACATAAAATAACAAATGTAATTACACAGGATGTATGATTAATACGTTTTTGATAAGTATGCCAGACTGACAAACCTGAATTGCGAAAGCTAAAATGAGCAGATAAACAGGGGACTTTTGCACAAGGCACTAATTAATAAGTGCTCACGGGCAAACCTGTTCTCTGCTGCTATTGACTTTTGTGCTTGATGAGACTTGTCTATTATTGCTGTGAGGATTATGATAAGAAATGATCAATTTCCCCCCTCTGTGCTGTGAGTGTCAGATTGATTCTGGGGCTCAGACCTGAGACGATTGTGTAGCCGATGCCTCTCGGTCGACCGAGGTCCTGGTCTATGGCCGTTATCTTCCGTACTTCGTATCCCTGCAGACACACACACACACAAAACGAGAGGTTTGTTGTTGTCCTTCCTAAAAATATCATCGTAACTGGGCCGATTAAAGAAGACACAAAGCAATTCCATTTAGCTCTGAGGTTCTCAGCTTTTTTTTTAACCACACATCTCACTTAGTACCAGTAGTTCTATTAGTAGGGTGAGAAAAGGACCTTAAGTGATAGGTAGACAGATAGTGATATTTTTGCTTACCTTACGCACATTATATGTTATAATATATATTATAATTGCATACAGTTTTTTCTTATGTATGTAAATGAATTTATTGTCAACTGCTTCATGACATATTCCACAGAAATTATCCCTCTAGACTAAAACATGTTCACAGCGGTCCTCCACTTCCACCACAGTGTTTGTGTTTGGAAATCCTGTTTTATCCATCTGTCTTCTACCGCTTGTTCCTCCACAGAGGGTCGCGGGGGGGATTGGAGCCTATCCCAGTTGACATTGGGTGAAGGCGTCCAGCCTGGACTGGACGCCAGTCAGTCGCAGGGCTGACACAAAGTGACATGCAACCATTCACACTCACATTCACACCTTAAGGACAATTTCATGTCTTCAATTCTCCTAATCCCCAGTTGTGCATGTTTTTGGACTGTGGGAGGAAGCCGGAGGACCCGGAGAGAACTCACGCGGGGAGAACATGGAGACTCCACACAGAAAGACCCCAGCCTCCATCACAACTGGGATTAGAACCCGAGGCCTTCTTGCTGTGAGTTCAAACCACTACACCACCGTGCCGGCCACCCTGTTTTATAAAGCCCTTTTTTTTCCCTTGTAAAAGAAATGTTAAAAAGAAAAATGTAAAGCACAGGGAAACAATATTTGTCACTATGAAGCGTGCTTTTGTTTCCACTTGTTTCAAAGCTCTGCAGGAGTGTTGATCAGACTGACACAGTATGACAGTTGAAAAAAAAAACATGTTTGATCCACTGAGCATTCGTTGCATTCGTGCCTCAATCAGACTTGGTGGTGATACTTAAAAAAAACCTGTGCTGCAGAGGGACATGGTGAGACCCTCCATCCTTTCCAATTTCCTTCCTCTTCTCCTCATTTTCAACCCCTTCCCCAACACACACACACGCATGCATGCTCTCACACACACACACGCACACTAGCTGCCTCCCATTGATCCTGTAAATTGTGTCTAAGGCATGTTTATGCTCCATTTCGGCCAACCATCTCCTGTCATTGACCAATTACAGCAGAATCAATTACAAGCCTTTTAGAGAGACCGATTCTCATCAATTGCTGGCTGAAACACGTGCGTGCAAATGCACACACACAAACAGAACGATTTAGACTCAAAAAGAGAAATAACAGACGTTTAAAAAAAAGGCAAGTGAGGAGAAGAAGCCATGCTGAAATAATATGAGCAATATTCTCAAGCTGTGTTCAATCAACCGAGATACAATCCCCTCTCCTTCAAAACACACATACACCAAAGCCAACCCCCTTCTCCGACTCTTCATCCTCTCATTTTTATCTATACATCACATTACTCTTCCCTCCACCACCCTTTCTCTTTTTCTCTCTCTCTTTCCATTGATTTGACAGCCAAATTGTGTTTGTCCTAGAGGGGGCTAAAATGTCAGTCCAAGCAGCGTGTGTTCACTTTCCACAGTCAAAATCCCTGCACTACGATTTCATCTTTACATTTTTCCTCTTTTTTTTTTTTTTTTTTATTCTTTGTCAAAGTTTTATCTGGCTGACAGGTTGATTGGCTGGATAAAAACAGAAAGAAACAACCAGAAAAAGGCAGAAACTGACATGAAGGCAGTTTAGTATGTGCAAGCGTGTGTGTCCTCATGTCTCTGAGAAATGACCTATGACGGGGATCCATGTTTGGTGCCTTTAAGTATAAATGTCACAGGCTGTGAGAAAAGTTGACACTCGTTCTGTCACTGTACGCCCTCAGCTTATCTTCTCCCAACACTGGCTGATGGAAATGACACATGCCCATTAGAATGGCACATGAGGGCATCAACATGTGTGTATGTGCAAGCAGGCCATTATAGGATATAGGCTATGCTGTCTTTGTTGATGTGGAGAAAAAAAGTAATATATTTGGGTTTGGCTGCTACCCATTAGCTTCTCTTCTACAGTTTCAATAACACCAATCAGATGGAAGATTATGACCATTGACAGGTGGTGAGTAACACAAATCGTCATCGTGGCACCTGGGGTATATATTATAAATGAATATTTGGTCCTCAATGTCGATGTGATGGATGCCAGAGTAATGTACAAGAACATGGATTTGGAGAATTGGACATGGGCCAAACAGTGATTGCTGGGTGACTGGGTCAGAGTATTTCTAAAACTGCAGCTCTTGTGGGGGTTTGAGAAATTCAGAATAAAAAAAAAAATGTCTGAAGAAAAAACAAAATTCAGAATCAGAAATTGTCTGAAGAAGAAACAGTGAGAGGGTCACGGTCAGCCACAGCTCGCTGATTCAGGTGGGGGCTGAAGGAGCAGAGGAGCTGCTGTAGCACCAAATAAGTGAGTGCTGCTTTTGATAAATAGGTGTCAGAATGCACAGTGCACCATAATTGTTGCTCATACTACTCTGCTTATACTACTGCAGACAAGTCAGGTTGACCCCTGTCCACTGACAGACATTCCAATAATGTGCATGCGGATATCAGGCCCGGACCACAGAGCAATGGAAGAAAGTGGTCTGGTCTGACAACTTACATTTTCCTTTAAATTCAATGGACAGCCTTTCATGAGAACAATGTTCCCTTATGGCTGTGGCCTTTTTTGAACAGGAAAATACTCCATGTCGCACAGCAAAAATGGTTTGAGAAGGACGACTACTAGTTTGAGGCTTCCCTTGGCCTCCTCATTTTCCAGATATCAATCCAATTGTGTAGGGGGACTGGCGGGGGGGGGCGAAAAAGCCGAAAAAGCAGCCAAAAAACCTGCTAATACCTAATGTCATAATTGGTGATAATGAATATTACCAGCGTTCACTCCCAGGTCAACTGGAATTTTAGCGGTTCCATGTCCGATTGGCAGCGACAGGAATGCGACATCAATATTAACGCAGGAATTTGTGACCCTTTTCCAGTGACGATGGCTGACGTAACCACCATCACGCCACTGTGACCTGCCGTCTCAGAGAAAAGCCTCCTCCATCTCCACTCAAGCAGCACTCGAACGTTGTTGAGCCTGCCTTGTGTCTGTGTGCTTTCAGGGAGAGTCTGGAAAATCAGGTATAGAAAGGCAACACTACCACTTACTTCCATGCTGCCTGTCATGCGGCTTTCCAACATTTACGACATGTTTCTGACAAATGTGGCACAAATGTCATCATATCTAAAAAGACTCAATCGCCTTCAATAAAAAGCTGTGTGCACACGCTACTCTTTTCTGTGGAATGGTCTTTACAGGACTTAAAAGATCTGCTGCTAACATCTGGTTGCCAGATACCACAGCACACCTTCAGGGGTCTGCTGGAGTCCAATCTTATTTGTCAGGGGTCTTTTGGCAGCAAAAGGGGGGCCAGCAGAATATTAAGTAGGTGTTTGTATGCCCAATTGCTGTATATTATTATACACCATCAACAACTGTTAGTAGTAGGAGTTAGAGAAAAAAAACCTCCGATCTGTGATCCAGTGTCCTTTGAACTCTAATCTTTGGTCACCTGACTAATGTTCTCAGTCTCCTTTCACCTCTTTTCATTTCTCACCCCCCCCTCCTTCCTGTTCTGACCTTCCTTCTGACAGCTGATGAATCGGAGAGTTGGGGAGATACCGGGCGTCGGCTCCGTCACGCCCTGTTAATATGCATGCAAATGTAGCACTTGACATTTCTACTATGGCGTGCACAGGACAGGGACGAGAGCTGCGCAAATGGGTGTTTGAGTAGGGGAAAGGCTGGGATGAGTCAGGGGACTTTGGGAGAGACAAAATGAAAATGAAAGGAGAGGAGAGCAAGTGAGCGAGAGATAATGAAAATAAGGATGGACAGTATTATGCCCCTGTGTGTAATTCCCTCTATGAGTGGAAACATCAAAAGCCAGACCATTAGCCACCTGGGAGCCGAGTTAGGGGATGAGTCAAGAGAAGGAATATAATGGCGTAGAGGGAAAGAGACATTAAGTACATTACAAAACCTACTTGCAATAAAGACAAAAGGTAGGATTACGGCGACGCTGACTTGTTTGTTTTTCACACAGTATACACATTTCATGCCTCACATACATGAAGTACATAAGTTACCAAGAGGAGATAAATCCTACAAGCTCCTGTGACCTTTCGTAAAGGCCTCACGTGCCTGAAGCAGGATTGTAAATCTCCCACAGTAATTACAGTCCCCAGCACCTGCAGTGCTGTACGTAAGGGCCCGAGGCTGAGCCTGGGTGTGAGGGATCTCAGGGCCAGAGCATAAGAAGGGACACATCCTGCCCTGATAACAGCTCTGGCTTCGGTTTTAACCTTTATTATTTTGTGGCACTTGTACAATATAATGAAAGGGGAAAGAGAGAGAGACTGTAAGGTAGAAAATGCTGAGGATTAGATATGGCACAAAGAAAAGTTGGATTTCTGCAACAGTATTTCAGTATATAAGCAGTGTGGTGTGAGGACAGACGGCGACACTGACCAGGGGAACATCTTCTTCTATGTTGGTACTGTATGGAAGATTTGTAAAAATGGGGTCCATGTCCTGGACATCAGTGATGCTAATAGCCAAGTTTGCCAGCCGGGACAGAGGCCTCAATTTGTCCTGATCCTGAAAATCAAAATATATTTATTACCATCAAAGTATTTGCATGAATGTGCTAATCTAGATATTTTTACTCACCGTAGCATTGACAGTAAGTTGATAGGCTGACGTCGCCTCGTAGTCCAGGGGTTTGGTAACAGTAACTGTGCCTCGGGCACCGTCTATGGCAAAGAAGGAAGATGGAGGCTGGAAGGAGAAAAGAACACTTCCTCCGGTGCCCTGGTCTGGATCTGTGGCATTGACCATGAACACTGATCTCCCCACTGGTGTGTTCTGCAAGATACATTCATGCACACATATATTCAAATGTCTAACGTATGCTGCAATATACAGACAATGACCATTTCAACAACATTTGAGTTACTGGGAAGAAAAGGCCTGGTTGTGATAAAAAGAAACTGGTAAGTTTGTTTTTTTCTTTCTTGTCTGACATTTCCTTTGCACGGTCACGGCAAGGGTGCTGATCCCAGGTACATATGGGCAAAGGCTCAAGGGAACCTCAGTGGTGCTCTTGTCATACTATGTACAAGTTAAATACAAGTTGAATACAAAAATACTCATTAACAAGGTATAAGTGCAGATTTATCACCTTGCTGAAACAACAATGATAGGGAAAATTGTCAAAATAGGTCCTATTTTTACTTTTCCATTGCTTATTGGAATTCAGTGTTTCAACAAATATTTTGACCAAACCTTTTCTACAACACTATTTCTATTGGGTCATTCCACACAGGACATTAGGCACAAACTGGCCGTGCATTTATCACAGCACTCTCGCATAGATAGTGCATATACTGAAAGTGCCTTCATCCACAAAAAAAAATGCTGTATAAAAGTTCCTCTAATGTAGTCAATATCTTATTTTAATTAAACAATAAGATGGACAACGTGAGGTTGGATGGAAGGTGTGTTGTTATCAGCTGAATTAGAGGAATTTGTGCATTTGAACATTTAGTGGATTAAATTGGCCTTTAAAGAACAACTTCATTGGTCACACTATGAGATGCCTGATCCAGTGAACTTGGGTATGAAACAATATGAAAGATGCCATCAAATTCCTGCCTCTAACTCCATAAATGCCACCAGCATGTGTCGCCCTTGCATCGGAGGTGTTTTATCATGTAGGTGAGGCTTCTGCTGCTACAACTCTAAAAGATTTTTGTCTCTGTTTGACTCCCACATATTTGCTATTATCTGGCTTGTTTTCCCATCATTGGCTAAATGACAAATGTTCCATATCCCGTATTTTAGTAAAGGTAGGTTTTAGCAGCAGTGACCTTGTGGGATGGTCATCCTGGATTCTGGACACTGACAAGTCTTTTTGTCATTGATTATCTGTGGCTTCAAGGTTGTGACATTGACATTTGGTGAACCTCTCATATTGCAAAGTTGGACCAGCATTTAAGAGATTTCACTGTTTATACCACAATTGTTAGTTTTCCTCTAATGTTTTGAGCAATATATGTGTTGCTTCTCACATTAAGACATCATTCATAAATCTTTTATAACATGTCACACTGATTTTATATAAATATATGGGACATTTTCTGTCCCTAGTATAACTCTTTAAAGACTTCTGACATTTCTAATTCATGCAGAAGTTTAAAAAAGGTCAGAGATGAAACCAGGTTGCTATCTCACTGCGTGGTAGGGTAGTGGAACCTTGACTGATAAGAGGGTGAAAAGAGATAATGACCTAAATTTTAATTGTGACTTGAACTTTTCTCCTCATTTTGTGTGCAGAGATGGTTTCAGAGGAGTGATCATAGCAGGCTGCCAGCAGAGTTTAATCTGGGCACAAAGGAGATATTTATGGCTCTCAAGTTCGGAAGAATGAAAACAACTCGGCTGTTTTCTCTGATAAAGAAAAAAAAAGAGAAACTTTTCGCAATCTTATAGCTGTAAGTGCAAAAGGACTTCCTACTGTAACAAATCATTTATCGCATAAATATAAAAGTTGCATATCATTATGATAAATGCTCAAAAGAAATGGAATAATGCGTCCCCCTCTGCTGGTTGGTTACAGTAGACCAGCAGACCTTATCTATTATTATGGAGACTCTGTTGATGTCTGTACAAGCTTTGATACATAGGATTTCATCCAAGACACTTTATACACCTTTATAGATCGTAAATAGCAGGTAATGCATAAATCTGTATTCATGTCAATATTAATATTACAGTATAAAGAAACATATTTTAACTGTTTCAAAGATTTATAGGTTCAGAACCATCTTATTAAATGTTCCCATTAATTTTAATCTTATGAAAAAGATAGATTATACATTATGGGATCTAGTCCAGGTATACTGAAAAGCAGTGCTTTCAAGTGATTGGAGTGATTAGCTTTTCTCCTCATATGTACACACACACTTCCAGTATTGCTTCATGTAGGCTTGTTGTTACTGGGGCTTGGTACCCAACTTCAAGTGGGTATATACCGCTTAAGCTTGTGTTGCATCCCTTCAATCTCTCAGTGTGATTCCATTGTTCCCACGTGTACCCATCTCTCTAGCATCACTGTTGCAGTACAATTATTGCCTTCTCTTCTCCATTTGCATCTTGATGTTCAATATGTTAAGTGTGTATATCCCCATATGTATGTATGTGTATATATGTGTGTATACATATCTTCCAGGTATCCAAAGAAATCTCTAGGATAACTGTTGCTGTGCTGTGCTGGTCGCTGTCAGGATTGTGTTTAATTCCAACATCTTCTGATGGTACTTTGCAACTTAGCTTCGTTGCAATCCCGTCTTCCCTGGTTCCCTGGCACCTGATGTGGACTTTGTCAACTCGGGAGACATGCGAGCCAGTGTGATGCTATCTACTATTATCCCCCTCATGCCTAACAACCCACACTGCTAAGCCCATACTAGGGTTCGAACCCCCGTCTCCTGTATCAGCAATGTTGACTGTATTTTTGGGGGAACAGGGTAGGTCTGAGCTTTAAAGAGCTGTTTGAACATTAAGATAAAAGATTGCTTAAATTAAGATTATCCTGACCTACTCTGCTTATGAAAGGAGATGAAATAGTTGTTTGATTAAATGTTTGTCACACTTGACTATATATTGTATATTAGGGTGAGCATACAGTACATTCCACATTCAACATAAAACAGGATTACAAACACAGTCCCCAAAATATTGGTCAATTGTTGTTGCTGCTCCTGTCACACTAGAAAAGACTCCAGTAAAGTTCTTAGAACCATCACCACAGTAGGGATGCAATTTGCAGTACAAAACAGAACCATTTGTTGCCTAAAGGGAATAGAGTTGAATACAACTGGGTTGTGTTGAGTACTGGAAATGCAGTACAAGTATGTTTACTCTCACACTTGTGAGTGTGCTCATGAGAATTTGGCATGATGCAGTGATGAAATAAGTGATTCCCCAGTCATCAGAAAAAAAGTTGTGTAATGTATGCTCCAACTCCCTGATATAAAAAACCCAGCAGCGAATCAAAGTCAAAACCAATCTGGCATAATTCACTACTTTCTACAGCTTTTACCTGCTGCTGAGAGATAAACAAGAGCAACATTATTGGTATTTTTGTGAATCAGTCCATTACTCTGCTGTAGCTCCATTTAAAACCTAGTTGTGGCAAACTACTTATCAAAACACAACAGACTGAACTAAACTGCTTTTAAATAAGCAGCCATGATGCATTTCACTGATACATTTATGCTTCAGGTCGCCTCTGCATTTGAGAGGCCGGGAAAGAGAAAGTTTGTGTAAGAAACCATACAGTGACTTGAATGTCAAATAAATAATGGAAAATAAGATAAGAATTGAGATTGATTTATGGTTAAGGTAAAGGCTGGGTATTTAGTTGTGATGGTTAAGGTTGAAGTAAAAAGCTGGGAAATGTATAATGTCAATGAAAGTCCTCATAAAGACAGAAGTATAAATGTGCACGGGTGTGTGCGTCTGTGCCACATTTTGAAAAGATAAAGTGTCTGTGGATGACACGTGTGAGGGAAGTGTGTGATACGACATATCTTTTCCTTCCCTAAAGCATGCCATTTTCTATCTCCTTTTACACAGCAGCAAGTGAGACAATAAACTCATTAACACCTCAAAGTCTGAAATGCCACTAGGTTCAGCAGACATTCCCTCCCACTCAAACCAGTAAACACATGAACATTGGCATTGATCTCTCAACAGAAGATGAGAGGATGTGTGTGCAGCTTTGCCAACACTACTACTACAAAGGTCACCAGGATATCACAGAGCGATCGCGAAGCAGATCCTATTTTAAAACCCCAACGACTGCAAACAGGATCAGCAAACACAGAACTTTACATTACAGAAAGCAAGAATCCAAATACTATTATCCTTAATTAACCTAATGCTACAGGTGTTTCAAGGAATTGGACAATACATACCATATATATTCTATACTGATTTGGTTACATAGTACAGAATGGGTGTTCATTATGACAATCAGACAGTGTCAGTAGATCACATGACAGAGAACATCCATCCATCCATCTTCTACCGCTTGTTCCTCCACTGAGGGTCGCGGGGGGGACTGGAGCCTATCCCAGAGCAACGGGCGGAGGTAGGGTACACCCTGGACTGGTCGCCAGCCAATCGCAGGGCTCATGACAGAGAACAAAACATCCATCCATCCATCTTCTACCGTTTGTTCCTCCACTGAGGGTCACGGGGGGACTGGAGCCTATCCCAGAGCAACGGGCGGAGGCAGGGTACACCCTGGACTGGTTGCCAGCCAATAGCAGGGCTCATGACAGAGAACAAAACATAACAAGTAAAAAAAACCAAAACTCCATCTTCACAATGGCAATATCCCACTTGAGTGTTGTGGATCACCACTCATGTGCAGTAAACCATGTATAAGCCACACAAGCTACTACAAAACTCCAGTGAGCAAATTAGTTAGCCGTCCAATGTTTTGCCCTGACATGGCAGAAAGATGAGTGGGGTGGCTGGACCACATCAGAAGCCAAAAACGTACCATTTCCATACAGGAGGGAAGGAGGACTTTTCTTTGACTATGTCATTTTCAGATTTGTTTGCCTTATCCACTTAGCTCAGCTCACTCAGTCAGCATTTTCTCACAGGAAAATTATTTAACTGCGGTTAAGCCATCCAACAATTTAGCACAAGCAGCAAAGGTAGCAGACACACCATTTCTGCTTGCTCTGTGTACAGGAGGCAGTGTGGTAATTGCTACAAGGACACAGAGAGAAAGTGTTTTTTTGCATTTGATTTCTTTCATTCAGTAAATCTGGAACTATTCATGAAATGATAATAGGAAGAATAATTACTTTTACAAAAGAAAAAAACAAAACAATGAGTTTGGTCACTTAAATGATTTTGGGAATAACAAATAAAAGCATTTTGGAAAATTCTGAGTTATCACTTAGTGATTCCACTTCAAGGTGGTATGACAAATATCGCTTTTTTGTCACGATGGACTAGCTGAGTCTAATCGTGCTCCTGTGAATAAAATCGACAATGCCTTTGGACATTGGAGATGGAAGAAACTATGCATACTTATTTACATACAGAGTGGAAGAGTGAGATCTGATAACAAGCAGGAGCATCACGAGAAAGCGGCACTCAGAGCTAGTGGCCGCACAGATCAGTCTGCTCATGAGCTGATAAAAGCTCTGAAGAGCCCCACAAGCTTGTACTGTCCACTTGGTCTCCAGCTCCTTGCACCCAGGTCATCTTCTGGACCAGAGGGATACAGATAACGAGTCGTGTGAGGCAGTTTTATGCCTATTCACGACCGAACTGGGTCCCATTCAGGAGGTGCTGTGTGACTCTTCCTTCCACTTGAGAGAAAAGCCAATTAGCTATCAGTGTGAAACTGCCAGGCTTACACTCACTGAGAGTTCCTTGAATCTTTAAAAAAAATAGAAGTTATATCCTATGGGAGACAACAGGTTAAAGAGGGAGAGTTAAATGGTGATTCAGAAATTGATGAAGAGGGTTTCCTGTTGTGTTAATTTTAAAGTCATTGCAGGAATAGCTACCTTCCTCATTTGAGTGGAAGGAGAGGAGGAGCGAAACGAAACTCCTATCACATACTCACTTCAGAGTTAGAGATATTAATTGATCTGATTTTTAATGGAAATCTGCAGAAGTTTCTTTGTTTGTACGTTAAATTAAACTTTACACCTTTGTTATTCATTATTCAAATGTTGAAAACATAATTTCTTTGTTGCCTTTTCTATATCAGACATTTTATGAATTCCTGTAATGTAATGTAGTCTTATAATAATAGCCTTGAAATAAGCTTGTGAAGTGGATCTCCTGAGGGTATCTGGATATTACCTTCAGGTTCTCTATGTTGATATATTCTTGAGGTCTGTGAGGTTTAACATATTGTGGAGTTTAGCTAATATATTTGTATTTGTAGCAATTTGTCCCCAGCTATACTGCAGAGGTCTTTTTTGGTGAGTACAACTTGACCATATTTGTACTGCTTCAGTCAATAAAGTTCATATGCTATATATTTACACAACTTTTCCCTGAAAGTTTTTTTTGGCATTCAATGCATCTGGGCATTCAGACCGAAGTCAAAAAATTACAAGCTATTTTGGAATAACAGGAGAAAACTCGAAATGAAATGTTTTGCGTGGTTAAATAAAAAATATATGTGTGCAGTAATGCACTGGGATCAAAAACAACAACAAAAAAGGCTCTGGCCATCACCGCTCACAAACAGACCATATTTTCAAATGCAACACCGACCATGAAGCACCACAAGAGCCAAATAAAGGAGGAAAGAAAATATCACAATGGGAACACTAATTGGAGCTTTTGAGAGCTCCGCCAGAGACATGCTGACAGCAATTTGAGCGTTATGAAATCTATAATACAGTCTCAAAAGCATACCAAAAGCAAGCCTACATGTGGTCAATATGGACTCCAAACACCAGGGAGGACTGCTATAAACGGGCTAGTGGGGCTAAGCCCTCCCTACATTGATGAGTATGTTATTGTCTACTAAATGACATGTAAAAGATTATCATGGAGTTTTAGTGAAACCTAAAGTGGCAACAGTACTAAATAACCAAAAGAAAAACACAGGATATCAGTAAATGGGCTAATTTTATGCAGTCTGAGTGCATCAAATCTGCCCTGATTTCTTTCTGTGTGTAAATGATTGACCGGTATCATGCATATCATGTCCCAGCCCCACCATTTGCTGTCCATTTGGGCTAACAGTTCTGACTGATCAGCAGCGACCTGGCGCCATTTCATGCCCCCCCGTGATTTACTTGTCTTTTGGGCTGACATTATTTAGCCCAACAATACTGTTTTCAGACCCATGACAAGATGGGAGAGAAGAACCAGAAGAAAAATGGTGAGTAACACTTTTAAGTCATACTGTTTTTTTTTTTTGTTTTTTTTTTTTAGCTACTTTATGGTACAGTCGTTTCTTTTGCGATCATTAGAAAACCTCTCAATAAAAGGCTTAAAAATCAAGAAGGCATTGTGGGCTATGGTGCTTTAATTGGAAGCTCACATTAACAACATACAGAAGGCAGGAAGGAAGGAAGGAAGGGGAAGTCATACATGTGTTTAGGTGGCTCAAATTATGGGAAAGATTAAGTCCAAGAATGGAAAAATAACCACACATTTTAAGGAGATTTAAGTAAAACAAAAGATCAGAGAACATCAAAGAAAGGCTGGGAAAGAAACATTAAACTAGAGCACATGTGGAAGCATCAACAGGCTTCAGACAACAAAGGAGACCCCTTTTTTGCTTTTCCTAGAACTGTGCCTCTGTTGTATTATACAACGGTGCTTGCTCTGCTATCTTCCGCCTGGGGTGCAGGCAACAGTCCAGTCGACGTCTCCTGAGGGCCCAAAATCAGGTTCAACATGACAAGGAGATGTCTGAGGACCTCGAGTGTAAAGGCTGGTCAGACCTCAGGACTACACAAGCCCAGATGCTCTCAGGGACCTTGAGAGATGACAGTGCCTGAAATCCATTGAGGGACGGAGCTTTAAGTGTAATGGATTCCAGTGGTTAAATGTCAGCCTGTTCTCCTTGAGGGAGATCTCTCCACGGTGCAATGTTGCTCTCCCTCCAGCAACTCCTTTATTTAAGTCATCCATATGCCTTATGGAAGAATGGAGTCCAAATTCACTCTGGTTGCAGTTGAGAAAGAACTTAAGTTCTCGATGTGCATGTCCTCCTCCTAAAAGCTGAAGATTAGTGTACATTTGCTCTAACAATTATGCAAATCACTGAAACACAGCCCTGGCAACAAAGAAATGACTTTCATTAGAAGTACTAATTATCAACCAGATTATGGAAAAAACATCTTAAATGCTGAATGCCAGTGTTGCCAAATATAATGCATAAAAATAATGCATATAAAGTTACTGTATATCTGTCCTTTTTGGTTACAATATCAGCATTAGTTTTGGGAAAATAGGATTCCTCTTTTGCTTTTTTTTAACAGTATAGTGTACACACCCTGAACACTGAAATCACACACCCCAGATAAATGAAACGTTCCAGTTAAGAATCATATTGTTATTATGTAGCGTAATTTATTGAGGAGATGACAGATGGTCCCTTGGAGGATGACCTTCTGGACCTTGATTAGGCCATCAGTCAGCTCCTAGTCAGCAGTGCAACATGGTGGGAGTTAATGATACATGATGCTTGACTGAATTCAGGTCTGGGTCCAGGCAGGCTAGTCAATAGTATCAATGACGCTGCGTACTGTCGTGTATCAGAAAGCCCCAGCATCTGGTCAGACAATTATCCCGAAGCTTTCATCACCCACAGCGTCTCTATGACTCTCTTATACCTCTCACGTGATTGTGGTCAATGCGAACCTGCCCTTATCTACAAGGAGACTCTTGTCGTCACATCTAGGTCGAATCAACACCTTCATATCACTGTAGAGATTTCACCAACTGACCTACAGGCCTCCATCTCCTCTTAGCTGTCTCCTGGTGTAACCTCCACACTATTGGCAGCTGTGCTGGGAGACACAACAAACCTGGCCACACCGTTTACGGATGTGCCATCCTGTGGACTGTAGATAGCACCGCATGCTCCCACAAGCAGGAAGGGCTCTAGTAAATGAAAAACTCTTCAAGAATCAGACAGATAGTACCGTATAAATATGGAAAACAGTCTGTGGCCACCACATTCCAACCTATTTCATAACACTGGTTGTCTTGCTAATTACCTCTTCTGGCGATCAGATGTCTGTTTAATTCCCCCCCCCCCTCTATTTTTTAATAAAAAGAAATCCCTTACAACTGGTTTGTATGCGTACATTGAGCTGTTAACTCTGCAGTGCATACAGATCCATCAAAGCCTATCGTTGCCCAAGTTAATTAATCACAACAGCAACGAAAATTTAACTCAAAGTGTTGATTTGGTTGATTTTGTATTTTCTGTCTGGGTTTGTCTGTCTTTGCTGCCTTTGCGGACAGATTCTTCTGATTGGGGTTATTGTTCAGCCTGGCCTCTACCCTCAGCTCTCTCCCCCACCTCCATGTATAAACCCCTGTCCATTCTGTCTAGCTGTCACGGCCAGATGTTGTCTCATACTTGTGTTTTTAGAGAATATGTTCCCAAGTTTTGTTAAGTTGCCCTTTCTGATTCTCTTTTAATGTTTCTCATCAAGTCATTGTATCCGATTATTTTTTTTTCAGATCCCACCTCTTGGGTCTGCATTTGGCTGCAGTGTTAGTCGCTTAGATCTTGACCGACAGACAAAACTGCATTTTCGGGATAAAGCATATATATTTCCTTAACTTGGTTGTCGTGAATGTGCATTATTGCAAATTGCAAGCAGGTTTTATCCAATCTACCAGAATTTGTGACAGAAAATACCCGCAAGAAACTAGAGAAAGCTGGAACTTCTGACAGTAGTCTTGATGATTAAGTCAAAATAAGTAGCTATAATTACTGTATGTCTTGGTCATGCTTCCTGCAATTGTGATGCAACTCGACTAATTGTACCTGGTAAAGGCTACAGCTCCATCCCTGCGTTGTGAGAACAATGCTCTGATTTTATAGTTTCAGAAATGTTAAAGAGGTGGTGTGATGCAGGGGCCGTGCCAGTCTCCGGCCCCCTGCAGCTCACAGCTCCAGTGAGCCAGCTGCTCACAACAATAGAGGTGTGATTACTCCTACACTCCTCAGAAGGTTCTCAGTTCCTCCCCGGCTATCTGCTCCACGCTTTCAACCCAGCAGGTTTGATTATAACTACTTGGCTAACTCTTTCACTGCCTGTCTCTCAACAGCCCCTGTTCCAACATCAATGGCTCCTACATGCCATGCCAATTCAGACTGCTGCTACCATTTTTCTGAGTGTGCCGTGATGGACAGAAGATGCTGAAGTTAATTATTTCACAGATGGACAAGGCTGACAAAAAAAGTTAGTGGAACTTGGTCACATCCACCCTTGATGAACCTGTTAGGTTTTTTTTAATCAAAAATAACATTGATGATCACAGGTACACCATATTATAAAGCAGTGTTATCTTTACTCTCGTGGTTTGTACTGTTTATCAGTTTGATGAGGATGTCAAGTGTTGAATTGTTGAAAATCAAATATCAAGGCTGGCTCAGAGATCTGATAGCAATTTCATGGTACAGTGTTGGTAGCGATGCAGGCAGGTCAATCAAAAGAACATTTCATTTAATGATAGAGGTGACACAAAAAGCCATATTTCACATTTAAAATTAACTTATCAATAATTCACTGAAACTGAAACAAGACTAAGTGTCCTTCATCTGAAATGGTCCAGGAAAAGGATTCAATCAGTCTTTCCAGCGGTATGTATCACCTCTTAGATTAGAGGTGGTGTAGGTAGTTTTGCTGCAGTGCTGTCTAACCTGAATGGGGACCATTACATCAGTGTTTTTTTTTTTTTTTTAGAATTTTCCAAACTTTCAGGATGGTATTCACCAAGTCTGTCTCTCTCAGGGATGAGTGGGCAGGACTGGCCTGCTGGGAAGGTCAACTTGCAGCTTACCATCAGCTTCCACGACAAAGTCACAGCAAGAGTAGATTCCATTGAACAGCAACAGTGTCACAGAGGATCTACCTGAAAAAAGTCTTATAAGGGTAATAGCTGTGAAGGAACTCTTTGATGCTTAAAAGCACATTTCCTTATGCATCTAAATCGGACAACACTTTTGGACTTTCTGCCAATTTTAGGTGAGCAAAGGTGTACGCATACATTTCATGAAATCTGAAAAATGCAGGATTTTTTTTTCTTGCATGCATGTAAACACTCTTTATGTTCCAGACCCAGTGGGGCTGTATTGCAATGTTAACTTGTGAAATTTGAACGTGGACTTAACTACTAGTATTTTCTTTGCATTATTAAACTAACTAACTAACTAACTAACTAACTAACTAACTAACTAACTAACTAACTAACTAACTAACTAACTAACTAAATAAATAAATCTTGATGGCATTTAAACTTCATTTTTAATGTAATTGACTGTTGTATATGTTTGTATATTCATTTAATTAATATACCATTAATATTTATGCAGCCACTGTTTCCTTATTTATATTGAGTTGACTTTTTTTTTTATAAAATAGTCATTTTACAGGAATTGAGGCTGCTCTCAGAATATCCCATTAGCCTCACTGTATAAAAGCCAAGGATTAATGCAAGTGGGCAGTAATAAAATATAAAATTTGTTAAATATGGGATGCTACAGGGAAATAACCTTAAGGCCTATAAGTATAATAATATTTTAAATGTCTACTTGTCTACTTGTAAACCCCATTTCTTGGCTGATGTGTGTCTTGTTTTTGTTGTTGTCTGTGTCTCCATCTAAGGAAGCTTTACTCTTAGTAAGTTAAGTGCCCCAGTGAAGGCGACTGTCTCAAAGTCCAGTCAATTTTCTAGAATTTGATTTGCCTTTTTGGTGTTCCTCATCTGAGGATCCCTGTGTTTTACTCAGCAATGACAAAAGCATAATCCCAACTGAAAAGACAACGTCACAACAATAGAAATCCTGCTTCAAATTATAGCAAGTGAGAAGAGATTAAAATGTGTGTGCCTGCATTTTTATCCTACAAAGGCTCTTCTTATTAAATCGTGATTGGTCTTGAAAGAAAATCAATTGCTGCAATGAAAGGATGGTCAATATATCTTTCCTTTCACATAGCGAACAGTCATTCTCTCTTTTCCTCACAGCTGTCAGATTTTCCTTTACAGTTCACTTGACCTCTAATCCCCACCAAATTTCTATTAAACTGGTCCCGAACAGACAGTACAATACATAATATGGAACAAGATTTTACGTGCTCTTTAAAAAAGTGTACAGAATTGTCTGGAATTATAACCTTGCATTCTTTGCTTTTCTCTCTGTCCACTCTATGACCTGCCTGAGTGATGGGCCATTTTCTGAAGAAGCGCTCAGCTGAAAAAAATGATTCTACACCACAAGAGAGAAAAAGGAGACAATTTAAGATACAAGGACAGCAGGTGAATCTATGTATACATGCCTGTGGATGTTTTTGAGGTCCTAAATTTATGACTTTTTCCCCCAAAATGGATATTTATTTTGGTTTTTGTCTTGAGGATTGAGTAAATACATTTTACAATACAAAGGTTACAACCCGGATTGAGTTTAGGTTAACACTTTCAGTGGTACTGATAAGGTGGTTCGAGATAGAAAGTGTGTTTTTGTATGTATGACAGGACATTTTATCAGTAGAGAAACAAATAACATCTCTATCTGTTCATTAGGTTTGTTTCCCAACTGCCTCACTTCGACCTCCCTGTCAAGAGCTCATGGCTGAATGCGTCCGAAGAGCCAGGACTGTTTGTTTAAATGTAAAGACAATCAGGTCCAGAATGCTGCAGGGACATGGCCAACATCCTGCTCTAAAAGAGAGGTGATTTACAACAGTGTTGTTGGAGGTTTATTTTTTTTTAAGAACACTGTACACAATGGTAACTAATACATTTTCAAATTAACAGCACAATCAGCCACTTATTCCACCACTTCACTCCAGCTATTTGTGGAATCATGATGTGTTTTCTATATCCTATGATAGCTGACCATCTGTATAAGCCAACACCCTTTCCATTGAGCCACTAGCTCCTACAAAGCTTTATCCGACATGGCACATCTTCAAAATATGAAAGAGTCAATGAACTGGAATATCTCAACACAAGCTTTAACTTCTTATTCTTCAATAAATTCAATCTACAAAATAATACAGTTTATGTACACGCATATGTTTAATTAGCCGTCAGCCATAACTACTACTTTCACTGGTAAAAACATATAAACCTGCAAACAAGTTCTGTATCATAGTCTCCCCAAACACACCCGCAATAAAACAGGTAAGAAAATATAAATAAGACACATTTTTGAATGAAACCTCAACACTCCCAGTACATCTATATTGTAAGACCTCAACCATGAGAGAAAATTAAGACAAGGCAACTGGTTCAAAAGTCTATTTCATTTTCTCCCAGTCCAACATTTTTCCACACACAATTCCTTTTTTTTTCTTTGCATTTTTTTTAAGTTCATTTTTTTAAATAGAATTATATGCAAATCATAGTAGAGCTGATTATCATATAAACGGCTGGTGCCTGGAGGGGTGAGACACTTTTGATTTATTTATTTATTTTGTCATATTTTTTCAAAGCGCCACATAAAACTCTGACTTAAATCAGTCCGTACTTTCTTTTAAAGACATAAGGGAGTCGGGGACCAGTTCAAATGATGTGTGCCTGCAGTTGTAGCGTTGCATTAGAGTTGACCAGCGTCACAGCGGGAACCTGCGGCATCTGTCAACACGAGTCACCTCCCTAACCTCATGTACATTTGGGTTGTACAATTTCCTATTTGTCTCCTGATAATGCTGATATTCACAAAGGACGACTGCATGTACAGGTGCACATTTGACACAGCGTTATATTACTTAAGTGGTGAAGAGGCTTTTAATGGAAGCTAGCTTAAGTTTGTCCTCGATCCCCAATACGAGTGGTCTCATTTGAATTCACTGGAAGTCAGAAAAACATCATTCAGGCAATTATCCAGCAGAAACATGGAGAGATGGGAGGAGTGGCATAAGGACCATCTGAGCAGAACATTGAAAAAAAGGAAGAGTAATGGGACTGAAACACACTGCCTAAATACAATAAAGGGAACAAATAATAATCACAGTGTAACTCCAGGTAAAACACACTCCTGCAGTATCAACCTATCCAGTTAAGAAGCAATAATGATTATAAATCAGTTCTGCAACTGAGGTTGAGCAAATGGGACAGACAGCTGGTGAAAAATAGATACAATTAGTACCAAAACCTTTATATGAGTGGTTCTGCAGGTAATGGCCACAGACTAATAGGTTAATTTTTAGCTAATTTTGCATTTTTTTTCTCAGAGATTTCAACACTAATGGTACCATGAGGCAGTATCTCCACCCCGCAGATGTTTCTCAGATAGTGCTGTTTCTCAGATAGTGTGTGTCCATGCCCTCCACCCTCCATGGGCATTTGCCCTGTTCTCTTCACACTTTACAATTCTGATTACAAAGACCAAACATATTTTCCTAAATGTCCAAACCTACAGTAGTTACAGCAGATTTTCAATTCTACTTCTCTACTAAATATAAAAACTTGGTTGTACAACGTTCTACACTGCTGGATGTTGATGGATTCTTTCTCACCCATCCATCAAAACCTGCAGCCTTGAAATCATCCGCATTTCCTCCCTCAACATCCAGTCTCACATCAAATGCACCAAATTTGTCTTCTTTCCCTCTCAAAAACATATCTGAACTAATCAACTATCTACTCTATGCCCAAAACACTAGCCCATGCCTTCAGCTGGAACTGAATCCTGTCTAGAGTTATCAGCAGAAGAGGCTCCAGCATGTCCTGAATCCGCAGCTAGAGTTCTCAGGTGCACAAAGCCCTGGCAGATTACCCCAACCCTCATCAACATTCACTCTCTTCCACTTAAGTCCTGTGTCACATAAAAATCCTCCTGCTACCAACAAAGGCCTCCCTTCCTTTGGTGTTTTGTCTCTATTTGATTGACATCCCTGACCTAAAATAGACAGAGGTTAATAGAGGTTAGAAATTACACTTGCCCCACCCTTGCCCCACCCTTTTATCCAAATATGACATTTTCCGAATCGGCAATGTTTGGCATGCAGATGACAGCGTTAAACAACGATGTCCACAAAACGGAGATGCCAAAAAATGCAGTACACCTACCTGGCTAGTAGGGGGTAATAATGAGCCAGCCACGCATACACACAGGTGTGCTTTTGCCCTCGGAACTTTAAAGAAGCACGCGATCACAACATTATCAGAATAACATTGCAATTGTGAGCAGGTAAGTTTTTTTCAGTGGACTGATGATGAGGTAGAGTTCCTTTTGAGAGCAACATTAGAGTACAAACCCCAAAAAAGTGCAGAGAATGCTTACTGGGAGTCGTGCCAATGTAAATACAAATGTAAAAATCTATGACCCGTATGTGGAGCTTTATCCCAAAAATGCATCTTGGGGATGGAAAATATTTCCCACATGGCACAAACCGTGTGAACAAGTAACCTGCAGCTGTGGTGTGCATGCCATGAAAGTGCTCCACTTTGCATTCACATGACAACATATGCTGTAGTGTAGCAGATCCTTCCACTCTGGACCCCTTTTTTGTACCATTCTCCTCTCGCTCCAGTTTCTGGTGTATCTCCTCTTAACGACCAGCCAAAATGGAACAAATGTCTTGCGTCTTAACCCGAAAATGTTGTCGTTTAAACAGTGCCATACTCAAAAATGGCCCTTCACACACCAATGGATGGCGTCACAGTGGGTTGCCACCTGCCAAAAGCCAACACCCGCCTCTCTCCCCCTTATTAGCATTTAAAGCTGCACACACTGAAATGGCAAATCATAAATAAAGCTCATTGTTGGACTGGCTTGTAGTGGCTGTAATTCTACCCCAAGGCCAAAATTGCGGAAATAGATCCCATATACAGTATTAGGCCCACTGAGGCTTATATAAAAGCTTCTAAAAGCAGAATATCATGGGACCTTTACCAACAATGACTTGACTTTACTGTACCTGGTGAAGTTCACCAGGAATTGTAATGCTGAGGCCTAAAAAAAGTTGGATAGTCCAAAGTAATGTTACCTGGTTCAGTCTGTCCAGTGCAGTCTGTCTAATCTCTGCACATGGGGATTCAGTGCACACCACTATTGTTCTTTTTTTTTTCTCTGCTGCCTATTCTCTTCTCTTGTGCCATGGCCGGAGCTTGTTGTGAAGCCTTCAGTGTGTTTTTTGCTTCATCCTGAACCCTGTTGCCCCGAGTCTCTCCATTCGGTAGTCTGGTCCTATAGGTACTCTGCACACTGTATATCAACGTCTCTTTTATCTGTAGCCTGGGGCGTGTGGTATCATGAGGGCAGATGAAGCGCTCAGGTGAATCTCCACAGAGACACAATGCTGCACGCCTTTCATAGAAGTACACACAAATAGAAACACATCCGGTGCTGTTTCATGCATGATTTACAGATATTTCCATAATGTGGGCATATGATGATAAATGTATGCCGATTACCTTTTTCTCGCACATTGACCCTTGTTTCCAGTTTCATTCACATGTCATGTGTGAACTTTTAGCACGGATACGCAGTTCCCATGACACCAGTATACATGAGAAGGCAGCTGAACTCTAAGGGTTTATTTTCATGATCTGCTGATCACCTTCACATATGGTCCAAGATGTCACACTGTGTGGATGATGAGATGTGTGAAATTAATGCTGAAAAAAGGGTTCCTGTTCCAGCCACATGTTCTGCCAAGGTTGGATCTAATCATTTTAATAGCCATGTCTTTCTGGTGTGTAACACACAGCCAAAATCCCCCATTTCCTTTTGCTTAACACTACAACTTATATCAAGAAAACAGCAAAGTTACTTCTGAGAGGCTAAAACAGAGGTGTCACATAGTTTAAAGCATACAATTGAATCATATATGGCACGTTTTTGCAATTCTTAGTATACTTATGACATGTTATATGAGAGCCTTAGGCATTGGAGTATGATGTATGCCTTTAAAATACACTGACAAGTACAACTTTTCACATTAGCAGCATCCCATAATGACCCCAAACACTTATTCTTCATCCTATAATACTTACACCAGGTGATGGTGTTGGTCGTGATGGGGTTGATCGCAGTGATGTTCTAGGGTCAAAATAGATGCATATAGGATTTTGACAGTGTGAGAGACATCTATTTTGACTCTGTGTCAGAAAGGAAACAATAATATCAATTAATGAGTGCCATTGTGTGTCTTTAAAATAAAAATAAAACGATGACATGACATTAAGTTGTTCATTAATAACATGTATGCACAACTATGGCAATGGATGGTAATATAACTTCCTAAAATTACAGCTACGCTTGTAGAATCCAAGAGAAATATTTCTGTCTTTTTGTTACCTTAACTTTTTTCTCTAAAAGTGGATGGGGTTTTTGATGGTGCATTTATTTAAATAGGCTTTTGTTCGCTTTTCAAAGTGCTTTATAAAAAGGCACAAGCCAGAACCAAACTTGCATGCACATGAGTCTCTTTCAGATTTTCTTGCATGTAAAAAAAGGTTAATATTCAAGTTCAGGTTCAATATTATTCAAGTTTGTGTCTTGTGACATGTACTCTACATAAATTGAGAAAATATAAAGTTATTATTCCAGACTGGACCATCCATCCATTGCTTTCTAACCGCTTGTTCCTCCACTGAGGGTCACGGGGGGACTGGAGCCTATCCCAGCTCATATAGACAAACAGCCAGTCACTCTCACACCTATGGGCAATTTAGAGTTTTGACCCAGAGAGAACCCATGCAGGCACAAGGAGAACATGCAAACTCCACACAGAAAGTCCACAGCCTCCATCCCAACTGGGATTTGAACCCTAGAACCCTTATCTAGAATAACTTATTTTTTTCTTGACTAGAATAAGATACATGTGTAAAGTATGGTGTGATAGATAGATTGCCTCAATTTGAGAGATTTTGCTGTTTGTTTTGATAGCGATAAGAAATGTACAGAACTTAAGACATTTAAGCACTAGAGCTAAACAGGAAAAAGCACAGAGCAACAACATGACTTGACTCTGGTCTACCAGTTAACCTGGTAGCAAACAAAAATACTGCATATAAGAGTGGAACTTATTAAATATTAAACAAGCCCAAACTCACATTTTATTACACTAAAATAATTTAGCACCTGAGGATTACAAGGTTTGGGTTGGCTGCATGCTTCATGATGATATAGGCTTCCTCTTAAAAGTACTGACAGCTTTAATGACTCAAATGCAAAACAGCAATGTGTTTCACAGGCTCTGATTTATGTTTTCGCTCAAAGACGCCTGAATTGGCAAAATATCTCTGGGGTGATGATATACTGCACTGTTCTCATCATCATGGCCGTGCAAAGAAACAAACCAGAGCAAATGCAACACTTCTTTGCAGGAGAATACCTGCAGATATAAGATGCATGCAGCAACCAGACAGGTTCATGATGTCATCATCAGCAGAGAGGTGGTTTTTCGTGACTTAAATTCTAGTACTTAAATCACATACTGATCCTAGAAAAGTAAACCCCAACATCAGCTGATCAACTCTGCTTCATCAGAAGTTCTAACAAAATGTAGCATTTGTGAGCATCAATAGAATTTACAGTAATGTATTTCCAAAGCTTTCCCAGGACAGTGAGAAATTCAAAATCACTGTCATTCTATTGTCTAGGTGTTAGGAAAGGAGTTCTTATATAAATGATGTACTTGATGATTAGGGGTTCTATTTGAGATAATGTGTGATCAGTTCATTTAAATTAATTTGATTCTATTGAAAATGAACAGAAACCGCATATACTTGGCAGCTGATCCCTACTAGCACCCCAGAATTGTTGTGTGTCTAATGTGCTCAAGTCCAGTGGTTGACGGACGTGATTTTATACCTCAATTTGCAATTCCCGTGCAGCCCATCCAACTTTTCTCATCACTCCATTCAGCTTTTATCTTTTTATTTCAATTTGCAGAATGTGACATTTTCAAATTACCTTAACCCTACATATTGTTACAATGAGCTCTAAGTTAATGGCCTGGGACCATTTATAGAGCTCTTAACAACAGGAGTACCCTTTAATGCTTTAAATTCTTTTTCCCCCTAATGAATCATTTTGTAAGAGACGTTTATTGCTTTATTTGCGACAAACTTTGAATTAAGGCTTGGGTGATTCTAGGCTGCTTCACACTTTATGAAGTAGGTAGCTCACAACCCAATCGCCTTTCCTCTGACAAAATCTCATCAATGATGTCTCAATTTCCTCTCCTCCTTTGTTTGGCTTTTTCTTTGCTTTAACCTCTTCTAGAAGCTTGGTCCTGGGGGCGCACAGAGGAAATTATACATCAAAGCACTTAAGTTGGCGGCATCACAGACGAGGGAGACTAGAAGGTTGGAAGGGGAGGATGTTAGAGGGGAGACGGGGGCTTAAGTTGGATGACTATAGAGCTTTGGTGATGGTTGCTTTTATCAATTACAAAGTCAGCAGCTTTTACTGGGGATTTGCTTACTTCAAAAGTTTCGGTGTATATGAAATGTCCATAAAATCTATACAATGACAGAAAAATAACTGATAGCTTTTGTTTTTGAATAAACTTACTACTGAAGAGGAATATGTGCCACGTCTCAGAAACATTACAGCCACTCAAGTTGTCACAAATGTCTGCTCAGTGCCACTTGTGTAATTAACGAACCTGAAAGTTTCCGATAACCGCATTAAGGCCAACTGCTGGCTTGGGTTTGAAGACAAACATCATCGTGTTTTCAGTGGATTTTGTGGCTCAATGTTGACGTCAAAAGTGCTTGACATTGTCTGGAGAGTCTCCAGCTAGAAGCCTCTTATTGACTTAATCGAACCGGCCAACTTCAGCCACCAACATCATCGATGTAAACTTCCATGTCACTGACAAGCTGTTTCAAGACCCAGGCTGTCATTATGCACACGGCGGCTAGAGGTGGAGCCTGTTTATAAAATAGGATCACGGGTCACAAGTCATTCTTTAGTTCTGATGAGGAGCGACTCAAGTATCAAACTTAACTTATTGTAACAATGCGCTTTGCTT
The DNA here is from genome assembly GCA_911728415.1 of Lagocephalus sceleratus. Classification (NCBI taxonomy): domain Eukaryota; kingdom Metazoa; phylum Chordata; class Actinopteri; order Tetraodontiformes; family Tetraodontidae; genus Lagocephalus; species Lagocephalus sceleratus. The sequence continues at coordinate 914,546 of CAJVRN010000040.1, forward strand.
GTGTTTTCTTGTTAAAAGAAATTTTGCTACAATCAACCCTGATTATTACTGCGGAACTCCTCATAAAGTCATTCCAAAGTCACCTGTGGCTTCAGTGGCATTGATATGCCGTTTGATTTAACTTAATGAAATCCATTTTGAATTTTGCCTTTAGCAAATGCTGATAACATCTATTCAAACATTTTGTCCCTTTTACATCTTTTCAAAGATCCCCCTCCACTTTGTTCTTTCTGTCAGGAATTAGTTTGAAAATCCTGTTGAGAAGAAAATCCAGTGAGATTCCCGACAGTGTCCACTACAGCGCCTAACCTTACGCTGAGTGTATGATGCCGCGTATGTAGATGACATACTGATTTCGCAACAGTGGGTCCAACATTTAAATGTTACCTTTTGGGTCAAATGTTGAATCATCTTTCAGTGGACCTCATGCAGCACTGACATTTCAGCGAACAACAGAAGTAAGCGTTCGTCAAGCCTGATGTGGGTCTAAATGTGTCAGAAAAGCAGGCGGTGGCCCTCTTCAGTCCTGTTAGGAAGGAGCCTGAAGACGCTGATGCGTTCTATAAGATGAGGTGTCAAACTAGAGACAACTACGCAGACGGACGAGAATGACAAGCTGAAAGTTGCAGCTGACATTTGAAAAAGCTGTAACTTGTAGCTGAAACATCTGTTTCTCCGCTTAATTGGCTTAAGTTTGCTGTGGTTGTCATGAGTCTTGAGATCTGAAAATTGTAAATCAAATTAAAAATAATGGAACATCTGCAGATTTTAAGTACACTTGAATTTTATATATTTAAATCATCCTGCAGTGGGATTTATATTTGACTTTGAATAAGTTTAAAAAACAACAAAAATGTAGATTCTGATTCTATTGGATTTGCAAAACTATGAGAAGACATATAAAAGTGACAACTAAATGACAATAATTGATTCTTAACATTTCCTGCCGATAGAAACGCATACAGCAAGCCCCAATATTGTGTTTCTATCTACCCGGCTCCACCCTTTTTCTTTTTCTGTGCTTTTCTCACTCCCACCTAGATTGCTGAAGTGACAGCCAAAACAGATTTGAGTAAACAGGAAATGCCATAAAGCTCTATTAAAGAAAATCCGGCCATGGTCTGAAGAATAGTGAGAGGAAAAAATAATTCTGTAGAATGGGAGGGGGCGCACATACTGACAAAAGAGGAAATAAAAAATAAATAAATAAATAAATAAATAAATAAATAAATCAGAGGGATTTGAATAATACCAAATCAAATGCTTGTGATGATGGCAAGAGTTGTAACTAGAATCATTCTCAGAGTCATGACTTCATAAATATGGAAGCCCTGACATGACGCCCAACTGTCTTGCGTGAGCAAAAAGCTCGTCAGAATTCTGGCGAGTGAGGGAAAGGCAAAGCCAAAGGCAGGGTGGGGGTGGGCGTCCGCTGGTAGGAGCCCCATACTTGAAAGAACGGGAGAGAAGGATGATCGGTTGATTTATTCAGAGTGGGGGGGAATCAAACTTTAATGGCTTTTGGGAGAGCAAGCTGTTTTCTCTCTCTCTCTCTCTCTCTCTCTTTCTCTCTCAGCCCTCTAACTTGGTCTTACCTCGTGTTCTCCAGCCTTGCTGCCTTTACTTGGCATCTCCTCAGAAATACACTTTTCAATGGTCGCTCCCAAAGCAACCCCCCCACCCCCGCCGCCGCCCACCCCAGACGCCGCACCCATCCCTGCATAGCTCGTAAATCAAGGTGCTCTTCATGCTCAGTGGGATAAAGTAAATGACAGAAAGATAAAGAGAGAAAGAGGAGGTGATTTACCTTCACAACTGGTGGCATACTTGATGCCCAGGCAGTATTTGTTGCATTAACCCGTCGACTGGAAAAAGTGTGCGTGCGGAAATGTTCCGCGGGCGCGCCATCTTTGACGAGTCATAAGTGGCCGATTCACCTGCGTCTTACTGAAGCTTACAGGTTGAACCATCAGCGAAGTGAAGCTAGTTTCGTTTTGACGGGGGGAGTTTTAATGCACCAACCCTAATCCTAAACGCAACAACAGCCCTCGTCTTGTCTGTTGAGAAGTGATGACGGAGGTGATGAGAAGCATATGGTGCCTCAACAAACATTATTCAAAACCATTCAGACTGAGCTCTGTTATTTACAGTTACATCCATGGAAATGAAAGTTTAAATTTAAACATGAGATAGAATGTGACACAAATGGACAGACATCAGTTCTGTTTTTATGCCTGCAACCAGAAATATTAAGTTTCGCTTTAGTGAAGTTGAAAATAAGAAATAATAATGAAGCTACATAAGTCCACCAAATTTAATTTGGACACCATCTGTGTTGCATAGCTTACACTGCATTTGTTCACTTTTTGTATTCATATTTAAACACAATGCCAGCTTAAAACAACACACTGCATTCTTCAGATCAGCTATTCTTTTATAACTGTTCACTTAATTATTAGCATGTTAGACGCAAGCAGAATAAGTGTATCAAAGTGTGAATGTGTAGGATAAAGAAGCCCAGGGTGACTAACGTATTGACTGCTTCCCTTTTAACCTTCTCATTTTATCTTTTTTTTTTTTTTCTTCCCCCCACCTAAATCCTCCCATTCCTCCCAACAGAGCTCAGGGTTTTAGTGTCAGACTTCTTGGAGGCTGGAACCTGTCAGCCAGCCAGTACTCAGCTCAGCAACCAGTAGATTCAATTACACTACAGGAGAGAGCAGGAGTTAAGGAACTGTCATTACGCTGAAATGATGAGAGAGCTCTGAGAGGCGCAGCGCGTTCACTGTCATGCTGCATTTTGTATTCAAGCTGATCGTGAATTAGTTATTGTTGTCATTTCAATATAAATGCATTCCTCTACAACAAAAAATGCCCCATCAAATCCTGCCATATGCGGAGGTTCAGAGATGAGATATAAATGGATGCTGGGAGAGCGCTGATGTTACAGGGCAGGAGACGGCTGAATCTCCGCTTCCACGAGTGAATGAAATCAAAACAGAGATGATCTAAAATATTTATTTACTGTACGTTTGCCCGACATCAAATAACAGGTGTTTCGGTTGGGCTGCCAAAGCCCACAGCCAGTCGAGCTCATTCACGGGAATAATCGTTCCTCTCCTATGCAGCCTGACAACATGATCCAAACTGCGTGCCTACAGAAAGCATCACCGTGCTGCTCCGCGCTCCAGAAATTGGAAGCCAGACATCAGAATAAGAGGGCACTGGTTTTAAATGCGCTGCATCTACGTGACAATTATCACTGCGGGTTAGCGCACAAGTGGGCACAAGTGGGCCTGCTTCCCAAACTCTGATTGACTATCTGATTTAATTGCCAAAAAAGAGTTGTTGTTTTTTTTAAAAAAAAATCTGTTTGTTTTTGGATCCCGCAAAAAAAGAATACTTCAGCTTGTTTTCCTGCATTAGCGTTGGCAACCTTCTGTCGGTACCGAGGCTGCAATTACCACGGGACCATTTGCAGGTGGACGTACACCCACGTCCACTACTGTCACCAAAATCTAAAGAGGAGTGCCTACAGACCACACGTGAAAACCAGATGATCATTTTGAACTTTGAGTGGCCACTTTAAATTGTTTAAACAATTGTAAAGAATAGATTATATAGATGGACCGATAGAGCACCTGTATTCAGTTGGGTACTGTTAGGCACTATATTTCTGACACATGAAATCTCCAATTCAGAAGAGACCATTTTGTGCTTCTGATTAAATGGGCCGAATGGAGACGCAAGACTTTGTGGCTTTTCCACCTTTACAAGTCCGACTTTCCACTTTTAAAAGCCCTGTTCTATAATGTGAGCCGTAGTTCCTCACACTTTACTGTAGGTTAGAGAGGGACATTGAGATACGGTGGATAGAAAATAGAAGCTGAGGAGGGATTTGCTCACCTGCTTGACATACCTGCGAGACAGTAAACAGATTAAGTTTTGATATCTATCACTTGAAGCCTCTTGCTTGTCTGCCTGTTTGCCAATACATTTAATCCATCTATGTGCCGCGCTGTTGCACCCGTCTGCTGTCAGCCATACAATCTTGTTTGCATCATTACGGCGTTATCGAAGGCGAAGATTTCTCTGCGCTGAGCATCTACTGTTGATAGGGTAAGAATGCCACTATAGGCCAAAAAAAATGGAATTTAAATTCGGGAATTCTATAAGTGCGGGGTTTCAACCAAGCAAGATAGAGTGATATATTCTGAGTAAAACCCTGCTGGGTCATAAAATATCTATAAACCAGGAATAATTACGTGTGAGATGAAAAACTACTAGCAAATAATGCCGCGATGAAAAAGGGAAGCAGAGACCAAGCGAGTGGCAATGAAAAAAAAAAGAAAAAGAAAAATAGCAGCACCTAAAAGAACAAGATAAAAGTGTTTGTGTTGTAGCAGCAGCTTATGGAGCCACAGGAGAAGCCACACACTGGGCACACTTTGAGAAGTTGTTAGTGTTGGCATTTGATATGATCACAGTGGCACTGACAGAGAGACTGGCTCTCAGTGGGGGTAGGTGAGGGTCAAGTAACTTGTGTGTGTGTGTGTGTGTGTGTGTGTGTGTGTGTGTGTGGGAGGGACAGCTGCACACTTGGCAAAACATTTGGAGTTTGTCGACAGAGGACCTGCTGTAGAGGACTACCTGTCGCGCTTGTGGGATGTGAAAAACACTCTTTAGTATGTTGTTCTCGCTCCATCATCTTGTCCTGTAATGGATTTGGGCTGTGGTCCATCTGCTGCTCTATCAAAACCTTATTTCTGCTGATAGGTGTCGACTCTCGCATCCAGTCTCCGCCACGTGTGTGCGTGGTGTAAGTGTGTTTAAGCTGTAAATTTGGGCAGCTCATTAGCGCTGACAGAGGGAGCGCTTGCAGCCCACCTGCTCCCCTTCACCCTCTTTATGGCTCTACAAATTAAAAGGACATTTACGCCCCCTCCCGCCCCCTCCCCACCCTGCGCTGCTCATCTTGCCACTCACACCGCTTCGTGTGCTCAGCGCCAAGCTGTGTCCCAGCCATTCAGCCTTACGCCTTCTGGAACACGCTGAGATACTTTTGCTTTGACTTCTCACGGGTCTTAGTCCTTAGTCCCTTGTCTTCTCATTCTCGTACCTCTCATTCTCCTTTCTTCTCTTCCTCCTCTCATCTCATTCTCCTCTCATCTCATTCTCCTCTCATCTCATTCTCCTCTCATCTCATTCTCCTCTTTTCTCATTCTCCTCTCATCTCATTCTCCTCTCATCTCATTCTCCTCTCATCTCATTCTCCTCTTTTCTTATTCTCCTCTCATCTCATTCTCCTCTCATCTCATTCGCCTCTCTTCTAATTCTCCTCTCATCTCATTCTCCTCTCATCTCATTCTCCTCTCATCTCATTCTCCTCTCTTCTCATTCTCCTCTCATCTCATTCTCCTCTCATCTCATTCTCCTCTCATCTCATTCTCCTCTCATCTCATTCTCCTCTCTTCTCATTCTCCTCTCATCTCATTCTCCTCTCATCTCATTCTCCTCTCATCTCATTCTCCTCTTTTCTTATTCTCCTCTCTTCTCATTCTCCTCTCATCTCATTCTCCTCTCATCTCATTCTCCTCTCATCTCATTCTCTCTCATTCCCTCTCTTCTCATTCTCCTCTCATCTCATTCTCCTCTCATCTCATTCTCCTCTCTTCTCATTCTCCTCTCATCTCATTCTCCTCTCATCTCATTCTCCTCTCATCTCATTCTCCTCTCATCTCATTCTCCTCTCATCTCATTCTCCTCTCATCTCATTCTCCTCTCATCTCATTCTCCTCTCATCTCATTCTCCTCTCTTCTCATTCTCCTCTCATCTCATTCTCCTCTCATCTCATTCTCCTCTCTTCTCATTCTTCTCTCATCTCATTCTCCTCTCTTCTCATTCTCCTCTCATCTCATTCTCCTCTCTTCTCATTCTCCTCTCATCTCATTCTCCTACTCTACTCTCCTTTCGTCTCCTCTCTTTTCCTTTCCTTTCTTTTCCTTTCCTCTACTCTCTGCTCTGCTCCTCTCCCCATTGATGCAGTGAGGAAATTGACTTCCAAATGCGCGTGCTTAATATCAACATGTTTAAGTGATTCATCAGTTGTCACTTATAGTTAGACGGCTTTAATGGAGAAGCTGTACACAGAGGCAGGTCTGCGTGCTGCACCGGTAACACACCATTCATTATTTTTTCACTGTCACATCAAGGAAGAAACATAGCAACGTTATCTAATATCAACATTTTTCATTCTAAAGAAAAGCCGCCAAATTAAATACAATGCAGCGTGCTTTAATGAAGCAGATCCATTACTGTCATTTCCCCATAAATCATCTTCAATTCACCAAGAAGGAGGACAGCGCTCTTATTAGCAGTAATTCACAGAATGATGCGAAGCAACAATACAACTTGGGGTTAAACGTAGCTCTTTTTAATGGCTTTTTTTTTTCTGCAGGCCATAGTGAGCGTGGTAAATATATGGGCTGAGTAGCGGTGCTGGCCTCAGAGAACCCCCCCTCTGGTGGGTGGACTAAACAGTCTCGTCCAAACAGTCTTTCTTTCTCCCGTTTATTTGCCTGACTTTATGGATTGGGTAAGGAAAAAGCCGGTGGCTTTGAAGATTTGGTGACGACTCAGAAAGAGGTATATGCTCAATATCAGCACAAGAAGATATGTGGGCATGCATGTGTGTGTGTGCATATATGTGTGTGTGTGTATTTCACTCTCTGTTTGAAGTCCACTCTACTCTGGCAATTACTCCTATCAAGGATTAGATGAGTGAGAGTGCAAGACAGGGAAAGATGGATAGAAGAAGAGAGAGAGCAGATTCATAATGGAGACAGGAGCAGAGATTGAGGTCTCCGTGACTGTTTTTCTTCCCTGTGTAGGAGTGTGTACACACACTCTAAACATGGACGGCGACTCTCGCAAATCTTGGCACGATAACAGAAGCAGCTAAAAATCATTTTGATGACAGCAAAGGCTGAAAAATTCCCACAAACAGATAACAGCTGCCACCGATGACTGGCTATTACTGTCATAAAAATCAGAAAATCCCTGTCTTTTAAAGCCTAAAATTGGGTTCTGTGTAAGAGTTAATATTGTTCCTTGGAAGCTTTCACTTTTCCCTTCCAATAATGTTTTCAAATCCAGTTAAACATCTTCATTTTATGGCATCTCCCGGCAGAAAATATAGTTTGATGGAAATAAAAGCACCATTGTACTTAAGAGTTGCATACCTATATTGTATTCCAATCAGCAATTCATCTACACAATAAAATATATTATGAGTGTACAATAATTACACACACACACTCACAAAAAGACACCCATGCATATCTAATCAATTGATTTAAATAGCAGTGGTGAGTTTTCTGATTTGATGAGTAGCATTTATATAAGCAATTTTTACAAGAAAATGTATAACGATGAAACACGGGTCAGTCAGAAGTAAGATATAGCCAGTGTGTGGAGCCCTAAACATGCTAGACATGACAGAGTGTGTGAATTTCTGCAAAATCTGCTGGTTGTTAGCTATTTCATCTAACCTTCCTTCAACCTATCCTGGAGATTTGTGAGCTGGAAAACCAAAATGTAGTACATATCAGTGTAGTTGGTGTAAAATCATAGTTATATACTGTGTATTTTGCTGCTGACAATAATAATTGTAAATCAGGTTTTTAGCCACGGTGCAGCCCTGCACTGAGGTGAAATACTTCTGCGCATAAGCTAAAAGACTTCCTCCTTACCTCTGGGATATGAACGGTGTACGGCTGCCCATGGAAGATTGGTGCATTATCATTCACGTCTCCAATCTGGATGTTGACTGTGTCTTTCACCACCTGAGGGATGAAACACCTTAGTAAAAGTCTTCCAAAACCTCCTGCACACATTAGCTGTCAGAGAAGTAGCATCAGTGAAAATGTGCATTGGCCACAGCCGGCTAAGACTGAGATGGGAAGAAAAGGGGACCAGTGTGATAGATCATCCGCGGGGCAGAGTAGGTTGAACGTCAGTATCTTTCAGCAACTAAACTGCGCTGAGTGAGACAGGTGTCAGAATGATTACATATGAGGAAGAAGAAATAAGGGTGAGGATGAAAGTGAAAGGCTGAAAGGAAAAGGGATCCAGAGAGGAGGTCTCTGTGCTGCATGTGGTCAGGCTGTTTGCAGGTGGCACGGTGTGACGGGAAGCGTCGCAAGTGGGATCACAGAACAAATCTATTTCTTACCTCCTGAATGTCACTCACGTAGAACTCGACCTGCATCTCTGACTTGGTCTGGTGAGGAAGCAGGGAGACATCAGCATAAAATTTGCCCGGACCGAGCCATGCAGAGAAGAGGGGAGAGACATTAAAATGCCACCCCGAGCTCCTTTTCTTCTCCATCTGAAGATGGTACTTCCACCGCCCTTTCATCATTTGATGATTTACATTCCATCTGCTATTTTGAAAATGACCCTGAATGCCGTTTTTGTCTGCAGTAAATTTGCTTTAGTAATTTGCATGTGTAAGCAGAGTGCGTGTTTGCCTCATACCTCGCGGTCGAGCTGCTGTCGGAGCCAGACAACACCAGTGTCTTTGTTCACTGAGAAGTACTTCATCGCCTCTTCTCCAGAAACCCCATAAATAAGGGGTTCTCCCTCTGGATCCGTCGCCTTCAGCTGAGCCACGGATGAACCTTGCAGACAGAGAGTCAGGGGTCAGAGGTCTAATCAGAGACTGGGCACACAACCTTGTATCAGCTAATAAATCCTATTTGTGACATTAACCCCAATATGGTGACATTCTGTTCCAGTTAGGATTTATCGTGTGAGAAGTGCAGCGGACCTACGCAGTTGCATCGATGCAATTCTCCGGTGAGATAAATGAAAGATCTCAACACTGCGCATCAGCCAGGCACGACCCTTTGTTGTTGAACTGGACACAAGGCGTTCCTTGAAGCAGTCATGAACAGTAAAGATGGAGGCATGCATGCAGTCAGATAATAAAGCTGAGGCCAATCTAAATCAAACCTGTCACATGTGCACCAAAGTGCTTAACACAACGACCAATTAGGCTTCTCAGGCACACACCCCTCTCCTTTTATTAATATGCTCCATTTTCCTATGAAAGGAAGGCAAAAATAACTAATTAATATAACGATTTATGAACCCCGCTCATTGCGTCTAATGAGATTTATGCAAATTCAGCTGCTTTCAATGAGTAATAATTTGGTTGAAGACGGTGCAAATTAAGCATTTTACCTCAAAGTCATCAATAATATCACTTTTCTTTTTTCATGCTCCTTCCAGCCCACTCGACTATGGCGGAATCGTCTGTTTCATGTGGGCAGACATACTCGAGTGAAGTAGAACAAATGAAGGATCATTTGAGACAAAGACTCAGTGTAATAGCCACAGTCTTGATGAACTCTGGGGGAAAGAGCATAACCTATGAAGATTCTCCTCTCAGATTAACAGCAATTACATGTATCACGCTCTGTAATTTCACCGAATGGGCTTTCACTCACTTCATTTATTGAGATTTGTCATGAGCAACACTGACAAGGCGAACTGAATGGTGTGGTGAAATTTTGCTTTTTTCCTGAAATGTGTTAAATAAATTAGATTTTTCTTTTAGCTTTCAAAACAACACAACCAAAACGGCACGCGCAGTTTAGAGAGACTAATATACTGTACCACCAACTACGTTTCAGTGTCCTTTGTTGAACAAAGGACATTGATCTATAACCCAGACTGGAGCTGCAGACCCAGAGAATATTTAATGTTTGCATTTAGGTTGTTATTTCTAATTCCTTTGTATTTTAATATTTTATCATTCTTAAATTGTATCGTGGACCTAGTGTAAATGTAGCACTTCTTAGATCCTGTAAGTGTACCCAAAGCCTATTGTAGGTTAAAATGTTTTTACAATTGGCATTATAGTGACATCTATAGTCTTGTTTAATACAACTAGAGAAGCACGGACACATAAAGTGTCATTTATGACACTGGGATATGAGACTGGGGCCCAACTTTATATTCTGATGAGCCAGCATGCTGCTGTTTACGGTTTCCATCTTTAGTTGAAGGTTGGTGTTATCATCCACACTTGTTGTAAAGCCCTTTATTTTACTTTAGTCAGTCATGCATGCATGTGACCGTCACACTTTGAAGGAACAATGATGAACATGGTGGAGAACCGCATGCAGCCGTGATATATGACCAGTTTACCTACAAGCACAAACCGTCAGCTTTAACTCTGGCAAAGGGTACTGTGTATACATCCGAGCAGTAAAAGTCATAAACTTTGATTTATATTATTATTGCTTAATTATTATCTGTCTTTTGGTGGATTTCCAAAGCCAATATAAACTATGTTGTAGTCGCAAATTCTGGTTTTTACATCTGTGTATCTGTGTGTGTGTGTGTGTGTGTGTGTATGTGTGTGTATGTGTGTGTAGGTATCACTCTGGTGCTTATCAGTAACAGCGTGGCACCAAGCCCTTTTCCTGACAAATGACGCTATTTAGCAGCAAGTGATGCCAGTATTACTTTTATGAATGATAGAGTGCACATTAACACTGCCCCCCCTCACACACACTCCCCGCTTCTAAATGCAACACTGCATTCGTGACATGAGCGATGGGCTGGAGGAGAGGGGGAAGGTGTTAAAAAAATCTTCAATGTTAGGTTTACTTTAGGGTACAGGTATGGTGGTAGAAATGAAAGGATGGATTTTAAAGAGTGGGATGGAAATCAGTGCAGATGATGTCATTAGATATGTGTGTGTTTAATTTATTGTTGGGTCATTTCGACAATAAATCCAAGGTAAGGATTTGGTTAGAGTTAGGATAACATTACTTTAGATGGTTTATAGGAAGTGTAGGGCTAACGGGAAGGTTACAGATGATGTGGATGATAAGGGCTGGATAACATTACAGTGTGCTGACCCCAGTGGTATGAAGGGAACATCGTGGAGAAGAGAAGAGCCTCATAGGGGAATAAGCAGCCAACAACACATTACCCAGTGTTTTTAACCTTTAATTTATGCTCTTTTTCCTACAAATACAACATCCACAAAAATGTGGAATTCCCACATGGTGTGGTCCCCAGGGTCTAATTCACAGGAATCGATTTAACGAGTTTAACACCTTTTAGGAAATCATTTACAGTATCTCTTTCTTCAGTGAAGTTTTAAATGCTGTAAAATGCTCCATGAGTGATGTAAGTTTACATCAGTTAACTGAAAGCGTATTCCATACCGAGCTCTAAAAACTGACTTTATTCATAACTGCTGAGCTGGTGACAGCGACAAATGGACAGGCCCTGAATTCTGGGTGATTACAAGGAGAAACGCTCAAGAGAGCTGCACCTGAAGAAACACACGAGTTCCCTTTTCAGATTCAAAATTCATCTGCCATAGAGGGAGCTTTCGCTTTCCACCCACAGCCACAGATTCAGGTTTACACTTTTGGTTAATATAATAAGAGTTATAATAATTACAAAAAGTCCCAATTTATGCAAGAGATGGGGCACCACTATCAGTTCACTGTTTATACTGGTACAACTGTGTTGCTGCATGGTTAACCTAGGCCAGGCTACATCATATTACTATCCACTATTTAACTACTCGGTTACCAAAGTAGCTGCATGTCTTCATTTTTATAAATTCCATTTCCACATAAATATCCATTTTATACGTGAAGAACTTTTTGAACAAAGGACAGAAACGATTACAGCAGTTCTAAAAGATGCTTTTAAAAAAGAGCAGAATAGGTGAGCCAAGTTGTTGAGTTGGGAAAACAGACATTAATGATTCAAGTGCACAATGCAGTGGATGTAAGATTTGTTCTTCTCTAGAAAATGACCAAAGAAGACTTTGGGTTTAAGTCTTGATGCTCGATGGCAAGTAATTCAGAATCCCTGCCATTAAACATAGAAAATGACAAAGGCTGGAGATGCATGAAGCTGGGAGTGAGGGGAACTAACCTATACACACCCTATTCAGCGGCGTTTCACCGAGCCAAACCTTTTAGGGATGGGTCCTTAAATCAGCCACTGGAGAGCATCAATCCCCGCTGGATCAATAGGAGTTGTGTGTGTTAGACAGGACTCGAGGCCTCAGGCACGTGAAGGAGAAGGGGGTAAAGGCAAAAGCCCTGTTTATTATATTGGTGACATCTCACAACCTCTTGTTCATCCGAGCACTGCCTCTGTAGGACAGCCAGTGTCTGGACTGCAATTTCAGGCATGTTATGAATTATTGCTGAATTTTTTTCAGTGCACAGAGGCTTAATGGGTATACGGGCAATATTCTGTGAGGAGCCGACCAAAGCAACTGCAAACAAAAAAGATGGAAGCACGCTAAGACAAAGTTGAGGACTGACCGACTGGGGGAGGAGGTGAAGGGGAATGAGCCTAACCTGCTCTGTATAAATACTTGATGATCTGTCTTAAGGCAGGAAAAGAGGACCTCAGGTCTGGAGTCACAGAGCCAGTTGGCTGATGAGTCAGTGGGATGCCACTCATGTTACCTCACTGTCCATCCACTGACAAAGAGAGCCTTCAAACGCATCAGCATCACCAAGCTAAAGGCCGCTGGCTCGCATCAATCAAATGTGTGAAATTCATGCAGACAAATACTGTCTTCGTCTAACCAAGAGCTCACTCAGCACCTGTCTGCACGTTTGCCTACATTAAAGTGCAACATTTGCCACTTTATGGACTGTTGAAATTTTGAATGCAAACTATTTGGATTTAGTCAGACACTTGTGTTTATTGTGCTTTTCATGTTTCTAGTTTTTCGCTTTTTCGCTTAACTGTGTTAAGAACATCAAGAGGTGAGGGTGGGGGACCCAGCACTCATCTACTGTCAGGTTAAGGATTATAATAGGTATAGTATAATACTAACTCCAGCCATAAACACTTTACAACCACAAAAATGAGGTCTTTTTCTCCGCTATAACTACACATGTAAACATACCATCGGATTGCTTATGCTGCAATTTGGTCTGGATGTGATTCCAGCAACAGGGTGAAGGTGCGGTTGCAACCACGGTCCCAGTTCATCACAATGCGTGATGTGCTGCCTTTAATGATAAAATATATGCTAATTGACCTGTTTACACTCACCTTGTGAAGAGAAACTGAACAGAGAACCCACAACATCTGTCCTCACATCTGTCACGATGAGGGGCGATGATCATATGTGACAACAACACTGTGTCCTTTTTATCCGAGGCGCATCAATTCTGAGAACATTCAGGATGGAACGAAGTAATTAACTGTGTGTCATTATCATAAAATGGGCCTGTTTCATGTTCAGCGCCACCAGACAAAGTGACTGTGTCTGTATTGTTTGCGAATCCCAACACATAGAATCATAAACTAACGAGTGTGTTTTTGTGTCGATAAGCCAGGATGCAGCTCGAAGCTGACACCCTCCTCAGATATCAGAGTGTGGCTGAACCACTTCAGTCTAACTTGCTCACATGAAGCATCTTTGGGGTAATTTATGATTCTTGTGATTCTATCGGGGACATCACGTCATTGTTTCGGGCTCATCCTTTAACATTCTCCACCCTCAGCTCCAATCAAACAAACCATGATTTAAAGCCTTTTCCCCTGCACAAACAAGATGGAAATGACTCAAAATGTACCCATCACTGCTTCCTCTGCCAATAGTGCTGTGAGTTGTGTTAATTTCTACAAATTCAAGGTCCTTCTGGGAGGCCAGTTGATGGGAAAATAGCATAAGAAGGTCTACCTGGAATGACAATTGTACAGTGGCCACAGAGGATTCTTGGACCTCTATTTCCATACAAAGAGAGGCAAATGTGTTGAGGGTGTAATTTTAATAGTGGAAAAGTGGATGCATATAGATAGTTTATTTCCCTGTAGGCTGAAGAGTGCCATGGAGAGCAACAGTAAAGTCTTTTCCTAAGGGATATCAATTAGACAGTTAGCAATAAAAAAAACATGCAGGGGAAAAAGCTTCAGTGCAGAAATAGCGCGACAAACTCCTCATGATCACCATAATTTACATTTCAAATAATTGGAAAAGGCTACTGTATTTCAAAGGACATTGCCTCATGAAACTAGACAGTCAGTAAATTATTCTAATTTGTATCAACTTATCAATTTCTCTATTATCCATATGTGCATTTTATGTGCATTTGTGACATCAATAACGGTGATGCGGTGGGCAGCTATGGACAAATAACAGCAGCAGTCTCTAAGTGACTCGTGTGTTTCAACAACACGTGCCATAAGAGTCCTTGGGAGGCTGTATTAATCCAATGGATTTATGACAAAATCTGCCACGGATGGGAGAACGCCCTCTGTCTTTCTTTTCGCAATTCCTGAGACAAATACCTAGCACCCAGACCTCATGTCCTGCATGTTTATACTCAATTTTTAACTGAAGTTGTGGAGGTAGGCATGCACAGAGCTAATCTAGAATGAATATTAGACCGTCCTATTGAGGGGAAGTGTTTTGTCCAGTTTCTTTATTTCAACAAAGTTTGGGTCAACAACCAAAAATCATCAAATAACGCTTCACATGACTCAACCAAACTGTATTATTTCAGCAAACATAAGCTAAAAAATATCCTGTCCCCTGTGTCACAGTTCTTTTGCAAACATGATTACATCTCCTCCAGAAGTGTGTTAAATGTTGTGACATGCATCTAAAAATGCTTATTTCACTAAAAAGGGCATCAACGAAGAGGAAGGCATACAAATTAATGTCTAGGAGTGTTCTAATACACCCCAATAGTGAAATGATGGAGATGTTGAGTGACAGGCTGTGACTAACCAATCGCGCTGAGAAAGTCGGATGACAGTGAAGGACATTAGCGGACCGTCATCCTTCACATTGGTGAGGAGATGCAGAGCTGTCACTACAAATTCACACGCGGCTCCAATCACACAGTAAAAGCCCTTTGCTCAGACGGTTTTCCATCCCATCACAATTGTGCCACTCTCCCGCTCTCTCTTTTGTCATCGTCTCGTCATGCTCTGTCCGGCTGTGGAGGCCGGACAGAAGGACGCAGACGGCGCTGATGGGACTGGACAGGTGGCCGCGCGCTGCAGAAGCTTTTGAAGTGATGGTTAAGCCTCTCTAGCCGAGTGTTCTCTCAGAAAAGCCTAAACACATGCACATCCATTCCAAACCATTCCTGCTCGCATTCCCTGCAGTGATTGAGGGTTTTCATATCACTTTTTCCTTCTCCATCTATTTCGATCCCATTCTTGATCTTTCACTTGAATCCTTCATTCGCCCTCACTCCACTTGGTACCCCCCCCCCCCCCAGTTGGTCCCATGCTGACCTCTCCAGGGTTACAAATTAAGTGAGTGTAAGCTATATCATGAGCAGATAATGGAACATGCCACCTTTATTGAAAACCCAAACACCCACATTCACTCACAGTATAAACACACTGAAACAAAAGCCTAAAGCTGACGACCTTTCACCTTTCCTCTACTGTTTACATGTTTGTGATTTGGCTGTTGTGCTCTTGAAAGAAAAGTCTGGCGTTGTTTCTATTGGCGCCGTTGATGTGTAATAGATGGAGTTGTCAAGGAATGGCACAACTCAGGGTCAAAAATGGAGATGACAGCTCCGAGCTGACCTCCAGCCCAAGGTATCAATGAAATGTGGTGTGCTGGGCTTCTTTTTTGACAGATATAGTCGTACCAGCAATGTGAAAGCTCAGAGTGTCAGTATCCTTTGGAAATAAAATAAAAGGCTAGATTGTTCATGCAAGTCTGTGTGTATTAGTCAGAAACGAAGATTTACTGGATGCTGGAGAGTGTTAGGGAGCCTTTTTTTTTTTTTTAAATACACATTATTAAACAATTTAATTTTAATTGAGCTGACCTGGATGAAAACTCACATTTTTATTATTTTTGTAAAGGATTTTATTATTTAGAGGGAATTCTTTTAAACGTGTCTAAACAAAACCATAAAAGAGTCAATCATTCAAGATTTACCATCTTCATACTCATGTTTGATGAGCAAATTAACCTTCATGATAGCTCCGAGGTGCGATTGGAGGTTCAGGATTTTGCTAAGATGACACAGACTGCAAGATCAAGGGTTCAAAACAAAACACTCCCTTTCACTGTAACACTACTACTATTTCTAAGGCATGGCTAACCCTTCATTAGAGTTCAGAAAAAGACACGAGGGAGCCTCAAAGGTCAACAGGAAGTAAGTTCTTTGGTCTATTGAGACCAAATTTAAATTGTGTGAACACCAGACTCGCAAACGCACCGCTGACACCATGAGTCACGCTGGTGGGAGCATCATGTGCCGTGGTTGCTCTCAGGCAGAAGTTAAAATGAAGACACCAAATATAATGAATCCTGGAGGATGATCTGATTCAGCCTAAAAGAAACCTATCACTTGGGAGAGGTCTTGTTTTCCACCAAAAGAATGACCTGAAATATAGAGGCATCTCTACAGAAGGGAGATAACGAAACACGCATCAACTAAATTATGACTTGATTATTTGTGCAAACTTTTAGAATAAACCTTCCATTGTACCTGAAACTTGGTAGATATATCTGACCCCCCTCAAATCTTCTGGCAAAACAAGTATGAGAGTATAAATGAATAAATTTTCGCCTCAGTCTGTAGTGAGGCAGTGCTGTGCCAATATCAGCTAGGATATTGATGCTGTTTTTACCATTTCTCTCTTACAATGCTTTCACAAACACATTCACTGTGAAGAAAAAGAAAAGGGAGACTGTGAATGAGTGAATGTGAGATCATCATTGCGAAAAGGCATCACTCTCCCCGTTCATCAGTCATGCTTTCATACGGCTCAGTATTTTACAGGTAAGCAGAGGAAAACAAATGAAACGCAGTACAGCTGGGGTTTGACCCTTCTGATTGCGCGGGGATAACCTGATGGACAGTTTTGATGCCGCAACTTCCATGCAACAGATAAACCGTCGTCTGTTTACCTGAAGATTACAAAGAACATTTAGAACAAGGAAAACAAAACATCTGAGATTTAAGCTGTTGCTGTGATGTCTTCAGTCTCTTCTTCTGTCCTACTCACAGGTAAGTTTTGTGGTGTTTGTGTTTTATTTACTGGGATATATGTTAATGAAGATGGAGAACCACGCTTTGATGCAGACAGGAGATCATCTGAGTGCAAACCAGTCCAGACCAGGCTAGAGCAGCTGGACTTTAGCTGTATGAGCAGAGTCATTAGAGCATCTCAATCTTTATCTCTCTCTCCTCTACCCATCTGCTAGAAAGCCTCTCTCCACCTCATTTTCAACTATGCCAAAATCTATCTCTCCCTACCTTCACACCCAGCTTTTCACACCTTTCCCATATTTTCCCAGCACTATTTCCTTTTTTTTTATAACCAACCTTTAGCCCTTCGTTCCTTGTTCGCTGTGCTGATTTCTTCCTTCACATCTTCCAGCACCTTTTATTCCTACCTCTACATCTAATTCATACAGCACAATCACAAGAAAGTTGCGAGGTGTACGGCAACCAGACAGAGACAATGAGAGTGTGAGAGAAGGAGAAGATAGAACAGAAACACTTTAAGGGGGGGGGCAGTCTGGAAAAAACTCTGCTAGAAATGGTTGACCAGCACAGAACTGCAATGCAGACAATCCAGGTAGTAAAGTGTGTGAGACGAAAGGTGAGTGTGTCTAAAAATCTGATTGTCTGGTTGCAATTTTCTAAAATTCCTTTAGCGCCACATTTTTATTATAGATTATAAATGAACTCATTATCTGTAGTCCTCATTAGCTTCAGGTCCTAATTATACCAAATTAATATTGTTTCCTGACAAAGACATTGGCACTGGCAAATTGGCAATTGACCTCCTTGGACAATCTGGGGAGAGTGATGAAGGGAAGCATAATAAACAGCAGAGGTGAGCGGGACAGTTTGGACAATGACAGCTGCTGCGGTTGATCAGGTTTGAAATCATCCCTCTCTCCCTCCCTTTCCTCCCTCCCTCCCTCCCTCGCTTGCTCTGTCACCATCCTGCAGAATCCCTCCCTTCAGCCAAAAGCAGACATGCTACACTCAGCGACATTGACTGCAGTGACATGCACATGTATTTCCGAGATGGGGAGGGGGTGGTTCCTTCTTCCTATTCTGAGGGTGCAAATCTATTATCTATAGAGATTCTTACATGAAATTGAACACAAGATACATTTGGATTTTCATACTTACATTATTGTAATATTTACTGTAGCATTCTTGTAGAGGTTTGTTTCACAAAATCTATTTTAATTTTGTGGTGGGCGGCTGTCTGTACATCCAGTTATACTAATGACTTTCAAATAACAGCTCTTCTCAGAGGTGTTCACAACAGAAAGCAGCATTGTTAAATGTCAGTTAAAAGGCAGCTCTTTTAAAGGTGAATAATATATATTTATATTGCAGATCAGTCCAAGAAAGGAAGCTTAAGTGTGCTAAAGAAAATGACAAAGTCGAAAAGGCACCGAGGAATGACTGAAGAGTTTATCTTACAGAGAGCCGTATTTTGTCCTCATGTGATCTGCAAAAGAGCAGCAGATCGGAGTGAGAAGGTCCTCTGATCAGTGTGATTCAAGAAAGCTCTGTGTGACATCACAGAGAGATATATACGCATTGGTCGGTTTGCTGTTCAGTATTTTCCTTTCGTCAATGGGGAGTCTCCCGATTCTACCCTTGACTGTGTGCTGAATCTTAAAAACATTGCTGTCGGAATGCCAAAAGGGGAGAAGGTGGTGCTGGAGTTCCTAAGTTCTTTGATATCATATTGGTTTGGGGAGGCCTTATGTCACCAAACATCTAACCCAGAATGTGATACATGTTAAAGTCAAATTGCTCATACCTGCCTTCAGAAACAATGAGATATAATCTCATCAGAAAGAAAGAAACCATTAAAAATAGACTCAATTTTATGTTTGTTTTTTTTTTTTTTGCACGAGACTTCTCAGTGTTGAGGGAGAACAGAGAAAACTAGAAAACAGTGAAAGAGTGATTCCTCTAAGTAAATGTGTTAAATGTCAGACAGATTCCTGGCTGTGAGAGGAGGTGATGAGTTCACAACAAGCACATAGACACACAAGTGTACAAACAAGACAGAACCACGGCCATCACCGCTCTCGCTTAACGTGCGCGGATGTAAAAGGGCTGACAGGTTTCTTCTCAAGGGAGAAAAAAAAGGAAATGCCGAAGTGGCAATGTAGTCATCAACTCCTCACACTGACATAATGAGACAAAAACGAGCGTTTCCGCGCTGAGACCGATCAGCGCCACCATCCCCGCCAGAGCGAGGTTCCGGCACCAGCACACCAAACCGGAGAGTGCACGAGGAGGGAAGGGGACAGCGCGCGGCGCCGACACCACACTTGTCAATTAAACTGATCTGGCGCCGGCATGCTGGCCTTTATGAGAACAAATGTCAGCTTTCAAGACAAGGACAATTCAACCTTTCTTCACAGAAAGATGATCAACGCTGATATTACCCAGCAGGATGTTTCATTTAGGCCCGTCCAGCTTGTCATGCAAACAACGCCCTAACTCAAACGGTTTTGGGAAGCTCACTGCCGCGGATAAATTGCACTTGATAAAGTATGAGGAAGGACATATTAAAAATCTGGATGGCGTGCGGTCATTAAAATGCTTTTAACAAATATTCAGAGTATCATGATTGCACCAAGGTGTCATTGGGGCTAGAAACCACCAGAGCAGATTTCCAAAATATTCCTTTTTTTATATGTAAGTATTATGTATTCTTTATATGTAATCACTCCTCCACTGTGCTAGTAATATTTTAGGGTAAAAAAGATTGAGGAATCAAGACTTGTACAGCAAACAAATATTAAAATATATTTACACTTGAACCGCATCACTAAATGCTGCACGCGCATGTTCATCAGAGTAGCCTGGAGAGAATAAATAACAACAAAGACACACACACACACATACACACACACACACAGGCAAGTGAACTACACAGACCCAAACCCACAACTCTCACTTTTACAGCTTCCCCGCAATGAAGCACGGCGAGGTGGCTGCTGATGTGAAACATCAATTTCCAGGTTAGCTGCTCTGCGTGGCCGAGGCAGGTATCAGCCATGACCCACCTGGGCCAGATAAGCAGCTGCAAGAAGCTGATCTGCCACCTGGCAACGCACCTCTCGGTGCCAGAGAACAGAACGCGCACGTGAAGTCATACTCACACCTGAGAGAAAGAACTCCCAACAAAAAAAAAAAAAAAAAAAAAGTCTAAATATTTTATTTCGCATGCATCCTCATGAGCCTGCTGCCTTTTATCTTCTGCGCAGCGCGTTGGCCCATTGCAGCTGCTTTAAGGTGCTAAACAAATAAAGTTGGATTGGAAAGAAAGCTGTAAGAATGCACTTATTTTTTTCCAACGAAACATTCCAAAGGGGAACTACATCCCACGCATACAAACAGGCATACACAGACGTACTTTCGCGAAAACCAAACTCTTACCAAATAAATATGCTGCTTAACTCGTGGAAAAAGGCACAATTACAGATAATTGCCTCAGTGGCAAACAGAAGTCCATAAATAAATATTAGGAGTCAGACTAATTACATTTTTCCAGGTGCTGGCGCCGCTGCCACAGCTGCAGCGATGCCCTGTCACTTCAGCGCAGGCTGCCCGACCTGGTGTCACGCAACATTCCCACAGACATTTTCAATTAACTTTTACCAGCCGGAGACGCGCTGTCCCGGACGACTCTGCCTTGGACCGCGCGGCCAGGCGGCGCGAGGGTGACTTAAAACAAAGGGACAACTACGCTGAAGCGGGGCCCTTGATATATAAAAAAAAAAAAAAAAAGGAGATGAGGGCGAACGCTGTAGTGTAACGTGACCAGGCTCGTACATCGGGAGAAATACTAGACGAGTCTTGAGTGAGACGAAGGCCGTGAAGCTGAAACTGAAGACCGGGATGAGCCGTGACCTCCGCACATTCTAAAGGCATGGAGGGGATACGGTGAGCAGGCAAGATGACTCAGACCGAGTCATCTGATAAGTAAATACACTTATATCTATGCATCGGGTCAAGCAGTAATTGTGTAACAGCAACGAGCGGGTTAACGTGCACACCAGGAAACCGAATTCCTGTGGTAGTTCGATTAGATAAAATCACGTGGATGCCGCAGCTCCACTAGAGGAAGCTTTGCAAACAGCAACTGGTAGTGACCTGCTGCGGCCAAACACTATTGGAGCAACGCAGAGACAGCTGCGATGCTTCTGCATCTGAAAGAAACCAACAGGTTGAAGTTTATGGACGGGCGCACAACCCGGAATGGGGATTAAGTTTAAAAAGTAGCGGAGCAACTAGCTGAGGAGTGGATGAGAGTGGTGTGACAGGAAAGGTCAGCAGGCGTAGCCTAAAACAGTGATAATCACGGTGGGGGGGGTGGGAGCGTTGATTCCAACCCGTGATCCGGCTACTGTAAACTCCTTTGTAGGCGGGAATTCCGGTTGCATAAATCAAGCGCGCCAATCGACCAAGAAGTGTGGTCCAATTTCGATGCACATGTAAACGCAGTTAATGAGCCAGTAAGAGGTGTTTTTAATCAGCTGCCGGTTTTTCCTTCCATTTCCTAAAATGACTCCATTATTTGGCGATTTAAATATGATTAAGATGCAGAGTATTGTGTGATTTATGTTATGTAAAAATCGACGTATAGAATCTATTTTTTGCCTCTTTAACAAAAAAAAAAAATCTTGACACCGAGAAGAATGCATGGATAAAATTCATTCAGCGACTGGAATTATATAGGACGAACGCTTTCCCTGTGGCAGTGTTTGCTTGGGCCGTAATAAGGCTAACACATTGCGTGGGCAAGTGTAGACAATCTAGCGCTGCACAACGTCATGATGGATGGTGTGTTTGCAGACATTGCTGAACCGTGGACGCCATTATTTCCTGGGGGAGAAAGAGGGAGAGCAGGGCAACACAGGAGAGCGATAAAGGATGATTGACTAAGCCAAACCCGAGGTCCCTCTTGGACGGCACTATGCTCAAATTATTGGCAAGCCATTGTGAGAGTCAGTGCATCAGCTTAGTGACAGCTGAAAGCTGTGACAGGAAGCCAAAGATCAAGTGTGTCCCCTTCATGGAGTGAGGCGGAGGAGGGGAGAAGAACTTCCCAGTCATTAGGGATATCTACCACACATGCTGGGGCTCCACTCCAGCTGAGATCAGGTGGTTCAGAACTTGTGCGTGGAGGAGTAATCACTGCTGCAGCAGCAGATAAGATTTTGAACTTAGACGCACACGCACACTGACAGACTTCCTCTAAACCGTCTCCTTTAAACCGGAGCCGCCGACTCAAACTCCGACAGCGACGACGCGGCGGCGCTGCCGGAGATGCAAAAAAAAAAAAAAAAAAAAAAAAATAGGCCGCAATCTTCACAGCGCGATTGAATTCGTTTAGATGAGGGCAGAAAGCGGGCCAACTGCACCTGCCTCGCGCTCAGACTGGAACAAGTTATCTGGCACCAGATGAACTCCTGAAAACCAGCCAAACCGCCAATTCTGCTCCGGGAAGCGTCGGATATTAACGCTCATTTCGCTGAGCTTTCCTATGTCATCTGATCAGGATACGTCTCGTTTCAAAGCAAAGAGCAAAACTAAATGATGATGTAAATAAAGTGGCATTGGCATTCCACAGTTCTCTTTAGGATGCATTCATAAGAAAGTACAGACAAACCTCGGTACCCAAATGTTTCACAGTTCGAACAAACCAAAAGTTCAAATTTTTCCCGACCCAGTGGCCGAACACAAAATCGGAGCTCGAACCCATTCTACTTGGCCACCCGACGATACTTGAGCGACCGAGGCGGTCTGCCTATTTGGCGATTGGTCTCCGTACTGTTTGGACCTTCACTTGTGTGTGTGTGTGTGTATGTTGTTTGTCATCTGTATTTCAAATGGGGAAAATTAATTTGGTACTCGACCAAATCAGTGTTCGCCCAGGCTTCTCAAACGAATTAGGGTCGAGCACCAAGTTATTCTGTAATATTCATGTGATAATATCTCAATAGAGAGACAGAGAGAGAAGACAAGTCCATGTTAATCTCTGTGTGTGCGCTTGTACTAGGGGTCCTCATTCTACTGTCAAAGTGAGAGATTTTTGGGAAGTGACGGAAGGAGCACAAGGCAGGACGGGAGCTCCTGGAAAGACCATGACACCTCAAGGTCCGATTGTCAGGAACCCAAAGGAAAGACACAGTGACAGCTCCGTGAAGGTGAAGAAGAGCGACCACCAAGTGTCCATCAGGCCTCCTCCTTCTCCTGAAGTCACAGCTGGACAAAATGCTGCTGAAAAATGTACAAACCAGCAGGTCATGGAGTGGATACAGGTCAGTTCCTCTTGTGCCCGACGTCTTTACACACATGTGAACGTGCGTTACTCAAATTTGATTGTTTTGTTCTTCAGAAGAACCTTGGTGAAAAACAGACAGCCTCCAAACAGTTTCTCCACGCTCTGGTGACATCAGTCTGCCAAACAGCTGTTGTTTTCTGTGAGCATGAACGACACCATGAAGAATCTAAATGTGTCCAGTCAATCAGTGACCCTTTTAGAAAGAGTCTCTAAAGTTGTGCTTCAGTGAAGGTCCGTGGTTCCACTGCAGTGGTGTGATGAAGACTGTTTGTGGTTTTAGGTCCTGTTCAAAAGGTGGACTATAAATAGTTCTATTCAAAAGCAGCTCTCTTGAAAAGATACCTGAAGGATCACCACAGGCAGCTGAAGGTCCTGGATGCTGTTAAGGACCTCATGGTCTCCATGAAACATCCACCAAGTGAGTGTTTGTTACTCTCATGTAACTGTAACTACACAAAAGCTAAAGAATGAAACATCAGTACTGATGACTCTGTTTTGTGCCTCTGCAGATCTTCTGTAGATGTTTCTCATTTCCCTCCTTGATGCACACGTTGTTGCAGAGGAAGTCTGGAACTGCAGCAAAAGTCTTGTCAACCTGCCAGCAGATGACGTTGACAAAATCAACAAGTTCTTTGCTGAATTCCAGGACAACCGGACTATCTGATTGTTGTGATTAGTTGTGTACTCAATCCTGTATATATATTGTAAATTTTTTAAAAAAGACAAATGTACGCTCTTTCCTTAATTTCTTTCAGAAAATGATAAAACTGCTACAAATCTGTCTGAACTGATGTCCTCAGATAATAAAAGTTTTAGATAATAACATCAGATAATAAAAGTTTTAGTATTTGTCATAGCTGTAAAACCAGATAACTGTAATGAAAGTAAAAACAAATGTCACAAAAGTTTAGATGCCATGTCAAATATAAAACAGGAGGAATTACAATAAAATGGCAATAAAAAAATGACCAAATGAAAATTTTGGTCTAAATAAATCATCTGTTCTTTCCTTTTTGCTACACAAAGACATCAGTATGGTAACTTCATGAGAACAAAGCTTGAATTTAAGACTTTTTTTCAAACAATCATATGTAAGCACATATTTGTATCCCATAAGTGAATATATATTATATTATATGGTAACTTTGTGAACAATGTACAGTTTTGGTAAACGGTTTGCAGAGTATATATGAATCTCTGTGAGTTGAGGCTTTAGGCACAATGTGTGTGTGTGAGTGTGAGTGTGTGCGGGTTACACAGACATTATCCAAACATTTAGAGAAGGTTTTAATAAGACGTTCCTTTAGGCTACATTCTGCTGCTTAATTATTATTGAATTAGGAATGCCACTGAGCTAATTAAAAGTGCAGGGGATTTAACTGTGGCAGCAGAAGAATGTGAAGGAGCTGAGCGGCGCGGCGGCATCACAGCAGACAGATACGTTTAAATGAAGATCTGATGTGCGTGGGGGAAAAAGAGAACTACACCTTTGCCTCCTGTCTACCTGCTGATACCACAGGAGCTAAAAGAAAGGGTGTCATGATAAGTGTCAGGGCTTAAATTCGGAAACACCTCCTCATCTTGAAGCTGCTAAATATATAACTATTGGGTCCCTTTATACCAATAATTATTTTATTGCTATTTTAATAAGTCAGTATACTTGTCTCTCACAGAAACAGAACAATTGAAGCGCCTGTTGGTGAATGTGTTCCCTTTGAGGTGGATAGAAGAGCC
This sequence comes from Lagocephalus sceleratus, assembly GCA_911728415.1. NCBI lineage: Eukaryota > Metazoa > Chordata > Actinopteri > Tetraodontiformes > Tetraodontidae > Lagocephalus > Lagocephalus sceleratus. The sequence goes on from CAJVRN010000040.1 coordinate 939,669, forward strand.
CAAGTGTTTTCTGTTGAGAATGAAGCCTCAAATTCACGCTCATTCATAATTACATATAACACCCCCCCCCCTCCCCGTATAGCTTAATGAAGCTATGATGTCATCGCAAAAATCAAACATAAACATCTGTGACTGGCGTATATGAAAAGACGTACACAATCCATCGAGTATGGAGTGTGCTTTTTTTCTTATATTCAACAAATTTCCATGAGTTAATTACTCAGAAGAGAGCTTAATCTGCCGAATCGGGACAAAGTGGATTAGGAGATGAGAGCGCTTAATCAAAGTGTTCTCTCGCTCTAATTACACATCCCTTCTCCTGATACACACACACACACTGTTATCTGCCGCTGTATTTAAACACCAGTTCCTGCCTTTAACTGGGCCCCCCATTGCGAGCGGGTGATCCGAGCGTTCGGATGTGACAAAACGCTTCAAATGGAACCGCGTGTGTGCATTATTGGACAGCGTCGGGAAAGGATCTGCGGCTAACAAAATGGAGAGCCGCCGTCTAAATGCCACGAAGAGTCCCCCCTGTGAGGGCTGAGGCAAAGATTCCGGATCACATGGCTGCAGCGGGCCGCGCCAGATTCTCCCCAATTTTTCTCGGCCGCCTTCAGTAAACCATGTTTGTCCCCCCGCCGGAGAATAAAAAAGAAAACAACACAACTTGCTGACTCAGATGTAACAGGCAGACATATTGTGCCACATTTTACAGCAGCTGAGGGGCCCCTGACCGCGTTCACCTGGAGGTCATTTTTCAAAAGTCCTGTCTTTGTCCCGGTGCACGCCTCTCGCCGGCGAGATGGGGGTTCGATCTGTGATCGAACGGCCGCGGCACTTGTGTCCGATAAATAACCACCGGCCCGCTCCGATCGGACACAGATTGATAATCGACTGAAATTCTGCCTCTCTCTGAAATTCTGCTTCTCCGTGTTCCACCTCGCCCGAAAACGACGGCAAACGAGGGAACGGTTGGGGGAAACAGGATCGCCGGGTTCGAGTCGTGCACGTCAGTCAGACAGGAGTTCCTTTAAGCTCGTCAATTTTTTTTTTTTTTTTTTTGCTAAAATAACAGTCAATTAAAAGAAAGCATGACAGCTGAATGTGATTAAGCGGCCTCCATTGTGCCTTAAAAGGTGCGACTCACCTACGCTTTATTCTCGGCACAATCTTTCCACTGAACCTTGAGATGAAAATGCGTTGTCAATCTCCCTTTTATTCTAATAAAAAGTGATGTTGGAGCCCAACCGGCTGCTGGGCTCCTCCCAGCGGGGACGGAAACACACACCCAATTAAGAGCTTTTTGTCTGTCTGCTCACGTGTTTATGGAGCGGACGAGGACCTCCGCCGAGGGAATAAACAATAACGTGGACCGACTGTTTCCCCTCTGATCGGTCGGCCCGCTCTCGCGATCACCGAGCAACAAGGCGGGGCCGGTGAGCGGAGAGAAGATCTGCTGGACCGAAGCCCAGCTGCCTGAGGTTTTCCTGATGACGCCGTGATCCCATGGGGGGGGGGGGCAACCTGGGCAGAAGAGTTCAGTGGATTCGGAACGCCGCCGTCCGACGCTGGCACGCCCTCCAATGGTCAGAACGCGGGCTGGCTGAAACCAGAGCTGGCCGCCTGCCCGGAGGTGCTTAATGTTGATGATGATGAAATTCACTGTTTACATACTGTAACCTTGTCCTACACAGTTCCTAAGAGGACGATGACCAGGCGATTTTGACGTTCACGCGTTTTCATGGATCTAGAAACTTCCAGTGGCAACTCCAGATCATGGGCAGGACAACAATCAGGAGCTCAAAATGAGAGCCTTGACAACCTGGGCGAGACAAACTGGTCGAGAGAGTAAAGGTCATGTGATTAAAAAATGGAAAAAAAAAAAAAAAATTCTAGAAAAATCAATCCAATATAAAGGATTTTAATTCCCAGTCACTGACACCCTGAACGATGACGAAAAGCCAGACATGTCTAAATTGCCTTGTCAATCACAGCAGCCAAGAAAAATACTGGTAAAACGGGGAATAACTGGACTGAACGCGCCCTCAAAACAGCAAGTTGACATTTTATAAACCGCACAATGACAGGAGACCAGAATAAGGAGCCGTCTCGGCTCTCTTCTGTAGCTCAAATCTCTGGGGCGGCCGGGCACAGAAACACTCCGAATGCATCCACGGGTGTTTGTCATCAGGTCCGATTAGCAGCAGCAATCCCGTCACAGACACTCACCGACAGGCATGTCTTCGTAGATGAGGAGATATGTCGAAAAAAAGTAGTTCAGGAAGCGCGGTGGCTGGTTGGAGCCTGTGAACAGAGTGGTACTTGGATTAATAATAGCAATAATTACAATTCTGAGTACAAAGGAGCGTTGGGATGCCGGTGGCGGCTTTAATGCTACGGCTTCGCCGCCGTGATAACGTCTAACCTTGAAGCAAACGCGGGGACCGCAAACAATGATGGGCTTTGAACTGATTTCAGGCCTGGATAACGCTTAAAAAAAAAAAAAAAATGAATAATGACCTTAAGTTCAATAACGAGACCAACGCCGACACAGCGTGGACGCCTTTTCATCCTCTTCTTTTAGCTCCCATGGTGACAGCTGGTTCATTTCATTGTTTTTTTTTTTTTTTTTGGTTAGTTTTTTTTTTCCTGTCTGTTCCATCAAAAAAAGAAAAAAAATGACGAACATTTTTGTAAAAGTGGCGAGGTCTGTCGTGATTTTTATTTATTTATTTTTTTATTCTATTCAGAATTGAATTGATCAATGCATGCTGATTTTCCTGGCTTGATGGATGGTGCATAACCTCGCTTTTATGTGCCACACTGTAAGTTCTTAATTATCTCCACTTCGTTATCTTTCATCTTTCACAGAGGCGGTGATCTTCCTGATGTCGTGTGAAATCGTGCTGATCCCTGGAATAATTTCCACTCTGATCCGTACCTTCCAAACCTGGTTACTGTGGATATGCTTAACCCTCCGGAGGACAGACATCGGTCTATTTTGACTTTAATACATTTTGTCGTTACTTTGAGTGTAACCGCTGGTCCCGGCTTCCCCAGAATCCCCCCGGTAACAGCAATCCTCCTTGATCCTGATGTGGCTGAATAAAAGCTGAACAAACATCCCTGGCCCTTCTGATGATTAAGAAAACATGTTAATGGCTCAAAGTTTGTCTGCAAACGATGGTGAACGTTTTCATGTGTAAAGTTCATCTAAAATCTTTATTGACTGACATGCTGCTGAACCGTTATAAACTAATAAGATCACAGAATAGGGCAGCAAATTTGATGGTGAGGATTTACTCTCTCATTTTAACTATTTTAACTACCAAATCTATATTATATCAAATAGGTGTAGACTTGAGCCCACATCACCTTTATTTTCTGGAAAAAGGCTATAATTCATGAATGCTTAATTACATTGACGAATATTTTTCACAATTATAATGTTACTTGTACTTTTATAAGCATATCAATAGTAGGTTAACTGTTTCTATCAAGTTAATTTATGTAGGGAACAAAGATGAAATGACATTAATTGTATATTTGTTCACATGCAGGATGTCTGAAATGAAGGTTCTTCTCACAATACTTATCCCCAACCTGGCACAATGCCATTTTATAAGCTCAAAGAATTTGAACATATTTTTACACAAAATTAATTAACAAAAATAGCTGAGGTGGGTTGCCCTATTTGTCTCTCTCTCTCTCTAAGATTCATTGTTTTTGGCTTGTTTAATATGTAACGGTGGGGTGAAAGGTCCGCCCAGGGGGCGGGGCTCTGCAGTGTCAGAAGGCCGTGTGATACGAGGTGTTTCGCGGAACGGATCAGGTAACAAAGCTCCAGCCTTTGATCGGATGAGCTGGGCGGCGCTGAGGCGAGGAAAGGCCGGGTCAGCGTTTTCTGAAGCGGGGTGTGTGTGTGTGTGTGTGGGGGGGGGGTGCTTGATGAAGCTAATCGCTGCTTTGAAACGGGACGTTCGGTCGTGACTGCGAGCGTGGAAGGCGATGCTCATCTCCGGCCCGACAGCGCGACTCACGGAGGACGCCGAGAATCTGGAGTGCGCTTGGAGCCGAGGACGAGGGGTTATAATACGCTCTAATCCACATCTGTGGCTTGAATACGACCGCCGGGCTTCGATGATGGAATGTAGATTGATTACAGCCGCACAACAATCAGAGCAGCCCTCATCAATCTCATTTGTTTGATTAGGAAGGTAATTCTAACATGGACGCCGGGGTCAGGCGGCCACGCTGATCACACAGGGTAGCAGAAAAAAAAGTGCGAAGTCTTCCAGATTCGCTCACGTCGAGAAATCTAGAAGCCAAGGCGGCCGCGCTGATGCACGCCGCCCGGTTACGGACCCCGGTGCTCCGTCGCAGGACGTTCGAAGCGAGCCTCGCTCGTCTGACGGGGCTTCGGAGGCGAGGTCGCCGCGGTCTCCGAGACGCGCAAGCGCCCGCCGTCGGCTCTGGGGCGGACGCGGGCGAGGGCGAAAAACGCGACGGGTCCGGCGTTCGATTCCAGCCGCGGGCGAGGATGAAAGGGGGCCTTGATCAGCCCCCGCTTGACGGAAAGAGGTTGTGGCGTCCGCTTAATAACTTTCCCCGCCACGTCGGCGCCGGGTCTGACTGGGGGGCGTCGCCTGTCCGTCCCCCCGAAGACAGCTCACATTAGAGCCCTCTCCCTTTGTGTCTCTTTCTCCTGACCTCACTGCGATGCACTTGAGGAGCGGAGTGGGGGGGGGGTTAAAGTAGCCTTAAAAACCGAACACTGAACAACAACACTTGGCTTTCGTGGAACGTGGTTAAAGAAAGAAACACCTTGTCAGACGGGGAATGAGCGGAGACTTGAGGAGAGATCCTTGGAATCCACCAACGCCTGATTTCATTTGAATCCGTAGAAAACCTTTACGCTTCAATATTCAAGATCCTTCCAATAAAAGCCAATTTTGTTGGAAGACACAGTACAGTGGCCTTGGTGCTGTGAACGCGGCCGTGAGAATGGAACTGTCAACACGGGCCCGGTTAATTTGTTTCCCAGCGTGCGTGTGTGGTTAACGCGTCGTCTCTATTAATCTAGCGGTAACGGCGGACACAGCTGGGAGACGGCGCCAGAGGATAAAGACGCCGGCATGATGAATGTCCTCCCAATCGCTCCGTCTTTTAATCTCGCGAACGCCGATCGCGCTCAGGCCGGCCGCCGCTGGGGGGCGGGCGGGCGGGGGCGGGGGGGGGTGGTCTCACCTTCGCAGAAAGAGTGGAGGAGGAGGACGGGAAGGAGGAGCTTGACGGGTGTCATCCTGCCACCGAAGGCCACGCCCCAGGACATCACCTGTCAGAGAGGGCGCAGGGAAACGGCGCAGTTAATCCTTGTGCAGTTGCAGGGGGGGTAAAAAAAACAAATAAATAAAAACACAAACACCAAAGTTTCAGCCCTTTCGATTGCTTTCTGACAATTAGAGGAGAGAAGTTGGAGGAGACAGCTTCGGTGGGCCGAACGGGCCTCCACAGGCTGGGGGAGGCTGTGGATGCAAGAACACGACTCGAACTCAAATCTGCACTTTGCTGGACCCCCCCGGGTCAGAAGGAATTGTCGTATCGATGCTCCTTTTCTGTCCAGCCGCGCCTCTCGCCCGGCCCCCCCCCCCGTCACCCTCGCCTCCCCCGTCCCTCGTCCCCAGCGCAGCCTCGCGTTTCACTCGGATTATCTCCGCCGTGCTCTGCCTATCCCTCGCTTCGGCCAGGAACAAAAAAGAAAAAAAAAAAAGAAACTGCGTAAAATGTGTAAAACAAGCAAACCACTGTGAGGCGTCATGAAGAGCCAAAACTGAAACACAATGGCGCCGCTGCATTGTGCTCGCTGTCCCGTCACCGCCGCCGTTACAAATTTACACAGGACGGGGGATTCGAATCACACAAAGCGGCTGAAATTCACAGGTGAATGCGAAAAAGACACGGTAAAAATGGGCTGTCAGCGCCCGCTGTGTGTAAATATGTGCGTAACTGGGAGCGCGCCTAAAATAGCTGTGTTGAATGGGCACATTTGTTTTCATTTGCATTCTTACATTTCACCTTCTGTAACAATGCAGCCTGCATGGCTAAGTCTGTCACTTTTCTCTCCAGTCCTTCCTCAATTTCTCCCCCCCCCACACACACACACACACGCGCGCGCACACACACACACACATATGCACGCACGCATGCAAGAGCGCGCACACACCGGCCTCGGCTAGACAGCAAATCTCTAAACGGAAACACATTTACACATCTCATCTATTTCCAGAAAAAAAAAAAAAAAAAAGCCCAAAGAAACAACTTCTCCTCACTGCATGTATTATAAATACACTTGAATTACCATAAGTTGGACACTTTGGAAGACTTTAACTGGCCTTGTTTATAGACAGACAGGTTATCGGAGCAGTAACACAGCGTGGTACAAGTCCACAGGGAGGAATGTGCGTGCCCCCCCCTCCCCCGCCCTCCTTGATGCTCAGTTAGGAATGGTCGGTCCTGAGGAGGCAAATCAATAAACTCCATCCCTACAGCGCCGTCGGAGCAGCAAATGTGATCTTTATTTTCCCTCGTAGACAAACCGGAAAATCTCTTTGAATCATTTTTTTTTTCTTTTTTTTAGTGGGTGGGGGGGGCTTCTAAACGCGGCATTATTAGAGTCGAGTGAGAGGAGAAACGCCGAGGCCTGACCCGATTGTCACGCGGCGGGGTTCGGAAAAGCTCAGGTCGCCTTGCAAAATACGAGCAGCCGGTCGTCCGACCCCCCCCCGTAAGAGAATTCAGTAGGAAAACTAGCAGCGGCTACGCTGAGTTACAGACTGCTGAGCGCCGCGGCCACAACGAGCCGCTCCGTCTTCATGTGCTCGCTGCTTTCCCAAGGTCTCTGACGGCCCTGCACCAGGGAAGTAAAAACCCAGCGTGAGGATAGTAAAATTTAATGGAGCCATAAGCTAGTTCACATGTAGCATTCGCAGAACTCTTTGGAACAGATAAGGTAGAGCTGAACTTTAGCATGTTTTAGAATGAAAAGCCTCCTGTTGTGTCAATTTGTCTCATTCTTCTCACGACAATAATCTTAATTCTACGAGTGTGTTGTGGCCACACTTGTCGGCGCGCACGAGGCCTTTTTCTAAGTAGTCTGAATCGAGCCATTGTGTTTATTTCGCAGGGCGTACTCCGAGGACCACTGCAATCACTTTATTTCCAATGTAAGGAGTGGGAGAGGATAATCAAACACCGCTTAGCCCGGCAGTAGCTGCAGCTCCTGCCCGTGTATTAAAAGTGTAATTTGCAAAGTTAAGCGGGAATCAGAAGGTAATATACATCACCAACAAGCACCGCGGACACAAATGTCAGGGGAGGTCTCCTTACTGCAACTCTGGCCTTAAGCAAGTTGCAAGATCTGGTAACGCGTGACTTTTAGGACACATTTTGGGCCTGACTCCAACCTTAAAGTGTTCCCGCTTCCATGAGCTAGTAACTCAGAGGTTAAAGGGAGCTGGAGCGACTGTTCAAAAGACTTGACAACACACTGCTGGGAAAGTCTGAAGACACTGTCCATTACCCCCTCGACAGTCGTGATTAGATAATAATCGCACACGTGTCAGCTCCTTGATCAGATCTGATTACACCGTCTCATCCGTCACTTCATCACTTTGGGAATCAAGCTCCGAGATGATGGAGCTGCGGAGGTCCTGATACTGAACCGGCGTGCTGAAAGCAACTCAGACTCACTGTACCTTTGTTTTATTTTCACTACTAATCTAAGGCTGAAAGGGAACTGTGATTTATGTGATAGCTCATTACCCCAAGCACTGTAATCACAACCAAAGTGCAGTCCTGGAGTAGCGGGGCACGGACCGCGCGCTCCATCATTCGCTACGGCGCGAGGTGATTACACAACGCGTGACAGGACAAAGCGGGGATGTGGACCCTGGCTGTCCAACTCCATCGGCCGCACTGTCAACATCGATCAATCTGTGACTTTCTGCACCCCGTCCTTCAGTCTGTCACAGTCACTTCTCACCCCCTCCCGTAACATCGTTGCGGGGGTCTCCAAAAATGCGCCTTTTTATGTCAGCTTCTCCTTCCCTCGGCTCTTCTGTTGGGTTGTCATCCGCAGGGAGGAAAAAAAAAAACAAAAAAAAGACGCCAGCAGCCTTTGTCCTGGCACCATTTGAAATGATTATCTAATATAGGTTCACTTAAAGAAGCTAAGCCACATTTGGTGGTGAAAGGGAGTCACAGGAAAGTGAAGGATGAACCAGAAGCGCTCCCATTCAGCTGTGATTAAAGATGTCCTTACACTTATGCAACAAGCCCATGAAATCCAAAACCATTCGCGGCATTGAATCACATCCGAGGTTTACACTAAAGTACACGCTCGCATGGGGGACGTCCCCACCTGAATGTGGGTTACGCAACAGTTGGCTTTCACAGCCTAAAGCAATGCACACACACACACACACACACACACACACAGACAGCACCCATTTGGCAAAGCTGGGGGGGTGGCTGAAATCCAGGTGTGTTTAATCAGTGGTGGTCCTGAAGCGTCTCTGACAATAATGTGTGATTAAGTTAGTGCAGAGTGAAGAGTAATATGTGGAGCCGCGCGTCCCCCCGGAGCGGCCCGTCTGCTGGCTTACAGCGCTCCATTTTATTGATTGCGCGGCAATTGTGTCTGACTTGTCGGAACCTCAAAGGCCGTCCTGGAGTGAGTCGTTCTCCTCAGCCCGGCAGCCAAATCTGGATTATTACAGCAAATCAATGACAGATCCCCCCCAACACACACACACACACACACACACCCACTCCTCGTCGCCGTCTCTGTGAAAAAGCCGTCGCCCGTTAGCTCTGCGATGGCAGACAGATTAGCAGACGTCTGACCTCGTCGGGGAGGAGGAGGGAATGCCCGGCGGAGTGCTGGGAGGAGTGCGCCCCCCCCCCCACGACGGCTTCATTTACAACGGCGGCGTGACTTTTTAAAGGTCTTACTCAGCAAATTCTGTTGGCGTGATTAAGAGCGGGCGCCGCCGAAGCTGGCATTTCGAGCGGCGGGGGCCGCTGATCGGGAACAGGGGCGCGACTGTTCCCGGTGTCAATAACGGGGGGATGTTATTGGAACGCGCGTCTGGCAAATTGGATCGGAAAGCGAAAGTCACCGGACGATCGACGGAGCTGAAGAAAATGTAGCAGATCCATATGATTTGAGAGGGGGTCCGCATGCTGCGTGTGCCTGCAGCCATCAGAGCACACCGCAAACACAGTCTAGCCCAGACGCCCCCCCCCCCCAGGGGTTAGAGATGCTGTCGATGGACCTGCTCACCCATGTCAAGCCCACTTTCCAGTAGCGATAGCGAGATTGGAACTAGTGACATATAAGCAGCTCATTTCCCTCAAGGCTGATTTTCTGGCGGCGGTTTGCAACGCGTGTGGAGACGCCAGTGACTACGACGTCGCGTTAATCACCAAGATGACGAGTCTTGAGCGCGTGAAGAGGTGCACGCGCCGGACTTGGGGATTCCACCGGCGCCGCTGGATGGCGCGGCTGAGGGGGGCGCGCAGGGAGCTCATTTTCTGAAAACCTGATGGGAGCGCAGCGGGGAGCCACGCCGGAGGACTTTGGCGGCGGGGGCGGGATTCAAAGTCAGCCGCCCACGGCCGCGTTTGAAAGGGGGACGTGTGCGAATCGCACGGGGGGGCGGACGGCGGGGGGAAAAGGGGGGGACGCGCAGGGCCGCGTAGCCGCCCGTGGATCAGCGTCCGCGGCGGGAGCAGTCGTGCATAAACGGAGCCTGATGGGGGTTACGCAGATGTGGGCGCTCGCGTAAGACGGGTCAGCGGGAGCCGCATACATCTGACGGCAGACAGACAGCGGCCGTAAAAATTCATTATTCGACGTTGGAGCAGATAGCAGTTTGCTGCCTCTCCATATTTACACTGCTTGCCCACTGTTAGCCTCGCTGAAGACTCTGATTTGCTCCTATGGGAGTGATTGTGTGAGTCAATAGTGTGTGTGACCTATGATCTACGGGGGGTCGGGGGTATCGACCGCCAATGACTGTTGGAAAGGCCCCACATCTTCAGGAATGGACGGGTCATCAGAACAGGGACTGATGACCTCCATCCACAGCAGCGTAATATTACGCTCCTTCCTAATGATTATTTAAATGTAAGACTGATGTTGCATGCCGAGATTGATTGCAAATTCACTTGTGAGAGAATGTGAAAAGAGCGACAATATTTCTACCCTCACACCAGCAGAGGCGAGACACTCAAATCTGAACATTAATTCAAGTTTCCGGATCAGAACAGCTGGTCCTATCGTTTTTTTTTGTTTTTTTTTCACCTCTCTGCACAAGCGCTGACCGTCGTCGTCGTCAACCCGCGAGTGCGCTCGGGTATAAATCAAGCGAAGCTGGAGGGAATTGATAAGCTTAAGACATTTCCTTTAAGATAAAGGTAACAAACTTGGGTGAGCGGCGGGGCCAGCGCCCTCCCGCGATCAGAGCCAGGGGTGTTATAGAATACCTGTCTCAGAGCTGGGGCAGCACACAAAGAAGACTCAACGGTTCTGGAAAGCCCCGCCTGACGCCGCTTTCTCTCCTAAGCGCACAATTACATAATCTTTGTTCTCTTTGATGCCTTTTTTTTTTTTTTTTTTTTTTGTGCGTCGCGCTGGTAAAATGTAGTAAGAAGGCAAGCATACTTCGAGGCCTTTTCATGCCGTCCCCATACTCTTAGTCAGCTTTATTTCTATTTAACTGCATTTAAATTCATCCAGTTTAACCTTTCATTCATGAAAGGGCCCGAGAGTGTTTTTCAAGCGCTGAGAAAATGAGGTGGAGGCTCCTTCTTCCGCGGCACACGTCTAAATCCTGTACTAGCTCGTGGTTTCCTTGCTGCACATTCAAAACGCGAAGGCGGCGCTCAAATCCCAACGCTGCCGCTCGAAGCGGTCCGCCCCGACGCCGATGTCGGTTCGGAAGCGTTCTTAAGGAGGGCCCGTCTTTCCGCGGTCGCTGCCCGGCGCGGCGAGCTCGGCGGAGTGTGTATCACGCCGCGTAAACACAGACAGCTTGTGTCAGAGGGCAGCTGATAGTCTGCGGAGACTCATTCGTCTCCTTTTGTCTCTCTTGTTTGTCGGAGCGTGCTCGCTGAGTCCAGCTAACAGCCGGCCGCTCCGATGCCCGGCCGAGAGATCAAAACGGGCCGGTTAGGAGCTCCTATGCAGCACACGTGACCTTTACATTTCAACACTTCACCTCTCGCCTCATTCACATCCCATTTTGCTCCGCCATCATTGTCTCTCTCTCTCTTTCTCTCTCTCTCTTCCTCTCTCTCTCTCTGTTATTCCCTCTCGTGTCGCAGCCCCGCTTCGGAGCAGCAGCCCATGCGTAAATACCGACAAAAAAGGCTGCCGCGCAACCGTGCCGCCGTCGAATAGCGCTTTTGTTTTGGTTTACGTTGCGTTTTATATCCAGTTGGGGGGGGGTGACTCAGTACGAACGCTCCGGGCCTAGGCGCGATTCCCGCGTGTTTGAGTGCGACAAACCGAAGGCTTCCCTCCAGAACGTTCCACTGGTTCCAGCCTGACATCATAATGGATGAAAGGAGGGATTCATTAGCCACGTCCCGAGAGCGGACAGGTTTACCGCCAGCAGCCGCGTTTACACCGATGCTGTCAGAGATCAGAGCTGCGACCCGCTGCACGCCCGTCGGGGGGGGTTTCTGAACATCGGAGCTGTGGAAATCATCCTTACAACGCTAATATCATTACAGTATCATAATGCTTTCTCAGTGTTTAATAATGTACATCCTCCTGTCACCATATGATGATAAATATGCAGTTCCTGGGCAGAGCCTTGCACAGATTTCGCTTTGTTCACTTCTGCTCATCTGCTTGGCCGATAATGACCACGCGGGTCACATGGGAGGGCGCAGAAGCGAGAAAGGCCGAAGCAAAGTGGGATCGTCATTAATGTATATTAGCGAGAAGCTCCGACGTTGGGATTTTAGGACGGTGGGTCGCATCAAGAAGACTCTTGATGACAAAGCCCAAATAAGCTTTAATCTACCAGCAGATCCAGAACATGAATACAGACAAATTATGACAATAATGACGTCTCCCACTGTGGCCAAGGACATATGCTAATGCCCTATTACATTAGGAAGCATGAAAATATGTCCAAAAAGGAAGGAAGCGCAGGGTAATCTAACCTCAGTGCTGCTCTGCTATTCAGACTTCATCAATAATATTTCCCCAATGGTTTCACTCAGTGTCCACACATGAAACTAGCAAATAAAACACTCCATTTGTATCGTCACCACCTTCCCCCTGCCTCTACTACAGGTTTTTTTTTTACTTCATAAATATCTCCTTGTCACTAAGATTTGAGACCTGAGTCTGCTGTATTTCATTTATTCATCTTCTTCTGGCATTTCTTTTCTTATGTTTGTATATCAGCTAAGGAAGAAGTGCTTCCTCTGCCAAAGACTTAGTTTATTCATGCTGTTGATGTCATGTGATCATATTATAATTCTTCATGAAATATTCCAAATAATGTGGAGGCAGCAGTGATATGAACATTATAGCAGCAAAAAAAACTTTCAGAAATGTGCTGTGTACATAACAAGTCGTATTTCACATTTTTGTATTCCCTATATATCTTGCTTGATGTCTTCAGCACATATCAACAATGTATAAAGTAATAACAACATAGAAAACACGTTGAATGAGAGGGTGTGTCGTTCTCATTATTAGTGAATTATGTTTTATTCAGCCTGATTGCGACATAATGGGTATTTAAAAAAAAAAGAAAAGAAAATAATGATATATGAGTGAAAGGTTTTGCAGTCTGAATTCGTTTACAGAGAATTCTTAAGTGGAGACTACAATAAATAAACTGTCAAATAATAAACCAATCACTCAATTAATAAGTAAATAGAAGAGTAGATGACTAGAAGATCACGTAAATGAGCCGATTATCAGACTGGGGGCGGCCCCCGTTTAACCTGGTGTTGCCTCGCTGCTGCGTTCAGGTGACTCATGAATTAATAAGTGCGCGCTGAGACGCTCCGCAGCCGCCACTTTTGGAGTCGCCAAGGCTACCTGAGATCAGACCGTGCACCTGACACCTCTGCGTGCGCAGCCAGCGTTGCGCACAGCTCCGCGTTCACAGCCCGGTTAATCCTCTCCGACCCTGGAAGAAACCGACCGGACCGGACCAGCGCCGAACACCTGCGCGATCCCCACAAAAGTGGTGTCGAAATGAGCTGGTAATGAATGGGCTCTGAAAGCAGCCCGCGGTGACCAGACGGACAAAGCTGCTCATTAACACCGCTCAACTCCTTCTGCAACTCAGGCGCGCACATTCCCGCACAGCCGCCCGCTGAAGGAGTCGCCGAGCGGAAAAAGTCGGCAATTACGCACAACTACGCAGGGCAGGACGAGCGACCCCGGGATTCTCTCTCATGTCAGAGTGGCTTCTTTAACACTTGTCCGTCACTAGGAACTCAAAGACGGTGTCATTATCGTATCATCCTACCTTCTGCGTCCGTGTCCGTCGCTGGCTGAGCGCCTTTAGGTTCGATTGCCTGTCCTGCTGTGACGCGTTACCAAGTATCAGCTGCCCCCTCCTCGCTCTCCCTCTCTTTTTTTTTCCTCCCCCTCCCTCTTTTTCACTCCCGGTATAGTTACTCCATCAAAATGATGTCCCGGTCATAACATTGAGACTCCAAGACGGAAGCATGGATGCAAAGCGCACTAAAGCCAGGACGGAGCCGCATAGTTTGGGGCTTCTGCCTGTCACATGACAACCGCTCTGACAGCAGTTTTACATTCCAGCACTGTCTCAGGTGGTAGCCAGGAATTCCACCGTAGTTTTCCCCCAGTTGCGCATGGACCAACATGCTTTCCAGGTTTGGGATTAGATTAAAATTCCAAAGGTGCTGCGACAAAAATACATAAAAGGGATGGGGAATCAATCATCTCAGGTGTGTTCACGGATCATCCTGACGCCTCCGGGTTGGATTATCCAGATTACAGAGATCCATTTATGATCTCCCTAAGTAAGGTTATAATCTGGTGTATACAAAGATTAAATGTGAAATCCAATATTTGACTCCGGAGGTCAACAACATCACATGTCCAACAGCGCCCTCTGGTGGTCCAAGTCAAATCATTAAAACGACTGTGGAGCTGTCTAACACATACAAACATGTAAGGACATGTAAGGACAGATGAAGACAGATGAAGGCAGGGCAGCACCATCGATGTCTTTGACTTTTTGTTTTTCTTATGTCTACTTCCTTTTTTTTTCAGCTAACACATTCCATCTTTATCAAGTGTGTGTACGTGATGACTGTGTGTGGATGCTATCTTGGCCATGCCTCTCTCACAAAAGAGATCTCCAGTCTCAAAAATAAATAAATAAATAAATGTGTTGTATAACATTACATACACAGTTCAATTTTACAATTAAAAGAAATTATTTGTCTGTGGTTCTAAGTTGTCCGGTTTATTTCACGTGATTTCACATGATCGGATCATTTTACCATCTGTCACACTGAAATGTTAGTTAAATATAATATCCTAAAAAATGCAATGCATCACTTCTTCATTTATAAGTCAATATGTAGTTACCTTATAGTAGTGCTTTCTACATATAACTATATCTCATATGTATACTTAAATGAAACATCTGCAATATCTACATATTTGCATGTACGACGTTTGTGTTTACACATCTGTTTCTCTCCCATCACCTTGTACTCGGCCTCTCTCCTCCTCCTTTGGCCAGCTGTTCTAAGCAGACATACATATTCCCAAGGCTTAATAGACAAGGAGACATACTGAAAATAAGGATGAGCATGTTTTGCTTCTTATGCATTAAAAGCACAAGGCCATCTAGCACATTTAAATTTCCACAATCTCAAGCGGTTGCCCGATACTGATCAACGTATGAAAATGTTCTCAAGGTTAAACTCCAGGCCAGTCAGCCAGAGCTGCTTGCTCAGGTTATTGCCAGATTAGACAATACATTTTTATCTGATTTCATACCAGTCCATTTAGCCTCCCCTCTTGGAGGGAACAGTTTGGGGTTAATGAACTGTGCTGGCCTCCATCCGCTCCTTCAGGTACAGCCTTCAAACAGTCCTTTTTTGCCCTCTAGTGGTCATTCAGCTCAACTGCACTCAACACCAGGTTAATAAAGTTGACTTCTCTGTGTTACAAACCAAGTATTTTACTAATAACTTATTAAGTACGTTGCAGACTGTATAGAAGTATGTTTGTTTTTTTTTTATAGCCAGCTGTATTTGTATCAACACTGTGGATTGTTTTCAGTTACTACTACTTCTTTTTGGAATAGAATTCTAATAATCCCTCAGGTAATTTACTTCGTTTGATTAGTTATGTTAGGTTTGTGTTTATTTTGTTAGTGCTTCTCATCCACTTTTCCTGTTTTGTCCTCTTTGTTAATTGGTCTCTTCTGATTGAATTCATTGAAGCTTTATTTATAAACCGTCTCTAACCATCAGAATTGTCTCCAGGCTCTTCACAGAAACACAATACCTGCTTCCTCATGCATTTAAACAACCTTCTTTCTCCACTAAAAATCCACACTGTACTGTACTAAACTCGTGTGAATAGGATGCCCTGTCTGTAAGGTCAGAAACCATTTGTACGTCCAGCACATTTGAAATGGTGACCTATTATGACAGTATTTAATCAATCCTGCATGAAACATGAAATAATTAAATTCTACACAATAGACACGTTTTTTTTTTCTCATAAAATCCCATTATGGATTTACTGGTTTTTACACTAGTTTTAATGAACCACTTGTGCTCCCTGACTACCAGTTGTACATATTTAGAAAGAAATCTAGCTTTGAATCAAACCCCTGAAATTTGCATACACAATCAAAATGAGAGAAGAGTTTCAGCTTAGGCGAAAAAATAGGCAAAATATATAATAAAATGACAGTGTAAACACCTTTGCCGCATAACAATTAATTACTCAATTACTTGATCTTCCTCAGGGGTTTTCTCTGTTTTTTTTCCATGCTGCCCCCCCCTACAGACCCACGGGTGTACACAGTCTCAGTCAGACACTGGTCTCGCTCTGCACCTTTTAAGACGTCTTTAATATTACTGTTGTTCCTCTGACTCCCTCTGTTACTGTTCTCTCACTCGTGCGTCTTCTTTTTTTAAAAGGACGGCCTTCAAATTTGCAACGCCTGCTCGAGGAGCGAGGAGAGGTGATCAAGCGCGTCACGGCGACTGATGTGGGGTTGGCAGAGGGGGGGTGGGGGGGGTGCTGCTGGATTCCTCATCCTGCCATACCGGACTGGGAAAACATCACGTCTGAGAGGCGTCAGCAACAATGAACCCTGAAAGACACTCAGGAAACAAATGGGAACTCTGGCACGCGTTCCAGTGCCGGAGCTGAGGGTGCTGGGAATGTATGAGTTATTCAACAAAACTTTGTAAACTCTGCCTCATGGTGTCATATGAACATATCAGTCTGTACACTTATAATGAGAAATAAAGAACCATAACCAAAGAGATGATGCATTCTTTTCACTAATATAAAGTAAAGTGTAGAAAATACGTGTATTCTGGTTACTTTTTTTAAGCAATATGAGAGATTATATTTTGATAAGTTGCGTTCAGGATTGTTCTGAGAAACAATCTGTTATTCCAAAATAGCATATTACCCATATTGATTACTTTTTCCATTCTGGGGTCGTGGTTGGAAATAGAATATTAATATTTATAATACAAATAACACTAGTATCGCTGTACCTCAAAAAAAAAAGCTGATTCCTCATCACACGGGTGACTCAGCTCCGGCCTGCGTCTGGGTCTGGTCCTGTCTCAGGTGACGATTGTTCTGATGATAACTCCACCACTCTGAGTCCATTTGTGCCTGAGTGTTCGTCATCATCTAGTCAGGACAAAGTGTGCGATCAAGATAATAACAATCTGACCAAGCGCAAATAACCTGAAAACCCGAAAGCCGACAACACTCGCATAAGAGCAAAGCTTTTTAGTGTTTGATTTTTTTTTTTCCTTCTAGTTCCACCAAGTCTGCTCTCACTTTAAGATCTTCTACACAACTTTACATTTAGACTCGTTAGCTTTTGAAATGAACGAAGATTCTAGCATGTTCTTTTTGAAAACAGGCAAAAGAGCTGTATTTCTGTACCAATGGTATTGCTTCTTCATCATTAAAAAGCCTTTTGGATATTTCAGGATTGCAGGTTGAAAAAGACAAAAAAGGCCCCCCATAATTTAAAACAAACGCACCCCAGGGGCCTTGAACGCAGCATCGTTCACTCTTATCACACGGTGAAGAAACGGATTAGCTCATTTTATCTTTTGTCTGGGATTTCACGCTTGTTATCTACCTGCAACACAACAGATCCCTGTAGATAAGCGCTAATGCACTTGAAGTTCATCAGCAAGACGGGTTCCACATGGCTGAGATCACTTCAGGCTTGTCTACGTTTGCAGTTTATGCGCCTCTGGTTTCCTGACAAGCAGATTTTAGTCTGAAACTGAAAACTGAACCACGGACAAGACACAACACACAAGATCCATCCATCTTCTACCGCTTGTTCCTCCACTGAGGGGGGACTGGAGCCGATCTCAGTACAACGGGCGGAGGCAGGGTACACCCTGGACTGGTCGCCACTGAATTGCAGGGCTCATGGAAGATGTATAAATACATAAATATCAAGCCTGAATATTTATATATTATATAAATATCCTTTTTATTGGTGTTCTTCAAGTGTGACTATAGGGATTATGTAATCTTCAATCTGATTACCTGTTAATGCCGTCTGTAGTGCCATTACATTAATGAAGTGTCTCGAAGCAATAATTCACCTTAAAGAAGTGAGTCTGTTCCAACCCGACAATGATATGATTAACAGTTCAGAGGTGTGCAGCCTCGCCGGCGTTCTGAAATAAACAAAACTGCAATCCCTGTGAAATGACTATCGATCTGCCCACACGTTTGGATGAAAACGTCTGGGCGCCTACTGTTGGCGATGGAGTCGGAGCCTGTGCCAAAATAAAATGTGGGCAGCTCGTACATGCGCTGAATTTAGGTCTGAAACAACTCAATACAAGCTCAGTGGCTCAACTTTATTCCTTAAGTTTAGATTCAGGGTGGCTGGACCCAGTCCTTGAGATCCAACCCACCCGGGTTTTCTGACCTACCGGGTAGACAAGGGTCCCTTGGGTCCCCAATGCTGTTTTCCCCTGGGAGGATGGAAAACCTGGCAGGGTTGAGACCCTCAAGGACTGGATTCTGGCTTTCACCATGAAGATCTGAAGGAGAGTCTTCCAATTTACTTAATTATTTAGTGTTAGCATACTTGTTTAGTCTAATATACTCAATGTGTTTTTATAGACTTTATCAACACAATCACCAGCTTATTATCCATTTAGGAGTAAATGATTTAGGTCCCCCTCCATGAGTGCTTCAGCAATGCTCCTCCATATCTCTCATGGCTGCAAATAAGACAACGTGTATTTCCTCCTACAGTTTTGGATTCTGCACACAGAAGGACAGTGTTTCAGCTCAATATTTTTTATTATATAATGTTTTCAAGGTTTTCTATTCAGCATAAATCATTGCTAATCAGCCTGTAGAGCCTTATTATTACTTTATAAAAGGGAGAGGCAGATAAATAAGAGAAAAAGACAATAAATACTGATGCTGCCATTTGAATTTGACATCTTTTTTTCTTGTCTTCTCCTGGCATTTCTGCCAACGTAAAAACCCAGTTAATGATGGTTTAGAAAAACAAAACTTGCAAAAATAGCTCCTCGTTTTTGAGGACGGCAGCTGTTAGGGAGCGTGACGCCATGCTTCCCAGCTTGGGAATTCAAGCGACTTGACTGATACAGATGGCAATTCTAGTTCAAAACAGAGTCAACATTTTCAGAAAAAATTACAGGACCCCCCCCCCCCAGGTTTAAAAGAGTCCTCCTTTTCTTCTCTCATCTAACATCATCACACCAGCCTGGCCTCTCCCCTGAGGTGAGCCCCTGCGTTCAGACATGAAATATAACTTCTTTTTTTTTTCTTAAAAAAAGCACCTTTTCCATTAGATTCTTAATAAGACCTAATGGAGCCTTCAAGAACACCTTCACCAACCCCTCTGATTTATTTAGGCATAACCTCTCTCAGAGTTGCCATATGTCAACTTTGTAAGGTAATCAAGTAGCATAACCTGGGGGAATGTGACTCACAGTCTGCACTGCAGAGGAGGAAAATAAGTCACCATAATAAAAGAAACATCTATTTGAATGTGGGTTGTTACAAACAAAATGTAGAGACGACAAGAAAATGTGGTCTCGTCATCCTCTTTGTGATTAAAAAAAAATAAAAATGTGCCTGTCTTTTCCGAGATTGCTTGTTTGTTTGTTTGTTTGTTTGGGTGTGCGCTGATGCTCTGAAACATCTCCAAACCCTCTGGACGGCGGTGAGTCACCGGGCTCACCGCTGTGAGGTTAAAGCTTGTTGATAATAAGCCTTGGCACAAGAGAGGGAGGCTCTGGTGGTTTCACTGCATGCTTCGAAACTTGATCTCACCTCCCGACCTGCTGCAGTTCTAAGCCCGCTCATGTCTTGTCTTCTTCTGATTAGGGAGCTGGCAGAGGCTGCAGGTCCCCCCACCCCCCCGAAACAAACCCCGTGTGTTTGTGGATATGCTTATCTTAGTCATAAATAACACACAAGGTGCCTTATTAACTGGTAAAATCTGAAATTCTTTCACACAGTCTGTGCTGCCATCTTGCTTAAATCTTGTGACCCAAAAAGAATCTTTGGAAATGTTATTGGGTTAGGGGATTCACAATCTCTCTCTCCCTCTCTCTCTCACACACACACAACAGTGTGTGTGTGTGTGTGTGTGTAGGGACTTACATAGCCATAATGCATTACCCAGCCCCTTACCCTAACCATCCCAACTAACCCCCTGACCCTAACCCTCACCTAAACCTAGTCCTAACCTCACCCTCAAAACCAGGTCTTGACCCTCAAACAATCCTTAGAAGTTAGGAGGATCAACAAAAATTAGCTAATTGGACACGGAATCTGGTATTCTATCGATAGCACTTAGAAGGACACACATACACATACACACGCAGGCACACATTTAAATGACAGGTACTGCAGCACTTCTTTTAATGTTCTTGGTCTTCAATAAAGATTCTTTACAATGGTAAGGAAGCTCTTCAGGCCCCAAATTCCTTTGTATATATATGCACATACTTATGTACCGAGGGGGGTGGTATTGTCTTCCTCACACTCGGGTCCTCTACCAGAGGCCTGGGAGTTTGAGGGTCTTGTGCAGTATCTTAGCTGTTAGGACTGCACTCTTCTGGACTGAGGTTTTGGATATTGATCGTGGAATCTGTTGGAGCCACTCTCCCAGTTTTGGGGTCACAGCTCCCAGTGCCCCCGTCGCCACGGGGATGACCTTGGTTTTGACCTTCCACATCTCTTGTAGTTTGTTCCCTCAAACCTCAGTACTTCTCTATCTCTTTGTCTTCCTTGTTCCTGATGTTGCTGTCCACTACCACGTCCACTATTACTGCGCTGTGCTGCTGCTTGTCAACCACCACCCCGTGTAGTTGGTCAGCCAGTCCCTGTTTGTCAGTCTGGAGCCTGAAGTCCCACAGGACTTTAGCCCTGTTATTTTCAACCACCTTTGGTGATTGGGATTTGGGCCCTTCGAATCCGTACTGGGCACAGATGTTTCTATACACTATCCCAGCTGCTTAATTATGCCTCTCCGTGTGCGCTGTTCCAGCTTGCGTCTTATATCCTGCTATTATATGATGGACTGTCTCAGGGACATCCTTGCCCAGCCTACACCTTGGGTATGACTAGTATCTCTCTCTATATATACATGCATGTATCTACACACACATTGAATAAACCCCTTCTACAGCTCCAGGAGCCGTCGCCATCACAGCAAGTTCAATGCAACAGGAGCAAATGTGCAAGATTTGGTGCCAAATGGTGGCGGAAATCGAGACTGCAACAGTGAACATCAGCCCTCAGTGTACTGTAGCTGACAGGAGGGGGTTGAAGTATTCTGTCTCCAGACGTTACATTTTGAAATCAAGACTGACATTTGATTTTGATTTCAAAAGAAGAAAGCGTGTACATGTACTAGGCAAAGTTACAAGTTTCATGCCAAATTCCCGCCAGTGTATCCAGACAGACCATCAGAGGCTTCGTACTTTAGAGTGATAAGTGCTCTGGGTGTGTGGGTGTGTGTGTGTATGTGTGTGTGTGTGTGTGTGTGTGTGTGAGAGAGAGAGAGAGAGAGAGAGAGAGGGAGAGAGAGAGGACGAGAGAGAGAGTCAGAGTCAGTCCTGTTATTTGGAGGGTTTGACATCACTTTGGTTGACTGGTTTAAACTGTCTGTGCTTTTGTTTTGTTTTTTTTTTTTGTTTTTTGTCTTCTGCTCTTCAAAACTCTGACTCACCTTCATCCCTGTTGGAGCAAAAGAGAACGGGTAGTGATTAAGAGAAAGACCCGTCGTCGAGAGAGAAAACCAAAAGGAAAAGAAAAAGAAACATCATTAAAAAAAAAGAATTTAAAAAAAAAAAAACCCTCCATCAACTAAAACCCCGCCGACCGGAGGAGAGCAGCGGAGACCCGCGAGGACAGCGCGCGAGAGGCTGCGTCAGGTGACCGAGGTGCGATGGAGACGCGCGCGGCGCGTGCTTAAGGAGCCCCGGTGTGTTCACGCGCCCTCTGTGTCGAGGCGGAGCTGCCTCGGGTCTCGCGCGCCTCCAGTCCGGCGGATTTATCCGAGAACCATGAACGAGCCGAGCGACGGCGCGAAGAACCTGCGAGAGTTGGCGCTGGAGGTCGGCATCCGCGTCCTGCTTTTCGGAGTTTTCGTGTAAGTAATCCCAGCAACTAAGTTCTCTATTTTCTATGGGTGCAAAAAAGCAAAAAAAAAAAAAAAAAAAAAAAAACCCCAAAAAAGCAAAAAAAAAAAAAAAACATTAATAAAAAAAGAAAACAATAATTCTACCCTCCGCACGCATTTGTGGTGTGTGGTTTTGGGGGAGAGTGCCACCGGTGGCTGTGCTGCCCCCCCCCGGTGCGCCGCGGTCGGGCGGAGCGGCCGCGCTGCGCTGCCGGACGGACCCTGCTCGCTTCGGGGCTCCGGGGTTGGGGGGTGGTGGGGGGCGCAGATCTGACGCCCGCCGCGGTAACAGGTTGCAAGGCTGCAGACATGCATGACGCTGACAAGTGGGGAATGGGATCTTCTACCTTTGCGTGTGTGTGTGTGTGTGTGTGTGTGTCTGTGTTAAGGTGATAGACGGAGGCGCCTCCAAAAACCTCTAAATCACTGCTGTTGTCAAAAATAGTGTACGAAGGGTACGAAGGGATCGTAGCAACTATATAAGAATAAATGTCACACCTCCAAAGAGAGTCTGAGCTCCCCCAAAATATAAATTATTAGTTATTAAATGATCAACCCAATATGTCTCGCTCCTGTGCTTCATCGTGTAAATAAGATGTGTCATAACCTGGAGCATGTAGTGATAAAAAATACTACTAATTATAATGGCAAGGTGTTGAAATGCAGCTTTCATTTCATGCAGCTTTCTTTCAGTCTCAGTGGACGTGGTCAAAGGCAGCTCTCCTGTTTTGGAGTGTGCATCTACTCTTGCATATTATCCTTAATATCTCCCTGGGCTTAGTAGACTGTAGATGCAGGTGTGCTGCCTCTCTGAAAGAATTACATGGCCAACCATGAGTCTGATGCTGCACCGTTCACAAATCTTCACCAGAGGAACCACGAAGAAGCACAATGGCAGTGTGGGCACTTTAGAATATTGCGAGTACCCTGGGTCCTGCATCCTCTGAAGGGTTCCCTTTTGTGCCGAGCTGGAGGACGTATCACCGCCATTGTAAAGAGCTGACAGCTGCGTTGACCCACCATGGCCTCATCGTTGAGTTCTTGATAACTGTAATTCTGTCATTTCTCATATATTCCCTCTGCACCCATAGAACACAAAGGAGCAACTGAATTTAACCAAATTTACACTTGCAACGTGAAACCCAGCTAATTTGATTGCTACCAAGCAAACTCTCCGTCCCTTTGTGTCTTTATTTAATTAAAGATTTAAAGATAGCACGCATTAAACGAGCGGTTTTGTTTTAAAACTGGGCTCTTTGTTTCCGAGAACAAAAGAGCAAGATCCAGTGGGTTTCTGATAAGGATGGATCAGGTTTGATACATTTCTTTGGGACCCTGGCTGTAATTGTTTGGTTGACTTGGCTAATCGGTGCAGGGGCGGGGGGGGGGGTCTCTGGAGCCACAGGTCCCTGTTCTCGTTTCACCTCGCGTCCAGGGATGAGTGGTTGATAATTGGGGTCAAAAAGAAATCAGCTGTTCTCTGCTATCTGGGTTTGAAGGACATATTTCATAGTTGCTGCCTTTAGATGTACCTAGGGAACGGAAACTGCAGCTGGGTACACGTACTGTACATATTCCATTTCACGAGTGTCACCGCTTCCCATCAGTTACATTTGCTGCGCTGGGACTCAAGAGAAAGACCGAGTTTCTCATGTACTGCGTTTTAAGTCGGAATATGTCCCAAGGGAAGCTGAGCTGAATGACTTCCTGTAATCCTGCTTTGCTTCACAGGAGGTGGTTTGAATCATTTGATGATGATTAAATTCATCATACAATGAAACACATCCTCCCGTGTCTGAGGGTTCCATTAGGCACACCTGCCTCCGTGGACGCGTTAGTCAGCGACAAGCCTGAACTTCGACAGACCCGAATGTGCAACCGGGCGGTCACAGTTGCAGCGTCACGGCGGCCACGGAGTCCCACTTGTCCCACTTTTAGAGGAAAACAATATTGAAATTGATCCAAGATAGCGCTAAAAGTCCCTCCCCCCTGTGAGCTGTTCGGCATAGAAAGAGGGGGATCATGAGATCGGCAGCTTTTGACTTCCCCAGTAATCTGGAGATAAAACAAGGAGCTGCTCAGACAAACGCTAAGAGAGCGTTTCATCACCGAGCGGCCCTGCAGAGCTTATGTCATCGGGCAACCGCTGTGAGCTCGGGATTTAATATTTCTCTGTGTTTGATGCTCATCTTATGCTTGAACATGTAGAAGAACCACTGTAGGATGAAAGAGGACAACACAAAGATTTGAAGCCAGGCAAAGAAGAAACGGATGATAACATGGGGGGGGGGATCTAGATACTGTTTGAGATTTGAAGTCCAGTAAAGTTATTTTAAAAAAGCAAAACAACTTTTAGCAGATGTCCCATACCTGGACATATTAGCTAAATTAAAAAAATGTAGTTGATTTTCAGTTTAACAATACCACAAAAAGACAAGTGAACCACAATGAATATAAAAAATCGATGAAATATAAAACAATCAACCAACCATCTGAAACAAATGAAGTAACAGTTGCTGTTTGGAATCAGACGGGATTCAAAAACAGGTTTAGTTACTCATGTGGGTGGGTGGACCCAAATTATGAACTGACCTGAGGTTACCTAAACAAATGAAAATGAGCACAACTTAATTAACTACAATTATTAATATCGGAAAGTTTTTATTTAATTTAATTGTGTTATTTCTATATAAACACTCTCTGTAAACACTCCAGCTTCCAGTCCTAAATAATTGGTTATGACCCATTCCGAAGAGTTCTTGATTCATTTTATTTGATTTTGAACTTGACAAAGTCCTTGAACAATTTGTCAGACTGATGGAGCGGTTTGTTTACTTTGCAGAAGCGCCGGAGCCCTTCAGATTGCTTCGTATAAGACTGACTAAATATCCTTTAATAAGATCTGTGAATTTTAAAGATGACAAAATAGTCGTTGTCAGACGAGATTAATGACGTGTGCCGTGAACAGCAGCAGTCAGCCCTGCACATCGTCCTCTCCTCTCAGAGGGAGGCTCGGAAACAGCGCTGGGAAGGAGCCCAGAGCTTTGGCAAGACTTAGTCAGCCTTGTGAGATGGGAAGAGACTGTTTAAGAATATGCAGATTGTTTAGCTTGCATGTTAAGCGCGAGGGCCCTTATGCAGCAGATTCGAAGAGAAAATCTCTTTTCTGCTTCCGCAAATTTAGGATCTACTTTGGCTTTAAAGGCGATAATTTAATATCCTTTCTCGTTCCATTGCAGCTAGTGTGTGATGTGTTTTTATCAATGCGGCTGCTTTCGGGAAATTATAAGTAATAAAATCAGAGGCTTGTGCAGTATCATTGATTTTTTTTTTTTTTTTAGATGTTTTTCAAGAGACGCTGTTGACAAGAACTGTGCAATTACGACCATAAATGATGCCCTCCTTTTTACACATTTTTCATTTTCCTATTAAGTATCGAATGATTGCATTTGTTTCCATCATTGATTCTTATTTTATGTGGATAGAGTCTGCAGTGAATGATTATAATGGAAGTAAAAAAAAATGCTGTTCCTGATGAAAATGTGAACACTTAATCTCTTACAATGGTAACACAGCAAGTTATGAAATAACTTGTCAATTTTATATGGACAAAATCCAAGCCATCACGTTTATTGCTGCTCGGTTTTGTGCATTGAGATGATGTATTTTAAGTCATTATTAGGTGTTTAATGGACTTTTTAGGTACACGTCCAACCAAATGTAGACAAGTTGTTAAATATTTTGCATGCATACACACACTTTTGTATCTCTATACTTGTGGGAACTTTCATTGACATGATACATTTCCCAGCCCCATTATCATTACATCTATACATCTAACCCTAAACCCAATTTGAACCTGTACTTTTAAACCAAGATCACTCATCCATTATAGAAAACTTCAAAACTCAAGGAAAGCTGAACAAGTCAGTGAAAAGAAATGCTGAAAACATGCAACATATTGGGGGTTAATAAATGACGTTATTTGAAAACTTAGAGGAATTTTAAAGCATTTTAAAAATGTTCAGTCAGAGGAGGTGAAGTCAATGAGGTGCTTACCAGTCCTTACCAGTAACTCCAGCAAAACTACTGTAGTATTACTGTAATATTAATATGAATCCAGGGTACTAAAAGGTTTCAAATTGTCCACTCAGCTCTTTCAGAACTTTTTCAGCTTCGTCTTTTATTTCACTGCTGTTTAGTAAAGATGGCTCTCCCCATGTGTAAAATTCTGCATCACAACACACGCGCGGCAGCTGAGTGTACAAAAGTGTGCCCTGGTTAATGGCAGAGAGCTGCGCAGCAAAGCTGCTGACCAGAGAAGACTGAATCTCCTCAGAGGCATGCAAGTGATCACTGCAAATACTATATATTCCTCTGACCTGGAGAGATGCCTCAAGTAAACCCCAGCCTCCCAGTTTAGAACAGTCTCCTGGTTCTTTTGTGTTCTAAAGTCACGTTCCAACAATGTGACGCCGCTCTGCTACGGTTATCTGCTGTGCAGTGTGTTATCTAACTGTGGTTCCTAAATTTGGAAGCTAACGTCCGAGACGCCTAATCGCAAGGCTGCCCAAAGAGAAACCCTAATCATCTCAGAGAAGAAGAAGAAACTGCAGATGACCTTAATTAATCTTTAGATAAGCAATCATTGAACAGGTATAGATGACAGAAGCGCTGCCAGGAGTGAAGCTGGCTGGGAAACAAGCTGTTGTGTGTGAATGCGGTGTCATTTGTGGCCATGGCGACATCAGAGTCTGAGTGCTGTGAAGATGAAATCACGGAGGATGAAAGCAAACGACCAGTTTGCCTGCACAAGTCCCTCGCCCTCACTTATTAAACAGACTCCAAACAGTTAAACAGCCTTTAATGTCATAAAAAAAAAAAAAACCCAGATATTGAAGCCATCTGAAGAGACTGAATGCTGCAGCAGATGTATAGAAACTCGCTGGGCCAATCCTTTGATTAAGTCACCATCGTCTATATTCCAACATTGGAATGTCATCATTCCAATGTCAGCCTCTCCCTACGTGGCCATCAGATCCACGATCCACCTGACGTTATGGCTTCTAACTTGGCTCTGTTGTAGCAGCCAGGTTGATACTAGTTTATTAGCAAAGATAGAATTTTTAAAAAGCAACTTTAGCAATTAACAAATACACAGACATATTAACACCGCGTTCCTCCTCGAGGGGCTGAGATAAATCGGTGAGAAATCAGATATGCGGGATTTTCAGTTTTACTTCAAAACTATGATTGATCCCTCACACAGCCCAAAAATAGCTGCCACGTGATCCTGAACTGCCTGACAATGTTCTGGGGATTATATTCCAATAATCACATGAAAATATTCATCGGGGAAGAGCCGACATTGGAGCGGCTTGAGTTGAAGGTGACAAAGGATGCGCAACCCCCCCCCTCCAGGGTGCAGAGACTGGAACACAAATGGTTTACACACCTCCTGTCCTGGTTCAAAAAACACTTTTTGGATTTATATTCATTAATTCTGGACTGCACGACAGCATGCCCCAAAAATCTTTCCTGAACCATCGCTTCTGTCTCTTTTCCAGCGCGCTCACACACTGAGCAGCCAATCAAAATCAGCTCTCAGCCTGTCCAACCCGAAGCAAGTTCATAAACTATTAAAAAGCATAAACAAAGCAAAACAAAGATGAAGGAAAAAAAAAAAAATGATGCCGACAGCTTTTGAAGGTTTCAAGGAAATGGTGAAAACCAGATAGACGGAAAGGAGATCCCATGATGGACGAACAGAAGCGGAGCAGAAAGAGACTCTCATTACGAGACTGTGTTACAGCTGCGAAGAGTCACCCGAATGCCAGAAGAAAAAAAAATGGATGCTGGGAATGTCGAAAAGCATGAATTGTGCTTCGTCTTTGTCTAAATTGGATTTCCTTCATGCTTATCAAATTCGGCCCAGAAGCTCTTGACCGCTGCAGAATTCAAGGACTCTTCTCTCTCTAAATGAGAGTGGATATCAAAGCGATGAACCTCCTTTTTCACCAGCAAATTACCAGCGTCCCTGCGATGGACTGGAGGTCTGTTGCGAAGTATTCCTGCTCCATGCTCCATGCCTGCTGGGACAGACATCTTCAGCCCAAACTACATGATTAATACATGACTAAAACATGGGCATATGAATGACAGAATTTCCTGCTATCTGATCATCAGTTAATGAGATCGCAAATGAGTTTGCTGACTTACAAGTGATCTTTTTCTAGTTCCTGTAAGACTTTGGATGTATGGATAACAGTATTTTTCAAAGCTCCACCATATTCCACTGGGTTTATGATGCTGGTTGTTTGATTTGGATACTGATTAGAGAGGGACTGATAAAGATTTTCTATGCACAATTCTGATTATTTATAAATTGGCTTTAGCCGATGTCCGATATTTGCAACTGATTTTTTTGGCCAATAGTTGAATCCAGTATTGCTCTTTCTCCTTCCATTCACGTGATAAAATGAACATAAAAATGTCTTTACAAGTCTAACTAGTAGTTTTAGATGTGGGTATATTTGAGACTCACACTGAAGCAATTGCAAAAACTTTATATATATGTATACATATACATATATGTGTATACAAATATACACATATATGTATACGCACATATGTAAGTAACATAATATATATATATATTATAATATATATTATAATATATATATGTGTGTGCATGTACGTATGTTTGCGTGTGTGTGTGCTGTAACATTCATTAGATTACCGATATACTGGTCAACACCTAATACTGACAGATTAACAGTCGGATTAACACTGTTTTTGCTTAAACTTACATATGATCAGACTCTTTTAACAGACCTTGAACTTTCTCTTGAGTGTGCAGTATGTCCTGTCAGTCTTTGGTGCAATGCGAGGGCAGAGCTTCCTTGTGTATATAAATGAGCCACCATTCTTTCCCACCAAATCTCCCCTGCAGTTCATTTTAAATTAGTGCCGTGTCTCACGAGCACGATGTTGTCAGGGTTGTCTCACACCACCTGGTCCTGGTCCCGTTATTATCTCTTTGCGAATCTGGCTGTCCAGGCCCTGAAATCCTTGTTGTCTCGGAATGCATGGTCCCAATTTGCTGCCTCAGCTCTTAACTGTCTTCAAATCAGTCAGGACGGCCCCACGGGAGAGTTCAAGTCAGTCGCGGAGAGATTCCGCCGTGAATTGGCTCCGCTTCAACGTTTCCTTCAGCCGTCGTTCTCGATCTCTGTTCTGGAGAATATTGCTTTGTGGGTGTCAAAGCTCTCAGTTTTAAGCAAGGTTAAGTGAAATTTGAACTAAAATAGTTCACTGGAGGCTGCAGAAGTGTGTTTAATAACTGTGCAGATAGGAGCTGTCAGGCCCAATGTCTTCGCTCAACAGGGATTAACCCACATAACTCTAACTCCAGATTTGTTTCTCTTAGTGTTTCAGGGACACTCAACCAAATAGTGCAATTTCCACATAGTTGGCCCGTGATACCAATGAACATAGAGGTCCAAGAGACACAGCACAATCCACAATCCAAAACACTGCAAAGTGCCCGTGTCAAGGTACTTGATTTCTGCTCCGAATATTATGTCTGAAAATATCTGTCGGTCGCGGCAAATTAAATCTGTGATAGAGTTTAATGGTAATGATACACTGCTGTGTGAGTAAATTAAATCCAGGGAATACCACCTGGAAGGATATAGGTGGAGAGGCTTCGGATAATGCAATTATATAATTGTTCGTTGCGACCGTGTGATTTTCTTGAATATGACTGAGAGGGAACAACCGTCGGTCCGTCGCTCAGCCTCACGGCTGTTTTGGGCTCCGTTGGTGCTCACGGCTGTTTTAGGCTGCGTTGGTGCCAGAGACCTCGCAAAGCCCCACAGTCGATCAGTCAAAGGGGTCCTTACCACTTCGCCCACGTCCTGTTTTCACGTCTTCGCGTGACGACTCACTTTTTTATTTATTTTTTTTATTGTGGAATCGGGATGCCCGTTGGTAAAATAGTCCTTGGTGTTCCTCTAAAATAATACTAATGATTTCCTGGAGGCGTGAAACTCCTCAGTCAGTTTTTACAAATCGAGGTCGTTGGGTGAACCATCTCAGCTTTTAAGAGATCTTCTGACCAGACTTCCTCCCACACCAGATGATGAGGCAGCACCGTTTACGTGGCAGACAGAATCCAGAACTCACTTTGCTTTTCACCTTTACGTTTCTCCCACACACAAATGCATTTTACTCACTTCTGTTGTGAATATACGATTATTCAGCTTAATTTTTTGCTTTGTTTGGGTATGTTTTATCCGTCCGTGCTCGCCTGCATTAGCCTCCTCTTCTATGGCTTTTTAAATTTAAATAACCACTTGTTTGAACTGTTAAAAGCTATACCCCACTCAAGGTCAATGCAATATCTGTGGCTTTATTCTCCTACATGACAGCCATGCTGGTATCCTGCACCACTGCACTCCCTCCCCCTGATGTTACTTGATTAATATACTGTTTACTGGAAACACTGTTGCAGATGATCTGTGGCATGAGGGAAAATCACCTGCTTTATCATATATAGACAGATTACGGTAAAATAAAATGAAAATGAATCAGAACCGCCATGAATACATTACAACCTCATTTCCTGTTACCTCTACACTGTCTAGATTTATGTCACAATCAGCTTTTGAAGCATTCATGGCCAGTTTTCTTTTCCTAATCACTTGCTCAGTCATGATCCATCGCCGTGTCTCACATTACAAAGTGAGATTAAGACAATAATTAAAATGCCAGCATGCTCACTGACTCATTTGTGTAAGTCAGTGAACATGTGAACAGTGGTGTAATTACAACAAAGGCTGGGCTTGACAGACATTTCCTGAAGTGGAAATGAGCATGATTAAACTGTATAGACTTTAAGGTCCTGTCATATTAATAGAATATGGTGGCAGTTATTCATGTGGTCTGGGAGATCTGAACTGCACAGGATGTGATTGTCCAATCTTTTTCGGGCTGGGGTCCAAATCCGTGCACCCTGGCATTGGAAACAGCAATGAGCTGATGAGCCGATGATTGAATGTCTATTTGTACCAAAAAGACATTAGTGAATGTGCTATTCTCACCCAATAAAGAGTATAGCATTCATTCAAGAATTTTTTTAATTCAATAAATTATTTAAAATTATTGCTTGAATCCCCCTGCTCCTTTTTTTGTGTCAGTAAATTAGCTTACCAGATAAGATATAACGATGTAAAAAAAATCACAAAAAATAAGGTTGAATGTAATGATAAATTTCAACCATCATGATTTTCCACTATTGTTAAAATGTACTATTGGTAAAATACAAATTTGGTCTTTGTGCTCCTGAGGCATGTTTTCATTTTCGCACTTTTCTTTTAAACTCTTGGTGTTCGTTTCCGTCGCTGGCAGGTTGAGGGTGGCAGAGGGTGTGAGCAGCTGGTGGGAGTTTCTGCAATGAGGCACAACTGGATGCAGCTGTAATTGTGTTGGCTTATATACCGGCTGGTGGCACCACTCTGATGCCAGATCATTAAATCCCTGTACGGTGGAATCGGCGGTCTTTCCCTCACTTATTTTTGGATTGATTGACCCGGAGATTTCTTGTGACTGATATCAGTGAAGTCTTACTTGCTGAGAGCGGTAATTTTCCCTACCTGCCTGTGGTTAAACAGTGATTTTCTTTCTGTTGGAGGGATCTTTTTTCTTTTTTTTTTTTTCGTTTTTCTCTGCGGCAGTTCCCGGCGGACTAATCTAGGAAGTTTAGCCAGCTGTCCGAACCCAGCCTCTTCCCACCTCTACCTGCTTGGGAGTCAGAAAACTGCGAATTATTTGTTTTGTTGGCAATAAACGGCCATTAAACGAGCCTCATCTGCCGACTCTGCATTCTGGGGCTGCATTCTGTGACATCTACAATCCTGTCTTCATTAGCCTGTATACTCTCTCATCCCTCTACGGACAGAAAGAGAAGCTTTGCTGCTTTCAGAATCTACAATAAAAAATCCACTGCAGGGTGTGAACTTAAACTTATAAATAACTTACACTGAGGCGAGGCAAACTTGGTAAAAGGCCCAGGTGTGAGTGTCGTAAATTTCATTTTCTTTATTTGATATGCTGAGAAGGTCAACCTGCCTTTGCCCTTTGAGAAACTGGCTTCAGCCCCAATAACTGATAACTGGATCCTGACAATGGCATGGGCTGAAACTGTTAGAGGCAGAAACATCCAGCTCCCCTTTTACATTTCAGCATATTATACCTCTATTTTTATATACTTTTATCCTCTGCCTCTCATCACTTCCTACCGTTATCCAGTTTTGTTTTGTTTTTTTCCCCGCCGTGGCTTAGATCTGTTCCATTACCGTCATTATGGATGATGCTTCACTCTTGTACCTGTCCAAAGACGGATGAGGAGCTGAGATGAAAGTTTTCTCTAACACGCAGGAAGCCAAATGCATATCAAACAACACCACCTTCTTTTTGGAAACCTCTTGGATGCGTGTGTGCGTGCTCGCGCACGCCCAACCAGTGCGCGGCGTCTCGGTTCTGCGTTCAGTTCTTCGTAAGTGAGCGTTCAGACACGATCACGCTTGGCACCAGTGGTCTTATCGGGCGCTGTGCATGATCAGCCTTATGGAGACGCGCGTTTTTCCGCTGTTTGTGTGGCCTGTGACATTTGCCGGAGTTCTACTGCGAGCGTGACAACACTGATAAATGTCAGCCCCAACTCCCTGGATGTACCTCGGTATCACAGCCAGCGTGACACATCGTGCTGACACTCTTTTCCCCTTTTGTCTTCTTCAAACACCCTTAAACTTGCACCACTGACATATTTTATCATATTCAAGCTTAAAATCAAACAGATCTTTCCTGGAGTTGGCTCGCCTCGGTCAAGTTTGTAAATGAGAATTTGTTCCAGAACATTTTGGGGAAAACAAAGATTACAAACATTTGTTTAAAAAAAAAAAAAAAAAAAACCATATTAATCTACCTGAAGCCAAATTATATTTTCAATAAACATAGAGCATTTACCAGGGTGATCTATTAAACCCTAAAATTGTAACATGTTGTTCTCTCGTCAGCCAGTGGGGAGTCCTTTCTGGATAATATGGGAGTGCTG
The DNA here is from genome assembly GCA_911728415.1 of Lagocephalus sceleratus. Taxonomy (NCBI): domain Eukaryota; kingdom Metazoa; phylum Chordata; class Actinopteri; order Tetraodontiformes; family Tetraodontidae; genus Lagocephalus; species Lagocephalus sceleratus. The sequence goes on from CAJVRN010000040.1 coordinate 972,777, forward strand.
ATGTGAAGTTTAAAAAGCGGCCAAGAGAAAGAATTGACACACAGTTTATATAAACAGCAGGAATGGATGTAGGAAAGAAGTCCTCCTGCTTTGCTCCAACATCTTGTGATATGGTCCATTCGGACTTCTGTGAGTCTGGGTGTTAAAGGTCCACTGTGAGGATTTAGTGCTGAAGGACGCTGGGTGCACAACCTTTATGCACGCAGTAATGATTCCGACCGGAATTTGCCAGAGGTACTTGGGGAATAATCTCAGTCCATCTGTAGATCCGCACGCCGCCTAATATTCCGACTTATGTTGGTTTAAAGATCCAAATATAATTTGTTCATCAAGCGAAATGAAAACGACGAAGACCCCCGTGTGGATTGGCATTTTTTTAAATTTTTTTTTCCCGCTGCCTTATTAATAGGAAGCAGCACCAAAACTAAAACCGGCGGGATGATTAATCATTGATAAAGAGATGAAATGCAATCAATGGCACTCATCGTACCCAATACAGCACAGGTGAACAGAAACGGCCTTGTTCCCAGCACTTGAGCTGCTCTGACACATTACTGTTGATTACAACACACCGCTTGGCCGCCATCCAGCTGTTCGGATTTCGCATGAATAGAACCGCTATTGACTTTCTCGCTGGGAATAAATAAGGGTAATTACCTTACATTAACGAGCCTCGAACACATCGCAGCGTAAAATGACCTGTTCGGTTTAACGTTTACAAGAGCTTGAAAGCGAAACAGGAAGCCGCAATAAAAACGTAGAGGCGGACGTCAGCTCCTGTTCGCCGACGTCCGGCGAGGCTGACGTCTGCCGTCGGCTCATCTCCAGGTAGGAGACGGGAACTCTTCGCTTCCCGCCCTACGTGGGAACATTTCCGTCGGCGCTTCCCAGAGTTCACCCCGGGGTCTTTGGCCAATTCCTGCGTCTCTCCGTTCAAATGTGAAATATCTAGCCGTGTGGCTAGAAGTGAAGTGTGAAGCCAATTTTGGTTCGTCGTGTTCTTCTTACTCGACCTGTTACAGAATTCTCCAGAATTCTCCGGACCGGCCAGAGCTGCACCATCACACAAGCCATTTATCTTCTCTTTCATTCCTGTCACAGAACCATTGGTGCGCATATCAACACATCCAACCAATCTCTGACTGGAAGCAGCAGGCAGACAGATGGATGATCAGTGCACTTGCATCCGACTTCAAAAAAAATATTTAGAAGTCCGACAGACATGTTAGTTTTGATGAAATATGAGCTATAATTGATTCGATTGGAATAGATCGGTCCTTACGGGACATTCGAATGACACATTCTCCTCCCCAGAGCAGGGATATGGCTTCTTACTCTACAGTGGCTGTATTTGGGTGTTTATTTGTGACTTTATTCAAATCCTTTCACACTTTTGTACACACAGAAGTGTGAAAGATTGGTATGTTTCACCTCAGAATCACAATAATAGGTCAAGTTGTTCTGCAGTGGTGACTCAGCTGCATTATCTGCATCCTCCCTAACCCTCCATTCCCACAGGTTCCTCTGCAGTCTGATCCCGGACTTAACCTCCTGTAACTGACGTGTGAGACAGGTAGATGGCCCAGATTGAAGAAGTTTTCTTTCTTTTGTCCTCTACAGTGAAGACAACAGATTAGCATGCATAATTAACGACATAATGCAATCACGCCGCATCCACAGAGTCAGAGAGCAGGCGTAATCGAACTGTAGCCGCCGCATTTTATTAAATCACGGCCGCCCAACTATTCATTACATCGGTAAGAAAAATGAGAGGATGAAATGCTTATGGTTTCCCGTCACATTAGTGGAACCGAGCCAATCCTGCTCTGAACCACTTCCTTGCAGCAGTGTTGTCTTTGAAGGCTGCAGATCTGTTACAAACAGCGGCTCACCTGCTGCGGCTGTCATCCACGTCACGACAAATTTCCCTTTGTGAGTCCAAATTGCGGCAGAAATGCAGAGCGCGACAGAAGCGAAAGTCGAGATGTGCAGCAGGGACTTGCATAAAAACTTTGTTTCTGGCTCAAGCGCTGAAAATGAAAAAAACAAAAAAGCCCAGTATAAGACACCGCTTATCTGTTATTAAGAGGTGCTTATATAAGGCTGCTTTTTCACATTTGTATGAAACGGCTGCTTCATGTGAGCATGCCTGTCATGCTTCACTCTCATGTTGTACGTATCAACCATTTGGTTTTCACATTGTTGATTCTGGAAGAGAACGTTTTGTACATAAATTGCATTTTCTAAATGTGCTTAGAGACTGTTGCTAAAGGTTGAGTCCTCCATCTCTTCATAGAATTGTTTTTCGAGTCTACAGAGGGAACTGATTAGTTCAAAATAAGACATGAAAAAAAAAGGAAAATGTTCTTTTTTTCAGCCCACATTGAGCTCTGATTATATTTGTTGTCTTCATACATAGTCAGTAATTAGCATTTCTTTCATTTTTTTTCCAATTCTTATCAATACTTTTGGACTGAATGCAACTACTGTATCTACAATCCATCAACTTCCTGTTAACTTCTGCTGGACTGTATCCCATCAGTCACCAGCTGGAGGCAGGAATCCACGCTGGACAGATCACCAGTCCACCACAGGCCTCACACACAATGCTCACACCCAGGGCCAGTCTCGAGTCTCCAGTGAACCCATTATGCGTGTTTTGGACTGTGGGCAGAAACTGGAGGAGCTGGAACTCCAACAAGCACCAGGGCGAACGTGCAAACTCTGCGCTGACCGAGCTGAAATCAAACCCAGAAATTTCTTCCCACGAGCGGACTGAACTAACCTTAGAAGACAGCTCGTCTCTTTTGCAACCTGCTGGAGGAACGTGTTTAACTTTGTTTCAACTAAGCTGGAAAAAAAAGTGTTTGAGTAAAATTGTCAGGCACAATTTTAAAAAGAAGAAAGTTAAACAACAACATATTCAGCAGTCCTACCTGGATATTTACTAGAGACATGACAAGTATTTGATTTTAAAATTGCAAAAATGAAGATTAGAGCCACTGTATATATCTGTATTTTCCTTCTGAGATGTTGGACCATGTCATAGCTGTAATCTATTATCATTTGTTTCCAGAGCAAACTGATTCTGACCAAGTACAATAGGGCTGGTCATCAGGCAACCAGCAGGTGGCGCTGAGATCAGAACCTTTGTGGTTTTAGGGCAGGGGTGTCCAACCTCTTCCCCAAAGGGCCGTGTGGCTGCAGGTTCTTGTTCCAACCAGTCCAGCTCACCCAGTTTGACCAGTCAGCTGTCTGAAGACTCAGATGAGTTGATGAAGTGAGTCCAGTCTGGTGTAGTGCTGCTGGGTTGGACCAGAACCTGCAGCCACGCGGCCCTTTGGGGGGGAGTGTGGAGACCCCTGTTTTAGGGGAATCATTCACAGATTGGTGAGTTTGTGGCGACCGTTGTCAGAAGGAAGTCAAGGTCTCGAGGTTGCTCGGGCGAGACTCAGCGTCAGCACAAAGTGTTGTTTTCTTTAACTTTGACCTGTTTCTGCTTTGCAGTGTCTCGCTGCCGCTTGAAAACCTCAAACATTTTCTTCTGCATCGAAGAGCCAATCCTTGTCTTGTTTGAACTTCCCCTCTCAATCTCTGATTTGTGCCCCCCCCCACCATAAACATGTTTTGGTTCAGTGTTATACCACCTCTCCAGTTCCAGCTACACTGGTTGAGACCCACACGCTTCCTCTTTTCCCTTCTCACGTTCTTTTCTATCCTTGGATGAAGCCTTAAATAACAACCGTGCTTGGCGCATGAGGCTTGGATTATTATATATTGAATATTAGAACCTTTTTTTTTTTTTTTTTAAATAATGTTTTAGCCATAAAAGTGAGACGGAGTCAAAAAAAAAAAAAAAAAAAAATCAAACTAAATCTGGAGCCAGGAGAAATCCTTTGAGGCTGGTATTGATTTGTTGGAGGAGATTTGACACAAACGCTCCAAAAGAAGGAGGAATTTAATTACATCTTCAAAAGGCACTTTTATTTCAAGGTCACGGAAGAAAAGATCCAGAGCAAATTAGGCGATAGTGAAAATACTCGACCAGTTAGTCATTTTTTTTTTGATCGCAGATATTAAAATATAATGAAATGTACCTTGGTAGGTGCATTCGAAGACGACACTAAACCCAATATTGTGAATAGGAAAGTTTCTCTCTGCTGTTATTATTATAGAGGAAAGTGTGCCTGCAATTCCACAAAAATATTAGTTCTTGTTCTTGCCGAGCTACAGGTGGACTACTGGCGCGTTTAATAAGCGGATGGCTCTGTGTGTGGTTACAGGCGAGGAGTCGCTGGTGGATGTCGGCCTGTGGCGCCCACTGACTGACACCGGCTGCGCACTCATTCCCTTTTTAATCCCCCAGAGGCGGAAACCCCTCCCTGCCATTTACAGCCGAACAAGGCGGCCGAAAAAAAAAAAAAAAAAAAAAAAAAAAGAAGCGGGAGTGATTCACGGGCATTGTCTGCCATTAGCGCGGAGCGGTTTATGGGGGACCGCGCGCCCCACCAGAAATGAAACGTAGCCGAAGTTAATCAGCCACCGGTGCCCAGCAAGGCGTCAAACGAGCTCGTGCTGATTAGGCCCGCTCTGTTGTGGAAGCAGGGCGAAGCAACAGCTGTTATCGGTTAAATAAGAAAGACGCTCTTTATGGAACGAGCAGGGGTTTCACCAACATTACCATTATTTTGTTGATTTTCCTGATTTTGAGGAAGTGGGAGGTAAAAACATATAATCTTTGATTCCTACATGACACAGTACCTTTAGATTGCCCTGGTCGCCCTGTTTGCTATTATTCTCCGCTTCTATGCATTATAAAAATATATAAGTCTAAATGATCAAAACAAAAACATGGCAACTACCAGGATGGCACATATTTCTAGTCTATACTTCCATAAATCTTTGAGTGACTTAATGAAATTACAGACCTGCCCCTTATTTTTGAGACTTTATGTGTCATCTCTCTGACTTTCCATCAAACTGTTGTATCACAGAGTGTGCATACATTTCTGCGAGCCTTGCCACCCTTGTAAAATCCTTGGTGTCAGCACTCTGTCAGGTACTCTAATGTACATTATTTGCATGTGTGATGTATGTGACTTGTCCTCTCCTCTTTCCGTCCTTCCCCCTGGCCTATCTCCTCCTCTTCCTCCTCCTCCTGTATTGGCCATCCATCAGCCGGAGAGTCTCTGTATATCAGCCTGGTCTGTCTCAAGGTTTCTTCCCCTTAAAAAGGGGGGGGGGGGGGCTGGGCTTATTCATGGTCTGGCCTCCTGGAAAGTGGCCTTATTTTGACAGATTTTACATAAATAAAGTTGAATTGAATCGAAAACCCCCCGAGGCGCGCCGACGGAGAGCTAGACGTCCACATTTCGTCTCATTTCAGAACTGCGGACGTTCAAAAAACGCGTTCGGGGCAGCGGGACGCCGGACGCACTCGGGAGATGTGTGAAGACGTAGCCAGAGAAGCTGGACTTTAGTCTCCACGAGGACACTTTTATCAGAGGGCATCTGGCGACAGCGGGATAAATGTCCCGCAGAGCCACAACCCAGAGGGCTGAGACTGAAGGACTGCTGCGGCAGTAGAATGTGAGGGCGGGGGGGGGTAAACGGCCCGCACACATCTCAAAACAGAGCAGGAGGAGGCAAAAAAGCAGGATGTGGTAAACACGAGCATTAAAGTGCAGATCTGAGCTGTTTTACTTTTACTACCTGTGCGCCGTCCCTGCCTTCATCTGGCGGGACAGAGTTACGATCTCGGTGGTTATTATCGGAGATCAGAGGTACTTCCCTGATAATTACCCACTTTGACACCTCGCTCAGTAGATAATTATTTCATGGATCCCCTCTCCCCTCTGCCCGTATCAGGCACCCACTTTGCTGTTTAGCACATTATCATCGCTTAAATAAGTAAGGTTATTATAGCCCGTGTCCGGGTTTTCGCTAGCGCTGGGATGATGTACGGCATCTCACAGGTTATTGAATCATTTTGAAGTTCAATACCAGAAAACACTTTTCTGCTACGACAGAGAACAAGGTCGTGTCTGGGAGATGCCTGGGTGGCCGGGGAGGCCTGGAGGAAGCCCCCGGAATGCTAACGGGGGAGCGGCACGATGCCGATGTCCTTTTTTTTTCCCGAACGCAGGGGTAATAATTCCCATCGCACCCAAAATGTAATCCCACTCAGCCGCCGCACTCCTGCTCTCTGCTGCAGATTCACGGAGTTCCTGGAACCGTTTGAGAGAGTGATCCAGCCGGAGGAGCTGTGGCTCTACAAGAACCCCCTGGTGGAGTCGGACCACATTCCCAAAAGAGTCATGTTCGTAAGTGCTCGCCTGCCGTTCCGTGTCACGTTCCGCTAATGACTTAATGACATCTGAACGCGCGGTGGTTATCTCTGTCAGCTCGGCCTAATTCTCGCCGACATCTCTCATTTAAAGCGATCAATGAGTCGCAGCCCGACTGCCTTCACACTAAGAGAAGTGCTCCACAGTTAATTGACGCCTCCAGTGTTAATATGGTTTCATGATGGACAGACTTTCTGTTTTAAAATGAACATTTTAAAAATGAAATACTTGCTTCTATTCCGGCAGGCGTTGGCACATCTGTGCTACTGTTCAGACGACCGGCTGCTCACACTTTATTTCACTCCAGTTTCAGACAGGCGTACTGATCATCTCCGTCTCTGAACCATTAGAAAAGTATACAATTCCATATTGAGAATGTTAAACAAAGAAATTCTTGTTAAATGATGGGCCACTATTGAGGAAATCAATGACGAACACTTACTTTCTGTGTTTATTTCAGAAAACTGAAAGCAGTCAATATAAAGACAAATTGATCAGTGAAACTGGGATCATTAAAAATATTTTAAGTGAGACCCTGAATTATTTGCATTTTTCCTCATGAAAAGGTCTTCCGAAAAGGCTGAGTGCAGTCTAGCTGAATATTTTACAATACTGGTGGATATTACTTTTTCAGCACTTCCAGAACAACACTGCTGCCATGATATGATCTGTAGACGGAAGCCTGGTATTACAATAAATTAAGTTCATTTTTGGGTCAGTTCTTCAAGGAAGTTGTGATCTGGGTCTTCTTACATAAAATGCTTCTGGGTTCAACTCCAGGCTTGTGGGTAAATGTGTGTTTTAGGGTCTGTGTGTGCTTCTTCCCCATGACAACTGAACTAGAGACTTAATCATCCTTTGGTACAGCATAAAACATTCTATTCTTAATTCCTTTGCTTTCATTCCTCTGGCATAAGTCCTGAGGGTGTGTAAAAGGTTTCCACACGGAGGACGCCGATGGTCTGAAAGCCGTGTGAATATTTCAAAAGTTGGGACGCAACAAAGTAAAGACCTGAACCAGTAGTTACTGGAGGAAACACGGAGAGGCCCGAGCTCACGCAGCCTGGGAGGATCTGACAAAGGCTGCGAGGAGCGAGGAGCTTTCAGACGCGAGAGAGGGGAGACGAGAGCAGGCGGCGGCAAACAGATGGAGAGGCCAAAACCAGACGCCGCAGAAATACCACTTCACCGGGGCCTACACGCAGGACGATTAACGGAGACTTCGTCCGGAAGTCGCTAATCTAGGAAAAAAAAAATGTAGAATGAAGTCGTGCAGAAATGAGACAAGAGCGACCAAAGTGACAGAGGGAGGGCAGGTTTCTTTAAAATGAGCGATGCAGCCGTCACAAACAGCCGTCAGCTCTGTGAAACACTGTTAACGATGAACCACAATGAAAGGCCAACGCTCATTTATGTAACGAATTTATTGATTTAATGAAAGTCGGTTTCAAAGAGTTGAAATGATCATCGCTCCGGTTTTTTCCTTGAAAGAAAGTTGCTTTTTTTTCCTGTTCTTTGCAGGCTATTTCCTTCCTAACCCCGCTGGCGGTGATATTTGTGGTGAAGATCATTCAGAGGACGGACAGGACGGAGATCAAAGAGGCGTGCTTGGGTACGTGGAGAGAAGCGGGTTGCGACGTCGCGAGGGCGCCAGGGCTGGTATGAACGAGGGCGGATGTGCGCTGCTGCCGAGCAACGACGCGGGATCTTACCAGGGATCTTACGGTCTCGTGGAAACAGAGCGGAAGTGAAAGTGTGAATGAGATAGACGCGCAGGCTTTTGTGTGGGACAAAAGAACACCGTAACGACTCAAATCAGTTCTAAATCAGTTTCACCCATCAGTCAAATAGAACAGGTTTAGTCATTTGATTTGTATTCTCCCTGGGTCCCGTAAACGCTGTGCTGAGTCTGCTTTTCCACATCTTACCCAATTTGCCATTAGCCACAATCTAAACAATGTTTCCAGCTCTGATTTACGACATCTCTAATGACCCTGTGTCTGAACATGACTGGATGAATTGGGTTCATTCTTTAAATTGAACAGCAGGGTGTTGCTTTTATTGGCGTGAGAGCACTGATTAGCTTAATCCTTTCCCTTAATGATCCTAAATAATCCTGTATCTTCAGCCCTGCGTGACTGCTCAATGTGCTGAGGAGGCAGGAAGTGATGACGGGAGCATTTGTTTGGGAAAAGTGGCCGGGGCAGTGGGTGCTTTGGCAAAGCTTCCAACAAAAGAGCGGACTTGGGATATTGAAAGATGGCAGAACATGTTCGGACAACAGTGGAGTTGGGACATTAATCATTAATAATAAAGTTCTGCCACATCATCAACATGTGTCTGTCACTGGTATTTGGGAGTTTCCAGTGATTCCAGTCCAGCTCGATACCACAAAACTGAAACCTGTGTCTGCAGAGAATGTAATAAATGCTCTAAAGTTGTTGTAGTTGTTGAGAACCCCCCCCCGGTTTTCTTTTTTTCTCCTCCACATCAGGTCTCTCCTGAGTGGTCGGGCAACAGTGTGTTCGATCTGTGACATGTCGGGTTTTCACCCCCGCTGATCGTCTGGATTAAACTGGGGGGCTGTGAGCTGTGGCTAATAATGAACCGTGGTGGTTAGATTATTGCTAATCAAGTGATGTACAGTTACACTGTGGTGCCCGGCGGTCCACAAACAGCCCTCATTACCAAACTGGGACTGAAGTGATTGCTTCACAGTTAGACTGGCTCTAAATAAACACCATCCTTTAGCAGCACTTAGACAGACTTTCTTGATTTGTATTCCTTACACGTGAACATCCCAGATATTTCCCATCTTTGAGCAATCTTTTTCCTTTTTTTTTTTGTTTGTTTTGCGATTAAAGTCCTGCCCACGTGCACACTCTTGGCCAACTGGTATTCTGCTGGTTCAGAATATAATGATTCAAAGCTTTTCTTGGTCTGAAATGCTTTGGCAAATCATGTTAAATCCCCCAAAAATGAAACCTAATAACAGAGCGAATGTATTCATTGTGGTTGTATCAGCGTGCTGATTGTACCGTTTAGCTCATGGCGCCACTGTGAGTTCATATCTTCAAACCTGTTGAATTATTGACATTAAAATGGGCCCAGGACGGTGTTTAAAATGTGCTGGCTGCTGTCGCCTCTGAGAAACAATAACAGCCTTCATATATAAATCATGATTCCATCTGTTCACCTGCAAGGAAAATACCCATGAACCTAATGGACTGCTTTATTCTTACTCTATGTGAGAAGAGAACCATTTGCTGTATCATCAATGTGGTTTTTTTTAATGCTTGAAAACACTGTTTTACCAGTCAACAACTATCATCTCTGCACGCTGCTTATTTGCCTCTGTGTCAATCTTCCCGCTCCAGCTGTGTCCTTGGCACTCGCTCTAAATGGAGTCTTCACAAATACAATCAAGCTGATTGTTGGCAGGTATGCCATGAATACACAGCAGGTTATGGAATTTCTTAATATGAAGATTAAAAAAAAAAAAAAAAAAAAAAAGTCAACCTCTGTTTGTGTTTTCAGACCCAGGCCCGATTATTTCCAGCGCTGTTTCCCCGATGGACAAGTGAATGAAAAGATGCTGTGCACTGGAGAGCCAGATCTGGTCTCAGAGGGACGCAAGAGCTTCCCCAGCAGCCACTCCTCCTGTGAGTAGCAGCGCTCAAAGAAAATTACCCACAACGTTAAAAAAAAACAAAACAAAGATCATAATGTCGACACTGACCCGCACACTTCATATCTGAAACTTGGTGATGAGGATAAAGTCCTGGAAGGACAAGCTCAATCCATGTTTGTCTGGTTGCTGCTTTAGTGCTAATGCGGAGAATTGTTATGTATTATTATTTATTCTATTCAACATCAGTATGTGCTGGAGGTGGTCGATAAAGGATGTAGTAAAAACAATATATGGGGGGAAAAAATTGCAGAAACAGACAAATTTCATATACATCATTGGTGGCGATGTTACCAAATAAATGTGTTGTCATCCAAATGTCTGGAAACCTCAAAAACACATTACATTATTTTAATTTAATTGGAATTCCAAGGCTTGTAAATTTACAGAAGACGCCGCAGGACAAATGCTGAGACATATTCTGCTGTTCTGCAATGAACAAGTGGCCTTCATTTACTTCATTTATTGGATTTGCCTGTAAGGCTGTCACTGAAAAATTAAAGATAACAAATATCATTTAGCAGACACAGTCTCAGACAAGCAATTTCAAAAACGAAGTGATCTGAGCTAGCATTTATTCAAATTAATATGTACTGTTAATGTTAATATGTTGTAAATGTTAAAATCTCCTACATAAAAAAAATGGCAAATTAAGTACATGGAGCTATTTTATATAATTAATTTGAGGTTTGCCATGATGGAGGCCAATTTAACTGAGTGGGCGCAATAGATTATGAAAACAACTTTACTGAGTCATTACACTTAATTCTGCAGGCCAGTACGCTCCGGTGTTAAATCTACTGAAGTCTCACAGACTCAACAGCAACTAGGCAGTATCCTGATGCGTAACCTCTTCAGGAATGCAAATATGCAATGAGGCAGCGCAGCCTGCTGTTGCTGCGTATTTCCGTCTGCGCGTTTTCCTTTCATTCCCTGCCGCTCGTCTGACCGGTATCGTTTATAATTCATATGAGTGACTCGGTAGAAACAATCCAAAGATGGCCCGATACTCATATTTGCGGAAGCGTGCATGTCATTGAGGGGGGCCAGAGTAACATCATTAGCTGGCCATTTTAACTGGCTGTAATTAACTGCGCTGATCACTGTAACGTGCCTTGGGATGTAAATGGGTTGCCACAAAAGCAGCTTCTACCTTCCCGCTGAAATATCGGTCTGCTAGCAGCAGGCGTGGATACTGTTTCATAAAAGCAACAATTTGTAGCTTTTGTTGGGAATCAACACTTCTAAATGAACTTTTGTGAAGCATTCTCAAGGTTTTATGGGCTTCAGTGTATTTTCTCTTATTTCTCTTTTTGTGTCTTCTGAAAAACACTCCTCAGCGCATACATGCTTCAAATCAAAAGGGGGAAGTATTGTGTGTGTCTGTCTCTTCCAGGGGCTTAAAAGGAAATAATTTTCCGTTATGATGCACATTCCCGCTTTGAAGGATGAGTGCCTTTCCCTGGAAGCGAGCCCTTAATGGCAACATGTATGTCTTCCAAGTTTGTGATCGTACTTGTGCACCACAGATGGGTGATTTTGAAATGGCTTTGCCAAGCTGCTGCAGGCGTCAAGTTCTTACTGACAGTTTTGCAAGAAGAACACAAATTCCATACTTGAGCAAGAAGCGAAGGAGTCATTTTAAATTCCATCGGGCCTTGCCGCTGCCTCTCAGACTTCCCGGTGTTGTTGGTATTCCCGTGGAGCAACATGTAGTGAGGCACTGCAGCAGAGCCACAATGGACACCCACACGCTTTGCATGTAAGAAGGAACTGTGATAAATGTGTATTATTGAGTATCTGAAGTCGCCCTTGACAGCGGTAGAACCCTCTACGTCTTGTATTACTTCAAGAACATGCATTGACTGTGTAACACAAAGACACCTTTATTTGGGTGTCACTTCTCTGTTCCTGGAAAAGCGTGAACGCGGCTTCAGGGGCAGGGTCACTGTCTTATGAAAGAACTTGTGACTTCTGCCGGTTGAGCTGCGACCCTCATAACCTCGGCCAGCTAGGCGCCCTGATGAAAGTGAGCGCCTTGCTGAGGTATTAAAGTCTGCACCAACTCACCTTCAAACCTTGGCAAGCGCTCCCCCAGGCTCAGCCGTGGCTACCCTTCAAAATAAAGCCCGATTTCCTTGTATGTTAAAGATGGGCGTAATTTTACGGTCTGGCCTCTATCCCGTCCCCCTGTCTCAGCACAAAGATTAAAGTGGTGTACTTACAGGTTGTCACACACCTGCTTTAGTTGGGAAACGCTTTGATGTGCTGCTGGCTCCCATTAGATATTGCTCTGTAATCCGGCGCACCGTCTTGTATGAATTACATTCATCTGCTCGACAGCTCTAATAGCCTTATGCTGTACTCCGAGTGCGATGGGGAAACCAGTCAAGAGACAGGGGAAAAGCTGTAAAAATCTAATTTCCTGTCTGGGTCCCTCTTTTTTTTTTTTTAACCTGGACAATGTGTATTTGACCATGCGGAACTGTCCGCGCTGGAAACGACCCTGGAGGGGGGACGGCGACGGACAGGAAGCCTCGGCAACGCACAAGGGTAGAAGAGCCTCAAGCTCTCCCTCAAATTTCCCAACCGTTCCTGCAGATTATCAAAGAAAAAGCCATCAAACAAACAAACAAGCAAACAGAAGCTTGAATTGCTGGGCACGCAAGCCCGTTATTGCATTCCGGTTTTTAAATCAACTCAGATTCTTGTGCCATTTATTTTCTTCGCAGTTAAGAAAAATCTGTCTCAAAAAAAAACAAACAAAAAAAAACAAACCAAGTCTTTATTCGCTGCCATCTCAACGTGTAGTTTAAACTGTAAATACAATTAATCATGTGCTTTTAAACATAATGAAGTAGATGAAACGGACCCTAATCATCTCTTCCAGTCTCCTTATAGCTTCACTCACCTGTAAAATTGTTTTATATTAACTATTACTCGCCCCTCACTCTGTTTTAATTAAAGAGGAATTAAAAAGAGAAACACAGACGCACCAACGAGCTTCCTCAAGCTCACTGAGGAACACATCAAACTGTCCAGAGTGTTTGAAGAGAAGGGTTGTACAGAGCAGATAATGAGTTCCTGTCGGGGCTTCAGATGTTAACGCTGGACATGAATATGCTTTTCAAGCGGTGGGTGCGGACGCCCGGCGCCCTCCCGGAGAGGCGGAGGCGCTCCACGCTGGCCGCCGCGCGGGTCAAAGGTCGCGGACCGGATCGACAGTCGAGGGGAGACGCTGTGGGGACGGAGCGAATCAACCCACAGTTGTTTTTTCACGTCATGCACAACCGGAGCCAGCCGAGCGCTTCTGTCCTCCCAATTAAGCTCCCAAACACAAACGTCGTTTAGGCAGCGCCCAAATGGACCGGGTAAATCATTAAATTTCTCATTTTTCGCTGCGATGCTGGCAGACATTCCTCCTCATAATTAACACGATGTTAAATTAGAGCCTGGCAATTGCATGAAAAGTGAAAAAAACAAACAAAAAAAAGTCTGATTGACAATGTTGGACCAGGACAGAGGGCGACAGGGCAATCAAATGATCGCGTTTTGTCCACAGGATTATACCCTGAAGGGTACTTTATCACATTTTTATCCAGTTTGTACATTTAAATCACATTGTTCTGAATTGTCGTCTGTTTTACGAAATATGTTTCATGCTTTCTCCACCTCAAGGACTTCATCTTGGACCACATGAAGGCCTTTTCTGACCATAGCAGCAACCCAGGGGAGACTCTCACGGCAATTCGACGCGAGCATAATGATGCTCCCTTAAATCAATGACACAGGGAGCCTAAGGGCTTTAATGCAGAGGAGCAGAGGCAGATATGGAGCAGCGATTGACGAACACGCGCTGAATTTAGCGAGGCGCCCCCGTTTGACCTCGCGCACGGTCAACGGTCAGATTTGTCTTTTCTCATTTTTAGAAAAACACCAGTCCAATATCTTTTCATGCCCAAATCAGCCTTTGTTTTCTTCAACCTCTCAATAAACCCCCCCCCCCCCCGTGTATTTAGTAAGCCACTCATCATCCTCATCGAGCATTATTTTTTGTTACAGAAACATGAACTTGCTGATTTGCCTTTGGTTGCCCTACTGCCCTTCCTGTTTTCTTGGCCTGCTTTTCTCCGTTTGTGGGTGGGATCTTTAGGTGGATATGAAGAGAAAACACTTCTGAAACTCCTTTATGATAGATAATTAAGAAACTGTAACGCTCGGAATAAAAATAATGCTGCGTGCTGCTCTGTGATGCATGATGCTGAGAAACGTGGGTGTTGAGATGTTGACCTGTGAACATACAGACCTCAAGTAATGAACCTATCCTGAACTATCCTGACTTCGTGGTTTGTTTTTTTGTCCTCGCTCTCATGGCCATGTGGGAAAGTGTGTGGGTGATGAGCAGTTCACATAGGATGTTATGCAACCTCACGCGTTAGTTAATTTGATTCACACCTAAACCTCTCGCACTATGGACCATAGTCTTGAATCTTCTTCCTTCTGGAAGGCAGGCAGATGTTTGCTGGGCTTGAGAAATGTAATGATTGCTATTTGAGCCCCCATATGGCCTTTAATTGAGGAGTGTGTATGAGCCATTGAAAGAAGGCCGGTGTGGCGCTGATTACTGACACTTTACAGAGCCATCAGGTGGTTTAATGCAGTGAAACAGCTATTCAACTGCTTCATGAAACCAAGCCACTTCTTACTCATTCCTATTCTTTTCTAAACAGGAATAAGAAAAGCTGAACAGAAGCTTTTTGTGCATTCCAAAAATCCTTCATGTTGCTTCTGTTCAGAAAATCTAATGTGACTTTTTTCTTTTTAAAAACCGATGGCTTCTTGACAAGGTCTAAATTAGCAGAGGCGTTGCTAAATATTCATGTAATTCAACCAAGAAAATATATTCGAGGCCAGGTAGTTAATGGTTCCTGTTTAAAAATCCCCAAGCAACTAATCCTGTTAACTTCGAGCTGTGACTTGTAACACAACGAAACCAAAGTTCATCTTAAAATTCTTCTCCGTGGTCTTGGTGCCGACCTTGCAAAATGATTCCAGACTTCCGTGAGATTCAGCTCTGAGATAGTGTGTATACTGTGCTGCTTTGGTCCGCCACGCACACAGCTTTAATGCCCCCCAGCAGTGTTTGGGCTGCGGAGCACCCGAGGAGCGCAGCATCGGTTTACATTCTTTTGAAATCTTATTTTCTCATCTTCGCTCCATAATGAGAGAGGGGCCTGCTGAAGAAGCGTGCTTTCTGACAAATTTATTTGACGGTTTTAACAAAGCGTGGGGGGTCACGGGATGCTTCATCGGAAAAAATCTTGCATTCGCTGCATTCGCTTTGTGGGAGAAGATGCCGGATGTTCTGCTCAGCGCAGGGCAATCTGAGCACAAACTGTCCTTGTGCAGCTCAGCTGTCCTTCATGTTGTTCCTACTCTGACGTTTAACCAGCAGCGTTCTGCATTTGACATTTGACTGATGTGTTTACCAGAACAACATTCTTGCTTTATGCAGACAAATTCAGGAAAAACATGACCTTATCAACACCTTGTTTAAGTGTTCCTGTAGAGTTTTTTTTTTTTTTTTTTCTTAGCTGCGAGAACATTACCTGCTAAGAAATATATTCATTCCTTTTTACTTGACAACCTGAAAATACTTTTCTGAACCCACTGACGTGCCTGCTTTGTGACGTCATGTTGAGGGTGACCTGGCACATATTGTGACAGATTCAAGACTTAATGTGAACGGCATTAAAACCCGCTGAAGAAATTGAAAAGCGCGACAGGCGCAGCACGACTTAACAACAGAGGGCTGTTTTTTTATAGACCATCTGAAGCTTGTTTCATATGTTTAGACTTTGACATCTGGTTACAAAGTGACTTTAGATCAGGTGTTCGAGGAAAAGGAGGCACTGGAAACTGAACTGAACTGGATCTGCTGTTAATACGCAGGGGAATGAACTGGTGGATAACGGTGAACAATGGTGTTGGTTAATTGTAAATGTAGGTCTTGTATGTCATTGTGAACTCTTATGAGTTCACAATGACATACAAATGCATGACTCATAATGACAATTATGAATCTGAATGCATCTGTGATGGGGCCATTGACGAAGCTGAAAGTCAGTCCAAACTGAGCATGTCATCCGTGTTTATTATGATGCTTGGTAACATTTCTGATATGCCTGTTATCTAATTTGGTCTTCTTATATGAGTGTTATTATCCTGTCTTGGAGCGTACAACCCACTGGAGAATAGAGCACTAACTGGTATTAAATTATAGTGAGGAAGCATGCATTTATATTTAGATAAAGAACCTCATTATACATTCAGACCCGCAAGTGAACATTTGAGGAGATATGTTTTGGGTTAACCATAGCAATTATGGGATAGATCATTTGGAAGACGGTACCTATTTTAATACTGTAATAACTCCATGCTAAAACAAAATATATGTTTTTCTTGTTATTTTAAACAATTCCAGTAGAGCATAGGTCTCCATAGTTACGATTTTCATTAATACTGGACTCATCTGCTGCGTCGCAGTACGGAAATGATTCACAGGAAAGGTGACAAACAAAATATAGTCCATTTAGAAATATAACTCTTTGGGCGTAAAGAGTCAGAAAACTGTCAAACTTTGAACTGTAATTAAAGCACTTGAGCTACTTACTGAAGGAGGAGACGTGCTCTCTTTCCTGTGACACACAGATAGCAGCACCGTTTGAGTTATGTGAGCGGGCAGGGTCAGCCATTGACCAACCCAGTGTGAGGCAAGTGAAGAAAGGATCCATCCATCTTCTGCCATTTTTCCCTTAACGGGGTCACGGGTACTGGATAAATGCTAACCGCTGCTCCTCTGTGCATAGAGGCAATCAAATCTCTAAAACATGTGAAATGCATTATTTGGCGTCTAAAATTAATATGTGTCAAGAGTTTTGCTTTGATTTGTTTTCGCATCACAATTATTATATGTCCTTATTCAATTATAAGGATATGCAGCATTACATGCGTTACATACAGCGTTAACATGTCCCTTTTGTCATTTGCAGGTAGTGAGACGGTCAAAAAGTCTCCGGTGTATGGTATGACACATAACATCAAAGTGTAGAGGTGAATGAGTCAAACCAGTTTGTCTGCACTTGAACTTTGAGCTCTTGTAAAGTGGCATCTTGCGCATCTTGCAACACGAGAAAGCTATATTGATACGTTGCAACATTAATATTTCATGTTCTCGGAGGAGACAACCTTCTTCTCTTATGGGGCTCACTCAGCTTATCGTATCTTGCAAGCCAGTTGTCGCCCATCTTTAAACCATATGTTTAATCTCATCTTGTTGCAGTTGGTTGTTGGTATTGCGCTCTGCCCTGGAAAAATATTCGCTATCAGACTCAAATCAAAAGCAGGACTTATTATATATCCCGCATCCAAAGCCTTGATACAACAAACCCAATATCGGCCTTTAAAAACCATAGCTTATGACGAAGAGAAGATGCCAAGTTGTCTCCCTACAGGCTACGTGTGCCCTGGATTCCTTATTATTCTGGCCCATTTGTGCAGCCATTAAAAAATGTCCCCCACATGTCTGCTGTTTGGCTGAGTGCAGCTGTCAACTAATGACCCCATCTCAGCACTGCCTTTAATGGCTCCATCACACAACCTTTAATCCATGAAATTAGACAGCCGCTGTTTCTCCTTCATGACCACCATCAAACAAAGACGCGGAACCCCCCCCCACTCATCACAGGCCACCAGCGATATTGCATTTGTTTTCCATGCAGGTCTGTTGTGAAGTCTCAGGCTGTTGGCGGAGAGCTTCTGCGCTCTTATCAAATATTAATGTATCATCTCCATACAGAGCTGTACAGATGTGTGCTGTAATTCTGCAAACATCGCGGCCACCCTCTCATAGTGTGCACAAAATTTGGTGTAGAAAGTGCTGATTACAGATGTGTGCTTAACACTAATGCAACATTAAGGATGTGCACCGCCACCCTTATTATGTATGCTAGAACTGTTATAATCCTTAGAGAATTTCTGACTCTATTTTTTAATTAAAAGGTTTCATGACATGACCTGTTGCAGATTTCATTAGATTGCCTAATGACAATTAACTATCCAGTCTTTCTATGATGTGACAGCACAGCGACGAAGGTTTAATCTGCACAACCATATTCACAGGACTTCCTTCTCTTCCTTCTCTTCTTCTCTTCTCTTCTACGCACCCTCCAGTTGCCTTCTCTGGGCTTGGCTTCACTTCCTTCTACCTGGCGGGAAAGCTCCAGTGCTTTACAGATCAGGGCCGAGGTCGCAGCTGGCGCCTGTGTGCCATGGTGTTGCCCCTCTACAGCGCCATGATGATCGCCATGTCCCGGACTTGCGACTACAAACACCACTGGCAAGGTGTAGAGACGTGTGATCTTTGGTGCTTGATATGCATAGTCTAAATTGAAAAAAAAAAAAAAAGAAACGTATTACATTAGATTAAATTAGATTAGATTAACTTTATTGTGATTGCCAGTGCAAACACAAAACACCAAAATGAAGGAGATCTAACCTGAGGTGCAGGAGAGGTGATATGCATGTGTTCTTCTCCATCTCCTTGCTGGTAACTTTATGCAACTATGCCAGATTTTCCACCAGATGCAGCTCTCTCTCTCTCTCAGTTTTGGTCAGTCATGCGCACAGCTTCGATGCCCCCCAGCAGTGTATGAGCTTCAGAGCATCTGAGGAGCGCAGCCTTGCTTTACTGGCACGGGATTTTGTATTTGGAAAAATATCGCTTTCACCGTATACTTTGTGTAGGACGATGCAGAATGCTCAGTTCTCATCAATAAGAGGCTCGCCAAGGGTTTTTCTGCAGTGCTCCGACCTTGTGGAGGCAAACAGCGTGTAAAAAGACGGTTGTAACACAACACCCGAGTGCGCCTTCAAAATGCAGGGTTGTTTCTCTCCCTTTCTTCGTCTTCTTTGTTGTCATCGTGCAGAGTAACTAAAATCACACCGTGATAAAAGTGTAGAAGTCTCGGCTGCACCTGTGGTGAGCAGAGACGGTGGGGGATGAAACAGAATTCTCAAACCGCATTTCATCATTTTCAGTTTGTTTTTTGCTAAATACAAAAACAGATTAAATAGCTGTACAAACACACTTTAGGTTAGAGGCTTTAAAGCATTTAATGGGAGGCTTTTCAAATAGTCATAAGTGCTGCAAATTATCTGTTGTCAGTCACAGAAGCCTATTTTAGTCAAACCTATCTCTGTGTTAGCATAAGACTGGTTGTTTTACTAAGAAAATTACAAGTACAGGCATGGGTGCTTCATTGCCGCTGTAAAAGTGCTGAAGCCGTGACGGGGGAATACTAAAAATGTACATATGTGGGTTGGGTGTGAGAGGGAGTAAGTGGTAATGTAATGACAGCTATGTCATATGGTGTTAATTGGATTTCGATAGTCTCAGTGCAGGTCAAAGTCGAGCCAGGACTAAAAACAGTAGACCCTGATGTGAAATTCGAGAAAGAGACTAGAAATCTGACTAACTTTGTATTTCTTAACCACCCCCCCCAACCCTCAAGTGTAAGTAACAGCAACAGTGTATTGAACTCAAGTCTCCTGAGTCTGTAACAAGCGAACACAACCTGGAATGCTGTTGAAATGCGCAAACTGATATCATCCACGTCCCTCAGCAGAGCAGGTGTTGTCTGTGTTGGACTTCCGGAGTGTGGCCAGCAAGCTAATACATCCCATCAAGTCACAGTGTATCAGATTTAGCTGACAGAAGTTGATGAAACATTCATAGTCTGAAGTGCATGCCTCACATAAGCCCAGAATTGGAGAAAATCAACGTTGCATTCACCATGGAGGAGGGAAGTAAGGTAAGAAATACTGTATGAAAGAATTTACCACCGTCCCGCCATCTAGTCTATATATACAGCTATGCGGGCTAAATATTCTTTGTGTTAGGTGATTTGTGTTTGATTAAAGGTGACAGAAAGGCAAGGACCAAAAGAAAGTTCTCAGTGGAACGATTCACGGTTTTTCCATTTACCGTACGTTCCCCGTCTTTAGCCAGGCCTGATAAATGCTCAGCAGAACCCAGAGCCATCCCTCAGATGTTGTTTTCCTTCCATCATGGAGGCTAAAAACGGTCATAACTGAAAATAAATGTGTTTTTGGGACTTTGCAGACGCCTTTGTGGGAGGAGTGATAGGGTTGCTGTTTGCATATATCTGCTACCGCCAGCACTACCCACCCTTTCTGCACATGGACTGCCACCTGCCTTACGCCAGCCTGGCTGCCACCGCCCACGCGCCCCTGCATCCGCAAGACGACCCGCAGCCCACCGACAACGCCACCACCCTCCCCCTGGAGGGGTTGACCGAGGGGCCCGTATGACTAGTGGTCAACGCAGAGACTCCCCCAACACCTTCGCCAAACCACCGAGCTCCCCTCCCGGTTCCCAGCGACTGACTGCCTCTTCATTGGACAGTCTAATGCCACCATCATGACTGCTGTTAGAGTCCTGTTTTCATTCCTTTCTTTTTGTTTTGTTTTTTTTCATTTTGACTCCATCCGTAACCGTGGAAGCATTTCCTGGTTTCGTTGTTAGGAGGGACACATAAGTGCGGGACGTCCTCACTGGGAGGTGGGAGGGAAACACGCGAGGAAACAAAAAAAAAAAAAAAAAAGCTGGCTGACGGCTGCAACACTGAAAACCTCACTTTCTTCTCTTGGATTTTTGCTCTTTAATGAGCCTTGCTTGGTTGTTTATGGCGGCAGCAGTGTCTGATATCTGGCTGCTCAGATGTTGGCCCAGACAAACAGCAATTAAAGCATAACTCAAACCAGTTCAACCGTTGCGAAATTAGACGCCTTTAAAGGCAAAACTAAAGCTCCAGTAGTTAATTGCAGATTTTGGTTCGGCTGAAGTGAGGACAGCGGGTTTGTTTTGGTTGCCCATAGCAATATAAGTGGTTAATACTGAGTCAATGCCCTCTTTGACAAGAGCTCTGGCTCATGCAAACGAGGAAATGTAGGTTTCGCCGTGTGTATTCGCCCTAAAATTTCCACTCATTTTTTTTTCACGAAAAACCCCGCACGTACCAGATGTCTCCAGAGGTTGCACAGAAAGAAAAAGAAAAGAACTTCAGCCCACTCAAAACAATCAATAACAGGCTGGAAGGCAAGTGTTAGGACTGGGACAAGTGCTCTCATCTGAGCCCGCATTAATCCTCATTAAGTGAGGTCAGCTACTGTTGATTTTGAGCACGTTAGCACCCCGCGAGGTGCCTCATGGGATGCCTGGGTGCTGCAAATGGCTTCCAGCTCACTGACTCTCCACAAATAGACAATCTTGCATTCAGGACATAGGCCTGCCAGAGATTTGAATACGTCCATCCATTAATTCGCCATTATTTTAGCCCAGCATGTGTTTCATAAGGATGGGATGTTGAAATGAATAACATGCCAAAGATTTGTCGCGTCTCTAATCTACAAGCACTTAAGTAGCAGAGTTGACACGGGGCCACATCTTTTGGTGACCCTTTTGCCACCGTGTATTTTTGACATTGCTGGGACTTTGCATGTACAATCTTCGTTCCTGCTGAGATGCTAGGACAAAGATGATGTGTTGGTGTTTAAAAGTAAAGGTGAAAAGATCCACAACAAAATGAGTCAGGCAAATTGGTTCTTTTAATGAATTCCCCCACCCCTTCCCAGCTTGGTTTCCTCAGATCAGCCACTGTTCCTCCCCGAATGGAACACAAATGCTGACATGCAGTGGCTGCTGTCTCTGTGTGCACGTAGGGTAGACAATGTATATTTCACATTCTTGCAATAAAAACGAAAACCTCACAAAGAAATCTCCCCTCAGAAGGAATGCAGGACACGTTGGTGACTGGCTGTCAGCTGGAGAAGAACTTGTTACCTCAGCTTGGTCTTGGAGATCTCTGACATCTGGAGGCACATTTTGGTATTAGATTATTGTCTTTTATTCTATTCAACACTCCGGAATCAGTTTTTAGCTTTTATATTGTTTTTGGGTTGTTTTTTTTTTCCCATTAAGTCCACAAGGGGTTAAAATCATCACTCATTTCATGATTTGCTTTCATTTGGTGCTATAGATAGTTTTGTAGCAGTACTTACTCGCTATTTTCAAGCAGTGGATGTATCATTTTTCAACAATTTTGTATAGAAAGAGAACATACCTATATTAATCAGATATACTAAGCAAAGAAACATTATTCTGTGATATCTGTCGTTTTTTTTCACCTTTACAAGTATTAAAATATAGAAAAATATGAAACCACATACTTAGTTCTGAAGAATAGATGTCTGAAGAAAAGTGAGTGTAAGAATCTTTGTCTATGGCATGCAGTTCCATTTGTGAGAGTTTTCTATTCATAAGCATGTCCGGCCTTGAGAACTATGAGTTGTGTTTTGATGTGTATATATTTATGTAAGGTAAAAGGACTGCAGCCGTGTGAAACTTGTCTTTAAAGGAAACAAAAGAGCCTTCTGTACCTTGAACGTGATTTTTTTTTTTTTTTTTTTGTACAAACTTCTAACGGCTCAGTGGAAAATCAGTCAAAGACTGAGGGTGTTCATATGAAAAATGACCTGCTGGTGCCTAAACCATGTGCAAAAGTGCAGTTTATACCAGCCATTGAAGGAGCTGCATCCCAAATTTAGTTCAATTAATGTCAGCAGGGTCCCCGTCACCTCGCAGAGAGCCGGGTGCAGACGAGGCAGTGCTCTGTATGTGTGTGACTGCAGCTCTGTAACTGTATTTTGTGCTTTTTCTGCCGTTGTGTTGCACTCTGAGTTTCCAATAAATGTTTCTATGCTTGATAATGCCTGCTTGCTTTTCATTAGGGATGTTCAATATTACTGATTTAATCAGATATTTAACTGAAATTTAGAAAAAAATAGAATTAAGTATTCCATTTGACATTTTGAGTGAGAGAAGAATTAGCCGAATCATGTATAATACATGAATGTTATGTAAAAGTCGTGTCATTACAAAAGTAAAAAAGAATATGGATAATTTCCAATATTTTCTGTATTGCCGATAATAGCACAAGTTGATCATTTTGGACATCTCTACCTGTCATACGTGGGGTTTTTAACGTTCACATGTTGCCTATTGGAAAAGAGAAAGAACTGAAGACCAGCAGCACAAATTTCGAAGTGAAAGCAAAGATGAAACCAAATATTCCACATTCAAAAAGGAATTCGCTGTACCACAAAAAATACAGCTTCACTCTCAGAATACTGGAATGCAGTTGACATGTTGTCCTTGTGTCCTCAAGACAGAAAATGTTCGAAACAAATAATAGAACACTTTGTTCCTCCGTAAATACAAGGTCTCACAAAAGTATTTCTGATATATTTCTAATGGAATCGAAATAGGAGAAAAAGGGACATTATTAAACTGCTCTGAAGTTTTAAAAATCAACATTGTGAAGGAGAAAACTAAAAATATGAGCCTTGACAGGAAATGTGACATGGTTTAGTAAACAGTTTGTCTTTGGGCACACAGTCACAGATATCTATAGAGCACAACAATTGGGTCTGAAGCTTTGAATGATGCAAATGGGAAAAATGTCTTTAGAAACTGTGGTAACCAGTGAGGACGTTGGGCCTTCCCAAGGTCATGACTGGTAACTCATTGCTGAGGAAATGAAGGGCTATGCCAAGAAGGCAGATCTTCTAGAGCGTTGTGTCCAGATGTCAATGCAGTAGATAATCGGGGGATGGATTGCATGTCTGCATCTGTGATAACAATTATGATTAAATGTCTTACATGTCGATAATTCTATCATTTATCAAAATAAAATCAAGATGGTTTCAATTCTGAATTACGTGAATGTGAATGAGGCCTTGTATTTGCCTGAAATGCTCTTGCACTCCTGCCTGATTGAAGGCCTCAACACTCAGGATGTTCTACACATGCATGGAGGGAAAACCTTGCCGATCTATGCCTCTTCATTCAAAGTCACTCGGCAAAATGAGCTCGGAAAGCTCACGGCCACATGCTGCCTTTCAAAGGAAAGAGCTGAATGCTCTTGTGAAAAGAGGCTCATTTAAACCAACGCGCATCGAACCGATAACTTAGAAATTAAAAGCTGCTCAAAACATGTTTGCATCTGAAATCAAATTTCATTCGTTAAAAAGCTGATGACTCAAGGCCAAAGTCACAACAGTGACCAATGCTGCATTAATTGGTTGCTACTACATGGTCGAAGATTCCCATTAGGACTCGAAAACGCATCGTTGTCTGTAATTGGGATACATTTGCAGTCACAGTTTTTGGAAAGGGGGCTGCAGGAGATCAAACAACGTATTGAAGGACCAAATTTTTCAAAGTAATGCACCCATGAGTTCATACATTATACAAATGAATGTTTAAATGCAAACACACACACACGTACACACATACACACACGTGTATATATTTATAGGTACAAGTAGATGTGTGCGTGTATCTATCTATATCGATCTCTCTCTCTCTCTCTCTCTCTCTCTCTCTCTCTATATATATATATATATATATATATATATATATATATATATATATATAATATATAAAATATATAGATAGATAGATAGATAGACAGACAGATAGATAGATATGCGTATAGAGTAATAAGAATAAGAAGTAAATATGCTACAATTACCCGAAAAAGTCACTGAGATATCCAAGTGTAGCCTTGTGTTAATTGTATTATTCAGAGCTGGAAAAAGTAAAGTTTTTCTCTCTTTCAAACTGAGAAACCAAGCAGAAAGAGGAGTGGGGCTGGCCACAAAAACACTGCTGACTTCTGTGAAATCCAGTGCTTCAAAGTGAAGATGGGAAAGAACCTGCATACAACAATGAGTTCTCCATCTGTCAAAGACTCTATATTCAGAGGATACCAGACTCCGCTGTCCACAAACACGCCATCTCCTCCTGGATTCTGATGGGGACAGAACCACATCTGGATGAGTCTGTGCAGCACATGTGTGGCTGGATTTTAACACATTGGAATTAAACAGGATGGATATTTATGATTTGAATATATATTTATCAAAGGAATCCATGTGTATTTTTTCAATATAAATCCTGCGTATATCGTAGATACGTTAACTCTGCATCATATCTTGTAAGTCCTCACCATGATTCATGCAAACAGCCTTGTTGCACAAGAGCGCATTAAATCACATGAGATAGATGAAGTATGTAAACATTGTCTTTATCGGTGCTGGAGATTAACATGTTTTTTTTCTTATTCAAAAGCAAGATCTGCCAGCCGTCAATGAAACATGTGTTGTTCTGGAAATGATGGCTTCCTTTCAGTGCGTGAATCATTCTTATGCTCAGTGAAAGGCAAAGGGCGTCTTCCCTCAAAGTATCCACAGCGTCTTCCTGTCAGCAGGAGCTCGGCGCCTGTGGAAGAGCAGCGCTCTTCCGGGAGAGCCAAATCAGCCTAAATCTAATGCATGGCTGGTCAGCAGGCCTCCAATATCATTTAACATTGCGCTACCCTTCAGGACTCTGTGTGTAATCACACTTGTTTAGAGATTCCGTGCACCTGGCCTTACAACATAACAACCAAGTGCCTTGGCTCAGATGAGAGACCTGTCTTAAATGTGCTCATGCAACTAAATGTGTTAATATTTTTAATTAAAATCGACAGCATGATTAATTGTGTATGGCTCATTTAATGTCCTTTGCTCCCATTGTTAAGTACGCTCAACCTACATAAGTAGGTATATACCTAATAATTACAATTCTTCTTAATCCATATTGTGCATATTCCATTTTATAGTAATCATTCCTCTGTATTATTTCTAATTTGGTTTGGATTTTTTCTCTCCCTCTCTCTCACACACACACACACACACACACACACACACACACACACACACACACACACACACACACACACACACACACACACACACACACACACACTTACAGGGGCCAGAGTCTCCCGGTGATCTATTGCGTATAATTATGGACTGTTGGAGGACACTTGAGGACCTGGAGGAAACCCACACAGACTAAAACAGCACTTGAGTTAGTGTCACCCAGACCAGATGAATATCCACTTTCAAATTTCATTCCCCTTACACAATAACAACAGGACCGAGAACTCCCGAAATGTGCTGACCTCGCAACACACTCTGAAAAGAATAAAAGGGTTTATGCATGCAAACAAATTGACTATACAACCATACTTGTACAACGTGAAATCACTATCGATGAGGTCTTTAAAAGCTTACATTTTCCTTTACCATAATATTTAAGATTATGAATGATTAAGAGTATCATTTATGGAATATTTGTTTTTAAAAGCAGTGCATCATGGTGCAATCTTAACATGAAGGATGAAAGTGAGGGACTTCAGATTCCGTACAACAGAACCTACATACTAAGCTCTCCGTGATAGATAAACAGATTTTTATGACTTTTGAATTAACTGGGCCATGCTCCAGCAGCTTTTTAAGGAGGACTCAGTAACTATTTATAAAAGCTGGTCCATGCTGGGAATGTTTATGATGAGCTAGTTAGAAAAGTCAGACTTCATAAAAACAGGATTTTCTGACTTTTTCTAAAACACTCACATTCAGTCCCCGAGTTGCCACAGCTGATTTATATCTGTAAATATATTCCCCACTATGACTCTTATTAAGACCTTTAACTAAAAATAAAAACTGATTCAAAAAATCCCTTTACCACAATTAAAAAAATAAATAAATAAAATTGATGCTTCCAGATCTTTTTTTTTGCACTTTCAGATTGGTACAATGGTAACAAAGTTGTAGATGTTTTGAAAGTGATGTGGTACCAGCTGGAATGTTTTTGGCAGATTATATTGTACCGATTAACAAGCAGAATGTCAAATTATAGTTTTTGGATGAATCTGATGTTTTCAAATGAACAAACCTTTGAGCCTACTTTATAAGTAATAGATCAATAGAGTGTATCTGTGGAGTGAAACTGACATGGTGAAATTAGAATAAAAGTGCTTTCTGCCGAGATCCTGGGGCCAGAACCCCTGACACATAATAAGCTCATTACCGATTCTCTCTGTATTGTGACTTTTTGAATACAAAAAAACCTCATCTCTTTGTTCTTGAACCTTTAATCTTGGTTTTTACAGGTCTGCGTCTTCAGATGGGACACTGGTATGTGTTGGGTTTAAAATACGAAATGAAATTACTCTGATAATGCACATTATCACCAAACATACCTATGCATTTAAATTTGTATACACAATAAAGTGTGAGCTCAGCTTAATTTAGAAGTAGAAACTGTCATTCATAATAGATCAGTAGCGGCAAGAAGACAGCTGTGGATGTACCTTTCAAGCTCCTGTAAATTCCTGGGGGTTCTGTGCTACATTGCAGGGCTCAAAGATTTCTGTCATGTCTGTCTCATAATAGACAAACCACATTTTAGATTTGAAATGCAGAATAACGCACCAGATAGATTGTGGGGGGGGAAATGCTGGCAAAGCGCTCGCTGCCTTGTTTCTTTCACACGCGAGTGATTATCACACCTCTGACTGGCTTGAGAGGAGGAGGCGATTCCCTCCAACGGATAAAGGAAGAGAAACTCACCTTTGTTGGAGCGCTGGTTATATATCACCTCGACTATGACAAAGACTAGAGGCTGTAGACATTTATCGTGCTTAAAGGCTTATCCTGATGCACAAGGTCCCTTGGATGACCTTTGCCATGGTTTTGGGTGTTTTCAGTTATGAGAGACCGGTGGTCTTTTTTGTAATAATATTCAAATCCTATTGGACAAAACAGTGCTGACATGTGGAACACACCTGACTATGACTCAGTATAGTTCAGTGCTTGTTTTGCTATAGTTTATATTGCTTGTGCCCACTCTCAATGGGCCTTTTAGTGATTCTCTCAGCTCGCGTGTTTCTCACTGCCTCCCTCACCTTTGCCTCCATTGTCAGCTTTTCACCTCCTCTTCCGAGAGTTTGTGTGTGTAGCCTCTGAAGTGTATTTTCAGTGCAGAAAAACGTTGTCTTAGTTTGGGACATTTCCTCAAAATGTTTGATGACACATAACCCTCGCTGCACCTTGGGAGGTGCATGAATAAATCAGGAACCATAAGGTAAGAATTGTGGTGGTCTTCAGCATGAGGACAGACTCAGGAAGTCAAAGCTGTTGTTATTTTATTTCATGCTAGAATGCGCGTGAGAGATAACAAAAGATTTATGATTTTAACAAAACATTCACTAAAGAAGAAGTGTTTCTTTTCCGTTCGTGTGTTTGGTGTTTTTTTTTTTTTTTAACTTCAAGGTAAAATCGGAATTAAAGCTTGTATGACTCCAACTGAAAACATGAACCAATGCGACTTTTCACCTCACTACTTGTTGACTAATCTGCTGTCAGTTGTGCTTAATTTTATTACTTCTCTGCCGTCCGCCCTCACGCTCCTGCTCATCTGTTGATGACTTTACTCCCACGTGGCTTCCCCCGATGAGCTGAGGTGAACTAAATTGTCATGTAAAGCGTTAACAGCTCAATGAAGAATAAAAACGGAATAACAATGTGAAATCACAATTGAAGTCATGGTGCAGAATTTTCAAATGTCCCTCTGTGAAAATGTCCAATGGCGAAAAACGGTCTGCAGGACAGCACTGTGGATGGTGACATTTTGGAGAGCTTGTGAAAATGCTACATCCTCTCACTTAAACACATTTTTGATGCTTAATTATACAGTAGGGGACAGCATTATTAACTAGAAAGCACTCAGAGAGCGCAGACCTCCGCCAAGTGCAACAATTCCGTTTGGCCCCATTTACCACAATGTTAACGAAAATTTCAAAGTGGTCCAGAATCCAGGATTTCTTCCGGATCACGCCCAAAATGAAATCAGTTCTTCCTTTTCACATTTCCAACAAATCCTGAAAAAACTTTCATCACAATCGGTCCATAACATTTTGAGTTATGTTGCCAACAGACAAACAGACAAACAAGGGCAAAAACATAACCTCCTTGGCGGAGGTAATTGTGTAGTGATGTATTATTAATTATTTATTATGTGATTTTTAATATGTGACATTTCTTTGATAAATGAAGATTGATCTGACAGTTTTTATCCACCTTTAACATGAATAGTGGGTGTGTCCGCCCACAGTCCAGGTGTCATTATGTCTGCTGAGAGCTTCATCATTCACGTTGTCATCTGCAACTCAAGCTAAAAGTTTTCCTTTGAATTCAAACCGCAAATTGCTGATGAGTCATTTTCAGCGTTCCGGAAGATTCCTTCTGTCTCAGGCAGTCCTTTAATAGTTAGAAGAGTGTTTATTTTAATGGCCAATTCAACAAAATCTACTGAAACCTCCTAAATGTGTCAGGTGGTCTCAGAATTCCGGGCACCACTGTATGTATTACTGAAAGATAATTCACTGTAAATGATATTCATAAGCTTCAATTAAACTGGGATGAAAATGTGAGCTGGCTCCACTGACAGACAGGAGGACACATGGCGCCGAAGATAAAAGGTGTGCAGGAGACAGTCGGAGAAGAAGAATTAATCAGGAAAAAAAATCCAACTCACATCCCTTCTGGGACAACTGCCAATGTGCTCTTCGGCAGCCTGGGGAAGTTTGAGGGGACAGAGCTAAAAGGATTAAACAAATGATCTGTTCTGGAGCAGGTACAGCAGCCACAGGTGAGCCACATTAGCGCTAACAGCTCGCTGACCTAATTCGCTCCCCATCTCATTTGAATGAGAGTGGATGTCTGTGGGTGTGTGGGGGTGTGTGTGTGGGGGGGGGACACACTTGTGTCGGCCTGAAACCGTACCCCCCCCAGATCTGATGTAGCAAAACAACGTAGGAGAAATTCAAACTTCCCAGCTTGGAGCTGTTGTCACGGTGACTCATCAGTCAACCCCACCTGAACTTTGCCACAATTAAAGTTTGATTTGTTGACACAATGTGTTTTTGAAATGATTTACACAAAAAAACCCCAAAAACTCTTATTTTAACTCTTAAATTTTTATTTGTGTTTTGATAGCTGAGGCCTTCTGGAGGTTGACAGATGACAGGAAAATAAATTATTGCCTTGCTTAATGACACCAGGAAATAAGCATTATTTGGCCGCAAGCTCCGATTACAGGGACAAATTTGTAGGCAGGAGCACTTATTTAGGCCCTGAATGGTAATGTAATGAAGGTAATGGCTACAAAAGTCAAAATTTTGTTGTCTCTCGGCATCTGGAGCACTCAACATAACTGATGGTACATGCGATGGTCTGTAAGCTACCCTCATTTCTGAGTTAACTCTATAAAAACAGTATTTCCTCGGATTCTGTAAAGGTCTCCAGTACATTTAATTTTGTAACAGTACTGCAGTATTACAAACTTTGGCTGCATTGCATCACTGCGCAGGTACTTTTTCCGGTCTCCTGGGAAACACGTAGATTCCCTCTTTGAAATATTTTGTCTTTGAAGACTCACCGGCTTCATATAACATCTTGATTTTTGTCATGAAGGATTAATCACTCGCCAGTGTGATTTCCATCATGCTCGGGCACGTTTCACTGGTATCTGTCTCGGCTTTGTTCTCAAAAGGTTTGGTTTTACTTCCCGCAAATATTCACTATCTCTTTGAGCCTCTACACTTATCCAATAATCCAAACACGGTCCATAAGGTGAGACACCAACCCCGTTATCAACTAAACTTTCTCCATCCAACAGTCTTACCTGTAAAAAAAACAGTTAGAGCAGCCACCCAGCTTTGAACTTTTTCGACCAAACTTTTTTTTTTTTCTGTCCGTCTTGATGTGCACAAACCTCACAACGCTTCTTCACTTTTGCTGCGTCATGTCACCATTTCACCATTTACAGAAAATAATTCGCATAAACGAATGTGGCTGGCTTCGTGTCAGCGCAGTCAAGGCCGTCGGCAGATCTGTGGGTCTTCCAAAACTTTGTGAAAATGTGAACTCGAATGTTAAAGAAAAAAAAAAACCTGCCATGTCTTCAATGAAGCTGTACCTTTTATTGGATCTTAGGGACTGGTTTCAGCTATCAGTGGATTTTAAGCTTCATTAAATCTTAAATAAATGAAAAAGTCCAAAAAGATTGAATCCAGAAAGAATATAAATGTTATGAGCCTGTGTTTGATGAGACCCAAGGAAAGGACAGACTTTGTCACACCACACAGTATAGTAAGTGCTTAAAATTCTTAAGTTTCAAGTGCTCTCCTAAACCAGTACATTAAAAACACTGCTCATTTTCCCATTTCAGGTAAACACAAAATTATATATAAAAGAGTAAAATCTGCATAAAAGCACACACATACATACACAGGAGAGAGAGAGAGAGAGAGAGAGAGAGAATAGAATAGAATGCCCTTTATTGTCATTGAACATTCGAATGTAAGTACAAGAAATAAATACAATATAATAAATGCATACACATATACACATATATATACATATATATACACACACATATATATACACATATATGTGTGTATATATATATATATATACATATGTGTGTGTGTGTGTGTCTGTTTGTATAAAAATGTTCAATCACCTGTGAAATGCCAAAATACAGGTCCAGATGTTGCAGCTCGGTCAACCAGGTGGTAACAGCTGGAACAGAATGTTACTGGGGTGCTGAGAGTCTGTTAGAATTTGATTGGCCGTCCTCCTGCAGCGCTGGACGTAGAGCTCCTCCGTGGATGACAGCTCTGTTCTACTGATGTGCTGGACACCCACCCAGGTTTCCTGTTTGAGGGCGGAGCAGCTGCCGTGCCAGGCGCTGATACAGTCCATCTTGAGGCCCCCTCAGAGGAAGAAGGCCTGCTTTTCTTTCCGTCTGCTGACATCAGCAGACCCGGTGATGGTGTTGAACAGGTAAAAGAGGAGGAGGGGGAGGATAGAGGAGGTGTATGGAGGTGATGGAGGGGGTTTATCAGGCAGACAGTCTTGGACTCGTTGCTGACAGGGACATATTTTTGAATAATGAGGTGAAGTTGAAATGAGGGAAGTAGAAGGAAGCAAGGAGAAACCAAAATAAGGATGATGATAATGCAATGCATGATGGGTACTCTGTCGGAAAAAGGTAGATTGGCTTTGGGTGGGGGGGGGGAGGGGGGTGGTGCCTCAAATACCTTTGGATCTTGTTCACAAGTGAAGGTGACGGCTGAAAGGACGAGATGGAGGATCCAAGCGGCTGGAATGTGTTTCCTCCTCAGGGTGGCCGGGCTGAGCCTTAGAGACAGGACGCCTTCAGAAAGCCTCCCGTTAGAGGTGTTCCGGACACGTCTGATAGAGAGGAGACCTCGTGGCTGACCCATGACGAGGTGGAGGGATTATATCTCTCGCCGGGCCTGGGAACGCCCGTGGATCCCCCTAGAGGAGCTGGTAGAAGTGGATGGGGTGAGGGCCGTCTGGGCCTCCCTTGTGAAGCTGCTGCCCCCCATGACCTGGACCCGGATAAGCAGTAGGCAACGAGACAAGACGAGACAAGATGAGATAATGCAATCTAAATGTAAAACCAAACAGATTACTGACTCCTGGAACTAACTAGAAAGAGACTACCATGCTTTCCAAATTAGAAAATAGATAGATAGATGGATGGATGGATGGATGGATGGATGGATGGGTGGGTAGGTAGATAGATAGATAGATAGATAGATAGATAGATAGATAGATAGATAGATAGATAGATAGATATTTGTGTTATATTGAATGCTACATTTCTTTACTTTTCTTCCTTTGCATGACTTTTTTTTCCATCTCATCAACTGACTGGAAAAATAAAATCCTGCACTCACCTGCAACATTCAATATGTATTTGTGCAACATTTGCTGCCCATTTGAGGCTTTCACTTATTTATAAATGACCATCAGACCATGTACTATAAAATTGCATATCGGGCATTAAGGGTGTAGAAAAAGTGCGGCCACAAAATCCTAAATCAGTTCCGACTGACTGCTCGAGGAGCGTTCAAAACCACGGGATTACCTGTCAACCTATTTAGAGACTTGTTGACACTGACATGCGGTGCTGCACATCTCTGTGCGTACGCACACACACACACACACACACACATACACACACACACGGTTGAACAGGCACTCATGCATGCTCCTTTCTGTCCGCCTGCCATTCAACTTGCGAGCACTGTCCAAAAGAGAGGATGTGAAAGTAAATAAAGTATGTGGCGAGCAGCAGCACCTGCTTCTGAAAGCAGTGAGCATCAATGATTCAGCAGAGGCAATCGGTTTCAAACGTTCGAGTCCAGTTTTACCTTTTCAATATCCAGACTGACGCAGTGTGACGATTACAATCACGTGCACTTTATTTGCAGTAAAACCTGACACAATGCTAAACGTGCGCCGCTCTGCAAGTCGCAGCATATTACGTGTGATTGGTTCTTGTTATTTCTTCTGGACTCTCGACGTGCGTTCCCTCTTCTTCTGGGTCCGTCAAGTTTCAATATGACTACAGATATTCAGAAATGTAGTACACATCTTGGGAGAGCCTTAATGGAGATAGACAGGTGAGGCAAATGATGATGCATCTAGCACTCTTTCTTTTTTCTTTAGTTTGATGATGATGCATTACACTGTCTGTATACACAATAAACACATGTGTGTAGATGGCAGACTGTCTTGGCTTCATAAATAAAGCAGCACAGCTGACTCTACTCTATTATGGACTGCTAGACTCTGCTTCAGAACATGGATGGAGCAGGTGGAAGCCTGGAAGGATGTTTCTAGCTTCATTGCGAATAAAACTTTTAACCTGGATGTTTCTGGCCTTTATTTCTGGCCGCTAATGGCCAGCAATAAACACAAAAGGCAAAAATAAATGAAGCTGTTCATTTATTTTTGCTCCCAGTAGTCATGGCTGCATCTAGTCCCCAGTTTTCCATTGCGAACCTGGCTTAGGGGTAGTCATGACTACCCCTTTTGAGAGACACACAAGATTCAATTATAAAGTTGTTAATGGAGTTTGTACTCCATTAACAAGTCTTTATAAGTGAAACCTCAAAACATGAGGAAGAAGTCTAAAAATGTTGGGAGCTTGAAGAGTCCTGGCTGATCTCCCTGCATACATTCACAACCTCTGAGAGGTAAGTTCACAGATATGGAACCTCTGACTGTGTTTGTCTTCATTAAATCTGAAAACCGTCACCAGGATGATACACGTCTAAATATATCTGTTAATACCTGATCTGTTGAGGCTGCAGTTTTATGATGAGGTTGACTGTCAATGGTTTTCTAACCCGTGTGTTTGGAAAAACCGCATTTGTGCCTGCCTCTTCATGCTTAAAATGCTGAACTACTTCATACCCACTTATCTCCATCTTATTCTGAGCAATTGGAGAATTTTTGGGGGTATTTTTCTTGTGTGGCAGTCAAAACAAAATTTTGTGTCCACAACTTATCTTACCTCAGACTGGATGAGTATTTTATCAGAAAAAAAGCACATTATTTGATATTAGCACACAAGGTGCTCCATTTAATCAGCACCATTTAAGTTTTCATTTTATGAAAGCTTGGATTTATACATATCGCTCTCTGCTTCTATCAGCAAAGTTGGAGCGAAATCATCCAGAGAAAATTGAAGTGATATGAATCAATTTCATTTTTGAGACCAGTATCTGTATACACTGCTCCCAATAGAAAGGACTTTCAAATATAATTCACTTTAAATTATCCCAAATGGAGTTTTCTTTTAGCATATCAGTCAAATTCATTTTAGCAACGCTGCCTGGAAAAGAACAAGGGAGGGTGAACACCATTGCCCCTGTCTTTGGTGGGTCTGAATGGGGCTGCATTTGTTGAGATGTGTTTATAGATGTATTTTTTCTCATACAACTCACGCTTCATCATTAAATATTAATAGATATGAACCCAGAAGTTCCTCCAGGAGAAACATGGGTTCTCCATTTTGACTTTGGAGCAAAAGCAAAAGCAATAACGTGTTAAATAGAAGTTTGCTTGAGAGGTAGAGCAAAGAGGACCTTTCTCTATTACTATATACTTTGGATACACTTTTCATTCATTGATTTCTATCTTCATGCAAGCATGCTGGGAAAACCCTGAGCTCGGGGTGAGCAAAGAGCAACCAAGTACTTCAGCCATGACAGAAAATCAGTTTAAGGTGAACTGCTGCATGCTGTGATACAACAACATATGGCAAAGCACAAATCCAGACAGAGAAATAAAGGACATAGAATATTAGACAGACAGATTTATTTGGCTTGGATCAAAGCACACTTTCGGCCGCCGATACGCAAAAAGAAATCCAAAAGTCTGGGCAGAAGTAGAAGGTCAAATGATCTATAAATGGGTGAAACTTCAGCAGCGTGGAAGGAAAGAAAAGCTATGCTGCGTGAAGACAAGATTAATTGGCAGGGGTAGGTGTGGTGGGAGGGGCTTATGTGAGGACAAGGAAAGAGACAATTAAAGTGATCCTGGCAAGTGTGTGTAACTGTGTGTGTATGTGTGTGTGTGTGTGTGTGTGTGGGGGGGGGTGACAAGGTGACAGGAAACGATCTTATAGGAGTTTGCAACAAGAAACACAATGCAGAGACAACCGCAAAAAGATACCGGTGAATAGAGACAGAGGAGCAGGGATTAGAGGGGCTTGACAGGAAGTGCAAGATCTGCGGGGTGAATCCATCAGTAATTTAATCAGTGATGACAGAAACCTCGCTGCAGATTTCCGCAGCCTCTGTGCGCCGAAATGTTGCCATGGAAATTATGTCAGAAGCAACAGATGTGTCATCCACCTCTATGCGAATGATGTACCTATTGAGCTAAACGTGAAGTGGCTATTAGAGCATGAGCAGAGGTTCACAGCTTATCCTGTCATCTCACTATAAACAACACTGATCCACCCACTGTATTATTCAGGTGTTTGTTACATCCAATAACCCGAGTTTGCTTAATTCATGCACATTCACACACGCATATGTACACACAGACTCGTGCAAACAGTCGGACAGCCCTTTGAAATGGAGATGGTGTGTGAATCTGGGGCATGCAGTGACTGATGTTCAGCTCTGATGGGGACTGACACTGCCCCTTTGCCAAATCTATGAGGCACACAGCTGAGGAGAGCAGCTAGAGCCGCCCTGCTTGTGACCAATAGTAACCCCCCCCCCCCGATGAGAGGGTGGGGTGGCTCATGGGCCTTCTTTAAATGTTAAGGCTGTTCTCTTGCACATAACCCAAGGAATTTTAGGAGGCTACGGTGCAAAAAATGAAAAGTGGAATAAGCGAGCCTTAAGAAGTAGTAGTAAAACGAATGCACATTAGAACTGTGCATCACTTTTCCCATTGTATGAAGTCTTTATTCATAGTATAAGTTGAAGACTTGGGTTATATGAATTGAAAGCATGTGTTCAAAAACTGACTCATCCCCATGAAGCGAGAGCATCGAGTGTTGTGTATGCAGCCCAGAGCAATGGTCCATAACAGACGGCATTCAACACACTTCACATTCACCACGGCACAGCCCAGGAGAGCCAGCTCATCAGGAGGAGAGTGAGCTCCACGTCTGCATGTTAAGGAGAAGGGACATTAGAAGTAAGGAAATTCATCTATACTCATTTCCAAACCGCCATCAGACAGTGTTGGCTCATCATTTATCATCCATCCACAGTACAATGGAGACTTGATTGTACATCCATTATACCTCTGAAATGAAAGCATCAGAGCTGGGATTGATGTTAGAGCAGGCTGGACTCTGACCCTGAAACGAACTGCTCCCAAAGACATCCGCAGAAAGACTTTTTCGGTGTCATGTCAGCCATCAACATAGATGTCGGCAAACAGCGAAGACGCATTAAGAGGAGAATATAAGTGAACAGTGCAGACCATAATGTTGATGAATTTGCTGGTTTATTTTCATTTGAGTTACATTTTTAAAGAGCAATCCAATAATCTGTGCCTCTTTGTGACCTCTGGGGTTTTAAATATAGCGTTGCCGAGTTACAAAGATGGGAAGAAATTTGGCTCCCACGCAGTGAGGTCAATTTACATGAAAACTTGTGGTCTTGAGTTGTATCTCCAAAGGTTTCAAAAGTGCAGTAATGCTGCATTAATTACTAGTTATAATGAGATCCACTTCATCGGCTTTGCTGTTTTTTGCCCTTGCGTAATTGTATTCTATCAAAAATATTCAGGAGGAGACCAGCAAAGCTGCACTCACAATGGACACTGAAGATTAAAAGACATTAAACCTCCTATAAATGCGTTTCTTAATTTCCTTCTCCAGGTCCATTTTATAGCAGAGCTGGCTTGAAAATAAAGGACCAAAAAAAACCTGAAAAAAAAAACACACACACACATGAGAAAAGGCTGGTTAATCCGCTCATTTCCATTCAGGCTGACATCATCAGTCTG
The DNA here is from genome assembly GCA_911728415.1 of Lagocephalus sceleratus. Taxonomy (NCBI): domain Eukaryota; kingdom Metazoa; phylum Chordata; class Actinopteri; order Tetraodontiformes; family Tetraodontidae; genus Lagocephalus; species Lagocephalus sceleratus. Next base: position 1,010,205 of record CAJVRN010000040.1, read on the forward strand.
AGACACTTTTGGAGGAATTAGTTCTCCAGGCTGTTAGGTGGGATGCAGGCTACTATGTATACTATCACAAAAAGCAGAGAAAGTGTTACTTCTGCCTTTGGGCTCCTGGATTTATCTGCTTGTGAGGCTCCATTAAAAATGTATGAATCATTACAGTGATTTACCGATTGCTTGAATATGAATTTTTCATGCTTTGAGCTATGTCGTCTGGCCGGTGATGCCGTCCCTCTGTTCGTATGAAAAACAGTGTACTTTTCCGCTTCCTCACCAGCTGCTTGTCACATGTGCAGCCTGAACTATTTTGAATGGGGAAGCTATCAGAGAAACTTTTCTTATTTATCACTGGATACCAAAATAATGTAATCACTATAATTAATTGAATAAATACTAGTGTGATGGTTATTCTTGTTAGTTAGTGACTCAGGTTTGGTATTTCTACCCACAGTAACTGTGGATGGTTGATGTTTTTTTTTTTTCCATGTGGGGAGTGGGCCCGTACTTAAGTTTCTACACTATGCTGATTATTTTTCGTATTGATTTATTTACTTCATTAGGATTAGGGCTGCTATAAATCTACACCTGATGTCAAATTAAAATGTTTTCACAGAAACCCTGAGCTCGCAGAGACAGATGTGCAAATATTTCAGCTCCAGCCTTCATCTCTCTCTCTGCTCCACTTCATTACTCCTCTCCTGTCCCTGCCAGCCGCTCGCCGTCAGCCCCAGACGCTCGGTCTTCGCGGGGTTTGCAGTAAATCACTTCCATGCTGGATCTCCTGTCATCGGGCTGCTCCCTGCCAGTTTCAGGAGCTGTGTCCACTTCTGACATATTTAATGAGAGCATACTGAGGCAGATTGGCCTCGGGGGCCTCCCCGGAGTAACGGGATCAATCAGAGAAACCCGGGAGCCCGTCGCTGAATAGGGAAGTGGGCTAACACAGATTAATAAATGTACAAAGTGGCTCCTCTCCTTAGTAGTTACTTCTGTGATTTAAGCACCTGAAAGCGCTTGAAAGTTCTCTTGAAATTCCAGTCATAATTTGCAGCATCTTTTGGTAAAAAAGAATGATGGTGAGTCAGGGCTTCAGCTCTCCAGCTGCTACCTCTCTGTGTATTAAATCCCTAACATGGCATGTCTGCGCTGAGCAAAACTCAACAGAAACCTCGGCAATATTTCTTATGGTCTGATTTTTTTTATTTTTTTGTTCCCAGCACACATTTGTTAATCTTTTTATTCCCCTGTCAGTCAGATTACCTGACTGGCAATATGTTGGAGCATTTACATGTTTTGCCACCGCTTAATCACTTCTCGTGAGTGTATCTTCACTGAAGACGTAGTCGGCAAATTGTGAATTGCAGGTGTTCAACCGCATTGCACCACATCCCGTTCCTCTCTGACAGCCCGCTATGAATAATATTTTAGATTATGCAGTGAGTAACACCTCCCTGCTAAACCAGATTAGGTGTTACAGTTACACACCGCTATAGTTATTTGCTTTATTGCAGGATGGTATAATGTGCAAAATTGAAAAAGCTGCTCATTTTCAGTTTCTACTTGCTTCGTCTCTGCTTCCTTTTGGAAATTTATGTAAACATACAAGTGTGATACTATGTTTATGGAATTACAAGTATCACTGGGTTTTAAAAAAGCAACTCTACCTTTGGGATTAGCCAGCACCAGATATTAGACAGGGGCCACAAATCTCTTTAAAACCAGCACGAGGCTCAAAATCATAATTAAAGGAACAAGGTCTGTGTAATATAAAAACTCTGTTGGTAAGTCACAGTTTGTAAGTATTACTAGGTAATATAATAACTGACAGTCTGTCAGTATAGGTTACTTTAGTTAGAATTTAGTCTTTTTTGTACCATCCATCCATCCATCCAGTTTCTTCCACTTCAGCCTCCACAGAGGGTCACCGGGGGACTGGAGCCTATCCCAGCTGCCACTGGGTGAAGGCGCTTTGTACCTTATTGTTTAATTTCGATCTCTGTCACATCTAATGTCAAAGGGATGTGGGAAAACGTGTTTTCCCTCCTTCTTCGGGATAAATTCATCAATCCTGGTCAGCATATCAAAACATTTTAGACAAGCATTTTAACATTTAACAACACTGAATGATCACATTCTCCATTAAATGTTAATTCAGCTACAAACTCAGCTTTGAGTGACAAAATGAATTATTCACATAAAAATAGATTCACAGAAGTGAATAAGTTTGCGGTAATTGCCTGTCAGTACCAGAACACAGCGTATCTGAATACATTTGCTTTTGTACACTTTCATTTCAAAGTTTGAAATTGTTGTTTGCTTTGGTAAATATGTAAAATTTCCTTACAGCCAAAACAATATTTTGTCAGATTTTTGATGGTTGTGACCTGATCCCAGGAGGGATTCAGGTTGAATGACAGTAACTGATCGGTTAGAAAAAAAAAGAAAGAATTTTTTTACAATTCTGAAGAATTGATCTTTAATGCTTCTCAGTGGTCATGTCTTTGTTTCAGGCCTCAGATCTATGCCAGCGTGTGGATTCTTGTTTTCACATTCAAACTCTCTCACTAATCTCTCTGCTGCTTCCATCCTCCACATCATTGTTTCTGGATCAGAGTAGTGGAACATGCTCCACATCAACTGTGACGCTCATCTGCTCCAGTCTTCACAATCTACAGCTTCAATACATGCGCTCACTTAGACCTGGACTAAAAAAAAAAGCAGCTGGATTGTTAACTGCCTGACCAAAAAAACAAGTCGCTGCCTGGATTAAACTAACAAATAGGTAGGGGTTGAGCAGTTGGTCAAGTCTGGGTTCAGCAACAGTCTGTGAAAGAATGAGGTCAGCTGACTACCTGAATAGACTGAATGACCAGATTATTCCATCAATGGATTTTTTTTTTCTTCCCTGATGGCACAGGCATATTTCAAAATGACAATGGCAGGATTCATTGGGCTCAAATTGTGAAAGAGTAGTTCAGGGATTATGAGACATAATTTTCACACACGGAGTCCAGACCTTAACCCCACTGAGAATCTTTGGGATGTGCTGGAGAAGGCTCTGCGCGGTAGTTAGACTCTACCATCATCAATGCAAGATCTTGGTGGAAAACAAATGCAGCCCTGGAGGGAAATAAATCTTGTGACATTGCAGAAGCTGATCGAAACAATGGCACAGCGAATGTTTGCCACAATAAAAGCTAAAGGTGAAAATATTAGAGTGTGACTTTTTGTGTGTTTTGGTGGAGATGTTTTCCTTGGCTATGCAATGTATGCTTTTAAAATGTCGTCAAGTGGCAACCATCTGTGATGTCACCCATAGGTTGGTGACGGGCTGTTTTAGAGGCCTTTTGCCATACAGGATGTCTCCCTTTGGAGCCAGAAGAAACCGTATTTGAGTAAGAGGGCAAGAATGGAACAGGTGTATGTTAATTAATATCTAATTAATGAAATCATTACAGATGGACCACCAGATCTTATTTTAGCATGATGAACTTTAGTTAATCAAAAAATGTGTTGAATCAGTATTTCATGATTAAAAATTAATGGGAGTAAATTGGAGCCAAGACATTTGGGAGACAGCCCTAGCGGCAATTGGTGGAACTGCATCTAAAGTCACTTTTATATGTCTACAAGGTCTACATCCATCTTTTATAAACAGTCTCTGAGTGTCATGTATGTCACACATACGCCACATTGGTGTAAAATGTTCTATATATTTTGGCATTTTGAAAGCATTTTCTGTATGAAGGCACCAATGAATTTCATTTGAAGATGAATACACATGTTTATTAGCTTTTTAAGAGTGAATCCAGAGCAAATATCCCTTCCTCAAGATCATTCTGCCTCATCCCACCCAAAATTTTGCAGAAGTCTCTGGTTTCTTTATTTTTTATTTGATATGAGGGTCATAAGGGCGTAGGTCACCAACCACTGTTCATACAAAAGCCAGTCAAGCCAAGTGTGAGTGAAACCCTACTTACAAGAAAATTCTGAAAGAGTTGAAAGAATGACAAGAAAGAAGTAGAAAATTGAGCTTTTCTCATAACTTCATAAGAGCCCCTGTCATCATGCTGGTTTGAGATCCAATACTAACAACATTTAAGCTGTTTTCTCAGGGCACACACAGACACACACGCACATCCCGCTATGTCTATTTTTGTAAGGATCTTCACTGGCAGAATCCTATCTAAGTCCCTAATCCGAACCCTCACCATGCCCTCACTTCCCAAAAATGTCCTCACTTTGCTAGTAAAATGAAGATTTTGTTACTCAATATGTAGCAAGTAAGAGAACACACACACTTACACACACACACACACACACACACACACACAACAACTACAATTCCACCAAGCAGACTTCAATTAATATTGAGCTTTCATGCATCCTTGCTTTGGAAAAGCAATCTAACTTAATTGAAAGTGGGGTAATTACGACATTACTTGTCTTTATTCCAAGATGGAGCGCCGGCAGTTCGAGCACACACATGCCCCAGTGAACATATGAGTGAACACCCAGATACACGTAATTAAGCTCTGCTCAGGTTTCAACAGCATTAATTTGTTAATGACATTTGAAAACAAATAGAACTAACAAAAAAGGGTTAACTCAGGTCTAGAGGTGAGTGTTTGGAAATCCACAGATTAATGGCGGTTTTCAGACATTGTCTTGTCTTTGCAAACATACTTTTTTTAACTTTCACAGCTCTCAGTGTTCTTGACACTTTTACTTCCTCCTTTATTGTCACTCTCACTTGAATGACGTGGGTATCACTGCCAAAAGATCAGAACCTGAATATTTCTCTTTCCGCGTATTATTTCAGCTAATATCAAGAATCATGAGGGTGTCAGGTATGCTATTAACTGCTTTATTTGGTGTGGTTTTTAGAAATTAACTGCTTAAATCACTGAGGTGAACAACAGCATTTTAAAATGAGAACTTAAATTGCACCAGCACGTTTATGAATATGTCACAACCCTGATTAATAAGACATTATGTAGGGGTTAAAATGCTGAAAAATCCACGGTTCACTGAGGGGGAAATTATTCACATGAGAATCTGGAGCTGATGGTTCTGATGGAGATTTATTGACTTCATCATTAAAATGGTGGAATCGTTGAAGAAACACTCTTGTGGCCTTGATAGCATCCCCAGACTACTCATCCTCAGTGTAGCTAACAGGCTGTGAAGCGTCATCTGCTCTGCATTTTAAATGGACTCTCACTGTTTTATCACACACATTTGATCTTATTCTCTTTTTATTGATATTTCTATTGGGAGATGCTTGTTTTCTTTGACAAAAAATCATGTCAGACTGTCCCAAACTGTTTCATGTCCCAGATCTCAATAAAACGTCAAAGAGAGAGAGAGAGAGAGAGAGAGAGAGAGAGAGAGAGAGACATTGAGAGTGTCAGTCATTAGTCCCTCAGATCAGGCACATCAGCACACATGTAACACATGTTATTTTAGTACATTCGGTACACTGTACAGCTCCAAATATATGATAAAAATTTATGATAAGATAAATAAGAGAACATGTCCGCTCTGCTGCTCTGCTTGTGTTCGGCTCAAAAACAACTAGAACTCCAGCATGACAATACATGTTCCAGTAAATAATCCAAAATTTGAAACTATTTCGAATTCCGGGCCATTACTTGGTAAAAGTATACACATATCTTCCTAAAAGCTCTCTTCTTTTTGCACTTTACTTTCCAGGCCGACATCTATCAGATAGTCCATACAGTGACTGTGGAAAATGCCTTAATTTGTACTGACAAGACGAAGATTCCATTTGGAGCATAGTACAGCCATTTAGAGCATTTCTGCTGAATTATGGGTGTTATGGGAATTATGTTGTATGCCACCGTTTTGGATTTAAAGTAATTTCCTGGTTCAGCGTCATTACACATGCATTACCAGTCATATCCACAACTCTGTTTTTGTCAAGTTTTAGGGTAGTGTTCACGTTAGTATCTCCTATAGAGGATGCATTATTATTACTATATGCTATATTATTACTCCGGGTGCAACTTCACTTCACTCTATCATATGAATAAAACTACACACAATGGATAGAATGAGTGAAAGAAGAGATTAATCACTTCACAGTTACAGGTAACAATGAATCTGTCTCATCAGTATAAGAAATAGAAATGCTGTCTTGGCTTTCATTACCATACTCATGAAACGTATGACTGATGCTCTGTTGCCACGCGATAAAACTAAATCTGCGATAGGTGGCTCGGTCTCTTTAAGTGTTCATCAATATGACAGCGGGGGCTGTAATTATCAGCCAGGACAGTTTGAAATATGAAGGAGAGATGAAAACATTCAAAGGGCTGATCCAACCACACGGAGCTGGTGTTCAGCAGGTGAATAGGCTGCAGGAAAGACACACAGGGTGAGCAACTCTTCAGGGAACTCGGGCGTGACACATTAAAACATCTACTTGATCCTTCCAGATGGAGTCTGATAGTTTCAGATTAAGCACTGGGAAGCCTCATTTGCCCACTTTGCTCTAGATCTGTGAAGCAAGAAAAAGAGGACAGAGGATATTTAAACACTGGCACAGTCCATATAGGCTTTATGTTGGGTTCCTGGTCTGTTCTGCCCCTCTTCCCTTCTGTGCGTGTGTGTGTTTGTGTGTGTTTTCAGGTCAGGTAGGGGCTGTGGTTGGGGGTCCTGCACCTGCAGCTCATTTGCTGCAATCACCTACTACACCTGACAGGGTTTAAAGCTCCACACTCTGCAGCCACTATTCGCTGGTTTGTTGCGAACTCTGTCGTGGTAACCTCTCAGCATACTCAGTCATTCTATATCCAGTAGTCTGTTCAAGATTTTTTGTCTTGTATTTTCATTTTCCTCCATCTTCAGCCCGACCACGCCACCTGATCCCGCTCGTATTCCTTCCCTGACCCCTATGGACTCTCCGCTTGGTTTTCTGTTCTGCTCGTTCCCTTCATCTGGCCCCAACATCCTCCTGAGCATCACCTTCCCAATCCCGACCTTCCTCTCTGCACCAGTTGTGGATTAACCCCGGTGGACTCAACATGTGACTTCCTTGCACATAGTTTGCCTTTTTTGAGATAAAGACTCATTTGAGGTTCAGTTTCTGCCTGTGAACAACACTTTTATTACTTCTAGTGTTGGACAGTTGAGTATTAGACAGGTGAGGGACACGATGCTGAGTTCATATTTCTTGGTATTCTTTTTTTAATGGCATCTCTGGAATTATTCCTCATTGTACACTTTCAAAATGACGGATGTTTAATGATTGATTTAACGAGAAGTTGAAAGATTACCGAATATAGCAATTAACATTGTTATTAGCGTGGCAATACTCTGTTTAGCTTCTCATATTTCTCAGCGACTGAAAGTTGACATTCTTGTCACCTCCTGTTGCCATGACTATGTGACATATTTATCTTTGGAAAACCAATTAATAAAACCTGCAATGTGTCTAATGCATACTAATAATATTAAAGTAAAATGAGAAAAGAACACATGCCGAAAGCAACCTATGAAACTTCAAGTCTGAAATTAAACATTCACTAAAACATTTACATAGGGCTTCTTCAATAAATATCAGTGACTGTTCTAGGCTAGGCTATACAAATATTATATAAACTATATAGAGTTTAAAGTCATTACCCTGCTCCCTGATATGAAGGTTGTCATAGTCTATCTTTGAAATGAGCACATAGTCTCACAGCAGAACATGGATAAGGGTCGAACAGCACCACCAGTAAAATATTTTATGATGCATATAAAACTCATTGTAATGGTGAACCATGGGGCTGACAACACAGATGGGTAAGAACAATAACGGAGACATTTCTCACGGTTGGCAGGCAGTCAGGTGCTTTGAGAGTTCTCGTGCTTTAATTGAGTTTTTATGTGACCCAACTGTGATAATACCTGCTCTCTAGTTTCGTCACAAAACCTTCTTCACACATTGCTGCCCAGGTTCCTCCATAAGAGCGGAAACAAGAGTAATGGATGCATTTATTAACTTTCAGTCTCCCCAATAATGCTTGTCTCGGTCCTCCTGGGAAGGTGAAACTAAATATGGATTTCTGAACAGACTGTTGGAGAAAGCTTTGCATTTAGCGACACCTACACATTGTTTTTTTCCTTTGCATTTGCTAGTGAAGTAAACACAGTAAACATAACGGTAATAGCCCGGGATGTTCATGTCTCTCCCCTCTGGGTAGATTCAATAAACAGGATATATTACCTGCTATTGATTCAGATGCATGGTGCCGTGGAGAGGCTTATTTTGGAAAGAAATACTTTTATTGCTTCATTTTTCTTTTGCTTTTAACATTTATTGGACTTTTTGGTATTTTTATATAGGTAACATGACATTTCTGGAGACAGTTTTACAGTTTTTACAGACTTCAAGAACCTTTCATTCATATTTGAAGCATAGAAAGAATTTGTCTTTTGCTACATGTGACATACCTGCCTGGTGAGTAAGTTATTGTCTTACTTTATTTGCAGCAATTTAAGCATCTCCAGTTATATTTTTCTCAGGCACTTTGGTACAATCCTCAAATCATCCTCGTCATTTGCGAAATAGTACCTTTTGTGTGTCACTGTCATTGTGTCATTGTGATATGGAAAAGAAAAGACAGCACTGCAAAGAACAAAGAAAAACAATAGAAATGTGAACATGGGAAAATCCTGAGCACAAACTAGACAAGCAGCGGTGTAGCACTACTTGTCCTGACGTTCCTGTCTGTTGGGCCACAAATTCCCATCCATATCACAACAAATGCAGTGTGGAAAGAATCTTTTAGAATGTCTTATCCAGTTTCTGCAGGCATCTGTTGTGATGTCATCATGTGCTGTATCCATGGCAGCCAGGAGGCTCATCCGTGTATGTGGCTAGTGAGCATCCACTATCCATCTCTGTGATGAGAGAAATTCCTCAGTAGGGTTAAGGAATGAGAAGTAGGATGGGAGGAACACGATCAGCATTGTGTTTGTGGGTTGAAAACCATTGCCTGATAGTGTTAGAGTGCTGGAATCTGACCATGTCCCGCACTATCACGTACTTTGCCAAGTCATCGACAGTCTGTCTCCTCTTTTTTTCAGGGATGAGAACCCTGTAGAGAGTGTCAAGATGCTCTGTTCTGTATGGCCCGATAATGAGAATATGCATCAGCACACCATTCTCAGAAATAGCAGCACTCATTGTTGTGTTCCCGACCCACTGCCTTGTTAAGATTGAAGCCAGCCTCATCTATGTAAATTAAATTGTGAGATGGTTCACTTGCTTTCATTTCCTTTATACACTATATCCAAAAGATACAAAATTTGTTTTTTTGAATTACATGCATTTTTTTTTTTTTTGCCATAATACAGTTGCATCACATATAAACAGCACATATTGCCTCTTTTCAGCAGCCATAGCAAACCTGTATAGTACTATGCTGTATATCACTATACAATGTTGTACTATTTACTGTGAGGTACAGTTGCTGCATGCTCATGCATATTTTACCTGTATATACTGGTCACACAGCTCCTTCACTCTTTCACTCTTTATTTCAATGGAAACATTGCACTGCTGTTTCATGTTCATTTGGTGTCTTTTGAGCACCCTGCCAATATTTGAGATGCTGATTGTTGGTGTCCTTTATAATGGCTGTCTGTATCTCACTTGGTCTTATGGCCTTGTTTTCTACAGCCATATTGCAAATAGCCTCCTCTGCCACCCCTGTGAAGTAGTCTCACAGTCTACAGGAAAAAAATATAGTAATGCATATGCTGAGTATAAACTGAGAAAACTGAGTATATATATATATATATATATATATATATATATATATATATATATATATATATATATATATATATATATATATATATATATATATATATATATATATTTCTTCCGCTTATTCCTTTACATGGGGTCACAGGGGAACTGTAGCCTCTCCCAGAACAGGCGGGGTACACCCTGGACTGGGCGCCAGTCAATCACAGGTCTGACACATAGTGACAAACAACCAGTCATGCTCACACTTACGGACAGTTAAATTGACCAATTAGCCTAGTCCCCAATTGTGCATGTCTTTGGACTGTGGGAGGAAGCCGGAGTAACCCGAGAGAACCCACGCAGGCACAGGGAGAACATGGAGACTCCACACAGAAAGTCCCCAGCCTCCATCCCAACTGGGATTCCAACCCGGGGCCTTCTTGCTGTGAGGTGATGGTGCTAAGCACCATATATACTTGCCAGATGATGTTTCATTTACAACATTTTTCAGTTAATCATGCACATGGATGTTTGCAACTAAAGAATAATAAATGAGAAACTGCTTTTTTTATCAGCAGGATGTGAAGATTGACCAAGTAGTTTGGCGAATTTCAATTCTGATTTGAAAAATGTTCCAATGTGACTGAGAAAACCTGTAATATATCGGGCCTGTTTTTCTGTGCAACAAAATGGAGGTCCTAGAGAAAACCCATGTAGCCAGGGAAAGACATAAAAGCCCTACAGTAAGAAGTGGAAATTTAAAAAACTGAACTGGAACTCTCGCTATGAGGCAACTGTGCCAACCACTGCACCAAAGTACTCACTATATGAAAGGTTGTGGAGAAAAAGATTTTTTTTTTTTATGTGAATATGCCACTGGGATGTGGTTGATGTTTTGTCTTGCATCTGTCTGTGTTTTGATCAAAATTGTGTGAGCATGAGGCACCACATGACTATGTATGAAACCCTGCAGATGAGCGTTAAAAAAACTAATACAATGTCTTTGAAGATGTTGTTGATGTGGCCAGAATAACAAGGTTAACTGCTGTGATGTCAACATCAGAAAGGTGGCTTTCTATGTTAGTAACGGGTCAGAAAGGGAAATCATTTTTACAAGAGCTAAGGGTGACTAAAAAGAATGAAATCACAGAATCATTGCTGTGTGTGGTTTCAGGCATATTCTTCAACCTTTTCTGGGTTCTTGATCTCGTTGTTATCGAAAGTATGCTAAATAGTAGGCCCATGAATTCAAAGGAGATGATCAATATAACTTTAGTTTCTGTGCGGCAATTAGTGTCAGTGGTTTCATTACTGTAAATGTAGGAACAGACATTTTGAGAAAAAAATGACATTCTAAAATGTTTATCCTGCCAAATATGTCAGCCCATATATGCTAACCTATAACCACTAGAGATTAAATCATTTAGATCCCTTAAGAAAGAAAGAAGAAAGAAAGAAAGAAAGAAAGAAAGAAAGAAAGAAAGAAAGAAAGAAAGATAGATAGAAAGAAAGAAAGATAGATAGATAGATAGATAGATAGATAGATAGATAGATAGATAGATAGAATCTTTAATGTTACTGGAATAGTACAACATTTAATGCAATCGTTGGCACATAAATAAATAATAAATATAAATAAATGATAAAAAATAAATTGGTGCTGGATTAAACTTCTGAAATAACTAAATAATTCCCCACTTTCACACACACACATGCACACACACACACACATATGCACACACACACACACACACACACACACACACACACACACACACACACGATCACACAAACAAAACCATCCTGCAGTGATTGCACATTTCCCCATTAGCAGATAGCAGCATTCAAGGCAGCAATGGCCCTGGGATAAAAACTGTTTCTTAATCTCGTTATTGATTTATGTGTTCTGTATCTCCTGTCTGAACAGAGGGCGACGGGAAAGAGGACGGGAGGAAACCCATACTATGTTCCTGGCTTTGTGTGAGGCCACGGGAACTGTAGGGTTGTTCCACTGAAGGGAAAGGGCAACCGACAATCTTCTGTGGTGGTGATGGCTCTCTGGAGCGCTTTTCTGTCTGCAGCTGTGCAGCGAGCAAACCAGACACGCCACATCAGAATGCTCTCCATACACAGACGGTGGAAGTTTGCCCAGCAGCAACTCAGAGAGTTGTTGTTTCCTCAGGGGTTTGAGGAAATACTGTTTCTGCTGGGCTTTCTTCACAACTGCTGTGGGTTTTGCACTTCAAGTAAGGTCCTCCTTGATGGTGACGCCCAGGAAATTGAAGTCGCCCACCTTCTCCACATAGTCCACAAACAAAAGTGAGGTTGGACGTCTGTGTTCTCCCTTGTGTAGCACCACTGGCATCTCTTTGGTCTTACTGGTGTTGAGGGCCAAGTTGTTGCCTTTGCAATCATCCTGACAGCATCTCCACCTTGACTCGTACACCCCGGAGATGAGCCGGACAATGGTGGTGTCGACTGTGAACTTAATGACGGTGTTGCTAAGGTATTGTGTTGCAAACATTTATTGCCCCTGAAGATCAATTCAGCCACTCACCCAAAAACACAGTTACCAGCAATATAAAACAGCCAGAGATACACACAATGCAGAAGGTAAGCCTAGTATAAAAGATCTGGTTTTGCAAGCAGCAGGATTTCAGAAACCATGATTTGCGAAGAAAAAGCACAAATAAAGATACAAAAATAAAATGCAGGTCGAATCAACCAGAGTCAAGAGAGGAAACACAGCCTGTGTGTGGTTTTAATGGCTGCAATGGCCTTAGGAATGAAGGAGCACTGATCTCTGGAGCACCTGAGCCGAGGTACCCTCTACCGCCCCCCCACCAGAGGGCAGAAGATGTGAAGCTGAGAGTGGGTGCACAAAGTGAAGAGCAGGGTGCTCAGCATGCAGCCCCGAGGAGAGCTGGTGCTTTGGCTGAGGGCTGCAGAGATGTGGGTACCTACCCTGAGCCACTGGAGTGGTCTGACAGGAAGTCCAGATTCCATCAGCGGATAGGGTTTGTTATCCCCAGGCCTATTGTTTCTGAACTGGCTTGTATGGGAGTATGGTGTTGAATGCAGAGGAAAAAAAATGTACAAACAGCAGTCTGATGTAGGTCTCTGGCTGCTCTAAATGTGACAGAGCAGCAAAGAGAGGGCACTGGCGACTGGATCCTCTGTGGATCTCTATCGGGAATCAGAAAAAAAAAACCCAGCCTGAGCCATGGAAGATTCATGCTTGCACTGCTCAATGCTACAATGACTGTGTATAGCAGTAAATATGGTGCTGAATAAAGGCTGTAGAATTGCAATAATAAAGATGAATGTGACAGATTCTGGCTGTCTAAGCTGAATGTGCAGAAAACCATGACACCAGTATACTATCCTGACAGGCGGTTGCACGCCCAAGATGTAAACAGAGAAGCCCCAGCCAACACTTAACATGTAAATAAGAAAACCAAAATACTAATAAATCAAACATCAATACGACAAAGACACGGCATGTCTTATATTTAGTCTGTGTGGGAGACATTGTGTATGTAATTAAGAATCTTTTTTTTTGGCAATTCCTTCCTTCATTGCAACATCATTTGCCCTCTTATTTTTACACTGTATTTTCTGATGATGGCTGCCTGTAATATCTCTTGTGGGATTAGTGTCTGCCTGTCTGCTTGCCTGGTTTTCTGTCTGTCTGCCTGCTATGTCTATTTAAATAAAGACAAATATAAGTAAAGCTAAACGTTTCTTTATTTCGTTTATCGATATTATTTTGTTTAATAAGCATTTCACCAGTTAGAACCCGCGTTGACAGCTTTACCCAGATTCCTGGGTGGAACCAAGTTGCGCTGGTATTTGTTTCTACACGGTGTCACTTCCTGTTCTCAACACAAAACGATCCAGCGAAGCTAATCAACTCTAGCAGTTTTCAGTCCGCAAATGATAATCTATCACCACCATTGAAACACAATAATGATCCCGTACACTGTCAACATTAAACTTGCAGCTCGGACGTTGACTGGCACTCTTAATTTGCAGAACAAAACCGCCGTAGATTGGTGAGTACCACATCTATATTATTAGCATTCCTTAGCTGCCCAATTCACTCAAGATACTGAATGACAGATGTTCATAAACCGCTCCTGTAACCTGCTTTGAGTAAAGTTGTCTGTGTTACTGTTTCAAGCCTTTTAGATCCGACGTGAGTATTTGAATAAATAGATCCAGATGTATGCTTTTGTTGTCAAAACAGAAACATGGAAGCAGTCATGTGACGTGATGGGTTTCAGTGTTTTTCTGGGCCTGATTCATTGAAACCTGACATTTTTTAAAGATAAATATCAGTTATATTTAAAATCCTAGCTTTATTTAAGTGAGCTAGTTTAGACTGTGGTATATATTGACATTTTTTCTTAATTAAGATTCTATTCAACATATTTGGTTTAGCAATTATGTAGTAATTAAATTCTGGTATGTTTTACAAAAAATAATATATATGTGCTTTCCAGAAAAATTTGTGTGGATGCAGAAAACATGTAGTCTATGTGTAAGACATGTCTATGTCTAATATTTATGCCTATAATCAGTGGATTTTGATTCAGTTCATTCATAATGTAGTTTAGCCACATAGGCATACAGATATAAATCATTAGAAAGTTTTATTTATAGAGGAAGTTTTATTTATAGAGGAAGTGCACATTAGGAAAGCTTCAAAATTCCTTCTTGGTTTTTGGCGTCTTCCTTGGTTAATCTCTGCTGTCTGTCTTGGTGTCTGGCATTTCGTTGTATTCTGCAGTTGAAATAGTTTTTGATTTTCTGTCTGACACTCATCTTGTCTTTTCCTGTAGGGGTTGGCAGGGGCTGATAGCTCAAGGATGTCACTCCAGTATTCTCATCATTGATCCAAAGACATCCCAGACCATCCAGGTGTTGGAAAAGCACAAAGCTAATGTGGTGAAGGTGAGAGTACATTGTGAATAGTTTTTTATTTGTAATATTACAAACTCATAACAAATTGGATATAACTGAATCAGGCTGACACATTTGAAAATAGCATTTTTTGTCTTCTGTTCGGAGCAGTTCAAGCTCTGTATAGTTGCTTAGGGATCAGGTGTGAACAGGTCTTTATGTCCATCAACAAATTCCCAAATGTCCTCAGACCTGGACTTGGCCACTCCTGAACATTCACCTTGTTGTCTGTGAACCATTTATATGCAGCCTTTGCTCGATGTTTGAGGTCGTCTTGGTGGAAAATTAATCTCCTCCCAAGTCATAGTTTCCTGCAGACTGTGCCAGATTATCCCCTAGGATTTGGCACTATCTTTCTGCATTCACGTTCCCCTCTACCTTACAAGCCTTCCAGGTTCTGCTGCTTAGAAGCTTCCCCAGAATCTGATGCTGCCGCAGTCATGATGTGTGTGTGTGTGTGTGTGTGTGTGTGTGTGGTGCTGTGCTGTATTTGATGTTGGCCAAACATGACGCTTCCCTCCAGGGGAAATTTCCATATGAGCTTTTTTTCAACAGTAGCTTTCTCTTTGGCGTTCTCCCAAACAGCCTCATATGGTGAAGATGCCAGACAGCAGTTGTTCTATGAACAGTCTCTGCCATCTGAGCCTCCGTCACCTGTCTTCTTGCCCACTCATTGGATTTGTAAGCACAGTTGGCTTTAGGCAGATTTAAACAACTGCTATACCTATTGATGGACTTGACTGAAGTCTGTGGGAAATCATTTTGTAGTGATCTCCTGACATAATTGCTTGGAGTTTTTTTTTTTGTCTTCAAGTTGTAATTGTCAGAGGAATATTGATAATTCATAGCGTAGCATTTCCAGACACAGGTGTTTTTATATGAAAATCACTTGACACACACCAAATTCCACAGTTGATTTTCTTTCTCCACGTGTGACGCTGCTGGTATCAACTAACTGGATCTCTATTAAATTAGTGCTATCAGCAATCTAAAAATACAGCAATCCTAACTTTTAACTATTGTGAGTAATCTTAGCAGAAATTGTAATTCTTATGAAGATGTTGGCATCAGTGTGCACACCTGGCCATGGTGTAATCTCGCATCGACGTGTTGAGATGCTGTGTTATGTTGTGACGCTGCTGAGGAAATCGCTTGAGTCCAGGTTAGAGGTCTGCTGTGTTGGTGTGGGTTTATTTATTTAAGTATGCCGACACACTGGCGAGCTGACTGACACAGAGCTGTTCTGAGTCAGTGAGCTGACCCAGAGCAGAGATTTCAAGGTCCTTTTATACTGAAGAACAACAGGCTGTGGTCAGAGTGTATGTAAATGGAGGCAGGCAAAGGGTATTGATCAAGATGAAAGAGCACAGGAGGGAAAGGAGGGCAGGGGGAGAAAGTCCAAAGTCCATTTGGAGTCTAGAACCGAGCTGAAAGAGGATATACACTGGGCGTCTGGAGGTGCTGATTAGACATAATTTTAATGCCTATTTATCGCTTATCGTGACATCAGTTGTCAAAGCACTCATTTTCCATTGTCTCACCGACTAATTGTAAAGATTATCAGTTATGTTAACATTACTTAAGCTCAGAGAGTCTGAGGTT
Source organism: Lagocephalus sceleratus (assembly GCA_911728415.1). Classification (NCBI taxonomy): domain Eukaryota; kingdom Metazoa; phylum Chordata; class Actinopteri; order Tetraodontiformes; family Tetraodontidae; genus Lagocephalus; species Lagocephalus sceleratus. Next base: position 1,026,532 of record CAJVRN010000040.1, read on the forward strand.
CACTATCTTGCAAAAGGACACTTGACAGTAGCGCCAATGAACACCAATAAACATCTTGACAGGAGCGACCTCGCTCTGCTGCAGCTGCAGAGGAAAAGAGAAGCTAAAATACAAGAGGACAGTGTGGCTTACAGTTCGCATAGACAGTGATGCTTTCTATCTTTTTATTTCCAACTTATGTTATACTGTCTTTGCTGTCCGCACACACGCACACACACACAAATCTGCTCGTAAATGGAATTGTTTTTTTCTCCCTCTCTCTACCACATTAGTAATTACATGATGGTGTTGCTTTCTCCTACCTTAAGAGAGAACTATATTTGTTTGCATTTGCGTCTGCGTGTTCTGTTAAAGGGTAAGTAATGGAAAATAAATTCTACATCGATCATTGACCCCTGTCCTCTTCATTGCTCACTCAGAATCAAACATTCATCCACAACACACCCAACAGACAGAAAAAAGACATCTACTTTCAAATTGATTTATTTACACACGTATATATATGCATATATACATGTCCACATCTATAAAAAAAAAACATTTTAAGATATTTATCTCTCATAGTTTGACATCACATGATTCAGTTATATCCAACATTGATATTCCATCACAGTAAAGGATTCTCTGTGAGCTCACAGTCACTATGCATGCGTGTCATGTGGTTTTTGTAGGTGAAATGGTCGAGGGAAAACTACTACCACAACCTGAGCTCGCCATACTGCCTGCGTCTGGCTTCAGGAGATGCCTCAGGGAAGATCATAGTGTGGGATGTGGTGAGTGGCACAGCCCACTGTGAGATCCAAGAGCACTCCAAACCTATCCAGGGTACAAGATTCCACCCTTTGATTAATTCTTTGTGCATTCTGTGCTGTACTGTTCATTCATTTCATTCAATGTTCTCCTCTGTCTTTCTCTGTCAGACTTGGAGTGGCTATGGAATCAGGATGCATCTCGTGATCTGCTGTTGGCCATTCACCCTCCCAACTATATTGTTCTGTGGAATGGAGACACAGGCACCAAGCTGTGGAAAAAGAGCTACGCTGAGAATATCCTCTCATTTTCTTTTGACCCCTTTGACCCCTCCAACATGGCATGTAAGCAATTCAGCCCCTTGTTTTAAATATTTTTTCTCTTTGCTTCTCAATCATGCAAAAACATCTTTTTTTATCTTATGCTATTTGTGAGTCTATAACCTCATTAAGGAATTAAATTCCTCATATTTTTAATATTATGTTTGGATTGGCTTTACTAATAAGCAAAGACACAGTGGCAAAAAAGTCTGTTATTTGGTTTTAGTAACTGTGCTCAATTTGATCAGAGGAGCTATAACTATTGTGTTTACATCTTAAAACATGACATCTGAATAATAAATAAAGATGAAAACATCTTTGGGATATATAAGTACACACCGTGCACTGGTTCATCTGTTCGACCCAAAGCAAAAGCTCATTAAAAAAAGTTTTTCAGGGGCAGATGTAAAAGTTGCCAACACATCAGGTCTTACATGCACATGCATATGCATAACGTTACAATGTTTTTAGAGCTTGTTTTTAAAGATACTTTCCCATCTTTCTTGGCAGTGCTGACAAGTGAAGGAATAGTTTTCATCACAGATTTCACCCACTCCAAACCACCGAGCAGTGCTGGTAAAAAGGTCTACATAGCCAGCCCCCATGCAAGCCCCGCCCACACCAAACCTGCGCCCGCTGCTACGCCGGCCCCAACTGGTGCTAAAAAGGCCCTCAACAAGGTCAAAGTGCTGATCACCAATGAAAAACCCACGTAAGAACCACAGAATACTACTTTATTTCTGATAACCTTATTTAAACGATGCAAATTCCATCAATGTGCAGGAGTGAGGCGGTTTCTTCCAAACCTGACACGAATGTTCACTTGGACGTTATGGCCTTCTGAGCTGTTTTTAGGTCAAGCCTGTGTAATCAATCCTGATCCATATTTCAAAAAATAACCAGCCCTAACTTAAGAACTCTTTGTTAATTTTGACTATCCTGATTTCATCCACACATATTGTGTACACCCATACGCCACAGGAGTGAATGTGTGTTAATGATCACAGTTCCAGCTGTGAAACTTGCTGCTCAGCAAATCTCTTTATTGAGTAAATATCATTAAATGCCATTACATACCAGGGTTCGATGTGTAACTGTTTGATAGAATCTGTTTTGAAGTTTCAGTTCTTCGTAAAGTCTTTGGTCCATATTTAACTCTTCAACTGTGTTGGGGTTTGACATTGGTGGACCAGACCTAAGTTCAAATGTAAGCTTTTAGGGCTTTTGATTCTAGGGAGCATTTATACCAGAATAGTCTAGGGAACACTGTTCAATTGGTCCCAAAAAAGGCAGCCCATTTGAGCAAAAAAAAAAAAAAGTGAGCAAACAGTTTGATCTAAGGACTCACTAAAGTGTGAAAGTGTCCTTAGATCTTCTGAGAAATGTGCCAGGATCTGAAGAACCTAAATTTCTCATGGAGAAGGGAACGATTTGATCATTTAGTGTGTTTATTCAATTGATTTTATCAAAAAAACATAAATGTAGTGGCTAATCTTTACACAAACCAAACTTTTGACTTTTGGAAGTTAAGTCCATAAGTTACAAAATATCCTATATAGTCTGAAACCAAAGACTTGCTTGATGTTCTGGCACCTTCATGCCTGAGCAGTTGTGACTATCAAACGGGTTTATTTATAGATACAACACGCTGGCCACTCTCCTCCCACCCAACCAAGTGAGATAAAAGGCCGCCATTAATCTTACTTCTCTGTATTCCCCATCTTGTCTTTCTTGCCCATCTCAACCTATGTATCTTTAATGGTAATTGGCACCCTTTTCGCTAGCATTCACACTGTAATTGATGCTGTGTGTGTGTGTGTGTGTGTGTGTGTGTGTGTGTGTGTGTGTGTGTGTGTGTGTGTGTGTGTGTGTGTGTGTGTGTGTGTGTGTGTGTGTGTGTGTGTGTGTGTGTGTGGGGTTAGAGGAATTTATCATCCTTTCTCTTCTGTGCTCTGGGTGAGATAGAACACGATTTCTGTGCTTTTACAGCCTTATCAGTGACTCCTTGAGTAAAGGACCTTGAGCCTGGATCATGAGGCCATCTGCCAAAATCAGCTTTGAATGATACAATCATCAATCAGAAGGTCAAAGTAGCAGCAGCAGCAGTAGAAAAGCTTGATTCCTCAAGCCGATTCCAGTTCCGAAAGGAGGGCCAGGAAGCCATTATTATCACTTATTTACATAAATCAGAACGGGCTAATAGCAGGCAACACACACACGTGAGACATGAAATAATAAAATAAAATCACATGACCCTGATTATACTGGGACAGCATACTTCGCCAACAAATTTCGGAATGTCTGCGGTACAAAACAAGCCTTTTATGTTTAACATAGATGTCCAGTCAGTTGGAGAACTCATAGTTGTTATTTCCTCTAAATAAAAGCGCTCATCATTTCTGTGCAGCCATCACATGTGTTCACTGTAACCTGAATTAGCAGAGGCTATAGCTCACAGCTAACATTAACACAAACCGAACACCTGCTGACTGAAGTGACAAATTGGGGTTTAAATAAGAGGCACTCACCCAGAGGCCTGTTGTTTTAGTCATTGTAATTTAACTCTAATGTGCCCCGTTATTTCTATGGGAAAGACAGGTCATTATTGTAATTGTGGCGTGAAAGCAAAATAAACTCAAGCGCGCACATTTACAAAATGGTTCGATCTTCAGGACGCGAAGTGCGTAAACTCTTAACAGCTTTACGAAGAGTTGTGAGAATTTACTACCATAGAAACATTTGTATTTTTCTTTTTAGTTTTCTGAGCTGAGCTTATTTTCCCTCCCCATTTAAATATCGTGATTCGGCATGTTTGGTGCTACATTCCTGCTGATCACACACGCGGGGTGAGTTTCCACTGCAGGAACCTCGAGGTCATTTTATGGCGACGGGGCTGTTGGTGCTTGTCTCCGCTGTAAGAACGTTCCCTGAAGGGCCCATTTCTAGGAACTTTCACTAAGCCTAACTGAGTCCCTGCTCCAGGATAGGTTCGTAGATCGGCCCCAAAAAAAAACTCCTGGGTCGGGGTTGAGGTTTACTTACCACTGATGGAGTAAGCCCAGGGCAGGATGAGACGAGGAAACGAGCAGAAAAGGAGCGTTGGCCACTTCTCCCCTCGTCCATAGCGACCCTCACCACACACACGGCTACACAAACCACGACGCAGCAACCGCCCCAGCTCCGTGTTTACCTCCTTCCCCGTTTTTGTTTTCTTTGCTATTGTTTTTTGGCTCGTGGCGGCTCGCCCGGCGATGTCACGGTCGACTCATCCGCACAATTACACGGCGATCAAAACTCGTGATGTCGCCGACGGGTCCTACCCGCAGTGGAGACACGACCGAGTGAGACGAACGGTTCCTCTAAATTTACCAGGAACTCCGCAGTGGAAACACGCCTATGGTTTAACAATTTGGACCATGTTACTTCGCAGACATGGATGAGTAGCAACTGCAACGAAAGCCCCCTTTCCTTATTCTCAGTGATGAGAGGGGGAGATGTGAGGGGTGTGGGAGGTTTTTGAAATGGTACAGCTGAAAATTTGGGAGCAGCTTCTTGTTGCTTTTGCTTCCAGGACTCAGAAGTCTCTGTTTCTCTCTGATGTTTTGAGTTTCTGATATTTAGATTTGGGGTTGTTCTGATATTTCAGTCCCAGTTTCTAACTCGCTCGTTATTAAAAACCCATTAACTGTTCATTTCACTGTAGATTTATTGTAGATGAGCAACGTCTGTGTTGCAAGAATGATCTATTGTTTTGTTTTGGGCAGATGACCCATTTTATCATGAGCAAAATTGTGAAGATTTTGCCTAATTAGGGAGAGCTGGAAACTGGAGAGAGTAGTATTGGAATCAAAATCTGAGGGTTTTTAAATGTTCAGAGAGATTTTTGTCTACCGCAACTGCTCAATTTATCACCCTCACATCATTAAGCTTCCTTATTTTTAACTCATGAAGATCACAGTAGTAGGAACTCATTTATTCATCTATCTGTCACAACAGCAAATGAGGTAGTTTGTAAAAAAAAAAAAAAAAACGTGTTACTTTGCTGCCTGTCATTACAGTGTTCATACATTTGCGCAGTTCATATGCGGTGTTGTTTGCAGAATTTGTCTGGGAGACAATATAGTCTCATTTGTTAAGCGTTAACGTTTCCATTTATTGTTTTTAAGCGTACCTTCTTTTTCTGGCTCCAGAAAATAACTTGCTTTTCTCCTTTGTGCGCGCTCACATCCCTCCTGACCTTTGTGATGCCATTAGTGCCGAGGCGGTGACGTTGAACGACTGCCTCCAGCTGTCCTACCTGCCATCCAAGAGGAATCACATGCTGCTACTTTATCCACGAGAGATCCTCATCCTGGACTTGGAGCTCAGTCAGACCGTGGGCGTGGTGGCCATCGAACGCTCCGGTGTGCCCTTCATTCAGGTAAATTAGCATTTAGGTTCAAATGGAAAGTTTTACCAAACTACTTAAACTAGGTTCTGATATAGTGACGCATGGGCTTGTCTTCAAGGTCTGAATTTCATCAGCTTAGAGCTCTTTTTATAATTGGTTTGAATGCGAGAGACATTCTCTGCATTTTTTTTTTTTTTTTTTTTTTAGCTACGAGCACAGAGCCATGTTCACTGTGAGAGCTGACATTTCAATTGGTCTGGGCAAGACAAAAGAAAGGAAATCTTCACGGTCCTCCTCAACAACCCTTCTCACAACATCTCTCACTCCCCTTAAATGAACCCAGTGCCGTTTCTCCTTCCCTTCCTTGAGGAACTTCGCCATAATGTCTCTCTTTTTCAATGACTCTCCGAGGATCCAATTCCCCCTGCCGTGAATGATAAAGCTCCCCACTTTTCTCACTTCCTCCTCTCACACTCTTCTGCAGCACCAACATAAAATATAATCACACTTGCTCCTTTTGTCTATCTCTGATTCAGCCTGATTGGTGACCTTTGCGGGCATGCTCCTTTCATTGTGTGTGTGTGTGTGTGTGTGTGTGTGTGTGTGTGTGTGTGTGTGTGTGTGTGTGTGTGTGTGTGTGTGTGTGTGTGTGTGTGTGTGTGTGTGTGTGTGTGTGTGTGTGTGTGTGTGTGTGTGTGTGTGTGTGTGTGTGTGTGTAATTGGAAATTGATGAGTGCCGTAGGGGGATTACAGAACAGATTTACCATTGCTGAAGCACCAGCAATGGGACACAAAGTGTCTTCCCAATATCACGTTCCTCCGTCTGCTGTGTATGTGAAAAAGTTTCTGTGCTACTTATTTTCCTCACACCCTTTTCACTGTGATGATTCAGACTCATATCATGACATGTCCTCATTAAATGACTTTCGTCAGATAGTTTTTCTTTAGTAGAAAATGCCCTTTGTTACTTTATTTTATTTTGGTTTATGGTCTTTTTGTGTGTGTGTGTGTGTGTGTGTGTGTGTTTTAGTGTCTGTGACTGAGCAGCACAAATGTGCAGGAAAAAAAAACCCCTTGTTGTCGAGGAATAAGCCCAAGTCACGCAGCAGGAGCAGAGTATTACTCAGCTGCCCGGTGTCTGCCTGGCTACTCGCTTCCTCCTCTAAGTGTTATTAAGTGCCTCTCACACAGCCAATTTACATAAATAATGACAGCTTCAGCATAGAGCAGAACTTGAGTCTAAAAGAGCAGAGAGAATACGAGGGACTACACGTCTGTGCTGCACACTGCCACATTAAACACACACACACAAACACACACGCACTCAGTACATTTACATGCACAGTAAGTTATGCTCCAAATTCGACTTTGGAATCTCATTGGAATTTTTTTCCTTGTCCCAGTTTATATGCAACAACGGAAATTGAATAAGTGACAGGAACATGTCCTCCTCAGCACTATATAGATGATAAAGATATGCATCTTTTCAGCGGGTAAACAGGGCCCCCTTTTTTGCTTGACCTGCTACGGCACATAATAAACAACTGGAGTCAGGCGATAGTCCAGCAATTGAACAACAGGAAGATGGTCAATCATAAAGATGTGTTCATCTCTTACATAATGTATGTAAGAGATGCTTCTTCTCCTCCGATTGCCTTCTTCTTCTGCGACTGGCTTTCTAGGACGTTTTAATTTTGGGGTGATTCATTAGCGTGGGGGGGGGGGAGTCCGCAGTATGTGTTGTCTGGTTCCATTAAGATGTATACATGCTTGACAAAATAACATTTTATTAATTCATTATATTATATTAATGTGTGCCTTAGGCAGATGAGGAGAAGATAGCTAGTTAGTTGGAATAACACATATATATGCACTTCAGTTGTCCAGTTATATTTGGATTAAGGCAATCATTTTTTTTTTTTTTTAAGTGTCATGTAAATGGGATGTTTTTTTTTAAGAAAACACAGCAGTGTTGCTCTCCCTGTGATACCCGAGGCAAGTTTCAAATGGATTGACAAGCAGCAGGATTTTTTAAAAACTTAATACATTTTTTCAGTGTTTCTTTTTTTTTAATCAATGTGATGTCATCCACAAACAAAGGAAACAGCTCACACTTGGTGTTTCGGTCACACATTTACAGCAAGCCTAAAATCAGGTCGGTGATCATTTGCAGCCAACCATGGATGCCATCAAAGGAAATTAAAGCAGTCCTGTAAAAACAAATGAGACACATTAATGTGAAATGGCTATCGGAGCAGAACTGCATCTTTTCTGGGGGCTGAAACCATAAGAGTGCAGAATGTCATTCTTACTGAATGGCTGTTTGAATTTAGATCTAACAGCTGCTGCTCGGTTTCTGCACTGAATATGCAGGGTTTTTTTTTTTTTTTCTTTCAGCTGTCTAATCCAAGATCACATATTTGTCTGCTTTTGATCCTAGGTGATCCCGTGTGCTCAGCGGGACGCCCTCTACTGTCTCCACGAGAACGGGTGTATAACCCTGAGAGTGTGTCGCTCCACCACCACCCCAGAGGAAGGAGCAGGTATACTTTATAAAGATTCAGACATGCTCACACACACACACACACATGCACACACCTCTGTTAATAGGGGACGGGGGTGCACCACAGACCACAGACAGAGATTGTGGCCTTCCTCTATGCTCCAGTGGGCTTTTAACCTCTCGCCATCTCATTTATCTTTGTCTTTGCTTTATGGGGCAACAAGAGTCCATTGTCTCTCTAAATCTTTCCCACCTTCCATACCATATTTTCCATTCTTTATACATCCGTATACATCCCGATATATCTTTTTATGAGTCTCTTGTCCACTCATTTATTCTTTCCTTCTCATCTTATGTCTTCTGCTGTGTATTATACTATCACTCTAACTCAAACTTGTTTTTCTCAATCTTCCATTTGCACTTCTGTGGATTTTTATCTCTTTCCCATCCCCTTTTCTTGCTCTCTTTCATTTATTATTAACATCATCTCATTATCTTACACCACATTTTTCTCTTTGTATCCTCTTCCATTTACGAATCTGCCAGTTTGCTCTGATTTAATCTCATTCATTGTTTTCCGCACACATTTTTAACTTATGCCAGCTCCCCAGTTTAGCCTTGTTCTGTCTTCTCTTTGTCCCTCCTGTGCCATATTCAGACCCTGAACAGAGCGTCCATGAGCTGGTGTACGACTTGCGCTCTCAGTGCGATGCCATACGAGTCACAAAGACAGTCCGTCCTTACCGCATGGTTATCTGCCCTGTCAACGAGAACAGTGCAGCACTAATGGTTGGCGATGGACGAGTCATGCTGTGGGAGCTCAAAGCCCACAGCGGCAGAGCTGCTGCTAATCCAGGGTAAAAACACTGACACAATCACTGCAAGCTGTCTGCGCTAAGACAAGGTGAAAACGTATCCAAGAATGTATCCTGAATGGATTTTGAGATCCGCTCACTAAAGCCACATTCAGGTGTGGCGTAACCAGAAGGTTGAACTGTTTAACGCTGATATTAAAATGCACATTCCCTTATTGAAGCGCAGTTTAGAATTGAAAAGCACACAAGCCGAATATTAAGAAATCCCGTCCCCTCCATTATTGTTCATGAGACACAGCTCTTGAGTGTGCTTGAGTCACGGTAGTTTCCAACATTGCCGTTGCAACAAGCAGTTCTGCTATTTTTTTGTAGCCGATGTCCACTAAAATTGAGCAGAGTTGAGTGGAGTTGAAATGAGCTGATTGGAGAGGGTACTGCAGGGAAAAGGAGCATAAATTATCTTTAGTCTTAGAAGGAATCCAATAAATTTCACACACAGAACTGCACTTTGGGGGAATACAGCCCCCCAAAATCCACTACAGTGATAGAGAAAAACAGGGACCGCCAGCTGAAATAGTAATGAGGTTTTGATTTAATATTTCATGTAAGGTAGCAAGAAAACTATCGAATTGACTTGTGAATCTAATGCGTCAGCAGATGTACATGTAAAATTGCACTGGTGGGTGGGTGCTCTGTTTTCTTTTGCTCTAGGTAAAAATGAAATTCAAGTAACATGAATATATAACACTTTATTTAACTTCGCTGTATAATCTTGGTGTTCAGTGTTTAAATAAAAATCTGGATAAATTTGATAATGATGCCTGGCCCAGGTCAGGAGTATTGACACGAGTAATGTATATGTTGTTATATTATACATTATTTTCTGAGGCTGTATTGTCACAGCTCAGTACTGTTTTTTACAGGGTGATATTTCACTCTGCCGCACTCATTCGATTGTAGGCTGAACCTTGTTTGGATAAACTCTAGCACAGCTTGTGGCAAAGATGAAATTCATTTTTTGATATATCATCTCAGCTTTTTTTTTTTTTTTTTTTTATGTAGCAGCACCAATCAATACTGCAGTAGACTGTGCACTTGCCATCCTGCAGGAATGCCGCTGTCACTCCGGTATAGAAATATCTTTAGAAACAGATCGCATTCATCTTCGCCTGAGGAATATTCATTTATCGCTCCCCGTTACTTCAGCCTCACTGACTGATGCGTGCCGTGTTTTCGGTCTGTATTTAATTGTCTTCTTTTCTCTTCTTCTATCAGTTCGGGTCTTTCACCGCTCTACTCCCCTGTGTCCTTCTGTGGCGCTCCACTGGGTCCAAACCAGAAAAAGATTCAGGATCTCTCCCTCAACAGCATGATTGGTACGCCTACACACAGTCCTTGTGCAGGCACCAGCCAGAGTCATCAGCAGCTTTACACATCTTTTTTAAAGCCCTTTTCAGAGGGAATGTCCCTGGATTGACAGGTTGCTTAAACCCGATAAGATAGCTAATTTATAAAATGTAACTACCTGACGTCTGTTGAGAAAACGTCTTGATTCTGGGGAAGGAGTTCCTTTTTGCCTCCAGTGCATATTTGCATTTAATTTTCATAAAATAAAAGTCCTTAGGGGATCGCAATGTCAGACGAAAGATGAAAGGCGTGCCGGCATAGGGGAGGCGCCAGTTCACCCTCAGAGCACTACCAAGTTACCCTTGAGCAAGGTACCAAACCCCCCAAAGGTCAGAGTGTCCTGAGTCCTGACTGAACTGGAGACACATCCACCCTGCCTTCACTCATTTAAAGCTGGGATAGGCTCCAAAGCCCTCCCCATGACCCATGAATGCACTACTTAGACTTTGAACATACTTTATAAATGATTGTTGCGGGAACTAAAATGAAAATGAACATTTCAGACCATCAATTATAGTTCCAAGGTTGTTGCAACATTGGCAGGAGGACCCTTTGGATTTTTCATTTATAATAGATCCATTAACTGTCTGGTTGTGTCATTGCCATCAAAACACACGCCTCATTGAAAACGGCTCATTTGGACCTTCAGATTAGTCTTAATAGAAGTCTCCTGGTTAATTGTATGAATGATGGGTATGAAAAACTAAAATCGGCAAAGTAAATTGAACTGGATACATCTGACACTCCTGTGAGAAAAGCTTGTCTGCAGTGTAATTGACTCATCTCACCTCTAAATCCCTCAGATGATTAAACCTGCACAATGCGATTCCTGGGGCTGCAGACTAATAAAGGCATCAGTGCTGGGCACTTCACATGCGGGCTCAAAACAGCTGTGGATTTGATCTGCAAAGCTCAATTCCAAAGTTTGCGAATGGATTTTTGTAGAATATGTTTCTCCATGCCACAAATGTTTAAACTTAGTTTTACAATGATTTGTTTAACCTCCTTTGTCAGTGTAGTTTATCTGTGCTTTGGGATATCGTTATGTTATTGTATACTATAAACAGAAGTAAACAATCTTTTATTTTTATTTATTGCTGATTTGATTGCAGGTCCAACTTTGATAGCTGGTGAGGTTGCTCCGCAATCATCAAACCAGCAGGAGATCCAGCTGAAGTTCCTCCTGACTGGTCTTCTGTCTGGTCTCCCTCTGCCACCTTTCGCCATCCGCATGTGTCCCCCCCTTACCACCAAAAACATCAACCACTACCAACCCCTGCTGGCTGTAGGTGGGTGTTTCTCTCTGGCTCTCTCTCTCTCTCACGCTTGTACTTCTATCTTTGTGAGGACATAATGTGTTACCAAGCCCCTTACTCTAACCATCCCAACCAGGTCTTGACCTTCTAACAGTCTTTTAAAGTTGTGAGGACCAGCCAAATTGTCCTCACTTCCCAAAAATCAATACATAGTCCTTAAGCTGACTTATAGCCAAGCTATCTGTGGGTGGTAGTCCGAATCCATTCAGGCTACAGCATCCACGTGAACTTTATGTAACTAAACTACTGCGGGAGTTCGATTTCCTTGTATGCATGTAAACACACTTTTGGTAATACTCAGCTCTTTACCCTAACCATCCCAACACCTCCATTGACCCTAACTCTAACCTCAACAATAAAACCGTGTCTTGACCTTCAAACAGTCTGTTTAAGTTGTGAGGACGAGCCAAAATGTCCTCATTTCCCCCCCAAAAAAAATGTCCTCACTTTGGTAATAGAATGAGGATTTTGGTACTCAGCGTGTAGTAAGTACAGGAACCTGCGCACACGCAGAAATCCTGCCTTGAGCGAATCGATAACAGAGCTGCTTTTAAGTTTGTGGCTGGTTTAATTTAAAGAGTTAGAGAACACCATGTCATTCTGATTTAGCTAAAAGCACCATTCTTTATTTATTTGTTCTTATTTTTTGATTACTGGATTTTATTTTTCGACTGTTATCTGCCTTTCTCTGAGGGTGCAATGGGTTCGCGCAGCATAGGAGAAATAGATGGTTTAGACTTCCTTTCAAATTTTGACTGTGGATTTGCGGCACACCCTCAGTGTGACCAAGGTTGCATTTAGACATACTTGAACCATGCCCGAGTATAAATGAATTGTTTTCAAGGCTGGGTCTAAAAGTTTGTGCTCTCACTGATTGATTTTTGTGTTGTTCTGCCTTCTTTTATTGAAGAATTCCAAATTTTTAAGTATAGGAAACGCGAAAGTTGTTTTCAACTGAGATTTGCTTTCGTGGTGATTCTTCACTCCTACACTGTCTGCTCTCCACAGTGGACTGTCTGCTCTCCACAAAGTTTACTACACAAAGAAACAGTGAATTTTTTCTTCGCAGCCTACAGTTGTAAAACTTTTTTCCTGTTTTAATTCTCCGTAAAGGCAAATAGGCCACATATTACAATACAAATATATTTCATTTTATTTTCAAAGAAAATAAAGCAAAATAAATATTTCTGTAAAAGAATCCACTAATGAAAGCACATCCACTGACAGGGTATTTTGGATTGCCAATGCAGAATAAATGCCCTACAGCAAAGCTCTAAAACTGGCTGCACTATTGTGCCTTTTATTGTATTTGTGATTTGGGTCTTAAAAAAAAAATCATAATCTATCAATTTAATGAGCAAAATTCCAAGCATCCTTTTTCTTTTTTTTATCACAAACTGGTAAAATAAAAACCACTGTTATAAAGGAAAATCTTAATCATACTGACATCCCACTCAACGACAACAGCAACGTAATTATCAGATCATTATTGGGATCATGTTTGGCTACTTCCTTCATGTGTTACATAGTAAAATCTATAATATAACTAAATGTACATTAAAACACAGATAAAACAATACTCAATGTTTGAAACATACTGATAAATACTGTTAATGAAATTAGTAAAACAAAATCTCCCAGAACTTATATATAGACTCAGGGGTTGAAAATATGATTGAAAATATGAGGGGTTGAAAATATGATTTGTTAAAGATCAACTTTCCTTCACACAGACAGTTTCAAAAAGTCTCTGTTTAAAGTGAGTCATGACAGAATTCTTTGCGTATCTCTGTGAACAGTCTTGAGACTGGCTGTCAAGCTGAAAAATGTCCTCCGTCTCTGACATAGCCCGCATAATAAAAAATCACACCTCAGAGATACATTACCTTCCTCACATCCACAGACAAGCAGATGAATGATAACATTTTCAGCCCGCTGGGTCTTGTTGTCTCTCTGAGTCGTGGATCGCATATACAACAGGGGGGACATGGAGACCTCCTTGTTTAGCCGTCCATTATTACTTGACAACTGGGATCCCCATAAGTGGGAAGAGTCTGGCCATGATTGTTGCAATCATCTGCCTGTTATTGAAAGCTTTCCTAATGCAGCTGGGTATCTGTATCAATAACAATGTTGAATGGCAGACAGAAGACATCTAGTTTGGGGATGGGTCTTAAATAAAGTCTCCTTCACTCTTTTCATGGACTCCATGAAGGACTCCATGAAGTAGGAAATCTTCCATGACATGGAGGATTTCCTACTTACTTAAATACTTTAAATTACTTTAAATAGTGGGTATCTTACAGGGTAGTAATCTTTGATAAAAACCCCTTTTGAACTCAGTAATTGTGTACAACTTCCTATCTATGCAGCAGGAATAAAAAAAAAAAAAAGGCCTTATTCTTTTCTTCTGTTTTTCCTTTCTCTACAAATCGTATTTGAGGGACATGACCAGACCAGAACTGGACACATAAGCCCACTTCATCTACTCTCAAGAGATCTGTGCAAGTCTACCCATTTTCGCTACAAAATATACCCCAAAACAAAGCTCCAAAAGTCTCCAAACTTTTTCCTTTACTTTCCTTTTCTATCTGCTGAAGCTTGGGTTTACACAGTTAACAGCTAGTTCAATCCTCTGTCTATTCCTGTGTGCTTTTGGTAACTCGGGTTTCATTTTAAACTCAGACTACTTTTGTGGGTTTATAACCCAATTCAAATATTTCATCTGCTCAGAATCTGGGTATTGGTAGCAGACAAGCTGCTTGAATGCAAAATGATAGTAAGTGCTCCAGGAGGACAGCATATTCTCACTGTGTTCATAGCGACAGCAGATTCAATGCGCGGCCTTGATCCACTTCTGTGTCCAAGGCACCCTGTTCTGTCACACCGTTACGAGGATCTGATCTGTGCTGGAGGGTGGATGCTGTTAAACATCCACATTTGTCTGTCAGTCAGTCTCATTCTGCCTTCAACATCCTTTTCTCAGGCACCAGCAATGGCTCTGTGCTGGTGTACAACCTGACCAGCGGCCTTCTCCATAAAGAACTCAGTGTCCACTCCTGTGAAGTCAGGTGAGGTTTCGGTTTCCTCCACGCATACAAAACCTGCTCCTGTAATGTGACTTGGTAGATGATTCCCAGTGACCAGTCTGTCAGCATGACAAAGATTGATTTTCTGTTGATTGTTTTCAGGCTCATTAAAGGTCCAGGAGGCAATTGACAGCCAGATAATTAGAATGCCATGTCAGCTCTTATTTGTTAGACAGAGTAAATTCTGTTGCTGGTCTTACAGGTGGTGGTGGGCGGGGGGTGGTTGTTCTGAATATTTGGAGGGCATTAGCTGATGATGGATCCCTCAATGACATGAATATTCTGACACAAAATGTAAAGAATCCAAAGACACGAGAGGAGTCGATAAAACTGGAATGAGCATAATTTGTTTGATTAATCTCCATTTCTACTAAATATGAATGTGAGTTCACTTTTCGAGTGCCCCGCAATGCAACAGTCCGACATCAACATGGAGCACTCTGTGCTTCATTAGTCAGTGTTCTCTAATGAACACCCAAACTATTTCAGTAGGATTAATTGCGCACAAGATTGAATTGGTTACTGCTGTTAAGAGATTGATTGGGAGCAAACACCACCCATTCAAGCAGAGCCAGGGCCCTCTCAAATGAGAAGAGTTTTTGCCTACAAATAAAAAAAACAATACTCTAACAAACTTTAATGAGCTGTTCTGAATATATACAAGTTCCTGTAAACTTAAGTCCAGCCTTCTATAATAAGAAGTTATAACAAGTAATGTGTCTCCTGTGATACTCATCATCTCTCTGTTTTTCTGCATTTCACTGACCTCCAACAAAACTAAAGTTTAAGAAGAATACCGTAAAGAAATTATCAGTTTTGCCACAGTAAGGTTTTCAAAGCCTCTCCACTGGAGTTATTCTCTCACCTGTGGAACACTGCTGGGACATTTTCCATTCAGTTGAAAGCTCTGAGGTTCGTGTGATGGAGAGACCAGAGGTGCAGTATGGAAATAAGGCCAGCACAGACACGCCAATTGAGGCCCAGCTACTTAGCATCTCATTTACATTTAGTGGGGGGAAACAACTAATTAATCATGTGGCTGTTTACCATCTCATTATGATGGACTTTATGCCCCCAGAGCAGGACACACTCTTCAGAAGTATTCATATGTTGCTCTGTGTGTGTGTGTGTGTGTCTGTCTGTCTGTGTGTACTATTCCACAGGGGGATTGAATGGGTGAGTCTTACCAGCTTCCTATCTTTTGCCACTTCTGCTCCCAATAACATGGGCCTGGTGCGAAATGAACTGCAGCATGTCAACCTGCCCACTGGTAAGACACACACACACACACACAAACACAATACTAACACATTAACCTCATATCATTTCCGTACCTCAGGCTGCTAATGTGCACTTATTGGACATTCTTCTCCAGGTTATTTTTTTCCTCGTGGTTGTACACTCACATAAATGAAATAAAGTACTTGTGTGGCGCCTTGTGAGACGGGTTTACTGAAAAAAGTGTCTCTAAAGTTTTGTGGCCGTCCGTCTAATATAAGTAAAGAAAAACATCCTCAGGAGATAACATACCACACCTCCTAAACCTGCACTATACTAGTAAATATCTCTGACTTGTTTCTTTATTTGTCTATTTGTGCTCAGGACCACACCTTTAGGCCAATAAAGTTTTAACCTAAAGATAAAATACATGGCCAGACAAAACATGTGTAAAAACCTTAGTGTGTGGACTTTTCACATACCTACATCAAGAACATTTATATGAGAAATATTTAATGGGATTTTCACAGGATGCTGTCCTCTTAACTGAATTTTTGCATCAGCTCAATGAGTATAATTTGTCGTTTTGAAATCAATATTTTCTGCTCGTGCAGAGTAGTGCTTGCGCTGGGTCAGCGAGCTATTGCTGTTTGTGTCCAAGCTATTCACAATAATTGTGCTCAATTTATGATTGTCCCCTTCTGGGTCATCAACGTTAAAAGGCCAGCTGATAAATCCATGCTTGGATGCCAAAACAGTTTAAACATGCTTAATTGTGTTATAATGTGACGCGGGGTGATTTGACCCTCCGGAGTGTTCCTAATGTGTTCTTGTTGGGGCTGTAGGGCGTTGACTGACTTTCTATCGTAAGACTTCTTTTTCATTCTACAAGGATTTTCCTGACCCTAACAGGACATCAAGGCAGCATATTAGAGGCTTTGCTCACACGTTAATATCACGGAATGCCTTGGCTGTGAATAAATGAAAATCTCTGGTGATGCTTGTCACAGTTCATAGTAAAGTATTTGTCCTTTACTGTAAACTGCTGTATAACAGAGGCCAACTTTCACTATTCACACGTGCAGTTTAGAAAATTCCCATTTCACACATGCTCTCACATGACATACCAGTACTGTAATAGATGGGACTATTAGCTTTAATAGTGACACCGATATGCAACATAGTGTGTTTAGATTTCCTAAAAAACCATTGTGCTTGCTGAAAGTATCAGACTATTGTTGGAAAGTAGCTCATGTCTGAATGGGGCTTGTATATGAATATATAAGATGTCCCAGGTGCATGAGTGGCCCAAAAAAACTGTGCTGCTTATAGAACACAACTTAAAATGATGAATCTAACATCAGAAATAAACTTGCTGTCAGTGATTACTAATACTATATCTGAATTGTGTGTATCAGACAGAAACTTTATCTTCTGCACAGGTTTCTTAAGCATAAAAATCATGTAAAAACAAAAGTAAAATTAAATATCAGCTCAGCATTTTAGTGTCGTTTTCCAATACTCAGCATTCTTCAGTCCCACTTTCATGAGTTTTCTCCATGAAATTAGGTAGCACACCTACATGTTTCATGTACAGCTGAAGGACATTCCTGTTTTGTGTGAAACACAGCATAATAGAAAGTTTTGGAGGTGGAGCGAATAATTGAGGGATTAGAATGAGCTTTTTCAATAAATCAGATGAAAGAAGGAACCAAAAGATGCATCGCTGGCGTCAGAGGTTTAATAAGATGCCATCCTCACGTTCTCTTCCTCACACATTCTCTGTCTGTTGTGTCTTCCAGGCAGATGTTTTGCCTTCAGAGGTGAGCGAGGAAACGATGAACCACCTATTGAGATGATTAAAGTGTCTCATCTCAAGTGAGTTTACACACACACACCCATAAAAAAAAACAAAAAAACACCTAATTTACATATTTTCAGCCACATGCTGGCCTGCTAGAATTCCCACCTTTTCCAGTATTACCATCTATTTCTGCTGATCTGCTGTTGCTGAATGTTGGTGTGATTAGACTTGAAGAAACAATGCTCCAAGACTTTAGAAAGACGTCTGTGTTTATTTGCTGTAAGCCCCTGAGTCTATGGACCTTTAACATATTTATCATTGCTGCATCTTTTAATGATGTTGTATTACTGAGGAAAAATAAAAGATCATGAATTCCCATTCATCAGACTGTAAACAAGGGTAGGCTAGAGCAGCTGCCTGACATGAAGCACATTTTCTCCCTCAGTAAGCATTTCGCTTTAACACTTTTAAGGTGCTTAATGAGTTAACAGGAAAACGGCTTTTCTGATTCCACTTTTCATTTGTTGCTCTCTGGAATGAATTAAATAGTTTGCTGGAGGCAATAAACATACAAAGCCAACGACTACAGTAATGAAAGGTCAGTGCGCAGGTCACAACTGTAAACACATTATTGAAGGTCCCACGCAGGAGATGCTGAGTGACTGCAGGTAATTATTACATTCCTTACGGGGCAGAGGTGGATGCCGTTTTCCCATTTCGGATGGCTGTGCTGCGTCAAATGGACAAGAAATTAAACTCATCTTAAACCTGCTAGTCCTGACATGTTTTCCTCAGTGAACACAACGTGATGTCCTCACGTCTTCTCAAAAATGTTTGGAATCTTATCTACCTCTAGAATATCGGCTTTGCTTCAGTAGTATATGGAATCTTATGACAGCATTGCTGGATTATTGATTATAGTCAATATAAACTTTATAATGCATAAACAGGCAGCTGTAATAGGTTAGTGTGGTTGATGTTGCGTGCGTGTCTTTCCTCAGGCAGTACCTGGTGGTGGTGTTCAGAGACAAACCTTTGGAGCTGTGGGACATCAGGACAGGGACGCTTCTCCGGGAAATGGCGAAGAACTTCCCCACAGTCACTGCACTGGTACTGAAAAATCTATACGTTAATAAAAATGCTATCATTTTACCCAGCCTCATTTATGGAGATGCTTGTGAAAAAGAGAGTTAAAGACCATTAACGATTCGCAGAGGCATATCCAGTTTGCTCATTTACTTTTGACCCTAATCTCTTACACCTCCTCAGCATTTCTACTTCTAAGGTTTGCTATTTAAAAGATTGGTTTGAAACTTTTCAAAAAGCTCAGCAACAATGCTGCAGCTTCATTAGACCAGATAAATGCCAATGAAAGATGAGTAAGGCGCGATGAACTTTAGATCTGGGCTATAAAATCCTCCACCGTGTGAAAAAAAAACATGATAATCGTCTCTGACCTACCTTGCTCTTTAATTTCCATATATATTAAAGATTTCAATGAACTGCTGTGCATTTGCAGTTTGCAAACAACACTCAGGTGCAAATCCCATGTCCAAACATGCACTTTTATCTTTTCTTCTCCTCCCCCCGATGTTGAACCGCACCCTGCCATTTGTGTGTGAACAGGAATGGTCCCCGTCCCACAACCTGAAGAGCCTGAAGAAGAAGCAGATGGCAGCCAGAGAGGCCATGGCTCGCCAGACGGTGTCAGATGCTGAACAGAGTAGCGTTGAATCCTCGGTCATCAGGTTCGCCCCATAAGACGTTGTCTTTGGGAGCATCTGGTCTTCAGACATCTGTTTCTTGAAGAGGCTCTGTCTGTCATCAAAACCATAATTATGCATTGAGTCAGGTTTATTGGACGACTGTAGGTTTTCAAACGGAATGCAGACACTACACCGTTGCAGAAGTCCTCCTGAATGTGTAAAGAAAAGAGGGAAAACATGAAACAAAAAACAAAATATTTGATCCTTTGTTTTTGTGGCTGTATTTATGCACACATATGAAAATAGCATCCATCTGTGTTTGCGTTGCATTCAGGTTTGGAGATGAATTCAGATCCATTATTGTGTTATAATCCACCCCTGTCTGATCATGGCTTGATATGTATATCACTTTTTTATTTAGTTACAATGTGTTTGTGTTTTCCAGCTTTGCCCTGCTTTACTATTATCTCCTGATCATCATGTCCTTGAGAGGGCTGACCCCGACCTGTCTTCTTCATTTCAGCCTCCTGCAGGATGCTGAGAGCAAGTCTGAGACGAGCCAGGCCATCTCAGCCCGGGAGCATTTTGTTTTCACCGACACAGACGGGCAGGTCTACCACATCACCGTGGAGGGCAACACAGTCAAAGATGGTGCACGGATCCCCCCTGATGTGAGTCCGCTTGACTGTTTTTGAAAGAAAACCTCATATCCTCCTGAGTTTCTTAAAGGTCATCCAGGATAGTCCCTACTCACAGCCAGCACTATCTCCATATCTCTGCCTCTTTATTGAATTCTTTACTTGTTATTCATTCTCTACGAGATGATCAAAATCTGTCTCTGTTTTATTTGGCAGGCAGAATATCTGCTATCATGGTCTTTCCACTCTTTTCTTATTCTAACAATCAGTCATCTACAAGTGTGTTTGTCAGTATTTGCTGTCAGCTTTGTTACCTGCACAATCCTGTTTACTGTAGACACATCAATCAGCGTGGGAAAATGGTGATTTTTCTTTATTTTTGTTCTCTTATGTTCACGAAGTAATAAGATTTCTGCTGCTATATGATTCACAACAATGAGCTCAATGATAACTTGCAGCTATTCTTAGGAAAAACATTTGAGCTGTTTTCTATACCAATTCCTCACAACCTTTTGCATTACAAGCAGTGATGCAAAACGTTGTTTTGTCAGTCCTGCTCCAAATTTGTCAGAGAAAATGTATTTTTATTTCAAGTATTTCCTGTAATGACTGACCTTTCATCAGTGTGTTGGTCGGTATCTGATAATTAAACCATTTATCTTATACATTTATGCAAGTTTAGCTAAACAAATCACCAGATGTTCTCACTCAAACAACCCTAACCCTGTTTTCATGATCCCAATAATCAATTAACAATAATCAAGCTAAAGGGGCAGTGTGGGATTTCTTTTTTTTTTACCTAAAGAGGAAAACAAAATGCTCCCGTTGAGCACAGCCTATAATCAAAGCAGAGAGGGTTCGGTGCACCAGGCGTCCATGCGCCACTCATTTATGTGACTCCGCCCCCTCATTGCAATGGTTGGCTCCACTTTCTGCTCTCTCATTAAAAATTGGGGTGGTTCCTTCTCACTATTTATGAGGGGGGTGGGTCAGGTGTTCCCATGGGCGGGGACGAGGGCTTAGATTCAAAAGCCCCAGACGTGCACGACGGTGCACGAACACACATGCACCACTGGTCCGTCTTGGATAGAAGCAGCATGATATCAACAGACAGAGACAGCAGGTCAAGTCAGGCTCTAACCCAGATGAAATAACACCACACACCACATTTACAGAGCACACTGTTTTAAGAAAAACAATATTCTCGAGGCATAGGTTGTACAACTGCTTATTTTCTTTTCTAATAATGGCTAAGAAGAATACTGGTGTTATTGTATGTTATCTAGCATGAAATCCATTTTTCTCCTAACAAAGCCCCGCTGCTGCTGCTCACTGATTATAGCTCACCGCATCAGCTCATGCTTTATTGTTTCATCTTTTTATTCACGTGTAAATGTGAAATACTGAAATAAAGCAGATAACTGATTAATCGCATCAGAGGATTGTACAAACACAGACGTACCAGATGTTTCATAAATGATTTGTTGAATTGTGGTCCTTATCTGATAAAACAATTTACTGAGCCATAATTACCAAACCTTTTGTCTTTTAGTAAATAACATATTGATTTAGTAACAAATTGGAATTAACACAACACTGTTTTCTTTCGACTGTCATTAAAGGCTTAGCTTTTAAATAATAAGTAAAGCATCTTCTCACAGTTTCATTGAGTGAAGCTGATAAAAGTTTCTCTCGCTCTGGACTAAACGCTTCTCTCAGGTTTTTTTCAGATACTTCTCAGCCACAGATCAGATTGTTGGACAGTCTCTGCTTTCCCAGCTCAATACATCCTTTTATTCCCAGCCGACAGACAGACACTGGAAATGCACATGGGGGATTTATAAAGTCTTGTTGACAAGTGCAGATTCATGACGCACAGATTTATACATCCAAACAGGTTTTAAAGCCCTTTTAGGATGACGCAAGATCTTTTAGGAAACGGACAGTTGAGCTTTTCTGTTCAGTCATCTTTGCCTGAAGGTGAACCGGTTTGGACGGTTGTGCGATTTACTGTGGTAAATAAAAATAACCGCGAGTTGTTTTCCCTACTGTTGTAGGGCAGTATGGGCAGCATCGCCTGCATCGCCTGGAAAGGGGACACCCTGGTCCTAGGGGATGTGGACGGCAATCTCAACTTCTGGGACCTCAAAGCCCGTCTGTCCAGGTAACGTTTTTTGAACGTTTGAGTCCTTAGGCGGACGATTATTTTTTTTTTACACTTCTATATCCATCAGCAGGAGACTCATGTGAGCCTGGTCCTGCTCAAGCTTTCTTCCTGTTAAAGGGGAGTTTTTCCTGTTGCTTGTTGGGGTCTGGCCCTGGGTTTCTCTGAACAGATGTTGGTAGATAAATAAAGGTGACTCCACCTAACTAATAAAACTGAAACGATTTGATTAAATACTGAAACAGACAAAATTGTTGGTTGGGAATGAATTGCAGTAAAAAAAAAAAAAAAAAAAAACTGTTGAATGTTTTCAGGGGAATCCCGACACATCGTGGGTGGGTGAAGAAGATTCGCTTTGCCCCGGGTAAAGGCAACCAAAAGCTTCTGGTCATGTACGCAGACGGTGCCGAAGTCTGGGACACCAAAGACGTAGGAATTAAAACACACTTATTCATTGCCTGGTTTGCTTTAATACTTTCGAATTTCCCAGCATGCCTCACCCCACAGCTCTGCATGACATAAATTAGAGAAAGGGGATTTGCTGCAGCCTGCTGTAGTACTGGTTCATATTTTAAGTGTGGCAGGATGAATGTGTTTGCCTCCTGCTGTAATCATTGAAGCCCAACGGTAATGCAGGAGTGTATATTAAACTAATGTCTCCTCCAAAGCTCATGCTGTGGTAATAGCACATCTGCTGTAATTGTCTTGCTTTATTAAAGAATCATCATGAAAGTGCGCCGTCTAAGTGCACATAAACAAGCTTCTAAAGCTTTGCGTTGACATATTTGAGATCAACCATAGCAGGATGGATGAACCTCATTTCCTGTAGGCAGCGCGCATCCTCTCCTTCCTCTAATATGGTTTGCTGGAGTCGTGAGCCAAAAGAAAGTCCTCTCTTCGCGGTTTAATTCCAGCTCATCTAAGAATCCTTCTGGCCTGTTTGAGCTCCACTTCATCACGATCTAAAGTCTCAGTAGGACCATTGTATGAGGTCTCCTTCAGCACCACTGCATTTGTTATCTTACCCGGAAGCTTACCCGTGTGTGTGTGTGTGTGTGTTGTTTTTTATTTGTGTGTTTCTGTAAAGAATCATTTTGATAGAGTTAAAACTTTTAAGCCCTCATAAATCCTGCAGTGGATCCATCATTTAGTTTTTTGGGTGATGAAGCAGGCTATATTCACTTTGCTTCATCAATTTATCAAGCAGAGGATTGGAATGGAAAGAATTCATTCCCCTGTTACCGAAATTAGTTTAAGTTCAATAAAACTTGCGGCGAGAGGAAAGCAGAATCTATCATTTTGCACATTCGGTCCCTTCATTTCTTTAATGAACTTTTTAGTGTTCTAACATGCTGAGATATTAAAGCTGAATTTCAGTTCAAGTGGGAGTTTAATCGTTTTCTTATTGTTAGAATTCTAGACGTGTTTGTTTCATTAAAATCCAACACCGCGACTATCCCCTGGGGTTCAGGTCCAAATGGTGAGCAGCATGAGGGTCGGTCGCAACATGAACTACCGCGTCCTCGACATTGACTGGTGCACATCAGACAAGGTTGTGCTGGCCTCCGATGACGGATGCGTCCGGGTGCTGGAGATGGCCATGAAGTCCGCCAGTTACCGCATGGATGAGCAGGACCTGACTGGTGAGCAGAAGGAAAACCGTAAATGCGAGTCTTCCCGAGGAGTGCATAATGAGTCGAATGATCTAATGTGATAATCGGATCTGAAACGCCTTCAGACCCAGTTTGGTGTCCTTACCTGCTGGTGCCTCGAGCTGCTCTCACTCTCAAGGCTTTCCTCCTGCTGCAGCCTTGGTCTGGAACTTTCACCATGGATATCACCCAAGTGTAAGTTAGACTCTTAGAACTAAAACATTGCAAACTACACCTGATATTCAGCCAACATCAAACGAGAAGTTATAAACCCGTGGAATATGCGCTGAAAATGTAAAGGAGTCAACACAGTGGACAAAAGGGGCTGATCTAAGAAGCTTTTCTGATGTTTCTACAGCTACATAATTACTCCTGTGGTGCAGTGAGTGAAATGCTGTGCTCTTTTATTAAACACGCACAGCTGCCTTTTCATAAGTCGCGTAGCTAATATTAACAGCGCTCGCTGGGTGCTCTCTGAACTCAACACAAGTGACAGGAGAGCTTTTATCATCTTTTACTCACACCACAGATGACTTTCAAGCTTTCAGTTCCCATCAGGTCAAGTTTTGTGCGAGGGAGATGAACAGAACCGTTTCGCCGAGTTTGATTTGTCTTTTTTTCAGGGACTACAATGAAAAGGAGGAGATAAAAGGCCTGATCCAGGAGCAGCTCAACTCTTTGTCGAAGTAAGTCCTTTAATTGTTCCATTCCTGAGGACTGCACGCCGTACAAGTCTGTGGTCTTTCACAACTGTCCATTGTACCGTTGCACCCCTGAAAATGAATGTTAATCACGCTCAGTATCCGACCAATCACACAATAGACGAGTCAAACGTTCTGCCTGGATCGTTTGTGGAGAAGGAAAACCTCCAAACAGGGGAGAAGCCTCTCTGTTCTCACTGAGCGTGTCATTGCGTTTAGACTACAATATGCAAACTTGCTGTTTGCCAGTTCAGTCCATTTATGTACAATTTGTTATTGTGTGCAAAGTTCCTTTGTGTTTGCGACAACCTGGAGCGTTTGTTGTCTGTGAGTGGGCAGATCAGAGGAACCTCCCCCCCTCAGCTACTCTGGGAGCTCTGTGTGAGAGGAACGACTGGCTCATGCTCGGGTCTAATTGTCTGTCTCTGATCGGCTTCCCTCAGTGACATGAAGAGCGTGCTGCAGGACCCCGAGCTCAGCCTGCTTCAACGCTGCCTCCTGGTGTCGCGGTGAGCTCCTTTCCCGGCGCAGATTTGCCGCTCTCCATCGCTCGCGCTAACCGCCGTGTGGACGGGAGTTCAGCAGCACCAGAACAAGATCATATTGGTGACACAGGGCACCTTTCACAGAGTTTGACTGTAGACTGTTAAATAATACGCTTGTGTATCTAAGTTAAAAGGCTACATTCACACGACCGTCTGATATCAGATTGTCTTCAGGGCTGAATCATCACAGCAGATTTCGCAATTAAGGCATAAAATGGCAAAAGTCCTGATTTGATTTCTTGTGTTATAAGGTTGTTTACTTTCGACGCGGTTTATCTGTGGAGAGAATTTGAGGGTTTAGTTTTCCTGTCACCGCCTGTCCTCAACCATCAAGACCATCATTAGAACTGGTGTCAGCCGCTCTGATCTCGTCTCGGATCTGGTTCTCATTCCCCCGAAGCGAGCGACAAATCTGGAACAGCCTGTCCATACGGACTACCTCCTTTCTGCATTCTTATTACCTGGGAAGTCCCAAGGATATGTTTTTTTTTTATTTTTTACAAGGCGATTACTGTGACTGACTTCTCACAGATAACCACAAATCCAACTTTTCATGCCACCGATAATGCGGTGAGGTAACCTAGCAACAGCTGTGCATTCAAATGGATGTGGAAATTTGCGTAGAAGCCCGGGCGGGGGCTGGAAGACAGAGGGATGATTGTTCATTAGCGAGAAAACTCCGCACGTTGATGATGAGAATCACGGACTAGATCTCCGGGGGGGGGCATCCACCAGTCTGAACCAGCTGATCTGCTGTTGTGGTCAACCGCAGGCTTTTCGGAGACGACTCGGACCTTCATTTCTGGACAGTGGCGTCCCACTACCTTCAGTCCTTCGCCCAGGCCCGCCAGCTGAGCGAAGGACCCCAAGCATCGGCTCAGAACCATCTAGACATCTGCCATGATGTCCTGTGTGAGAGCTCCTACTTCCAGGTCAGTTAAACACGGTTTCAGTTTTATTAAAGACACACAAAAAAAACAAAAAAAACAATCCCAGACAAAGAGCATCTTGTTGTTTGTTCCCTGCGGATTTACCATCATCTCCGCGCCCTCTCAGTACATTTAGTCTTTGACAACAGCGGCTTTTTCCTCAGTTATCTGTCATTGTCTCGCACTGCAGAAGTTTCAATCTCCGAGGTCGCTCCTCTCATTTCACCCTGGCTGTTCATTCCTCGCACATTTCCTCGCGGCGGTTGCAGCCCGCAGCCACATCTGCTCGCTTAACAGGGTTCCTCTCTGTGCTGCGTCGATACTCCGTATCGGTGCTCTTCGCCCATCGCAGAGCCGGACAAGGGCTCGTCGAGCAAGGCCCCGCGTGGCCCCGAGCAGAGCGCAGACAACGCCACTGGGTTTTCTGACCTCCCAGTAGACGGCTCTTTCCCCTGCGCTCCCTCCTGCACTGGTGAAAGCCATTTTCTGCCTGGGAGGACAGAAATCACAGCTAGATTGCAGCCCTTGGGACAGAGGTTTTTACGCAGCCAGAAATCTAGAAGAGAATATGCTCATAAGTCAAAGACAAATCAGTTTAAATAAGAACAATTAAAGTAGAATGTGCAGCTATTTCTATTCAGTGCAGTTTTTTAACATTGTTCTATTTTAGGGCTTATTCTTTCACAGCTCACATTGAGGTGACTCTTGTCAGAGGGATATGTTGTATATTTACGAATCACGCCAGTGTCAATAAATAGCTGTGAGAGTACATCTGTACATCAACCCAAACTATCCTAATCATCCATCCATCCTCTACCACTTGTTCGGGGGGACTGGAGCCTATCCCAGGGCAATGGGCGGTCGCCAGCCAATCGCAGGGCCAGACAAACAGCCATTCGCTCTCACACTCACACCTACGGGCAATTTAGAGTTTTTCAATTAGCCTCACACCCGATCGTGCATGTCTTTGGACTGTGGGAGGAAGCCGGAGTACCCAGAGAGAACCCACGCAGGCACAGGGAGAACATGGGGACTCCACACAGAAAGTCCCCAGCCTCAATGTGAGGCGACAGTGCTATCCACCACACCACTGTGCCACCCTATCTTAATCACTAATTTATAAAGATGGACGACAAAAGAGGAAACATTAATATCTTTGTAATTCCTTCATTAAATCAGTTTTAGAAATAGTACTTGATTCATTTTGACTGGTCCAGTTACATGCATATATTTACTAAATAAGACATTACAAAAAAACTTCTCTTCCTTATCTTTACTGTATTTAAAAGTAACAGGGACATCTTTTTTTCAGGGTTTTTTTTCTTTTTATATAAATATATTTGTGCAACTTCTCTATTGTTGATAATAATAGTAATAATATTAGTTGCTCTTGTTATTGACGATTGTGTCTTGTTAAAATTGTCAGTTCAGGGAAGTCATAACTTTTTTTTTGTGAAATCAACGTAGCCCTCTCTGATGTTAAATGAATCATACGTTTTAGATGGCGGGCCCTCGTGCCCGTGAGTTTGTGTTCACCGCTGCTCTCCTTCGGAGGTTTCTTGTGTGTATCATGCATGACACACTCTTCTGTTTATGTTCCGCTCCCCCATAATGAGGGGTCACGCAGTGATCACAGGCAGGAGACGTTGAAAGCGTGGCCCAGTCTGAGCTACATGTGCCTGTTGTCATAAAGCAGCGCAAATCCGACCGCAATTAACAATAACACAGAGCGCACGCTTGCTCAATCCACTATTATCTCTGCTAGGGTGAATGCCTGTGTGACTGAGGATTCAGCAAAATAAAGAATTAAAAAAGCAAAAGTGGAGCTTGGACATAAATATGCAGCTGTGCACACCCAGCAGCTTGTGAAACAGATTTTCTCCCACACTGATGTAATCTCTCATTTCCTTTCTAGTATTCTTAAAAGAAACGAATTGCTGTTTTTGTTTTTCACTCGCAGCTTTTGCACACTCAGAAATATCTCACTGGGGATCTTGTAATGAATTAATGTGGGAAAAGCAGCTAGTGATGAAAGGCAGTATGGGAGGCAGCACAAAAACTCCTGAATATTTTAATTACACTCTCCAGCTCCCTCTTTTGCCAAAATAGTTTTCCATATCTTCTTTGCTCATCTAGCGTCGCCCTGCATAATCTCCACGCACCCTTCTCATTATAATTCCCACACGCACGCACAGCGGGGAAATGTTTGTGTGTGCGGGGGGGAGAAGCACCTAATCAAAGTTCTGTTTTTGTCCACCAGAAGTTCCAGCTGGATCGGGTTCACCTGCAGGAGGTGAAGCGCTCCAGTTACGAGCACACTAAGAAGTGCGCTGACCAGCTCCTCCTGCTGGGCCAGGCGAGTATTACACGCTGCTGCTTTATGCACGGATCAATAGACTTTCTTCTTCTTACACTTACGGCATCAGGCACACGTCGATACACACACACACACACAAATAACGTCATACATGTGTTATGCTTGGACCTAATCGAGCGAAATGGGCAATATGTGCTGCCTCAAAAAGTGCTGCCTCCGGCTCCCTAGGTGTCTTGACCTGCAGAAACCGCTGTGACCTCTTCCTCGGTGTCACCACTCTCCCTCTGATTACGGGCTGCAATCAGCGACTTGTTTGTCGGAGGTGCAGAGCCTCCCTCCAGCAGATGGAACAAGCAATAATAAGCATAATTTCATCTGATTACTCTGTGTTCCTCTCCTTCTGTTTGCTGCGTCCATCATTACGATCTCCTCTCAGGGTTGTCTCTCTCTCTCTCTCTTTATGTGTCTCTCTCTCGCCCTCTCTTTATCTGTCTCTTTCTCTCCCTCTCTCACTCTTTATCTGTCTCTTTCTCTCTCTCTTTATTTGTCCCTCTCCCTCTCTCACAGACGGACCGGGCGGTGCAGTTGCTGTTGGAGACGAGCGCAGACAATCCCAGCTACTATTGCGACTCGCTCAAAGCTTGCCTCGTCACCACTATCACGTCATCGGGACCCTCACAGTCCACCATCAAGCTCGTGGCAACCAACATGATCGCCAACGGCAAGCTGGCAGGTAACATCTGTGTGGCCGACAGATGTCGGCGACCTCCCGTTTTATCGAACGGGGGGGGGGAGCATCCGCAGCCTTGAAAGCGCCTTTAAAAAAGTTGTATTAGTTCTCTGTTTTGGGCCTTCAGATGAACTCTGTCCGCTTTCGCAACTTCATAATTCTTTGTAATTCATTTCCTCGGAGTAGATCCAGTCACGTTATTGAGCGATGGGCTGTTGTTCCTCCCTGGCACGCGCGTAAATTCCCTCTTTTTGCCGCCTGTCAGAGGGAGTGCAGCTGCTCTGCTTGATTGACAAAGCAGCCGACGCCTGTCGCTACCTGCAGACCTACGGGGAGTGGAACCGCGCCGCCTGGCTGGCAAAGGTAGCCCGCCATCCGGAACCTCGCCTTCAGAACCTTCAGAGCGGCTTTTCCAGGCGTTTCATCGGCTTCCACGGGTGTGGGGGGGGGCGGTGTTTGTTTCCAGGTGCGCTTGAGCCCGGCCGAGAGCTCGGACGTTTTGAAGCGCTGGGCCGAGCACCTCTGCTCCCCTCAGGTGAACCAGAAGTCCAAAGCCATCCTGGTGCTGCTTTCTCTGGGCTGCTTTCACAAAGTGGGAGAGATGCTCCACAGGTAAGACCCCCGGCTTCTCCTCTTAGGCGCCCCCATTGACCCCCGCCTCAGCAATCCCACGTAATCTTGTGCAGAGAGATAAAGGGGCGCCATTACGACGGGGATAGACTGGCTTTAGAGCAGATAGCCCTCACCTTTCCCTCTCTGTTGCTCTCTCTCCTCGCGTCTGTCTGGAACAGTATGAGGCAGTTCGATCGCACCGCCCTCTTCATCGAAGCCTGTCTCAAGTACGGGGTGATGGAGGCAAATGATGCTTCAAATATCCTTTTTAAAAATCAATTACTGCACACTGAGAGCTTTTCTAGTCTGAGATCCCGCCGCCGCCAGCTCTGGCGATGCGTTCTGAAGGCGGGGCGTCAAAAAAGTGCACATTTCCGCGTACATTGATCAGAGCCTTAAAAGGTCCCAGCAGTCAATAACAGTCAATATCAAATGCTCTTTCCTGATTGAGCATCTTTTATTTTGATTTTTTTTTTTGGTTCTATTGAGATGTTCTGCCACTCTAACTTCTCCAAACGTCGAAGTCCCCCCCCCAAAAGAAAAAGTGAGTTCTCCTTCACCAGCGTCGGCACATAAACTCATCGAGGCGGCGTTCCTGGACTACGCGCGGCTCCTCCGCTCGCTGGGCCTCAGGGAGGGCGCCGCCCTGTGGGCCTCGCGGGCCGGCACGGCCGGCGAGCAGCTGATGGAGGAGCTGTTCCAGGGAGAGGGAGCGAGCCCGGACGCCATCTTCGGGAAGGAGCAGGCGGAGCTCGCGCAGGAGAGCAGCGGGTGACCTCGGCGACGCCGGAGCGCTCCTGTGGCGGGAAGCGAGACGCGTGTGTTTAGTCTGAGCTTACTGAGGTGACATGAATTCAGTCTGTGTCGTCGTTATCGTGACCCCCGACAGTCCATCACTGAAGAGTACCTGTGGCTGTTTTGACATTTCTGATCAGTGTGTTTCTATGGGTGTGTGTGTGTGTGAGTGTGTGTGTGTGTGTGTGTGTGTGTACCAACCCCAAACAGACACACCTCTGTATCACAAAGTGAAGTAAAGAAATGTCGATGCTTTGTTTGCTTAATTAATTCAACCCAGTTGTTCTTGTTTTTTTGTATCTTTATTTCTTGTGCCTGTCTGAGCAACAATGAAGCAGATTCCATATTCCGAAACGTCTTTTTTTTTGCACTTTTCATCAAGCCAAAACAAAAGACCAGGTTCTTTTCCGCACAGCAGGTGGCGCTGCGGCGTGGATTGCCATTGCGCGCCTCGTCGCGCCCCTCATGTGAGGTGGAACTGATCTAAGGGCCCTTCTCCTTTTACACTCTCATTAGAATATTATCTCCTTCACAGCTGGGAGATGAATCCGACCGCCGCCGCCTCACATGGTGTTTAATGAGCTGCTGCAGCCAAATCCACGCTGCCGCCGCCTTCATGCATTCCATTCATCCAGTTTGGATTTTTATTTTATTTTTTTATGACTTGAGAGAAATGCTGTCAGCCTTTGGTGTGTAATATTCTCTGGTGTGTGTGTGTGTGCATGTGTGCGTGTTTGGCGGATCCTTCACGCACAGATGATCACCTGTGCCGCGTCTATGCTGCTTCCTGTCACAATCACATAGTCTGACATGCACTCTGGGAAATTGTTGATTTGCTGCCGTATGTCTCTGTTTTTCCCGCCCTCGGATGTACTGATCAACAAAATCACACACTGTGTGTGTGAGGCAACACGGGCTTTGGTTACTGGCTGTCACTTTATTCCGTTGCGTGTTTAGCCGTTGTGAAACTTCATCCATAAAGCCCTGTACTTTTGTCTTTATGAATGCATCAGTGTGTTACAGTACGGTCCACCTCGAGGCTGTGTCACCATGGCAACCCCGGCCTATTAAGGCCTCCATTTTCTGTAGATCCGTTTCACAAAGTATGCATGGACATGATGAAAGATGATGTTGCTGTGTATACTGTGGCAGCAACATATTCTGTTCTGCTTCTACATGGTTGGAGTCAAACTAATGTTTGTAGTTTTGATCTTTGATTCTCTGTTTATTGTTTACTCTGTGATCTGAATGCTCTGAGCTATATAAATATTGCAAGAAAAGATTATGTACATATATATGGCAATAAAATCAAAACATGCAACATTTTTACTGTCTAATTGCCTGATATCATAGAGAGAGAGAGAAACTTGCTTTTTTTATAAGCAAAGTTGACTACATTAGGGAAATAAAAATGGAATATTAAATTGTTTCGTGTAATATAATTGTGAAGTTTATAATTCCCAAATATAACATTTTTAAATGACTGTCCTTTAATAAAAGTCACTTCAGCGAGACTCGGGGGCCACGTTGGTTTCGCCTGAAATGGCCGCGAGAGGGCGCTCTCGGGACATGCTCAAATCAGCAGTTGTAAATTTATGCTAAAGACCTGGCAATTATGCAGCCTTTCATTTCCATTGAGGCAGATTCGGTTTGAAAGTTGCACCATTTATCAAACTGTTAAAAACAAAGGAGACTCTACAACTTCCGCAATTAATTACCTGCTTTGGTCCCACAAGCAGGGCCCATAGCTCCCGTCTGCTGTCCAGCTCCAACCCTTTTTCACTTTGCCCCCCCCCCCGTTTATTCACTGGCATGTGTTCTGTTCCTTCTCCTTGTGCAGAAAAAGAGAGGGGGAAAAGGCCTGAAGGCCACACAAATCACTTGATTGTGTTCCTTTAATGAGCTAATGAATAACTGCTGGAGAGCTGCTGCAGCCATTACAGCCAGGCCATCAGTATGCAGCAGCTCCGCCGTGTCCCGCAGCTTATTCCTCAGGCTACCGCCACCCAAACGGCTCCCCCGGCTCCCCTCCAGCCACCCTCACTTCCTCCTGTCTGCTTTCCCGTCCCCTCGCCAACCCCATTTTCCTTCGGGTCCGTCCCCGCTTCCCCAGAACCCAAAAGAACACGAGCCTCCGTCGTGCCCGCTCGTGTTGTTGCCGGGCCACACCTCTCTGAATTTCCTGGAAGCCTCGACTGCATCTGTTTGGCTCCCACACTTTCCCAGAGAAAGAAAGAAGAAGGAAAAAAAAAAAAAAAAAAAAAGAGTTAAGGTGAAGTCAGAGGCAGAAGATTAAGTGTGCTTGGATCCAGACTTGCGAGGTGCACGATGAGAACAAACAGCCGGATCCAATCAGTTGCACAGTAGCCTGTCTGCTTTGCATTCTTAATCATCTGGATAATGAGCTATTGAAGTGGACATCTGTGGGCCCAGCAGAGGCCGAACAGAACTGCACAGCCAGGACTGCAGATAAATCCCTGCAGCAGTTCGCACATGATGGAATGTAGAGAAACGGTCGAATCCAGTTTGATTCCGCCGTTTCCACCCTGCAGGGCTTTCAGAATGCTCTCCTAAGTAAGACATTGGCACTACCGGAGCCCCATAGTCAGTGATTTTAGTCTTTTTTTGTGTTGTTTCATATTTGTTATATCATGTTAGAACACTGTCTTTTGGACATGTTCTTTCATTTGCACTATATCTATAGTTGTGGTGAAGAGCTTTCTAATTCCTGTCACTCTTTTAATGTGATCTAACATTTGAATTGCTTTTTTTTTTTTTTTTTTTAATGTTTTTTTTCTCTGAGGTTGAAAGAAAAATATCCTCCGGCAGTTTGATTTATCGGTAGATTTCTCTTTCCGCAGCTGGCCTGAGTCTCTTTAAGCTGCTTAAAATGATGGAAAGGCGTTTTTAAAAAACACTCAATCACGAGCTGTTAGAATGTTTTTTTATCCGAAGTCAGAGATGTTCAGTCAGATACTCGAACAAGGTCCGTCTGGGGTGGATGTTGGATGATGATGAGGAAAAAGGGCAGGTGTTCTCACAAACGTGTGACTGTGCGTGTGTGGGCCGTCCAAGCCTCTGCCTCATCGACCTGGTGACCACACATCCCCCCTGGCAGGGCTCCCCAGCGCGCAGCATCTGTTCGGTGCTTCGTCTCCTCACCGTGAGCTGGCGCTCCTGTAGAGACCTTCATCCAGGGTGGGCAGGTCCATGCCTGCTCTGTAATCTCTCTGAAAATCCACAGTTTTACTCGCATCAGCGTGAGATGATTCCAATTAGTTTTTCCCAACATACACAGTGTGTGTGTGTGTGTGTGTGTGTGTGTGTGTGTGTGTGTGTCTGCTATCAGACCCAGTTAAACTGAAAATTATATATGCTGACATATTGATTCTGTGAAATGATATAGATGTCACCAACTGTAATTATCCTGTAAGATCCTGTTTTGTACGACTTTTTCTCTGTGCATTTTTCTAAAAAAAAATGTACGATAGGATAGTGGTCATCATATGCAATCATTTCGAACATTTTTCTTTTTTAAATTTCAAGTCTAGTGGACCGAAAGGTCAATCCTTTTTTTTTAATTTTTTTAAATAAAATTTTAGGCATGCTGCATTCAAGGACCTTGGAAGAAAATGGGTGTAGAAATGCATTTTTTTAATGAATGTGTGTTTGTTTAGTTTTTGCATAGGTGTCCTTCAAACCAGACAGATGAATATTCCACGAACTACGGTCCCATTTATTGTAAAATAGACCGCATGCGGGTCCCAAGGTCAGCAACTTTTAAACTGGCGACAGATTCAAGACTCAAGATTGTAAAGTAGGATGTTTTAGCTTGAGCTCTACATGCATTTTTTAATGCCAATTAAACCAATTTCTCTTCATAAATTACTTTTTTCTTTTAACTTATATCTTCTTTGACAGTGTAGTGGTATAAATCTGGACCCTTTCTCATTTAGTTCAGTCCTTCCCTCTGCCCCTCCTCTGCAGCAGGGGGTTGCCTCCTTTGTTAAACTCTAATCTTTCACCTCACCGCTCAGTACTGAAATCTAACATCTTTGTTTCATCCTGGACTCCACATTCTGAGATTATGATATCAGATTTATGTTCACATCTTCCAGTTGGTGATAAAAAAAAAAAAAAAAAGGTGCTCAGTTCCCCGACTGGGGACTTTCATCTGTTTACCTCGCTGTCGTTCTCGCCAGCCTTCACACTGTTAACAACTTCTGACTCCCAACTTCGCTCCGCGGGGAGCCTGACCTACAAATCCGCTCCTCTGACCCGCTCCCTCTCGCGCGCCTCTCATCACCTCCCCTCGCCCACATGCGAGGGTATCGCTCGCCTGATCTGACCGGGAGCTCCTCTCATTGGCTGCTCGGGCTCTGCCTCCTTCTTTTCCGCGTCTGAGATTGATTTCTTCGCCGTTTCCCCTCCCTGGTGTTTTACGGACTCGGGTTGGTCGTGCAGCAGCGACGCCCCCCCCACCCCTCCCACCCTCAGGTGATGTTTACCCTGAGGGTACCCTAGGCCCCAAACTTTATCTGATCCCGCTTGGATGAAGGGTCACAGTTGTTCAGCAGACCGTGGCCACCACACCGCAGCGCTCCCAGCTGAGGAACGCAAAAGAAAGAGAGAGTAACGTGGGGGTGTGTGACACTGGGGGGGGGGGCATGGAACAACAGGATCTCTGGAACGTTACCGCATAATGACACGCTCTTATCAGGCTGCTGTAATGACTCCGCGGACAGGATAATCTCGTTCAAAAGGCTCTCGGTGACTCCAAAACAGCCCCTCGCCGCCGTCCGGCGTGCCGAGTCTGCCGCTCCCGCGACAACACGTGACCCCTGCGAGGGCCTGGCGAGAGAGATACACACCAGGAGACGCTCGCCCGGCTTGGGCTCGTCCCTGCTCGACGCGCAAACAAGGTCAGGCCGCGAGGTGCGGTAATAGAGAGCAGAGGGGCCCCTCTCTGGGCTAATTGCTGCTGTCCTCTGGGAGACTCAGGGGGGGAGGAAGGGGGGGGGCCATCACGAAGGAAATGGCCTCTTTCAGGCCGCCGTGCGCTCCGTCGGCGTTCCCTTCCAGCGGGAGCGAGGGTGTAATGGGCACCCGCGGTTTCCCGTCTTCTTGCTCGCGACCGTGCGCTTGGGTGTTGGGGAGCGGTCCCGGCTCGGGCTTCCTGCGAAGGCTGACCCCGCTGAGCGAGGAGGAGGGGGGGGGGGGGCTGTCTCGTCGAGCTGCGTGTTTTCGTTTCTGCTCGAGAGCAGACGACGTTTCCTCTTATGTGCAGCCCGGCCGGACACACTGGGCCTGTGTGTGTGTGTGTGTGTGTGTGTGTGTGTGTGTGTGTGTGATGGCGGGGGGGCAGTGGAGGCCCGCCGTAGTACCCCAGCCCGTGCAGGCCTCACTCTTGGGGATACACATGTGCTGCACTGCCAAAAGGGAAGCGGGTCGAGGGAGTCTTTCACCCGCGACTTTTCACGGGGAAACATCCGCTTCGTCGCCGAGCTCCAACGCCCATCGCTCACGACGCGCTTGGGCTTGGGGGTGAGTGGAATCAAATGTTTTGCAGCTTCGGTCCCTGAGTGTTTACTCGAGCCAAAGCACTTGTGTTCCACAAACCTTCTGTGCAAGAAACGTGTACTTCTGTGCCAATAGAGAAACAAAGGCGTGTTTACAGGGACTGTACACGGAGCTGCAGACTCAGTCTGAGCTTAGGTTACAGGGCAAGACGAAGAAGGGGAAAAAGGGTGGCAGACATTTGTTTGTTTACCACCTAATGATCTCGGATCAGAATTGTAAATTAATAAATAAATAAATCAATAAATAAATATATAAAAGTAAAAGACTTTCTTCTCACTCTAAGTACTTACTAATATATTATAGCTTCCACTAGGGGGCAGCAGAGGCCAGGGGACCGTGTGTGCGTGCGTGCGTGTGTGTGATTTGAAGGCAGAATTTTCCTCTGTTCGTGTTTTTGGGAGTTTTGTGAAATAAAGACCCTGGGAAGTAGCCCCCAGATAGATGGTATGAAAAACCAAGAGTGAATCTGAATTACAATATTGGAGCTGTGATTGCAGCAACCACCACCGGGTTATTTTAGGGCATTATCCTTCGAAACAAAACGAGCCTGATGTGCGCACGTGTGCGTTTGTCTGCAGCTCCATAACGTCCAACCCGAGGCCACAGAACACTCGATTTAAGTCACGCTCCAGCGCGTCTGCTGGTCTTGTGTGAGGTGTGTTGGTGGGTCACAGTCCAACCAGCCGCAAGTTTTCAGGCCTCCTTTCAGCTGAACTGTGTTCGTGCGCGGCGGCGCCGTGCTCCCGCTATCGCGCGACAATCTGACACCAGCACTGCCGCATGCAGCCTAATCTGACAAATCAGCGTTGCAGCTATTCCTTCCAGCGGCTGCTCACGCAGCTCGGGGCGGACGAGCCCTCTCCTCAGGTATGCTGCTCTCCTGCATGTTCACGGAGATCGCCGGCCCTTTGATGCACCGGAGCAGCGAGAAATGTCTGCCGGAGGTGTGTTCCCCGGAGTCGGATGAAAACCCAGCGGGGGGGGGGGTAAACAGGAGAGAAACCATGGCTGTGATGTGGATGTAATCCTCCCTAATGTGCAGGTGAGATGCGCACATATATACACAAGTGGCCATCAAATTGGGGGGGGTGGGGTGGGGTTTGGCGGAGGGGGGTCGATTTCCTTTTCTTCGTATGGTGACGGCCGGCCTGCAAAAGGAAAGAGGGGTGGATCTTCTCCAAATGCCACCGTGGGTGCACTAATGCCTGCTTTGTTAGCCACAGTAATTCCATTATTACAATGAAGGATGGATTCCAGCCCCCCCACCCCCACCCCAACCCCCACACCCACCCACCAGCTTCCGGCATAAGGACGCAACATTTACATGGTCCCCGGAGGCCTCAGACGGATTAGCACCAAAGCCCGACTGTTGCACAGATTTGACTGCAAATCAAATTCTCTCATGCTGTTTAGATTTATAATGAAAGCCGGACGAGCTTCCTTATTTGGCGTTCATCGACTGGTCTTCGGCAAATCAGCAGCAGATGAGATGATGATGTCCCTCATCCGCCACGGCGCTCTGAGGTGCTGCCACTGTACCTTCGCTGCACACTCAATTGTCAATCGTCTTTTTCGCTCTCATTTCTCTCTCTCTCTCTCTCTCTCTCTCTCTCCCCCTCCCTCTCTGTCTCTCGCCCATAATCACTCCAGCCTGGGAACAACACCCCAAATGTCTTGCTTTGCGCAAAGTAGTCCCTCATACGGAGGGAGGAACAAAACACAGCAACTGGCAAACATGGCAGTGATAAATCTTTAATAATAAAAGGGTGGCTTAAGTGGAACCAGGAGGGTTTTTTTTTTTTTTTTTTTTTTTTTTTCTTCACCGTCCCTAACAAAAAAAACAAAAAAAACAATCAGGGTAACTCGATCAGCCCGCTGGAGGCCGGGGCAGCCAGTAAAGCTCAGCTGGACTTGTGGGGAACCTCGGCGCAACGTGGGGTTCGTTTCGCATCTGAGGTCAGTCGCATTCCTGACCTTCGGAGTCAGACAGATCATCAAGGAAGCAACACATTTTTATTACAGCTCCAAGCGTGGCTTCTGTTTCTGATGTCATATTTTTGTTTTTATGGTTAGAAGTGTATTTTTTTTTTTTTTTTTTGCTAGTTCATCTCCTCACTTTCACGTCCCGTCTGATTGGTTCCTACGGAGGAGAAAGGAGCCTTTTCCCTGGACTGTGAGGCTGATGGGGGGTGGGGGGGGCCTCAGTGCTGCGCAGCTATAATTGGCAGCCTGCGCTGGTGAGTGATGGGGCTCCACGTCCAGACGGAGCCGCTCGTGAAGGTGACATAAATTTCCAGGCTGCAATAACATGTATGAGCGGATGTGTCTCGCGGCGCGCGTGTACGGGCGAAGGGAAACGGCGTACGGGCGAGAGCGACAGATCCGTAGGTCTGGTCGTAAGCTGGGAAAAACAACGCCAACGTCGCCAAAGGCCCCGCGTCTCGTCTTTCGCCCCGCCGCCGCGGCTTGTCATCGAGGGTCAATTAGTTTAATGCTCAGATGCAGGCAACCGGCAAAGCTTCGCCATTAGCCCGCCCCACTGGTGCCCCTTCCTCACACACACACACACACACACACCCCGTTAACCCCCCCCTGCCTGTGTAAATGACATTGGCCATGGTTTGGACACACATGCTGCTCAAGTTTCAAGCCTTTTGAAATTTTTCAATCATCAAAAAACTGTTAGCTCAAGCAGATTACTTAAGTGTATTTTGGCCTCTTTTCACAGCTGCTTGACCGTGTGTGTGTGTGTGTGTGTGTGGGTGGGAGAATTGGTGGGTGTGTCTCTTCCATTAAATGTGTATGCTGCCACTTTTGGGCTAAATGTTATTTCGCTTTTCACTATAATTTAGTGTTTAGAGTTCGTTCGTCCGCTATCCGTAAACTCGAGCTCAACACGTTTTTACAGCGCCGAATACTCAGAGCGAAGGAATCGCTGTGAGTAGTCATGACTGAGGTGAGCGTTAAGACCCCACATCCAGTCCCAGCTCATCCAAGGTCTCCTCTCCCAGGACATTCCTCTGGTGGAGGGGGAAAAAGGGAAGTGTGTGGGCCTCCCTCCATCATCCCCTCAAATCTGATTATTCTATTCATGAACGTGTAATAACAATAATGAATGAAATGGCAACGTCTACAAGATTCAAAAGGAATAACCCTCTATTTAACCTTTAAATCTGATTAGAACCACTGCATGCGCATGTGTCACATGGGTCATGTGATACAGGCTGCGCCGCGACGTCTTGTAGATTGGTGAACACTTGGGTTGTTGCTGACAGATATTATGACGTAACACAAATGACCGCTGTAAGTGTGAGCCCTTGGTAAAGTGTGTGTAACCGCTGCAGTGGTGCTGGAGCACGGGGAGGGGGTGGACGTATGTCAGGTAGTCGGGGATACTCACAGGAGGCAGGTATGGAGGTGGGGACGTGGTCGTGGCTCCCCCTGAGCCCACAGCTGCGCGTATAAACATCATTCCAGATCCATAAACACGAGGCAGAACAGTCTGTCACCACTGAACTGCCTCACACCCTTAAACCAGGGAGGGCAGGAGAGAAGGAAGCCTTAATGGAATCCAGGCAGCCTCGAGCTCCTCTCACAGGTCCTTTGATACGTTTGCAGAAATGTGCATTGACTCGCACTGACAGGTACAGAAATAGAGACTCTGGCTCACATGCTGGAGGTCTGAGGTCTGATGTTCTTGAATGTCCTCCTGCAGGACATTGGAAGGAGATTTGTGATTGAGTGCCTCCATAGGATCCAGACGATCTTTAGGATCCAGACTTAACAGTTTGCTAATGAGGTCTAGCAGCAGATATTGGCCTTGTTGTGGTCCGTGTGCCTCTTCCAATACCGTTAAAATGTCATAAAGACACCTGAACACGTGCAGGTCCTTCACTGGGTGGTGTCCTGTCTGCTGCTGGTAGACTTCTGATGATTTGAGTGTCCAGAGAGGCAAACTGTCGGTTCCCAATAATGGGAAAACCTCGGCCCAGCAGATAATCTGGGGGTCGGGCTTGTACCTCTGTGATGGATCTCAGGGCAGCGTATTCATTACCTCAACCTCAGGGGCCCTGTAGCAGGTTAACCACGCAGAAGCAAAACTGACGGTCCACCTGCTGATGTTGGACTTGTCTGGATCCAGACGCCTCAGCCCCTCCAGGACACTAATCTCCCTCCGAGCCACCTTAGCAACATCGGAGCTTCGCCTGAACACCTTTACAGCCTCGAACCTTTTTTGTAGCGAGGTTGCAGCAGCTCAGACAACAGAGAAGCTTCCTTCTCCCAGGACTTTAAGCAGCTTGTGATGGGTTCCAAGGAGCTTCCCTCCTCTTGTCTATTTTAGTAGAATGATGTTTTCATGACAGATTTAGAGACAGACAACTACGACTCTTGCTTATACGCCACCCCTGCTGTGATGTCACGGGTATGGTTTGAATTAAGACAAAAAGGAATGTGTTACCATGGACATGGGAAATTACACAACAGCCAGTGGACACCAGTATATTTTACAAAGACAAAACATTGTAAAGACATTAAAGATTCAGCATCTCACGTGTAACCTATCAGCCAGGACCAAATACCATTGGTCTGCTCCAGTTCAAGACTTAAACATAGGGCAAGGGTCTGCTGGGGATCTGGGAGAGTCCCTTGCTACAAAAAAAAAAAAAAAATTGGGCATGGGAGTAATTTGCCTCGGCCGTGAAAATGACTTCTGGAAATCTTCAAAGAGGTTCTGGTCCCCCATCCACAGGCTCTGGAGGGGCACGATGTGTGATGGGGATGGGACACTGCTGACCTTGGCCCGGGACATTGTGAGCTAATGGAAGGAGCAGAGAAATCAGGCCTTATGAGAGGTGGGCTCCCCGGTTGCGGGGGGGGGGGGCAAAGTCGTCGAGATGGTGGAAAAGCTCCTCTGTGGCAGGGAACCAGGGATTGATGAGTTCCGCCCAGGATTTCCCAAGTCTCTGGGTGTTTTTAGGGGGGTGTCCCGGTTGTGTCTCTGCAGCATCGCGGGGACAATGCCTCTGGGTTGGCAGACGGGGACAGTAGGAAGTGGTCCAAGCGCACTGAGATCACACGGCCCAGCCTCCCCGAGAAGCTCTATTGAGCGGTCTTGGAAAGGAGGGTCCCGTTGGGTTACTGTTGGGTTCACCCAACCAGTCAGAATGCACTTTGTGGACTCGGAGCAAGCATTCGACCGTGCACCTCAGGGATTCCTCTGAGGGGGGGGGCACAAGTTGGCAAGTAACCATAGCATCATTCACCTCCTCCTTGTACAGACAGAGTGAACAGAGCTCAAATTAAACAAACCACCCTTTTCTCAATGAGTGTGTCTTTGCCATTACAAATGCAAAGGCTATTAGTCAAAGCTAACAAAAATAGTGATAGGAAAGCTGGCAGCAGCTTCTGAAGGCCAGATGGGGGAAAAAAAAAAAAAAAAACAGTCACTGTCTCCTTTCAGAGCTCTTGCTGGCTTATTCTACATGCATCTGAAATCCCCTTTGTGCTGAGGTGTTGACGTACAGAGATTGATGAATTTTTGCAGGCGCACACCCCCTCATCCACCCTTGAAAATGTTTTGTTAGAAGTAAACTCATCCACATGTGTGTTTTTGAAACCCACACAGTGAGAATAGACGAGTTCCAGGGATTGGACAAATATTTAATATTCCAAAGCCAGACCACACCAAACCAAAAGAAAATACATACAAAGCCCGACTGAAGAAAAGTTATATATGAAAGTAATTCTATTAAGCTTCCTCTAGGTCAATTCTGGTGTCTGGGTTTGGCGGTTGTTGGCTTCAAAGGCTCTGGTTTTGGCCAGCAGAAGAATCGTTGTCATTTTGGAGCTGCCAGTACTTTTCTGTGCATGTTGCTGGTTTAGTCCTGGATCTGAAATTCCTCCTCAGCTCGTTGCTGCTGTTTGCTTCAGCTCCTATCACGGAGCAGAAAATCTGTCCTCCTTTGAACTTGACTCCCGTGTTTATACTTAGTAAATCCTTCATGCAGGGCCGCTCACAGAATCACCTTGTCCCCCTAAAAGTCCCAGTCAAAGGGCCCTGAGCCCCTGAGAAGATCCTAATGTTTTAACATTAATTTTACGCCCCCCCCTCCCCCCATCCCAAGTATGCAAGAAATATTATTCTGACACTTCTTTGTGGAACGTGCATGGGTGTTTTGTCTTATTCTCACTCGTTTAACTTATTGATGCGCATGCATCAGTGGATGTTGATGATTAATTCAACTACATTTTGCACTTTGCTCATTTTGTTGTTTAACATGCACGTGTTCATGCTGGTTGTGGTCTGTCTGTTGGCCCCTTACCACCGCACATTTCCAATCATTTCAGTCATCATTGGCTCCTCCAAATGAGTGTCTGCTCCCTTTTTTTTTCCCTCCTCCATTTCTCTGGCACATGCCGCAGCAGAAAGCGGCTCATCGGCTCGACCTAGTGGTAGACACACAGCAAAGCTGGGATTTTTCACCTCTTAAAGTTTTTTTTTTTTTTTTTTTTTTTTAATGTTGCTGTCTAATGCTGAAATAAGATGCTGAAAAATACCACCGCAGCCTGATGCTGGCAGGGACCTTGCTTCCCACAAACTTGACTTGATTTCTTTGCAAACTATTTTGTGCAGGTGTGTGTGTGTGTCTTTCCACATGAACTTATCAAAGTGTAGAAAATGCTCAAAGAGAAACGGACGGTTTCCAGAGCTACATTTCAAGTGTCACAGCAATAAGTCTCAATACTTATGTCAATGTAATTTAAGGTTTTCTTTTTGAGGCAGTTGAAAAATATATGAAAACACTTCATTTAGTGAATTTGGATTATGAAATGTAGATCAATTACATAAAAGTTGATTTTTTACACATATTCTAGCGCACCGATATTTTATAGAAATGAAACCAAACCTTCAAACTTCAAACGTTAAATATTTTTATAGTACATTCTCTTTTTTAAGAAATTAAGAAAAGATTTTGTAAATATCTTAAATAGTTGGTGGGGGAATATATTTGATATTTAAGGTGATGCAGAATTTATTAAAATCTGTAAAATATGTTCTGATATGTGAATTAATCAATGATCTTCTGTCTCTTTTCTGTCATCTAACATCACGACGACTGTGTTGTTTTGATTTCCTGCCACCTTCAGTCTGTCTCACCTTTTTTTTTTTTTTTTTTTTTTTTTTGCCCCAAACCAACGCCTCACAGGTGAGATTGAGTGACACACTCATTAGAGCGTCATTACAAGGCTGCTTGGACAGAAGGTGGGGAGGGAGGCCCAGGTGTTGAGCTCTGAAGTGGGACCGGCGGGTTGAGCACCGAGGGACGAAGGACACACACACACACACACACACACACACACACACACACACACACACCAGGGCCTGCTTCACCGTGAGGAAGCCTGTGGGCGGACACTTACCAAGAACA
Source organism: Lagocephalus sceleratus (assembly GCA_911728415.1). Lineage (NCBI taxonomy): Eukaryota > Metazoa > Chordata > Actinopteri > Tetraodontiformes > Tetraodontidae > Lagocephalus > Lagocephalus sceleratus. The sequence goes on from CAJVRN010000040.1 coordinate 1,069,943, forward strand.
GCACGGGCAGATTCCTCGCATTCAGCCCGGGAGTTAAACACACACACACACACACACACACACACACACACGCATGCGCGCACGCACGCACAGCCAGGGGCAGGTTTAGCCTTTTTGGCACCTCTTCTCAACTAAAAGAAAACAGAACAAACAGCAAAATGGCTTTTCTAATCTAAATAGTGAAACTATTGAAACATGCTGAGCAGTCTCAGGCCATTCCTCCATGAAGTCGATTATTTAACAATCACACATGTATGTGTGCAATTGTACATTCACATGATTAATTATTGTTTGAAAATATATAAACACTACTATATTTCTCCCTGGCCACCATGGCAACAGTTGTAGTTCCAAATAGAGCTCTGTGACATTGTTGACCATGTAGCATACACACTTTTTAACACACTGTTGCTCTCTGCATTTGTTCCGTCAGTCTCTTATGTCCAGATTGATGTTTTTGGAAATTTCTCTCATCAAATTTGTATCCATCCGGGATTTTTTTTTGTAAAAATATACATGTAGAATGTGTAAGATTAATTGTTTCAATGTGATGTGAGTGAATGAAGAGTTGTGGGTGGATATATGTGAGCTTAATTTAGTGTTATTGTTCAATAATGTGTGGGTCCATTGGTGCATAAATCCTCCCGTTTCTGTCATTTCCCCCTCTGCTTTATTAGTTGTGAGCTGCTGATGGAACAAATGTGATATAATTAACCTGCATTCTATGGAGGGACGCCCAACATAATGAACAAATTAAGTGGCTATGGTGCAATCTCAAGACCATGTCATTGTTACAAATTCCAAAAAGAAAAAAAAAACAACAACTACTTGCTCTTTTTAAATCATACAGATATTCTGCCAACAGATGTTTTAAATCAGTCAGAGTGAATTGCTCAGAATTCAAACTATCCTCTGAATCTTTTGAGAGTTTTTCCTTAAAAAAAAAAAAAAAAATAGCCTTATCCACCCATCGATCCATCCTCTGTGGCAGGTTCATGACGGTGGGGGGGGGCAGGAACCAGCAGAGAGGCAGGAATCTACCCTGACTGGGTCATCACTCACAGTCCATCCACACACACACACACACACACACACACACACACACACACTTATTACACTATTTTTGCAGCAAGAGTTTCCCCAGTGTGGGATAAATAAAGTCTTAACTTATCTCATCTATCTTATCTTATCTTACAACTACTGAGACCAACTGCTGCATGTTACCTGCTGGTTATTGACCATTTCTTTTGAAGAACTGTTACAGATAAACTTTGATGTGTACCGATTGCTTGTATAATGGGCCGACATGCACGAACAAACACATATGCACACACACACACACACACACACACTAAAACTGTACATTGTTCACAAAGTTACCATATAATTTAATACCTATTCACTTCAGAATACAAATACGTTTTTACATATAATTGTTTGATAAAAAAAAAGTCTTCATTTCAAGCTTTGTTCTCATTAAATTTCCATACTGATGTCTTTGTGTAGCAAAAATTTGTCATTTTTTTAAATTTACAATATATATATATATGATTGAGGAACAGTAGTAATCACAATAATCAGATAGTCCAGTCGTCCTGGAATTCAGCAAAGAACTTGTTGATTTTGTCAACGTCATCTGCTGGCAGGTTGACAAGACTTTTGCTGCAGTTCCAGACTTCCTCTGCAACAACGTGTGCATCAAGGAGGGAAATGAGAAACATCCACAGAAGATCTGCAGAGGCACAAAACAGAGTCATCAGTACTGATGTTTCATTCTTTAGCTTTTTTTTGTGTAGTTACAGTTACATGAGAGTAACAAACACTCACTTGGTGGATGTTTCATGGAGACCATGAGGTCCTTAACAGCATCCAGGACCTTCAGCTGCCTGTGGTGATCCTTCAGGTATCTTTTCAAGAGAGCTGCTTTTGAATAGAACTATTTATAGTCCACCTTTTGAACAGGACCTAAAACCACAAACAGTCTTCATCACACCACTGCAGTGGAACCACGGACCTTCACTGAAGCACAACTTTAGAGACTCTTTCTAAAAGGGTCACTGATTGACTGGACACATTTAGATTCTTCATGGTGTCATTCATGCTCACAGAAAACAACAGCTGTTTGGCAGACTGATGTCACCAGAGCGTGGAGAAACTGTTTGGAGGCTGCCTGTTTTTCACCAAGGTTCTTCTGAAGAACAAAACAATCAAAGTGTTCTTGCTGTACCAAATTTGAGTAACGCACGTTCACATGTGTGTAAAGACGTCGGGCACAAGAGGAACTGACCTGTATCCACTCCATGACCTGCTGGTTTGCACATTTTTCAGCAGCATTTTGTCCAGCTGTGACTTCAGGAGGAGGAGGAGGCCTGATGGACACTTGGTGGTCGTTCTTCTTCACCTTCACGGAGCTGTCACTGTGTCTTTCCTTTGGGTTCCTGACAATCGGACCTTGAGGTGTCATGGTCTTTCCAGGAGCTCCCGTCCTGCCTTGTGTCCCCTCACTGTGCTTGGGACCATCTCAATGTTTTGCTCCACAGTGGTTTTGTCATGCCTGATCTTCTTGGGACCCTCTTCTTTCCCATGAGGGGCCCAGTTGTTCTGAAGATGACAAATTTGACAAGATTAGAAGAGCGACGTTCAAAAATGTAAAAAAAAAAAAAAAAAATTATACAACTAAATGAAATATTAATCTTAGATAATATTTACCTTCCTCAGATCCTGTAGATCTTGGAGCATAAATCTGATTCTCATGGAAGTTTTGCCCTCTTTGATTATTCTTCCAATCAGTGAGAAATATTCATCCATTTGAGACTAAAGAGAAGAAAATAATTCATATGGTTAAAACTCCTTAATAGACAATAGACATACAAGGATGCATGTTTGTGAGCTTGAGTGTGTTTGTGTGTGTGTGTGTGTGTGTGTGTGTGTGTCTGCTGTACTCACCTTGTTTTTCTTCAAGCCCATTTTCAGTTTGTTGGTCTGGAGCATCTTACACAGGCCCTCCAGGGACTCTTCCTGGTCATCACCTAAGAGCTTCGTCACACAACTGTGCATGATGTTCTCCGCCAGGATGTTGACTTTTGAACAGCTCGCCGATGAATTTCACGTTGCCGAGGAAACGGCGATGAACATTCTGTTTGAGCTCTTCCAGTTCCACCTTCTGGAGGTCACGATCAGCTTCCTGCGAGGGGAGACCAGAGTCACTTTAACACACAGGTGGGCAGCGTGTCTCCAGAATCTAACAGACAAACACTAAACTGTACTTTACTAATTAATAAACTTTATTCTGTCACAGAATAACTTCTGCTTCTTCACAACCTGCTTGTCTGGCTGTTTGTTCATAAACTCACTCTGACAGCGAATGAGGAGAAACTTTAGCGGATCATTTTTTTTCTGTTCAACTGAGGAAGAAGAAAAAACAAGCCTAGTCATCCAGACTAACACTGACCCTGACTCTGACCCTGAGCCAATTCTAATCTCAAATAAAACTAAGCCTTAACAGTCCTTAACAGCGTTGAGGGCCAGCCAAAATGTCCTAACCTCTCTAACAGTCCTCTCTTTAAGAGTAGAATATAAATTAAAAGTATGTTGGCAGTGAATATGTAGCCAGTACAAGACACACACACAAACACACACACACATCTGCACTTGGGACACCCAATAAATATGAACTCTGAAGTGAAAGCTGAAGAACTGCTCTTGTCTCCTATCTTTCTGTGTTTACTGTGTATCTGAAGACAAAATCATCTTTTACTTAGTATAGAAGTGCCAACTTAAAATGCCACAAGTTAAGTATAAGCTATAAGTTAAAAGTATAATTTTAAAAAGTTTATCCACAGATGAAGGTGGGATGTGAATGACTGCATTAGAATGTTTCTTATCATGCATTTAACTGTTTGTTGCTCTATGATTCAGTGTGAAACCAGCCCCGGTTATAAATGAGAGAAGTGCCTCAGAGGCCACAGAGACTGACTGGGAACATTGTGTTTAGGCTGCAGATTAACTTTTATTGATTTCAGCTCATCTTTGTTCTGCTCCAGCTCAGCTGGATCTCCACATCCTCACTCTGAACTTTCCTGCTCGTTCCTCTGTTCCTTATTTTCCTCTTTGTGTTGACTTTGGTGAACCACATACTGGAAAAACAAGGAAATCTTCTGCAGCTGCCAAATGTATAGGGTGTACATTTTTCATAAAATGCTGCTCTGTATATTTGTTGGATAACATTCACCAAGTGGCCTGATCTGATGCTACACTTTATTTCTGCAAATGAGACTAAACCCGTGTGTGGATGTTGGTCTATTTGGTGAAATAATAATTACATGAATTGCTCTGTATTGGGTTGCAATAAAGCTTTCTCCCCACAACAGCAACTACTGGGATCTCTCTCACCAGTATGCCAAAACCACAGCGAGCTTGCAGCTCAAAGCGCGACAGGACAGGCAGAATGCGAGGAAGGGGTTGGTGAAATTTAAAAAAAAAAAAAAAAAAGAGCTCTCTATAGGATCCTGTAAAAGCTTTCATATGTAGAATGATGACCTGAGGGTTTGACTCCCAGTGACTGCTGCGCTGCGGTTTGGCGCCATTGCAAAGAAGTTCACGAATGAGTTCCACAAGTAGACGAGAGCATCTAGAACATCACAAATCATAGCTCCGCTCTTAGCTGCATCGATCCCATTGGTTCAGATCCTTATTTTTTTTTTAACCTGTCAATCAGCTGTTTGGAGCATGTAAGTGCTCACATCCACACACAAGTGATGAAAACAAGGAGAAGAATGCAGCAGACCAACAGTTAAGTTCATGCTGAAACTTTCTGTGTCTTTCCTCGCTGGGTTTAGGGGTTAGTATAAATCTGTCTCTCTTCTATGATGTTATTCTTCTTTAAAATCACACATTTAAATCTCTTTCCTGACTGCAAACGTCCATACTGTGGGTATCTATGGTAACAAAGGTTTATACAGTCACCAGTGTTGTTTACTTCAAGATTTAAGGAAGTTTTGGGGCTGGTGAAGTTATTCCCATATACACATTTCAAATAGCATTTCTAATATTCTGCCTCCCTCAGTGCCTTTGTCATTCCCAGTGTCTTCTCTGTCTCTGGATGTCAGTGTTTTCCGTTTACTCTCGAGGCTGTCACGGAATGATGCTGCACAGCTCTGACAGTCAGGCGTGAAGAAGACAGAAGTGAGATGAATCTTCTTCATCCTCACTTCTCTGATATATTACACTCTTGCATCCTTCTTCTGCTTACTTCAGTCTTCAGCGTGTCAGCCTCATGTAGATTAAACAGTAAATCAGGTAATCATTCACATCATTAACCAGATTCCACGAACTCTTCTCTCTCTCACACACACAGACACACACATACACACACACAAACACATGGTTGTACTTCTATCTTTGTGAGGACTATTGTAGACATAATGTATTACTCCGCCCCTTACCTTATCCATCCTAACAAACCCCCTAACAAACCCCCCTAACCCTTTCCGTAACCTAACCTAACTTAACTTAACCAAACCTAATTCTAAACCCAACCTTAAAACCATGTCTTCAAACAGTTCTTTGAATTTGTGAGGACAGGCAAAAATGTCCTCATATCCCAACAATGTCCTCATTTTGCTATTGCAATGAGACTTTTGGTGCTCAATACGCGCACACACACGCACACACACACACACACACTGAGAGAGAAAGAATGAGAGAGAGCAAGAATGGGGACAAGATGCTTGTGTCACACTGGCGAACTCTAAAGAGATTTTTAGATTTTTATGAAATCTATTAAAGATTTTCTATGTGTGTGTGCGTGTTTTTTTTTTTAGGTGGATGTGTGTTTGGACATTACATACATGCTGCCAGGTTTGTGTCAACATTTCCAGTGCGCCTGCAGTGTTAATGGCTGGGCTGTGAATTGTCTCCACGGTAATGGCCGAATGTAGCCAGGCTGGTGACGTACACCAGTGACTCTACGCCGTCCAAAAGAAATAGCAAATGTGTTTGTGTGTATTTTGAGATACGTTCAAAGTACGCAGCCCCCCCTCCCCCTCCTCCTCCTCCTCCCTGCATGTGGGCAGCGGTGTGAGTGGGCGGTCAACTGCCAGGTCCTGCTTTCCTCGTGCACGCTGGGCGGATTTTAGTGGGGCAAACTTGGCACGCAGAGGGTCTTTATGGTCCAGAAACCTGCTTTCTCTCAGTGTCACTGGCCCCATCGCGTTTAGCAGGACTGATCCTCGCCAGGGGCAACGGGAGCTCAGAACCGGTGCGTCACCACTGTAGCGTGATGTGGTCGAGGCTCGGCGGCCTCCTCAGGTCTGACTGAAGTCTTACGACTTCAGCCCGGACAAGAGTCGCTTGAATATGACAGCGGGAAAAGACCCTTTCTGCCACATGATTAAAAGAAGAGAAAGAAAAGAAAGATACAGAAAGATATACTAAGTCAAAATTAAAGTTAGTTAGAGGTACTGCTCAGATACACACACGTGATGTATCAGTATCTAGATATGTTGATAATATCTTACAATTTTGCCATATTACACATATATACACACATATATATACATATATACGTGTATATATATACATATATACGTGTATATATATATACATATATACGTGTATATATATACATATATATGTGTATATATATATGTATGTGTATATATATATATGTGTGTGTGTGTATATATACACATATATATGTATATATATAATTTATTTATTAATTTTTAAAATATTTTTAAGAGGAGGAAACAGGTTAGAAACAGGTTTCCATAAAAAGCAGCCATCCTGGAAAAAAAAGTTTCTTTCCATGTTTGGAAAGACGGGAAATCATAAAAATCGTACCAGTCACCTCTTCACCATCTCTGTGACGTTGACGTTCCAATTTTCAGTTCCTGCACGAGGCAGGAACCGCGGCAGCCGCGCAGCGAGCCAGCTCGAGGCCCGAGGGCGTCGACTTTCGGCGACAGGCGCAGCTCCCCGCTGCCGTCGGGGGGGCAATCAGAGATAAGCGCGCTTTAAGATTGGCGCCGATAGCATTGTGCTGCGCAGTCGGGTGGTGTTGACCAAACACAGAACAGGTGTGCAAGCTCTCCACCGTTCAGGTGGCCTTCCCGGCAACCCCGAGCAAGCTCCACCGCTCTGGGCCTCACACACACCCTGAGCAAACACACTAAACGCTTGGATTGCTTTACACTACGCTTTTATAAAAATCCTTCCCTGTGTGACAGGCCATTTCCCCGGGTATAGTTTGATAATCTCTAATACAAAGGAATGTATTCATAAATGTGGGAACAAAAGCATTGATAACCAGCCTCCTTTCCCGCCATGCTGAGCTGCGCTGACATCGGTGACGTAGTCGGGCAGAAGTGAGCGGGGTGAAGCGAGTGCATCATCTCTCATCTATTGCTGCCTCAGGTTTTATGGGGTCATGAAGTGGCAGCAGGCAAACGCTATCTACTTTTTTCTTTTTTTTTTTCCATGACGGTCACTAGTACTAATTGCTAAACTTCTTATGCACACATTTCTGTTTCACAAACAGCGTATTGTATACTGTAAGTGCTTGGCTCCATTTTTGTTTTGATTAGAACCATAAGTGCATCAATATAAATTTTAACCTCCTTGAAAAGCAATCTTATGACATTTATGACTTCCAGATGGCAAAGAACCAATGAAGTAATGTTAAGTTCACATTCAGTATGAAAACAAAAGGAGACATAGGAAAGAGAGTCTAAGGAAAACAACAAAATCTTCACTTATTTCCTCTTCATCTTATACTTGTCTAAAGTTACTGGGCTTAAAATACTTAGTTACAGGTCTTATTTTGCATTTCTGTCTTCTGAGGATCCACATAATTAAACCAAAAGTGGAAAAGTAACTTAAAACGTAGTTGTGGTGATTCTTCTGCATTAACAGGTGCTCTATTTAAAATGGGTATTTTAATAAAGGAAAATACCACCCGAGTTTGTTTTTTTTTTTTCTATAAACAGCAGCTTAAACATGAGTATGTGGAAAGAGTGCCAATTTGTCAGGCTTTGAATTTGAATAATTATAATTGCATCATGATTTACTGGTGCTGTAACCCCCTGCAGCATTATTCTTTCAATTGGGTGCAATTTGCTAATAGCTAATTATGCAGCAAATCACACCGACAAGACACTGAATCACTTTTTTTTTTTTTTTTTTGCCACACTTAGAAATTATGTGGAGGTCATTAAAATATCGAGGTCTATAGAAATGAATGAGCTACTGGAAAAAGGTCAGCCAATTCCTCCTCCTTCTGTGCACTTATCAGTTGATACTTTAGCAATTCCTGCTGAGCTTCAGCTGTTTAACATCTGAGTTTGACCGAGCAAAGGGGAACGTTCTCAGTGAAAGTTTTAAAGCCAGCAGAGGTGATGGGTGTGCTGGGATAAGCCAGGGGGGTCAGTATCAGGGGGGTAAATGCATTTGGGGATAAGCCTCGGCTAATGATGAGGAAGCACGGGGTGGCTTTGATGTGCTAAACTTGGGCACTTTCAGGGAAAGCTGGGTCGTTTTCTAAGGAGACCCCTAATCTCCTTAGGAATATGCTTAACATTCCTTTACATCGGGGGACCGAAACTGCTCACCATCTTTCCACGTCTTATTCTGAAGGCCTGCATCTTATTTTCCTTTTGGTTTACAAAGAAAACCAGAAGGGGGAAAAAAAATTAAGCTTGGGTTGTTGATCTTCCTTTTTGTGGTCTCCGTGCAAGCTGATTTCTGCAGAACTGGATTTGATTTTAGGAGCGTGTCTACATCTATCACAGGAATCTGTGGCCACATCTGTCTCTGAAGAAGAACCTTTCATGCGATAGTGCCGCATGCGGATGCTACAGCGCAGTCATTATCAGGACCCCCCCCACCTCAAACCACCCCCCCCCACCCCCCAACCCCCCCAACCCCCGCCCCAGCTGCTCCGTCTGCTGTAAAAATGACATTAAAAGCAATTTTCTGCACCATTTTGAGTAATGACAGAGCTGGAAAACTCAATCTCTATGCCAGCCTGCTGCCCGCCAGTCCAAAAGAGAGGCCCGGAAAACTGTGACGGTGATGGAAAATATAGCCCAGTGTGACTCAACAAACAACAGAAATGAGTCACTGCACGACGTGTTTTCTGTTAACACCTTTCTCCTATTATGTCCGGGATTTCATTGCATTTGTGCTCACCAGGGCGATTGTTTTTCAACAGTATGCAGAGACGGCGGCTCAGGGTGGAGGGGCGCCCCTGTCTGTAGCAGGTCAAGACAATATTAGCCTGCCGAGGCCTGCGTGTCTGCAGGGGCCGAAGCCGGTCTTCTCGACACACCTTCGGGGCACGAGTGAGGAATGCACTCCAAAACCTCCACCCTCTTCCCTCAGTCCAAAGAAATATAGACGGAGGCCCCTTTATGGAAGCCGACCAAGACCTGCGGGCTCCACGTCTCTCTTTTTTTCTGTTTTTTTTTTCCCCGTGTTTGCCTTTACCACCTCACCCGGGGCTCCTTTTCTCGCTTTTGTGCGCAGACTGTACACAGAGGTGGAATGCACAATGCAGTGAAGCCGCAGAGCTTCCAGAGGGTCATAGTGGGCCAGGCGGGGGGCCCTGATAAAGGGGCCTGTGAGGGCCATGAGTACAAACATTACACCACTGAGTAAACGGACCCTGGGGCCCGCTGCTTAGCGCCATTGTTATTGCAACTCGCAGGCAGTCCGGTCACAGCAGATAGTGAATACGGTTCATATCACTGGATTATCACTAAATCCTATCCAGGACCTCAAGGTGGAGCCTATTCCTGGAGCATCAAGTCTGCAAATTCACTTCCCTTGTTTCTTTATTTGTGCTTTTTAAAGCGGTTTAAAAGGATATTTTAGATTCCAAGCACCATCTGACTACAATAAGTCAGATCAATAATTTACAATGAATATTTGCCCATTATATTAATATTTAATTAAAAAGGAAATGGCTTCCCAAAGATCATAGCGATATATTATCTATTATACATATTGTATGACTGTGGGGGGAAAAATCACTTATCTTTTTTCCACTGCTTTAAATGCAATTGATTTATTGGGTTTTCTTATAGAAAAGAAAATGACTAACTTTTAAGTATTAATAATTAATCGATAAGAATATTTCCATCTCCTGTTTGTGGTTATGCTGTCATGGACCAACTGGTGGTTATCATCTGGTGATTAGACAGAATTTTTTGATGAGCCATACGACTTTTGGACTGCTCCAGATTTTATGAAGCACATCTTTTCTCTTCCGGACGCTGACTTATCTGGAATTTGCCTCCAAGGACGCATCCATCCACCCCGGTTAGTAAGTCGTGGGCCCTGCGTGCGCACGCCAAACCCACAACCAGTGGCTCCCGTTCAATTACAGGGAGATCGGGTCACCGCGCGGCTCCCAAAGTTCCCCCTGCTCTCGTCCTGAACGCCGCTCTGCATCTCAGCGTGGACGGAACAGTCCCACCTTGGTAAACTCATGGCAGTTCATTAAAGCTGCTGACAGATCAGTCATTAAAGCTGCACACAGCCGCCATTTATGCTCTTAATCTGTCGCACACAAGTGACCTTCTGTGTACGCGTGCAGGTGTGTTTGCATGAATATGTGTATTTATAGTCATGTGTGAGATTAAAAGTTTATATTGAAAACCAGCTTTTAAATAGTGAGGTGTGTGTCAACTAGTGAGGTGTGTGTCTTCGGTCCTTCCGGACTCCTTCCTTCCTTGCTTTCATTGCTCTCATAGATTTGTGCACATTTGGGAATTTAAAGTGTTCAAACTGACACATCTCCCCAAAACTCCCGGTCTAAGTATGTGGGAGCCCTCGGCAGCTTGGCCGTGTCTTGCAGAAAATGACGCAACGCTTTTGTTGCCGATAGATAACACTTAAACGAGACAGTGAGTTTAGGGGGACGTGCGGGAGTTCGCCCCTTGTCTTTGGCAACAATTCCGTCCGCACAGTTTGCAGTATCAACGTAATCCAGATTAAGTAAACTACACGTATTTGTTATCATTTCCTGGTCAGAGCTGGAGATGAATCTGAGCCCCTTTATATCTCACATCTGTACAACAGCTCGTCACTGATGAGTTGGTGCTTTTCCACTGACTTCTTCTAGCTGATTTATGTGATTTATGGATATCTCAAAGTGTAATGAAAATGCAGCTGCATCCAAGCATAGCTTGGAATTTCCATGGATTTTTAATTTCTGTTAACCATGACGGGAGAAGGAGAACCTCCAATATCATTTGTATATTATTTTTAAAAGAATCCAGAAAACTGCTGTTATTTCTGCATCTGTTTCACTGTATTATATTCCTGGGAATAGGGTGGCTCTGGACGTGCCCTGTGCCCTCTCACTTCATACCACAGAGAGCATTTCTAATCTTATCTTCTCATTGTTGTTTTTTTCCTAATGCGGAATTTCATTTACTGCGTAAGTGATCCGTTACGTTGGAGCATAAATTGCACATAATTGTCCCATTTGGACAGCAGGACCACAAGACAAACGGTCAGTCTGGGTGAAAGCGGAGGCCTGAGAGTTCAAGGTCAGTTGAAGCCAGTTGGAAGAATACGCGCGTGCGTGTGCATGTCTGCACGCGTGTGTGTGTATGTGCGTGTTCTTGTACTTACTATATAGAGAGTGTGAAAATCATTTCAATATCAAAGTGAGGACATTTTTGGGAAGTGACAGACATTTGGGCTGGTCCTCACAACTTCAAAGGACTGAGGGTTAAGGTTGAGGTTAGAACTGGGTTGAGGGGCAGGGCTCAATTGTGATGGTTAGGGTTATGGTGGGGGGGCTGGGTAATAAATGATGTCTATGAATGTCCTCACAAAGTACTACAAGGATAAGTGTGTGTGTGTGTGTGTGTGTGTGTGTTTGTGTTTGTGTGTGTGTGTTAGAGTGAGCTCCTCCCAGTGTTTGTTCTTGTGTTCACAGTGTTTTTTAAAAGCAGCCCTGTGCTGACCAAGGGATAAAATCCTAAACTGTATGTAATTGTCCTCTAAAATAACACTCCCCATGTTTGCTCTGGCAGCCCGCAGCGTGCAGGCTGCGTGAGAGGGGCTGGGGTCCAGCACATTTAGGCCCCTGTTTTATTTTCTTACAGTATCTGGGTTCACCATGGATTGCCAAACTTTCTGAGGGCAATGGGAGTGCACTGAGATATGTGCAGGACTTTGCTTTAGCCCAGCACGTCTCCATCCTGACGCCCAAGGAGACAAGAAGCGAGGGTTCGTGACACAGACTGGAGGCCATGCAGCTGCACGTGTACGTGGAGTCAAGTCTGCAGTGGGGTTTTTTTTTTGTTTTGTTTTGGGGTTTTTTCCCCAGATAATGTCCCCGTGAAGTCTCACTCAGGTGCAGATCTGTTAAACTAGTGCCCTAAGAAAACATGCAGCAGCTTAAGATTCTGACTGACAGCTCTTTAAGGCAGAGGCCCCCCAGCCAGCCCAGGTGTGAGAGAAAGACAGTCTTTAGCCTCTAGATGTGATTTACATGCTCTGCACAAAGACTCTACTGATCATGACCAGGAAATAACTTCAGGTTCATTTAAGAGATGACATCATTAAAATGAAAGTGATGTTGGAAAAATGATTGACACAGCAGCAATTTTTATTTATTTGACGATGCCAATTCCTAATTTTGCCTTTTGGTATGCCACCACAGAAACCTGGAGATTAAAGTGGTGTATATATAGTTATCAGTTACCCACCAGCTTCCTGTCAGTACTGATGTCAGGAAATGAATACAAGCAAAAATGGATAAATTACCTGACTGCAGCCCGACAAACACCCACCTTCATCCTAACCTCCACAGACCTGAGATCTTTGCTCTATTTCTCTTTGTTATTTGGGATTATTGGGACATGATAAGTATCATCTTCTGACATGATTTTGATGTGTTGTTTTGGGGAAGTTATGTCCATACGGGTCTAATTTTGCAAAAATCTATTTGTAAGTATCCTCATACGTAGGCATTTGGCCCCGTACTAAGCAGAATTAACTAGTATGTTATAGGTGGACCAAAGTGTGATACCAAATACCAAACTTCAGTCCACGCTGCAGCCTGCAGGGACAACTGTTTCAGAACCAAGTTGGTTATCATAGACACGTATGGCACTAAATACCCGTTGCGAAATTATTTCTCCTCTTACCTCTTACCTCTAATTGTTTCATCAAGTCAACGGCCTCATGCTCCACCAGGTTTTGTCTTTGAGGGGTTGGAAATGAAGCAGTGTGGAGGGAGGCGACGTCTTGGGAGGATGTCAGAGGTCAGTCTTTAATTAAGACTTCAATGGGTCAAGCTGTCCCTTGGCCCTGGAGAGAGGCCTACAAGTCTAAAATGCTTACACTTAGAAAAAAAAACAAAAAACAGTGACACAATAATGAATCACACCAATGTGTTAATTTGAACTTGTTATAAATTAAGGCACCTTATAAATTAAGCAGCCATTGGTATTTCTTTTCAAGAAATGTTTAATATTGCTGTCAATGAGTCTTATGTCTGTAATCAAACAAGCAGGACATTGTGGTGATGTTCTGGATCACAGCTGTGACGCAGTTAGGAAAGCAGTGCAAAACCTCATACAGCCAAACGTATAATATTTTTATTTTAGTCATACATAACAATCCTTCATATAATCCTTCATAATATGCCTACATACATGGCACCACAAACCAAGAAATATGTTGTGAAATAATATCCACAAGTGGCTTTTATTGCATGGACATTATAAAAGCAATTAATGACAATTTGTGGTTACTTATGGTAAGTATAGACTAAGTGTTTGTACTAAAGCACATTAATAAAATATATATCTGTGCTATATATATATTTGCTTCAAGTAAAGAAAAAAAATCACTATTTATACTGGACTAAAGGTACATTATAACACATTATATTTACATTCATAATACATTCTAATGCTTTATAGACATAAGTCCCTTAGCAGTCTCTTAGTTTCATGTCCTCCCTTTGATACACCCATGAAGATTGCGTTTGACTTTTATGGCTGAAAGTCTGGTCCTTCCATGCATGCATCACGTTACTGTAAATATTTATGTCCCACCCGAGGAACCACAGGAGGAGCTTTATCGGGATTGTTGCAGTCTTTGCATAATGCCCCATAAATCACCTCTCCTGTGCTTCCCATCACAAAAATCCCGCCTTTATTCTCACGAGAGGATCAGACAGGTCGGGGTGGGGTGGGGGGGGGGATCATATGGAGCTCCGTCCCGCAAAGAGGTAAACGCTGAGTTCTGACCCCGATGGCAGAAACCGTTTTCGACTTGACGCCCGACTCCCCACTCTCCTGTGGTTTACCCTGCGCTCTGTTTGTTTATTAAGTTGGCCAACACTGCTTCCTGGATGCTTGACGTCTTTGGCGTATGGCTCTGACCATGATGTTTGGATTTGGGGCCTCAGTTCGCTGTGCTTTTTAGAGGAGGGGGTCAGCAACAAAAAACACAACTAGAGAGTTCCTGATGCTCAAAAATATCAGGAGTGATTTAATGACACTGGATTTGTATTGTGATGGTGCTTCAGGTTGTTATTCAGCAGATTTGAAGAGTGCAAAGTGCCAGATAGACACGGTGGGCCGACCAGGCTCTCACGAGTCTTCTGCGGGGGGAGGGGGGTAAAGAGGACGGTTTTATTGTAGAAAACCTTCGGGGCTCCAGGGACACAAATAGACCATAAAGGAACGTTTTCAGACAGTCTCTGTGTTTTTTCAATTGGTTGGAGGGAGATGTCATAAACGCTCCACCTGCCAAAGTAAATACACGGTCGTATTTTTGCGTGCAGGGACAAATATTGTTGCTGAGGCCGTTTTTAATCCAGGCAAAATCATGAATGAGCCTCAGAGATCCTGCAGTCTCCAGAACTTTTACCTCCACGTACCCTTTTTGAGAAAAAAAAAAAAAAACCCAAAAAAACAATGAGACTCTGTTGCCCTTGCTGTTGCCGTTTTTACGTTTTTCACTTTCTCTTTTTCCACGCCCCCCCCCTCACTGACTTTCTGCTTTACTTTTCTACGTTATTTATATGAGCTCACCTCGCCCTGTGTGAGGCAGCCTCAGATGGGAACGCTCCCCTGAGAGGTTGTGGTGGCAGTGTGTGTATGTGTGTGTGTGTGTGTGTGTGTGAGAGTCTGTGTGTGTATGTGTGTGTGGGTGGGTGTGTGACCCCCACCAGGCCACTCTTACACAGTGGGCTCTTTGTGCATGTACCCGCTTTATAACACCTCCACTTGTCTCTAGTCTACTCTGCTTTTACATCATCGCCCTCCTCCGCAGCCAGTGCCAGTCGTACCCACACACTCATGCAAACACACACAAACATGTCGGTATCTTTGGGAGGACACGTTGCATTCCCTGGCATCTTCCGCTATGACTAAACGTCTAACCTAAAACAGCCCTTTAAAGTTGGGAGGGGGAGCCAATATGTCCTCACACAGTAGGTTTAAAAGTAAATTTCACCCAACACAGCAAGACATACCTGCATACCTAACTGAGTCCATTTTAATTACAAGCTGGGATCACTTATTCTCTCCAGGGAGAAAAGTGTGTCATGGGCTGTGCAGATCATTGTCCTGGGCAGTGGCTTGCTGAAATGCAGTTGTAAAAGCAAAAACCACCCCCCCCCCTCCAATGTATTTTCATCTAAATAGCAGCCAGATGTTTGCATGTATTATAATGCTTTAATATACTTGCAGGTCATGGTATCAATTTTCTCCTGTTCTTTGCTGGTTTATCTGTCTTAGAATTCATCGCAGGCCCTGGCCAACCATCTTGTGCTGCTTCCTGCTACTGCTTTCTTCCTTCTCTATCTTCCCTTGTGTTTCATGCTTTATTTGTGCACACAGAAAAGTCTGAAACTGTAAAAATATGACATTCCAGTAATAAAAGTTACATATTTTATCACTTTAGTTGAAGAGGAAATTCTACTATGATCTAAAGTCCCTAATGGGTGTGCTCTTGACTGTTTTAAGTAAAAGAGAAAAACATTTCCAACCTAATGTACTGATGTTCATGTGGTTTTGCGTGCATCAGATATTCACACTTTTTCAGACATAGTTTGCTTGAAATTTTACAGTTGTAGAATTCACTTCATCTGTTTTTATGTAGCATCTGTTACAATCAAAATTGATTTGATCTCTACGTGGTTTCCAGAATCCCAGGGTCTGACCCTCAACAAGCAACAGTGGCAAGAAAAAACTCTCCTTTAACCTGGAAGAAACCTCAAGCAGGACCACACTCACATGGGGGGAGCCTCTGCTGATGGACAGCTAGGGAAAGAAGGAGGAGAATGGGGAAGGAACATCAAGTGGACAACACAACATATATTAAGTTCATATAAGATATAGTTTGTAAAATTAAATTTTTATATAACAGTTAAACTGGGACAGTGATAATAAAAAGGCCACAAAAAACTTGTTCCCTGCTCATAACAACATAATTTCATGAAGAAACGCACATGGATTTATCTGTAGACTCTTCAAAGGTGCGATGGGATGTCATGACATTTGTCCTCCAATGATCCCACTCCCATCAGACAGTGGAACATTACTATTTGTTCCCAGATGTGAGGTAATACACATCTTTCTGTAAATTCCCTGCCACCATTCAAGAAATCTGGATCTATTTTCAATCATGTGTTGTGATGGGAGACATACCAACTTTTATATCTTTAGATGAATCAGACCAGGCAATGAACTCTTAAAAGAACCAAATAATAAAAAACACTCATACCTTCTGTTTACACTTACAATTATACTATAGACATTATAGAGCCCTCAAGTGCATTGACAGCCAAATACAATATTTCGTAATGTCTTTGTTTTTATGAAACCACAATAGCAGAGGAGAAGAATGGTGCATAAAGAAACCTGAGTGCAAGGAATGAAAATAGTTTCATATCAAAACTGCTTAAATAGAAAAGCAAATATCACCTTAAACAAAGCCATGCCTACAGTGTACCTGAGGAAAGTTCCATTCCTCCACTCACTTCGCTTCATCTCACCTCAGGCTTCTCACTACTGGTATCTCTGAAAGCATCACATTTCAGAGTACAGGCTGTTCCGTACATAGTCCTGCTGTTCCAGATATGTCAGTAATCTATGTACTGTATAGGTAGCCTATGAGAGCAGGTTTGGACTTGCCCTCCAATTACACTGCAAAAAAATGTGACAGTAATTATGGTAAATGTAAGCTTATAGCTTGACCAAGTTTGATTATTTGAAGAGTCAAAAGTGGGATGATTTACAATAAGTTGCAGTCATTTTTAAGGTACATATTATTCCATTTTATTGTTTATAAATGCTTCTGAACTAAATTTAATGATTAACAATTGAAATGTATCATCATCATCAGTGTCTGGCCCCTCGTGGCCAGACACTGATGATACGGTAGTGGCTGTAGAAGTATTCTAACCTCACATTTGAACTTGAAGAAAGATGAGCCGAGAGATTCCCATGCACAGTGTTTGCAAGTTTCATGAATTTTGGCCACAGATAGAGGTGAGGAGGAGAACAAAAGTCTCCTCCTTTCTTTCTGCGCTTCAATACTTTTGATGCTTTCACCTAATATCTGACTATTCTGTTCCAGATTGGTTTCACCAGTCATAAACATCTGTAATTACAGGAAAGGACGCTTAACTTTCTCTCTTTCTACTGTTTTTGCTGATGCAGACATCTGGCTGGTTTATGCAGCCCACACATGGCGTCAACAACAAAACTTTATATGTTTTCCTGAGGTGAATACGGTGTCGCCACAGAATCAGTATTTTATTATATTCTGCGGGATATTCAAGGAATGTTGGAGAGAGGGGAAGAAGAGAAGCAAAAAGATTTATGAAGCTCCCCCTAAAAGTCAATATGGGTTTCACATTACGTCTACGCTGCTGCGAAGATTTATGTTTAATAAGCTTCAGGTGTTGGCTGGCTTGAGTTCAGTTTCGGGAGGGCACACACATTTTTGCTGTCAGTCATTACCGACGCTACGGTCAACTTTGCCTGGAAGAACAGAGGTGCCTTTGTGCCTACCTCCTCACTGGCTTCTTGTGGCTGTCTGCAACCACTAACTGACAACATGCAGCCCGTTCTGATGCAAATGGAAAAGCTAATATATAACTAATAAGCAGAAAGAGGCAAGAATGCGCTGCAGAGTTCAGAGGGGAGATTAACTGCAGGTATTAACAGCAGCCCCATCATTCACTCAGTTGGGGGACGGACGGACACATGCATAAATAACAAAAGTTAGTCTGTGTGTTAAAGGTTTGCCTCCTAAACCATCTCCTCCCTGTAGCTGGAGTCAGGCAGGGCAGCATCACGAACATCACTGATGGGAGATGAAGTTCTCACGGGAGTGTTTGGCAGCCGCACAAAGGCATACTTAACAAGACCTTCACACAGATCTGTCTGGTCTTGATTTCAGGCTCCACCTAGTAACTACAACAAGCCACATATAAATCAGAGTTGTCATTTAAAAGCCCGCAATCAATCAAGTATTTTGCTACAACACCTGAAAGTGTTTCAGCATGATCGTATAGGAACATATAAATAAAGGAATTATTCCGTAATACCTAACATTGGTACAGTGCAACAGTTCACTTTTTGATATTCCAGGATTCTCCCGCTTTGTAAAAACAATAACTAAAGGTTAGCATTAGGCAAGTTAGCTCAATGGGTTTCTGTGTAAACCAAAGAAAGCTGGTAAAGCACATAACAACTGTATAATACTGATTGCATTAAAGTGGATGGGCTAAATGGAAAGGATACATCGGCGACTGAATACGAATTCATAGCAAATTTTTAAGTTTACAGACAAGTTTCTCTTGTACATTCTGCAGTTACATATATTTAAATTATTCTCCTACTGTACAGCTTCATGTTTTCCCCAGTATTTTTAATCATATGTATATATTGGGACTGTTTATTAGAGCATTTTTCATTCTCACACTTCTCACATTCTGCTTATTTATTTCACGTTGCCAAATATTAATTTAATATGATGACTGATGGCTGAACCAGTAATCCCAATCTGAAAATGCAGCTGCTTGCTTTTGCTTGGTACACTGTGACCCAAACTATTGTGTTCACTACAGAAATAAGAAGAATCAGTTACATATAATGGCTGGAATATAGGTTTTCAAGGTCACGTGTTTTTGTGGAAAAGAAAGACTGGTTATTGTTATTTTGTGTTGTTTAATGATGTGGGACGGGAAGTGATAATTGCAGGTTTTGTACACGAGGTCACAGCACCGTGTGGAAAGAATGGTGTGTGGATTTGATTGGTTTATCCTGTGGTGCTGTTATTGTATGTTGTGTAAAATGGCACAAGTGTCTCTTATTCAGTGGACACACGCTATAGGGCCTTGACTTTATTCTCGGAATAATGGCCCACAATTCCCTGGGCAGTTCTCAGGTGGATCGCCTTACCCACACCGCCTCGGTGGTTTACCTGAGGCCCAGCCGAGCAGCCCAAACCACCTCCAGCCACACAGAAGAGGTTACAGTTACATTCACTCACATGCAAAGGGCACACTTATCTGGCTTCTCGGTGCTCCTACATGGATTGTGAAGGTTTAGAACCTGGAAAACCCCATTCTTAGTTTCATGCATGCACATCCTGGCAATTACGAGGAATTAATCATATACCTTCAGCATATGGAATTAGCGCATTCAACGGTGTCAAGGATGAACTGTGCTGTCACCCAAGCTGCTGGAGCAGAGTCACTTTTCACTCTCCAGGCCAGTTGCAGGATTTCTCTCCCAGGCTGACTGTCTGTGTGCTCCCTGGGATCAACTCTCAGATTCCTGGAGAAGAATGAAATACTACACTTTTCCAAGACGAGGCAACCTGACACATCACACCTCACCCTTATCGAATTACATTACTGGTTTCTGCAAACACTGTAATAAACACCCGCCTAAGGTTGCACCAACACAAATGTATAGGACATATTATGTTATTTGAAAATAAGCACAGTATTTGGCCTCTTCCTGTTGTGGAATATGACCCAAGAGTTGTTTTCAGCACATTCACCGAGCAGCCAAGCAGAATGTAATAATTAAACAATTAAACCTTCCTCTTTTCTTCCCTCCAGTGAAATATCAACATGAGGGTAATATAATGTCATTTACTCTGGAGGTTTAGGACTAAAATGAATAAATGACTGACATATAAGGCTCCATCCATCATCCAACATTCCATCATCCACGTGAGTGGTGGATAATGAAGAGAGGAGTGGAGAGGGAAGGAGGTGAAGAAGAGGGGAAGAGGGGAGAGGAGAGGAGGAGGAGAGGAGGAGAGGTGAAGATGAGAGGAGGAGAGGAGGAGAGGAGAAGAGGGGAGAGGACAGGAGACAAGGGGAGGGAAGGAAAGGGAAGGGAAGGGGTGAGGAGAGGACAGGACAGAATAGGACAGGATATGGGAGTACAGGAGAGGAGGGGAGGGGAGTGAAGGAGGAGAGGAGAGGAGGGGAGGAGAAGAGAGGCCTGTAGCCATATAACGAAGATGGAAGCTAAAAGTTAGATGACTCTGGGACTCTGAGGAAGCTATCGCCTCATGTTTGACTGACAAGCAGCAGCAATGCTCTTCCCTCATTCCTTCATGCATGGGCACCAAAGTTGCCACTCAATGATGCAAAGGTTGTCAGTTCAATCCTGATCACGGCTCTGGGTGTCAACGTGTCTTTGAGCAAAGTACCAACTGCGTAATTGTTCCCGAAGCTGCATCCTATAGGTTGATGATTGTGTGTGAGTGCTCTGACTGGTCAAATATAACCGGAAAAAGCTCTTTATAAATACAGGCCATTTGTTCTCGATTCCAAAAATAATTAAGCTGCTTATGCGAGACTGTTTCAGCTGCTAAAACACAATTCTTGAACTTGTTTACACATATGTTAGCAATTGTGAGCACATCAGCAGCACATTTTGATTGCACAGAGGTACATTTAACCGTGTCTGGGGAAACACTGACACAAGCAGCAGCTGCTGCTCCGTTTATTTGCAAACAGGGAGGTCTTTAGAAGCAAATTTGCTTGCACTAAAATAAACTCCAGTGGAACAGTCATATTTTCCTGTAGGTTGGAAATCTCGTGCACAAGAAGAGCAGAGTTCATATTATTACTGTCCTGATACCTCACCACGTGGACCAGTTTAAAGAATACAGGGGGATTTATTTCAAAGGTGCACACGGCACCCACCAGGGCTGATTTACTGGCAGACTGAACTCTGGGTTAAACTGGAAGACAATGTGATGCATCAAGTTTCTGCCACATGCCTGTATATACAGAATTTATATAGTTTACATGTATTGTTCATGCTGCTTTGTTATTTTAAGGTCAGAGAGACCCTGAGAATTCCATCAACCCTGTTTTAGTTTGAAAAGTCAGAGTGAGATGAAATAAAGATGCGTGACTCTCTCCCGTTGTACTAAGGAAAAGATGTTGATCTCGTCATAGATTGCAAAAGGAATGAATATATGATTCAACCTAGCAGTTGAACGAAATGATAATTTCTGCATGAGCTAAAATGACCGAATTTGAGAGGCAGAACTGGAGTCAGTGATGCCTGAAAATGATGAAGGCTGGTGGAGCATTCCTTAAAAACAGCCTACCATCTATGGTCTGAACAGCAGAAACTCTTTGCTATCAGAAAACCTTAGGACGGACAGAAGTCTTTTTCTGTCTGACATTCATGGCTGTACAGAGCTTGACATTGACTCTTTTTTTTTTTTTTTTTTTTTTAAACCAATTAAACTCAAAAAAACATGCTGAGGCTGGAGATCAGTGGCAAGTATGTACGTAAGTAAGTGAGGGGGAAATTAAGCAAATGAGCAGAAAAACAACAGTAAGAGTTAGAACGGTTGATAAAGCGGTGAGACAGTGGCTCAACGAGGGGGTAACTTTAGATCTCTTTGTGACCGAAGCGTGTGGAAGACAGATTTCTTGTCACTGATTTAGCGGGAGCACACTATAGCAACTCTATACATGGCAGACATGACCGTTGCTCCATCTCTCTTCCTATAAGGTCTCTCTCTTTTGTGCGCGTGTGTTTCAAACCATCTCCACCCAAAATGAGGGATACATTTTCCGAGCGCATTTCCTGTAGATATAAAATGAATACTTTATATTTGAACATTTAGAATACTGAAATACCAGTACATGACTATTCCAATGCCAAGAGAACCTTAAATGACAGAAATGTATGAAAGTTATATTTCTATTGAGGGTTGGGGAGGAACCAAAACAATTTTAAACAAAGTGTCAGCAATTAATAATGAGACTGGTGCATTCAGGGTTTAGAAGACTTTATTTGCTAAATTAATCTGTCAGCATTAACTCACTGTAAATTTTCCCTCAGATTTTGTATTAGTTTATGCTTTTGTAACAAATCATATCTGTGTGTGTGTGTGCACATGTGTATGTGTTCAGCTCACTTCTTAATGTGTTATTGATCTGTCTGAAACAATCCTGTAATCTAATCAATATAAAGATAAATAGTCAATACAAGTGTCAATCATTGTTCAAAGTCCTTCTTTCTATTGAGCTGTTTTATTTGTGTAGAAAACAGAGTCTTCGCTGTCTCACTGGTGAATAATCCCATCGGATAACTTCCTATCACCACTGGCTGCTCGCATCATTTCTATGTGTCAGCAAGTCTGGGTGTCTCTGCAGACTTCTTTTGGCTGATCCCCTGAAACAAAACAGACCATCAGACAGAGATCATCTGAGCCACACTCCGCCTCAGGCCAGAATTAGAAACAGTAGGTAGAACCACTTATGCTTCATTTAGATTGCTTCCCTTTTTTTTTTCGGCAACATTCCAGCCTGCAGTAAATGTGTGCAGCAAGCATTTAGTCTTAATCTTCTCTGCTTGTCCTCCAACAAGCTGGAACACCTCCGTCTGCTAAGAGCATGTTGCTGACAAGAGTTGTCACCTGGAGCTGCCTTCCCTGAATGCAGGTGTCTCCGTGGCTAATCTTTTTTTTCCAATAACAGACATCTTTCACTAAATACAAAGGCTGACTCATTGTGCCACTACTTCTATTTAGAAAAATAAAGCTAATGTAGTAAATTCTAAATTAGGCTCAACAAATGGAATGAAATTGAAATGAAACAAATGGCTCAACACAGGGAGGAAAATCCAAAAAAAGAAAATAAAAGGATGAATTGTGACTGCTCATCTGCTCTTGGTGAGTAAATGCAAAGTTGCATTCATTTGTTTTACACATTCCTACATTTGCATTAGTATAGTCGATGAAATCTAAATCGAATAATGTTTTCCCTTTTGCTTCATTTTTGTGGTTTAGCTCTTATTATTGCTGTTGGTGGGAGGTGAAATGGTTACCCAGCAGTCAATAAAGAAGGCCAAGTTTTCCTGACGACACCCCAGGGTGAGTTTGATCTACTGTGCGGGGCAGTAAAAATGTTTTTCTGTCCCTCTCCTTTCTTTTTTTTTCTCTCCCCCCTCCATCCGCCTCCTCCAGTCTGTTATTATGATCATCCAGATGTGTTTGCCTCATACGGGGACATGCTTTTCATCAGGAACAGCTGACGTCAGCGTGACAGCTCCATACACTCGATGCTGGTGGCAGAAGTTTGCTGACAGGCCATTTACACAGACTCTGCCCGTCTTCTTGAAGAAAAAAAAAAAATCATTGTTTCTGCCAGGTTGAACCCATGAAGTATTCACCTGTTTCCTGAGTTGACATTCCAGCATCCAAACAGACTGCTGCATCAATCTGTCATCGGTTGTCCCAGGATTCAATGATTTGTAGATCTATTGTAAACCTTAACCTTAGTAGTGATGGAAAAGGTCATTAATGATATCAGGAGCCATTTTAAGCATAGAAAAGAAGGACAAGAGATGCATTTATATATATATACTTTTTTTTCATTTATATATATTATTTGACTGGTATTAAATGGAACAGCAAGGATGTGCAGTCTGACAGAAGTAACTTTTATCAGAAGATACTCTCTCTTTTTTTTAATTAAACTTTAAGAAAAAATTTAAATCAGAATGCCTGTTAACATCACAAAAATTATTTTACTTGATGGAGCCATCCTTCCGGTTTATTTATTGGTATAGTAGAGGAGCTGTGGCGTGACAAATGAGAAACTTCCACTGTGGATTAAGTGGAAAAACATTAGTGCTCCAGTCAGAGGTATGAGAGAATAAAGGAGCCAAAACAAAAACAAGGCCTGAGAATGAGCAGTCAGCAACAATGCATGTGAGGATGCATGCGTAGGCTTTACAGGAATGCATGTGTTTCAAGTTGTAAAGTGAATAAAGATTTCCGTCATTCGGGCCTTTGTTGCTCTACATTAACTCATACCAGCCGTCGCCACTATATCACAACAAAAGATCTGGTTTCCATGTTCAAGGGCAGCTTGACCATTTTGTCTGGATCAATGCATCGTTTTTCCTCCTCTCACGCTTCACATGTGGCCAGCAGCCCGCCTTTTATGATTTGATTTTCTTCGCGAGGATGAAACATTTCAGGATCACCAGAAAACACCCTGAAAGGTCTTTTTGTCCTCTCAGTGTCACTGAGCGCAGGCCCGCTCGCCTCGGGCCTGAAAAGACATAATACAAAGGAATGCAAAGTGAGGCCACACCATGACATACATACTGTCTTCTGGCCAGCCCAGGGCGGTGTGCTCATAAATACCCTGCCAACACCTCCCAGTGAAACTGGTGACGTTGTTCCTCTTCCAAACCAAACCAAACAAGACGTTACGCGAATATACGAGTGCATTCGTACGTGCAGAGTGAGGGAAGTGGCCTCCGTGCACGACGAGCAGGCGCGTTCGTGTGGCAGACGTGATCTCACCGCAGGAGGTAAAAGTCAGAGAGGGGTCAAAGTCAAGCTGCAGCGGGATGATGATGAAGAAGGTGAAGCAGGGGATGTTGAAGCACTGCCGATTACTCACAGGTCCTTCGACACATGCTCTGCAGAGACTCACATTCGGGGGCTGCTTCGCGTCCGACCGTTCACACATGCGCCAAACGGCAGGTGAGGGTCGCACACGTCTCGTTCGACCCGCCCGCGTGGAGTGGAGCCACAAGGGATCCATAGTCTGAGGAGAGGTTTGACAGAGAATGTGGGTTTTTGAATAAATACACAAATAAACAAAGAAAGCCGTTCTAATCTGAAATGACTTGGAGGGACTTCCTCGCGGTCCACATGGAGTTGAAGTGCTCGCATGTGTGTAATCAAATGCATCAGTAGAGAGTGATGCTGGAGCAGATGTTGCAGCCTTGCCTCCAACGGACGCATTCTAATGGCCAAACTCTCTGGGTATGGGATAGCTTATAAACCAAACTGGGTTTCACCTGCATGTGTTCTTGGGGAAGGAAAAAAAAAAAAACAAGATTTGAATGAGCTAAACATAGCTGTAATTTCCATTTTCAAATGGGCACCCAATGGAACGTTAGAGGCGTCTTGGTTGTTTGAAAGAAATCTCATTTCCAAACATGGGATGAATCATGAATATCCACACCAAATTCTGACACTTTAAGAATTCAATAGGTTTAGTGCGTTTTTTCATAGCTGTGAATTCTTCATGCACATCTCAGCAGTTAGAGGCAGTCTAATTGTTATGACATATAAAAGTCCCATTTTTAATTCTTCTACATATGCAGGGGGCTGCTTTTTTCCCACATTCAGATATATTAAAAGTGTACTGCATTGCAAAAATGCACATATCTGCATACTTTCCCTGTTAACTTTTACATATCTGATAGGCAGAACACAAATTTGAAATGCAGCATTAGTCATTTAAGATAGAAGCCATGTTCTGTGATGATGTCTTTACAGCTGTAAACCAAAACTGTTGAATTCGTTTCAGAGCATGTCATGTCAACTAAGTCATAAGTCCTGTGTTTAAGCCATGTCATTTGGATTTTATTGTCCAGGCACGGACGTCTAATGCAACACTTCTCCTCCACAACAGTATACGACACTGCAGAGATGGCCGGCTCTGAACAGGTGTTCCCCCTCAATCCTGTGAGATCATGGCCTGAGACGGAGACATTACAGCGTTGAGGAGGGGAGACGCTGTCTCCCCTCCACACTCCTTGCATTTTCCATCTGGAGCTAACCATTTTCCAACCATTACCACCTCATCCATCACCAGTAATGACAAACAGGCTGTCTCTTCCCCCAGTAAATCTACTGCCCTGATGTCCACGCTGCACATGCAAAGTAACGCTCGCACTTTCTTCACGGCTGTCACCAAACCCAGTTATTTTCGTGTTAGTCACAGAGTCTTTATTGTCCCAGCTGGCCTCCTCACCCCACCCTGGGCTGCCCACTCGCTCCCTGAAAAGCTGTGATTGTCCAGCTCCTATTGGATGCCTCTAGGACTGCATTGTTTACCCTCTGCCCCTGAGAAGGGATCTCTCCAGCCACCCAGTCAGGTGTTTATCTGATGCAATGGACCATTGATTGCCTTTTACCCCCTGAAAGAATCAGCCCTCTGTAGTTTGAGTGGACAATCATCCACTTGGTAACGTAAAACTCACCTAATATACAGCTGCTTGGGCTTCACTGGACCTTTTTCATCCATATATACATTTTTGGGGGGAAGGGGGGACACTTGGAATTCTAAAGAACCCAATCAAATGATGCAACTTCATGAATTCCTGATGAAGTTTAGCACAGAAATCCTGGTTCCTTGAGAGAATGAACGTACAGTAGATATAGTTCTAGATGTAAGCAGAGATGTGTAGATTTAATCGGAGCAAGAGAATACTTCCTGTCAGCGCCACCAGCTTCTCCTCGGCCCTTCGTACTGAGAGGATTCTACGACCAGCGCAGCACGGCCAAACTCCAAACACAAGAACAACGTTGTAATGATGTGTTTGTTGAAAACGAGAGGCTGTGATGATGGACACGGTCTGTTGTGGGTGCCTGTGATGCAACAAACAGCCCATGCACGCGCTGTCCACATCCCTCCAGGACGGAGTTTGGGATTGCACAAACAGGGAGACGAATGGACAAGTGTGCACCGCACTGACAAGAGGGCCATTTCTCTTGTGCAATGACGAACAATATTTACACGCGTGTAATAACAACTCTTTGAGCACTTTGTGCGAAACGTATTGACATCGAAACAAATCCTTGTCAAGGGTTGACACTGCCTCTTACGGGATCATCTGCTGATTTATTTTTGTTTATGGAGCAACAAGAGAAGGCGAAAAAAAAGGCCGTCGAAGAAGCCACAAAGTTGAACAGAAAGCTGAATTAATTTTGCACGAGTTCTTATTTAGCTAATATTATGACAGGTGTCTTTTATCATTTCATGAACTTTATTATGTCTTGATATTGACGTCAGAAGAGGCTCACAGTAGAACTGAGGCCAAACTATAAAATACAGTGTTTATTTTCTGAAATTGTTCTTTCTCTCGTCATTAGGTGCAGTTCTACATTTCAGTTTACTTTCAGTTTTTGTCCATGTGTCACAGGAGGGATTTCTCTTAGTTCTTTGTTGACTTCACAGTAGGAGGACAAAGTTGTCTGTTAATGTCAAATAAGCACAAGCTGACCTGAGCATGTGAGACAAAGCGCTTTTTATGCAACATCCCGGTTGATTTCGCCTCGCGACTAGTCTGAAGGCGCCCAAAAAAACAAGAAAAAAAAGGCCTCCTAGTTGCAGGAGTTTGCGGAGGATGTGGCCAAGCAATTTGCTTGTGTTTCAATTTGGGCATTTGGCTGCTCAATAGCAACGACTCTGTTATTACTGGTCCCTGGACTGTTGTGGCACCAAACTGTCTGCACTTCTTTGAATCTCGGAGGCTGGGTTAGGGTGGGGGTCTGACGGCTAGACACAAGTCCCCTGTGCTGCTATAAGTATGAGCAGATAGCATCACGCCAAGACCCTGAAACCTAACCACAAGCACCCCTTCCGCCTGCTCCCTGACTTAATTAGGCCATAATTTTACTGTACGGCACGGTGAAAATGGGGAGGGGGAACGGGGGTTTAACAGTGGTTCCAAAAGTCCCATTAAAGGATTTTATCAGCTTTTGTGGGCTCACACTGTCACTCATTCACACACAAATGCTGTGTTTCAGTTTAGGACCACATTCTGCAGGACATTTGACATCAAAGGTATGGCTACGATCAGTTTAAAGAAAGAGTTTCATGGTTTCTGCCATATATGAACATGAATGCGAAAATGGATTTATGGATGGCCGACGTGTCCTTCTTACTGTTTTCACTGGAGCTCCTCCAGAACACACAGCCGGTGTGAACGGACTACCTCTTCAAATCCTGGGCAGCAGGCTGATGAATGCTCACACACACACACACACACACACACACACACACACAAACACACACACATGCACACACGCGCACACACACATTCTTGTCACACTCCCACGTGGAATTAGAGCTGATCCGCTCACACCAGCGCGAAGCAACAAATGAATTCACACACAAAGTGGCACTTTATCAGAACTCGTCGGTGTTGTTCAGCAAATTTCTCTCTCCAAATCTGGTAACAGTTTTGGTGACAGATGATGAGTAAATGAACCCTAAACCCACCACTAAAAGAGGAATGCATTTCTGAGCAGGGAGAAAGATATATTATGGGCTATATATTTTTTAGACAGACCACACTCAAGCACACTAGCCCCAGATTTGTCAAATCGGTGTGCTTTAATGCAGCCGGATAATGAAAGAAGGCAGTAAATTATACTGTAATTAATGAACTGGGCTGTATTTGGAAACCTCTACAGTTAATGGCTTTTGTGCTCTGTGAATTCTTTTGTGGAAGGAATGCAACTGAGTGGCAAATCAGTGCCAAGAATTGCAGACTCCATCTCCCAACAGCACTTTCTCTCACACCACTGAGGGGTCTCCTTTCACTGTCGCGTCTTACATCCGCGTCAGTCAGCCACCGTCCGTGCCTGGGCGAGCACACGTGTGTGTGTGTGTGTGTGTTACCGCTCGTGCTGCTCAAACACAACGCGCTGGTCGTTTTTATTACTGACACGTATTTCACAACTTTTCTTGCCCTCCAGCAAGTGGAAGACCAAACATCCTCCATCATAAATTTTCTCCTAGTGCCCTTAACCCAGTAGTGTGTCTGTGTTTGTGTGTGTGTGTGTGTGTGTGTGTGTGTGTGTGGGCGGGGGGGGGGGGCACAGGAAGTCTCTCAAACACAAACACACACACACACACATACACACACGGTGGTGGGTGGGTCGGAAACTGTGGGGAAATTATGTATTGCAAGAATGCAAGAATAAATGAAGGCTTTTATTTTGCCATGCGATTAACCCACATTTAAAATATAACTGCTGAAATCATAATCGTGGGTTATTTCCGATAGCATTGGACTAATTTTAGCCCGAACTGATTAGAATAAATGGGTGACCCATCACAAGATATTATACGTGTAAAAATCAATCAGAGCATAGGCATGGTGCTCGAGCCCCTCTTCACTTCACTGGGCTAATGGGAAATCAAATCTGTACAGGGTCTTCAGCTCATTGCTCATCTTCAGGACACCCAGTCAATTAAATGGATTTAATGTATCAGCATCGTATTCATTCCCGGCACAAACTCATAGTTATTTCAACTGTGATTGATGAGGATCATTATGGTGATTTAATCTGGGGTACATGTGTTGGCACGATGGCCGTCTTTGTCTCCACAAAGGGTGTCTGTCTGCAGATCTGCACTATAAATGAGTTCAACTCCCTGTATAACTTTTATTGCGTGTTCACTTGTTTCTTGGTTTTGAGATTTTACCCAGTGACAAGCAAAGCGTTCTCACAGCAAGCCACCAGTCAGGTGCTGCAGGGAGCCACCCTGCATTTATTTTTAATCCAGTATTTGTTTGCATTCCGCGTGTACATATCCATGAGTGTTATGCTGAATTTCTTCCAAGGGTGATTAACATATTTGCTTTTGTGACAGCGTCCATGCGGGTAAAGGCAGTTTAAGCTCCAGAGCCAGTGCTTTGCTGTTCATTATGTTCATTTCAGCTGGTTTATTTGTTCTGAGAAAAGACATAAAACCACTCAGACTGACGCCAGAGACATGAGCCGCAGAGGTGGAGTTAACAGGAAGCTGGGAGGAGGTGGGGTGGGAAGGCGGGGGGGGGGCAAGAGAAATTATCAAAAAACATGCGCAGTTATGCAGTCTGTAAAGTGCACTCACAGCACCCGCTGCCTCATTTCTACAAAGTCTTGCATTTCTAGAAGTGTCGAGGTATTGTTTTATGATTGCATACAGTTTTGGATGATCTGTCACCACAGGTTTCTCCTAAAAAAGACATTTTAAGTTGTGCTTCTTCTATCAGTTAAATAACCATGCAAACACGCATGTGCCTGATAAACACATTTTCTCATTTGATTTAGATTGCAGCGAGTTGGCTTCCCACAATTCCCACAAAGAAAAAAAGAGTGAAGAGTCACCAGAACCATAACTCCCCTGGCTGAGCGCTAATTGTATGATTTAAAACTAAGCTGTTGAACACCTCACAAGGGCCCCACGTTGGATCGTTGGATTTGTGCAGATCTTGCACAGGCAGAGATGCAGAGCGACCACTGGCTACAACGAGAATACGCATGTGCGCGTGTGTGTGTGTGTTCCAGTTGCTGATGTGGCAACACCAACCTGATCAGACATACAACAGAACCAAGTCCTTCTTTCCCTCATCTCAGCATTTTCCTTGGGTCCCTACATCTACTTTCTTTGAAGTGTGTGTTGCAGTGTGGGTTATATAAAGTAGCGGCTGATGTCATGTGTTGTGTGGTCTGCAGAGGTTTGTGTCGTTTTAAATGAACACTGACACGTGTGACGGTGGCAATACTTGGTAGCTATCCATTTTTATAAGGTCGTGAGTGCGTTCCATTAAGATGTTCCTGATAGAGACACGTTATGATGTGCATTCATAGCAATGCAGGCGAGTCCAATCAATGAAAACAGCTCAAGTCAGATCCTGGAGCTTTCTGAAGAGGCTCTCCTGTCACACGCAAAGTTTATGTCCTGGAGGAGTTCTAAAACTCCAACAACAATTCACCTCAGCACATTTCATAGTCATGAGGCCTTGAGAGGCCATAAAGGCTTTTTTACAAGGTGACATGACATAAAAACACAGGGAGAACAGAGAGAGAGAAGGGGGGCTTATCCCTACAGAAACCCCTTGTGTTTCCCTCCTTCCCTATTGTTTAACCTTGTGTGTCTGGGTCTGCGAGCACGTATTTGAGATTGAATGTGTGCGCTCAGATGTGCCGAGAAGCCCGGGCGGGTGGGCCCCGGTGAGCCGTTCCTTGTCTGCCATCACCCATGTCCACTTACACACTCTGGGCCTCAGTGGGAATGAAGAGGGGATTATGACTCTGACTGATCTGTGAGGGGCGCGCACTTAACACTACTGTAAACAACAAGGCCAATTGAGTGGTTCACACCAAGCTGAACTTCAGGGGTTAAACCTGGGTCTACGCAGCCTGATACCTCTGGATTTATGGAGGTCCTCAGAATAACAACAGCAACAATGCAAGGACCTAATTTCAGATTATTAAGTTAGTTATTATTAAGTTAGGTATTTTGGGTATTAATTTGACACAGTTAAGTCAGGCTTCAACAGGCTATCAGCACAGCAGGGATATTTATTCACCGCCTGATGTGTATCCCACAGTTTACCGCTGATGCATCTTCCTTTGAGCCTGGCGTGATCCTTTCCCAGATCGACTCGACTTTGCCAGACTAAACAGTTCCACAGCTCCAGACAGGCAGCATAAGCAGCATCCCCTTGTTGAGAATGAAGGTGTCTCTCTTCGGGAGTTGGATTTGTCTTGCTTGACTGTCAGCGTCAAAGCCCCATTGAGGACCTGTGGAGCGCGCGTGGAGCGAATCTGACGGTTTGGCTTCAACTGGGTATGTGTTGCAACCACTGCTTTTCTTGAGTAGGGCCAGGATCTCTGTATGTGCTATAATAAATCATTTATTCTAAGCGTTATTTCAGAAGAAACAAAGGTGGGTAGTGAAGCTATTTCAAGGTAGTTCAACGGGAGAACCAGGTTCCTGCAGAGTGCACCCACGTAACAACCTCATGCAGGCCTGTAATTCACTGTCTCGTTTTCAAAACAACTCCCAAGGCATTGTGGGAAGACAAATATGGCCATTACGGAAAAGCTAAATCAATATTTACAGTATTATTATAAAGCTTGCGGGACTGTTTCTTTGTCAGCGCTGTAGAAACTCTGCCTCCAAATGACGACACAGCCTAAGATGGCAGCAGCGCTGTTCAGGATGTTTTGCCTCTTCGTCTGTGAAATAAGAGAAAGGTGCAAGCACACGGAACAGTTCCAGCTGAAGTGGTCTATATGCAGCCGGGCCCGAACATTTGTTTGCTCTTTTCCAATCAGCAAGGGGATTCAGGATTCGCCGTAACTGTTTTGCGCAGGGAAAGTAGAATAAAGCATGTTTTGTTCCAGAAGTGGGAGAGCTGGAGACTTGGGTTTTGCATGACAGAGGTTCATATAAAAAGATTCAGGTCCATAATTTGCTTGACTTGGGCCAGCTCCAGAAAGGCTAAGCATTTTTTTTTTCCACTGTTGCTGGAGATCGGGAGGGGGGGAGGGGATTTTGGAGTACAGGATTGTACCCCACTAGGAGACAATATGGTTCACATTTTTCCTCCCTTGTATTTAATGTACCATGAATTATCTTGCTTTTTGCTGCAGAGGGAAAACTTTGATTTCATGTCAAGTGTAGCAGCGTGGCTGAAATGCGGCATTAAGCTGTGCAGTAAATGCGCTCCGCAGACCGTATCTGAGCATATACGAGTCTGGCTGCCAGATCGCTACAGCGGACTAGCGTGTATCAGTCTACATCTCAAAGCTAAACAACCAGCATGAAATAAGTGAGCCAGGAGTCAGCCTGTCTCTGCCACTTCACTTAGCTGTGTTTGCAGTGCCGTGTTAGTGTCTCGATCGTTCCGAGTTCTGGCTAATGATAACATAATAAATCACTTTAAACGACACAAACAAAGAACACGGGGGGAATATGCGGCGTGACACATCTCATAAAGGTTTTCGTACCACTTGCTTCTCACTGTGAGGTCACGCTGAAGCTCTTCTCTGAGAATTTTCAGCGGAATCGAGGCTCCACGGCCAAGGAATTTCAGCAAACACTGGTGGTTTATTTTTGTAGCCCTCTGTGGTGTGTCTCAGCTAAGTCCAACCAGCTTAGCCCTGCCTGGCTCTGTGAAGCAGTTCAGGAAGGGCCCGTCACTCCAGATGGTGGTTTGATTGCTGCCAGTGAGTGGGTCTGAAGCTCTGGCTGCTCGCCTAGAACCACAACCTCTGACAGGCTAAAGCCTTGGCCCCTTCTAAAGCAGCACAAAGCCTCTTTTCAGGGGCCCCCGTCTCTGCCGTGCTTCCCCCTTCTTGCTGCTCAGTCACCTCACGGATTCCGAGCGCATTCGCGGCGGAAACTGGAAGCAGAGCCGCGCGTTCCCAGAGAAGACAAGACAGAAAATCAAACCACGTATAAAAACAACTGCGTGGAGGAAGTAGAAAGAGACAGGGGCATATCGATCCATGACACACACACACACACACACACACACACACGCGGACTTACGGCAGCCGTTTAGCTTGCCCTTAGGAACCCAAATTATTCCTGGAAAATGTGAGAAACGGGCAACTGCGTCAGGCCTACAGCAGATGAAGGCTAACCTGCAAATGAACTCAGAGCTCAGGCAGTATTTGAAGTTAAAGCCCCTTGAACTGCTTCCCCTTTTTTCTTGTGTGCGGTCCACAACACTCGCCGTCCACACCCATCTTTGTCTCCTGATGAAGTAAAAGGAACAGTCTGTATCCATGTAACACTTTGTTTCTTTTCTTCTTTTCTTTTCGTAACAGGCGTTTGTAAAACAGAAGCAAAGATTATTTGCTAAAAATTCTGTAAAGCTTCAAGGTGATTAAGTCAGGAACCATAATTACCTAGTCTTGCCTGGGCAGGACACTCAGAGCTCTTGTTGGCTCTGAGCAGAAGGGCAGGTCTAGGGACATGTCACTCACCGCACACTTTTATTTAATGACCTCTTTACGGTAAAGAATGACAAAGGGAGAAGTTTCCCTCGTACCTGTACCAAACTTTCAGCAGCAGACAATCTGGCCAGCTTGTGACTGACAAAAAAAAAGGGGGGGGCAATCAGGAAGAGTAAACGCAGGCATACAAAGAACCAACAAAATGTTCAAAGCATATTTGAAATTGACAAATTGAGTTGTCGGATGGGCTGAGCAGTGTTGTCATTCAGTGAAACAAGGACCTCTTGTTAGCTGGGAAGAATAATGCAAGTGAAAAGGGAGCGAGGGTCTCATGGTGATTTATTTCCCATTTGATGTATATCCCCAGACTGTTGCCGTGGCATTGTCACGGTGATTGGTCCGGACAATGTTGGGAGTCCACTGTTGCAGCTGAGCATGTGTGTGGGGTTCCTCCTGAGTGCTGGTGGGGAAGAAAAACAGTGTGTAATCAGGATATGATCTATCTTTATTTGATTGCTCACATTTTAATGTCTTCTAAAGAGAATGTCAGCGGGACTAAAACAATCCAAACCTCCCTTTTCTGGTTCAAACGATCCATTTTCAGATGTGTTGTTGTTCCTGTCTTCCAGATCATGGTAGTCTTCAAGGACTTAAGAGACGTCCTGTTGCCTTTGACTGTCGCACTTAAGACTCCCTTCTTATGCTTCCTGTTCTCTCCACCCTCCTCTTCTTCTTCCTGCTCCCTCTCTCAGCCTCCCCTTTGCACCTGTGTGTGTGTGTGTGTGTGTGTGTGTGTGTGTGTGTGTGTGTGTGTCTGTGTGTGTGAGAGAGAGAGAGAGAGAGAGAGAGAGACAGAAAGATACAGACAGAGACAGAGAGCCACGCTCAAGCCCGTTTTCAATTAAACATCGTTTATGACCGCCCCCTTTTTTACAAGTGGATTTATTGGGCCAGTCCTGGTGAGCTGGGTTAGGTGTCCCACGTTTACATTTCCATATATCTCCATCATGTCTGTGTCATCAAAGAGAGGCCAGAGTAGGGAACATAACAGGGATTTACTACAAATCGCAGTAACTGTTCTGATTTTTTTTCAAAATATGCAATTGTTCTGCCCAATGCATTGTTTGGCTCAAGCCTCAGCAGATACTACTGACATTTATTACACACTAACACAAGAGAGACAATCATGAAATTAAACTCCAGAAGGCTTCTGCTCTGAGAGTCTCCCCTGACCAGCCAGGTGAAAAGAAATCTGTCAAAGCATGAGAAAAAACATCAGATAAAACACAATCGCCAAACATGAGCAATGCAAGATTGCGAGGTTGAGCAGTTCCTGAACGGCACACAGTTCCAAAACAAGTTCGTACATGCTGTATTTTTGAACTTCACAAAGGGCAAATTACCTTATCCTGAATGTTATTCAAAAATTTGTTAACACAATTTAATATTTATGTATTCCATTCTGATGCCAGATCGGGGTCCCAGAATTCTGATCTGAATATACTTGTGGAATGACTGATCATAATGTCAGCTTTCATTTGTCTATTTTTTTTCTCTATTATATCTGTGGTCTTTGGGAAACTTTAAACTTTTTTGGCAAATCCTGAAAAATTCTGCAGATTGTGTGGGTAGTTGCATGCAATCGTTACAACATGGAATGGAATTACAAAAAAATCTTAAACAAAAAATCATATGAAATGATTGATTTGAAATTAATCAACATTACATGTATACATATTAAACTGAAGACCTGAACCTGACTGTGGCTTTGACTGTGAAAGTTGCGTGAAAAGCAGTTCAAGGAAGTTTAGATGGGTCCATTTTCATGACTTTTTTTGCCATATGATTATTAAGGGACTTCTTATTTTTTAACATAAATCAACTAAGAGTGCATTTGATGGGAAGGTGACGTTATGGGGATTTTAGACCTTTGAATCTTTAATACCTCTCTTTTAGGGTCAGCAATCATTTGGTGGGTCATCACCCCTCTGAGTTTAGCTCTACTGTCACACGAGAAAAATGCCAGAAAATGAAAAAAGAAGTGTTTGACACATTGGCAGGACATCACTGGTTTGCGTCAGGGTTCATGGTTTGGATGTTACTGATGACATCATCCAGTTCAGTGACTAGCCATGGGGGGAAAATGGCTGCCCGATGTTGTGACTGGCATCATTGGACAGGGAACATTATGACTAAGCTCACCAGCAGAACACACCCAGAACCGTAAACACACCACGTTAGCCGGACATCGGAAGAGCTCACCAGTTGAAACCTGGTGTGTGTAACTCAATTAAAACTGGCTCAAAATTCAAGAGGTAAAAGGCTCCCCAGTCTCCTGCTCAGCCAACGTGGACAGTCTGAACTTTACTCAAGCGTGTTCATTCGGGTAATTCTATCCTCTTTTTCTCTGGTAAATAGTTTAGTTTTGCGTCTCCTTTTCCACTGATTACCACCCAAAAACTGTGAGCTCAGCATTTAGCTGGAGCACAGTCAGTACATAAACCATCCACAAGTGGTTTTTGTGAATAACAATCGTTCAGACACAATTGCAACATTAGTAAATGTTTAGAAGGTCCCACGGGCCCACACACCACACAAGTCCTCTCTCGCACACGTCCAACCGTCCCGCGCACGAACACACACTGGACTTGTTTATGCTTCCATGCAGAACCAGACACGGTGCCTCGCATACCCTTAATCAAACACAAGTAGACCCCTCCCGCTCACTGAGTGCTGACCCAGCGATGAACCGTTCATTATCTGCACCTCCATGCAAATGGTGGGTTACGAAGTGAAGTCTGGACAGATGCCTGTTTGGAAAGACTTGGAAATATTTTAACGCGGCTATAAGCATAAAAGCCAGTTACAACATTCCTACATACAGATTTTTGACTTTCCACTTTGAGTTGAGAATATCTTTGCACTGCAAAGATAGTAACGATAGAGTAATGAAACAATCATACAAATCAGTGGTGAAAGGCATATTTATGTTGTTGAATCACTTCTGTACACATGATTTCACCATACACAATAATGTGTAATGAGCAAAAGTGGCTGAAATGATCAAATACAAAGCAGAGCACCAAAATTCCCAATGCTGTACCGCCACAAATATCGATTGTTGGGAGCCAGACGGCATGCCCTCATCTTCTAAATTGAAATCAACGTTTTATTCCTTGTAAATGGTTCATTTAACAAAGCTGATTTTTGGATAGGGGTCGGTGTCAGCTGGGATAATCTCACTTGGCAGCTTTGTTAAACTTTAAGTCACCCTCTAACTACAATCACGCAGTCTCCCACCCCCTGACCTCTCCAGCTCCTCCTCCTCTTCCTCACCAGGGCTCAGCACAAGGGGGTCTTATCTCCAGCGAATGTGGGCTCCTCTGGCTTCACACAAAGCCTCGTGTTGACATTCCAGAAGACCGAGCCTTCAGCAAACACACCGAGCTTCAGCAGATGGCTGGTCGAGGGAGGACAGGCCCAAGAACAAGGGGGCGCAGAGGAGGACACAGAAGGACGGGAAGAAACAGCAAAATCAGAGGGAAAATCGCTTTCATTACAACAATGTCAGGCTAGCCCAGCAGATCAACAGAGTGGGACACAAATGTCATCAGCTCCATATCCTGCAAGAAATGGACCCCACACTTGGCCCTCCCGGTCATTTCATGGCATTATTGAAGAAGTGTCCATCTTGTGTCCTCCAGCTACTGCTCTGTATCCCCAAAGCTAATATTTAAGGGTCACTGGGTTAATCTGGGGGCATTAAGGACAAATGGAGTGAAAAGCCCTCGAAAATGAAAAACTCGTTTCACTCGGAAGGAGTGGAAGGGTCATGTTTATCGGTGATGGGCAAGAAGTTATACCTGCTCCACGAGTCCTCCAGTGTTTTGTGGAAGAGAAAAAACACACACCCCTTAAAAAAAAATCAATGGTGCATTCACACCTTCAAACCTGTGCTGCATTTATTTTTAATTTCAAACAAAATACCTACGTAAGATACATCATTGATCATGCTTATAAATCATGCATGATCATGAAGGTGTATGTAAATACTCCTGTGTAATGGAGTATGGTTATGTTTATGGAGTGTTTTTAATGTTTAGGATGTGAACACATTAATTTGATTTATATTCCATCGCAGTGTTTTGCTGCTGCAAAACTCACCAGACATTATTGATTTTTTTTTTTTTTTACCTTCAACCACCATTGCCTTTTGCCTATCAATCATTTAAGGAAGAGGTGAGGTCATAGGTAAGCCTTTATTTATTCTGAGCGTCATAATCAGTATGCAGACAGGACTGCGGGACAGACAGGACAGGTCTCTTGAGCCAGAGGTAGAGATTTTGGCAACTTCAGTTTTGCATGACATTGCTGACAACAGAGAATTATTTGCCTCAAAAGCATCTCATCAATATGGAACCAGCTAATCCTCGTTTTTTTTTTTGTTTCCCTGGAGTTCAACACCCCTCATCCTCCAGCACAATAGAAGCCATGATAAAGGTGTGTGGTAGCCGGTGTGGATATCCGGCTGCACTTCCTGCCACTCCCACTTTAATGAGGATGTATGATGCTTTGGTTTATCCCCCCACTCTTTCTTTCCAAAACTCCTTCTGCTCCTTCAGGGCTCTAGCAGCTTTCGCCCCCCCTTATTCTGTGGAAAAAGATGAATGTTTTCTCCCTGACGTTTCCCTCCATTCCCCTTTAAGGTTCCGGAGACATGAGGGAACATGTCTAATGGAGGGAAACTGGTGTTTCTGTGCAGTGTTTCTTCAGAACAAGTTCAAACCTGATGACTGAGGGAGCCAAATTTATGTTTAACATTTGTTATTGAAACGTTTGCTGAGAAGACATTCTATAGCTTTAATGTAGCTGTTTAGGGTGTTCAGTCATTATGTAGGTGAGTCTGACAAATAGTCCAACAAGTAAACTCCAGACATCCGTGCGTGGTGCCCAGAGTATGAACCCTGCATACTTCACCGACTCCCCGACATTTTCTTTACACAGTTAATAAATATAACCCGGACTTCAACGGCATCTGCGTTTAACAGGACAGAGTATTCACGCGAGATTTAATATCTCTCCATGATCTACATTGATATTTTCTAACTTTTATCTCTTTAATACAGTTTTCTGAATGTATTCATAATTAATTGGGATATATACATTCCAGGTACATACGTGCTGATAAATTCATGTGTCTCGTGTCCGGACAAAAAAAACTAAAACAAAACATCAGTAAATAGCAGAAGCAGGGTTTATATCAGCAGAAAACTCCTGTTGTCAGCACGTTGGCGTTATTAAGTGTCTGCTGACATTATATTTTAGCTCATTTGGCTGTGGATGTACTTGAATACTAATGTTCCAAGTTTTCCATGGATGTGAGCTGTGATCTATTGGAGGTGCTCCATTGAAGCAATGCTACAGTAGGAGAATCATCATGACAATCTAATCCTGTAATCTAATCCAATACTCAGCCTGTTTGGATTTATTGCTGAATTTTGAACAAAGCCTTATGTGATCAAAACAGATGAAAAGAGGGGAAAATGATATAAACCAGTCTGGGACACTGAAGAAAAGCTCTTAGAGAAAATGAGATATTTTCTGTCATTTATTTTGCAAATGTGACACTTGTAAAGTATCATCTTAAAGTTGGTCCAGTAAAAAAAAAAAAAAAAAAACAAAAAAAAAAAAAAAAAATCCACTTGAATTATTTAATACTTTGTATTTCAGCTTTCAAATCTGTCAAATAATTCTGTGGTCTATATTTAATCTAAATGGGGAAGTGGACTGCTAGCAGATATTTTCCAAACTTGTTTTTGTTCTTTCAATCACATATAAATATCCAGAAATAAATCTCATTTCCTATATCGAAGCTAACAAGAGAGTACAATGACCAATAGAAATGGCATCAACATCTATGTAAGAAAGGGATTAGGTGACTATAAAATGTACAGTTTAATTTTAAATTTAACTTAATATTCACATTCATATATAAAACTTACAAAACCTGGATCTTTCAAAATTCACTAAAATAGCTTTTCCTTTGTTACCTGTGAAAGATCGATTAAATTACCATAAATTTACTGTATTATTTATGTATTATCAGCATCATTAATGTCATTTTGCCTTGCTGTTCTTTTTTAAATCACTTTTTAAAATGTTCTATCCATAAAAAAGAACGCAAGTCAATAAATTAAAATGCTACCTCAGTCCCTGAAAGCCAATAGTCAACTGTGTTTATGACTGAGTAAGACAGGCGTGCATGTGTTTGTGTGTGTGTGTGTCTGTGTGTGTTTTATGAGTGGTCATGTGTCTGGGTGTAGAAATGGACACAGAACCAATTAGCACATCTGTCTCAAACTCAAAGTTGGGTAAGGGTTATTTTCTGAGTCCATACAAAAAAAAAGTCATTGTAAATATATAATATATTTTTATACATATTTGAATATATTTACAAATGTACCAGCACTATACATTATACCATGTATTTTTCTCCAGAAATGGGAAGATTTATCAATAGTATTGAAAGTAAAAGCATCAATATTACAAAATAAAAAAGAGCAGTTCCTATATATGCTCTCCTTCTGTTCCTCTGTTTTATTAGTTGCATTTCTGTCATTTAGTCCTTGTGTGTTCCTATTTGTCATCCTCTTCTCTTCCCTTGTTTTCAAAGTCCGGTCCCTACATTCATCCAGAAGCAAATAACCGTACTGGAATGGAAGCCACTGGAATGGGACCATGAAACAAGTACCATTGTTGATTGTAAAAAAAAAAAAAAAAAATACCTCCAGCTACAATCATGAGAATCACATATAAACGTTTTTTTCTTTGTTTATATGAGGTGAAGAAGAGGAGGAGCTGTTCTCAGTTCATTCAGTCAGTAAAAAAGAGTTTCTGTAGGATCCCTGTCAACTCCTTTAAGACGTCACGTGATTCTGTACTGTATGTAACGTGTGTGCATGGCAGTATCAGCATGTGACAGCAGCGCTGCCACCAGCACCATCCCAACTGGGTCCATTAGTCCATCTGGAGCCAGAGTGATGCTAGGAGGGGGCTGGATGTGGGGTGGGGCGCGCCTGTGCTACGAGTGTTTTTGGACACTGTGGGGGAAGCAGGACTGTTCAAAACTGGGGTGTGAAGGGCAGGGGAGGGTGAGGGGGCTCATGTTTTGACGTTGCCGTTGATGTGCTGGTACTTGGGGAGGCAGGGCTCGTCTGGCAACGGGTCGTGGGAAAACACGGAGTCGTCACCGGAGGAGCAGGAGCTGCGGGTGTCAGGGAAGCTGGGGGAATACTGTTCTGATGGGATGCACAGGTCCAGATACTCCTGCAAGAAAAGAATCTCATTAGAAGAAGAAGAGGTTTCCAAAAAAAAAAAAAAAAAAAAGGCCTTCAGTAAACGGGAGACTGTGCAAACAGAGCAGAAATGAAGTCAATAAGTTCAGGGACTTTCCAGAGGATGGTGACTGGGTATTATTTTCATGATATTTATTTAAACCATAGAAAATCAGCCTGGAAGGATTTGTGAAACTGAACAGGAAAATCAACCTTACACTTGATACTGAACGACAATATTTTCAAGAATAAAAGGCATAAAATAAGATGAGTGTTGGCCTGCCGTTTGGTTCAGTGGATCTCTGAAATATTAGGGTAGGCCTATTAGTTGTGAAGTCTACATGCATCATTCCTAAGCTCAACTCCAACCAGTGTGTCACCAAAACATCCTGCTAAACAGCACAGAGCGGCTGGGAAAGATAAAAAAAACAAAAACAAAGCCCAATTCTTCCTCCACAAAATCAAAAACCCAAAAAATTCCTTTTAATAATTTTTAACTCCAGTATTGTGAAGTTGTTGTGGTCTTTTCATGTCAGGCGAGGCACCTTTTTTTTCCTTCCCGCATGCATACGAGTGGAACTAGTGTGGAGGGAAACAGAGTTCTCGGGATTTTGTAGAAAGTGAACGCTGGCTTCCCGGCTCAACACGAGAAGGCTCACATTACTAAAGACCTCCACATCTGCCAGCGGTTTGGAGCAGAGGAGAAAGGAGGGGGGGGGGGGCTCTTTATTACTCTTCAAAAAGTTCAAACTCAAAGTTGGGCTCCTTTGGCACACATTCGAGAAGCTCTGGTTCCAGAGCAGACGAGACGTGACAGCTTTCCATCGACGGCCTCTTTTCAGGTCGGCGCGGGGATATCGCACATGACAAGAGGGGGAACGGGGAAAAAATATCGGCTATTATAGGGAGCAAAGCTTATATGTGATGATTGGGCAACTTTACTGGACCAGTGTAGCCATGTTGGGCCTGG
Organism: Lagocephalus sceleratus; assembly: GCA_911728415.1. NCBI lineage: Eukaryota > Metazoa > Chordata > Actinopteri > Tetraodontiformes > Tetraodontidae > Lagocephalus > Lagocephalus sceleratus. Next base: position 1,112,282 of record CAJVRN010000040.1, read on the forward strand.
ATCGAATCAGCCAGTTTTGTTTTGTTTTTTCTTTTTTGGTCAGTATTTCGGCTTTGTGTGAGCAACGTGGCTGCTAACACTCCTAAAGCTTTCAGCAACATTCTGCTGAAATCTGCATGTACTGGCAAGAGGCTGATTTAGTTTGGATTGAGACACTGAGTGTAGGAATGTATCATATTGTGCTGTTACTCAAAGCTCCTGTCTGCCAGGAAATCTTGGTGTAGCTGTTTTTGAGGTCTCCGGGATTTTGCGTGAGGGAGTGAGAGGCCGAGGCGGGCTCACCTCGTTGCTGCTGAGGGTGAGGATGCGATCCAGATCTTCGACTAGCTGCTTGAAGGTAGGTCTCTGGGATGAGATGGCATGCCAGCAGTCTTTCATCATCATGTACCTGACGAGAAAACGCATTCACAATCTATTTACCATTTGAAAAATGGCCCCCGCTCATCAACTCATCCCTTAATTTACCCAGCAAGATACAGTTGACTGTTTCTGATCGCTTCCAAGACGCTTAAAGTACTAAAATATTGAACATCCTCTGTGCGCATCTACAGCATCAACTCTCAGAGCACATTTGTGCTATTGTTTGCTGACTGCAGCTGGTCACAGCTTCACGCGGGCGCAAGAGAGTGGACGCAATGCTGACCGAGTCACGGATCTGATGGCGATCCTGATTGAAACAAGTGAAGGTTCTCACAGCTCATTGGTGCAGTTGCCAGGCTTGTCCATGCGATGTCCCTCTTTGAGCAACTTGAAGAGCTCCTCAACGGGAATGCCGGGGTACGGGGAGCCCCCTAAGGTGAAGATCTCCCACATCAGCACCCCAAACGACCAGCTGAGGGCACAGAAAATCATACAAATGCATTACCACATTTATTCGAAACAGTCCACGGCAATAGACTTAAACCAATAAACAGTATTCTCCCCACAAACTCTCAATGTAAGCTCAAAACAGTAACAATATATGTGACTGTCAATCTCAAGACTGACTGCTCTGGACTAATAATGATGCTTGTTTATTTTGATCTGAAAATGGTTCCGTTTAAATCCCACCAAACCCAATAAGTGTCACTTTTACATTTAGTCACTTGGCCAAAGTTTGAAAACAGCTCCAACAGTGTCATTGCAGAGATGTCAATGGCCTCTTTCTGTCGTCCGGAGGCTTGTGGTGTGACTCCCAGTGCCACTCTGGCCCCGTCTGAAAGATGGCTTTTGTGCCCGGCTGGCCATACACACTGTCTGGCATTGTCCAGTTACACCACACCAAAACAAACAGCAGACCACCCACAGCGCATTAAAAAAGATGAGGAAGTTGTCCAAAGACGGCCATTGAAGAGTTACTTCCTCATCCCAGCGACCAATTCAGCATCCACTAAAAGTTTCCAAAAGTCGTTTCCATTAAAGTCCATTTCAATTCACAGAAGCGTGTTAGAGAAGGCACACACGAGTGCTGACGTCCGTGGGTCAGGCACCCGCCTTTCATCCCAGTCACTCTACTGGACAAACGGGCGCGGTCAACGAGAGTGGGAGTTTATCAAACACATCTGTTTACACAAGCAGCCTCAGGTTAGCGCCCCGTGTTATCTCTGCCTTGTATCTCTCAACGGGCTGACGCTCGTCTCACTTTCTGGTCCTTGGCTCAGCCCACGTCAACCGGCTGCTCGGTGCAGGTCCGTGAGGGCCTGCAACCAACCTTGACTGAACAAACAAATAAGCTCTCACCGGCGTGCTTCGGGTCACCTGCAATGACCTGCCGCGGTTTTCTAAATAGAACGTGTGTTTGTGTTTCAGACATGTTGCGCAATTTCAACGTGTTAAACATGTGGATATATTACAATCACTACTTAAATATCACCTCCAGTGCTCTCGGTTGATAGTAACTAAACTTAGCAGGATCACAGCATGGCTCTGAAACCTGGTATATAAGCAGGAGAGCCATTTTCTTTGGTGAGGCTTGGACTGCCCCCCCCCCACCTAAGCTCCAGCCCTGAATGAACCCTTGCTTAAAGAGTGATGTCCCCTGAGCCCGTTTATCAACGCGACAAGAGGCCACGTTTCATTGAAATTCATGTATTCATTTAATCTGATGTCATGTATGGATCGCCTCTGCTTCTTGTGACGCTCGATCCGAGCCCACCAGCCTCCCCCAAACATCTCTTCTCTTCTTCCCATGTACTTGAGTTAAAAAAAAAAAACAATCACTAAAAGCGAGTGATGAAATGTAATTAGCAGTGAGCTGATGGGATATACGGAGGTAACCGCCCCGTGCCTCGATCGACTGGTACAGGAGGATCTTCATAATGGTGAACACGCGTCACCCATTTAATAAACACAAGTATGGACAGAAGAGAAATTCTCGGTCCAAACGCTGGGTTTAGTTTGCTACTAGTTTGGGAGTTAAACACAAACTCTTCTTTCCCAGGGGTCAACATACGAGGCATTTGTCTAATTGCCACATGCACTTTCCGCCGCCAGCGTCTGGAGGAGAAGCTTCAAACAACGCTGTCAGAAGGCATAAGACTCAACCAGCAAAAAGAGTGGGACGCTCTTCCTTTGTTCTGTTTTTAGAAAACATAATCTGGAACTGGATTTAAAAAAAAAAAAAAAAAAGGAAAGACCGGTCGGCTCTTCACATACCAGATGAATGAAAATAAGAAGGGCGGGCTGAAAAGGAGGGAGGGGGGTCTATATTGATCGTGGAAAGAAAAATGATGAGCCACATGTTCAAAGTGTGGCGGGACGGGGAAAGTCAAAGGGGGGTGCGATAGATGGCTGCAGCATTGTTGCATTTAGACATGTGTTGAGGCCATAAGAAGGGGAGACTTCCGAACTGAGCTGGAAGGGAAGGGGGGGGCTCCAGGCTCCTTCCAGGGCCCTTTGAAGCTGGTCAGATTAGTAACACGGCATTGGCTACAAGTCTAGCATGAAATCCTCACTTTTGCCACCGACTGGCCGGTGCTGCACCCCACCTCACCTTCACCAAAAACATCTCCTCCGCTGCAGCTACGAACTCACCAGCTACATAAAGCCCCTAAAAAAGGCAGTTCACAGTCCGAGGAGGTTTCTGTGCACCACTGGTGTGTGTAAATGGATTTACTATCACACAGGCACAACCTCTTATGCACTTACACGTCACTCTGGTGTGTGTAGACCCGGTCGAACAGCGCCTCTGGAGCCATCCATTTCACCGGGAGACGACCCTGAGGACACAGACGGATGAAAGGGTCAAAAAAAATCTGCACAAAGCCCACCGAAGGATGGCTCCCAACGTCTCCTGTCTGAATTTTAATCACGGCCAGGAGATCCCATTACACGTGGAAAAGGCCGATATGTTTAAAAGGAACTGGGGAATGGGGCAAGAGAGGAGTGTTTCCCAGAGGAGCATTTACATTGTAAAAGCAAAAGAGCTGATAAAGAGAATCAGAGATAAAGAGTCGTTTATCTATGTGCTGCCACTAAAAGACTGGCTGGGAAGATAAACACGGCTGTCAGGGCAGCCGTGGTCAATATCTGTGAGGCAGAGGACTGGCATGAATAATCTCATCACGCTGGATTACTGACCCCCAAATAAGCCTTTGGAAAAATAAAGCGCTGTAATAATGAGCAATAAGCAATAGGTTCATTAGGGCAGGATTTCGTTTATTACATAATAATCAACAACAGATTTAATAATTTAATGATTGTTTATGCTGAATAAGACATCTGGAGTTGTCCATTTAGGGGGGAAAAAAACAGCAAATTATGCAGGAGTACAGTGAGGGCTCTGTCTACTTTGCTTTAATGTAAGTGATAGTCATTGTTGCCCACTGTTATTGTGCATGCTATGAAAAGCCAACCATGCATATTAAATGAGGATGCACGATCAATGCTTCTCAGCGGTGGGAAAGAAAGACGCCGCTAGGCCACCACAGGGATGCCAATTATGTTTAAGCCGCTCCCCTCTCATTCTGTCTCTCTTTTGGGGTAATTGTATGAGTGTCTATGAAGCTAAAAGAAAAAGAAACGGGGACCAACACAGCAGAGTATCTAGAAATGATACACATTCAAAGGCTGCCTGGGAACCAGCCATTTCTGCCAAGTCACCAAGCAGAGGGAGAGAGCAAAACAGGAAGATGAAGGGGTTAGAAAAAAGAGGGAGATGGATAGTCTCACGCAGCGGCTCTGAGAAACATTACGCTCCCTCCGAGCGCGCGGCCTTTTATGTGTGGACTCACATTTGTTGTCTTTTTATAGTAGTCAATGTTGTGGACATCTCTGGCCAGGCCAAAGTCTGCGATCTTCATGATGTTGCTCTCTGTGACCAGGACGTTCCTGGCTGCAAGGTCTCTGTGTATACACTGGGACGAAGAGGGGACACAGTGAGATTAATAGCAGCGCAAACATTCTACCCGGAACGACCGCGAACCGGGGATGGTTCGCGCAAGCTGCAGGTCTGACCGAGGGAGAATTCTTCACATGCCTTATCACATGCGTGTATGCTCCGAGTTGTTTCTGTGCATTGACACGCATGTGCAGTCATGTGCGTGTGTATGTGTACGTGTGAGACTGTAGGCTCTGTCGCATTCCAAAAGTGAGAGCAAGCGTGAGGCTGATTTGGGCAAACATGGCCGTACCCCCATTGTGAAAACTTCACAGTTCTGCAGCACAGAGAGGCTTTTGTGATGGGGATGGGACGAGACAATCCAGGGATTGGGCAGGGGGTCAGGGAAGTGTTTTTAGGAGACAATGTTCCCACAGCCAAGCTCTCTATGCATAAGCATTCCATCACATTCTCTTACCTTCTGCGATGCGAGGTACTCCATGCCCCTTGCCACTTGGTAGGTGCAGGACACTAAATCTTTGAAGGTAAGTTGTTCATCTGAGACTCTGGCAATATCATAAGAGTACTCCATGCCAGGTGGCCTCCGGGCTCGGAGGTACTCCCTAAGATTGCCTTTGGAGGCGTATTCCACTATCACATAGAGGGGGCCTGCATCAGAGAGAAGGCAGACGTTACCGCTGGGCCGTGGTAATAAATGATTCCCTTTGACAAGGACTTTTTTTTCATGTTTCATACAATTTTCACATCCCATTTCACTTCAATATATCCATCTTAGCCACTGATTACTGATGAATCTATTTCAGCTCATTTGTTTGCCTCTTGGTTTGCAGCACTGGTTTAAAGTGGAGAAGAGGCTTTTCATACAAATTGATGTATAATGCACGATACCTGCATTTGCTTATTTGCAGATAAATACTTATTTATGTACAGTATGTAGTTCCGCTGTCTTCAAATAGTGGATGCTAGGATGTTCCGCCGGATTCTACTCACCATCTTGCGTACAGGCCCCAAGAAGATTAATGATGTTCTTATATTTGCCGATCATCTTCATCATTTCCATCTCTGACACCAGGTCAGACAGCTCTTTCTCCGTGGCATCGTCTAATAGCGAGAAGACGTGGGGTTTATAGTAACATTTGTTACAGAAACATCTCAGCCCCATCTCCACGTCAACCTTTGACTGAGGGTGCTCTCGCTCTTCTGTATCTACTCCCGATTAATTGCGGTGGACAGACAATGTAGGCTACAATTACAGCACAGAGGGAAGCTCCTAATACAGATTACAGAGGCATCCTTTGAGTGCCAGGGGCATCAATCTGGATTCATTATTTGCTGCACAGGCTCCTTTTTCATGGAGTTGATTGAGCCACTGCCTCTATCCAGACAGCCAGAACAGCATTGCCAGCATTCCTCTGCACAATTACCTTACCTGGAGTCATTCTAAACAGCACATTTCCTTTGTCAAGGTTAGTCCCCTAGTCTGCTCCAGTAGGTGATCAAACCCCTCCCTCAAAACCAACCTTGTGCCCTCTCCTGCTTTCATTAATCATAGCGGTACGGCTTGTGTGACTTGTCTCTTTGTGTGGGTGCTGACTGAGCTCCAGCCAGCTGCTTCTGAGATCAGGTATTTCACCGCCCCTAACCCTCAGCTTTCAAACCCGCCTTAACGTAGCTGTCACTCAGCAACCGCCAATAATGAATAATAATGAGAGCCTCAGGCTCCACCTTGTACCTTAACTGAACTCCCATTGGAGCACAAGTAACCTATAATTTGTGCTCAGCATGCCAGACATCACCTCATGGTGCAGTACGTATCGCATGCGCATTTGCTGCTTACCTTTCAGCATTTTGACGGCAACGGTCACAGCTTCCTTGGGTTTATCTTTATCGATGCCCAGAGCCTCTGCCATTACAACTTGGCCGAAGCAGCCTTCGCCCAGGGGCTTGCCCAGGGTCAGTCTGCAGTCATGAAACACAGAGGGAAAAGACAAGAAAAACTGCTGTGAGGTCGATGAAACAAAACAAAATCTCATCATCTAGTCTGACTCTTTTATGGATTCACTCCCTCTGCAAAAGCACAGGAGTGTGGAACAAGAGAGGGAATAAGACCAGGCACTTATCCAGTTTCTAAACCTCCACCCTGTCCTTAACAAAGAAAAAAAAAAAAAGAGATCATCCTATTTCTGTTTGAACCAAATTGTGTCTGTGTGAGCATTTTATTGGCACAAGGAGTGGAATCAGTGCCAGGGCAGTAGGTAGAAAGGCAGATATAGTAACAGTAACCACTGGATAGAATCAGGAGAGGCATTTATTTCTAAACTGTTTATGCTGCCTTGGCAGGTTTCAATATACAGTCCTGACAAGTCATAAAACAGGTTCTGACACATTACCGCTGACATTTTAGAAGATGACGAATGAAACGACACTTACCTGACAACAAACTAAATGAAATTTAATTGCTACAATATTAGAAACTGTCACGTTGATGCAAGACTGTAAAATATGTAAACAGAGAATTACTTATGACGCCCAAAAAATTATCCGCAGGGTGGAAAAGGCGTAATTGCATTGTATTTTTAACTAGAAAAGCGCAGACCTCCACCAAGCAGGTAATTTCCCCACATATTGTACAACCACAGTATAGTAATGTAGGCGGTAGTAATACAGGGTTCCATAACACAATAGTTCTGATCTTGATCTTCCAAAGATCAAGGGTCAAAGTCCCTCTTGAAACGGACCATCACCAAAATGTAATCATCTGTTCCTTGTCCCATTTCCGGAAAATTTTATCAAAATCTGTTCCTACCATTTTGTTATTTTGCAAAAAAAAAAAAAAGCAAACAGATAAATGCCTACGATCACATATCACAACTTTTACAGGCTCTATGTTTCTGTAATGCACCCCAGTTTTGTGTCTAACAGCTGCAATAATCATTAAATTGAAGTGAAATGAATGGTTTAAGATTTTGACAAGTTAATCAAGAAAATAACTGCCACGTGAAATGATTCTTAAAACAGCCTTTAAATCTCATCCCAGTAGTGCATAGTAGTATTTGCCAGTGTGACACATAACACTCTGTTGGTCCTAATTTAACTTTAAAGAATGTGTACTTGCACACAAATGTCACAACTAAAACAAATATTTGACCCCTGAACCTGCAGTGTATCTTGTTGTTTTTTCCTTGTGATTGACAAGTGCAGGCCCCGCCTCCTTGGCCCCAGTGTACTGGCTATGTAAATACCAGTACTGCACACTGCGCAGCCTTAGGCCAAAGACTGGCACCCTGCTGCAGTAACACAATCCCCTATCTGTCCGCACACCCACCATGCTCAATGACAACCATTCTGTCTCCCCAACCACATATAATCAATGTTATTTTCCCCTCCATGCAACACCAAGAACGTCAGCATTCCTTGATGTTTTACAATCCTAATCTGATCCCTCAAGACCTGGAATGACAGGCGAAGAAACAGTCACGCAGAGCTATCCAAGCTACACAAAACTCTTTTTGGTGCATTTGTTTAAAATCCAAACTTTTCCTCAGCCTGAATGCACACAGCAGTATTAAAATTTATTACCCGACCACATTTTACAACACTTTCAACAAAAGTGGATTTTCCCCTTTCTTTGCAAACCAGATGCCCCAAGTGTGCGTTCAACTAGTATAACCTTTGCTGTCTCATTAAATCAGACACAAATCTTATCGCCGACCATTGCAACTGTGACTAACCGAAACCTCAGCAGTGCTAATTCTTCTGGTATGAGACTGAGCAAACACTCCTTGGCCAAACAAGCTGCAAATGCTAACCAATAATTAGCACAGCTTCATCCTGAAGCATCAGAAGCATGTGTGAGTGAGAGTGTGACGCGGCCCCAGTTTTCATGGGCCAGGCACGGGGCCAAGTTCAGGTCGTTTTTACCACAGCAGCAACCGATGACTCACAAGCCTCTCTCACAGCCACCACAACTATTATACACCGGTTAGTCATCATTGTCTGCTGTCTATCAACGTTAATAGCCCTCGTCATACAAAACAATTCTTATCTACCCATTTTGCAGCTGCGATACAATCAGACTGCGTGCTGCATTGTGCTGTAATCTTGTTGTTATCATCCACTATAATGCACCCTGTTAGCCAAATGATAGCTGTATTGACACTGAGGAAAGGAGAAGGGTGTAGCGCTGAAGGCGCCCATGTAGACTGTCAAACAGGTACTGTTTGCAGAGGTCGGTGTTATTATGAACACTCCCTCAGAGCAGCAGAACAGTGACATTGTTTAGCAGCCGAGCACCTTGTGGGCCTTTTAAAGGGATTTAGATGCATAAGGGATTTATGTATGCATCTAATTATCTGCATTTTTTCTAAATGATTGCTGACATCAATGCTTTTGTTAGATCCCTAACTTCTCTGGAAGCAGACTAAGTTGCTGTGACAGCAGGAACTGTTAGCAGAAGGAATTGAGGGAGCCCGCTCTCACCTGTCTCGATCAAACTCCCACCGCGGATCCTCGGGGAGGTCGTACTCGGGGATCGGCTCGTCGTGCGCGGAGCTTCGCCGCGTTGTGATTCGGACGAGAGGCGTGTTGGAGTTCATTGAGGAGCTCGAGTCCGCTGACACCTACAGGACAGAAGAGATTGGCTGATCATAGCAGTCTGGATTCACTGGTCAAATAAAGCTCCAAGGCATCAGTTGAGGAGTACATGTGCACATCCAGGTGGGTTTGGAACACGGATGAAATACTGTTTCCAAAGTTTATGCTTTAAAACTATAGTGGGAGCTGGTTTGAGATGAGTACACTGCAGGGATCAGTAAGAAGTGAGCAACAACAATAATTTTGACGAATGCCTTTAAGGAATTATGCCTCACCATGGTCCCCGGGGCTCATCTCTCCACACTAACCTTACCTTGTCCCAGGTTCTCTGAAGAGCGCCATCCCAAACACTTGTGTGTTTTGGAATGCAGCTTTTGGTTTACCTCAAGGCATGAGAACATATGCCTTAGGAAGAAGGTGTATCAAATCTGTGGTACACTGTTAAATGCCATACTTTCATGCCGGACACAATTATTGATTGTTTTGTAATTTCTGTATCAAAATGTATTAATCACTCTAAACTTTGCAACGTGCATATTTTATGTATTCCACCCCGTCCCGTAATTATCTATTTTATGATATGATGTCCTTCCTCTATGTTTCTGCAGCATGTTTCCAGTGTGTGTGTGCGTGTCTCCTCGTGGGTGTTAGATGCCATTAGAACTCTTTATCTACTTTCTGTTACCTGGCGCCGCAGAGGGATCTGCTTGCTCAGTTTGTGGACAGCCGGCTGGCCCCCGAAGTCGGGTTTCTTTGTCGTGTTCCTCATCCGACACACCACCACAATGCCCACCATGCAGGCAATGAGGAAGACTCCCGCACAGTATATGGCGATCTCCACGTAGTGCGGTGAAAGGGGACCCGGGGATTCTTCAATGGCTGAGGAAATGGGGGGTTGAGCAATGAGACAGAATTCGCAGACAAACGAAGGAAAATGATCTTTAGAGCATTTATGTTGATGTAATCAGCATCCATACTAAACAGAACTGTTTTGTAGCGTTTATATTTATATCTCTCTTTTTAAAATATATCCTTTTCCTTTTTTGGATTACTTCCTGTCTGGGGTCTGAGCTGAGACGCACAGGGTACAAACACACAGCCAGAGACAACGGAACAATACACGCCTCACTTCAAATGGCAACAGGGCAGATTAGTGCCTTTTGCGGCTGTATGTGGCCTCAACTTCCTGCCGAGGAAATGGCTGAGGTCGCGCATGTGTGTGTTCCCGCTAGTGTGTGTTGTACAGCAACGGTCTGTTCCATAGTGCACAGACCACAAACAAGGTTTTGGGTAAAGCCACGCTGGCGATCGCGCAGTCTGTTTGTTGGCTGTACGTAGGAACCTTTTCCTCGTCTGCCCTCTAGTTTGCTGGTCCAGAAACCAAAGCTTGCACACAGAGGCCGCAACCTCAAAGGCGCCAATAGAGCATGTCGAGGGCAATAAATACTACATATTACTCCCACAGGAAACAGTCTGCCTGTATATTTTTGTTTTGTTTATGGGAAAATAACCTAACCTCTTATTATGAGATAGCCGTCTAAGTCCATGAATGCATAAAGAAACATTTTGCTGTTTAGCCAGGAAGATAAATGTATTTTGTATACTTGGGATGGGATGCAAAATTACAGGTATGGCCTGTAGAGATAGACTGAAAATAGAACAAAATAAGTGAAAGATGTAGAGATGCAAAAAAAACTTTAATTTACTGTGTAGACAAGCAGAGGTTTGGCCCTGATAATTGAGAAAGTCAAGCCAACCTGGAGGAGATCAGCTTTACCTTTCGACCTTTATTTCATCAGGAAATAAGGATCTTACCAGAAGGCAATTATCAGAGCCAAGAAGGAAAAGGAAGCGAGTAGTAAGGAACAAATATATCTATGTAGCATACAGATCTAGAACAAAATAGCAGCTAAGACAGCAGGAAAAAGAAGAAGATAAACCCTCCCATTCTGGAGTCTGGAGTCATATGAGCTGCTCAGGGACTTTCACTTCCATCTCATAGATACAGGATAATGATATGTTGTTTGCAGGCCACCATGATATCTGCACCGAGCTTTCAACGGCTTCCCAAACCAGATAACATTATAGAATATAAGCTCCCAGTTCTTATGTTACTCTGTCTTGGGTGTTACTGAGCAGTTTGCCTCAGACTCTTAAGGGAGGGTTTGCCTTCCAGAAAGGCTACTGAAAGGACATAAAGGTGATCAACAAAATGACAAGTTGGCAGAATGAGAGTATATCTACCTGGAAGCACCGTCAACCAAGCAGTGTGAAAGGAGATCCCAATAGAATTACCCGCCAAGCACGTATACTCCCCAGCATCTTCAAAAGTAACATTGGGCAAGTAGAGAACTTCTATCTCCTTATCTGTAGTGTTAACACCTGCGGTCTGGGAAGGGGGGGTGTGGAAAAGAACAGGAGAAAGAAGAACAGAAACACAGAGAGAAGTGAGACCCACAACACCAAGATTGAAAATAAAGAGGTCCTGGATGGCATCCATGATGAGGTCCTGTCTACAGGGAGGATAATGGGAGTTTCTGTGGGTGTGTCATGGTTCATGACAGAGACAGAGACAGTGCCCAGTAAAAATGAGGAAACAGTTCACCAAAATAAAAGTACAAAGGTTCCCATCACCAACAGTCTCTAACAGAGGCTAGTCATGATCTGGACTGAACACATGCATTTACACACAGAGCATGGAGAGCACTGGACTGCAGCGCCGAACACCAGCCTAGCACAGCTTCCAAGAGCTGCGACAATTTTAGTGCGCGAGTGTCTGCAGGGCCACAACAGTGCTTCCATGACCCAAGATGGAATACAAGGGTCTGACGTCGGGGGTAGAGAAAGACCCATGAACCCCAGGACAACCAAGAGACCACCAGCAGGACCACCACAGCACAGCAGGTCAGGGATGGAGCCTGGGAAACCACACCAGGGGTAGGGGGGAGCGCGTGGGGTCAGGTCTCAGTGGTTACCTGGGATGACAGTCAACCAGCCCGACTGCCTGGCCTCGCCTATATAATTGGAGACTTTACAGATATATTCGCCGGCATCTTCCTCCGTCACGTTGGTGAGGGTGAGGATCTCCACGTCCGAGCTGTTAATGCCCGAACGCTGCAACCCATACATAAACACACGCGTAAATTCAAACACATGGGAGGGAGAAAGACACAATCAAACAACATGGCAGCAGCTACAGAATCGGCAGGCCAGGGATCAACAGGTAAGGACACAGCATGGAATAGACCTGTCAGTTTTGGGGAAGGAATGCAGTGATTAGCTCCTCGTACTTTAAATTCATCCCAAACACCTGCAACCCCTGGCAAAACATCAAGCTGAAAGGAAAGGGGGATTAAGTTCGAATAAAGAGGGAGGCACGCACCTTTAGCACTCGGACGTACGGGTTCCCGTCCGGCCCGAAGCGACTCCCGTTTTGGGAGATGTGTTTCAGCCACTGGATGTGCGGCTGGGCGTCGCTGTAGACTTTGCAGACGAAGCGGGCGTCTTCGCCCACGTGCACGGTGGTGTTAGCTGGGAGGCCGGCCTGGAGGATTGGTCGATGGGGAGAGCGTTCTGTTGAGAGTTGAGGGGGACAGAAGAAGGCATCAACAGAATGGAATTAACAAAATTAACTCCAGTCAAATGACTCCCAAACCACAAAAACGCACAAACAGAAAAGATTCTTTGTTTTCCCCAAAGCTATTACTTTAATCTCAGAAGCAGGGCAATGTGTTGTCAACCTAATACAGATCATTATACTGTATTATACAGCATTCAAATCAAATTGAACTGTACAGTATATTAATGCTTAATACTTAATATTGTTGGGCAATTGAACATGTATACTGTACAAATAAAGTTTATAAATACATGTATGCCTTCATTTAATATTTTTTTGCATTTTAGTTGAATGTGGAAGGTAAAATGTTGCTTTGAATATTTACCAGCAACCCTTAAGGTGCTGTCTCTTTCTTATCTCAAAAAGCACAGACGGAGCTGTGCTTTTTGAGATAAGATCTCATATGACAGCAAAGGAACATTGAGGAGGACTTCCGTAAAGACATATGAGCTAGATGTGTTGGTGTGGTGTTGGGGGTTAAGGAGAAGCATGTGGCCATCGTGGAAAAGAAAAACACCTTCATAAACCCTGCACATCGGCAGCTATGTGCATTCTTTAACAAGCAAACATTTGGCCTGCGAATCCAAACAGAGCGAGACCTGTTGAACAATACCCCCTTTCAAACACTACCCAGCCCTTACAACCGCACTGAGGAGCCCACCAACCCCCACGCTGACAGCAAAACCACCCACTACCCACATTCACACACACATACACACACACGCACCTACACACACATGAAATGACATCACTCAGTCCAGGGCACTGCATTGCTTTTCCAAAACAAAACAAAGCCTCAAGGTAGATGGAGGGAATTCATTTTACCCAGTGTGTGTGCGTGGACACGTCTGTGTGTGTGTGTGTGTGTGCATGTGTGTGTGTAAGGTCAGGGGTAGCTGGTGGGGTGGGGGGGGTGGGTGTTAGAGCGTGCTGTGGTGTGGTGAAGGGTGGAGGCTGAGTTTTAAAATAGGCCTAAAAAAGGGAGAAAATGCAGGGTTAGCGAACATGTCCACAGATGGAGGGTGCAGGAACGTGGAGACTTCTTCCATATGTCTGTCTCCCTGCCCAATCTCTCTCGAATCTGTCAGATCAGATGATTACCACCCCCTCTCTCTCTCTCTCTCTCTCTTTCTCTCCCCCAACTCCCTCCTCCTTCATGCACATTCCTAGGGCTCACCATATTTATTGTCTTTCGTCTCCCCCCTATTTTCTCTCCTCTGCCCTCCATCTCTCAAAGGACTCCACACTCCTACGATCTTTCCCTAATGAGAAGTGATCGATCTAAATCACACGATGCGGCAGCAACACACTTTCAGAAACCTGCCGAGCAGAAAGACACGAAGGAGACGAGGCAAAATCCTTTTTAAAAAGGAACTTCGCTTGAGAATTAACTGCTCTGTTTGTGGGATCAGAGCAGAAACATTTTGCGGTTCTGCAAGTTCAAACAAAAAAAAACACTTGGGAGGGAAAACAGATTCACCAAAACTAGGATAAAACTTTTCAGAATGATCAAATGGAAACCTTCAAAAAAGGAGCATCAATTAAACCAAGTAATTCAAGTTTACTGGTTTCACTTGAATATTTTGTTTTGTCTCCTTCAACTATGTTGCATTTTTGAGCTGTCAGTTCTCCTATTAGATGAATTATGCAATATGCAGTTGTGATTCTTTTCAGGAATTGTTCCTTAATAACTTAATAAAACACATCCAGGTTGCTGAGTAAATTAAATCAAATGAAGATGGAGATGGCTGACAGCAGCAGAAGCACAGCGGTGGTGACACATCGGGGCCTCTGTTGTACACCACCACTCATTTATTTGGACTTGTCGAGTGTGTCGTGGTTGTGGATGTCCAACTGTGGCCGTTTTTTCCACTGGCTAGTTTAAACCAGAAAAGGCCGGCCCCTTCGGATTTAATGGCTTATCGTGCAGGTCATGAAGCTGGAGGGAAAAGACTGATAACAGCGGCCTTTTTCTGTCTCTGTTTCTCCTCTCTTTTCTGTTTCTGCCCCACACTTCACTGTGTCCACCCAAGCTGGAGGAAAATAAAAGAGGGGGGGTATGAGGGGAACTTTACTGCTCTGCAATAAAACAGAACTAAAAAACAGAAAAATGCAGCCTGAAGAACAGATTTAGCTCATTTGAGAGGGGCACAGGACTGTGAGTGTGTGTTAATATCAGTGCATGTGGTTTAACATTTTCCACTAATGACACTAAACATAACAGTATGTAATTGGAGAAGGTTTGCCAGAATGACTTCTATGCAGACATATGCATATTTCATGAGCATTCCAAATGGAAATCGTGTTTTGGAGGCAACAAAGAAAAGTATTGGATGCCAGTGTGTAATGTTATTTTTTCCCCACAATTGTATCAGAACAATTGATCTTATACTATTTTTGCAGCAAGTTTCCCCAGTGTGGGATAAATAAAGTCTTAACTTATCTCATCTATCTTATCTTATCTTACAACTACTGAGACCAACTGCTGCATGTTACCTGCTGGTTATTGACCATTTCTTTTGAAGAACTGTTACAGATAAACTTTGATGTGTACCGATTGTTTGTATAATGAGCAGACATGCACGAACAAAACACACACACACACACACACACACACACACACAAACACACGCACACACAAATTAGTCCACCACTTAATGCCGCTCGATTCGTTGTCTCTGTTCTCTATCGATTCTGCAAACTGAGCAGAAAAACACTCTTTCTGGACTCCAAAGGTCACAGTGAGACCGAGGTTGAGGTTGACCGAGTTGGGTCTGAACTCGCTGGGACCGTGCTGAGGTCAGCAGTGTGTCCTAAACAGAGGTATGTAAAACCATCATCCACTACCGGATAGGACGCTCATTAAATCACCACGTGTACTAAGTCCATTTAATAACGGTGGTGTTGAACCATGCAGTTATATCAGAAGAGGATGTTGCATTCTACTTATTTCTTAAATTGCACAGTTGAGTATTTTTGTGATATTGCGGAAATCATCGAATAAAGTAATAAGATATTAAAACGATTGACCTTTTTTTGGACATTTTTGGCTTTCTCACATTTAGCAGCCCTCCTTGACTTGCACCTGCACCCAGGGTACACCTGGTCAATTAAAGAGTGCACACACTCACACACACACACACACACACACAAACAGAGCCTTCCCAGAAACCCTCCCCCCAGCCTGTCCTGCATCTCTGTCAGCCTCGCAGGTGTACCCTGCAGACCGAGTGTGTGTTTTGTGCCAAGTACTGACCCACTACATCCAAGGTGTACGTGTGGTTGATGGATCCGAACTCATTCTCCACCAGGCATGTGTAGTTGCCCTTGTCCGACGGCACCACGCTCTCCATGATCAGGGTCCAATGTTGGTTACGGACCTGGGTGTAAAAGGTGCAGATTTCTCGTTAGGGGAGCTTGAAAACACTCGCCCATGTACACAGAGGGGGAAAGCAAATGTAGGCTAACAGACATTGTTTTACTGATACATGTTTGCAAAAGTCTGTTCAGCTCTGCATGAAATCCACAGGTGTGAGTTCAACAATAGTGTTTCCATCTGAGCAGAAACTGTACCTATTGCTTGTAAAGGCCTACATTGTGCACAATGGGGAGATTATGCCACAGGGCTGGGCTAAGGTGGAGCTATTGTTCAACGTTTGTTGACAAAAAAAGAGAGAAATGAGCTGCCCGTGGTGTGTTTGACAGTCTGGCTGTATTGTTTCCATCATGGCTGCTTTTTTTTTGTTGAGGCTGTAAAGCCAAAGGGAAGCAACTTTAGCAGCTACACAACAAAACCCAATCTGGTGCAAAACTTTCCTGGCAGGGAGATGCCTTTCCTCATAAACTGTCAATCAGTAACCAGGAACTTCAAGCTTGTTCAGCATCAACAAGTCTTTCAATGAATTAATTTGAAAGCTGGTCAGGATCCGTTTTCCGTGGTCAATCAGAATGGAAGCGTTGCTTGTTATTTTCAGTAGGGAGATTTGCTACAATCACAGTAAGTTTACAGTCTGACTGGTTTTGACCTTATATGTAATTAACATTAATTAATAAAAGGAAGAGATGGCAGATTGAATTTTCAATTCTGTTAATCTAACCTAATGTTTAAACCATAACCAGCTCCACATTACTGCTTGTGAATCACATTTTATAACAACAGATCATTTGCTAACGATCACAAAGTTGTCTTTCACCAAAGCCAGTGGGACCAGTTCTCCCTGATTGAGTTACCACAGCATTCTCGAGTTATTTCAACCCTGACACTGCCTACTGTCTCTATACCTTACTGTCTGGGGGCATTTAACCCTTAAGTCCTTGGCTTAGGTTTCTAATTGTTGGGGGTACGGAAGCATTTGGAGAAACAACGAGGGGCTCTGCAAAGTATCCTGGTGAGACCATGGATGAGTAATTCCAATTTCACAGTGGAAACCGTGCTGTCACTTCCTCTATGTGTCTCCAGTCAAGGGTGGAGAAGAAAAATGAAGGGTCAGTCGAGGAATGATTGAGAGATGAGAGTTTGTAAATACAGTGACAAAATGGCTTCAGCATAAGATGGAGAAACATAAAAACAGGGCGGCGTGTTGATGTTTGTAATAAAAAGGGTGATGCGTGACCGTTTTTCTTACCTTATACCCTCCCATGCGGTCCTCCTGGCGGAAAGGCCTGTTGTTTTTAAGCCAGCGTAGCTTGGGCTCCGGGTTGCCTCCTGCAGCACAGCGGAACTTCACTGTGTTGGCAGCCGGCACGGCGTGCAGTTTCTTTTCCATCTTCGCTGATGAGATCCAGTACGGAGCACCTAAAGGAGAGAAGATTTCAGATTGATTACCCCCTTAATTTCTTCGGCGTTAAGCATTTGGTGTTCAGAACCTGGCAGACATGAACCGAAGCGCGACTGCACAGAGGGCCGACCTGATGCGTTCTTAACACTTACTGAGAGCCTGAACGCACCCCCATAGCCCGATACCTGCACAGCTGAATAAAAACAATTTGTCCCTGAAGGTTTTGGAGGGTGCTGCAGCGGAGGTGAGCAGGGGGTTGCCAAGAGGGTAACTAGACCATCACATTTAATTTCATCTCATTTCACTCCTCCTTTGCTTCCTCTAATTACCGTCGCAGCCCTGTTTATCTACCAGTCACAAGATAGGCTAGAAAACAAACGTGTTGCTTGTTGAATGAGATTCACCACATTTCTGAGATTTGATCGTCTCATTGGGCTGAAATCTGTCGCCGTTTCTTTCAATTCGTTCTAATTTTCCCCTTCAAATCAGCTGGATTTCCCTCTGAGCCTGTTCCCGCTCGCCCCTTTTCTTTGCACCTGGGAGGGCTATTGCTTAAACAGATGGCGCTCAGGAGGGAAGAAAAACCCAAAGTCAAACAACCACACAAAACCGTCTTCCACACCAACACTTCCTCTCCAAACAGCAGGGATACAAGCAACGGAGGGAATACCCACAGATAAGCACACGACTCCTTTTATGAGCCTCACATGTACTGTAAGCTGACATTCCAGGAGAACGCTTGATTCCAGGACGCTCCGGCGCATATATTTTCCCCGCCTGTCCAATCGGCATACTATCAGACACCTCCCATAATTTTCCTCTGGCATAGACAACTGGACAAGTCACACATTCTTGGATAGCAAAGTCAGTAAACAGCTCTTCCTTCCTGAATGGATGCATGTAATAAGCGCTGACTATAATTAGTCAAACTACCTTTCTTCTTTTTTTTCCACCCACTCTCACTATCGGTGTTCAGCTTCCTGCTTCTCCACCTCTCCATGGCTCTCTCTGTTATCACGCCGTCCATTCAGACAGAAAAAAGATTAGGCGGAGGCTGGCCCGTTGCGCGGTCGTCTCTCCAAAATAACCTCTGACCCCGGAACTGAGAGTCGGGGTTGGTTGGACGGGGTCGGAACATGAAAGGTGAGCGGCGCTGGTTCCCATGCCCTGCGTCCGTAGGGGGGACAGCACTTCAAACGAGACGAGCCTCCAACCTCCGTCCAGATGAAGTCAAACTCTCGCCAGGTTAACTGCCGGGGACCCCGGGAGACCCTGCTCCTCCCGAAGCCCCTCTTCATCCAGGTCGGCTCTCGTGGTTCGTTGTCCTCAGCCGGCCTGAGGTGAACTGAGGTTATCTAACTCAGGTGCAATGACTCAAGAATGTTTTTCTTTTCCTAAGCCAGTCTTTAGAATTAAATCTCTCAATTATCCCCAAGTCATTCTCTCTCGTCTCTTGGGAATAGTTAGGACACTGTTGTGGCACTCCAAGAGTAATGGAAATCTTTCCTGTCAATGCATTTTTAACTTATCTTTAATAGCATTTGGAAAAAAATTGCATTTTACATTTGAAAAAAATGACTATCTACTATACTCTGACCTCACTTGTTTTCTCATAGTGAGAAGTTTGCCCCCGACCTTCAGCTTTACCTCCTTGTCGGGGATTAAACCAGTTTTAAACCTACATTAAACAGCTGTCATTGTGTTTTACTTTGAGAAAAAGAAGACAAGTTTACTCTTTAAGTGAGAACATGATGTCATCATATCTGAATCTTCTCATGATAAGACTTTCTCTAAAATAAGGAGTAGAAATTTGTGCACAAATGCAACAAGACAACAAAAAGTTGTCTTGACCTCCGAGCAATGCTTCACCACCTCCTTTTTTTCTTTCTCCATAGATTTTACATTTTCCGTAAACAGGGAGCCTCTCGCAGCGCCCCATGGAGGCTCATCCACGTCTCATCCAACATCATCACGCAGTCATGATGATACACACACACTCCAGCTTTGACCTTCAGTTTTTCATCAGACTCCCGTGATCATTGAACACAAATTCCAAACTAAATGCTGTGTTTTGCTGTGGCCTGATGCCTGGTGCTTTCTGAAGGCTTCAGGAGCAGAAAAAAAAAAGATACACCCCACTCTCTCCACTCACCCCCTCCCACTCCTACGGCCTCCCTCCCCCTTTTTCCCCCCTGTCCTCGGCCTCAGGCCAAGACTACGGGTTATGCTCAAAGAAGTGCTGGTGCGCAACCAGCCACCGCCGTACACACTCTTCCCTCATCTCTTCTTCCCTTTCTGTGACGATAATCTCAGTTTCAAATTTTCGGGAACACACCAAGCGAGAACACATGATGGAAGAGCTCTCTCTCCCCCTCTCTCTCTCTCTGTGTTTCCAAACTGCTTATTCCTACAACAATGACTGAATCTTTTCCCTCCTCCCACATTTTTTTTCTGTTGCAGAGTTCCTCCCTTTCCTCCATATTTAATGGATTTCAGGCAATTACAGTCGACCTAAAATGAGGAGGAGGGCTCACAGCGAGACGTAATGTGTGTGGAGAATTTTAACAAGATGTGGAAGCCCTGATCCTCATTTCAGTGTGTGTGTGGATGGGTGTGTGTGTGTGTGTCTGTGTTTTTGCGTGTGCATGCGTGTGAATGCATGCAGATGCATGTGGATAATTAAATGGATTTCTACTTGGATACTCAGACAAACTTTGGTAAAACCTCTCTCTTTTTCTCTCTCACACACACGCGCACGCACATGCACACGCGCACGCACGCCACACACACAAACACACAGAGGCCCATCGGACTGGTAACTGGTTCCAGATGGGAGTCTTTCATAATGGATGAGCCCAGCTGACTGACTGGCTGGCTCCACGAGGCTTGGCTACCTGAGGGACACCAGCTAAAAGAATGTCAAGAATCTGTTTTCCCTGGAGAAATGCACACGTGTGCACATGCATACACACACGCGCGTGCGTGCACACACACACACACACACACACACACACACACGAACACACACACACTCTCACCGTACAAGCTTAGACAATAATGCTAGGATGAAAAACAGAAATGTGGGTAGAGAGCAGAGCCAACTCTTCGGCATTATCAGCAGCTGTCTCCTCTCTATCCCAAAAGAATTGCTTAATTAGAAATACTTTCTCCATCTAATCACAATAATGAGGCATGAACTTTGCTAATAAGCACTGACAGAGCAAAGTAGATTATTTCACTTGAGCCTTTTCATGCATTTAGTGAACCATGATACGGTTTAAAACAAAGGTTTGATTATTTCCTTTTGACCCAGCAACACTGACTCCTTCTGTGTGTGAAGACCTAAAACACCATCACAACGTTCAAAGCACTTTAATCGGCAATAGTGAGTACTTTTAGTTTCCAAGTTGGTTTTCCATCCTTTCTCTTCCGCTCCTCAGAGCGACTTTAGGAGAGTATAGAAGGAATGTGGGCCAGGCTTTGCTGGTTTTACCTCCATGAGGTAAACTCAGTGACTGAGGTAAAAATATTTGGTAGCCCGAAGCCCCTTTCACACATTCACCGGGATTCAAACTCCGTGATTAAATCCAGAGTACCATTTTATCCTGCTGCCTCCCCCAAGAGTCAACGTTAGCCGTGAGCGGAAGAATACGAGGAATCGAGGATGAAGAAGGCTTTCTGAGCCCGAAAACGTCCAACAGATCCGGGGGACCATGAGACACGGCGCAAATCTCCTCTTATCTACTCTCTTCTCATATTATTATTATATTTGTGCAAGACTCGTGCACATGTGAAAAGACATATGTAAGGAACACAGCCGATCTGCTACTTCAGGGGTCGAGCATATCTTAAAAGGAGCTTGACTGCACTAATGTCTAACCTATGGGAGTTGAGTAGAGGATGAGTAGTGCATCACAAACTCATTCATTCCTCCTTTTTTTTTCCTCCCATACTCACTCGGCTGCTCTCCGTCGGCCCCAGAGTCCTCGGAACGCTCTGTATCGTCCTCATCATCCCCCGACGAGATGGCATCTGCACAGAGTAACCACGGTTACTGGCAACCTTCAGCTACCGGCACGCTCACATATTGTGTGGAAATGCTCAAACAGCTATGTCTCATGAATCTGGACACGCGCTAATGCACACACACACACGCGCGCACGCATGCGCGCGCCAACACATTTCAGCCTGCGATTCGGCCGCATCTATCGTCCATCCCTGAACGTTACGTCTCCATGGCCACTTCCTGAGCTCGACCCAAGTCCATCCGACCCAAACATGCCTGTTCCATCTATCCTGACATGTCCCTGACTCACCTGTGACATTTACTATGAAGCAGACCGTGTCTTTGCCCACGCTGGTGCAGGTATACAGGCCTGAATCCTTTGCCGTGGCATCACGAATCTGCAGCACCTCTTGCTCTATCAGCGTGCGGTTGTTGGCGCCCAGAGAGCTGCCATCTTTGGTCCAGGTGATGGTCCCCGTTGCTGGCAGAGGGCAGCTCAGCTTCAGCACCTCGCCTGGGTGCACTGAGCACACCGTGGGCTTAGAAATTTGGTATTTGTTCGACGCGTCTGCAGAGTGAACGGGGGAGGGGAAGATTGGAGGAGGAAGAGGGTGCACAAGAGGAAGAAAATATAGAGAGGTGGGAGAGGAAGAAACAAGCCATAGTTTGAGAAACAAAACCACCACATAATCCCCAATGGATGCGCTAGAATTAACCGCAGGAAGAGCAATACAGAAAAGAGGGGTCCCATTAAAAAAAAACCTTTACCACAAATAGTCTGCTTTGGAGTTCTTGTAAAATATAAAACACTCATCTGTGGTCCAAGTGGGCAGTGAGATTGGCATTTATGGACACAGAGCATGCAATTACAGCCAGAGCAGTAGAGTGTGTGTATACATATATATATATATATATATATATATATATATATATATATATATATATATGTATCAATACTGTGCAAGCAGGTGACAATTGGGTGCCTCCAGCCACCGTCTATTTTAGCACCAATGCCAAGCAGCAGTGTACTAACAGATCTGTGCATCTGTGCAGCCTAGAATACAGGTAAAATCAGGTTGTTTTACCCATCAGAAAAGGAAAGCAGTCAGAAAGGTCTTGGATTAAAGGGGGAGGTGGCAGGAGAAGTCAGAGGGGAGGGGGTTCCAGAGGGGGGGGGGCAATGTCTGGTTTGTCTTTTCTGTGGCTTTGAGGACACACCTAAGTTTTGAAAACTTTACACCAGCCATAGTCTGATTCTTCTGTTTTCCATTAGCGGTTTTGCTGTTGTCTCTTGTAATCTGGCCATGGAGGATCTACTGTACAACCACGGGAGTGCTGCTGCGGGAAACTCCGACTCTGAAACTGAAATCTGGAAGAAAATCCACGTCTAACTGCGAGTGTGTGTGCGTACGGCTGCAGCAGGAGAGGATGATAAATGTGCGACACAAGAGCGATTGGAAGTGTCTGCGGCCAACACACACCACTACAGTAACACCACTAAGAACTCCAGACTGTGACTAAATGTGGAAATACAATATGGGTTCTGCCATATACGCTAAAGCCAGCTCCAGCCATCCAGGGGCTCTTTGAAGCGCCCTCACACCTGCATAACCAGGCGCACACACACACACACACACTTAAATGTTGTACAGTTAGTCAGCTCACACGGTTTGACAGTCCGCAGCCATCGACAAAAAAGAAAACAGTGGAAAGTTCAATTCTGAGCAGTCCAAGTGGAGGAGTAATGTTTGGGGTTTTTTTCCAGTGGTAAAAATGAGCAGTGTGCAACTGAAAAGTGCAAGAATTAGCCAGTTATGAAGGAAGATAGTGTTTAACAGGAGGACGATAATTATAGAGGCACCGGCACTCCCAGCCTTTCCTCCACATCAGTAAGCTTTTCAGCAACATTCCACCCCCATTATGTTCCCTTACACATGCGTGAAATGTAAAGCGTACACATGTACTCGCCTCGACAGGAAGGGAAAGTCATTGCGCCATTGCGATCTAGCTGTCTAGGCATGTATGCAGGCCTTTAAATGTTTCCCTCCGGCAAGCTGGCACAGAGATACAATCCCCGAATTGTCTTTTTTTTTTTTTGTTTTGTTTTGTTTTGTGTCTTTACCTTTTCTTCGATGAGGAAATAATTAACCACGCTCCACCCCGTGGCTGTGCTGTGTGTGTGTGGTCTGATAAGAGGTGGGGCTACGGTGTTAGCTGATGATCTCTGCTGTTATTTCACGAAATGAGAGATGAGGTAACGTCCAGGATACCAAGCAGGGAGCACAACAGCTTGACTTATTAACTGAGGAAATGACTGCAGATTAATAGGGCATGGAAAGACCAAAGCAGCACTGGCTCTGATCGTGTATTAACAAATAAAAAATGCTCTGCGCTGATTTTTATCAATATTTTTACAACACTAGAGTGTGAATGTGTGAAAAGCAACACCGGTGTCAGTTCTCTCTTCATCATTCTCTTATCTCTACTCTGTCCATCTGTCACACTCCACCAACCCTCCTCCCTCCTGTTGATGATACATCATTTTACCTTCTTCCCAGCCCTGCCGTCTTCTTCCCCTTCTTCCCACACACACCAACCCCCTGCTGACCCTCACGACCTAACCCTGACCCTTCCTAAACCTGTTGACACCTCCAGCCTGCCTGGGTTTGTCACGGGAACCTGTCTCCTACAGATGAACATGAAATAAAGAGCAAGAGAGAGGGACAGAAAGGCATTTCTGACAACATGCAGGTACAGTATCTCACACACACTCACACACATTTATGCACACACTTCACTCCAATTGAAGTTTACAAGAGTCTGGGGATGAATACTGAGTTGAAGTGAACACTTCAATGCAGGTTTTTCATCCTCGCTCTGCAGCAAAGGAGGAGCTGATTCCTCCCAGACAGCTTTTTTTTTCTTGCTTCTCCATCACCGCTCTCATTTCGTTCCCGTTCTTTCAAAAACACATCTCCATTTCAGAACCAATTCCTCTCTTTCTCTGTCAGCTATTACAATCCATCAGATGTGATAGATTCAGACTGTCCACTCCTATTTTATACTGGATCTTCTCACCTGGCAATAATTGCCGTGAGTCATTCTTGCTGACGTCCCTTCACTGTTTGTCTGCCATGTTGGTGAGAGCCAGACACTTTTCTATACAGTTTGAAGGGGGGAGGGTGAGGAGCTATTTTCACATCGAAATGATCTGGACTTGCGCCTGCAGAGGCGAGCGCATTAGGCTGCACGTCCGTCCTGCCTTCTCCTCCCTGTTGCACTTGGAGCAACAGGGCCGCTGCTCTAAATGGAATGAGTGCCCTCTCTGAGGCGCACTCAGCATGCATGCTCACCAACACTGGCCAGCAACGCCAAATCACATTATCTCTGCTGCCCTTCATATCCCTCCTCTTTTCCTCTCCTCTTTCCTCTGTATACTCCTCACGCAGTTAAATCCCAGGACTTTTCTCCCCCTTTTTGTCTCCTATATCCTTTCAAATTCAAATAGTTCCTTTAGCTCCTTCTTTTTTTCTTATGACAAAAGAGCAGCTCCGTGAACTGGCTCCTGCTGGCGCCCATGGCAACGACCCTTCCACTTCATCCCCCTTCTCCTTTAACCCCCACCAATCACTCCCTAAAATTCATCCGACCCCTTTAACCCCCTGGCTACCCTTTCTCCTCGACTGTATCACTGCTGACCTCAACTTCTCTCTGAAAAGATTCTGAACAAATAATGTGATGATTACTCACACTTTTGCAGTTGGACATAACAGTTCTATTCGCAACGGTGACGACCGTCTTGTTTTGCATACGATAAGTCGGTGAGCGAGTCGAAGCCTCTGAAGGAATTGAATAATATCAATTGTTATAGTTGAGCGAGATCAAATGTGGCGTGCCTAAAACAGTTTGATATTTACATTCAGTATAATTCTATCAGTGCCGCATACTACATTATAGCTCTACTGGGCTTTTTTACAAGATGTGATTCAATTTCTCGTCCAACCACACAACTGAAGGTTGCAATATCCTCCATTTCTGCTTGTTAGGTCTTGTAGGTTGGCGTGTTGCATCACAATTCTATTCCAAGCATGGTAAACTATCTCAGCATTTGTTAAAGATGATCTAATACCTGTTGCGTAAACTATCTCTCCTCTCTGACCCTGTCTTTCCACTTTTGCCATTGTCTTTATTTTTGTCCTGCATGTAAGTTGTGGGACTTCTAACGTATTGATGGCATTACACCCTGGACTTTATCTTTACACATTTGCTCCAGTTGAACAACAGATTTATTGTTTTGGAAAAGTAAATCCAGACCAAAATGAGACCTTCTGCTAATTGATCCAAAACAGAGTGAGCAAGTCATGATCAGAGTCGGCTCTGACTCGTCTGCTTCATCGATACACTCATTTGTGATTGACTCATTGGTTGATTGTGGGAGTTCCTCCATTTGTCTTCATGCTGTGCAGCCAAGCTCAGACACAAGCTGGCACAGGGAGCAGCTTTTCTGCCTGTCGAACAGGTCTGAGACTGAGTGAGGTGTATTCCTGGCAAATAACAGTCACATGCATGCGCGCGCGCACACACACACACACACACACACACACACACACACACACACACACATCATGGCCTTTGCTCTCAAGGTCAATACCGTTACCTGTCCAGCTGACACTTTTATACTTTTACAATCATACGACTGCACATTGTTGACACAATTACACTATTTCAGTACTGCAACTTCACACACACTAGCATCCACTCAAACTTTAGAAACATGTGGCTTTTACAGCTACACCAGATGGTTGACCAATGGAAATCATGCAGCAGATAAATGCATGCTGCAAAAATTCAAATACTCATGGAGATATGCAAATGAATCCATCATTTTTGCCACAAACTATACATTTCACCCAAATTTGTTTCACTTTGTACTCAAACATTGGGAGAATTTGTTGTAAGTGGACATTTGTATAGAAATACAAAAGTGATTCAGCAACATATATTTCAAATAAAGCACACAATAAAATGAAAGTCTTAAATATACCTATGAGACACTGTTAAAATTTCCTGGCTAGTAACTCCACATACACACACACGTGCACACACACCCCACTTCTGTGGTTACTTGTATTGTTATTCACCTCATTCACTGTATTTTAATAACTGTGCCTGTGTGTGGTAAACAGTCTCAGAGATATAGACATGGCCACGGCACAACAAAGACCTTAATCACTATGCTCACTCTGGTTGTGCTGTTAGTGTGACCACAGGTAAACAAACCATCGGGCTCACCAGGAGAGCAGGCGTCGGCAAAATGGAGACAACATTGATATGCAATCCGATGAATCTACTGCAATCACTGCTGCAAGGGCTGAGAGGGGCGGGGGTGGAAAACTCAAACATCTCTGCTGGGTGGGGGCATTACGGAGACAGAGAGGGTGGAGCCAGCTGACCTGTCTCTAATATTGATGTGCCTCAGGTGAGACCAGTGCAGCATTTCAAAAGGAGTGAGGGTAAACAGAGAGAAACTACAACAAGAAGGAGCTTTGGACTCTATCACGCACACACACACACACAGACACACACACACAGCAGAGTATAAATCAGTGCTGTAGCTAGCAGAGAAATGGACTGGGGATTAGATAAGCTGGTCCCATTGACCCCTCACCATGTGACCCCCCTTCAGGTTTTGCCATTTATCTCCAGTCACATGACATCCCCACTACTCAGCACTCTCTAATCTATGTATCTAAAGGAGACGTCAGATATGCACAAATCCTCTTAAGACCTTTCCCGGAGGATTGTGTAACGCCCGAAAACTCTTGCGCTTTTGTCTCGGCGGGTTATGTTGTGCATTACGGCGTCCGGAGACAGCGGGGCCATGAGCCTGCTGGCTCGGAGCCAAACTGTCTGCGACAAACAACAAAACAGCAAGAGAAGAGAGGAGAGCTCTCATCAAGGTAGCTCAAAAGGATAGCTGACCTTGAGGGCAAAGGCCACGATGAGTGTATGTGTGTGTGGGGGTGTGTGGGTGTGTGTGTGGTGAATAAGATGGTGGCTTAGAAAAGTGATGCTCTCTTGTTGTCCAAACTTACAATTAGCATGCAGATTAAAGCCTGGGAACAACAGGCTTTGGAATGTGTGTTACCATCCATCACAACAACTCTAATTAGCTCATCCCTGACCAGACAGGAGACCGAAAATTTGAGAAGCTTCAAAAGAAAGCCAGAAAAGACAAAAACACTGTAAAGACAACGCCTTTCGCAGAGCGCTCTTTTAAGACCAGTAAACATGTGGCTTCAAAACATTTCTAATATGCAGCAAACTTGGAGCGACAGACAGCACAAAGAAGCAAAGTCCTCTGCTCTGCACCTTATTATTTTTTTTGATCCCGTTTTCCCTTTTCCCTCCCTCCCTGAGCTTCTCTCCAAACAGGGTACAAGAGAGGTGCCAGCATAAACAGCGCTCCACCCTCATCGACAGCTCTCCCTCGATCTCAGAGTCCCAAACCTGCCTTCATCGCTCAAATACAAACTGCATTAACACACAAAAGCAGGGGAAACAAAACAACAAAATGCCAATCATATCAACTTGTGATTAGAAAAACAACAGTTGGCCATGCTGATGTTAGTTTCGGGCACTTTTATTGTTTAATCCCCCATCAGAAGCATGTTGAACTCCATTCATTCTCATTTTTTTTAGGTTTAAAAGACTGAAAAAGCACATTGGAATGCTGTGCTCTTTTGTTTGTTATATCTTCTAAGGGATATCAATCACTCCGTGAGAGAGCCTTAATTGATTTTTACACTCTGTTATGCAAAAAAAACAGCAAACAAATGGTTCCACCTCGCACCTCCCACCCCCTGCTGCTTACCTTCAGGTTCCTGAGTCACCTCCTCTTCCTTGGCAGCGGTGAGCGGCGGCCGCGCCACACTGGCGGTCAGTAGGGACAGCAAGACGGCGGCCAGCAGCCAGGCCCACGAGGCCATCCCGTTAGTGGTGGCCAGTGCTCCCCATACCCCCCTTCTCCACCTCCCCCTGGACACTGATCCCATCGGAGGGGGTCCGCCCGACCATCAACTGCTGCAGGGCTGGCCTGTCACTCAGTGGAATTCACCCAATCACCTGGGCTGAGGGGAGAATGACAGGAGACAAGGAAGACAACGTGGTGAGCGGCGGCGTCAGGGCCACAAAGGCAGAAAAAGAGAAACACATTAGGGTGGAATTATCTTGACTACGCTTCGCTCCTGCTCCATTTTCAACACTTCATTAGTATCATTAGGTGAGACATAAAAGCAAATCCAGGAGTGTTTCGAAATGCTGTCAAACAAGCCGTGCCAGTACTGAAGCTGGGAGACACACACAACAGACCTGCACCCTCACCTTACAAATATTCCATATGGAAAGGGAAATGTATTCTTCACTATTCATAGCGCAACTCAAATAGGACACTGTTTTTTGAAGTTCTACGAAAGAGATTCTCAGCATCACGGTCAAAACCGAGCCGTGGGGTTCATTAAATATAGAAATATGCATTGCTACGATTCACCACTCGCTAATATTCGTGAAATACCCTCGGATATTTCAGCATTTGGGGCTCCAACTGCGTTCAATCCTGCGCGCAACAGATGCGCCAAACCTGTTGCCCGCGGTGGCGCCTGTGCCTGTGCCGCTCTTGTTAACATCTAACAGCAGCTCCGTGCCTCGATGATGTACGAAGCACGGTTTTAATTGAAGCGCAATATTGCGCTGTGGGGAAACACCGCGGCAGTCTGGTTTCGCCAGACATCTGCGTCGGAACCGTCCGGAACAGTCTCCAGAGGTTTGTTCACGTCACGCATCCGTGCGCTCCCCGCTCCAGCTGGACCGATCGATTCTGTGTCTGCCGTAAAAGACTCATTCCGTTCCTGCTTCACACCGCCCGACCCGAGCCCTGACACTTGATTTATCCTGATTATCCTCTCTGCTCTCCGCCCGTGTGGGTTTTACACGCACTGCAGACGCGCTTGTCAGGACGAAAGCACGTAACTTCGTTCGAAACGCGGTGAGTGTGCTCTCCAAGTCGCAGCTGAGGTGTGTGTGTGTGTGTGTGTGTGTGTGTGTGTGTGTGGACGCGTGATGTGATCCGAAAACACCTACAAAACTGCGTAGAATTACGTTTTCGATCGCGTAAAGGGGTCTCGCCGCACGTGCATTGCAATTAGAGCCACAAATCGTGCATGTTCCAACTGAAAGGTGCTTTTCGATGCAACCGAAAAACGCCTTGACCCCAAACACGAAGACCACGGGATTTCTAACCGGGCTTCATTGAATGACAATATCGTGGCGCTGATTGAATCCCCATTGAGATTCAAATCAGTGAGCTTTTCCACAATTGGAGGTGGTGGTGGTGGGGGGGGGGTCGTATGGAGCCGCTCAGTGATTTAGGGCTCCGGCACCGAGGAGAGAAAAAACAACTGCGGTCACGGGATAATTGGCCCTATAAACGGTACGTGGAAAATTAAGCAAAGTAATAAATAAGCAAGACACTTGTTAAGGGGCTCTAAGGTGATGCTGCAAGGTGCTGTATTGTCCCTCAGCCTCCACACCAATGACGGATTTGCGTAAATTAAGTTTCAGGATATGTAAATAATGCGCAATTAACCGAGCGCGTAAAGTTTATGCTCTCAAATCACAAAGAAACGTAATGTTCTTATGCGGTAGCCTGCATAGGTCTCACGTGAAAATCCCTCCAGAAAGTCAGCCCTAAGTTGTGAAAATCATTTCTATTTTCTTCTGCACCCGTGAGAAAAAAAAAACCCGACTATGCACCCCAAAAAAAAAAAGCGTAAAGCGCACCTACAATCACGTTTGACGTGTCAGCCGAAACTCTGACAGATGCAATTCTAAAGACGCTGCAAACGTAAACTTAAAAAAAAAAAAAACTTACCAGGGAGGATTAAAATCATGTAGATCTCTGTTTTGGCATGCACTGATAAGGGAGGAGAGCGCATGAACTGAATCCCGAGGGAGGAATGTCTCCAACTGCACAATGCAGTAAAAAAAAAAAAAAAAAATCTGCGGGACGCTGTCTTTTCAGTTTACAATTCCACAATCAGCCGGCATCAACTCAGATCAGAGGATATATCCCAAACCGAACTGGCTGTGTTGTCCCATGCCATGCAAAAATCCGACTTTTTATGCGTTATCCTTAAAAACTAGAGCTCGGGAAACCATCCCGATGTCCACCCGAAACTTTCCTTCCCCGTCACCAAGTTTCTTCTGGGGCGCAAGTCATGCCCAGTGCTCCCGAGTGCGCACTTGACAAGTAAATGGAAAGTTTGAAATAACGCAGGGAGCGGAATGATGTTTTAAAAAGTACAAGAAGGCAACTGTCGGCTGCGAAGTGCGGTAAAATCCATCAGCGTGCGTCCTCCTGCTGAAAAAGAGCGTCTTTGGCGTCTCTCTCGTCCTCCGCCGACAGTCCTCGCATTGGTTCTCAGGCGCTTTGTCAGGTTTACTGGCTTTTTTCCTCCTCCTTACGTCTTCACACACCGCCCTCCTCCTTCGCTCCAGTGGGTGTCATCCCCCCCCCCCCCCACCCCCACAAGCGCCCCCGGTGTAATCGGAGCCGCTTCCTGGCCGCAGTGCCTTTGGGCCCTGCCTCCCTCCGCCCATCGAACCGCAGCGCTGCCTGGCTGCCCTGCGCTCAGCGCCGGCTCCAGCCGGGGGAGCCGCGCTCGGCGGAGCCGCCGTAACACCGCCCCGCCGTGGCCGAAAGCCTCCAGCTGCAGGACGACGCGGGCTCGCCGCTGCAGCGTTGCACAGACAATTCGGCACGGGAGGTTTTCAGGGGATTTTTATCATGTCCACTCCTTAAAACAAGGTCGGTTACCTCTGGGATTGCTCCCGAGAATCAGATTCCAAGTGAATTTAGAGACTTTTCTCACTCCAAGAGGCAGTGATTAGATAATGAATAGTTTTGGTTGTGGTGCTTCCCTGATTTAATCCCTCATTCAGCTTCAGAGGCAGACACGTCACAAATATGAGCCTTTTTTTTTTACTATCTCTCTTTGATGATAGAGATTAACAATAAAAAAAAAAAATGCCCCCAAACACTGCCGCCAACACTGTCTCTTTAAAGCGCCTTTATGTAATAATCACAAATATCACCGATGGACACTTCCATGACTGTTGCGTTTGTTGCCCTCCCCCGTGCACGTGGTGGGAAGGTCTGACCCGCATGTGTTGCGTGATCCAGAAGCTTAAATTAGCAGGTGATGTTTACAATAGAGGCCGATTTAAAAGATTCCGCATCTCTTGATGAAACTGCTCCACAGAGAACATGTGGGGCTCCACAAGAGCTCATGCTTTTCATCTTTAGGGGCTTTGCCTTTGATACCCAAGTATGTCTTGAACTCTTTCACTTCTGCTGATAAGATCTCGTAGTGATGTAATTGATCGTGGTCATGAGACATCGACCAATTGAATAACAGATCTAAGGCTTCTGCGGTGAGTTAGCAGGAAAATATTTTTTAAACAATAGGACGTGGAAGTTAATCGAGTTGGGAAGTTGTCCGCGATAATGGAGTGATGAAAGCAAAGAGCAGAGAGAGGAAGTGCGCTGGAAGGTAGAGACACAAGCATTTCCAGTCCTGAGTGGTGCATTACTGCAAATAAGGAGCGACTGTGGTGCACATGGCTTCCTCAAAAGAACAGAGACGGACTAGTGCCCCATCTCCCTCGGCAGCTGTCTCCCACATTGGTTCAGCCATTCAAAGCGCTCCGAGAACACACATGGGAGGCTGCGAAACTGTAATCATATTTGTTTTTTCCCACGGCCAACAATCTTCTTTGAAGGGAAAAAAAAGACTCTTCAGTTCATTGTTAAAAGAGGAAGTACAAGGTTTTTTTTTTGTTTTTGTTTTTTTAAATTAGAAGTAGTTTACGTGTGTTCCCCTGTCCTCTCCCGCCTTGGCCTTCCCCAGTAAAGCCATCAGATGACAGTGGAGCTGACAGGTTGGCTACAAAAAAAAAAAAAAAAAAAAGTGAGCCAGAGGCCAGGAAGGAGAGTTTGGCTCTTTTTTCAAGAGTGACACCAAACCCCCCCCCCCCCCCGCCCCCCGCCCCCGCCGCTCCTGTGTCTGCATCTCCTTCCTCCCACCACAAGTCCGTTTACCCCGGCCCGATTTATCATCCACCGCTCATGCGACCCTCACGGTGAAAACCCCATCGAGCAGCAGGGCCTCGGCGGCTTTTGTCTGACGGTCAGCGGGGTCCCCCCCCACCCACCCCCC
Source organism: Lagocephalus sceleratus (assembly GCA_911728415.1). Classification (NCBI taxonomy): domain Eukaryota; kingdom Metazoa; phylum Chordata; class Actinopteri; order Tetraodontiformes; family Tetraodontidae; genus Lagocephalus; species Lagocephalus sceleratus. The sequence goes on from CAJVRN010000040.1 coordinate 1,144,872, forward strand.
ACCCGGTGCTGTGGTAGCCTGTCAACCGTCCCCCTTCCGTCCCCAAACTGTTCCGCAGACGGCGCTATTAATCTCCGGCACCGGAACAATGTTGAGAAGTAAGAGACAGAAGAAAAGGAGCATCACTCACCATCTCTGACGAGCGTGTGGACTGCAAGCGTCAGCAGAGGGCTACTTCAGGTTCTCCATTAACTGCATGCGCTAATGATGCCTGGGCCACTCAGCAATCATTAACAAAGCCTCCTGCTGCTATGCAAAGTTGAGCCGCCATTGAAGTGATCTGATCAACAAGTCGCCGTGATTTCCCTTTGTCCGCGCACCAGCTAATTGGTTCGCGTTTATTTATTATTAGTACCTCATTGAGCCGCTCGGCTGCGCCGAATGGGCCCGGGCTCGAAAAGGGGGGCTCGCTCGCCGCGGAAAGGCCTGAAATATTCTGCCGTTCATACGGTCCCGGTCTGAACTTGACATGATGACAGCAAACTAGTTTTACTATTTGAGTTGGCAGACTTGTCGCACAGATGCGCTGGGGGTGTGCTCCCTGGGCTTCAGACTTTCCATTCAAGCAAGCGGAAGGGCAGAGCGTCACCACCAAAAATGAGTTAATCTGATTCTACATTTCAAAGTGTTGAACAAATCAAAATGTAACCGATGACCGAATTACTTTTGACTCCTGACTCAATAACTATAAGGTCATTGGTGTGGAAGCCGTAGAGGGTTTTTTTTTTTTTTTTTCTTTTTTCTTCCTTTTTTTTATTTTTAATCCCACGATATACGGCTTGTTGGTCGGAGTTTTGATGGAACGTGTTTGATGGTGCGGCTAGACTGTCGATGAACTTTTCACACAATAAATCCATGTGAACGGAGGAGAACAGATCATCGCTCAGAGCGCAGCAGTCACAGGAATAATGTCTAGCAGACCCGTATGACAGACAGCAGTGGTCAGGCCAAAGCTTGAGATGCCAGTCATATTTATTTATTTATTTATTTATTTATTTATTTATTGGTGGCCTGCTTGTTTGTTCATCACTATTGCAAACAGGCAACGCAGCCTCCCAACGACCGGCTGCGTCTGTCTCGCAGAGCACAAGTCGTGAAGGACATATTTACTGTTGAAAGTCAGAGTACAAAGCCGACTTGTTCTCTTTTGAAGATTCTTTCTTCCTCTCCCTTTAGGGTGCTGCAGTTAATCATGAGTGGCAGCGATATGTTATTATAACCTCGCTGTGCCAAATCCTGCAGATACCACCCCTTTATCTCCCAAAATATCGCTGACAGTGTATTATTAAAACAAACACGTGTGACTCACATCCTGTGAAAAATATGAAACAACTGCGAGGAGCTGTGTGTGGTGGGGGTGTTGGGGGATGGGACCGGCTGGAGGAGTAGACGCCCGCCTCGGGGACTAATTTGAACCATATACTGTAAGCTCTCTGCACCCATGTGGTAATATAAGAGCACCCTGATGGAAAGTTCACTAAAGAGGAACCATCATCATCACCATCATCATCATCATCATCATCATCATCATCATCATCATCATCATCATCATCACCATCACCTAACTAAAATGCACGAAATCTGGAGGGGGGCAGCACTCTCCTTCACCAGGGAGGCCGGCTCCTAAAGCAGGGGCCACAGCTTTTAACTCTGGAGGCATCATCCCATAAGTCAGCAGGTCGTCCTCCTCGCTGTCACTGATAGGCTGTAATAGCCTCATCCAAAGACGCCAGGCCAGCAAGGCCCTCTCCTCCCCCTCAGCAGGTAACAGAGAGCAGGGATGTTGGGAGTGGGGGCGGGGGGGGGGCATCCAGATTCCTCACATGTTTCCTCCGCAGCACTCCGGAGCGTCTGAAATAGCAGAAAGGCCTCCAGATTGAACGCCTAGCTCTGGATGGGCTGAGAGCGCAAGATAAGGGAAAAAAAGTTTGGTGTTTAATGATTCCAGAAGAATATTTTGGAAATGTAGTGGGAATTATGACACAATCAAGTTTGCAATAGGACCCGAGCTCAAAATGGCTGCTTTTAGTCCTGTTTGAGTTGCAAAAGTACACCTAATTAATGTACCAGAGGAACTGGCGCAGCCATATATATGTAAAATAAAAACAAAGCAGGCATCAACTAAGGCTCCTTTTGTCTACATATTTTAAACCCATCCCCTTTCCTCACTTTCTTTGCTTAAACAGGCACATCAGCTACACGCGCACACTGACTACTCGCACAAACACATTATACAGCTCATTTGGCTCAGAGAACAGGTCACCGCAGTCGCTCAGTCTCTGACTCATACAAACGCTGCAAGTCAGGACTCCAGCCCGTGCTGACACAGTTTGAAATTGAGTTTGTTTTTCCTCCTCCAGCTTCACTTTCACTGCAGCCCACTCAAACTCGCTGTTGAGTAGAGCATTTTATTTGGATGACACGTTACAAAGAGACTCATCAGTTCAGCGACCTGCAGTGAAAGTGAATTCTCTTTGTGCATGTCAGTCGTCTAAGGCAGGGAATATATATATTTGAATGTTACCCTTTTGGGTTTAGCATGCGTAAGACCTGGAAAGTGTTCTGGGGCCAAAGGTCGTTGTTTATGCTCACCCTCACACCATGGCAGCATTGTTGTTGAAAAACAAGTGAAATGTCCTGATTGAAATGCATCAAAAAGGAATTGTAAATGCAGCTTTACAGGATGAGAACTGGGTTTAGATCAGATTCTACGCCGTAGCCAGAGTTAGGCATTAATGATGACTCGCTGTAGGTGGTCAGGTTAAACATTACACATTTGCCTGAGCTCTTCCACCGCTCGCCCGGATGAGTGGTTCAGAATAGCTCCAATCTACCGGTTTTTCTAGCAGCACCATCTGCTGCAGTACCGGGAACTGGTGTTATCTTTGAGGTCGCGCTCACGGGTCAGGTGTCGGGAAGACTTTCGCTGCGCTGTGAACGAGTCCGCTCGCTGTTGCGAGACCATGTGATGCCATGCGGGGGCGAGGACGTGGAGCGGCGGGACCTAACCACGGAGACAAATTGAAAGAATTTCGCTCTTTGTGGAGAGCCCACTTCCCAGAGAACCATGCATACACAGCATACACTCAGCTCTCAGTGTGAGTAGAGATTGCGGGAGGCCACAGGGAATAAATCACAAGGTCAGTGAATGGGATGCCTGACCTTTGACCTGTGGGCTGAGGAAAAGGCTGCTCTGTGTCCTGATGTCATCAACAAGTCATTACAAATCAAAGTTCTCGCCACCTCCAGCGCCCCACCCTGCGTGACCCCTGCTGAGCTGCTATTGGTCGAGCCAACCCTGCATCAAAGTCTAGTTCACAGCCCAGCAGCAGTTATGGACTTGACCTTGGGTTTGTTGCTGTTTTCCATTTCCCGCTCCCACTTTTGACTCTGTTTATTGAGTCCCCACTTACTACCGTGTCCAGTGGCAGGAGTACAATAACCAGTACGTTAAGGGAGCAATAAATAATACTGCTCCAATGTTCTAAGGTAATGTTCAAAACTCAGAAATGTGTCAGAATTCGTTGAAATATGGCAATTTTCTACCCTTTAGACACTACTGGAGTTAAAAACATTAAGGTATGTGATATTTAATGTGCTTGTAATCAAATTATAAATGTATTTTGAGATGAATAAATTGCCATACTATATCCAAAATCAAATCTCTTTATTACTCTTTTTTTTTTTAAAACCGTCCAGCTCTGGGGTATTACAGACCATGTGTGTAGTACTCAGCAACCATGAAACTATGAGATAAATGTGGTGTTGTAGAAGCAAAAAGAGGGATCACGAAATGAGTTATAGCCATGTCCACCACGACGATGTTTAAACATGTGTCAGCGCTCTTCTGTTGAGAAACGTTTGTCCTTGTGAGGTTGATTCACGTTACTGGAACGAGACCGAGGCGCTGAGGTAAAACACATGTTTTCTTAAGGGACAATGAGGTGCGCTGAGGTTAACCAGTTTGACCGCGAACACCAATCTGAGGCCTAATTTGAGCTGAGCGATCTCCTGAGAAGTCACCTCCTCGCCAGACCTTTGACCCCCTCAAGCTGTTTCTGCACTGCATCCAGACAAGAGAGAGAGAGATAGAGAGAGGGAGAGAGAGAGAGAGATAAAGGAGGACACTGACAGAGATATATGTCTTAGTAAACATCTCCCCGTCCTGCATCTGACAAAGAAGTCTTATGCACACAATTCTTAAAATACAAGTTTTCTCAGCTTTCCCCCATGTGTTAGTGCCCCGCCCCCCCACTCGCCACTGTTTACATGGGTTCCAGCACTCTGTAACAGAGGGGTGACTGTGAGCGAGCTGGCTTCACTCAAAGCTTCAGGTTGCAGCATGCCCACCTCCGGAACCCAGACTGACAGATTTACATCGCTGTCTGCAAAATAGGTCTGCTCCTGCAAGTCCTGGTAGGGCTGTTGCGCAAAGGCCGACCTGTCTCTCAGCATGTCCCGGTTGTTCTTTGTCCCGCCTCTCTCACCTACGGCAATGGCAGGAACCCTGAGATTAACTAAACTTTAAAAAAAGAAAAGAAAACTTGTACCAGTCATATAAAATAACCAATGCACCTGCACAGACAAAAGAGCCATTGACTAAGTCAATTATATTAAGGATTAGATCCACACCAACACTGGAGATGTGCCAGGAAAACATCTTTACAAATCTTTCTTCAGGTTTGCCTGAACATGTGTCCACTGATGTACCTCCACTCACCGACTGCACTGTTGAATAACAATGACCCGCACTTCCTCTCGACACAATTATCAATTCAGTCACAAGCAAACTGTTCCAGCAAGCAGCCTTTTCGGAGAATCAAGAAGAAACTGTAGCTTTTTATGTGTTGAAAAGAAAATTGTTTGCAGGCAGCCAAGAAATACGTGTAAAGCGATACTTATTTTCGCTCCAGCTTAACAGGGCGTATAATAAAACTTGCATGCTGGGACACACAGCGACACTGTCGCCACCACGTCCATGGAGGGTTGCTCACCCTCAGTGGAACCTGCCAATCAAAAATGTCGAAAGTCCGGGACTCATCATCATCATCAAATCTCTGACTCTATTATTGACTGGAATCTCCAAAATCCCCAGTCTTCCTGTGGTGATCTCCAACCTGATGGTTTTCCTTTGAATTTCCATTTGGTCTTAGATTGAAACAGGCTATCGCTCACATTTTGGGAAAATATATTGATAAAATATATGAAAACATTTTCACAGCATTTGAGCTTCAATTGAATTGAATTCATCTTTTTTAATTTGGTGTGTGTTACAATCAAAAGTGTTTGTAGGTGCTTTAGCGCCAACAAGCAACAGTGACAAGAAAAAAACTCCCCTTTAACAGGAAGAAACCTTGAGCAGGAGGGCTAGGGCTGATATGGCTGGCTGGGTAGAAAAGGAGAAGTGGGGGGGCAGAAAGAGGAGAGAACAGACACATACATCATATTTGGATTACATTACAGTTTTTCTCAGCGGCTTTGGTACATTTCATGAATCATCCTCGACGTTTGCAAAACAGTAAGTGCATTTCTCAAAACAACTTTCGAGAAAGAGCAGAACACCATGGCTTACCTGCAAAAGCCATTCTCTTCCTCAAAGTTCCTGAGTTCAACTCTCAAAACTAAACATCCGTGTCAATGAACATGACACTGGCATCACAATGACAAATCCTGGTGTCACTGTCTACAGACAAGACAGTTAAATCACTTTGTCTTGTCATTGTCATTGGGATCTCTGGAGGGATGTTCTGATGGAAACTATAGCTAAAGTTACTCTAAATTGTAAGTTACACCTCCCTGTATGTGGGAGATTGATAAGAGACTGGATAGGATTTGTTTTTATGCTTTTCCTGTTTGTCTTCTAATTTTTTGACAGACACATCCGGAAAGGAAGATACAGCACATACTTGCAGAGCACTCTTCCTATACCTCCTGATGTTCCCGTCTGTTGGACCACAAATATGTCATCCACGTCACAGCCAATATGAAAAGAATCTTCTAGAATGTCTTGTCCAGCCTCTGATGTCATCACACACGGCATCCATGGCAGCCCCAACGCTCATTTGTATATGTGGTTGGTGAGCATATACTTTCCATCCTCAGTGGGGTTAAGGAATGGGGAGTGGGCATTGGTGTCCTCTTGTGATGATGTTGGAGTTGACTCAAGCTATCACGTACGTTGGAAGTCATCTCCCTTCATTAGAGAAAGTCAAGATTCCCCAATTTACCACTTCAGGACAAGATTTGTCCTGATTTGTCCTTAGAAAAAAAAAGTCTAATGGAAATTTATAGAAATATGCTTGACATATAAGAACATTTTCAACCCTTATGCATGTAAAGTTATATACAATGAACTAAAGCCTAAATGTTGGGGGGGTGAGACTATTCAACAGAGACCCCTTACAATATATTTGGCTCAACATGACATGAACAATTGATAATGAAACAACAGAGAATTCTACAAAATCATTTGTATGGACACAAAACTGTTTTGAAAAGCACAAATGACATGATGATGTGAAGACTGACCAAGTAGTTTTGAGAAATCCAATTCTGATTCAAGAAATGTACCAAAGCGACTGAGAAAAACTATAATAAACTTGACCTTTTTAAGATCTCATTTAATTATAAAAGTCTTCATGAATATCTGGATTTAAATTCTGGGTTATGATGCTCAACCTCCTATCATCAGTCATTCTGATGTTACAGTAAGTATATAATAGCTAAAAATATTCACATTGTGGGGCCACACAGATGTTGCTACTCGTGCCATGTCATTAAAAAATGTAATATATCTAAATCACAGAATATAATCACGTCTGTTTACTTGAGTTTCAATTGCATGATTAGTCACTGTGAATGAAGATTTAATCTGAGACCTGATGAAAAATAGCAAAAAAGCCATAAATAATCCAATATCCTGGGGTGTTTGCTGTAAACAGACACTCCGTACAACCAGAAGAGTGTGGGAAAACCTCAGGTTGTAATTACTTCTGAGTGAAAGTCAAGGCGACACGCCTCGTAAACTGATCCCCGCCAGTCCCGAACAACACATCCAAGACTCTTCCCCAAGCTGTTGAAGGAGTCCAGCACAAGACGACAGTCTTTAGCACTTCACCATCATTCACGGTGACAAAAACAACAGAGCCTCACAGCACACTCTCCCACAGAAGACCGCACGGTGTTGAGGGGGAGGAAAGAGAGTGAAAAGACACGGATGAATAAAGAGGGAAGCTGCTGTCACGTACATGGACCAACTATCTGCTGCATTTATTCAAAAGATCGTAGTGTGCCTGTCCACACATCACAATACTGAAGATAGATAGATGTGTGATATTGTCTTTCATTGCATTAGTATGTTTTTGTTTTGTTTTGTTTTTTTTAATGACGCAACTTCAATTACTTCTCCTTTCACTCAAAATGTCAAAAGACGAGAGACGTGACGTTTGTTATCCAAAATAATTATGTTTATTTGGAGGGGAAACATATTTAACGCCTAGTATTGATTCATATCATATTGGAAATTAAGAGTTGGACAATATTGGTATATCAGGCATCAGAGATAGTTCAATCCTAGTTGGCAGGTGACCTCTGACACTAGAACATGGAAAAAAAGACCTGGGGCGAGGGGCTGCAGTTTCTGTTTCACGTCCCTTCTCAAATTCTGTGCTTTGTCTGTGGTGTTGGGCGAGTTAGAGGAACGCTCTCTGTCCACTGGGAAAGAGCGAGTTGTAAAAAAGAAGGAAAAAAGAGAAATAGAAGTTAGGGAAGGAATACCAATAAGAAGGGAGATGAATAAACTAGAACCAGGAGGAAAGGCTGGGAGAAAAAGAAGGCAAAGAGAGGAGAAAAGTGTCACATTAATCAAACATGGCATCTTTCAGCTCCCTGCTTTGCTTTCCAGGCGAGGTGCTAAGTTGTTCCCCAGCAGAGCGCAGTCACTTGTGAGGATCGATGGGGAGTTCAGACTGGTTACCGTGTGAACAATAACAGAGGGGCTGGGTGGCAGAAACAACATCAGCACATCTCTCTTTTCATTTGCCAAAACCGTGAGGATCCAAAACCAAATGTTAAACTCACCACCTGTACAATCATCAATTAGACAGACACCCCTTTTAAACTCCCTAACAACCAGTTATCCGGTTAATACGAGATTATGGGCGTTTGTGCCTATCATAGCACAAAAAAATGTTGATTAACAACCACATTTATTTTGCACCAAATATAGAAATAACCTTAAGTTCCCTAACAACCAGTTATCCAATTATTAAAGATGAAATAGAGATTATGGACATTTGTGCCTCCCAAAGTACAATTTTCACACAAAATTTTTGATTAACAGTCCAATTAATTTATATTATTTTGCACCAAATATGAAGTGAATTGAACAATGACCACAATGCATTTGTTCTGGTGGTATGTGTGCCACATGTGTTTGATTGGGCGTCCTGTGTACTCCCATCACCAGGGACCCCACCCACACGCCAGGGTCTTGTTTACGTGACCGCAGCCATCACAAAGATCTGTGACTGCATACGAAGACGCCGCTGCCCAGACAGGATGTTTACTCCGGTGTTTACTGTCACTGTTTTTGTTTTTCCGTTAAAAAAAAAAAAATGTACAGTCGATATAAATGCTGAGATGGGGACGGGCTGCGTTTTCACCGTTGCCAGGGCTTGTTGAGTCACTTCGCCCTCGGTGGAAACACACTGATGACAGATGAGTCCGTTCAAATCCCTCTGCCTCACGCTAGAAGATGGACACAAATTTTGCTGCCACCATCTGGGTGTCAGGCTGCTTGGCTGGTGGACGGGCTGTCTGCTGAACTGGAGGTCTGCCCCAGACAGTTAAGGCCATGTGTCTCCTCAGAAGGAGGCGCGGGGGTCCCTGGTGGGCCATGTCGCCTGTGACCGTGATGCCTGTTTCCCCCTGACCTCGAGCACCACCCCTCACCCCGAAACACGTCGCGCATGCACCCGAAACGCACGCGAGCACGAAACCGGGTCAGCGGCCAATCAGCTCGGTGCGTTTAAATCTTTCATGTGAGCCAACGCTGCTATCAACAGCTGGGAAACAACAAAGTCACAGACCGTCACTGGGGTCTAATAAAAGTCTAAACAGCCATCTGTGATTTTACTCTTTAGTACCAGCCCTATTTTTTCTACACAGATTAGAACTGATGGCGTAAACAGAGACACCAGACATCACATCACGGCGTAGAAAACAGGAGAATCCAACGCCAGTTTTCTGTATATTCACAAACTGACCGCCGACTTTTACAACACACACAGCGTGTGAATGCATTAAGTTTTAATTGGGTTTTCGAGGATACAACAGCCCATCTGCCCATGTTATCCTGGCTCTGTGTTTGGGGGGCCATGCATGAGTGGGCTACTGCTGGTGGCATGGGTCGTGAATAGGAGCGGGGCGGCTGGGCTAAGAGAGCCGCGCGCACACGGCTCCATGGCTAATCTGCTAATGTATTCCAGAGGTCAGGAAGGTTTCGCACCAAATCAATGGAGGGATTTACACAGCTTTCCCCTGGAATGTGCTCCATCCACACTCTGCTTCAGGGAAAACTTCCACCTCTGCTTTGCCAGGCCGTCCAATTTTCCGCAGCATTTAACCACAAAGAAGGAAGAGCGAATCTGAAAAAAATAAATAAGTCAGAGAGGTGCAGTGAAGCACTCTCTTCCTACCAGTTCTTTTTTACATGCGTGCAACAGGAAGTCAGCAGAGGCCGCCTCCTGTGTGATGTCTCCTGTCTTTTAATTCTGACCGTAGAGAGTTAAGAGATGAAGGAAGGCGCCGGTTTAAACAGGAAATGTGCAAAAAATCTCAATGTAACAGTCATCCACATGCAGAGTTTTGGATTATAGATTATTGCAGGTGCTGCTGCTGTTGCATCGTAGTTCTGTGGGAGAGAAAAACCAAATGACAATTTCTCAGCAATGTTCTGACAGATGTTCTGATGCCGTGATGGTTACTGTTCTCAGTGGAAGCAAAGAATTCTTTATTTAATCAAGATTTCAATCGGGAAATCTCTAATTTGCTGTAGCATAATCATATTTACTGCATACTTGGTGATTCGTTTGTGACTATTCTATGACACAACCTGTCAGAAAGCTGAAAATTCGACTGAAAGTCTAAAAAAGTGTGAACCAGACTTACAACTCACATGTTCCATCTGAACAGTTCCAACAGTTACACAGAAATATGTGGCAGCCAGTGAGACAGAAACAGCGAGCCAAAGTCTTGATATGGTGTTTGGAAACACCGTAAAATCAAATTTCTGGTGCAGAATGGACCACGTGCCCAGAGTGAAAATCATTTCAGACACATTGTTTCTGAAGGTGAATGCAGGGCGGGTCCCTGAAGAGTTCGTAGGACGCTGAAAAATAGATATACGGAGGTGTGAGAAGGAAGATTGGGGAGGGAATGTGTCTCGGTCTGCAGCCTGGCACTCACAGTTTCTGACGTGAGATCATGGGAGATCCATGTGTGATTGCGCTCTAATGTGTGTCAGTCTTCAGCGCGCAGGAATGCACCGCAGTTATTCTGCTGGCGCTCCATCTCTCTGTCTCCGTTGGTTGGATCAGGCCCGGCTCGGGTCATAAATAAGCCGGCCTGGATAGAAGAGGACGCCCAAACCCAGACACGCAGACGCAGAGCACGGGGGCCCCGGGCTTAAATCCAGACAGCCAAGCTTAGACCAAACCAAACCAGACAGACAGAACCACGCGGCTTCTTTTTACTACCTTTGAACTCACTTTTTTGGTCATAGGTCAGCTCGATATAAACGTGTTCAACTCCGTATGCTTTCAGCAGAAGATTGATGTTCAGCTCTACATGGACTTTCTATGTTGTTCTTCCACATATCTATCTGAAGGCCAGATAAAATCAGTGCAGCTCCCACACAGAAGAGTTTAATGCATACAGTGTGGATAGTTGGATGACCAAGAAGTTATATCTGTTTGCACAAGATTGGAGATGCTTTATTGTGGAAAAAAAGAACTATATGTGATTCCATAATCCCATAGTCCTATAATCAGACAGCAGGAATACATACTTTCTCTTGACAGTGCTCAAACTCCCACTTTCCTCCCCCCTCGATATGTTTTCTCTCCCTCTCCATCACTAGGCTGACCTGTCTGCACAATTTGGTGCTCTACTTCGATGCGATTATTTACTATTACTGTCTCATCCCTACTTCCAGGCAGAGGGAGAGAGAGAGAGAAGAAATGGAAGGTTTTAAGGGAAGTGACTCAGCTCAACCACAAACTCATCATCCACAGGGGCTGCTGGATGAGGCTGAATGATGCTCTCTTCACAGGAAGCAGCATTTAGCAGCACTTTTACTTGTAGCAGTTAATCTATGAGTGATTTAAACCTTGGAAACTGTCTTGATGAGAACTTTCCAATTTGAAGCCTGGAAACACTTGTTTGATAAGTTCTCTGCTTAAGAAACACTTATTGGGTGAATTCCTGCTCCAGTATTGCCATGGTAACAGTAGTTTTTGCTTGGGTTGAATTGAACATTGATGGTAAAGTCAGCAAAGGACTGGATTCAGCAAAAACTATTTGAAAGCAAATGATGAGTTCACTTGAAGACCACAATCTGCCCCTGAGCCTCACCAGTGAACACATTAAATCTTGTTTAATGTGCACAAAAATATGCAAAAGTAACAGATTGTGGTTTGAAGAAGTGCATGTGCTGGTCTGTGCTGGGTGGATGAACTTTCTGGAGTCCTCAGTGGAAACCTTGAGTTTGACGTGAGAGTTTCAGTGGAGCAAAAACCAGCGCGATCCTGCCAGTAACCCCCATAAAATCACAATGTGCAGTTTTCACCCATTTGTTTTTGTGCAGATTGGACACGCCGCTGCTCATCGGAGAGCTTTAAAGAGGCTCAAAGGTGGATTTTCTTTTCTGAGAACACAACCAGAATTCCAGTCACTTTTTTTATTTTGCTCCGTCATGAGTGATGCTGCAACTACAGTATGTGTGCACTGCATTTCCTCAAGAGTAATACTGTAGTACATCTCTGAGGCCCTTCATTCTACTACTGTTATTTCTTGCTTGTTGTTATGCCTGTTATTTCTCCATGTTGCCAAAGGTTCATGATAGCATTTTAATATTAAATCATTCCAATATATATATATATATTGTGTGTGTGTGTGTATATATGTATGTATATATATATATATGTGTGTATATATAAGTGTGTGTGTGTGTCTGTGTGTGTGTGTGTGTGTGTGTGTGTGTGATTTTAAACCCTGAATTCTGGAAAACGTAATAAAATTGCCTGATCATTAACACAAAAACTCCGTGAATGTGTATTGGTAGGTTTGAGCAAACAGAAAGTTAATCAGATGAGATATTCAAAACTTCATCGCATCCATCAAGTTCACCAATAGTTCCACTTGCTCGTCTGTTCTCTGCAGGACTTCCACCCTGCCCTGCCCCTTGTCTTCCACACAGACAAGATCTCTCCATTCATCTGCCACCGTGTTTCCTGTGGGGGGGTGACGGGGTCAGCAGTTTGATAAACCAATAAAAGAACCCCACGTTGCCCCATGATGGCCTTGGATGGCCTTTGTCACCCCTTCCCACAGCTCATCTGTCTGTCACACAATCTGACTGACAAGACCTGTCACCCAGACACCCACCAACCACACCCTCCCACCCCCTTTAGGAACCCACACCCCTTAAATATCATTCAGGAAAGTCTGTCCCACCACTCATTAGTATGATCAACAGCAGCTTCAGGCCCTCTCTGCGGCCCCTCATCGGTGGAGGACAGCGTGTAGGCACGGTGCCCAGTGACTCCAGCTCGTCCAGTCAGGAACAGGCTCTCTTTCTGTCTTCTCTTGTGGGCCCTCCACATTCTGAAAAGGAAGAATGCACCATGATAATCTGCCCACAAGCGATGGTGGGCGCTGTGAAAAGGCTGACACGGATCCCACCCTCCCTCCGGCACAATAACACAGACGCTCCTGGCAGGACGCTCCCGTGTCCTGTAACATCACTCCATACATGATATGGTAACAATTTGGCTCCCAAATATAAGGTTTTTCTTCTCAAAAGTTGGTCTTTCTTTCCACCTTGTCTGGCTGAGCACTTTTTAAAAGCCTCCTCTGAACCATTTATTGGACCATTTTACCCCACTTAAGCTAAATTTGCATATCTTCCATGTGGAGATCCAGTGGTCAGCACAAAGACTTCAGATTTTAAGGATGGAAAAGACAAAAGAAAGCCAGAGCCATCGTGTCATTATAAATGACTGGGAGTGAGTGAAGTGAAAACCTGTGTATAAATGAATACAATTAATAAATAATACTGTTACTTTCATAATTCTCTCTTTGTGTTCTGCAAAGCCAAGTGACATCATCGGGGGTATTCCAACCTTTAAAAGCAACACCTGGTGTGCCCTCAGCATTTAACAGTGAAAGAATGTCTAATGAATAGACAGCCTTCACTCAGGAAAAGTTCTTTTGCCAGATGCTACTCATATGGACCGCAAAGAAAGTCTTCCAGTTCGAGATGAAACTGGTAAAATAGGGAAAGTTATCATCCTATTGAGCTCCTTCTCACCTCTGTTCAACCCCTGGACTAATAAAGCTGGGTGAGATATGTCACGTTTTCATCCAGACCTACATGATCAGGTATTTGTATATGTCAAGAATGCTGCAGATATTTACTTTGAATCAAAAGTGACCCTGGAGAGGTCCGCGTGTAGAGACCCAAAGGTGGAATCTCACCAAACACTCAATGGTTTTGGAGCGAGAACGTGTAATTATGTCAGCAGGGAGAACTTCCCTCTTCCCTCTCTTCTTCTCAGCCCACTCCAAAGCCAATGAATCCGGTCCTGACGCCGCCACCGACGAGTTGGGATAGGCCAAGCGTCGAACCGCTGGTGTTGGCCAATAGTGCCACACTCAGTGCACGGGTTGTAAATGATTCCTGCTCGATTTCAAAATTAAAAAAAAAAAAAATTCTCCGACCGGCGCTTGGATGGCACCACAGGAGCAGTATGGAGTATGCTTCTACTTAAGTGGTCAGCGATGCCCATCATTCTCATCCACTGACACGGTTGAGAGTCTGATTTTGTGGTGAAATAATTCACTACTGGACGTGAGTCAGGCCTGCCTTAATTGTGGTGGAAATGTTTCCTATAAAGAGATGGACCTCGCGGCGATTGCAGCTCAGAGCTCCAATAAGCATTTATGCTTTCACTGCGTGGCCAATGTTTTTGTGGAAATCAACATTTCATGTTTATATTATGGTTGGTTTGCCGTCAAATATTTTCCAGTTCTAGGAAAATGCATCCAGGGATGCAGCGAGTCAAAACTATCTGCGCATCTGCACAGGTTCGCATGCTGCACACCATGCAGGTATTTGACTGCGCCCTGACACGTGATCAGTGTGATGGAAAAGTTGCTTCAGTGGGCCAGAAACTCGGCTCAGCCTGTCTGAAGCTGTAAAGAGGCAAAGCTGTGTGAGTGTTGGGAAGAAACCAATGGGAGGGAGAGAGGAGGAGGATTTCTGTCAGAAGATGAGATAATCTGAAGAAGAAGAAACATCTCTCACTCACTCCCCCTCTCTCTCTCACACACACACACACGCGTGTACACACACACACACGGACACACACTCAAATACAGTAGTGTGATGGAAAACCAGCAATGGGAAAAATGGACTTGGAAGAGAGATTGAGAGCATAAGTTCTCTGAAAATGAGGAGAGGAGTTCAGACTGTGATGTTAATTTCCACAAACTGGTTTCCAGTGAGGGGATCACGGATACTGAGGTCCTGCATGATTGTATGTGTTGGTGTCGCTCCATCTCTTTCTCCCCCCCCGGCACCGCTTCCTTCACCAATGCAAAGCTGGAAGCACTTTAAGGAGTTTGTGTTATATTTTTTCAGAACGTTCACGTCCTCGCTTCTGTCTGTATCCTGAGTGGCGAAATTGGCAACTGGACTCCCTGGACTCCTCTGCATGTGTGGCTGGGATCGTCTTCCCCTCTGCTCCGTTTCCCGGGCAGTAAAACCTCAGATTGACACGGGCTCGGTCTGCGGCTTCATATTCCCACCGAAGAGGAACCCATTTCATGAAAACTAATAATAATAACGTGACCAGAACCCAAAACACTTCCTTCACCGCAGCACTGCTGATCACATTTTTGTCCTTTTACTCTTTGCATTGGCAGCTGGAGTACCTCATCTACTCCAACCGCAAATTATCCAGCGCTGTTTCAAAGTAGCACGACTGAGACTCACCGCCAGGCTAAAGTCACACCAGCGGCCTCGGCAGATCCAAACCCCCAACAGGCGGGAAGATCATCCCAGTGCAAGCATGACGGGGTCTTTCAGGGGCTTCAGAGGCCTTAACGTTATGTTTTCAAATGAGCCAAAATGTGTTATGTATATATACATATATACATACATATATATATATATATATATATATATATATATATATATATATATATATATATATGTGTGTGTGTGTGTGTGTGTGTGTGTGTGTGTGTGTATGTATATATACATATATATACACACAATATATATATATATGTGTGTGTGTATATATATATACACACATATACAAACATACATACATACATACATGCACGCACGCATGCATGCACGCGCGCACACACACACACACACACACACACATACATACATACATACATACATACATACATATAGATAGATAGGACAAGAGACAAAAGTCAAGCTTTACATGCACTGACGTGTCTGCACAGTAAAGTATCGAAATTACTCCACACAAAGGTCAAACTCTTCCAATCACATACTTAAGAGGATTTGAATGATCAGAAAAGTCTGAATTCTAAACCTGGATGTTTAAATATTAAACATTAGGATTACATTGCAGAGACCTTTAAGATAAATGAATGGAAAGGTACAATCGAACACTGCAGTTAATCCATGACTGACCAGCGATGATGAGGACGCGTTGGTGAGCTGGAAAAAGGAGAAAAATGAGAAAGGAAAGGTCTGATTTTCATTTTTCTAGCTCTGGATTCCTGGGTAATGATAGGGCTGTTGTGGTATTGAGCCCCCATTTTCCTAATGAAAGAAGAGGCCCGGCCTGATGATGTTTATTTGTCTCCATTTTTCATCCTTCATCCCTTCTTTTCTTTTTTTTTTTTTTTTTTTTTCATTTCATGGCATAAAAATCAGACATTCGGGATCTGCCTTTCATTTGCGCAGCAGACCACAGTTTTCTTCCCTTCTTTCTCCGTCTGATTGTTTCTTGCACATTCAGCAGCCTCCTCGGGGCCAAGGCAGAGATTTGTGGTGTGCTCACCAACGAAAGGGGATACTTTCCAACAACTTTGCGACCTCGGTGGCTGACCTGAGCGCATGCCTTTTGAATCACTGCTGAAAGAAAGTTGGGCCCACGCTGCTGTAGCTGTGAGTCGACAGTAGAAGAAAAAAAAAAAGAAAAAAAAAAAAGAAAACAACAACTCTGGAGTGAAATCTTTCCATTTAATACAGCTGTATTTGGACTTGGATTGGTGCCGAAACCAAAGTGCATGGTGGCTGAATCCCCCATGATGCATCGATAAAGCCAGCCAATAAACCTGCAGAGAACACCTTAAGCCCGTTCGCTCACGCACGCTCAGGAGCGCCGGCGCCGTGGAACAGTTTGCGCTTCTCCCGATGGGCTCCGGGAGCCACCGATGGGCTCCGGTCCAGAGGCCACAGTGGCTGCATGAGAGCCGGCCAGGCTGCGCGCCACCGGGGATTTGAGCGGATCGCTCCGCTCCGTGTGCGCGGCGAGGCGCTGACTTTTTGGAGCGGTCGCAGGCCGGGGCCTTCGTTTCGGCCCTTATTCGGCGGCGATTTATGGGCGCCGCCACAAAGTCCAAAGCCAGACGGGAGTTCTCCCTGCAAGCACGACGAGCTGACCACAGAACTAATAACAAGGACGGTTTAACTCTTACCTGATGTTTCACGTCCCTCTGTATTTATGATATTTGTAGTTGTCTGTTCAAAAAGTTTCAGATAGACAACTTTCGCTTTGATCGATGTAGTATTATGACTCAGTGTGAAATTTGTAGGGGGGGGGGGTTAAGATTTTGGGATCTGTAGTTCCTCATCAGCAGTTTTCCTTCTAGATTTAAAATGTTGGTAGTTTAACAAGCAGCAGATTACATTTATTTTATTACTTTTAATCTGTGGCATTATGGGCGACACTGCGGTGACAGCCTGGCGCTCTTTTTTATAAGGGCTTTGGCAAGTGTGAATAAACCGTCGTTTCCACCAGAAAGGTCGTAAAGACGGTTATTGAAATGTAAACGTCCATCCTCTGGTCCACCCCAGCCACCGCCCCCCCCGTCCACCCAACCACTTCCTCAGAATTAAATATATGTAAGTGTTTTCTCTTAATGACTTCTGGGTAACGTCAGCACAGCCGGTGGTCCTGGGTCATGGACTCGTTTCACTTTTCACCTTCAGACTCCGCAGAAGAATGGTTCTGTGCCGAGGGTCCCTCCTCTAAAACAAACAGTGCCCCCCCCCGCAGACCAGAGGGCCGGAGCGCATATCTGCCCCTCCTGCAGCCTTTATCAGGCTGGCCGACTGCACCCAGCCGAGCGGAGACAAGGCGCATGAAACATTTCTGACATTTCTCGAATGTGTGGCTAATCAGGAATGGCTGCTCGTGTGTGGAGGATTCTAACTGGGAGAGACGAGGAGAAGAAGAAGGAGGTGACGCCTTGCAGCTGTAGAACAGATTGAAGGTTCTGGAAGTGGTCTTGCCCATGATTTATATATCTTTCATGGGTTTATAAGCTGTT
This sequence comes from Lagocephalus sceleratus, assembly GCA_911728415.1. Classification (NCBI taxonomy): domain Eukaryota; kingdom Metazoa; phylum Chordata; class Actinopteri; order Tetraodontiformes; family Tetraodontidae; genus Lagocephalus; species Lagocephalus sceleratus. The sequence continues at coordinate 1,162,701 of CAJVRN010000040.1, forward strand.
CATGGCAGCATAACTTTATGGCGATCATAAAAATCAATGTATATGTATATAATAATATTATTGGCCATTAAGAGACGGAATTCTTTAGCGGTTTGATTGGAGAACAAAGGGAGGCAAAAGGGAGATGCTAATGAAAAGTGATATTTGAAAACATGTCGAAATACTCGAGGAGATTACATGAAACATTGCAGCGCGTAAAGATACACCGTGACGGCGATTCTAAGGAGAAGCGGTCAGAAGGGGTTTGTTCATGTACCGACGTCAATTCGATAAGTTTCGATTAATAGAATTATACAGCGATTTTCTGGTCTCCCGCAGGCCCCAGCAGGCCGCCATGCTGGCTCCAAGCATCACGATGGGCAGCATTCAGCAGGGAGAGATTTGCCCCGTTTGGGCGACAACGTTTTTTTGGGCGTAAAACGCACAAGTTTTGCTCCGTTTGGGCGGTCCGTTTACGTGACAACAGCTGAAAATGGAACGAAATGGAAACAAAGAGCGGAGCGTTTTGAAACCGCTACAGCACGAGCGATAATGTAAACGCAAAATGGAGCACATCCAGCGAGTCGGGGCATGCGCAGCACAGCTGCAGGCAGCTTGCGCGACTTGTCGTGAGCCGTACGTAGAAGCTGAAGGAGATCTGCACCACCAAACGCCACCTACTGGACCGACGTGCGTACGCAATTGTTTCGGTGTCTCCGTGCGCACCGAGTTCGTTTTCAAGACGTCGTTGTCAGCAAAGGGGACCGTTTTGGTGCGTATGCTGAACATTTTGTGTACGAGAGCTACATCAAATCAAATGAAGCAAGGAGGAATCTGAGGGTATTCTTAAATATGAAATCAAGAGGGCAGAGGAGAAGGAGGAGGACCAAAGAAGGTTTGAACAGACTAAACGAATACTCTTTGTATCAATTAAAGCGAGCAGAATTCAAAGTTAAAGCGAATCTGTGTTGACTTGTTTTAAAATGTTCTTTTCTGTGAGGTGTGATGTAGTTTTGTCGCGTTCATCAACACAAATAACCCACTCTACATTTGTTGTTGTTTTTTTTCATTCAGGTCAGGGGTCATCTCCCACGGCAGCAGACTTCAACATTCTGACATTTCAGAGATTGTTTTATGATTCTGACATATGGAAAATTCATGTAAGGAAAGGATCAAAGCTACATTTGAAATCAGATTATTAAAAGATTTTACTGAACGTGTGGTTTAGTTTACGTTTTAACAATTGCTAATATTAACAAAGCTGTTAATAATTGCTAATAATTGCAGTTGACAATATTTATTATTTCTCACACAGAATTTTGAATCTTTTTTGCAGATATTTTCCAGAGGTTACATCACAGCTTTTTACATGTTACCATTTTGTGTGTTTTGTTATAGGAGATCTCTGGGAATGATTAAGGACACAGATTGCCTCATGAGCCACAAATTCCAATTCATCTTTAAGAATCTTTCATGATTTATTCTTTTCTTTTTAAGATTCTGGGAAGCTTTTTTTTTTTTTTCCCTTCAACACCTTTAAGCAATTAACTAACAGAAACCATGTGAGACTGTTGGAGGTGAAAAATCTTTCATTTGTGACAGAACTCTAATGCTTCTGAGTAGGAGGGGATCACAAGTGAGAAAAAAAACTCTGACTGACTGAAATCTGGAAAGTGACAAGTTTTCTCTCTGGACTGGGCGACGCAACTCTGCACATTTAAGCATTAGTTAAATTAAAGTTGCACAGAAATCATCAGCCCGACGACATATCACAATTAAAACCATCATTAATCATCACACAGACAACAACACACAAACCAAAAGTATTCATTCAGGCCACACACATGCAAGGACCTCAAAACTGTTTTGCAAATAAATCAGCGGAGCTCAACTAGTTTACTCTTGGCTACACGCCTGGATCGCAACGCTTCAGAATGATGAAACATATGGACGCATCTTGATGCTCCGAATTTTTTTTTTTTTTTCTCCCGATGTCTGACTGTGAGCTGGATCAACTTGAAGCCCCGTGTCAAAATGCATTTTCTATGGTCCCTTAATAACTCGGGCTAATCACTTTAGCATTGTCTCCGTGGGCACAATGACTCCCCTCATGGCCTGTATCCTAGCGAGGGTGCCAGGGAGCGGTCTAGTCATGGTGTGTTGAATTTGGGTGACAGCCCCCACCCCAACTCTTTCCCTTAGATAATCCCCAGGAGAAAAGGGTCTGTATTTACGGTGCGATACGCTTAATCCGGGGGGGCCTTACTCACAAAGCAGCTCAGCACTTCCTCTGGCCTGGGAGCTTCCGCTGGTCCGGGGGGCCTGGCGTGGGTGCCAGTACAAACACGCAGTAATAATACACGTCTGCGTCACAATAGAACCAACAACCCTCGTACAGACACACAGACACCCTACAGAAGACGGAGCGCCAGAGAGGAGAAAAACAAAGTTGTAGATTTAAAGTTCTTGCGCAGAGACGAGCTAAACAAACTACACACACACACACACATCCTTGTATTTCTATCTTTATGAGGTCTTTCATAGACATGATGTATTACCCCTACCCTAACCAGCCCAACTAACCCCCTGACCCTAACCCTAACCTAAACGCAGGTCTAACTTCAACCTCAAAACCAGGCCTTGACCCTTTAAAGTTGCAAAGGCAGGACAGACAGTTTGATGTTTACAGAAACAGGAAGATTGTGTCACATAATGACTCCATCCCTCGCTGGGGCTGCTGGTGGATGACGCACTGGGCTCCAGCTGCATCACCTGGCTGCTCTGTGTTCCTACCTCGAGGAAAAAAACCATGTTTACAAAAATAAGACTTGAAATATGCTCTTTTCCCAAACACATTTTTCCTCTCATTTACATGAATGACGTTCAGGCAGCATGCCGCGTTCGGAGTCGACTGTGTAAACAGCTGAGGGTTGTTATTCCATATTTCTATGATATGATTCCACATGCAAGTTTACATTAGATGGGGGTGGTGGGGGGGTGGGGTGGGGTGGGGTGGGGATCGTCTTTACTTGTCCTTCCTTGTCCTTTATTTGTCGTCTTCTTTCAGACTCAAAGTCCCTCTCGGATTGACACGCGTTTTATTTTCCTTGGTGGATGTTTATAACATGGCTCAAGTCAGATCCACTGTGGGGAAAAATGCTCTGCTACTCTCCCGATTTCAAAAATTGATGGAAAAAAGCAACAACGCTAACGTGACACAATGTTTCTATAGTAATAATAATCATTTTAATAATGTTTATTATGTGTTATTTTGCAGAGACTGGTGCCAAAAATGAACTTTCTGTCTACAAATCAACAATTACAGATGAGGTTTCAAAAACATCTCTCTGCAACATGTCTAAAATGTGTGGTTTTAGTGATCCCAAGGAAGGAAAATAAATCTCTATTTTCCAAAATACCGGCGAACTTGTGGTCTGAGCATCATATATCATTTATTAACTTTAAAGGTTTCAGCTATGTAGACCGCATGAAATTCCATGTCATCAGGAAAAATAGTCCTGCATCATTAAATATAATTAATCTCCTTTTTTCCCAGTGTGACCTACCTGCACCATTCGGCACCAACACAGCCTAAATGTTTAAACCATCCCTGGTTTATTCTCTGAATGTGACCTTTGGACCTTTCTATGTTTTTTCATCAGTGGTGTGAGACCACCACAGACCTCATCCATACAGAATTATGAGCAGCGATCCAGATGCAGAGTCTCCTGCAGGATTACAGACCCAGAACAGCCAAGAACTTTCTGTTTTGACAGAAACAGGTCCACTGCAGTCCTGGTCCTCATGTACGGCGTCCACCAGGACTAAATGCTCATGACAGTGCCAAGTGTGTGTGTGTGTGTGTGTGTGTGTGTGGGGGGGGGGGTTGTGAGAGGGAGAAGGGGAGACAGTAAGCATGTCGAATGTGAAGGAGAAACAGTGAATCCCACATGGCCCCTAGCCAGCGTCCGTAAGTGTTCCCTTCTTGGAGAATTAGCCTGTCGGTCCGTCTTAATTCCAGAGGACACAGGTTGTGTTTAAAGTGTGTTCTCAGGACTGTGCAGGCAGACCCACAACAGGTCTGCACATCAAGTACAGTCCAGGCGTGAAACACACTTAAAGCGTTTTTACCCGAGTGTCACATGACCCCGGATAGGTGATAACTGAGAAGAAAAATAATCATAATTGTGGGGTTTTATTCAGACCATAGAAACCTTATGAAGGGGTATAACTACAGTGGTATAATAAGTAGACTTATGTTACTATACATACAACAGATTTACTCATGCACTGTGTCATTTCAACTGTTCATAATATAAAGTACACACTCCTTTTGGAAAAGCTTAGGCTTTGCTTGCAAACATAACTGCCTAAATGCTGCCCTGAAACCAATTTTGGGGTTTAAAAAAATAGATTTAAATGAGATTGACCACAGATTGGTCAAGCTGATACTCGCACTGCTGCAGGTGCCAGAAGGCCGTTGGGTCACTCACATCTGTACGCTACCATCTCACATATCGCTCACCTGCTGCTCAGTGCGATTCACTCTGTGCTTTAAAGTTAACGTGTACCAAGACCAAAATACTCCTGCAAGTGCACTTAGAGTCGTGTTGCATAATTAACACAAAGGAGGCAAAAAGTCCAATTAGAGAATATACAACCCCTTTATTGACACAAAGAAAAAAAAAAAACAAACATATAAAAGACAAAAACACAAAAATGTTGTGTGGTTGGACTATGCCTTAACATGTACAGCATAATCTACACAACTGAAGCCTTCATGTGATATTGAACACAGATCCCGCTCTTCCAGTGGAGACGTCAGCTGATTTCCAAATGTGGTTGTCAAACTAAACGGACACGCCCTGTTTCCATACAAACTGGGATGTCTTCTAAAATGTAAATAGAAACAGAATGTGCTTATTTGGGAACCACTGAAGGCCGTGATTCATTGAAAATGAGGGAGAAAAACTGTAAATCTTCACGTGGAGAACAATGCTAGCAGTAAAAACGCTGTAAAAAAAAAAATAAAAAAAGATGATGCAGAGATTGACTTTGGGTGCTTGTGCGCTGATGTCACGAGTGTCTCATCTGCGTCCAATGCACCATCACCTAATGTAAAAATTACATTTTCAATGGTTTCACAGACTACATTAATTACAATATTTCATGATGAGCTATTGACAATGAAGTCAATAAAAGTGATTGTAGTCTTGAACTTTTTTGTGGTCTTAACAGTTTCTGTTTTTATTTGTCAGCATTATTTTTGAGCATTTTGTGGCTTTCTTTTTGTTGCTTTTAAATGTTTTGTCGCCACATTTCCTACTGTTCTGAAACATCTTCCTGGCGTCTACTCCTGCAACGTGCCATTTACGGCTAAACACGAGGGTTCGGTGCGTTGCAGAGAACCAGATTCATTTTCTATTTGCCTTTTAGTCTGTCGAAACTTTATAGAAACAGGGATTAAAAAAAAAAAAAAAAAAAATCAGTGGAGTGGTTCAGTTCCACAAAGGTACAAAAAAAAAAATGCTAAAAAGATAGAGAGGGGGGCATTTATAAACTTTAAAATGGATGTGAACAAAATAAGCCAGACGAGAGATACAGATCAGGAAAAGGCAGCTGAGAAGCAACAGTAAGCACTTTCACCGCTGGTGACAAAGAGACAATGGTTGCTGCAAAAGGTGCATTACGTATATTAAAACGCTCGCGTGTCGTCTAGGCGCGGTACAGTACGATCCTCTCGGCACAGTTCTGGCCAACCAAGCTGGCGTACTGCCGCACCTCGTCTTCATCGTTGCAGCCTTTGCGTTTGCGGGAGTAGACCACGTAGGGCATGAGGCCTCGCTTGTACAGCACCAGAGCTCTGCCCAGATCCTTCAGCGCGCGAGCGTCTCCTGGACATAAGCGCACAAACACACAACATCAAGAGCAGCAACCAAGAGTTGACGTGTCAGTCCCACACGGTTCCTACTTCCCCTCTGAGGAACTTAAAACAGCATTTTAAGAGGTTGTTTGGTGGAACAGAAAGCACCCCCCCCCCATAGCCCCGTGACTTAAAACCTGGACTTGCAGAGCTGTGTGAGCAGGGAGATGTTTGGCATCTTTTAGAGGAGTGACCTTCTTCTCCAAAGTTAGCGTTTCATCAGGACCTGTGGTGTACTCTGCCAGCTTCCATTACACTCACACAAACACTTTTAATGCTGAAAGTGAGCATGTTCATCAGCTAACAGCAGTCTTCTGCACAGTCAGATGAAAAAAAAAAAAAAAACAAAAAAAAAAAAAAACAGCAAAAACTATTAATGACGGCCCGCAGGAACCCAGGAGGTCACTCAAAGGTCTCAGAGAGGATATTTGCCGGAATAAAAAAGAAAAAGTACGTTTGGTATCATTAAAATAGGATCACCACAAACACTTATATATCCACTTCTGTGGTGTAAAGTGAAAAAAAAATATCAGCTTATCTTCTCCAAGAATTCTGCTTGTTCGACAAAAGGAAGAACGCCAATTTGTCACAGAAGCGCTTGCGCACCATTTTAGTAGAAGGTTAAATATATATTTTACATTGTGTATCCCCCGCACTCCACAAATAATAGATCCATCCATCACTCCGATCCTGATCTGGCCTTACAGTAAAAGCAGATGAAAAGACTGGAGCCGACTCGCTTGCCAAAACCCATGGCAGCGACGCATCAGTCCAACAGGAGCAAATTGGATTTTAATGGGGTTTGGCGCCTCGCAATCACTGCTCAAGACCAACAACACTCATGTGGCTCGCAGCTGAGAAACCAGATGATTATTACAACTCAAGCTTGAAGTAAAAATGTAAAAACCTCAGGAAGCTTGCTCGCCAAGGGGAGTATTCCGACAGTCACCTCGCTCTCTGAGCCCTCTCAGGTGTTTGTGATGCAACAAGAGCGACAATTTAATTATCGACGCGAAGTCTGAAAGTGTTAACTGATCCTCGTGTTCTGGATAATGTAACGTTGTGGTTGGACGGAGGACAGACCCGATGCACAGATCAGCTTTATCCACAGTTCGCCCCTCCATCCTATTCATATACTATGATAACAACGTGCACGGTCCTGTACAGTTTCAGGGCATTAGGAGCCGAGCCTGAACACAAAGCCTATTGGCTCCTTCGCTGTCACACCCCTCAAAGAAAGATGTTTTCATATTTCAACATGTTCTTTTATTTTCCAAGTGCATTGTGGCTTCATGTTTAATTGATTAACTCGGTTCCCTGCTCAGTAATGCTTCAACCACTGTTTGTCGTTCAGCAGTATCAGCACTATGCCAAGCCTCAACGAGTTTTCAAAAGACACAAACATGTTATGCAACTTCCATGAGGCTATAAAAAATGGATGTGTCCTGACGGGGTGAAATCAAAAGAGATGTGAACCTTCCAAGCTTCCTTAATGACCTCGGGCAGTGCATTTTAAATCAGTTTGTGTCTGTCCATGTTCTTTATCAGGGCAAGAGGCCAGTTACGCAGCACTGAAGTCAATACGATTCAGTTAAGCTTGGATTTATTATTACTTTATTTGGGTTTGTTACGATCCAAATTGTCTCTAGGTGCTTTACAGAAAACCAGAGGCCAGACCCCCCCCCCCCCCAACAAGCAACGATGGCAAGGAAAAGCTCCCCTTTAACAGGAAGAAACCTTGAGCGGGGCCTGTGGGGGACCCTGCTGATGGCTGGCTGGTCAAAGGTCACAGAGGCTCTAAAGCACCTTGTGAAGACACTTTGTAGTGAGCAGACTAAAATGTAAGGACTGCATGTTGCCCTAAGACCAGCCTATTGCCCTCAACACTAAGCAGACGCCATTACGCTCTCTGTATCTCTCTCTCTCTCTCTCTCTCTCTTTCCCATCCAAACATCCGCTCATCACATAAACAACTTTCATTTTTTTCCTCTGGCTGCGGCCTTCGTGAATGTTGCCCTGCCCTTCTTCTTGAGGAGCTCCAGATGCTTCCTGCCAGGCCCACCGGACGTTCAGTGACACGGCGGTCCGAGGTCACAGCTCCTCGGTCGGGGGTTCAGGGGTCGGTCGGAAGAGGAGTGTTGAGGGTCGGCGTGAGAGCACGGGGGTCACCGCTGAGGAACAGGCCTTGACACCTCGCCACGTTCCTCCCTCTCCCGCCTGCCTCAACATTCTGAGCCTTGCATGCGCTTGCTAAACACACAGGCCTTTAGGTTACGACCACTTCCTGTGACCCAGTGTCGCAAATCCGAGACCGGGGGGGCGTACCTTTGAAAGAAAAAGGCCAAAACTGTGATGTAAGGGGGACTCTCAGAAGACCTGGATTCAAGATCCTGTGTCAACATGCACCCATCAAACAATGGAACACTTCCATCTTCCGCAGACGACCGTGAATGTGGTCCTCCACAACGAGGAAGGTTCCAAGAGACTTCCCCAGGATTATAAAGGATAGCATCAATGTGTTTTCATTAGAACGAAGCAAATATTACAGAAGAATGAAAGCAGGGCGGTTCCCCAAGAAACACACAAGATTATAGCACACAAGAGTGAGATTATCTGATATAATGTGGGAATATTTTATTCCCACATTATATCCTGGGTGTCCTCGCAGTCCAGGCCGCTCAAGTGTCCACTCGAGTTTTATCAAGTGTTTATTCTGCGTCTCTCTGTGACACACACGTACTGATTAAAACTGTGTGAAAAACAGGAACTGAGTGTGTAGATGTATGTGTACACACTGTATACACGCTTGAGGAAGGCCACAGCGGGGCCGCAGAACCCCGGACGTGTCGGAAACAAGCATGTTAATCAATCCGAGCCTGGTTTGGACACAGTAATGTAAACTTTAGATAAGCTGTCTTTTCACACTTCATTAGGGCAGCTGTGCAACCCCTGACACCCTCCACAATCTCACCGCACGAGCGGCACCCCGGTTCTGTCCTTCACCCCCGGCTGATGCTTGGAGCTCAGGCAGGAGCACATCAGTAATTATAAGGAATTTGGCAGGAAATTCATGCTGGAAACTGGTGATTAACTCATATTAACACAAAAAAAAATCAGACTTTGATAGCTTTTCTGTATTTGTAAATTCCGTTTCCATTATTTGGCGAGAATAGTCATTAACCTGTCAAAGATTTCCAGTGTGATGATCTGATATAAATATTAAACACGGGAAATCCCTGTTATATTATGCACCTCAGTCCTCTTTGATACTCTCTCAAACAGTCTCTGCTTGTTATTGACGGGTTTCCACTGGAAAACCTTAGTACCTGTTCCACTTTGTGACGTAAATGCAGATGTAATACACCGTTACAAACTACTGACTGGACGGAAAATAATCAGAACCGTTTGATCCCACTGCTTCCCCAGTGCCAAAACCAAGAGATGAGTTGCGATGTCCACAGGAAACAACATGCCAAACAGAAAAGCTGACAAAATGCCAATGAAAAACTGTACCATCTGGGAAAAGGTCCTTACAATTGGCACAGAAATTACACCGTTTCTCTCCTGGGTATGGGAACATCTCCAAAACTAAAATTGTCCAGGAAACGAGTGTGATTTTAAATTCCCGAGGATGTGTGGATCTTTGATTCTCGATAGTTGGGGCACGAGGCTCTACAGACCCCACCTCACCGTGACATGGAAAGAGGAATCAGAGCCAGGGAACTTTTGGAACATTTGGAAGTGTTTGTGTTATACTTCTTTGTCTAACATAAAATCTAGGCATGACCTCATTACAACAAACCTCTTGAACCCCGACCTATTTTGAAATATTCTTTGACTATTACCCATCTTATTTCAGCATATAATCACAGCCACGCTTCCGGTCTTTATTAGATCATCTTTATCACGTCCTGCCTATGTTCCTTTTGCGATTACTCTTCTTACCATCCATGTTTCAGTTTTTTTCTACTTTACAATCAAATTCTTGTCCTCTCACATCACTTACAAATGTCCATCAGTGGCTCCTCCTGCATGTAATAGAGATTAATGGGAAAGAATAAACAGGAGATGGCAGGCCCCTTTACACTAAACCAATCAGGGTAAGGAGCACTTACAAAATACAAACCATGTGTGTGTATGTGGTTTAAACCAGGAACTATGTCCTTTCAACTCCAATCACCTTTAATAAGGTACATGATAGAAAAATCATCTGTATAGCAGAGACACTTTATCCAAGATAAATTCTGTCAGACAATGCCTGAGCGAGGTGCAAATCTTTTGCACTGTATGCATGGCCGTGCAATGCAAACAGTGTGGTTTCTGTGGGACTTTCTATTCAACACAGGAGAGGGAGGAGAGGGATCCGAGAACCCGAACAACAATAGAAAAACCTCCCCGAGATTATTCAAAACTTTCCTTATGTGACTTTCAAGCACAACTCAACTATTAAACTCTCCTTGGCCCCCGTGTCTCACCCTGCCAGTCTAAGCAATGGGCGCCTGCCAGTCTACCTTCTGCATGTCTTTTATTATTACTAATATTGCTATTCTTCCAAAGGCAACAAGGTCCCTGCATAAAAACGGCGCTGACTCGACCAGTTGGACTGCTGGTGTAGGATTTGGAGAGGGCTTTAAGAAAGGAAGGAGCTGGCCAACCATTTTAGCCCTGTTCAATTACATGCAAGACCACAGTTACCCTTACACCATCAGGGCAAAAGGTTGTTGGCAGCACCGAGAGCAGTACGTGTAAGGAATGAAAGTCCAAAACAGACAGTAGCTGTCTTTGTACTGGCATGATTTATATGCATTTATCAAGTACCATGTTAGAGGAAAGATGGAAATGTTAAAATTAAAAACAAACAACAGGCCTCCTAATGTCGTCATTCCACTTTGACAATTCTGATTCTGTGGCGTTTTGTTAATCTCTACATTTTATTCTTTTAGTCCCTGCAGCACCATTTTCCAGTGAAACCACGTTTATCCATTGCACCAAATCAAATGTGAACGGTATTAATTAATTCAATTTGTTTGCAACAAATCAAAATACATTTTGGAGGGAATTGGATATGAATTAAACAACTGAAGTCATTTATTCCCTGAAATACAGGACATACCTGTTAGGTACATTACTACTTCAACTTCACATACTCTAGGAAAAATAATGCTACATCATGATAATATTTACTACTCTTGGTAGCAGAGTGTATTTTAGTACCACCATGACTTAAATGCCATCTGTGAGTAGCTCTGACTGAAAAAACAATCTGAAAGGCAAAGGCAAACGAAGGAAACGAAGACAAATGATAAGATGAAAGAGTCGCCTTGATTTGATTAATGTTGGTGTCTGCTGCTCAGATGGTCTGATCTGTTACCAGCGGTAACGGCTGCAGTGAAAATCTGACAGTGTGACAATAACTAAACGTCAAGTCACAGTTTCATAAAGGTAAAGGTTCATTATATGATGGCTGAAAGCTGCCTTTTGTCTTGACTTTTGTAAGATGGTTTAAGGTTCCACTTAGAACATTAATATATTAATATATTAGAAACCCCAATAGTAGGTTTCACGCTGAGGTAGCCGTACCTGCATCAGGATCCAGGTTAAAACGAGCATAGCGAGCGTTGTCCAGGTGTGGCGTGCATTGCTCTATTGGTAGCCACACAAAGGTTTCTGGGCACAGAAGGTCTGAAGGCCGGTACTGCCCCTACAGGATTAAAAAAAAACATGGAGAGACATTGTGATACTTTAATTCAGTTTAGTCAAACATGAAGAATCTGGTTGGTATCAATGCTTTATGAAGGCAAAAAGGACATCCTAAGGGGTCAACTCAGATTTTGAGCTGACAAATCATTTCAGTGTGACCCAGTTATGGTAAAGGTCTGAGTAGCAAACTGACCTCAGGGTGACTATCAGGACTCCTGGACCAAACTTAGACTCTTTTCCTTGTAGAAACAATATTTCAGAGGAAATGCAAACACACCGGAGCCATAATGCCTGCTTGTGAAATGGTTACAACCATGCGTTTCAGCTAACGTTTTAGATAGGAAGTAAATGAAGCTGAACAAAAACAGCTGCAAGGTAGAGGGGAAAGAAAATTAGCGTGGGATTGAATGAAGAGAGAGGAGGTGGAGACTCCATTATCAGTGACCTGTGTTCTATCACGTTCACCCTGAACAAACACAAACTGTCAGCGCAGTTCTGTAAACAAACAGGCGCCTGCAACGAGCCTGTAGCACCAACTAAGCACATGCAATAACACTTCTCGTTTTTTAGGCATTAAACTAGAGGACAAATACCAAAAGGTTTATGTGCTGGGTCAGAAAGTGCTGGTTGCTTCAAACCTGGACCAAGAACAGATGTTGATATTAACTCAAAATAGAAAACACGTAGGAAATACCACAGAATAAACCACAGCTATAGAAGATCTGTGTCCATGACTGATCTGTCAGTGGGCCTATGGAAAATATGTTGCTTGTTTTTACATGCAGTGTAGGATGCCAGGAGAATGAACTGGGCTGCTGGGCTGCTCTGACAGAAATGAGAAACAGAAGAATCTGGGAAACAAGATCTGTCTTCTTTAGCCAAGATTTTCTTCATTTTAGCATATAAGCAAGGTTAAAACGTAAACCTAGATTCACAATGCGATGCAAAAAAAAAAAAAAAAAAAAAAAAAAAAAGGAGTGAAAGCTATGATTTAGACACTCAAAAGAAACCAGAAGTCAGTGGCCGGTGAGGCAAAAGCACAAACATTCTTTAAGTGCCTCTGCCAACAGATGGATGGTGGTGGAATGCTCGCGACATCAACACATGATAACCAGCACGCACTGGTCTGATGCTCTCCGTGTCCCGACGACCTACATCCTTCTGCGACTGTCAGCGCAGTCGGCATGACACTCTCACACTCTACATCACCTCTATAGACTCCCTTCAACACCATGGTTGGACACGCCTCTCTACACAGAACACCTGCTCGGCACAGAGACGCATCGACAGACAGGACGGTGCATGTCGACCCAACGAAGGGAGGCAGAGAAACAGGGAGGAAACGGGTTAGGCTACAAAAAAAAAAAATCTAATCAAATAAACAGCAATGCAAACCTTTGTAAGAGCTGATTTGTCATTTTGTAAATATAAGTAATAACCAGAGTCAGTTCGGGTTTACAGCTGACAATCATTAATATGATATATACCACTGTATGCTGTAAATTTTCATCAGGAAGAGGATGAAGAGAAAGATGGAGCCGCATGAGAGGATGCAGCTATTAGTGGTCTGGGCAGAGGAGAAAGAAACGAGGAGAAAAAAAAAACCAAAAAAAACTTGGGTTTGCCACAACCTATCTGTCAGCTTTTTTCTTTATTGGCTGGAAAGTGAGGACTGAGGTCACCGGTGACTTTCTTTATCTTTCCCAGATTTTCTTCTCCTCTCTCTTTGGCTCCAAGTCCTTCTAATTCACAGCTACCTCTGCAGATTCTTTTGGCTTTTCCATCACCATTCTTTTATATATTTTGCATCAGCTTGCTCCTATTATCCATTTCTAATCTAACAGATACATAGACCACCGGAGAGCCTTGAAAGTTAGAACACTGAGATATAAGAGTGATGTCCAGAGTGGAGCAGCCAAAGTAATAGCTGGAAGTGAATTGGTCTATTATTCTTACGAATCTTGCTGAGTGAGTAGCTGTTAGCTCAGTGAGAGGCATAAAAGAGGCCGTGGGAGGTGGTAGGAACTGTGTGTGTGATTGGCCAAAAAGCCCCAGAATGAGGACTTTTGAATCTGCCCAGTAAGACTTCTAGACATAGAAAATGCTTTTGGTTCGGTCTTTCTCTTCAGTGGCTACAATCCATGATTTCCTAGCATCTCAGCATCTCATGCACACCAAATCCATCACCATCCCTCCGCCCGGCCCTCCCGCCTTGTATCTGCTTGTATTGAGAGCGATGCAAAGGTGAGAGTGATAACTGACAAGGTCTACAAAGCTCAAGTCTAACATGGCTCAAGTTACCCCAGGATGGGGCATAACTTTTGTTTACTTCTAGCTTTATAATATTATATATATATATATACATATACATATATATATACACACACACGCATATCAGTTTAACTAAACTGGTATCAGTTTAACTTCAATTGGTTATTTGAAACCATTACAGAGTGAAATGCTGCTCCACTGCAGAACAGCAACAGTGCACACAACTGTCAAATAACGAAACTAACATAAGCTAGTGATTTTTATACCCTTCACTTTTGTACAAGGAAAATTGGGACCTGTCACTGGAGTTTATTTTATGTCAACGGTAAGTAGTTCTTTTAAGGACAACTTCACAACATACAATTGTCACCTTGTTCCTCTCCTTCATTGTTTACCATTTCTGTCTTGTTTTCTCAGTGACCCCAAGCCCCATACCTCTGATTTATATGAAGCACTATTAATCAGTCACATAAATCCAGGGTGTCGCTGCAGCCAAGGAATCCTCATGAAAACCTACACCACTTTTACCTTCAGCTTTTTTCCCCTTTCTTCCTGCCAGACTGAGAGATTGGTATGCACAATATCTTTTACAGCTCCCGACTAACCAAACTGGAGTAAATGAAGTAATGTGTTTTATGTTTCTGAACACATTAAACTGGATTTGATTAGAGCAAAAACAAATGGAACTATTGGCAGTATGAGGCAGCTTCTCCTGTCTATATTTGAATAAATGTTCAGATCATTTCATTTTTAAATTAAAAGTGTGTTGTGTTTAACACCAACATTTCCAATGCAGGATATAACATACTTACATATACATACTTCTATAGACACACAATAATTATGGAGTATTGATCATATAGAAAAACAGTGAGAAAAAGAAACAGTGACTTTATTACAGTGGTAAGAACATGAGATGACGCCGATTACTTTTTGCACAACTCCACAAAATGGATTCAAGACTCATATGTATGTAGTTGAGGGGTTGGGTTTTTAATGCTTTAAATTTGGTGCCAAGTAAAATTGTTACTTACAACCACAATTATCAACTGGGGCTCACCCATGCCTTTTCTTTAAATCATCACTTATTTTCCAAGCACAGTTGGGCCATGCTTCTTATTGAGCAGTGAAAGTAGGAGGGGTCGTTATTCACCTTTCCTGTACATGCTGGAGCATGTATGTTAGGTTTTAATGAGCTGTGACATCAGTCTCTGTGTGCAAACTCTTGCATTGCAAAGGTTTGCACACAGTGATGTCTTAATTGCATTTGAGCTTGAATTTCCAATTCCACCCAGTATGGCAGCTCAAAGTATCAGTCTTGTTCATCACTTTCTTATTATTTTAGAGACAATTTGATTCTAAAATGTGTCAAGTTTCCTTCCCATCATCTACTATATCAGTGATGGACACCATGCAGCAGTCAAGAGATTTATGAGATCAATTATTAGAATTGTTAAAGTACTATTTTCAGGGGTTTTTTTGTAAAATAAACAAAAACAACATGGATTTAAAGATGGACCAGTGGTGTTTCTCATCTTGCCAAAGTACTGACCCTACAAGGTGTAAACAACACTAACTACACCACACTCTGCCACACTTTGGCTGGTTTTTATTATATGTACCATACAGAATTGACCAGGCAACATGAGGGAGAGGGATAAGCTGGGGCTTACTTTCACTACACAGAGGTGTAAGAAACCCGATATCATTCATTATTTAATAGGGTCAAAGTGATGTACTTTCAGGCTCAGTGGAGGAAGGACCATGAGGTGAACTCATGGCCAAATAAGCGGGGATCCATATCCCCCATCTGCAGGACTTTCAAATCACATCTGCTGCTCATTTCCTCCAGTTGTGTTGTCACTCAGCCCACTCCAAATCGAAGTGTCCATGGTGTATATGTGTATGTTTGTGTCTTTCTGAACATCCACTTCAGTGTGTGATAGAGTGCTTCCAAGGAGGTGATGTAAGGCCTGTCACAGTGTAGATGAGGTCATTAATGTTGACCTAGTACTGTTTGTAATTTTTGGATATTTGTCTCTTTCCTACTTTATAACAGTAAGAGCAGAATGAAATAAAATTAAATATGTGGCAACCGCTCTTGCCAAAGCAGAGCCCCATGATTTAAACAGGCAACTACAATTTTAATATATTTGTGGTCTCTCTTCGTTATAACTGCCAGCCGGAGAAGACGAGCCTAAATTTAGAGGCACAATGTGACCCAGGGCCGAATACACCTACCCTGGGTGGGCCTGGGACAGCACTCGCTTCTGGCTCAGGGTCACGTTGAGCTAATCTCAAGTCAAAGAGCAATAAACACTGGTTGAATCCCTTCAACTGAACTCTCTCCAACATACAGCTCATAATATAATGCCCCCATTATCCCGCTCAAACACATACATTCTGCCCTGACAAGCGACCTAGCCGAGGCAGGGTACTGACAGACGCGCGTAAACAGCGCAGCTCACACAAACACTCATGGAGCTAGACAAATATCAACCAAGTCCTATAGTGGGAGGCACAGGTGAAAGACATGTGAAAACAAGCTACAGCTAAGAATAAAAGCCCGTCTGTGGCGATATGTACGTGTGTGTGAGAGTATGTGTGTCGAGGTCTGCATGTCAGTGCCCTGAACATGTCTGGGATCTATAGTTCAGAGAGATTTATGCTAGCTGCTGCTGTTTAAATAGCCGGGGCCCACTGGAGCTTTTTCACCATTCTCGACACATTATCACAGGATGGCCGCAAAGAAAGCATAAAGGCGGGCAAGTCTCCCTCTGTGGGCCCCAGGACTTTCCCTTACAATATTCCTCCACTCAACCCGCTCTGTCCCACCACTCCTTTGCTTATGTGTCACGGCTCCACGAATGACAGGTTAATGAGGAGAAAATATTTTTACAGGATCGTGTTTCGACGGAGCCCTGAGAACTAATGGCAGCACTTTTATGGGCATCAACTCTCAAAGCAGGCAATGTTTATCTCTTTATCTCCTTATCTCCTCTGGCCTTAATAGACAGATGAGCTGTTATGCCTGTCCCAGAGACCACAATTTACTAACTTTCTGTGAGACCTGAAGCTCCTAATTATATTCAGAAAAACCCACCTTCAACTATGAATCCAACCAGAGGCCACGTGCCCAGAGACTGAATAGAGGGCTCCATTTATGAGAGGAATCTGACCAGCAGTGCTTATCAAAGAACTCAATATGTTTCCATGCCAAAAAATCCCCGAAACACTTCAGACAGAGAGGTACTGCTGGAGAGGACTTGAAAATAAACCATGGTGAAGTTAATGGCAAACCAAACACCTCGAGCTGGCATCTGAAAGACTGGATCTGCTCAGCATGACAGCCTCTCCAAACTCTCATTTTCGCCCCTTTGGCCTTCAAGGCCGTCCTTTCGCTTCTACCCTCCCGCCACCCCTGCCCCCCCCAAAAAAAATTCTGCCTGTCCTACACACAGCAAGACTGAACTGTTTGACCTGACCTCTTAAATTCTGCTCCCTCAGACCCTCACCCTGTCAGCACTCCACCTAGGGGGTGCCAAGCAGTGGCTGCCCTCAGACCGGGCTTCAGCCTGTTAATGATTTGTTAAAAACACAAGCATGCTCAGACACATGGAGCGGGGGGGTTAAAAAAGAAAAACACAAGATAAAGAATAACAGAGAAATCATCAAAAACTTAAAGCAAATGTTTCTGCTGAGAGGTGGACTGTTGGTGGTCTCCTGTTGCGCTAAATCAAACAAAACTGTTTCTGTCAGAAAGTCTCCACTTTAAGACGAGGGGGGAGCTGGAATGCAACAAAGGAGGTATGTGTTAGCTTATAAACTTCACAGAGAGGGTGAAAATGGGCTGGCTGGGTTTGATGATATTTTGATGGGCATAACTTTAATAACACAAAGAATGTTGGCATGGAATACTGCAGGGACTCGCTGAAAACACCTTAAAACCAAATGGATATTGCTTGCATCTATGGAAAAAGAACAAAGTCCAAAAAAATAGGCCTAAGAAATATATTTCTTACACTAAACAGGTGGGAAAGTGCAATTAATTCATGACTGGATTCACCGCCATTAGTCAAGAATGCCTACATTTCAGCCAGCATAACTAGATGTACCACATGACCATTAGAGAAACGGGATACTTGCTACTGCAAAGAAAAAGTATCCACCGCTCCCACATGTGCTCGTCTGTTGATAACGTTAAGGCAATTTATCTCTGAATCAGTTGGAAATGTCCTCATCCCGATCCTGAACCTCTATCAATCTGTCATCCCAGCCAGCATGGTGGCTGATTTCTTTAAACAGTTGCTGATAGAAAAATGGAAACAAAAAGTGGGACAGAACGTAAGGTATGGCCGCACTGTGCCTGGACCTGCAGCTCTCAACAAACACATGTTTTTCGCTGGAATACAACTCTGTCAAAATCTGTCCCAGGGCTGAAATTCTAATGCTTAAAGCAAAAACAAAACAAAGCATAAAGGAAAGAACACCCTCATGCCCTCTGGTTAAAAAAAAAAAAAAAAAAAAAAAAAAACACAACAACTGCATAGAATAGTGTGGTTGTCCAAAATAGGGGCTTTTGTTGGGAATACACACCTCAAGAGGCCTCCAACTCACTGAACATCATTCTAAATTTGTAGAAAAGTGAGCAGAATTTAAGGCCCCTATAGTCACAACAACATGCATGCAGGATCTCGATGGATGCGCCTCTCAGCCATTTAACATGTCATAACCTGCAGAGAGCAGATAGAAGGTTTGGGTCTTTTCGAGGGGCTATCATGACACTGCAGCCATTAGGAAAGACAAGTATTGGTTTAAGAGAAAAGCATTGACGGGACTGTGTTCTGTAAAGCCGCCACTGTAGGCAGGTTGTCTTGAGGCTTGATGTACATGCCTGAGCCGGGAGCCACCTTGTCATGCCTAATTGATGTCATGAGGACTAAACTTGGGTGGCAGGTGACAGCCTGGCCCTACAGGCACGAGCAGCGGCGATGGCTGACATTAGGGGCAACTGACTGAAAAATGAGTGTTCTTTCACTCGCCTTTCCCTAACACACTCTTCCGCACAGGGGATCTCACCTGGAAGGTTTCACTCCAGGTCCAACAAAAAACAAAAAACAAAAAAACTGCATGCTCTTGCAGAAAAACTGACCCGCGACAGTCTTGTCTGGGACTGAGCAGGAGTGTGGATGAAAAGGAGAGGGAAGCAGCTGCTGCAAAGCAGCTTTTTAAACATCAGTGAAGTACCAGTGGGAAATGAATAATCCTTTTCATCTTGCCTCCTTTTCTCATTTGGCACTCATTCTGTCACTCCTCTTTTTCACCCCATCCGTCCTCTTTCTCCACCTTATACTTGTTTTGCTTACTCCTTCTTTCTCTCTCTGTGGAAAATTTAATGCTTTCCTGGGCTCAGAGTAAGACATTCTTTCAGAGTGAACAATAATAACAAGAGTAAGAGCCACTCCATGCAGCTCTCTCACTCCCTCCACAACCTGGTACAACTGGGCATTCAGGCTGTATACCTATTCTGTCTGAGTGTGTATATTGTACTTGAAACCTGCTTGATCGGTTAAGCCCAGATACAGCACACTGGTCAAGCTCGTGGGTCACCACTTCATTTGATATCATCAAAGTCGTATTCAGAGTTTTAAAGAAAAAAACTAGTGCCTAGTCCTGTATGTAGGTGAAAAAAAAATGGGAAAACGCGACATGATGAAAGTAAATGTTTTAAAACACTTTCAAATTAAACTGAATAATGGAATGGAATTCACAGATTTTTGGCAGTTCAATCTGGGGATATTCATAATAAAGCTATTGAGATGTACACCTTAAATTTTAACCAAATTTATCTAAACATACTACAATTACTTTTGTATGCTAAACCAACACTAATAATAATTGGGGGAAAAGTATCCCAAACCATTGTCACGAGGGTTAATTTGGATGACTTTTGGCTTTACTCAGAGGCAATGTAAAGGATAAAGGAGAGCAGAAGGACCAAGACCTTTTGTCTCATTTAGTCTCCAACTGCTTCACCTTCTGCTCTCTTCAGCTCCATATCAGAGGCTGGGCTGGACCAAAGGGCCAAGGATTGGAGCTAAGGGCAGGATGTCACGTGCAACTCTGAACCCACCAGCCAAACCAGTGGGACACTTTGTCTCAGCTGTGAGAACAAAGAAGAGGCCCTGACACTGGCCAGACAGCCCCCTGTTCTTGGCTGGAGGCAATGTCTTCTAAAACCCTTAAAGGGTACATGGTTTGGCCTCACAAAGCTAAGGCATTGGAAAGAAGAAAGCTAGAGGTGCGCGCATACACACACACACGTAAAAACAGTAAATATTCGACACAAAAATATCACAATTTTTAACCTCAGAAACCAGTAAATATGGGCAGTAAAAGTATATGATCAAAAGTTTTAACCCATAAGAACCCAGTTTCTCCTTTCAAGGAAAATTATGGGGAGATGTGGAAAAATAACCTTTATTTGAAACGAAGCAAGTGTTTTTTTTATTATTATTAACTCCTTCTTTCACTTCTACATACAAGTCAGGTGATAACACCATTTTGTGGTCACATGATCTTCACCTGAACACGACACAGATGTTTCGTATATGTCACTCAGGGATTTAATGATTATGGTGAAACGTAAAGCTAGATGAGTTTGAGTTTAGGGGATTCCTTCTAAAAGAAGGCATAGAGAATTAAGTATGATTTTATTGCCAATTTAACTCTTTATGCCAAACACTGAAAGTGATTGGCAACGCTGCTGCATTTACTTATGGTTGTAAAAAGAAAAAAAAAAGGACAAACAAAGAAGAAAGAAAGGTGTTTTGTTTTGGTTTCCTGAAGAGGAAAACAGGAATATGATCAAGCAATCAGAAAATCTACAAAAAATAAGGGATTTATCAGCTTCCAATCTCAGCAGCTCTCAGAATTCCACAGTACGTCAGTGAATTAATCAACCACTCCAGCTCTGTTGCAAATCAGATAATAAAGGAAGACTGTGCATGTGTTGAGTGTTTGGGTGCGAGTATCTCTCTCTGGGAGTGTGAGACTATAAAGGTGGGAACTGGGCAACCTTCTCACCCTTGTTCTGTGTTGTTGCACCCCAGGGGTAAAATAGGAAGAAGTGGGGAGGTTGTGAACAAGATGCTGCGATGGCAAACACACAAGAGCAGATATGAGGGGTGGGGGCAAATACCTCTGCAGGGGGGGGCTGATACTGTGGTAACAGCGTTTTGAGACAACCAGTATGCTCAGGATTCATCACACATACACACATAAACAGAGCAAACACATCTACAGCCTTACCAACTGAGAAAAGGAGTAAAGCAGTGTGTGAAAAAGATGTAAATAGACAAAAAAGATGTGGCATTTCGCCATAATCCCCAACAAGACAACAGTCTCCCATGGATAGGAACAAGTTCTGGGAGCATGAATGCAGTGAGAAAGGAACAAAATAAAGATGGTTGGAAATTGTGGCCAAAAGAATCTGCCTAGGGAAAAATGCCCAACATTACACAGCAACCACTTTATCTAAACAAGATATATGCTTATGTCACAATAACATTACAGTTGTACTGTACTTTTACAAAACTTTAGGAGTCCCTGCAACATTGCCAACAGATTTAAATACTAGATACCAATATCAGGTATAACTTTTTACTGCACTTTTCAAACTGATCTGATTCACATGTAGAGTGTCAGATTAAAAAAAAAAAAAAAAAGAGAGAGAGAGATGAGAGTTTTGTGCAAACTTTACATACCTTATAGCGCATTTTGGGACATGAATGAATGTAAAAGCCCAAGTAGTAGAAGGACAGCTTGGGGGACTGTTTCTGCAGCTGCCTGGTGAAAGCGATCTCCCTGCAGCAAGAAAAACACAGACACACCTGTATGAAAGGCTGAGGCTGAAAGCATACATTCACATATGGTCTGGCCCCACCACTCAGGATACAGTACTGCAGTGCAGCATGTGCTCTAAATCTCAGAAATTAGGTGGTAAATAATCATATCTGCGCAGTGACGTGGTCATCAATTACATGCACAGTATAATTTACTGTCGGTGTTTTTGTTTTTGACAGCTGGTTCCGAGTAATTTGCATACTTGTGGTTAAGATACAAATATATGCATGAGTTAAAAGTCAGCCAAACAAATGACTCACCAGAGTCAAAGTGGTTTTGAGCCAGAATAATGAAGAATATATGAATATTAAACTATCTCGAAAATTGTGTACACCAACTAAGTTAAGATGAGATTCTTTTCCTCGTAGGTTTGCATATCAGCATATAAATGAAGACATTACGTAAATTAAGCGGGGCTGAATGATGCAGTGCCATAGCTGAGGAAGTAAACAGCCGTACTCAAAAAGGCAGCTTTTCTTGTTCTCGTTTCATTACACAAAACGGCTGCCTTCGCCGCCTGCATTGATCCTTCAAGCACAAAAGAAGGTGCCGAAGAAAGGCAGAGACTGAGTGATTTAGAACTTGGAAGATTTAGCATGTGTCTTCAAATACAGTAAAAGTCTTGCCTGCTTTATTTCCCGCCCAAAAGGTTCTTCCCTAATTGCATCCTTTTTCCAAAAGCCCATTTTCTCTTTCTCTGCCGTTTCCTTCTCTATTCCATAACTAAATTCTCTCTCCTTTTTCTTTGCCTTTTTTGTTTCTCTCTTCCTTCCACCCTCTATGTTTCATTTGCTTAAATGAAGGGGGAGAAGAGAGAGAAAAGGAGGCCTTAAAATAAAATAGATGCCATGAAAAATAAGACATGGGACAAAGCAGGCTGGGCTTGGGAGGGGGACAGACAGGGAGAGAGAGGGAGCGGGAGAAGAATATAAAAGAGGAGGGCCAAGAAAGAGAAAAAGAGAGAGAAGAGAGGCTGCTAGAGAGAGGTGCTAGAAGGTCACTCGCTTGCTGCCAGGTTCCTGGGTTCCCATCCCCTCTCCACAAAAGGACCCCGGCAGGTCTGAATTGGGAGGGGGGTCAAGAGAGGCGAAAGGCCCATTCAAAAAAAAAAAAAAAAAAAAGCTCTGCGCTCCCCCTTCACTTGAGGCCTTCACACCCCCACCTCCACCTCATGGCAGCAGCTTGAGTCCACCATTATCCCCTCTTCAGCCATCTGACACTCCAGCACAAGCCAATTATCAAGCCCTCCGCTCCTGCACAGCTCCTCTCATACTGATGCGACACGCACGAACATACACCCAGACACAAAGAGTCCATAGTGGCGCATACCACGAGGTGCTGTCCGCAGTGGCCCCACGTGCACGTGGAAACGTCTCATTAACAAAACGAGCCATTGTCACCGGCTACTGCCCCGACACTGAACACCGCGTTGGCTGTTTTAGGCTTGTTTGCAAAATTTCCAACCTTCCATCAGATCAATGTTGTTTGTGAACTCCGCCTACTTTGCTGTTGTGTTTCACGTTGCTATGGCGTTCACAAAACGCTTCTTTTTAGAACGGTGCGCTCATTTTGGTTTTGATTTTAATCACATCGACTATCTGTGCTCACTTGGGAACAATGGTCGATTTGAAATTCCTCTTCTATCGGTATCATAAAACCCTGCGCATTTCCCATCAGTGCAGCAGGTGGCAGAAATGAAGACTGTCAAAACTGTCCAAAAGTGAGCAGATTAAAGCAAAACAGAAACAGCAAACAGCTGTGCATAGTTTCAGTGAATGATAAGGATGCTTCTGGCAGGTGCACAGTGGCTCGTTATGGTAGCACATTAAAACTGCTGCATTTTCATGAGAGCAGAGAAATGAAAGTGTTAGCCGTGTTTATTTGAAATGCAGAAATGTGGCCGTTTTAGGTATCTTCAGCACCTTTAAGTCAACATAATGCCATTTCATAACTTTACGGTAAGCAAAACGGTGAACTTGAAGTCACAGAAGACAAGGAAACTTTCTTAAGCCCAGAGTGGGAAACAGATCTGATGCATTAGAATGCAAACTAGGAATAAAACGCTCAATAAGGACATCTCCAAAAGAAAGTGATGCAGGCAGGATGGCAGCTGTGCATCTTACACACAATGCCAAAGGCATCCCATTATGCCTTTTTACTTCTCCACTTCCTCCTCCAGCTGCCCTCAGGGTCCATTGAAGAAGGGAGCTGCACTGCACCAAAACAATTTCAACACCCCCCTCTCCTGTTTCCACTGCTGTATAACATGTGCACGCTTGCCCCCTTGCACACACTCAAATACACACTAAATTCTTCTTTGTGCGTGGTGTCGGACATACATGTTTAGCAACAACTGCAATTCAAAGCAAAGAAGCATCTGCACACTTCCAAATCTTTCTGTGACATTTCAATCTGATGATATTTTCCTTTATATCTGACATTTAAAACCAGCATGGTATTTGTTTGACAGCGTGTCTGTGTGTGCAACCTGTACAGTCCTGACTCAGCCCGCCAAGTTAAGCGGACCGGTGAGCGTGCAGAGATGATGAAAGCCTGGGTGCTTGTATCTGTAAACAAGGAGGAGGGTTTTAGTCCCACTGGGCTCTGTTGTTCAAGGCCTCCTACACCTACGGAGCACTCTGTTACTCTGACATAATATGAGATGTGAACTGCGTGTTCACGATGAGCTGGGTGTTCCCACTATAGGGGCAGAGCTGTTCCATCCATACTGCTTCACTTATAGTGTGATCACACACTTGCATACCAACACCTGTGCTCACCATTCACAACACAGAGCATCCCACATCTGTGCAGAAATATTGTAAAAAGTCCTTCTCACATTATTGGGTTACATTTTACAGGAAAGTCCATATACTGTATGTATTCCTGCAGCATATGCATGTCAATGTTCTCTTGTTTCATCTTGGCCAAGTGGGCTGTCGTCAGCTGAACCACAAACTGCCTCAACCAATCAAATGTGAAGAAAGACACATTTGCTCAACCTATAGCATTACGGCACTTATAACATATAGTTCTAAGGGAAGATAAAACACTAGGGCGGAGCTAAAAACATCAAGACTCGGGAGAGAGGTTAAGGGAAGGACATATGAAAAGGGAAGCAGAATAAGAGAACAAAAGACAGAATCCCAAATTCAATACAGAGTTTGAGCCATCGGAGTTGATTATGGAACTCGTGTTAAAATTGCCCCCTAGTGGTCAACAGGAATATATCATTTACTTCAGGAATCAGCATCTGGTGAATGCAATCGCCTTTATTTGAAAGTTGAAGGAAAACACCTATTGTGTGTGTTAGTGATTCAAACCGATTCCCTTAACAAAGGCTGGACCATATATGGGTACCAGCAACAGTCACTAAGGGTGTATAGTGTTAAAAGGCTGAAACACTGTGGGACCCAAAGGCACACAACTGACGATGCATTCACCATGTTTTTTTTTTTTTATTGAGGTGAACTCTTGGAGGTGCTTGCACGAAGAATCATAACATCTCAACTGGTATTCTTGGAACCTGTAAACTCATCAGCATGAAGGAGTCATGCGACTTTTGGTAACAAATGGGTAGTGGTCTGCAACTACTTTTACTTTCACTACTGTATGTTAAGTACTTTGTGGATTTGACATATCGCTTGTTACATTCCTTTTTCTTAAAATCTTTATTAATCTTTATTAATTTTTCCAGATTTTTCATGACTGTGCAAACCTTAAAAACAAGGTCCATCCCCATCATTTTTAACATCAGAAAACAGATAAGATGACTGACCTGAGAGCAGAGTAGGAGCCCAGTGACAGTGAGGCAAAATCTGGGTGGTAGTACAGGTAGACGGAAGATACACAGGTTGGCAGGATATCGATCACACCCACTGCCACGATCTGCCCGTCCATCCAGTATTGCTGGTGGAAGGAACCGTAGCCCATCGTAGGCCCGTCCACAGAGTATTCAGCCTTAAGACAGAACAAATGAAAACAGGGAAATAGTTAAAAGGTTGCGTGTGTAGCTCGGAACAGTGCTGGTCATTTATGCGGTGCAGCATGCATGAAGGACATAAATCATAGTAAATGGATAACATAGTACTTTACAGAAGACTTGGTTGCACAGATGGACTTTTCCTGTCTCATGTACACGCACACCTTTATGATGGTGTATTATTAAGCCAGACTTTCCCCTGCCAGGCCTCGCACATTAAGTGTGGGGGTGTACAGTAGCCTCATGTTCAGCCTAGTAATGGCTCCCAAATGTGGAGTGCGAGGAGAGCAGGAGCTCATATTTGTCGGGGGGGGAGTCAGACCCACAGAAACACTCCAAGACAGGGCTATTTAATAAAAGACCCTTCATGAGGAAAAATCCATTTCAGCAGGCGATGCTGGAGGGTTTCCAACTTTTCTCCTATATGTTTGTGTCTGCTCCCTCCATGTGGTTTGAAAGAATGTGGGTATACAGCCGCATGCTTGGCTCCGCCCTGTTCATAAAACGTTGAAATGTTTGACATACATTGTGTTTCTCGTGATCAACATGCTGACTTTTTCCAATCAAGTCACTCACTGGCTTTCCTGAGGTTTAAGACAAGAGGCTTGGATTTATGGTTAAAAGCAATATTAAGATAGGTGTGTGTGTGTGTGTGTGTGTGTGTGTGTGTCTGTGCGTTTCTCTTTCTTCAGTGTGTACGTAACAGGATCCTTCTCTTTCACAAACACTCATCTGGAGCCATTTAAGTTGCAGACGCTGCTGGTTATCACAACACTGAAAGACCTAGCTGGCTAATCCATTGTGCCAGCGGGGCCCACACTCTGGCCAAATTAAACCTGACCAAAGAGACATGAAGCACACAAAAACACATACTTTCTTGAGGTCTTTGACTCCGGAGGGCTGAGAAGTGTGTGTGTGTGTGTGTGTGTGTGTGTGTGTGTGTGTGTGTGTGTGTGTGTGCCACATTCCTCACCATGTAAGGTTTATTCTAACAGTTCTGGCAATAAAATTGAAAATCGTATCCATCCAACACACTCAGACACTCCGGTCTGATTACCTGTCTTACACAATGTCTACCAGAGTGCATTTCTTTGTTTTGTGTGGGAGTCGCTGGGTGAAAGAGAATCTTTAACTGTGGTTTGACATCAGAAGATATTTGATACAGAGATGATGGGGGTTTAATTCACATTTACTGTGACCCCTTTTTTAAAGGGAGACAAAAAAAGAATGGAGAAGGAAAAAAAAAAAGCACATTGGTGTGAGGGAGAGCTCGGGGTGTCTACATCTGGAGCAATCGCTGTAATCTGTGAGCGTACAGTTGGTAAAAGTGTCTTTGGAAGCATGCTGCCTGTTATTTCTTGGCACTAGTACACCGAGAAACACTGAAAGCTTTGTCAGAGGCCCATTTAAAAGTAAAGTCAAGATCAGATCAGCACAAGGAGGAGGGGCTCCTTAGCGAGCCTTTGTCGAGCCCAAGTGTTTGGATGTGTGTGCATTAAAAGGACATACAGCTGTATGAATATTTAGGTTTATTGGCAAGGTCGTGGCATGTTAAAAGCCAAACTTTCCTGCCCGACCTGTGCGCGACCTCAGACGACAGCTTAATGGCTGTGTCCTTGCCACTGTGACAACAATCTAAACTTTCCCCGAAGCACTTCAAACCACCCCAGAGTTTCCCCCGCAGCCCCAAATCACTCTCATATGACCCAAACACAAGGCCGCGGGCCTAGCCTGCTCAAGAAAGAGGTTTGATGCAAACTGCATTTGTTTATTTTTCATGATTTCACTATGTATGTTTTCTGATAACGCCTCACTTTATTAATCATGTAAATCTCTGTGTTAAACATTAAGTATTTGAATAATAGCCCCATTTTTATAATATTAATAAATGTTTTAATAAACATTTGGTTATAATCTTATAAATAAGGGTCAAATATTTGGACCCAACCCAGGAAAAGACCAAAGCTATCTAAGCATCTCCATGCCGCTAAGGTAAAGTGAAACTGAAATATTAGTTGTGGTTTTCAACTGAAACAAACAATTTACAGGAATGGCAGCAACACCGATCCCAATTTTAAGGATATAATCAAAGTGGGCATGTTTACTGCCCACAGCTCTATAAAAATGGTGCGTTTGTTTCAGTCCATAAATTGCTAGACTACTATTGTCTCTCAATGAAAACGAAGAAAGAGCGGCACGACTGGTTGTCATTTTCGTATTTGTTTTTCGTGCTAAAACTCAACTGCGATTCTGCAGCTGCGGGTTGCTTCAACCTACTATTGAAAATGATGTTGTGATTCATGCAACGAACAACAGCAGATGTTGAACTATGTCACCGGACATTATGTATCCATATACAACCGCTAACACACAACAGGTAGCACAGAAATGTCAATAAGCAAAACTTAATTTATTTCAGGCTTCAGGGGCCAAAATGAATTTTGTGTTATACTGATGTTAAAGTCTTTTGTTTATTTTGGTTTGCTTTTTAGTTTAGAGTCGAGCACATATGAAGCGAGTTTAATCTCAATATATGCAAATGTCAATGTCTTGGCCTAAAAGAGTGAGAAGTAAATTACGAAAGAACATGGAGAGAAAGTGTGAGGTGTGGCTAAAAACTAATCGGCTAGCACAAGAAGTCGTAAAGAAAAATAAATAGAACCAGAAAAGTGCACGGACCCCACCCAGACATAAAACACACATGCCACCCATGTGGAGCGGTGAACATTTGGTGATAAGGAACCTGCATGGCTCAGATGCAGATCAGACTTTAGCATGTTTGTCCATAGATTACATCGATATTAGAATAAATAGAAATTTGGGAAACTACGACAGCTCTTCTAAGAGCTTCATCATTAATCCTCTGGTACATTTTGGGGAAAATGGGACAGATGAATTCAGACCAATCAGTCTATCCATTTAGCTGCAGTTGTGTTTACAGCTTCACTGGTTTGATTAATTTGGACAAATGAGGACATGCAAGTCAGCTGATTACAGATCACAGAGTAAAAATCCATGTGATGAGTGAGTGTCCGAGTACTTTTTTTTTTTGGGGGGGGGTGTTCCAATAGTGCTGAGTAGAGACAGATGGAGACCAACACGCAGGGCTTTTGAAAAGTCAAGCAGCTCTGAAATGCATTTGGAGGGGAAAAAAAAAAGACAGAGGGAGGTGAGCAAACAAGAATAAGTTGGGGGAACGTTTGGCTTAAAGCAGTCTAAGTGAGCTGGGTAGATATGTGAGGAGGCGTGCCACAGTGTGTATGTGTGTTTAATTCACTCCGCCTGGACGTCAGCCTTGACGAGGTGATAAAAGCAAGTTTCCTATAAACACTAATGATGTTCATTAGTGAAGACCCAAGGGGGCCCAGGGGGCAGCACAGAGGGACTGTGTTTGTGTCTCAGTGTCAGTTTGTGTGCTCCTGGCCTTCAACCCTCTTAAAGTGGCTGTAATTTCTGGGTTTAATTGCTGGTGTAATTGTCCTGACCTTACCCGTCCACTGGCGTTTCTGGGGGCTGCTTGTTCACAAGGCGTGCCGAGTTCTTTCTAACACAGTTACAGTAAGCACTGTTACAGATACAATCAATACCCTTCAAAGCCATCTAATATTTCAATTATTTAAGGATTACAGTAAAAATTCTACTAATGAATAGGGGTGGCCTGTGTCATGAAATGCCATTATTCAAAAACTTTAGCGGTTATGACAAAGTGAAAACTCATCAGTGGAATTAATATTATTTAGTATTTAGCAAAAAGGTTACTGGGGCAAAATGTGTTTTAGTCCAGACAGATTTAATGTACCTTCATTTGCAAAGCAACAATATACCTTTAAGAAGAAGAAAAAGGTGCTAATAAGCTTATTTTAAGAAAGTGTTAATTAACAGCACATTACAGCTGTGGTTTCTGTAAGGCATCCATGAGATTACACTGTTTGGAGACACACAGCTGTGGTCGGCGCTCTCACCATAGGCACACGAGCTACTGCCATTTATTTAACTGAGAACTGTTGTACATGGTCACAGCGCCCAACCACCTTCATTGGATTGGACCATAATTCAGATTCCAACGCGTGTTCACGATCTGACCCGATTGCCATTCAGTCGGTAGACTGTATTTTCATGCCTGGTGTATGAAGGGGAGCCACGCGAAGACCCCGCTGTCCTATAGACATGGCAAAAACAAAGGACTGGTACGAAGGCCGTGCACAATCTGGACACCACATTTTCTGGTGCCCCTCACTCGACACCCCGTTTCACTTGAAAGGGGCTAAATTAAAATCCCTCATATATGAAACAAAACTCCCAGGCTGAATCCCTTAAAACCCTGGTCAATCCAGTTTAAAGGGCTTTTGAGGAGAGATTCGGAGAGTGTGTGAGAGAGAGAAAAGGTGGGTAAATACGGTATGCTGTGCAAAACTGGAAAGAAAATAAATCATGACATGTAGTACATTCATATTCTTTACCTTAATTCCATCTTTATTCAGACAAGTCCTTACAGGTAACACGCATATTGATGAATAACAGCATACTGTAAGGGAGGTTTTATTTAACTGTCAACAGGCCAAAGGAAATACATACCTCTAATGGTGAATCACAGAGAAATCTCCGGAACTGTGGAAGGAGGCAGAGAAGAGGAAGCAGAGAGAAAAACAGTTAGTTCTCTGGGTCACCTACTATTTTGAAAAGCTATAAATGAAAACCATACCTGCCTCTATTGCTGTGCCCTATAGTTTATCCCTCACTGTTTTCTCCAAAACCCGGGTCTCACATATCAAATAACTTCTCATAAAGAAGAAGCCGTATTTACACAAATGAAAACACTTAGCCTATCAAGTGGAGCTTTAACTTAAAGGAGGACATAGTGACAGCTTAAGTAGTCAGCACCGCTGGCACATCTCTAAACACATTTAAAATGCAGACATCAGGCATCAATTACTGAGGGAACTATGTCTGTGAAAACATCTTTCTCCTATTCTCCCTACTGCTCCTTCTCTTTAGCGCCAAGGATGAGTGTGTATTCAAAGATGAGCTGACCTGCAGGGCCGAAGGACAGTGTAGCGCATGCTTCCATACTCCATGCCAAAGCCACTTTACAATAACAGATGGACAGCTTTTCAGTTTACTCATCCACCGTTGCAAGTTCAGATTTAGCAAGAAAACGTTATAATCCAGCTGCGTCGCTCATCCGTGAGGACGAGCTTCGCTTCCTTTAGTGCAGGAGACAGGCCTGGAAAGGCCGGAAACCACAAAGAGCGTAGCTTTTTTTTTTTTTTTTTTTTTTTAAACTTTCACCGCTGATCTAAAAATTGTGGCGTGTAGTTGGTAATGATCACAAACATAAAACAATGGATCAGATTCACCACCTGCACGAACATGCCAGTAAACTGTAATTTTCCACTTCCAACTCTGCGGTGACTACTGCTCTGCCAGTCAACAGAATACCAACAGCAAAGTCTCTCGGTGCGCAGCGCTGCCGACGGGTACATATAAAACGTTTGTTTAAAACTCCGCGACCAAACCCAGCATACACTTAGAACATCGGCTGTAATTAAATGACATCACGTACAGATGTTGTGTTAAAACACCACCAATCTACACTCTACCATACCCGCTAGGGCAAGGGAGCGTGACCTTGCTCAACGTTAATGCCTAGTAACTAACAGGACCGCATGCTTGCGTGCACGGGTCATAACGAAATGCGATAACTCCCGAGCACTGCTGAGGCCGCTCTCCTGGAGCCTGGCAGGGTTTGACCCCGGGTCTGGAGTCTGACAAACAGCAGATCACCAGATCCTGTCAGGCTGACACAAACAACGCGGACGGCAACGGCTCGGCGGTGGACGCACTCAGCGGGAGATGAGACGATCTGATGCAGAAGCGTAAGCAGTCAGACATGAAGATGGCGAGGGAATATGTGGAGGCCGTCTCATCCCCTTCTCTTGCCTCAGCCTGGGACTCAGCAGCAGATACGCTGCGTCTGTAAACACAGTGACTTCTGGAGCACTCTCCTCCACAACACATGGAGTTCATCACTTCCTCTCCAACTCTCCCTTTCCTATAGTAAACACTCATCTGTGTATGATTAAGAGGGCAAGTAGCCGTCTCTCACTCACATACTCGCACGCACACGCACACGCGCACACACACACACACCGACTCCGAAGCTGAGCGTCTTACAAACATACATATCTGCTTAAGCCTAATTGCTACTTAGACTTTTCCTTAAACTATTATATGGGTTAAAGTATCAATTCCCTTTTCCATACTGGTGAAATAATAAGAAAAACTTTTTTACAATCTTTGCTGAGTGGGAACGGGGGGAACTCTTCTAACAGAGCAAGTGCAGAGTGTGTACCCAAACAGATGAGCCTGAGATGCAGCTACAAGTTGTCGTCTACTTTCTCATGGAAAAAAAAAAAAAAAAAAAAAGTTAGAAATGCCCAAAACAATTAAGAGTACATAATAGGTGAGACAGCTGCCATGCACAGGTCAATAAATGTTTCAATGTTGACCTACTAATCAATAAAAGCGAATCTAACGGTTTTGAACACTTTAAGACTTCATGGCCCCATCAGTTTTGTTCTTTATTCCACATGTTCTGGTGAAGCACATCAAGAAAAGTAAATACAGATTTAACAGGATTTGTTTTACTGAAAATGAGTGCCACATGTGGAGGAACTCAGAGTCATGACTGAGTACAGCACTTAAGAACAGTATGTGTGACTTGCTGTGTATGTGTGTGTGTGTGTGTTGTGTCTAAATAATTTTAAGTACGCACTACAACTCTTTACAGGAAACCGTGGCCAGATAGGGAAGAACTAATGTCTGGCTTTTCTCCAGTAATGGTATGGCAGGAAATGCATATGTTCCTAAACAAACAGAGCCACGTCCCTCTAGGACATTGTGTCTAATGGCTCTATAATGTTGGCAGGGGAGTTCGACGCGCACAAAATCTACCTCTAATGCTATTCTCTCCCAAGCCAAAATAGAAATGGAAAATAAATACCTCTACAAACACTAAATGACCCAACTTCCTCTGTGGTGACGGGCTGAAAATGGCAAGGGGAGGAAAATGCACCATCGCAATACACCAACAATATGGTTCCTATTTGTTTAGGAGCACCACAGGACAACAGGGAGCTTCGAGCTTCTGGGAAGCCAACAGGCTGGTTAACTAGGAGCTCAGTCCAAATCAGGGAGCCGCTGCATGCGAGTTAAAATAGTTAGACTGGAATTGGGTAGCTGAAAGTGCGTAGCAGGAGAGTCCGGTAATTGAACGTGATTTTTACCGTTTTCATAAACGGTAATACTTGAGAAAGTCGCGTGTCTTAAAACATTCAGCTGTCTCCTAAATCTATACTCTACCTGTATCCATCCTGGGAACTCTTCTTTTTTTTTTCTTTTTTAATACTGGCAAGAGACAGCAGGTTTGTTTACGGGGCTTAACAACTCTTTATTTGTGCTTTAACAGAAAATACAAATCCAATCCCACGGCAGTTATAAGGCTGAGCTTATAACAAACACACTGCCTTTAACAGAACTAGTCTTATGGCACTAGGAAAGAATGTGCCAGACTGCCCAATCTGACAGCTTTTATTATTTATTAATTACCTTCCTTTTTACAAGATGGAGAATTTAGTAATTTACAGAGGTGTGCTGGCAGGAGGAGGTTGTTTTTCCAGCCCTGAGGGACAAAAAACCCTCTCAGTCTGCTGAGAATGTCAAGCAGTTCTGCATCCTGACTAGACTTTTGTTACATTTTTATTTACACATAAATCAGGGGGACAAAGGTTGGAGTTGTGCGTATATGCCACCATAATGTGTATCATAGATTTATGGTCAAAATGTAGTCTGTCCTTGGTTTCTGTTAGCAATTACCACTTATTGCTTAACGTTTCTGGCTCACATAAGTTATTGGAGTTCATGGTTAAAGCTCTTTTTATTTTTATTATTGAAAGAGTAAGGGGGACTTTACCGATGTAGAAGGTGACATCTGCAAAAGTGTGTTGCCGAAGATAGTGGATGCAGAAATGGAATCATGCAGTACCTCTGTCTCACTACATTCGCCGGGGTCATCACCGTGGATGGCCATCTGGTAGCGGGCAAACAACGCCGCTGACTGCTCATACGATTCCATGAACTGAGGGTCCTCAAAGCTGACGGGTACTAGCCTCACCTTCAAGCAAAGTGTGGGAGAGGAGGGAGCAATGGGGTGGAAGGAAGGTTACATAAGGGTTGATAATGAATACAAGGATGACGATGATGATGAGGTTGTAAAAAAAAAAAAAAAAGTTTAAAAGAAGAGTCATCAGTGCTTAGGAGGGGTGAACAGAGCAGGATTGGGGGAAAAAAATGAAACTATAAAAGTACTTTGGCGTGTTGGGGTACATGTCGCTTCTCTTGTCCTGAGGTAAAACAGCAGGTTTGGCTTTAGTTTGATTGCCAATTTTGTGCCCCCCCCCCCCATACTGTTGAATCAGGGGGACAGATAAATGATGACAGCAAGACTTTGAATAGTAAGACAGCAAGGTGTGAGATAACTTGAAGATGAGGCTAGTGCACTGGTCCTCTTTTTGTCACCGTTTCAGCGCTGTGCCACTGAAGGGACGCCGGGTCAAACTGGACCACCCCAGTCAAACACTACCGTCCAATCGCTCCCACTCAGGTACACGGAAACCTCCCCACCACCACAGCTCAAGTCCAGATTAAAATGGGCTCCCAGTCTTGTGATGGCGGAATGAAGGGAGAGGGTGAGGCATACGAACTGGGTAAATGTGTGAAGGTCGGAAGGGTTCAGCTGACTAACGGCCCAAATGTAAAGACGTGGCTGGCCAACTCAAACACCTGGAGAAACACGGCTCCCCATCGTGGCGTATGGAAACGTTTTCCCTTCATTTCCTCTCCCTTTGACGCTCACTCTCAGACACATATACAACAAGCTAATTCACATTTTTTTCCCCATTCATAGCACACACACACACACACACACACACACACACACACACACACACACACACACACAGGTTCCACCGACCGACACTTCACAAAGCTGCACGTTGCCAGTGAAGGGCAGTTGACTCATCAATCTTAAATTATATTGATATTTCAGCCGCGCTCTTAATGGCAGTTATGACGATTTAGAGTGAAACAAATCACAAAACAAAGTAAGTAATACTGACCAAACAAACTTAATATTTATTTTAAAATAAAACAAATAAATGCTGATAAATTGAGCGATCACTCTAAAATGACTCTGTGTTTAACTGAATTAAACAAATAAACTCTTTGATTAATAATATAATTTGCTGCCTGACGCTTTTAATCTCAGTTGATATTACATAATGTAAAATCTTGTAAAAATCAATTGAAAAGGTACTCTACAAGGCATACGAGCGAGTTTAAATGGCCTTAAATGCCTCTGTAGGTGCCCAAGCTGTCCCTCCCTCCCCGGGTACCCGACGAGCAGGTTGACCTACGCCCCCCACCCTCTGACCTGGCTCTCAGAAGGTTTGTCAGGAGGGTCCTTGTGAATGGCCATCTGGTAGAGTTTGTACACCTGGTAGGAAGCGTCGAAAGAGGCTTTGAACTGCGGGCTAGGGGGATTGGAGCGCACTAGCCTCACCTTCAAAAAGAATAGGTGCAGATAAAGGTTAACATCAAAATGGGGAAAAAATAAATAAATAAAAAAATGCGAGTGATTGTAGCCCTTAAAGTTTTGGGGGAGGGGGGGTTACAAAGAAAACACAGGTAAAAGACGCAGAAAGAGCTTAAAGAGTGTAGTTTATACATTTAAAGATTAAAGAAAGACTTCCAGTGCTTCATCTCAAAGATTTAAATGTAATGGTTGCAGTCACGTCTGAATGAGCAAGGTTCAAATTAAGTTTAGCGAAAGTTTTTGCTCTTTTAATCAAGTTTTGCCTTCTTATCTGTGAGTGACTTTGATAGCTCAGTGACACTGGTTAATCTGTACCTAAATAATTCAGCACAGACAGGCCTTGCTTCGTTTATAACCATTAAAACGTCACCATGACAATGTAATCTTCCAGACACAGCACTGATGAGTCAAAAAGATTTACTTGGCGCTCAACAGTTTCAACAAGATAAGAAAAACAGTCCATAAGCACAAATGAAATTTTCGAAAAGTGTATTTCAAATGTGCATAGTGCTGTGACTGAATCGTGAAATGGAAGAAGCCAAAAAAGTAAAAGGGGGAAAAAAATGAGTGGGTGGTGTTAAAGTTACACTAAGTAAAAAAGAATTCATCATCCACACCCTCTGCCTCCATTTAATTAACCATCTCTTAGTTTTTTTTTTTTTTCAGCCAAAGGATTCTGTGCCACATAAATCACCTGCACAGACAGGCCGGAGGAATTAATCCCAAAGTTTGTTTGGCTTGGATCTAAGTGGTCTTCTCTCATATGACCACTTGGCACCAACATCTTTCAGTCAAACAGATATGTTGGACTCCTTCGTAATTTTCTTACGAAGATAAGATAAATATTAAAGAAAGATGATTTTTATTTTGTTTTCTGAAGGAGCAGCACAGCAGTGGACAGCATGGAAATTCAAATTTACAACTTGGGTAGGGGGCAGGAGCTTTTACACAACAGTCTGAAAACAGTTTGTACAATTTCAAAAATGCTTGTATAGTTTGCCCCCCCCAACTTAAATAGAATGACTGGAATTTTGACAATAAAAGTTTGTGAACGTATTAAATGTGAATTTATAAAAAATATGAGAGTTTGGAGACAGATAAACGACTGCAGGTTCCAGACTTTCCTGCTGTACTGAAGAAGCACTTAAGTGTGCTCAAACAGTGACCCCTAGTGGTGAACAACATCATTAACACGGCCAGAGCCGTGAATATATGTTATAATACAAACACAGAAGATGCTGCTATAAGTTATGAGTTATAACTTAGCTCTTCAATACCAGAACTCTCAAAGAGAATAGAGAATTGCATCAGTACAAAGGGATGAATGCCTCCCACTGTGTGTTACAGCCAAACAAGTTCAATGGTAAACATTGTTTAGATGCAAAGAACAATTTACGTTAACTGATGCTCAGCCAGAAACTCGGATAACAGGAAATAAGTCTAGGAATTAGCATCAGCTCTAAATCGTTTAGCTTAGATGCAGTCTTTCTGCGTGGCTAAACAAGTCAAGTAACGACATCTCTCAATTGCTTGTAAAATGTACAATTATCCGCACTTTGCCGAGGATGACCTTGTGTCCATGCCCACTTAGCAAAATTGGATGATAATTACAAGTAAACTAATCCAATTGAACCAATCCAGCTGGGAGGAGGTCTTGGTCGTCTTGTCTCGTGAGATCTACAGACAAGAGTCAGACGCTGGCTGGTCTATCAGTGCATCTGGCTCAAATCTTGGTCAAAACCAAGGATAGTGTTACCAAACAAGCCTCAGCCCGAGGCCAAGGATTACTCTGCATCGTTTCGACCCTTGCCACAAGTTCATTTCCATGCTGCTTCACGCTGGCTGAGCTATGCGCTGCGGTTTTGGACGTCACCGGGAGGGTAACGTGACACAGTCTGTGCGGCGTGGCTGTCATTTGATGGAATTCAAACTGAGAAGATGGTTTTTCCACTCTGCTTTGGCCAACTCTCTGCACACACAAACACACGGTGAGGTCACTGGAGTCGGGAGAGGGCTACGTTCGAGTCCAACTGGAGACAAACATCATCATGAAGACCCAGGGCGGCTGCAATCAACGCAACAACAACACGCAGAACTTCCTCCTGGTCTCGCTCACCTCGAGGCGGTGGGAAGAGTTGTCGGTCGGTGGTTCACTGATGAACTCTTCCAGGGGTTTTGGTTGGCTGTTGTGGGCGGGAGCAGGTGGCGGGGGAGAGACGACCCCGTCGGCGTTGTGCCTCATCTGCTCTTTCTGGAGACGGCGCTCCTTTCTCAACTCTTTGGCTTTGCGGCACGGTGGCCGGTTTGCGTCAGCGCCAGCCCCTGCAGAGGATAGAGGAGGCAAAGAAGGAAGAACAATGCAGAGTAAAGGTTTGTTTACAATTCTAAAAGGATTCCTACATTAAAGCTAAGTCCATGAAGCGCTGGACTTTTAATGTAATCATTT
Source organism: Lagocephalus sceleratus (assembly GCA_911728415.1). Classification (NCBI taxonomy): domain Eukaryota; kingdom Metazoa; phylum Chordata; class Actinopteri; order Tetraodontiformes; family Tetraodontidae; genus Lagocephalus; species Lagocephalus sceleratus. The sequence continues at coordinate 1,200,559 of CAJVRN010000040.1, forward strand.
GGTTTGACAGACTATCCCTTTAACTTAAACATATTCGTTACCATAGAGAATAAAAGTCACAATATTTCTTTTCCAATGATAAATGGATGACACAAAGCATTTTCAAGTTACATCTCGATTGTTTAATTTTGGATTAAGCTCACTGGATTAAAGGCACGGTGTACTTTTTAATACCGATTACAGGGATGAGACGGTAACACACGCCATTTCGCTCTTTGAAGAAAACATGTACCAGCAACTTAATCTCCCCTCATTTCCCACTCTTTGTTCCTCTTCTTATCCTTGCGATTCCTCCTCCTCCTCCTCTAAAGCCTTCTGGTCAGCAGCCAAGCCCTCCAGCCCTGCACGGGCATCTCATGTCAACAGTTTACACGCCCACATCCTGTATGGAGCAATAAGGAAACGAGAACCATTTCCTACTTGCGCTATTGCCAGCCACCACCATCAGCGCGCTCACTAACCGCCACCCCCCCCCTCCGTTAGTGTCCCGAGGAATAGACGCCATAGACCTGAGAAGGCCTGACAGGAGGGGGGGGGACTCTGGCACTGACTCAGGTTGTTAAGCCCGGTTTACAATCACACCGTTGTATCCTGTTTTGGTCTTTTCCAAATGCAGGAAAAAAAAAAAAAACCTGTGGTATCCTTGATAATAATTCTTGATAATTAATAAGGACCATGTCTTGGCGGGAAGAGCACATCCACTCCAGATGCGCTTTCTTCACCCCGACACAAAAGGAAGCCAATTTTGCAGGTCCGGCTTTAAATCGATGGTACGACGGCTACTGACAGTGATCTGGGAGCTGACGCAAGAACGATGGTAACACTACTTGAATAGTAACTTATCAGTACTAAACTCAATGAGTGGTGTGGGCATAAATAAGTGTAAAAATGAGACTTGAAAACGATGAAAAAGACTAAATTCAAAATTGAAAGTGTCAAATCTGGCAAGTTGGAAAAGGGAAATGACAAGAATGCAATCTGGAACCATTTCTGACACTGTGACTTGGCCCATTTTGTAGAAGACAACTGAAACAAACTTTCAGTGATGTGCCTGTCCTTAAATGACTTGAGGAGTAGCACTGTGCCCGACAACACATGTTTTGTTTTGTTTTTATGGTTGTTGTTGCCACCAATGTCAACAGTTTTATGGATCTACAAGAAGGTTTCACTTTGGAGCGTCCCTGAAGAAAAGTCATGTTCCCGGTGGCAGGTCATCCTGGCCAAAACACCGCGCCCGAGCCCCCAATTTCCCCTGAAAGCATCAGGAGCAGCTGCGCAGCACTGTGGATCCTGAAGCGACGGCCTTCGCCTCCCCTGCCCCCACTGGACGTGTTTCTGAAGCGCCGCACCACGGAGCAAGACCACAAATCCATGCCAGAACCACTACCACCCCCACATACGAGCGCTCGGAAAGTACCTGAAATGATAATTAGGATTGCTGAATGTACATTTTTAACACCAAAAACTGTTGTCATTTTACAGAACTTCATCTTTCGGCGCACATCCTTGTAGAAAGGACGTGGCGTCATATGAAACTTTTTATCCATTTCTCCTCGTCCCTCTTTCCTTGGAATGTCCCTTTTAAAACCAGTGTGACACGTTGTGATGTCATTTAAAAAAAAAATGAATTTAATGAGTTTACAGTCCGTACTCATGTGATTGTGTCAATCGTTCAAATTTAGACTGCCATCGCCACACCCCCTTCTCACCTCTTCCGCCAGCTTCATCAGGTTCATCTATTACTTTTATGAACACCTCTGAATGCCGCCATCACTCGGGATGAACACGTCTAGCGCCTTCTCCTGCTCCGCCTCCAGCAACATGCCTTTTGAAAATTCCAATTAGCATTAAAGAGTTTAAAGTCTGTTCATTCTCCTCCAAAATGGAAGAGAATGCCGCTATAGATCATCTGTTACTGTGGATAGAACATGGCCAAAATATTACAGGTCTGTGACATCAATGATGACATCAGTGGGGCTCCAGAGCAGCGGTTGTAGTTGGAATAATAAAGCAAATGAAAGCATTCCCCAGCTCTCTAAACAATAATACCTCAGGGAATTCTAGAGCGACCAAATGGTTTCCTGTCACAACAAACATGGAGGACAGGGCTGAATATTCATGACAACACCACAAGTCACAGTGGGAGGACAAATTCATAACTACGGACTGAAACACCAATTTATTAACCACGATCCTCCTTTCTGTTGTCATCCATATGTCCCTCTTAGCCTAAATGAAACCCTTCCTGCGCAGTCTCTGTCTCACATATACGTCCTGTATGCTCCGCATACTCTCCAGAGGGAAGGACATGCAGCCGTGATGAACATTAGGTCTGACAGATCAGTTCCTGTGGACATAAGATGCTCCCTCTCCCGCAGTTAACGCTTCATACAAGCAGCGCTGCCCTCCCTCCGCACTTCCGCTGAAAGCAACATGAATCCTAAAATGAGTTTAAAATGTCAAGGATTGGGACATAATTCAGTTTCACATGGATGCATGTGCTGACACAAAATAAATTCAATGTAGGAGGGGGGGGATGAACTGTGATTAGCCATTAAAATATTATTACACGGGAGGATGCGACGCGGCACAACTATCCTGTGGGAAAGTGCTACGGCCCACTGCTCCATCTGCCAAATTATCCCCTGAAATACTCCCCTTCGGTCTTTTTTTACGCTGCAAAGTTACACTAGTGTGTCACAGAAATTGTGTCAACCCTGACCTGGTAAGTTATTGCTCTCCTAATAAAAGTCACTTCAAATTATTGGAACGCTAATGTGGTTTTCATAGCGCAGCTCAAAAAGGCTCCGCGGGTCTGGTAAAATATTTCTGTGAATAACAGGTTTGATTGTTAATGAGGTCTTGAGAGTGTGTGCCAAGCACCGAGCACAACAACCCGTGTGTGTGTGTGTGTGTGTGTGTGTGTGTGTGCAGCACATCTCGACCAGTTCACCTCTGCCTGCACATGTCATATGGCAGACGGGGAGCCCTGTTTTCTCAAGCCCCGGCGCTATAAAGCATCCCCGTCAGAAAGTTGGACACAGATATGTCCAGGTGTTTTCTGTCGGAGGTGAACGAGAGGGGAGCGGGGGGGGACGGGAGCGGGGGGACGGGAGCGGGGGACGGGCCCGGCGTAAATCTCCCTCGCTTCCTGAAACGGCTCGTCATCGCGGGCGGGAGGAGGGAGGAGGAGAGAGTGGCGATCGCGCAGGTGTGTGTGCGTGTGTGTGTGTGTGTGTGTGTGTGTGTGAGAAGCGGCGGGCGGGGGGGGCGCAGCTGTACGCCGGGCTCCTTTCTGAGAGCGCGCCAAACGGGGACGGCCCCCGCCGTTTGATGAATCAGCTGATAAGAGCAGTGGTGGTCAAAGCAGCTGCTCCGCCCGCTACTTCCTGCACTCGTCGAGGGAGTTGAGCGAGAGGACGCTGGGACCTGAACCTCGCGCTCGCAGGTCAGATCTGCATCTTTGCGCGGCGAGCGCTGGCACCTGGTGGCAAGGACTGGTACTACTGGTTTTGAGGGCAACGCCAAACTGGTGCGTGTGGTTTGAAACTGAAGGTCGAGAGAACATTGAGCTAACCGCCCTTGTCGTTTCGGTGTCTGAGTACTCCTCGGTCTCACCTGGTTTAGGAGCAGCAGCCGCTGTCCTCTCGTCCTGGACGGGCGCTGGGTCTTTTCTCGTCGTCTCCGGACCCGAAGGACCTTGGTTCTGGACCGCTGCGACAGTTGGAAGGACGGCCACGTCCGTCTGAAGGTTCGCGCTGCTACTGCACAGTAGCTCGGAGCGGCACGCTGCCCTCGGCTCCCGTGGACCCGCTTCTTCGCACACGGAGTCCATGGGCTCACCTACAGAGCACAAGGCGCAGAAACATCGATTTCATCTTTTCCTTCGGGGCAAACTGGACCTTCGCCCGAGCGCCGCAGTGCGGTTTCATCCGCCCAGAGACATGCACACGATGAATTAAGATGAATAAAGCCTCTGTGGTGGAAAAGAAGCAACGCCCTCACCATCATGCGGTTCTTTTGGTAATTCTCCCTGGGAAATGAACTTGTTCATCTTCTTTAAGATCTTCTTGTGAGATTTGGAAGGCTGGAATTTCAGAGCATGGCATCTGAGATGAAGAGAGAAGAGCAGTGGATTTATGATGTATAACACATTATGCAGCCATCTAGGCAAATAGAAATAAAACTAGGTGATTCTGATGTGTTATAACATATATATAATATAAACTATAATTAATATAGTCAGTTCTTTGGTAAATGTATCATTACCTGATGGCGTACTGTGGACAGCAGGTCTTGTCCATCGTGGGTTTATAAACATATTTCCCACTTCTGAAAAGAGAGGAACGATTCATCATCCCCCAAAACACATCTAGGATGTCATTTCTTTGAATATTTAGAATGGAAACTTAGCCAATGCATAAAACACAGCCGGCTAACCTTCTCCAGCCTCGGTCTATGAGGTCCTGGTAGTCCTGTACGGTCATGGTGTGAGACCACATCCCTGTGGAACACAAGAGGGAAGATGACATGTTTTCTATTACTTTTACTTTATCGCACAGGAGAAAAATGCATAATGCATATACAAATACAAATGCATGAAATAAAGGTAAATTAGAAGCGATTAATTGGTATTAATGTTAATGAGAAGCGATTTGTGAAAAATTCGCCCCGAGTCTGCTTCAGCTTTAACGGAAACGTTCCCTACAAGTGCCTTCCCACGGTGCTTTAGGCCCCCGCCACTATCTGATTAACACTAATTCATTATTTATATACACAGCAGCTTGGATCATCCTTCCTGCTCTGAAACCCACACAGAGTAAGATCAAGTGAAGGCGCATCTCCCACCATCTCTGTCATACAGCACTACATCTATCTTTCTGGCTGTCACACACACACACACGCACACGCACACGCACACGCACACACAATCTATGAAAAAAGATCACTGATACGTTGTAAAAAGTTGCACTATAAAAAAAGAATGCACTATACACACACACGCAAGTTGACAGAGCACGCCTGGAAGTCTGGAAGAAGAAAGCGTCGACATCTCTATCAGCAGGGGAGGAAAAACAAAGGAACAGTACATTCTGAATCAGATGGAGACAGTTTACAAACTCAATCTATAAAATACAGGAACGTTTTGATTGGGGTTAATACTTTCGCAACCTCCAAAAGCAGTTTCTAAGCTCTTTACATTAAAATGTCTCATATTTCTTTTTATTCCATATCTTTCGTGTTGTGTTTTATTTCACATCTCCAGAGGAGTTGGAAAGTTTTCAGATCCTTTCACTATTTACATTTTCTTCCAGTAAATTGCAGCTTTGTACTAAAATATAAAAGCAAATATTCTCTTATCTCTCAGTATTTTAGAAATGTTTGCATGTTCACGATGACAAAATGTTCGATCTTGGTTCAGAGAATCTTGTTCCTCCGTCTTTTGGTGCTCTTTGGGGGAGGAGAAGATTGTGTCTGGACACTCATCCATGAAGCTGCAATGACCTTCTGAACTTCCCATCTGCACTCAGGAGCTCTGGGGCTCAGCATGAGTAACCACCGAGTTCTTGGTCCTTTTTTCCCTCTAGATTGCTCAGTTTGGTCAGACGGCTAGCTCGGGTTGTTCCATGCTTCATTTTCAAATGATGGAGGCCACCGTGTTCTTGGGAATAAAACATTATTGTAGCCTTCCCCAGATCTGTCCATCCATAAAATCCTGTCTCACCTCTGAAGACAGTTTGTTTTGCCTTTTGGCCCCATGGTGTGCTTTTCATTGTGATTCTGGTAGTTGAATCAAAGCAACTGGCCTGGTTGAGTTGAGCATGATGACTGAGAAGCTACACAGACATTTTCATTCTGATATGCAGCATTGAGCAAGTTCCACAGACAGCTCTGTGTCAATGTCCAGTCATCTGAATTTACCACAGTCAAGGTATAGAAAGATCTCAAAGACAATAAAGAGAAGCAGAGGACCCCCTGTGTTAAAGTTCAAATGTCATACCAAAATGTTTACTTGATACAGCTTTCACTTGTGATCTGGGGTACCTGGGAGTGTAACTCAATGAGACAGTATTTGATTTTTTTTTTTCCTTTTAAGCACATGGTCACCACATAACGAAAAGTGGAAGAAGTAAAAGAAGTGAATAAGTCTCAGAACATTTAAAAATTTTGCTGAACAGGTACATAATATACCATGTAAGCCTTTATTACGCACCTAAATTCTCCTTACCACCGAATAGAGATTCACCAATTTATCATAATTTAGGCATCAACTTGGGGGGAAAAAAAAGAAGAAACCTGAAGGAGAGCCACAGATGAGGGATCCCTCTCCCTGGACAGACGTGCAATAGTTTCACATATACAGAGAATTATCAACATCAATATCAGCAGCAACAATCATATTGATGGTAATACTGACGATGATGATAAAGCACATGACATCTACAAAGTCAATATTAACAGTAACAGCGGCACCAACAGCAACAACAAGAGCAGCATTGACGACTGCGAAAAAGCTCTGTATTCAGACTGTTCCAGAGTTTTACCCCAGAAACTGAAATAGAGGACCGTTTCTTAGTTGTGCAGATTTTTTGTGTTTTGAAGTTTAATTTTCCTCTTAAGTTGTAACCTCCCTCTCGTTCCTGAATCATTTTCGGAATGTTGTTTGGTAAATAGGTTGTTTCTTGCTTTATACATAACTATTGCTGTTTGAAGATGTCATGAAGCTTAAGTAATTTTGATTTCATTAATAACTATTATTATTAGTGTGTTCCCAAAAGGCAGCGTTGTGTTATTCTGATGGCTTTTTTATGTAGAAACAATGACTGTAAAAAAAAAATGAACATAGGTGTAACTCCAAACCTCTATGAGATAGATTAAATATGGTCATATTAATTAACAGTACAGGATGTGGAGTGATCTGATGCATTGTTCTGTCTTATTAGGATTATTAGGATTCAGAAGACCAATGTTGAAATAACCGCAGACAAACATGACTTTGTGGCACATTGTGGGGACATTGACCTCCATCAAGTCTTTTAAGACATCAACGCTTGAAAGAGGTGACCTATATACGCAACTTGTGAGATTTTTCTTCTTTCCTGTACATATTTCTAGTGTTACACATTCAAAAACATTATCCAGCACTGTTGACAGTTTTTCCCCCTAACAGTTGCAGTTCTTGTCAACAAACAGTGCTACACCAACACCAACATCAAATAATTGAGATCGTTTTTGCAGCGCTCAGATGTACAAATGTACATATCGAAGGATTTGTGGCATAGGAAAATATCCACAGCAATAGTAAGCCAAGTGTGCCATGAAAGTGGCTGCTGGTCCAGCTGCCTCCATCAGTGCACAAACAAACCTGGATTTTCCTAAACCCCTGAAAAAGGGAAAAGCAGTGTTACTGGTGTGGGTAGATGCCCTCAACAGCAAAGCAACAAGCTTTTGATTTGTATGTTTGAACATTGCTGATAGCATCACTAAGACAAGCACACAAAGGAAAACATATGGGGCACTAACAAACAATCACATCACGCTACCATCTAAACCTTTAAAGCTTATTAACAGGTTATAAACTAGCTATGAATACAAAAAGAGTCACTTCAATTAGAAAGACAAAACAAGTTTTACTACAGGCTAAATATTATCAAATTGAGGCGATGAAAGTATTCTTAATCTGGATCTGTGCTTCCAATAAACTTTTAACCTCAAGAATATTCACCTATAGGAAACACAGAGGAAATTGTCCCATCTTGATCCTGTCTCCATGATGTAACCTTTTCCAGTTTAGCACTCTTATCTTCCAATGGATTAAAGTTCTAATCTACAACCTCCGCTTAACTGTGCAGACAGCCTGATTACTGAAGTAACCTGTCTCACCTCTGCACGCTCACAACGACCCGCAGGTCAGCAGTTGTTTCCACAGAATGTATTTTTACGTTTTTATATAGATTTATCCCCTCCAAAATCCAAATTCTAAGACGAGCTATTGCTCAGGGGTGATTTATGTTGGTTTCCTAGTTGATGTGAATCCATTGATCTATACTTTCACCAAGCTGGTAATTTATTCACATATTGGAACCTATGTTGTGACTATAGGCATTAGTAATACAAGGTTGCATAAATCAGGAGGTTGATTTATGACCAAAGCCCCTTGGCAACATTCAATGAGCTATTCTTTGGGCCATTGTCAGCATTTCCAGGAAAATTAATTAACATCCATACCTGACTATTCTAGTTATTGTGATAGAAGCAGACACACAAACAGCGGCTATCACACACCAATAAACTCCTCCCTTGACAGAGGTAATAACCCCAACAGAGCATCCTCTTGCCTGGTGATAAAGATGCATTAATTCGAAGTATTTCATTTCCGATATTGACACAGGCTTGTGTGCATACAAGACACCACTGATCAATTAGGAAGCCGTGTGCCCGACTGTGAGGAGGATGGATGGAATATCCTTCAATGTGTCATTAAAATCTGCAAGGAGATGCCTTAAAACCCAGTTTTGTTTCACGCTTCTGCGTCTTTATTGACACGTAATGGCTGATTTATCACTTTCCCATCGGGAGCCCCGACCAGATCTGCTTTATTACGACCCATACATGAGATCCCTAGTTCCTCCTGGTTCATTTTTCCTTCGTTACTTCACCTTCCGAAGGTCCAAGTTTCTCTTTGGCTGTGAAATTTGATTTACAAAGTATAAAGATTTAAAACCGGGTGTATACACGCCAAGGGGGTTTCAAGCCTCATTCAAAGCCATTTAGGAACGAAGCCGAGTAGGAACGATGAAGTTAATAAGATTTCAGAGTGAAACGGACCGTGGTGTGATTATTAGAAAGCCCAGTAAAGCCTGATCGTTCCAGTAAGGAGACTGGGCTAGCTAGTCACTTAGCATGTAGCAACCAGTGAGCGATTCCGGCGAGACTCCGTGTTGTCTGTTTTTGTTTTTAATGATCCACTTACCATGAGAGAAGTTGCTCTTTTCATATTTACAGTAACCACAGCGGTGACCTTCGTCACCTCCGAAGTATTCTACTATAGTGTAGGACGTATTTCCTGCCATCTTTGTGCTCTCGATGACAGCTGCCTTCGCCCGCTGTCCCGCTTAAATACTGCTGCGGCCAGGCCCCGCCCACACCAGCCTACGTCACCGGTGCTGCGTTTAACCCGGTAGGAACTTTCGATATCGTTTATCAGACCAACAAGATTGGAGATCTTTTATTACTGATTTTGCATGGATTTTTCTCTTTTTTTTCCATATAATTTTTAATCCCCCCACACACAATTAAAGTGAAATCTTATATATTTTATGGGTCTCCAAACTCTCCCCCAAAGGGCCGTGTGGCTGCAGGTTCTGGTCCAACCCAGCAGCAGCACACCAGACTGGACTCACTTCATCAACTCATCTGAGTCTTCAGACAGCTGACTGGTCAAACTGGGTGAGCTGGACTGGTTGGAACAAAAACCTGCAGCCACACGGCCCTTTCGGGAAGAGGTTGGACATCCCTGCTCTACAGTGTCACCTTTGTACATGTTTTGGACAGGACCTCAGGTCTGGGGTTCAATCAATCAATCAATCAATCTTTATTTATATAGCGTCTTTTACAATCAAAAATAGTTTCAAGGCGCTTTCCAGAATCCCAGGGCCTAACCCCAGACAAGCAACAGTGGCAAGGAAAAACTCCCCTTTAACAGGAAGAAACCTTAAGCAGGACCAGGCTCATGTAGGGGGACCCTCCTGATGATGGACAGATGGGTAGAGAGAGAGAGAGGAGAGGAGAGGAGAGGAGAGGAGAGGAGAGGAGGGGAGGGAGGGCATGACATCTGGTGGAGTTATGTAGATGTACTAAAGTCTCATGGAGCTATGATCAGTCAAACAGAAAGTCCTCCCTCACATCCTCGGGGGCGTGACAAACTCTGACAACCTCCAGGAGGATGCTGAATTTAAACTTCTACAGGTTTGATCAGATCATCTTCATATTTTGACTGTTCTATCTTAAGACGTGGGTGATGGGTGGGTCCACATTTAGCTGTTTCTTCATCAAACAGGAAGCGACTTTAACTCAGACGCCCAATGTTATTTTAGGCTCAGAGCTTATAATGATATAAAGCACAACCATCCACGACTGTTACATTATTATTAAAATGCTGTTAATTTAATTCTAATTTCAGTATTAAGTCTCAGTTCAATTAATCAATTAAATATTCAAGAAAAAAGTTCTTTGAAAAAAATGTTATCTATTTTGCTAACTGGTTGTAATGTGATTTTTTGAGAGTTTATAAGTATATGATGGGTCCATTTTTTTAACGACTAATTACTAGTATTACTAAAATGTGGTTAAAAAAAAAAGCCAACACACATACAGCAAAAATCTTTTCTAAATCAAACATATTATTACCGGTATATAGATATTTTAGTACAGAGTTTGTGATAAGAACAACAAAATTATGTGTAAAGAGCTGTACATTTATTTAGTCATTTGTGCAAAGAGGAAGGTCAAAATTAATTTGAACTTATACCAAAGCACAATCAATAAAGTACATTACAAAAAGGAAAGTCGGGAGGTTGCACGTAGAAAAATAAGTTATAAAATCACAGAAGAGCAATTGATTGAGGTCCATTTGCCATCTGTAATATATAAAGTACAAAACCGATTTTTATTTTTTTTTTTAGCCATGATACCCTCACCACACTGTAATGCTCAGTGGTTTCCCAAGGAGACTGAATTATCTGAAATGTAGGCACAGGTTCACCGTCATGTTCGTCGAGGCAAAGCTGCTTGTGTGGGCCAATGTTTGGAAGTCATGTGCAACAACATAATGATTCCCTCAGAGGATGAGGCGGCGGGTAAAACACCGAGGCTCTGACGGCAGACGCAAACGTTTCGATAAGCTCCGTCGGCGTCCCCAAAACCTGCAGGGAACTCTTTGGTTGATCGCCTAATTAAAGCTCCCCTGGGGAACAGGGATGCTTTCGTGAAGGTATTTCATGCTGCCCTGCTCAGAGAAGTCTGCCACTGTGTGCCCATCTCCTCGCAGCACCCATTTGGTGGTCAGAAGCCCCTCCAGACCCACGGGGCCTCTGGCGTGTATCCGCGCAGTACTAATCCCCACCTCAGCTCCTGCAACACCACCGAACAGGACAACGTTAAGATTCGTCTGCACACTTTTACTCGCGCGCGGTAAGAAACCCCCCCCACACCTCACCCACCTAAACCAAAGCGGTATCCATCGGCAAAGCGGCTGCTGGAGTTCCAGAACACGCAGGCGCTGTCCACCTGCTGCAGGAAATGCTCGGCCGTCTCCTCGTTCTCCGTGATGATGACGTCCGTGTGGGCGCTGCCGTATTTGTGGATGTGATCCACGGCGTCCTGCATGCTGTCCACTACCTCGATGCAGCACTCCAGGTCCCCGTACTCCGTCCGCAGGGACTTCACTTCGGAAGGGCTGAACGTTAAATACGATGCAAACTGCGGCCCCGCGTGGATTTTGACCTGAGGGGAAGTTTGAAGGGCAGAATAATCAAGAGAGGACAGAGAATCAAAAGAATACCTCTTTCCTGAATAAAAGGATTTATCAAACTGCTGTACTGTGTGTTCCGTCCTAAATTATCCTTCTTACATTTTCTGCTCGCAGTGTATCGATGATCTGGTCAAACATGGGAGTTCGGAGGAAGTCTTTGTGAATAAGGAGGGTCTCCATGGCGTTGCAGGCTGCAGGGTAGTCGCATTTGGAATCTCTGACTAGAATGAAACGCAGGTTAGTGCGTACTTTTTTTTTTTTTTTTTTACTTCAACTCAGCGTTTACGTTAACTCAGCGTGTTAAAATTCTCGCCCTAATGTCATTTGGTAGTATTGCATCAAAATTCTCCATCAAAACAAATCGCATACCGACACTAATGGCCTTGTCAATGCTGGCTTCACTGTCTATGTAAACATGGCAGATGCCTTCGCTGTGTCCCAGAACTGGAATTCCTTTGGCTGCTGTTTGAATGTCTCGGACCAACTCCGAGGAGCCTCTCGGAATGATCAGGTCGATCAACTTGTCCAGTCTGCAAAGATCCTCGACTTCTTCTCGTGTGCTGACCTACAGAAGCCATATACAAGAGTCTCTAAATTGATGCTTGACGTTCAAAAACTAGTTTAGAAAGGTTTTTATGTCTTACCAGCTGAATAGCATCCGTCACTCCGTGCATGGAGAGGGCTTCCTGAGTGAGCTGGTGCAGTATTTTGTTGGTGTTAGAAGCTTCTTTACCACCTTTCAGGAGCAAAGCGTTCCCACTGGCAATTGCCAGAGCAGAAACCTGAAACAGAACATATGAAAATAATCTTTTCTCCAAGAAACCATGACCCCGACCCCCCTCCCACGTTGCTGTTCGGGTTGCCTGCGCTGACGAGCTGAACGTCGACTGACCTGCGGGAGACAGTCGGGGCGTGACTCGAAGATGACGAGCAGAACGCCAATGGGCACCGTGATCTGCTCCAGCTCCAGGTTGTTGGCCACCCTCGTCCTCCTCAGCACCCGGCCCACGCTGTCCTTGGAGGACACGGCGAGCTGACGGAGGCCAATGGCGAGGCTGTTCAGCTTGGCGGATGACAGACTCAGGCGGTTGATCAGAGCCTGAGAAAAATGGCCTGTGGGGGTGCAATAAGAAATAAGAATGAAAACACACCCTGCTGCCGATATCTTGCACTCTGGGGTGCTTCATTAGTGTGTTTCCTGTGTACCTGATGCTAACTCCATGTCTCTTCTGTTGGCACTGAGGATCTCATCTTTCTTTTCTGTAAGTAGCTCAGCAAGGCAGCAGATTATCTCACCTCTCTATAATAAAATGCACAAGATAACAAAGACCGTTTTAAAAAGACTTTAAAGTAAATCTAATGTAACTGAACGCAGATTGTGGATTTCAAAAACGAGAGATGATGACATTATAATAAGCCTAAAATAGATTGTTTTCATACTACGTGCATATTATCTTTGAACATCCGCAGACGACACCGAGAGGAAGTAATTCACCTGCTGAGGGCTCAGGAAGGCCAAAGTCCTGCCTGCATGTCGAGCCATCTCTGCCTGCTGCTCCACAGTTGGACCTGAATCAATCAAATCATTCATTTTCACATTAAAAACCAAAAAAAAAACCCAATTACAGTAAGCAAGGGTAACATAATTCCTCTGTGACTGTACCTGCCGGTTTGACTTCAGAAAAAAAAGTGCCCAATTTCTTCCCTTCTACGATGTCTGTGATCACGTGACCCGTGACTTTGGGATGCGTGCCATTGGCGATGACAACAGACGTCCCACCCTGAAGTGCCCAAAGTGCTGCTTTCACCTGAGTCAGACAACATTAAAAAGTACATTTTATTTTTTTTTATCTTCGGCCGAGCAGGTTCACCTTTGGAAACAAAGAGCTTACCTTTGCTTCCATACCCCCAAGGCCCACTCTGGACTTGGTCCCGTATGTAATTGATTGCTGATCTCCAGGGTAAAATATGTCAATCAGCTTGGCGTTATCTGTTCCCGGGGGACTGTTGTATAAGCCTATAACAACAAAAATACTGTGGAATTGTGGAACATTTCTAATAGGAAAATCACGAGAAAAGACAGACAGCACACTACTTGCACATAACATATGAAAAGAATGGAGGATACACTATGATAATATAAGTCAAACCTCAGCTGCTGACGGTATCTCTTTACATAATGTGCAGATACAATTCATTTTAAGTCTATCATCACCTGTGGGTATAATACCGGCCAGTGAGGTGAAATCTATCATAGATAAATGCCTGATGAAACAATGCTCTCAATTTAAAGGAGTTGAATATTGTTGATTTTTGTATTTTGCCGATTTTGTTTTCTGTTTTTACACATGTATTCTATTAATTTGAAGTTAACGCACAAAAAATATTTAATGATTAACATTTTGCATGCATTTATCTATTACATCAGTTACTTAATATATTACATAATACTTCACAAATTACAATCAATCCACAAATCATTTCTGTACCTTCAACATCAGACAGGGCAATAAGGAGATCTGCCTTCATTTCAACAGCGAGTCGTGCAGCCAGGCTATCGTTATCTTTGATGCTAATTACCTGAAATACAAACAGACATACAGGGACATTTACTTTTTTTTTATACATACATACATACATACATACATACATACATACATATTTTCATTGAAAATTTTATTTCACTTTTAAATTGATTTTTCAAAATGCCACAACACTTGTGGCATTCTTGTTTATGTCACCCAAATTCCTAGAAACAGATGCTTTTGAATTCAGTGCAGGGAACTTTCATCCTGCTGTTGCATGCTGTGTTATTATGTAGATTCGCAGTCAAAAAATATCTTTTTCCAACACAAAATAGCTGTTTTATGGCTTCCAAATTTAAATAATAAAGCAAGTTAAACTGGTGTGATGAGGTGGAAATTCACACAGTACTCACATTTACTCCCTGCAGGTCACTGTTGGGAACTGTTGGTGCAACAACAGCATCATTGGTGTTGATAATGGGAACAATGTTCATCCGCAGCAGTTCATGAAGGGTGCTGTTCAGGTTACGACGCTTCTGCTCGTCATGAAAATCCAGATTGGTGACTAGAATCTGCGGGGGAAGAAAGAAATGAAGCACTCGATGGTATCGTTTGAGATTCCTGAAGCACATAACAGTGTTTTATTTTGCTATTAAAAACTTTGGAGTGCAGTAAATAAATAAAGCACCTGTGCGGTGCACGTGCTGTACTGGGTAAACATAGCTTCATACAACGCCATCAGACCACTCTGTCCAGCAGCTGCACAGGCTCTTGCCTCCAAAACCGGAACTGACTGAAAAAGAAATGTAAAAATACATGAATACATTGTCTGTGAATGATTATCTGTTAGCATGCATTAGTAGAGCGGACTCACCATGTCTTTGAGTCGGTTCTGTCCAGAATGCAAGGCCTGTCTAACGCTCTGCGAGAGCAGAATTTCATGCCTCAATCTCTGTTTTCCGAATGCCACGGCCCCGCTGGTGACGATCATCATCTCCCTGCCTTGGTTCTGCAGCATGGCAACCTGACAGGGTGAAAGGAAATGACTTTACACTCGTGTTGTCCTTTCAAAACAACACACGAAGCGCCTATGGAGAGATGTGACTGGGCAGTTTTCACCTGCTCCACTATGGAGGCCAGTCTTCCCAGCGCGAGGCCGCACTCATCTCGAGTCACAACAGCACTTCCGAGCTTCACCACAATGCGCTTAGCCTGCTTTAACTCACTGCGGTGAGCAAAAGACTTCCCATGAGAACGTGGGAGCGAGACTGCAAGACATAATATTGCAAACAGTAAGCGCGGTGATACAACAGCGCAAAGATCAAAACACTGACATGAAAGAGGCAGGTGGGATACTTACATTTACCCTGGGAATATGCTCTGGATATTGCAGAGACATTTGACTGCCTGATTCTGGATGACAGGTGGGAACAAGAGGCCAGCCTGGCAAACATGGCAACACCTTAGGACAGCTGTAATACACATAATGAGAAGATATGAACAAAAAAACCATCATTTTAAAAGGGAAGTGCAGTGGAAAGGACACGCAGAAGAAAGAGGACCACCCTTGGCAAGCTGTGTTGCTGTCTAACTATGTGTAACTAGAGTGGATGTCACTGTAAGTGCAACATTTTAAGAAAGGCGTGGAGGACAATGCCTAAGACAGAAAAGACCAAAAAGAAGATGAATGCAAAGTTTAATACAAGGAGAAAAGTAAAATGTATGCTGCCTCTTTTAACGTCTTAAAATCACAATATGCATGAAGCATTACAGCAGAAACTAGAATAGCAACTACACTGCGACTATCCAATGGCTTTCTGAGCATCTCTGAATATAAACCAAGTATGTTCAGAGCTCCACCATCATTCCCAGTGATCAAACTGGAATACCCATTTACGTCTGTGTCTGGCTTTGTTACCTCTAAATACTGTTACTCCTTCTCTTATTGTGCACTCGTGGCGTGGATCTTCACAGTTAGAACAAAGCCGCTGACCTCTGCATGTGTGATAATAAAGCGATCACACAAAATCTTGTGTGAACTTTTGTCTCAAGGAAGCAGGTTTAGCTGAAGCTAGCTAGCGTTAGCTGCTGAGCCATAACAACCGACCTGGTTGCCCGTGACGACCAAAAAGGGAATGAATTAATTTCCTAAAAAAAAAAAACAAACATTACGTTACCGGGTGTGTGAAAACAACAAAAACTCGACTTGCTGGTCTTGAGGGACACGTACACTTGGCAGGTCGGTGCCACATCCACACGCTGCACCGCAATTCGGCTATGCACCAACGGCGGGTACGCATGTTTACGCACGCATGCGTACCGGCGCGGGGTGACCGTACGTTCCTTGCGTACGCAAAAAAAGTACGTTCTGATGGAGGAGCGTCGTGCAGCTGGGGCGGATCGCAAACACACTTTCGTGCGAATGGTTTTTTTCAATACTGACAACCCTCTGGAACACTTTTGTAGGCAAATAATTTTTAGAGAAATATGCAAGTTTTCAGACAAAAAAAAAAAATTATGCAGCATCTAATGTTGAAAGTGAAAATCATCTTACATTTAAAGAAAATCTGGCTGACGCCAATATTTTATAGCAAATACTTGCAGAGATAACGTTTGAAAAGGTCCTTTTCTTCTTTATATGTTAGCCCAGAACTAAGACACATTTTGTTTAAAGTTTATCAATTATCAGATTTACATAATATTTCATTTCATGTTTAATTGTACTGGTACTGGTACTGGTTCTGGCTTGTGTTGTCTCAGGAGTCGGTGGTTTTGAACTGGTACTTTTGGAGCTTGTTGTCATCATCAGTCATTTGATACAGGAGACATGTGAATGCTGTGAGAGTCCCATGAAACTTTCATGAGCAGGAAAATGAGGAGCGCAGTTCACGTTCAGCCGTTAGACGCAGACATGATGGAGACAGCTGAGGACTCTTTCAAATGCCCTGCGTGTCAGGAAATATTCACAGACCCTGTCACGCTTCCGTGCGGACACAACTTCTGTCTCACCTGCATCCAGGCTGTATGGGAAACCGACGGATCTATTGCTGGCCCCTTTCTTTTGTCCGGAGTGTCACGTATTTTTCAAACCTGACCTCGCTCTTCAGATCAACATCAAACTTCAGGCCAAAGTGAAGGACTTCACCGCCACCAAAGGGCCGCGGAGAGATGAAACTGAAAGGACAACACCAGACAGGGAAACCAAACCCTCAACTCCACCAACTATCTACTGTGACCACTGCATAGAGTCGCCATCGTTGGCCATCAGGACCTGTCTGACCTGTGATGCCTCTCTGTGTCAGGCTCATGCCCGGCTGCATGAGCGGAGGTCTGTGCTGAGAGAGCACACCGTTGTGGAGGTAACCGAGGACCCCCTGTCCCTGAAGTGCAGGGAGCACCGTGATGAACTCAAGCTCTTCTGTGTGGAGCACAAGGTCCCTGTTTGCTGTTTGTGCGTCCTGGTCGGCATGCACAAGAACCACAAAGCAGCCCAACTCCATGAAGCCTGTGCAGACTACAAGGTAAATACGACTATTTATCTATACCTTGTGGTTTTCATATCAATGTCTTTAATTTGAATCTCAATGTGGATATCAATGGACTTTGTGGATATCAATGACTTTTTGGGATTGTTTATTCAGAACAAGTTAGAGATCACTTTGAATCAACTGCTCAAGAGACGAGGTGAAGCAGAACATGCCATCAAGGACCTGGGTGCACTATATACAGAAACAGTGGTTAAGTCAACCTTTTCCTGATCTATTTTCATTCATAGGACCAAGGATTGTGTCTAAGTTTCGCCTTTTCTCCCCTAGAAGTCTTCTGCACATTTCAGAGAAAGAGTCTCAGACAAATACAGCAGGATCCGTGTTGTCCTGGATGGCGACGAGCGGCTAATGATGCAGATCATCGATGCAGAGGAGGCTCACGTGACGGAGTGGCTGGAGGCTCAGAGGAGTATGCTGGAAGCTCAGATCAAAGATATTGACGTCCTCAGAGCGTCAAGCAAATTACTCCTGGAGGAAACAAACGACCTGCAGTTCTTACAAGTAGGTTAACTAAAAAATGAGATGATGGCATGTTGCAGTGGTTATATGGACGCAAGAATTTGATATATATATTTTTTTTTTTACAGCAAATCAAAGCATTGAATCTCTGGTAAGTATATATTATTGTATATGGCAGTGGTTCCCAAACTGGGTTGGGCGCCCCCTGGGGGGGCGCAGTGGAACTGCAGGGGCATTAAAGGATCTGCTTATATTCCTGCCCAGCATCATAAACAATAAAAACTGGGAAGTTGAAAAGTGAAATGATATGTACATATTTTAGAAAGAAAGCATCTCCATGTAGCATTTATGTATTATTCAATGTATTCAAAACAAAGAAGGTGTGATTGTTTTGGGGTGGGAGGGAGTGGGGGCAGTGAGGTGTGGGGGGCTTACAATGTTCTTATATCATCAAAGGGGGGCTTGCGAAAAAAAAGTTTGGGAACCAGTGGTAGAGGGTATGTTGTCTATGTATTTTCAGTATTTCAGTTGTACCTCCTAATTGTCTTTGTGTTAAAGCGACCCTTTGGCATTAGCACCAGTCCAGGAAGTAGACAAGAACCTGTGTGACCCAGAGAAGCTGCAAACAGTGGAGAGGCTTGTGGACGATCTCTCAGTGGCCCTGTCTCAACATTTTCCACGAATGTGGTCATGTTTGTGTCAAGCGTTTTGCAATCAAAAGTCAATCTCTCTATCTCTGCATGTGTGTGTACTGTACGGATGTTTGTGTTTGCAGATCTAAGTTCCCCTGCTCTGGACTCCAACACGGCACACCCCAAAGTGGAAATAACCCAAGACTGCAGGCAAGTTTACTGGAGACAACAGCCATCCAGTGACATTCGGAGTCCTCAGCCATATGATTCCCAGTACAGTGTTCTGGCCAAAGAGAGTTTTTCTACAGGTCAACACTACTGGGAGGTAATTGTCCAAGACAAACCCTACTGGCTAATTGGTGTGACGACTGGGACAGTGGGTAAAAAAGACAAGTGACAGTCAGAGTTCCTCCAGCCTGGGGGTGAACAACACGTCCTGGTGTATATTCCATGGCGATGGACAGTACCTGGCATGTCACGGTGCCCAGGAAAAGCAACTATCGGTGGGGAAGAGAGTCAGAAAGTTGGGCATCCAGGTGCATCTCCAGAAGGGGGAGTTGTCGTTCTACAATGCTGATTCGATGGCGCTCCTTCACTCCTTCTGTGTGCAGTGTATGGACCCTCTGTACCCGATGTTAAACCCATGTATTGATGTGAATGGCCTGAACAAGCAGCCCCTTACTTTGCTTTGGATTGCAGATCCCTAACATTAGCCAGGCGGAGCTGTTTATTTTACTTGTTTACTTAATTTTCACAACTGTTATCGATGCTATCACTGAAGATGAATATTTCTTTCCAGCCGTCTCTGCAGTATTGATGCCTCTGTATTACCGATATTACCTACTGTAAACAGTTGTACAGTCAAAATCTCAACATGCTGCACCAACAGCATAGCACCTGTCATTGATTGATGTGATTCAGAGAGTAAATGACCCACTGGTAAGCCACCAGTTTGTTCTTTGTTCCAATGTTCCCTCAGCTCACCAACTCCTCACGTCAGTGGCCTCACTAAGGCCAAAGTCCTTTACCAGCGTGTGGGCAGAAAACAACGTAAATGTGAGACTATTAGTCATTCAATTTATTATAGTGTTATTCATTCATCTCTTTTATTCTGTCCACATGAATACCCACGTTCTGAAAAGTGTTGTTTTGTGGAGTCAGACGTTCTTTCAAGATGTATTAGACATTTGGAACGTTGAGGGATACAATCACAAAGTGGTCATGGACTGGTCGTGAAGAGGAGAATTTGCACAATTAATTTTGTTAGCATTTATGGTGAGGACAATTAATTATTAATTGGTAAGAGTCCATCTAAGAATCAAAATTGTGTAAATTTAACTTGCATTCATTTGTTTTTGGTTCACAGTTAGTAACAGTGGAATTTTAAAATAATAATCCGGTTGACTTTAAACATAAAAGTTCAGGTATCTGCAAAAAATAAAATAAAATAAGAAAGAAATCACGCTGGCTGGTGACTTTCTCCACCTATAATTGAGTCCTTGCTTACACTGTCTGGCATGTTGCTTATGAGGTCGATGGCATGGCTTGAATCTTTGAGTTGATCCAGTTCACAAAGTTTACAACACGCGTGTAGACCCCGGGTTTGTTCTTCTTTCCACATTGATCCCCCCAGCTCACGAGACCATAGACGTAATCGGTAGCGTTCTGATTACAAGTCAGCGGGCCTCCAGAGTCACCCTAAAACACGAGAAAAGCGTCGAGCAGTTGGTAAACACACGGCACAAACCCTTTTAATAAACTGTAACAAATCCTGCAAATCCTTTTCACGTGTACACTTCATGCTTTTCTTGACTTACCTGACAAGAATCCACTCCTCCCTGTAGGTGACCGGCACAGAGCATAGATACATCCAGGATATTTCCATAAACAGCAGGATCAGTGCACTTTTGCTGGTTGATAAGCAATACGTTTGCCTTCAGAAGGTGGTTTGACCCAAATCCAGCTGCAGGGATTCATCCAAAAATCAGTCACACAGTATTAAAACAAACAGTCAGATTCACAAGTTGCATCACATTATATATTATTTTTAAATTTGTCAAATTGAGCTTTGATTTGATGGACAACAGTAGCCTTACATTCCTCAGTGGCGCCCCATCCAGAAATGGTACATTCCAGCCCATCAGGCAGCTGGGCTTCAGGCAGACAGGCCGACTTCACAAACTGGGTCTCAATAGCGCAGACACCGTCTTTGTTTCTTAGTCTCAACAAGCCTGAGATCAATTTCAAAACAAGGGCGGAGAAAAGTGCCGAATTTTTAAAAAAATAATAAATTGGGGGGGGGGACAGATATTATGGGAACACATTTTGTACAAAGAGTGAAAGAAACATCAATACTTATGTCGTTGTAAACTGCTGATGGGGTCTCCTGGTAGTTTTCATGTACGATCACCTCCTCCACCCTTATTGTCTGTTCGGACAGTTCATCCATGTCCAGAGACAGACCTCCCATCACCACCTGCATGTCCTTGTTTGGTTCACTGTTCGAACACACGCAGCAGAGGTTCAATCCACCTGACAGTTTGTAAAGTCCTGCTATTGGGCTGCTCTTACATGCAGTGTCCGGCTGTCAGAACCCAGCAGCTATCGATGAGGACGCCTCCACACACGTGACGGAATATTTGGTTGGTGTTCTTTTGTCTCACCTGCACGGACACCTGCCAGGGTATGCCGCCGGGATTCACCTTCAGGCCCCCGAAGATTCGGGTGATGGGCTTTTTCGGCTGCGGCTTCCCGCAGGTGGAGAACCGCTGGGAAGGGGCGGGCGCGGGCGTGGCCGCGGGCACGGGCGGAGCCGGGCTGGGTTTGCGAGTCAGTGGGGGCTTGATGGTCACCGGTCTGGGGGCGGGGGCGGGCGCGGGCGCGGGCGTGGGTTTGGGCTTGGGTTTGGGTTTAGCTGCCGTGGGTTCGGGTTCGGGTGCGGTTGGTGTTGACACGTCGTCGTCATCCGTATCTGAAAACATACAAGCAGGAACGTGGCAGAGGATGTTGGACAAGCTGCAACTTCTGAATGAAGCTTTACATCACCACAAGGGAAGGCTGAGATTAGAATATGGATGGAAGGATCATTTACCGTACAAGCTGAATTCTTTATCCAAAATTTGGCCCATTACTCAGTCTCATATGGTTGACTGCTTGATTACGCAATATATGTGACACCATAGGAACAGGTGAATATGATTGAGAACATTAATTTCATGAGAGCTGACCTCCTGTATCGGAGCACCCCAGCACATCACAGTACTCCCAGTACAGCTTCTGGCCTTTTCTGTAGAAGCACCAGGGCATGGTCTCTCCGTCCGGATTCCTGCATCACACAAACCTCGTTAGCCCACCTCCTCGTTTGTGTCGCCGAGCGGTTTGCGGGCACGTGCGCGTCTTCTCCAGGACCTGCAGAAGTTGTGGGGGCCGAGCCCATCTCTGTTCCCAGAGGCCTTGAATGGGTTCACTCCACTCTCGAGGATGAAATGAGAGTTCCAGTGGAGGCACTCGTAGCCATCGAGCGTCTCAGAAACAGTCCCGCGGTATGACTCGCCATCGCCATTGTAGCAGTCACTTGGGTCTGGAAAGACACCCCAGCCGTGACGATCCCTTTTGCGCTGTATTTGCCAGAAAACAACAACGTGACAGCAGCGTTGTATTTACCAACATGGCAAAAACTTCCTCTGTAGCCTTCGGCACATTGGCAGTCGAAGTCATTCCCAGCACGGACACAGGTGCCGCCGTTCTTACATGGGTTCGGTTCGCACACTGAGACTGTGAGGGGACAAAGAAACAAAAACAACGAACGTGACGAAGGGGCAGAGAGATCAGCGGTGGAGATGTGCTGCTGTGGTGGGACGGTCAACCCAAAAACACCTTATACTGGGTGAATCCAGTTCCAATTTACTGCAGATTAAATATTCATGTTCATGAGTCGCGCTACATTAGCTAACTTAAATAATAGATTCATGTTTAATTTTTAATCCTTTGAATACTATTTCAATTTTAAATCTTAGCTCCTTTCTACTCTTATTTTCTTAAACAGAACTTGATTCCTGTTTACACATGGTGCACAGGAAATACATCGAATTTGGACAATGTCTAGAAATGTCTAGAAATTGTGACTTCATTAAACAATGATCCTAATCCTGAATTTTCTTTTTCCACTCCTGTGTGAATTGACAAGGGAAAGCTCTAATAATTAACGGTATGACTGTTAAAGGTTTCAGTAGTTTGCCTGTCATACATTCAGAAACGCAGACGCCCCTCTGGCTATTATATATATTATCATATATTATATTATAATATAATATAATATATTATATTATATAAACTGTTCCTACTTAAAAACCATTTGAGAGATTTCTTATCACACTCACAGGTTTTGCAGTCTGGAGGCTGGAAGGGCTCCTTGCATATGCACTCATAATATGGAGGAACTGAAGTCACCACACAGTCGCCACGTCCACACAAACCTCTTTTACAGTATTTGGGCCCTGGGACAAAAAGGTTTCGTGATATACGTGCGCACATAGCATAACATGTCTGCAGTACAAGGCAATCCGGGATTTTAACGTCACTTATTCAGACCTTTCTTGCATTGCTTTCCCTTGAAAGGTTTGGGACAGTCGCACTTGATCTTCTGGCCCTTCTGCCTGCACACTCCATTATTGTGGCAAGGGTTTGGCTGGCAAAGGCCTGAGGCATAAAGAGATATAAAAAAAAACATCGCGAACGAGTTATCTGATGAACTGACAAACACACGCGCTCGTCTATAGGCAAAATCATGTCAGAAGATCAAAGGAGGGAACCTCTCACCTCCTGGCTCCTGAAGATCATAAACCCAGTCTGAGTTCCCTTCGTCATCCTCCTCATCATCAGCAGCCGCCACTACATCCGTTCCAAAGAAGAAATCTAAAATAATAAAAGCACAGCTTCATATCCTTCTTACCTTGACGTTAGTGCACGTGAGGCCTGATCATCATGATTATCGCTTTTTAATTGTCATTGTTTTTTCCCCCCCCTTGTTTCTTGTGTTCTGGGCTCCTTTTGTCCTCCTCCTGGGACATCCTCCACTCTAGTCGACACTCAAACGGGGTCAGGAGGAGCAAGTAACAGAAACTCCTTTCACGAGGAAGCCCTTACCTGTGATTATGTCCCTGAATTTTGGTCGCCTGTTAAATTTTTGGTGTCCAGGTTTGAGATTCTTGTTACGACGCTTCTTTGAAGGTTTTGCCTGTAAAAAAAAAAAAAAAAAATGATGACCTTTCTGGGCAATTACAATAATGTGTTGAATAAATCCAATTAAACAGAAACTCCCTTTGCAATGCAATTTTATTCTCAGGAAAGACCAGTGGGGTATTTAGAGTTAATACGTACTTCAGCAGCGATGAGGAGCACCGCTGCCAGGGTGATAGCGACGAGCAGCTTGAGCTTCATGATGACGGTGGATCCAAACCCATTCAGGAGACTAATGTGAGATGCACCGCCTGGCAGACCGCAGACAGTCGTGTGAGCACACTAACCTTTGAGTCGCTCGGGGAGTCTGGCATTCGTTTCTGATGCTGAGTCAGGAATATTGATTTTAACTCTGCGATATATACGTCTAGAATTAAAGCGTTTGGAGGAAGACTGGTCCTACCGGTCAGAGTTTAAATGAGGAGGGACGGGTGAGCAGGAGCGGGCCTTTTCACGCTCTCTTTCTTGAATTCGGTGCGATTAACATGTTAAATGTAATTTCAAATTCAACATTAAGGCTCAGAGAGCATATTTGCAGAACAAATTGTTTGTTTGAATGTGGACTTTGGGTCCACTCACAGGTGCAAATCAGGATACCGATTTTTTTTTTTTTTTCCCACATTTTAAAAGAAAGAGAAGTAAAACAACTACAACATAAAGTGACGTATGTTCAATCAATCATACAAACACAGTCACTTACACAACAAGACATCCTGTTTAATTACAACAAAGATCAGATGTGCTGCTTCATGTATGTTCAATGTTATGAGGTCAGTACACATGACTGTATGTGCATATACACATGTGATTTGTGCATGAAACTATTTTATTTTGAAAGAAGGTATTCAAAATTGAGGAAATATTACACATCAATTGTAATATTTGATTAAATGAAATCAAGGTATTTTTCATGACTGTGATCACATTCTGCTTAGCTCACCTATAAAGCCAAGTATTATAAATTCAGACCATTATGGGGTATTGCAGGGGTGTCAACCTCTTCCCCAAAGGCCCGTGTGGCTGCAGGTTCTTGTTCCAACCAGTCCAGCACACCCAGTTTGACCAGTCAGCTGTCTGAAGACTCAGATGAGTTGATGAAGTGAGTCCAGTCTGGTGTGCTGCTGCTGGGTTGAACCAGAACCTGCAGCCACACGGCCCTTTGGGGAAGAGTGTGGAGACCCCTGGGGTATTGGAGCTCATCTCCACAAGGCATTGAAGGATTTTTGTGGTTATTGGGAGGCTGTGGTTCGAGGGGGAGCAGGACAGATTACAATGGGCCGGGAATTGGTGCCGTTGTGGTCGTGACCGGGACAGAGGGCCAGGTGGAGGCAGTCCGAGAAGGCCCCTGCGCAGAAGCTGTACAGCGGGGTCATGCGTTCCGTTTCCACGAACGTCACCAGCCCCGGGGGGAAACTACACAAAACGCCGATCCGTTGGAAAACTGAGGCAAAAGGCAGCTGATGGGGCACCCCGGCGTGCCACGCCGTGTACTCCCCATCGAAGAACTCCACGCACCAGGACCCCTCCCCCCGGCCCAGCCAGCAGTCCTCGGAGGTGCCCTTGCGGCGAATGGTGGGATACGTCACACCCAGCTCCCAATAAGTCTTCCCGCTCACATCCACCTCCCAGTAGTGACGATCACGTCTGTATCCCTGCAAGCTGATGACATTGAGGGTGGTGTCGAATCTTCCCGGGAGGTCGGGGACTTGTTGCCATTTGTCCGTGTAGGCGGCGCCGGCGCCGTCCGTGGAGACGACCAGCTTCGGGTGAGCCGTGTCCGGGTCCAGGCGCACCTCGCTGGCATCTGGAAACACGTGGTTTGCACGGTTCACAAAGAGGACGCCCGCGCGCCACCGCGTCAAACCCTTCGGAGCGATAAACTGACAGCGCTGGAGGAGCTTCCTGACCGTCGGGGTGTGCGAGCTGACGAGCAGCAGCATGTCGTCGGTGATGCTGAGGATCTGGTCCGCTTTCGCCTCGTCCAGGCTCACACCGTCGGGGTCTGTCCTCTCTAGCAGATCCACCACCCTGCGGGGGGGGCAGAACCAGCAGCTACTATTACACAACCTCACCACCACGCACTGTTTTAAACACTTGATTATAAAATAATACCTGTTGTCTGTTTTCAGGTCCTGTTTTCAGATTCAAGGAGACAGTGAAGAAATGCACCAGAGTTGAGATCAGACTGATAAAACAACAACGTCAAAAGCCCATTTAAAATCATATTTAACAATCAGAGTTAGGTTTAATCACCACTTTATTCGGCTCTGCGGGAACCTGGTTTATCGAAACACTGAGTCGGATCAGGTCCTGTTCTATCTCTTGGATGAAGGAGCGGTTCTTTTCCATCATGGCGTCCAGAGCGGAGACCGCAGCGTGCTCCTCCATGTCCAGGTGGGACAGGGTCACTTTCAGGTCCTCCTCCAGGACGGCCTGGATCTGCTGATACTTGCGGGCGACCTTCTGCTTCATCACCAAGGCCTTCATCTGCAGACATGCACAGCCGTCGCCATCCCTCAATAAAACCGAGAGGGCAAAAGAGCACGCGGCTCTGGGCGGCGCGAACTTACGGAGATCTCTGACTGGCGGGCAGCCAGCTGTCTCACTCGGTTTTTCGCTGCTTCTCTTTGCATCTTTAGACACTCTCGGCGTTTTTGTAACGTGTCCTGCAGAAATGGTCGCGCACACACACACACACACACACACGCAAAGTAGAGCTCAATGCCACACCGCTCAGGTGTTAAAGTCACACACCACGTTCATTTCACCAGGAGGCGGTAGATTTATTAACCTCCCATATTTCACAGAGTTCACTGTTTATCTGAATCAGCACGTGTTTGTCGTGCCGCTTCTGTTGTCTGAAGGGTTCCCTGATGCCCTTCGTCATTTTACTTGGTCGCTGCCGCGGCCCCAGGAGTCCCCTCTCTCCCCCATGATTCAAGGGTCACGAGGAGTTTTTGTTAAGGAAAAAAAAAAAAAGCCTGATTGTCATTTAAAATGTGAATGTCATGTTTAAGCTCCAACAGGATCAAGTGAAATATATTTATTATTTGAGCAGTTTTTACATGTCATGACACCACTAATATCGTCTACGCATCCCTCTATGCTTAATCGGTATTTTCAGCATTATTCTTTTTTTTTTTTTGAGCCTTTTGTTTTTCTATCACTTCAACTTAAAGTTGATAACTGGGGGGGTCATTATCTGTTTAGGCGCCCATTACATGCTTTTTAACACGAGTGACTCTTTTTGTTTGTAGGAGTGTGACTTCAGTATTCAGACTGCCACCACATGAATATAAGTTAAATTGACGGTTTAAAATGGGCAAAAGGATAATGCAAATGCAAAAAAAAATTAACAAAGAATATCCTTGATCATCTACAAACATGTTGGTGTTGCACCTTTAAGTCACACTTTGGTTTTAGAAATAACAATGTTAAATTGGTGGCTGGTTTTTCATAAAGAAGAATATTTTTCCTCACATGAATGTGGGAGTACAGCAGGAGTACAGCAAGAGTACAGCAGACCCAACTAGTAAATGTAACAAAGACAAAAAAAAAACAAAAACCATGGTACCACTGGGATAGCTGGGGGTCATATGGTTCATGGTGGTTTAAAGCTTTATTGGTTTAAGTTTCAATACAACAAATGGCAGTGTGGGTTTTCATTTATAAAACAGTATTTTCAAATACAGTTCCTACGTTGGGTGTTTCATGTATTTGCTGGGTACATGAGATATGGCATCAAAATATATTAAGATTTCCAACAGATTAGACAGTCAATGAGCGCCTGAGAGGGTCAAATGTTTGGTGGGCGTGATAGACGGGGGAGCAGACCACCAAAGGGTTTGTATGGTTCTTCTCTCTAGATCCGGTGAAACAGTTGTCGGGTCAGCTGACTGCTTTCCCACTGTCGTTTTCTGTTTCTTTTTTTTCTTTTTTTTTTTTCCTTTTTTTGGGAATTTTGTACATCAAAGACTCACTGAGCCGATTCTTGCAAACTTTGGACTAAAACCATTTCAGCCCAAGCGGAGGAAAGCCGACTTATATCGTAGCTACGAGCGTGGACATTTCGTAATGAGGTGCCATGAGGTTCCACGGTAATTACAGAGTTCCACAGGAATCAAGAGCAACACAGAGTAGGAAGAAACAAGCAAGGGGAGGAAAAGCAGTTCCATTTAAAGCAAAGCAAGAAGTAAAAGAGATGCAGTCAAACTCAATAACATGACCTTGTTTATCATTCATTCTTTGTCATTTTTGAACATGGAAGAGGCTCCCAGTCATAGTTGTCTGTGCAAAATCTAAATGGATGAATCACCCAGGTCAGAGTTTCAGGAAAGCAGGAGCAAAAAGAGTCCCTTTCACTGCTTCCTTTAGAATACCAGAGTAAAGTAAAGAACAGAGGGGAAAAAAAAAAAAAAACAGAAGAAAATAAACAACCAAAACCTACATCTAAGTGACAGCTGTCCCGTGCTGCCCGGATAAATGTACAGTATGTGCATGCTGATTTGAGCCCTAGAAGAGCTTGGCCTTCTTTTTCATGTCGTTGCGTTTCCACAGGGGAAGCCTGTCAAACTCCTGGATCTCCATTCCAAAGATGTCAAAGAACGTTTCGGGTGCTAAGTGACGCTAGAATTGAAAACAAAGGTGGAGAAAAACAAAATAATGCGAGGGGGTTAGCACGGAGGCTGCGAAGAGGCTCACTGCAAAAATGACAAACAATGAGTACTGCACATTCCTGGCAAAGGTTTGCGTAACGCTTGGTTACACAAAGAAGAGATTTGAGGTGTCAAATACGGACAGGTGGAATATCTGATACCTCCAGCCTGGTTCTGTCCACATCCCTGGGTAGTTTAGCTCTCCCTCTACTGGTTATCATGAGCATTTCATAGGGGTACACCTTCAGAGGGAGACACTCATCAGTGAACGAGTCACACCCGAAGATCTCAAAATCAAGTTTCAAGTCTTGGAAGAAAAAAAAAACAAAACACTTCAAGCAAAAAGCTCTAGAACGATTCTATTTGAGAACTGAGTGGGAGAACTGGTACATCACACGGGGCTGAGGGAGGGTGAGAACCATTTCATGGGTTTGTCAAGGAAACGCACAGTGCCATGGTGTGCACACACTTTTGTATTTTGGGTGTAGAAACGTGCAACAGGTTAGTTCTGGGCAAAAAAAACAAAAACATGAGGTAACGGTTACATAACAAGCTGTTATTTTTAAGACTGATTTAATGCAAACTTAAATAAGAACATCACCAATATAGGCCAGGAAAATTCACATGGGAAATGCCTGTCCTGGAAAACTGGGCTGCTTCCAGTTCTAAAGAACTAGTCCCAAATGTAGAGAAGGACGCTGGGAAATAATCAGTGTTAATTTGGCTGAAATGCTCGATAATAATCAACTAGAAGGTCTTTGTGGTCTCTGAGCAACTCATATCTACACAGTAATGTTAATTACACATATACTATGCAGTATATAGTGATATGAGTTGTTTGGATGGAACTTTGGGCATTGGATTCTCCACTGTATGCCACATACAGTATCCAGCCACTTTAAGTCAAAGCTATGTGCAGATGAGCATGGAGGAGCCAGCATGCGAAAAGCGCCAGAGTGACTCAGCAGCTCCTGAAGCGGCATGCTTAATCAGGAAACCAGCTGATGTGAGCCTTTTCAAAGTTCAGGAAGCTCCCTATTCTTTACACCAAGTTCGCCACGCTAAGTGGGCTGCTTCAAATTGTTTTGGGATCTCCTCTCAGCCAATGAGCAAGCGCTGAGGCCTGCGAAACATGTTCTTCTTTTCAAGTGGGGGAAAAAAAAAAAAATGCGCTTAAATAAATGAGCATCGTATAAATTTAAAATACACCTTTCTGTGGAGATTGTGATGTTTGTACAAAAAGAAGAAGATACTTGCTTTTGGTTCCAACATATTAGGCATAGATACTCCCCTGTCCATCCTTGCAAGTGCTGCACGGCCATCCTTAATGTGCTAAAGAATAAAACATACACAAATGTAATATAATGGAAGGGGACTGCAGGGAGAATGGAAATGAATATGTCCACTAATGACAGTGGGCACGTTTCAACTGGATGGATCATCGAGCCTGCGTACTGTTCAAGATGGGCACTCATTTATGTTCTCTGAGGACTCACTCTTATCTTCCTTGCTTTCTATGACTGATATATTTAAATGAGACATTTAGCAGAAAAAACACACAGAACAAGACACAATGCAATGATCGGACTAATCAGCCGCAGGGCAGCGCACACTCGGGCGGGGGAGGGGGGGCGCCGCCGTGTGTGCGCTGCAGTTGACATTAACATGGGTGCAAGCATGGAGGGTAGCCGGTGTGGAGAGTGTGCATTCGGGGCAGGTTGCCTGGTGGAAACTCATGAGCAAGCAAATGTGTGGCGCAAGTGAGGAAGCATGCTGTGTGGAAAAAGCAGATGAGAGACATACCTGAAACTCTGCAGGACAACATGGGACAGAAAATGAGACACAGTTAATGGCTTTGCTCTCAAATCCCCCTGCCAAGACTACACGCTACAACACCGCTGCCCTAAAGACACACTGAGCCAATCAATATGCAAATATCCCCAAACGTGCATACGCTGAATTATAGCTGCTCTGTTATGTAGTTTGGGATACTGGTGGGTTTTAAGTGGCTTTCATGAAACTGACAAGAGATTTGCTCGCCAGTCACATTTTATTCACAGCTCTCACCTCTGCCTCCTCCACACATGTCTCCATAGCTGTTGTACTGGGTGAAATCCGTAGACTGGGGCTGTGGAAAAAACACAATATTCCATCAACGAACTAAATCGTGTATTTGATTTACTCAAGTACTGCATTCATGTTTTTATTGAACCCTTGAGTCCCCTTTCTTGGAGGGGGGGAGGGGGTGTTGGTAAATACATTTATTCCAACACGTAACATAAAAATAGCCTCTGTGCTATGCTCAAAAAATGTACTAAAAAATGCGTTATTTATTCTTTGGCTTCATCCCAAAGACTGCCTCTTCAAGTTAGCTGACAGCCATGTTTATCTCTGGGCAACACCAGTAAGAACATGAGCCACCTGCACACAGCAGAGGCAGGTGATTGTGTGCCCCCTCCCTACCCTCGCGCCTCTGTTTAGATCCTAATGAATTCAGATGCTACTCTGTTTATTCCTGCAACTCACGTCTACATCATTACCTTTCTGTTTTAACCCAGAGTCGGGAGCTCTGTTTTTAAAGTGCTACAGTTTGTGCTTCATATTGAAGACGTGACAGTTTAACAAGCACCAAGGCAGAGAGTACAGTTGAGCAGATGAGTCGGTATGATCAGCTGTCGACTGCGGCTACCGTTAAGATTATATGACTGATTATACGCTTCTTGTTCAAACTCCCTCTGTTTTTGATCTCTCTGCACGTGAGGGTGGATGTTCCTGAGCTCTTACCCGGTGCAACCCGTTGCTTCTGTAACCAGGCAAGGAGTTGGTTTTGGTTGGAGAAGTCAGATCTGAAGCGCAAATGTTCAAAAGTTACTCTTTGACAGCTCCGTGAGGCCCAGCTGCATTAATGGAGTCGTCTTAAGGTTCCAGTAGAAAAACGCAGCTCAGACCTGCATCACAGTTGCTTTGTTTGGAGTCGTAGCGTTGGGCGGAGAGGCTGCGAGCATGCCGCTCCCTGATCTGCTCTTTTTCCCTCTCTTCCTTCAGAATGAGCTTCCCCAGACCGGACTGGATCTACAGACAGCACACACACACACACACACATCTTCATTCTAATGTATTCATATCAAACTGCAAACATGCTGAATACCCATGCATCACTTTCTGAATTTTCCAGACACAACTACAGGAAAACTCTCACCAACCTTGCTGAGTTGCTCCTCCTGCAGCAGCTTCTTTTTCAAGGCCTCTTCCTCTTCCTCTTCTCTGGATCGCCGTCTCCCTTCTGACCCGGCAGGTGCTGCAATTGAGAGTTTAAAAAAAAAAAAAACGTCACACACAACACTCACAAACACACCCGTGTAGAAAAAACAAACACGCATGCTTCCTTTGTTTTCATACAGCATGGTACACCCAAATGAAACGGACAGTTCGGACAGACGAAATGAAGGCTGCTTATTTCGCTCCACTGCAGTGGGGAACACGGATAAGAACACAAATGTGAGACAGAGCTGACGAGACAGACAAACGGGCGGGGGCGGGGGGGGGTCTGTGGAGGATGCCTCCACTTCACCACTGGTCGTCTTCGTTTTAGAGTGTTGGAAACACAGAACGGCGCGATGTGCACGACAGACAAGACAAAAACCTGAGTTTGAAGTCAGTCTCAGTGATCTCTGTCCGAGTCATTTGTGGCACTAATGTGTGACGCCAGAGCGAAATATTATGTGGCAGCTGAGAGACAAAAAAAAAAAAAAAAAAAAGAAAAAAAGGAAGGGCTAAAAATCGCCTCAAGCAAAAAAAAAAAAATCACAAGGCAGGAACCGAAATGAGGGAGCGTTGATGCTCTGCGCAAGCGAAAACGTAAAGGAAAACAGTGACGACACCCCAGAAGCAGCGGGAGCTCGGAGCGAAGCGGGGATGCGGTTAAGCCTTAGCTGTAGAGAGATTAGAGCAGTTAGGTCGGGGCGGAGTGCTTGAATCACCGCTCGGAGGCAGCAGAGCGAACATGCTCGTCGGGGGAGCCGACTGTACCTAAGACAGAGCGAGCGTAGGGCCAACAGATGCCCTCACTCTGCGAGCTGTCGTCCGGTGAGGGAGCATGGGCGGCGGGGAAGGTGGCGGATCTGATGATGTCATCAGCAGACTTGCTCTGGCGTGCTACGGCAGCTGTATCTAGGGTTTGTAACCATGGGAACTGATCTATCGTTGCCTTGGCCGCAGGTAAAGAACTCAGAAGCGTGTGATCCTCAAGAATCATGTTTAAAATAAAGATCTGCAGTGTAAAGTCTTATTTTCTAAAGTAAATAAAAGTGAAATGTAATTTATTGGTTGAATCAATTCTCAAAGCAAGATAATACTTTAAAAAAATAATTAAGAATGTAAACATGTATTATTATGTGTAGGATTCATGTGATTGCAGCCTAATTTGGTCTACAGTGGCAAAAGACAAACAGATATTTAATGAATATACTGAGACAGGGACTGTCATGTCACTGCTGTTGTGTAAATTAAAGAGGTCTCAGCACTCGAAATATTTTAGGTCAATACGTTTCCTCTTCCTCAGTAGTTGCTTCACAGTGTCACTTTAAGGAATTGTGAGAAACGTTTCCACTGTGACTTGTTGAGATGCGCGAGTGCACTGTAGGACAAACTATGGGACAGACAGGAGACGGTTGGAGACAGACTTCAAACAGACACTGGAAGGTGGGTGTGCGCTCGCACTAACACGCAGTTTCAATTAAAGCATTGTTTCGGGGACAGCCCCCGTGAGCCAGGGTAAGCTATGAGATGAAAGATACCATGTTGCTTGTAGATGGGTGGCTTTCTATAGATGTTGCTCCCCTGATCTGAAAGTATTCAAAGACAGAAAAGTTAGATAGTTACGAAGTAAACAACACCTGCAGCAAAAAAAAAACGTGAGCTTCTCTGGACACCCCGATGCCAAATTATGTGATACAGCAGGTTATGAGTATTTTAAATAAAAAGCAAAACTAACAATAAATTTGATTTAAAATATATATAAAAGTGGAAAAGGGTGTGTTTTCATTCATTCATATTATCCCTTATTTCTTATATCCCAATAGAGTAGAAGAGAATGGAACAGAATAGAATAGAACAGAATAATAGAATAGAATAGAATAGAACAGATTAGATCAGATTAGAATAGCAGTGACAGGGTGTGCTCCAGCTCGTACCTGGAAGGTGAAAATGTTTAGGGGTCTGAGACAGAGGCGGGGTGCCTGGCCGGCTGTCAGGCCTGAGCGGGAGGGGGGAGCTCCGGCCACTGGGAGGGTCTGTGCCTCCAGTAAGAAGAATCAAGAAGAGAACATGAGCAGCGAGCACTGAAGAAGAACCTCGTCGTTGTGCAACGCGCTGCAGCTCAACTGGAGCAGCGTACTGGGATTCAGGGGAATGGAGGTCCATTGGAGAGATGTGGTTAATGGATGCAACAGCACAGAGCTGTTATGAATCACGCCACTTTGTCATAACACCATCCCTACTGAAATGGAACTTTCTGTTTAGGTTTTATTCTGTGAACCTTTGGTGGTTGAAATTGTACTTTTACTCTTACTTTTTCATTCATTCT
The DNA here is from genome assembly GCA_911728415.1 of Lagocephalus sceleratus. NCBI lineage: Eukaryota > Metazoa > Chordata > Actinopteri > Tetraodontiformes > Tetraodontidae > Lagocephalus > Lagocephalus sceleratus. The sequence continues at coordinate 1,234,733 of CAJVRN010000040.1, forward strand.
TCAACTCAATTTCATCTGTGGTAAAGATCTAAATATACACAAATTATCATGTCCTTGAATTTTTGATTCTTAAATACGTATAATAGTAATAAATATTGCAAATATAAATACTAGATGCCTTAGGAGTTTTCATAAAACGGTATTCACGTAGTTGTAGTTTTAAAGATCTGTTTATTTCTATTTAAATATTTTTCAAATTAAAACAATGAATACGAGTTTAAGAACTACATTCATCTTGAATCTTGAATTTGGCCTGTAAATTATAAATTAAGTGTATGTACGCTGGGAAAAAAGAGAGTTTTTTCAAATTCAGAGTATTTATTAGATAAAATGAGTCTATCAGTCAGGGAATAACCTGAGCCATGGGGAGATGGATTTAAATCAATGATGACAAATCTGATGAGGAGCAGCCCTAGATCGAGGATGACAGACAGGGTAAGTGACAGGAAGTGGAGTTCCAGGTGCTGATGGGAATGATGGGTTGCCTCAGTGGGACGGGGAGAGGGCTGGATGGGGCTCTTACCTTGGCTATGAGGGAGGAAGTGGTGTCTGAAAGGGGAGGTGGGGCGGGAGTCATTATTTCTGGAGCCCACACTGTTACTGCACAGGGAGGAACAGAGCTTCTGCATGCCTGTCAGAGCCTCTGTAGGCAGGAAGGGCGTGAGACAGGGGAGGAGAACCACAGGAACAGGCAAAAAAAAAGGAAAAAAAAGAAGGATATACATCCGAAAAAAAGGAATTAAAAGATGTGAGAGGTACAGTGCATCCAAGCATGGAAGGAAAGCATGGAAGGAAAAAACCCATAAGGGGCTGAAAGTTGACTTTGGGCTGTAAATGGAAGACTGTAATCAAGAACAATCGAAAGAAATGACACAGCCCGAAGTCAACATTTCCCTTTTCAAGTGTGAAACAGCTCAACAGGAAGGACGTGAGTATGCTAAAATGGAGGATTGGTAAAGTGCGCCAGCGGAGATCTCAGATCAGATCTGTACAGCGTTTCTTGAATACTCACCGGGTCTGTGAAAATGCTGCGGTGATCGTGACAGGTTGGGGGTGTAACCATGGCGATTATAAACTGGTGAGCCAATGGAGCCTTGACTGGTGGATCTTTGGAGGATACGATCCCTTCTGTCATAAGAACCCTAGCATATACACGCAGCACACACACACACACACACACACACACACACACACACAGTCATTACAGAAATGCATTAGAATATAGCTAAACTACTGTGGATTATTGCCATGTTTGTAGAAGACTAAAGCAAAACACGCAAGCTTGAACTTAATAAATACACTGGTCTCCTTCGGCTATAGACCAATTAATTTATCTGATGCACACCTTTAAAAGACCAGGCGATTTCAAATCATTAATCATTCTCAGCGAATACAGGATCTTACCTTGTCATCAGGCAATGGGGAACGCTCTCTCCTGGCAGAGTGGAGCTGTGGGGAACACCGAGGGTCATTACTGCTATCTAGGTTTGATGACAGACTGGGAAATCTCACACAATACACCCGCTTTCCTTCGTCCGGTTAGAGGAAAAACTCAACACACAACCATACGTGCATACGTTTGGCGTACATGCAGGATGCATGCGGTCTGTGTGTTTACCTCTCCCACACTCTCTTGTCTCTCTTCTTTGTCATCCAAGGAGGTGGTGTACAGGGGCTCATAGGTAATTAGATCGGGGCGCTCAATGTCATAAATGGCTTTGACTTTTGGAATTGCAGCTAGGTCTCTGTAATCAAGGATCTCATTGTCTACTTTTGCCTACGGAGACAAAACATACATACACAGACAAGCACAAGGGTAAATGGAAGTTACTACTGACTTTAAGCACTATTTCTGAACATAACATGAGTCCAGAACAGGGAAATTTAGGACTAGAGAGACAAGCTGGACAACATGCACGCAAAAGCGCAACTTGCTTCTTACATAGATGGTGTGACCCGGTGAGCCAGGTATGCTTGAACCAGGTCTGGAACAAATACTCTCGGACGACGACCTTGTAGGCTGTTAGAAAACACAAAAGCATCCGTCAGTGAGCTGCAGTTACTCTCCAGAGACCCCCGGCATCATGACACAATCATCCCATTTACTAAAAACACTCCGCCATTATGTTGGGCCTTGACACATTAAAAAGGGGCAAATTGGACAAAAGAAAAACTGCATTTTCATTTCATTAGTATTTCAGTATCATCGAACTAATAATATTTCCTGTTCAGATCATTCATTTGCAAATTTGCAAAGTGAATGAGTGCTTCAGTGCAGTGATGTCATGTTCTTGACGATCTCATGCCTGTTTATGGGGAATGAACAGCGGCAGGTCTGAATGACATGTAATTAAATGAGCTTTTTGCCTAATGGGTAAATGGGGACCTAGAAAGCACCAATTACTTTGTGCGTGTGGGTGTGTCTGTGTGTCTGTGTGTGTGTGTGTGTGTGTGTGTGTGCGCGTGTTCCTCCATGTGCGCACATCTCTGTCTCATGCACATTTGCTTCGTGAGTAATGGGTTAAAGGACAACACTGAATGGCTCCATGGGACACACAAGGAAAGCACTGCAGGCTGTCTCCAACAGAGGGCAGCCCACAGCACATCGTGTCCTATGTACAGTATGTGGTGAACCACAGGATGATGCCATCTCATAGCCAATAGCGAATACAGTACCTGCCTTTCTGTTTTTTGAAGGAATAAGAGGGACGGAGGCAATAGCTGTGAAGGAAGGGAGAGGGGGGGTTCACAGGACATCACACAGGGGTTGTGTCCCTCCTGCCCAACTCACAGTTTACACATTCATCAAGACGAACATGTAAATATGCACATGAATAGGTATATATAGATATACACATACACACACACACACACACATGCAGACACATGCAAAGGCGCACACCAGTACTGCTTTAAAAGAGGATTCGTTTAAAACACAACTGTTTTAGCTGCTAAGCAAATGGAACGGGGATTATAGCGCAAAATCCCATGTAACGTGAACTGAATGTCTACGGAGACAGTGATGACCGAACTCCTACCCGCTCCCTGTGTCTCTCCTCTGTTCTTGCGGTGTTTTTGCAGCCAGGATGCCAGACTGTTGATCCTGTGAAAGGAAGCGGAGAACCCAACTCAGGCACTGAATACATAAAACACAGGGCTGTGGATGACATATGCACAAGGTGAGACCTTAAGGTCTGAATTACTTAAAAGATCCCTGCCTATACAGGATGTAAGCTCGGTTTGTTATATAGTGCTCATTTTGAAATCAACATGGGTCATTATTCTTTTTAAAAAAAATGCAGTAAGATCTGAATAAAGCTGACAATAAAAAAGAGACTTGCAAGACTGCAAATTTAGGACATTTTGCTCACCTTGCAAATACATCTCCTCTCCTTCTGTGAACATTTGATTACACCTGCTGCATCGTGCACAGCTGGGATGGTAGTGCTTATCTCCCGCCTGAGAAAACAGAAAAGACCTTTCATCAGAGTATAATAAAGATCAACGGCATGCAGAGCACAACCCATGAGGCGGCACATTAATGTGGAACAGGAAAAGACACAGTGCTGTACCTCTTCTCGACTACATTTGCTCCCTCTGAGCTCAAACTGCTGTTGCAGATCATGTGACCTTTGCGCTGGTGCCCCTCCCCTCATCAGCAGCTGATGAGGAAACTGGCACTGGGCAGCCACTGTGCTCTCCCCACACACTTATACTATAATTCAGTCATACAGTATTTCTATTGAGGAAAAAAAAAGTGGTGAATTTACCCGCTTCAAAGTGAATATATGACGGCAGTCAACCTTGCCTCATATATCAGAGAGCTTTTCAATAAAATGACCTGACTGTAAGAGCACCTGAATTTCCATCAACTCTGATGTAGCATGCTGTCTGCTGAGTGAGCCATTATAAAGGCCATGATAAATACGCAAATGAAGCTCTGCTCTGTGACACAAAGTGCCGTTTCTGCTGCCAAGTGGCCACTCAGAGATATGAAACCACAAATATTTACATTTTACATAGTACTGGAACATAAAAATCGAGACGTTTGGGAGGGGGGTGCTTCACTTCGGCTCCCAATAGAACTCTCACATTCAAAACAAGTCTTTCAATTCTAAATGTGTAGCTCTCTGTGCTCTCAATGCTCTATTAAAGTTCATGGTTGAAAAGAAGTAAAGCTTTAAGGTCAGACAGAAATTAAACTCCTCTCCTGTGAACTGTGAACTTGTTTCTTGGTTTGAGGGTCACAGCGATGCTATAAGGGCAAGTGCAAACTGGAGACAGTTAAAGGGCAAGAAGATCCTGATAAAAAAATCAGGGATCAGTGCACCCTCTCTGGGGTCCCACCCTGGAGCCCTGGTAGTACAGGGGGTGTGCTTGTGAGCGTCTGGTTGATTGATGGATCCATCCTTCAATAAAACCAACACTCAGAGGGTTCCAATGGTTTGAAAATTGGCCAGCAGAATTATTATTAAAACCTTTCATTTAACTACATGCGCCTTTTAAAATCAGGTAACCAGTGTTGTATACTACCAGTCAATTGGTTTTAATGCACATTCCCACCATCAATATATTTATGAATTAATAAGATAGAATTTAAATAATTATTACTAATACCCAGTAACTAATAATTATAATTAGAACTAACTAGTATAACAAACACCCAGTTAGTAAATTAGTATTCTTTGTGGATTTAGGGTGTAATATGAAAGTTTTTGGGGTTCAGGGAGCAAGTTTTTGAGGCATATAGGCGAAATTAAGTGCAGGAAACCATAGAAAAGAAGTATTTGCTCTACTTCACTGATTGTTATTAAATTTGTCTTGCTTTATTTAACGATGCAAGGGGAGCTGAGACGACACCAAATCCACCACTGGCCGTGCTGCATCTGCTGAGCCCTGGATCAGTGAGAAAGCGTGCTGCCGTGGATCCAGGGATTCAGAGGTGTGGTGTAGGGGCCTTTTCCTTCTACCGTGGAGGACTGCTGCCTTACGAGTCTGAAGACGGTTGAGTAGCATTGACTTTTTTAAAAAGATAGAAAACCTGTATCTGTAACTGCATGACTGTCTGCAGAACAGACAGGTAGAGTTTTAGGCAAAATGATATATAATAAAGAATAAAGCTTGTTTTATAACTGGTGCGCTACATGAAGCTTTAATCAATAATGATGATCATTTTCAAAATGCCAAATCAAATTGTTGACATTATGTAATATTTATATAATGTGTTGTCTTTTTATTTAGGGAAGACTTTCAATTCTGCCAAAAAAACTAAGTCTTGTAGTTGACTAGAATCATGTCCAATGTTTATTTGGTTGTATGACAACGGATTACACAAGAGATAAACCACAAGCTACAATTCCACTCTAACACAACCAATTGCGATGAACAGTGGAATTAACAGTAAATCTGCAAAAATGCAGCCCTTTGTTGTTTATTGCTTCATCGAATATCCATAAGTGATGGGACATGTCTGCAGTTAAAAGTGAAAACTAAATAATACACCAGTGACTTAAAATGACAGTGGCCTCAGGCGATAAAACTTGAGAATCAAAAAGGGAAAACAAATTCAACATAAACTCAAATTTACCAGCAAATTTGGATCTCACTCAGTGTTATCAATTTAGTTTTGACGTGAGGATGTTGAGTATAAAGTGGAGGTTCGACTGCAGACAAAAGAAAACACGCTCATTGTTTCCTGTTGTGTCCGTGAACTCAACCCCTGTGTGTGTTTGTGTGTTCTTGTGCTTGCTCCATACTGAGCACCAAAATCCTAATTTTACTAGCTAAGTGAGGATATTTTTGGGAACTGAAGATATTTTGCTTGGTCCTCACAAATTCAAAGCACTGTTTGAAGGTTAAGATGTGGTTCTAAGGTTGAGCTTAGAATTGGTTGTAAGGTCAGGGTCAAGGTGTAGTATATTAGGGGTAATATATTATGTCTATTAAAGTCTTCACAAAGGGGGAGGTACAAGGATGTTGAGTGTGTGTGTGTGTGTGGGTGCGTCACCTCAAGAACTTTTCCGGTGATGAACTGATGACACGCCTCGCATTGAACTCCAAAATTAATCTGGTAGTCCTTCTCACAGTAGGGGGCGCCATCCCTGGGGAGACACAGATTGGATCAGCACGCTACCGCGAAAACGCTTATGTGGGAATCTTTGATTTTCGGTTGATAACCACAGCTGATGCGCGCAGCTTACTTGCTGATGTACTCGCCCGTCAGCACTTTGCTGCAGGCTTTACACTTGAAGCAGCCCAGGTGCCACTGTCTGTCCAGCGCCAGGAGGGCCTGGCCGTTTTTAATGTCTCGACCACATCCTGCACAATCTGTGAAGCAGGAGAGCGGGGGATTTAAGCCCGGGGGGAAATTTCAAATAAAAAAAACAATGGTTTTGCTGTACAATGAGACACCTTTTCTTTCAGCAGTGAAGGCTTCCGTTGTCTCCGTTTCTTATAAAAAAAAGAGGTGGAAAAATAAAACATCCAGCACAGGAGTAGTTTCATGGAATGTAGTGGGATCGCAATAAAGTTGGTCTCAAGTTGGATCCTACTTTATTGATACTACTGGATGGTGGTGCACTGGTCTGGCACCTCTAATTCTCTAATACCAAGAAGCTTTTGGGTTGGACTTTGGGCTCTGGGTCTTTCTACAAAGAGTTTGTATGTCCAGGGTGCTTTCCCATGATCCTAATCAACAGCTGTAGAAAATGGATCAAGACTACTTTATCACCCAGGACACTAGGTGGCAATAAAGAGTAATCAACAGCTGGTTCCTTCTACGGCACAGATTTTTTAAAAACCCCTGCCCCTAAAAGTTCCATCCATCTCCAAGCAGACCTGAGGCTCTAAAACTGTGCGAGGTTGGTTTCTGCAAGAACAATCATCCTGTCATCTCTCTCTAATGAACAGAGGATGAAAGCGAGGCAGAGCCCACTGCTACCACAGGGGACGATAACTACATAAGGCATAACGAGGCTTCGATGGTGACGTGAGGAGAATCAGCATGCCTTATTTATAGGTGACCTTGTCTAAAAGCTCTTCAAATGCCAACAGCCAGACCGATGGGGATGAGAGGGAGAGAATGGGGGGAAAATAAAGACCCGGGGGGGGCTGAGAGAAGTTGAAAAGGGAGGGGCTTTGGAGTTGCACAGTCTCTGCTGCGGCGCAGAGGAAATGCACGGTCATGCATTATTTAGTAACGCCTGTCTTGGTGTTGTACATAAAGGAGCATGGCTGGCTGAAAACTGCTGCGTTCAGAGGAGAGGTGGGTTGGTTAGAGGAAACCCCTCATTGTACGCCCACACCCTCCAGCTTATTGGCTGCTAAAAATGAAGAAAACAGCCAGGGAGGTTCATTCCAAATCTACCAATAGCATGGTACTTCTTTTGTTTCCACTGAAGACATGTTTATGTGCACAATTCCATAGTTCTAGACTTTAATCGGTAAAAATCACCTCATGGTTTTAACTAATAAAAGAGGAGAAGCTTTGTCTTTGTTGAACATGGCTGTTATATATGATGGTTACTTACTGCTGGAACCCAGAATGTCCTTTGGGCCCGGAGACATGGGCTCTACACAGTACTGACACAGACAGTCCTTCCCATTGAAAGTCACCCTGTCCCCGGCAGGGAAAGGTCGTCTGGGAGAGATTGACATTAACAATCAGTCAACAAGACAAAGATGCGAGCTGTGGCACCATCATAAGCGTTTACGAGGGGCTGACACCACTGAGTTGGATGATGTACAAATCGAGTGGATTTTCCACACGGGCTCCTGACCACAGTTCTAAATTATGAACGGACTATTAATTTATTGATATTTCAAACCTTTTACTCGTGAAGCCGTGGCAGAATGACTGCAATTCTATTCGCTCATGTTTGGTGATGAAAGTGTTTCTTTCCTGGGAGCTGTTTGTAGGAAAGGTGGGAGAATGGATGTCCAAGAACTCTTACATTTGGGCATCCATTGGTCAATTTCTGCTTTTTTTTTCATACCAATTCGTTATCTCAGTTTTAAACGGGTGGATACTGAGACGTTTTTCTTCCCAAGACAGAACAATTATACTGTATGTGCGGAGGAGAAGAACATTTTAATTAATGCTCCTGTTGCAGTGATGCTATTTTTGTCATGTGACTCTTTTGGTACGTCACATGGATAAATACACCTTCGTGAACAGGCTGGAGAACCATCTCATCTCAGCTGCTCCCGTTAGGTTTAACGTTTGCAGTTACAAAAAAGATTTAAAAAAAGAGTAAAAACAACATCTCAGAGTCTTTCACAGACTCACTTACATGAGCCTGTGAATTATACAACTTTGCTCCAGAACCTTCTTAAATTACAAACATTTGGGATCAAACTCAAAGTCTTGGCTGACTGGTTTTAATGGGGCCACATAGGGCATACTCTGAGGTGTCTGTGCGATGACCTGCACTTCAGCAGTGGAGGTGGAACAAGCGCTTCTTACTTGCAGATGGTGCAGACGAAGCAGGCGGGGTGGTAGGTCTTGCCAAGAGCAGTGACCACTTCCCCCTCCACGAAGTCCCCGCACCCGTTGCAGCGGGTGCCGTGCATCCGCTGGTAGTCCAGCATGCACAGATACTCCCCATTCTTCATGAAGAAGCCTCCCTGGGCTAGATCGCAGCCACACACTATATGGGACACAAACACACGTCAGGCGTGCCGAGAGTAAGGTCGTTTAATGCTTCGCTCCATATAAAACATAAAAGAGTCCAGCATCGTGCATCACTGGTTCTGTTAAGACGTGTTGCTCTGAAAGGCTCGCTGACCTCATGAAACGAATGCTGACAGTAAAATCAGCGCTGCACGCGTGTTTCATTCATCAGTGTGCATGGACAAAAACATTCCAAGTTATCTTAATTAGCTTTTCAAGGTCTTGTCTTTGTCAGTCAGGAAGTAGAAAACTCAAAGGGAAACCTCTACAACTACAATCGGGGAGGAAGTGGCCCTGATCTGTTTTCAGAGATAGCTGGCTCCAACGGTTTGATACCACGCAACAAACTTCCTCACATTCAAATATAACCTTGTCATTTACACAAAATTAAAGCCCAGATTAGTTTGTGGCTACGCTGCTGGTATCTGGAAGGCTCCAGCAGTGTCCACGTTGGGGGATGACTTTTTTTTGACTTTTCTTTTTTTTTTAACACACTGCTCCACTGCTGACCCAAGAACATTTCTGCGTCAGTAGTTAAGCTGCAGCTCAAATGTCTGGATATTAAACTTCCAGCTCCTTCCCCTTATGCCTATACTTCTCATTTTTGCCCTCCGGTGCTTTTTTTTTAAAAGATACAATCTATACACAGCCATCATTACGGCTAAACAATGACAATTTCCTGGTTTTATGGTTTGCTCTTAACAAACATTAACGTTTTAAAACAACCAGAACTTAATATCTGAAGACACGCCACAAGCTTTAACTGTCTGTGTGCCATAAGGCTCAGTCCTTTAGGCTTAAACTAATACTAATGTCAGCATGCCAACAATGTGTCAAGGTGTTTTTTATTTAAACATACTACTGGAGGAGCTGGAGGAAATTGAGGGGAATTTAAATTCTTTCCCATCTGGATTTAATGAAATAAGGTAAATGCATTCTAGTTATAACAACAAAAAGAAAGTTTGAGATCAATAACAGCACAGAGAAATGTTGATCAAAGACTGTGACAGTCTTTATCTACTTGTAAAGGACAGAATTAGAATTAATCTTAGTGTTTGGTTGTTATTCTGGGCCTTAAAGATACAAAGCGTTAAGGAGGACAGATTTATCCTACAACAGTCAAGCTGTGCGATTAATCTTGTCCTATCAGTTTGTGTGAAAGTGTGACAACTGATGATGATTCTTGATTCTTCTTTCTTAAAATATGGTCCTATATCAGAGTCATAGTCACCCTCCAACGATGGAACTGGCGACCATTTCAGAGATGCTATATTTTCGTCATTAAAGTGAGATTCAGGGCTGCGAGATCCAATTTCAGTCATCAAGTGTCTTCAAAGACATCTCAATCTAAAAATGGAAAGTCTGTACGAGGCCAACAATTCAAACAGTTGATGGCAGTAAATCGTGCTGACAACCTCGCCTTTTTTTTTAATGTTGTGAAGAAAATTTGAGGGGGTTTGAGAATGTGATTGGCATTTCCGAGATTCTGCTAAAACCGCCCTCAGATGATTCCTGTTTAACTTTCTATCTTATCTGGAAACATAAAGTTTGTTTATGGTTCACGACGGGAGAAGCACCGAATCAAATAAAGGGCATCCTACTATTCGCAGTGTATCAAATTAGCAGTGTATTTAAACAGTGTCACACATCAGCTGTTGTTCTTCACACAGCCCCCACATTCTATTTCTCAAAATTAAAAAAAAAAGGGAAAACAGTTCATTTAGGTTTAGGAACTCAGAAAGTCTAAATATCAGTAAACCCAAAACCTCTTTTTATGTTGCATTAAGCGCTGGTGATTTAACATGTGACCTTTCCTTTTTTTAATGTTCTCGGTGTTTATTTCATGTTTTGCATTTGTTTGCTGAACGTAAAGGTACCTTTACAGGTGAAGCACTTGAGGTGGAAGTGCTTGTTCTGCACTCGGAGCACCTCACCCTTGCATGGCTCCCCACACTTGTAGCACTGAATCAGGGGCTTCTCTGTGGAGGGGTTGTGTGTGTCCTGCGCATGAGCCACTGCGAGAGAGGAGACAAGGGCTTTATAATTTCTCTGTCATGTAGATGAGTCATCAGTGCTGCTGTGAGTGCACTTTCTCAACAAGAAATACTGATCTTTTTTTTTTAGGTGTCTGCAGAAGCTTAAGAACTTAAGGATTCCAAAAAAAAAAGCAGAGATTAACTACTGCAAGTCTCTGACAAAAAAAAAAAAAAAAAAAGATATTAAACAGTGCAGCACTGGGTTCATGGCCAAGTTAAGCTTTGGGGAGAGCAGCAAACTAAACAGAGTCTGTCAAAATGTGAAAAGGCCTGGGGATGCTGAATATGGCGGCAAAATATATCGATGGTATCATTATATGGTATAAGGATACTCCCCTGAATCTGCGATTAAAAGTTGACTTACAGGAGTTTGAGAATGAATATTTATAATAAAAATACTTTATGATTAAAAAAAAAGTTCAAGGCTTCAATGTCGGAATGTCACGACTGAGAATTTGCAGAGCTCAAAGATAAGACAGAGATGGCTACAGGTCTGCTAAAACAGAACGAATGGGTAACTTAAGAAACTTTTCTTCTGTCTCTGCGTGTCCACCTTTCATACTTTTAAAGTAAATCTTGTTGAATGATGATTAATAATAATTTTATGGTGTTTAAATACCACGCAGACCAGTTACGCCTGTCTTTATACTGTTGGCTTGTGGTGAGATCACTTATAAAGTTAAACTTTTACCAAGCTATTACACATATTTATAGGAATACAATAAAAAAGTAAAAAATGTTGTTCACGGTGGATTCTAATGGTGATTTCTCAAACTGACTTCACTTCTGCTTTGAATATGGATATCCACTCTTTAGATCAATGTCAGCTTGTGGTATTGGTACTGGATCATATGAGTGTCAGTGACATTGATCCATTGGTGCTCTAGGCTCATCAAAATATGGCGCAGTCTTGCACTGCACATAGATTACCAGATACTCTGATAATCTCTTTCATCCTCAATTCTCCCGTATCTTCAAACAACGGTGCACACACGGACGAAGATGCAGGAATCTGGACCGAGAACTGTGAGTCTGCGTGACTAAAAAAAGACATTACAGAAATAGCATCTAGACCAATCAATGTCCTGCAGATGATAGATATTACTCTGGATTATTGATGCCTTGAATTACCTCTGCATCCCACTTCCGCAGTAGCAAAGGCTGCATGACACTGAGTCAGTTTGACTGCGAATCAACAAGGGAGCTCAGACTTCAGAGCAGTATTTTCTAAATGAGTCCTTCAGGCCGTCTTTAATTCCTCCTCCGGAGGTGCTCTCACATGTCCGAAGACAATCGTTACCAGCAACATTCACGATCGCCGTCTATTCATTATTTAGACCGCAAAGGATCTGGGCCGAAAAAAAGCACAGCGAGAGGACGGAGGAGAAGAGGTGGCGAGGAACGAGGGTACGAGGGCGGAGAAGGTGGAGGACGTGTCTCTGACTGTGACGTGATTACTCAGCAGGACATGAGTCATCTCTGGGTGAACGCGACTGCTGCGGCAACGCAAGTGTCTCGGCAGCTCTGTGTGCGACTTCACACCCCCGAACAATAACACACCATCTGGGCACGGCGATCTGCAGCCGGGGTCCACGAAAACGCACGGTGGAAGGATAACACACACCGATGCAAGCAGAGCGTTCCTCACAATAGCCGACAGAAAGAGCTGCAGACGTTTGGGGAGCGCCCAGGAAGAGAACAATGAGCGTCTTGTAACACAGGAACAGCAGTTAGAGATGAACCTGCAGGTCCAAGATCGATGACTTGTTTTTACTTTCTCTTCCCGATCGACAGCGAAGCGATAAACTCCAGGGCGCACCATCTTTTCTGGTGATGTCATTTGCAACCAGCAAGCAGGAAGAACTCCTGCGCAGAGTACACGAGTTGTCACGCCATTTGTCAACCTGCATCTCAGAAGTGTTGACTCTGAAAACAAGATGAGACCTGAAGGCAAGTGAACACTGAGCTGATGCTTTAATTAGTTATGAAGAATATTTTTAGAAACTCCAAGGTTCTTTTTTTGCCTTGATCAAGCAAAAAAAAAAATCATCCAGCACGGTAGCAGCATCATCATCATCATCATCACCATCATCATCATCATCATCATCATCACCTTTTTATCAATAGTATTTACAATTTACATATTTTCAATGCGGTGTAGCCAGAATATACATACAAACGTTAAGAACATTGTGAACATCCAGCTATTGTGGCAGGAAATAATCAAATTAAATTAGATTAAATTAAATTAAACTAATGAAAACCGGAACCACAGTGACCCACAGGATATATGGTATATTTTTATCAGAGATCCCATGCCCTTGATTTTTGTTTAGATTGTGTTTTACTTTTGTGTTTTACTTACTTTCTTTTTAATTCAATTTCATTGAATTCAATGTGTGTTTATTTTATATGTTGATGCTCATTGTTGGTTTTAGATATAACCTGTGGCAATAGAATGGGTTTCAATTGTGCTACACATGTAATTAATAACCATTTTGAATTAATTGATGATATCAGTTCTGATTCTAAAGGCACACACACCATGCACTGTTGTAAAATAATAATAAACAGCATTTCAATAACAATACTCAGTAATATCTCACTAAATATCTGATCACTCACTAAATATCTGATCATTTTAATGTGCTCTTCTTACATTTGATGAAAATACTAGAATGAAATATACAATTCCCAATCACTTTGTCTTTCTAACCACGCAGTCAACACTGCCGAAGACACACCGTACCAGCCTGACAAAACTCCAAGACAGTTGCAGAATCCCATTTATAGACGATCTAAAAGTGAGTTTCTTTCATGGAAATCTATGAGCAAACACTGCCTGGCTTCCACCCCCTGCCTGTTTCCCCCCCACTGAAAAAAGTGCTGCGCTCGCCTCAGCAGAGTCTGACGCTAAATCAAGCTGAGGTGGGAACTTTTACATGGTTTTTCATCAAAGTTTAAGAAGTCAGCATGGAACGGGCCGGGGACATTGCCGAAAGGAGTCAAATTGACAGAGTGTAATCGCAAAAGTAGCCGCATCATTGAGATCTGTTTCTAAAATATAGCAGCCCCGCAAGACGTGACTTGACAAAGACGAAATTTTACATTAAAATTTACAGTCAAATTAATCTGAAATAAGTGGATCAGCCGGTCTGCAAAGTGGCACCTGCTTTGAATAATAAAGATTATACAAAGCCATGAATAAGTCAGCGTGTACGTCGACCTCAGCCGAGCGACTTACTGTGGAAAATACAGTAGACTGCTGCTCACACTCTTCATTGTGGACTGACTGTGTCGGCTGTGCTGACAGAGTGATCTGTCCTGCCTCATCACTGCAGGATCGAGTCAATGATATGAGCCTAAACACACAATGAGCACATACGCGGTCACAAAACCGCGGCGCTGGGGGAACAATAACCGGCAGAGTGGCCCAAAGCCAGGCACAGAGGAAACGGGGGCTGCTCTCTTCACCTCGTACATCAAACCAGCCCATCCTCCCATTTAAGTCGTTTCGCTGAGCTGGCAATAATGAAGACTGCCGATGATACCCAGGAGACTAAAGGAGACCGTCTTGAATCCCCTGAGGAAAGGTTCGCTGTAATATAGGAGATCTGCTAGGGAGGCTTCTGAATTTGTTGTTTTAGTTTCATACTCAGGGGAAAGTCGGAGCTTGGGAATCAACTGGGAAAACGGTGGCCTCCATTAAGAGAAAGTTATCTAATGAAATATTCAGGCTCCCATTGCTTTTGTTACTGTTAGAGTCACTGATGAGGTTCCCATAGACAGACTGCCCCACAGGAGATAGAAGAGTAGATAGAAGAACATTGTTTCCTTTTTACGCCATTCATTTCCTTTAGTCTGGGACACGTTATTCCACGGGGGTCTAACCGTGATGAACATCAAAGGACACCATGTTTAAACCAAACCATGAAATCCAAATGTGATCCACGCGGCCGGGTGTGCCTTTTTTTGGGGGAGGGTGTGCCGAGCTCTTCATCACCCAGACATAACAAGATACTCTTAACCCTCCCCTCCATGAATATGTATGGTAATATGCACCGCCTCCTCCACCCTGGTGCCCCGCCACCAGCATCTCAGACAAAGCACTTCAAACACGGGCACAAATTGCACAGGGGGACCCTATCAGCCCCCACCAGGCTCCTCAATGTTGAATAAGTAACCCTCAGGGACCTGGGTCTGGAATAATGATCTGGCCCCGCTGAAGGCCACAGTGCCAAGTATTTGTTGTTGGTACACAGTAACAATCCTACAGTGAAAAACAGGACTTTGTGAACTGCAGAGGCCATTGTGTTTGCAGAAGTGGCTTTTTCCCCTCTAAATGATGCCCCATTCGCAACTGCATGTTGGAATGATGGGGTTGCTGCTCAGTCTGTGATTCTTTCATGCAACTCTCGTGTTGATTTAGCCTTTATATTTTAGGGTCAGAGGCTGTCTCTCCCAGGCCGAGCCCTTATCTCATCTGTATATTCTGGTGCCGAGTACCAGCTGCACAAACAGCGTACGTCTATGAGAGCGCGCTGCTGTGTGGAGGTCTGCGCTTCGGCTCCTTTTTAAGGGAGTGAACTCTCCGCGCAGGCTTCAAAGCTGAGACACCACTGCAGTTGTCTGCAGCGCACCGCAAATTCACGGGAGACACCCACAGAGGTGCGCGTCTCCGGACCTGCGGGTCAAAATGAGAACGTTACGGTTGTAAACACAGATGTCGGTGTACAGCGTACCGAGTCCGTGGGGTTTTTTTTCAAACACCCAGAGAAATGTGCATGAATCTGAGAAATCAGTGTAAAGCGAGATGTAGGTAGGTGTGGCTGCCTTGGATACATGTGTCCCAAATAAACTGCAAACTATTTCAAGGATATTCCAGGCTTAGAAAATAGGACAACCAGCTGCAAGTACGCAGAATACTAACAAAGCAAACTGGTTCAACATTCTGAGCATACAGCATAAATGAATGTGTCAACAGTACATTCTAATGAGCCTGTTATGCTACACTAACAGCAGCACTTGAGCTATCGAAAGTTTGAGTCGGGGTAGCAGGTTAATGTAACGGAAAACCTGCAGAAGGATTGTGGGAGATGGAACACTTGGCAGTGAGAGGCGATGGTCAGATGCCAATATGGGGGATACAGCGAGTGCCAGAGGCCGACTCATGACCGGTCAGATCCACATCAAGCGAAGCTCTCCGGAGCCAGACGCCACCTCCGACCGCTGGTACAGCATCAGATACATAAACAAGCCTACACACGCTCGAGCCTGTCAAAGAAAATCAGCAAACATGTTGATGGAAATATTTTTGGACTGAATATAAAAATACCAGATGCCCACGCGTGACAAACAAACTGCTTGTCTGCAAATACTAGAAGCTAAACTCCAGCTCCGAAACACAGAAGGTCAACCATTATAGGATTAGAGTAACTCTGATTGATTTTATTGTGAATGATGGATTATTTCCTTTTTGGTTTTTTACCCCCCCTCTCTCTCTCTTTTAAGCACCAAAAATAATAAAACAGCTGAGAATTACCGCCATGTCTTATCTAGAAACAGATAAGAGAATATTGTAGCTGTTTCCTATGAGTCACCCTGAAAAACACTGGTCCACCTCCCGACCACATATCCCAGTAAATTGGAAGGAATGTTAACCTCTTCGGTACGCCGCCCCCCCCCCACTCCCTCCTCCACAACCAGGCCCGTCCCACACAACTGGATGACCTCGGTCGTGGTCGAGAGACAATCGTCTTTTTTTTTTTTTTTTTTTTTTTTTTTAACGGGACACTACGAACGAGGCCACGGCTGACAACAATGGAGTGTACCTTTTAGATGGTCGCCATGGCAACGGCTGCAGACAGAAAGGGAGAGTGCGAGAGAGAGAGAGAGAGAGAGAGAGAGAGAGAGAGGGAGGGCGAGCGAGTGAGCGATCATCTCCAGAGCTCTGCACGGTGTGGATCCACTTTATCTGTTACCTTTGCAAACAAGTTGCATTAAAAACAAAGAGATGGATGGACTTTCGTATCGGAACACTCTCATCCTGAACGTTTCACATCCAGATGAGCCGTTTTCATCGTGAGCCAGATGCTTCGCCTTTACAGGGAGTCTAGTGCTGCCTGATGAAGCCGACTCCGACGCAAGCATCAGCTACTAGAGAGTTTTGGGAGAGGGCGTTGCATGTGCAGGTTGAGCTACATAGTGCACGTTGCACTGAAAATGCACATTCATACTGTGTCATTAGTCACGCTTCCTGCCAGTAAGGCGAAGCCAGACTGGAACCCACATCCACATGGCTGTTCCCAAACCGTACATTTAAAAATAACAAATCACAGACTACACATTCAGTCAAAGCCAATCCAAATCCAACAGCAATGCAGTCCAAGTGGACACATCTGCAAACCACTGTGGACAGACAACAGCATGAGGAGCAACTGACACACACACACACACACACACACACACACAGTCATGACTGTGCGAGTACCTTTTTCTTTGACCATGACCATTGGAATTCAGATAAATCTGCACCAGAATAGGCTCCTGGATATCGATCGAGAGTAACACAGCAGCTGCAGCTACCTCCTTCTTTTAGTGAAGACCGGAGAGGAGCGGGAGCGCCAAGACAGAGAGGGAGGGAGGGGGAGAGAGAGACAGAGACAGAGAGAGACAGAGAGAGAGAGAGAGAGAGAGGGGTGAAAGAACTGCTGAGCTCTCTCCCAAAACCGCCACTAATGCATGGGGTTGCCTCCCTTCTGCCTGTTTGTCCTCCCATCACTCTCCTCCTCCTCCTCTGTTCACTCCTCCTCCTCTTCCCCGCCTGCGCTCTCTCTCTCTCTCTCTCTCTCTCCCTCTCTCTCTCAGACCCTCTGTTCTGTCAGCCACCTCCTCACTGCAGCAACCAGGTGGCTGCCGCTTCCATGTGACCCAAAAAAAAAAAAGAGGGGGGCTGTTACTGGTTCTAAATGACAGACAGAGGTTTACAGCTAATCTGACCAGTACGTGGAGCAACCACAGACCAGGACAGAGCGACAAAACTTCGGTATGTCAGAATAATAACAATAAAAATTCTTGTTGTTAATAACGCTAAGAGTTTCTGATCACAGAAAAGGAAATACACTTTTTTAAAAAATAAATTATTCACTTTTTCCTTGTTATATGTATAAATAACACTTTGTATAACCTGGATGTCTAACTACTGAACAGCTACTGAACTATTTTATTTAGTTTAAGAACACAATAATTGGCAATTGACATAAAACACAAATAAGTAAATTGATTAAATATTAAAGACAAGATCTTAATCATGGGTAGTTTTACTACCACAAAGGGAAACGAGTAAATAAATGTAAACAAATTAAACAGAGTAACCACATTAGCCCCAGCTCAAAAGGCCCCACTAGAGAACATGCTGCAGGGATTAGATGAAGACCAGGATCCTATCAACACTGTCCGCCTGATCATGCCACTTAAAGCTGCACCCAGTCTGACAACTCAAGCTGTCATAACTGTGGTTTCCTAGAAGTGATATTCTATATGAATGGTGCATGCAAAAGAAGGCGATCGTTTCAGGTCAAAGGTCAGACTTATCCTGATCTTTCACATGTGCTTTGTATTAATAACTTTAGTCGATCCTCTTGAATCCAATTACAGAGGGCACGGAGAGTATCAGACTGGTGAATACAAACCTGCTCTAATGCTGTCTGCAGCTAAAATTAACACCGAGCACTAACATATACTGTATGGAACTGCTAGATTCTCAACCTACTCTTCTCTAACAGATGGACCCTAAATCTCCTACATTAACACAAAAACAAAGGCACAACACGCCTGAAATAACCGTTGACACCATAGCGAGGAGGGAATCCAGTGTTTGCAGACACAGAAGACAGCAGCAGCTGGTGTGAACCAACACAGTCTCAGACCCAACTGTCCCTACATGTTAGCGCCTCGGTGCGCCCCACCACGGCTGAGGGGAAAAGCAGAGTTTTTGCATCAGCACCTCCTCTGTAGTTGCTGATGTAGCAGCCCATTATGCATTCAGGATGCATCCATGTGCTGCAGTGTCAACTGAGCCACCTGCTGGATGCCCAGTGGTGTGCAGCGCTTTTGCAGGGGGCGTTTCACTTCAGGCTGTGGAGGCATGTTAATGAGGCAAACTGTGAGAATAGTTAAGACTCCTTTTTAAAGTTATAATCAAGGATGGGAAAACAATGTTTTTTTTGGCATCGCTTTTTTTTTTTTAAAACCTATGGAGGAGTCCTTAAATGTTCTTAAATGGAGGCTACATTTTTTTATTTTCATATCAGGTTGGGCTTCTGCGATGGAGGCCCATTGTGGCGCTGCGTTTAAATTTCAAGACTCTCGCAATCAACCCACAACACAGGACGAAGTCAGCAAGACCCGTTTGACGCAGACGCAGATTTCATAGAGGTCAAACTAAACGTACATTCTTTCATGAGAAGAGGGAGATGCATTTTTATCTTTATCTTCAACAAAATTGGTTCCTTGACTTCCTTCACATCTGCCTTGTACATGTTAACAAGGTTAAACCACATTCCTGTGTCTAAACTTATTTACTTACAACCCTTTTTCCGTGATTCCATTTCCTGTCTTGTTACTGGGTTGGACTTAAGGTCATCTTACTACTATTATACAGAATACACTGTATATACTTGCACACGTTATCTTCTATGTATTAAAAAACAGGTGTATAAATGTGCATAAATGTATGCTACAGCTACTCTCCTAATGTAATGAAACGGGTCTATTATTGTCTTCTGTCTCTTAATAATCTCTGCTGGGGCTTGTTGATGCTCATGCCATGTAAGATTTGCTGTGAGTAATTCCTGTGGAGCAAAGCCTATTATCCACGGATGAGAGGTTCTACTGTGTTTGGATCCACGTCTGGATAGTCCATTAATAACCTGGCAAAGTAACTAAACCCAACTCGGTCTTCGCATTGATTGAGATTAGGGAGTTATAATTTAGGAGTACAGTTTGATCAATTCTGCATCATTTACAATGAAGACTGGCTTCTAGTTACAGTGAACCTCACTGATGTCCCACAGGAATGCAAGGAGGACACATTTACATTAAACAACAGGAGTGGTGTGGGCAGTTATCCCTGGAGTTCGTTGGGAATTGAAAGATACCTGACAACTATAAACACACGCACACGCACGCACACACACAATGTCCAGCCTCTCTTTGTAGATGTTGACCATCACCTGCTGGTTTTTGATTTTCAACAGCAGGCCTGCAAACTGCGCTGTCACGACTATTGTGCACAATACTTAAGCACTCCAATGTGTACAAACCCTCAGCACATGTGTTCATCATTGGAATTGTCTGCTCAATTTCCAACACAACCAAACATTCTGGTGTCACCCTGTAAACACTGAAGGCAACCCTGACGTCCCTCTGAGGCATTGTTCCTCATTAAGGAGCAGATTTAGCGCTAGTTAAAAACAGCATGTCCAAAAAAATCTAAAATGTGTGCGCTAAATTAGACTCGGTGTCTGAGGAAAGATGTAGAAAAGTCTCGGAAAAAAGGAAAGAGCAGCTATTTATAGTAGCTTTGGCTGTTTGATGGATCAGAGCAGTCTCCAAAGAAATGAACAGCTAAAAAAAGCTGTGACCTCACTGATCTTTTGCCTAGGGTCAGCTTCTAGAGTGAAACCTTCCTCAGAGCTAGAGTCAAAGCAGGAGTTACCGCTGTATGTACTTAATGCCATGCAGTAATGATTTTATTACTGTGCCTGGCAACGGACCAGCAACTACATGAAGACAGAAAATCTCGACTTGTCATCATGCCCATGTTGTAATCCTGATGTAAGCCAACATGTTGCTACTCTGTGTCCGAGTTCTTGGCAAAATGCGCGGGTCTGCTGTTTTTGTATTACTTTACGTTATGTAACCGCAGACAGGACAGTGATTAATGACTGTACTTTTTCATCAATTCATAAGAGAGTACACGGGAGATCTCGTACATTTGCACAGGTCAGCTGTGAAAGCCTCATAATCACTTAGCAACATCCTATCAAAAGTAAGTAGTCTATGAGCAGAGATGGATCCATTCAGATCTAAATGCTGGTCTAGAACAATAGCCCCTGCTGGTATCGATAGCCCACTATTGAAGCAACAACGCAATGAAGAGTAGGTAGAAAGGCCAGATGGAAATCATTGAAGTACTTTGTGACTGCTGTTGTGTCCTACCTGTAGCAACATCGTTCAGCCTCTCACTTAAATAATAATCATTTGGGTTCAGGTAGGGCATCTGCTCCATGTACTGTTTGGGAATGAGGTACAGAACTTCCGCCACGTGCCCATCCTCGATGATGGACATACGCTTGACCGAATTCTTGCGCTTCACCCGGACGTGGTCCACTTTTTGGCTGCGGCTGGAGCTGCACAGCTTGCCCAAGCTGTTGAAGTTGGGTAGGGTGGGCATCGCGCCCTGTTCCCCTTCGACTGTCCCGCAGAGGTGGGAGAAGCACTGCAGGTAAGCGTCAGCCAGGGTGTGGCTCGGACCCGTCCGGACAACCTAACCTCCACCGGGCATCAAAAGCATCAAGGCACCAGATGGAAACGAGAAGAAGGAGCCAGAGACCGATGGGCAACTTCGCAACGGTTCCAGTAAGGGCTCCAGTGTCGGGGAGGCTTCACCCGTCCCAGCAGCTCTGATGTGAGGAGTGGTATCCACCTTGAGGTGAGGATGTTAGACCGCAGGCAGCAAAAAATGACAAGGCGCTCTGCTGCAGGTGGAGCAGAGTGAGGGAGAGTGAAAGAGGCTTACGTTATGAGTGTCTTCAGCCCAACCAGCCTGGTGCCTTAAGCAGCTTAAAGCTGACGTGGAGCCTATGATTATCTTCTGGGTGGGGTTAGGTAGTTGTACATTAGTTGGCTTGATGTATGGTGGGACTCTGTACCTAGCGTGACCTGTGTGATCCCACGCGATGCAGTCAGTCTTTTTAAAGGGCCATTTTCTTTTTTTTCCGATTTTTTGCAAGCGCCAATTTCAGCAAGGCTCTTTCCAAGATCACCTTTGTGGAATAGCCAGGTTCCCTTCACACTGCTGACGGATGCACAGCAGTGAAAGCAGGTCTGGCACATACTGTCAGAAGAGATTGCATTGGACACCTGCCAGGGTTGGTGTATAAGGTTAGCAACTACCAATCCCGTAGCCAAAGTAGCACAAATCCACTGTGAATCAGTACTACAGTGACTCATTACCGTGTTACTGAAGCAGCCTGGGTTTCAACAAAACAACAACCGTCCAGGTCGTGATTTAAGATGTCACTCGCATGAGAGATGTGAGACACACCAATGGCTGCGTTATCGATACATTTCCAACGGTTTCTTTTCGCATCGGACCCAATACAACCCCACTGTAATTGAAACATACTGGAAACATGCATATCTAATCCATGAAACAAGAGAGGCCGCGCACGAGCAGACTAGAGGGAAAAGACTTCTACGATATCTAACAGTGATCAAACAGATAAGGGCTAAGGGTAATTACAGCTATCGACTCCCAAACCCTCGCGAGCCAAATTAAATTAGGTAGGCACGCACGATGAAAAGCACAGCAGAAAATGACACAGCACGAATGATCCCGTAGAGATGCTGGACTTGTCCCGTGCTTCAAATGGAACGATTTTCCTCTTTGTCCGAGAGGCGACGTGGAAACAAGATGGGGGCTTTGCTGGCTGGGATAAACTATTCATATCAACAGATCACTTACTAATTTGATTTCAAACACAATCTTCTTACAAGCATGCCTTCGCATTTGCACCCAGCGCAAGTGATAGTCATAGACTGCTTCTAAATGAATAGATTGTCGAGCACGAGCTTGGAGAGATGTCCACCCACACATGCGGACACATGGACCTGAGAGTAAGTGAGGACATGCGATTCTGCTGCAGCGCAACACTGCCCTCCAAAACTGTCATCCACCCTACGCACGCACTCACAAAAACAACACATACATGCACGGGAAAACCCAACTTCTCTCCCCCACCGCGCGGAGAAAAAAAAAAGAAAGAAAGAAAGAACGGCACCGCACACCAAATACATGCCAAATATTTCACGATGTTATTTCGGCACCTTGCACCGCACCTCCCTCTTTCCTCCTCACCCTCGCCTTACCATCCAGTCCGAAGCAGGAGGTGATTTTTTGGGTGTAGCTGCAGAGCCCATTGTAGCCAGGCTTCTGCCCCAGTGTGCTCCTCTCCCCCATCTCTACACCGTCCTGTCCGGCGGCGCCTTTACTCCTTTCCCTGCTCATCAATTATTCAGGCTTTAGCCTGGACACATGCATGCATGCGCGCGCACAGCCAACCCTCGCATACACGCACAGAAAAGTGCTGATGCACGGGGTCGTGCTGCGGGAGCAGGAGCAGCCCTCTACAGTGCTGGAGTAAGGAGGCGGCATCAGATTAGGTTCATGTAACATGCAGTCATGCCTGCTTTTTTTTTTTTTTTTTTTTTTTTTTAAATCCTTCGGTGATCGTTGTAACAGGTAGTGTTGTAGAATGTGCCACCACTAGTGCAATGAGATAAAACTCTTGAAGACCATTCCAGCCTTCCTGGCTTTCGAAATGCGACATGGGGGGGGGGATGGGAGGGACAGTAATCTAACAAAATATAAGACACGCCCTATAATCACAACCAGCCACCATGCCTTTGGGCTGTAATTCCAACCACGCTTATTGGAATATTTCTGTTTGTTGTGTCTAAAAAATGTCTATATCCTGACATGCAGCAGTGCAGTAAACCATGTGACCAGTTGTCTTTGATAAGGAGCCCAAGTAAGTGATTTAAATGAAACACAAATGGCAACAAATTCCCTTGTACATGACATGAGCAGCCGACATGAACAGTGCAAAAGGCAACAGAGGGGAAAACTAAAAAAAAACAAATGGCATAGCGGCTCAGATGAACATTTCCCCCTCCCTCGGTGTCTCCACCGGCGGTGACCTGCATCGCAGTGGACCCCCTGTTGTTGAATCACATTACTGACAGCCTGCTTGTATATTAATATGATGGTGCTCTTAAATAATGCACCAGATGTGCTCTGTCAACATCCACAGCTGTAAAACGGAAGATTTATGTGAACTCCCGATCTAACAATAACAATATAAAAAAAGAGACAAATATGATGACACTCAGAGGTCTGGTTGGATCCATCTGCCCTTGAGGTTGCATCACGTAGAGTGGACTGACTAATGGAAGGGCATCAGTAGCAAGGTGAAAGCTGATGGCCTTGTGCGCGTGTGTGTGTGCGTGTGTGCATGTGTGTGTGCGTGTAGCCAATGGCTTTGACTTGATGGACAAAAGGGGGTTCTCTAATCACAGAGTACATTTTCTGCTCATTCTCCAACTTCCTTTTGTTGTACAGTAGAAGGAAAGGGGATTCAGTCTCGATAGTGAGTGTACTACAAATATATATCAATAAATAATATCTCTCTGCTAGAATATGTTAAATAAAACATCCCCAGCAGTAGTCCACATGATGACTCCGACAAACATTTGCAGAAGCATGAAAGATGTGGATGAATTGTTACTAAATATACCAAATTGGCCACTAATTAGTCACAAGATAGCAAAAGCCCACACTGGCTTCTACCACTGGCCCAGTCTCAGGTCCTACACTTGGGCTTGGGTCCAGAATAGATTCAGTCGTGTGCAATCCCAGGCTGTCCGGCTTTGACTCAGTCGTACAAATAGGATTTGAGTATATATGCAGTCACGATGCAAGTTCATGCAGCCACACCCTTGGTTAACCCTACCTAAGCAATATCTGGCTGTCCACGCACACCATGTCCACTCTTTACCAGGCGAAGCAACACGCTGTCCTCCAGGGGCCTGAGAGTCCAGAATCTTACTTCTGTGTAACTCAGACGGAAATAATAGGTCATTCAGTGATACGGCACACTGGGGGGAGCAGCTGGTCACTGTATTCCTTGTGAATAACGACTGGCTGCTTGCAGGGGCTTAAGTGTGAAAATCAGGTCTGTGTACCACAAGAGGGCTGCCAGGAGGTGGGTCTGAGCTCCAGCGACCTCCACCAGCAGCGTAAGCGCAGACAGCACCAGCGATATGAGGAAAAAAGTTGATGTCGCGACAATGACGTTGTGATAATCGCCACAATCACCAGCCGATATAAAAGTAACACTGAGATTGGGGGGGAGAAAAAAGGTAAATAATGTAGCAACGTTTTCTTTGTCACACAGACACAAAGAACACCTGATGGGCTCAGAGAAACATGCGCTGTGTGAGACATTTCAGAAGTCCCATGCTCATAAATAAACTAGATTTGCAGTTTGTTGATAAAATAGAAATGAAGTGGAGCTTTCGGCCAGTTGAGCCATCGCTGCATTTATTGTGGGTGAGTGGAAAACCAGGGCGTGTGTGGCTTTAATCAGAAGACGTTCATTATCACAGCTGGGTTGTTTTAAGGTGATCTATTTATAGCAGCTGGGTAACCAAGTCTTCACGTAAAATAAGTTGGGCTGCATGGAGAGGGCTGCAGCAGCAGCAGCAGCAGGGGAGGATGCACCGGTGTAGCCTACTTACAAAAACTGTCATTACCACAGCTTGATCCTCCTGAATGGCGACGCAAATGGACCCTCTTCTCCAGCATCCTTTCATCCGTCCTCCAGACAGCACCCCCTCCAGCTTCTATCGCAATCAAGAGACTTTTCTTTCCCTGAATGTGCCGCTATGAAGGTTTCTGCGGCAAAGGATACTCACCTCTAGCAGACATGCCCGGTAGGTAGAGCCTTTCTTTACCGGCTGAGGGAGACAGCCTCCGTGCAGCTCTGGGCTCGGGAGGAAAATCGTTTGACAGCCTGCTGTTTTCTGCACTTTAAGTCCCCCCCCGTCATATGAAGGGAATAAATGCAAGGGGATATACAGCATAGGGTCGATCAGACAGACCTGACTTGCGCGATGGGGAGAGACAGGGCGTGTCCTGGACCAGACGGCATCCTCTTTTTTTTTTTTTTTTCACATTCTCCAACAACTTTGAGTGAATGTTGTTGAACGTCCTGAGATTCTCCTGCGTGCAAACAACGCTGTCGCGTTTCGCCTTCACGCCAAATCCAGATTGTGTCGAGGGGGGGGGGGACGGTGGGGACGGTGGTCTGTGCCGATTTCGACTTTAAAAGAAAAAAGAGTGATAATAAAGTTCACCGGGATCTCTGGAACAACGTGTCCCTTCGCAACTACTTTCCCAGCCCTCGATCTGGTCGCTCGAAGCGGTGAATGGGACTTCTCGGTTGCGGGAATCGCTTTAATTTGCCGAGGGGAGCGGCGCGTCTGGGAGCAAAGGCGATTCCAGGAATAAATGGTCGGGGGCAAAGAAAGACCACGTCGATGCAATCAGTGGAGGGGCTCGATCAATTGACTGTGCGGCATCTCTGCACGTAACCCTGAAGGAGGGGTTTTATCGGAATCCCATACTCGCGTTGTGTGTTTGAAGTGGGCCTATTAGCCGACGCTCGGAGGTCGAGGGTATCGATCGGCGTCTTGAAGGTGTGTGTGTGTGTGTGTGTGTGTGGATTGGAAAAAGACGATCGTGTTTTTTTTTTTTTTTTTTTTTAATTCACCCGGCACGTCCGCTCTCCTTCACGTCCGCAGCCGGAGGCTCCCGGCGCCCCCTGGCGGCAGGAAGCGGCGCGGCTCTGGCCATGGAAGTGCCACCGTGTCCGCAGCGGGCAGACGCGACCGCGGCTCCGCGAACCTCCTCCCGAACCCCTTAGGCGACGGCGGCCCGTCTGACACACGCCCCACTGTCCTCCTCCTCCTCCTCCCGTCGAAGGGTCGCTGCACGAAACCTCCAACCTGGATCGGGCCGGCGGCAGCAGGAAGAAGAAGATAGAGGAATTCTCTAAGTCTTCTCGGGAAAAGCTCCTCCGGTCCAAGAACAGGATGTTTTCCAAATTCACGTCCATTCTCCAGCACGCGGTGGAAGCGGTGAGTGCGGGGCCCGGGGCCCCTGCCCGGGGCCCCTGGCTTTTTTTCGGGGGGGCTTTTTAAAGGCGTATTCGTGTGGCCGTGTTTATGTTGGCCGCCGAGCGGCGACGTCACCCTTCGCTGGCTGGCTAGCCTGCTAGCGCGCTAGCCGGGGGGGGTTGTGTTTACAGTCACCCGCGGGAGGACCCCCACGCGGGCACGGCCGAGTGACCCCCCCCCCGGACCCCCCCCATAAGGGTTCGGGAGTCCGGCTCGCGCGTCCTTGTTTTTACCGTTATTGATTAGCACCGGGGCTAGTTAGCCGCTAAGGCTAGCCCGCGGAGCTAACGTCGTCTGTGGCGATCTGGTTTCACAACAGCGCCGTCGAAGGTTGCGCAAACGACGGGGAGGGAGGGGGGGGGCATTAACCCCGGGGGGGGTTGTGTAACGGCTTACGGTGAAACGTGGGGCTGACAGCTGCTCGCAGGTGAGCCTTCGGGTCACCTGCACCTCAGGTGGTCGAGACCACCTGAGGTGCAGGTGAAGGCGCGCTCGAGCTCGACCGCGTGCGGAGTGCGTCGGGGTCGCGCTCGGATAAGTTCGGCCAGACTCGCCTCCTCGTCTTCACCCAAAGGTGTAAACAATCTCTCTTTTCCTGTTTCAGCTTGCCCCATCGCTGCCCTTGCAGGAAGACTTTGTCTATCACTGGAAGGCCATTACACATTACTACATTGAAACATCAGGTAACAACACTTAAGCCCCCCAGCAACAGCATAATCAGTG
Organism: Lagocephalus sceleratus; assembly: GCA_911728415.1. Taxonomy (NCBI): domain Eukaryota; kingdom Metazoa; phylum Chordata; class Actinopteri; order Tetraodontiformes; family Tetraodontidae; genus Lagocephalus; species Lagocephalus sceleratus. Next base: position 1,262,186 of record CAJVRN010000040.1, read on the forward strand.
TGCGGTTTAATTATTTGTGATTTGTACTGTGATCTTCGGTTCAAGTCAGGTAACTGGGATCAAGAGTCGCTTCTGTCTGCAGGATGAATGCTGATTAATGTAAACGTTGTCTTTAATTTGCTCACTTCCCCCCCCTCGGCTACTTCAACACAGTGTTGGTGGTTTAAAGAAAAGTTGCTATAGCACAGCTGTGTATAGGATTAGGCCAAGAAATGCAGAAGGATACGGTGGACCTGGGAAGAATGCCGGGAATTCCGTGCTTGTTAGGGCTTCAACAAATACGATGCAACTCTGAACAAAAGCAACCTGTATTTCTGTGCAAGCAGCACTCCAACCCTCTGCTTGTCGAATGTTGTTGAGGAACAATAAACTGAACATGCTTTACAAGCAGCTAATTATTGTTTTCTCTGTTTTTCTTTGCACTAGTTCTAGTTGGGCTGGTTTAACCAAATTTACTTTGAAAAATGATGTGTTAAGAATGTGCATTATGCAAATGCTTTTGTCTCTGGGGCAGTGTAATTTCTGACTTAATGTCTTGTGACTGACAATTTGACTTATTTTTACGAGGTTGCACGGTTGCATCAGGCAGTCATCAATCAAAATAAAAACTGTGAATCTCCCATTATGTGCATGTAATTAAAGTTTTACACTTGTGCTATGATAAATGGTTACATGTGACGTTAAAAAAACGGCCTGATACGGAATTCTCAGGAAGATCTTTGGTGTCCGATTTTAATTTCGCGCTTGTGTGACCTGTTTGTGGCAGTGTACTAGAATCAGCGTGGTGTACCAGAACCCTTCTGATTTTTACATGTTTTCTTGTTTAGATGACAAAGCCCCAGTTACAGACACAAACATCCCCTCCCACTTGGAACAGATGCTGGAAATTCTGACCCAGGAGGAAAGAGAAAGGGAATCTGGGGAGACTGGACCATGCATGGAATATCTTCTGCACCATAAGATTCTAGAAACCCTCTACACTTTGGGGAAAGCTGACGTAAGGCCCTCTTTTGTGTATTTCTACAAGATGAAGTCAGTAAAGAAATAATCAGACATGATATGTTTGACGAGTTCATGGTTTACATTTGTAGGTGAAACTCGTGGAAATGAACCTAATGGTTATTTCAACATCACCAGTGTGGTTGACTCGGTATGTTCCATATTTGTATGATTGTTTCTTTTTAATCAGTGTCCCCCTGGAATGAAGCAGCAGGTGCTAACCTTCTACACAAAGCTGCTCGCACACATCCGCCAGCCTCTCCTGCCACACATCAATGTCTACAGACCCGTGCAGGTGAGCAGGCGCGGTTTATCTTCATCTTCCTCAAAAAGCAGATCATTTACTTTTCATGATGATGTTTGATATTTGTGACTTTCCTTACACAGAAACTAATACGACTGTGTGGGGAGGTTCTGGCTGCTCCGACAGAAAACGAGGAGATTCAGTTCCTGTGTATAGTCTGTGCCAAACTCAAGCAGGACCCGTATCTCGTCAACTTCTTCCTCGAGGTGAGTTTCTTTGATACTGAAGGAGAAAAACATTGTTGACACATCTTTTAAATGCGATGCATTGCCAACATACACCATAACGACGTCTTCTTCGTGATGTTTTTTTTTTTTTTTTCTTCAGAACAAGACAAAGAAGCCTGAGAAAAAGGACCCTGGAGGGTCAGAGGTGGTGCAGGACAATGCTTTGACCCCAGACACTGGTCAGTCACCAACAAAAGAGCCGACTGACGTCCAAGAGGAGCCACAAGCTGCTGCAGCTGCTGCCTCTACCTGTAGTCCAACCAATAACAACAACAGTAACAATTATAATCTGGTCACCTCCCTGCTTAATCTCACAAAGAGCCCTGTAAGTGACACGCGTGAAGTAACGTTCAAGTGATTTTTTTATTTTTTCTACTTTGCCTTGATTAACTGGGTTACTTTCTTCTTTGCGCAGGATGGCAGGATAGTGGTGAAGGCATGTGAAGGCCTGATGCTGCTGGTCAGTTTACCAGAGCCTGCAGCTGCCAAGTGTTTAACCGAAAACACGGAGCTCTGTGAGCTTCTGACCGAGCGCTTGGTTTCCTTCTATAAAGCCCTGCCTCAGTCCATGGACCCTCTGGACATCGAGACCGTCGAGTCAGTCAACTGGGGGTAAGCGCTGCTCCGTGCTCTTTATAAAACATGATTCAAACACGATAGCCTCTGATGATGAGTTTATTTTCATACCACGGAGCCTTTAGACAACATCATCTGAGAGAGGTTGGATCAGTGCTATTTTTACATTGTTTTCTCTTCCTCTTTTTCAGTCTGGATGTTTATAACCTGAAGGAGGATGCTGTCGTCTTCACAGGGAAGAGGGCTCTCATCTCCTTCCTCTCCTGGCTGGATTACTGTGACCAACTCATCAAAGAGGCTCACAAGGTCCTTGACCGAGAGTGCCCGATTGTGGTTCTCGTACCTCATCCTGCCTCGTTGGAGATGCTTCGTCAAACGAGCGCAACAAAGGGCTGAAACACACTTTTGTTCTTCACTGCCTTTCAGACGGCAGCAGCTGTTTTGGCAAAAGCAGTGAGGGAGCGGTTCTTTGTGTCTGTCATGGAGCCTCAGCTGATGCAGACGTAAGCCCCCCCCGTGACTCACTTGTCACTTACTCCGAGCCGCCGTTGCTCAGTCACCCATTATCTTTGTCCCTCTGCGCAGGTCCGAGGTGGGCATCCTGACCTCTACGGCCCTGCTGAACAGGATCATCAGACAGGTGACCTCCGAAGCCCTGCTGAAGGAGACCGTTTACTTCCTGCTGGGGGAGGACAGAGAGCCGGAGACCTCCGCTGCGATCGCCCAGTGTCCGCTCAGGCACCGACTCATCGAGCACTGCGACCACCTTTCAGACGAGGTTTCTCACCTGGTTTTCACGTCACGCGGTTGTGATCGCGAGTGCAGTTCGAAGGCCTCAGAAGGCTTCAGGACCGAGACAGAGATGGTTCGGTAGTTCAGAAGTAGAAAAACGGAGCTTTAGAACAGCATGTTTGGAAAAGCAGCAGTTTATAGCCGCCAGCCGCTGCAGGCTGCTATAAACTCTTGACATGATCTGTGCACGTGTTTAAGGAAAAGGCTGCATATTTCATGTCCAAGGCCTGTGTTTGAAATGTTGCCATACATTTTACACCTGATTTTTCTCAAGTTGGTTGGTAATCGTATTATTGTGACTTTAAAATGACAAGAACATTTGAAAGTACAAATCTGGATTGCAGTGAGTCATAGGATTAACCAGTGAATTTTAATCAGTATCTGACAGCAGTTGCACACATTTTCATCAGACAAACGAGGATTCATCTCTTTGATGTTTAAATCAGCCCCTGCCTCCTCCGTTCTTTTCAGTCAGTGAGTTCTTATCTTGCTGCTGTGTTTCTAGATGAGCACAGCCCCACTTCCCTCTTCTGTCTGTTTGTGCATGCAGATCAGCATCTCCACATTACGGCTATTTGAACAGCTCATTCAGAAGCCCAACCAGCACATCCTCCACAGCTTGGTTCTGCGCGGTCTGGAAGAGAGGAATTACCTGGAAAACAAACCACAGGACGAGCGGGAGCCTCTGGAGAACGGGCAGTTCCACGATGCCATGTAAGGATCTGCACCTCACCTCTGATCCACCTGCAAATCATCTTTGTGTGCACATAAAATGGAAATAAAGAATACGTTGATTCAGTTTTTTTCAGATGTACAACCAGAACTGTTCTTATATTGTTACTTCATTGCTGCTTTTACACATTCTGAACATTATCTTTGTCAAAGATTAAAAAACAAAATCTCATGAACTGAAGGTCGGTGACAAGTTCACAATAAATGCATAAAGACATTAATTTCCTTAAATGCATAAGAGAACTGGAACTGAATAGATAAGTTTGAACCTACATTTCATCAGAAACGTCCACTTGCACTGTGCTTCATGTAGAGATCTGGAGGAGGACCCGTTGTTCGGTGACGAGGTTCCCCCAGACAGCAGACCGCCTAACGCGGATTGGTTCAGCTTATCTCCACCGCAGAGTCCGGACCACCCAAAGAACGACGGTAAGACGGAGGTCCACAAGATTGTCAACAGGTGAGCGGATTATTCACCGTACAGCAAACGATGATGAGGCCTTAAAATGACCAGCAACGTTCAAGCCCGACCTTCTGTTGCAGTTTCCTGTGTTTGGTGCCCGATGAAGCAAAGTCATCGTATCAGGTCGAAGGCACAGGTTATGACACCTACCTCAGGGACGCACACAGACAGGTACGCCCCCGCCTGCTCGGGCCACAGAGCAGAGAGTGTTACTTGTAAGATTGTCAGTGTGACTGAATCCTCCTTTTCAGTTTAAGGACTATTGTGGTATTTGCTTACATTGGGACTGGAGGGGAAACCCAAAGCCTCTGGAGAAGTGCAACCTGGACCTTCCGTTCTTCGAAGGCCACTTCCTTAAGGTTCTCTTCGACAGGATGGGCCGCATCCTCGATCAGGTCGGTCTGAGTTCCTCACAGAATCGGCACACCGCAAATTAATTGAGCGGTTTCCTTTGTTTACTCTAACCCAGTAGGGGGGGCGCGGCGCGATGCCAGGGGAGGCGCGTGTGACCCTGTGGAACATGTTGGTTTTTTTGGGGTTTTTTTTGCCGTACTAGAATAAAGTGTAATTGCACATCCACTACAGTAGTTGGCGCTCTCATTGTCAGAGTGTGCGCAGGGAGTATTAACTCTATGGTGTAGTTTTTTTGCACCAACATTCTGGAACACAGCACAGAGCAAGGTATAGGCAGTGGAGTCAACAAACCCTCAACAGACACCAGGAACAAATATTTACAAGATACTATGTTATGCAGACGTGTACTTGTAACAATTTCATAGACAAATGATACTAATTATAGTCACCGCGGAGAGTGGGGGGGGCGCGAAATATTTTCTTCTTCCTAGGGGGGGGGGCGCAACAGGAAATAATTGAGAAGCACTGCTCTAACCCAAGTTTCAGTCCAGTAGTGGTTTTATACTCGATGTCCTTCTGTCCTGCAGCCTTATGACGTGAACCTGCAGGTGACAGCTGTTCTGTCCAAACTGTCCCTGCTGCCCCACCCTCACTTGAACGAGTACCTCCTGGACCCTTATATCAACCTGGCCCCCGGCTGCAGGTCCCTCTTCTCCGTTATTGTCAGGGTAAGTGTCCCACTCTCATCACACTGTCTGACCCAGTCCTCAAATACCCCTGACCCAGTCCTCAAATACCCCTGACCCAGGCCTGTCCTGAGTCCCCATATTGTTTCTCGTTCATAAAACACGAGCAGAACTAAATTGTACGTAAACCGTTTGCAGACGGAAATGTACACGCATCTCTGCATTCATCAATAATTGATTAGCTCCGATCTTTTTGTAGTTCCTACAAAATCGACACATACTGTTGACCACGCGTAGGGATTGTTTGTTTAAAGATGCACATAAATAAAGCTTGGGACTATTGGATGTTACGATTTTTAACTCATGTTCTGCTGTGTTGCATAAGTACCCAGATGCCTTTGAAATCTAAAAACGATAGCGTGTCTGCTACAGACACGTCGGTGAGCGCGCCGCCCAATCGCGCCAGCGACGCGCTCATCTGCAGTCGAAAGACGCAAGAAGCAAAATGCCGCGACGAAATTGTCGGCTAGCAAAATTCAGCAATTCACCACCCTTTCACTCTAATAACCACCGAAGCGTCCCCCCCCACCCCGCGTGCGCGATCAGAGCCTTCGCCTACGTGCGTCACGACTGCCAGGTGGACCGGATGCGTCTAAAGCTCCTTACATGGCGCTCATTGGCAATTCGTGGGCGGGGACTCGTGCTAATCGCTGATTACCAGGAGCACGCTGTCACTTTATGATGAATCGGCATTCGTGATCGTTCTCACGAGTTTCCGATCAGATCTGAATTCCCCGCAGTACTCACAGATCCAGAGTAGGTTTTTTTTGTTTTTCGTAGCAGCTTTAATGTGCAAATCTACACACAGATGTACCGTTTCCTGAACGAGACCCTTTATCTCCGGTTATGAGCTGGGGTGTCCAATCTATTCCACAAAAAGCTGCTGGGTTTGGGGGTTTTTTTAGACTCCTTTCATCACGTGATCTGGGTCTTCACACAGCTCATTTGTCAAACCCGCGTGCACTTTGAGGAATAGTTTGGACACCCCTGACGGCTCCCCGTGGCGCTGGCCGAGGGTCATTAGTCGGACCCAAGGCATCGTCCCACGGCCCCCGAAGGAGTGTCTGTGCAGTGGGGAAGCAGCACAAAGACGCACGCAGCTGCGGCGAAACCTGTAGAGTCACATTTTTGGAGGAGCGTGGTCGGCTTCCCGCCAGCCGGAGGACTTTTCGAAGTCCTGTCGTCTTAACGACGACGCCATCAGCGGCGAGTCTCCGAGGCCCCGCCGGGGCGTAGGGAGGTGTGACAGGCAGAGGAGCGCAGGAATGTGGTCAGAGTTCAGAGCTTGGATCAGAAACAGAGCGGGGGGGGGGGACACTTAAATGTTATCTCTGGTGGTCTGCTCTTTGAGACTCTTCTCTGTAAAACACCATATATGGTAAGTGAGACAAAGCCCAGCGTGGATCAAAGCACACCAGTAGAACCACAACCCAAAGCTCAGCTGCCCGTACGTCATGTGTCGCCCCGTGGGAGGTGCGTGGAAGCCGCTTCCCCGTCTGACTTTGTTGGGCTTGTGTGTTTGCGTCAGGTGGTGGGAGACCTCATGATGAGGATCCAGCGCATCCCGGACTTCACGCCCAAACTGCTGCTCGTGAGGAAAAGGCTGTTGGGGTTGGAGCCGGAGGGCATCACGTACGTCCTCCCGCTGCTCTCGGGAGTCTCCCGCGTCGGGGGGGGGCGGCGCCCTTCTCACCCTGCGTGCTTGTCGTTGCAGCATCGACCACATGACGCTTCTGGAGGGGGTGATCGTGCTGGAGGAGTTCTGCAAAGAGCTGGCGGCCATCGCCTTCGTCAAATACCACACGGCTTCCTCGTCCTCGCCGTAAAGCCTCCCTCGGGTCGATCCCGGGAGAAGCAGAGGCGGGGTCTTCGGGGGCGTTCTAGGCCTGTGGCACAGAGCGGGCAGAGTAGCTCATCCCTTCAGGACTGTTGAAAGCCCCCACGAGCACCCCCCCTAAAAACCCTCCTCTTCTCTACCAGAGAGCAGAAACTGTCCAGCCAGCAGAGGAACAAAAGACAAGGGATAGATGGAAAGATGCCCCGCCCCCCCCCACCCCCCCCCCCCCCCCCACACACACACACACACCATCTTTGTTTTCCACCTGCCAAACGATGACGGGTCTGTAATTAGAAAGAGGGAATAGCGACCGTGTCTGTGTTTATTTCCCGTCCCATCCGTCATTTGTAAATGTCATTGCCTTAGTGTGGAACCACACCTTTCAGTTACACATTGTTTCCTTTTGAAACATTTTAATCTCCTCACGTGTTGTCTGTTTGAAGACAAGACGGAGGGAGGGGAAAAACACACCACCCCAGACAGACTTTTGAACCCTTGTGCGTGTACTTACACACTCAATAACCCGCAGGATTTTCTGCGCTCATATTTTATATACCAGTTCCTCTTATTTATTTGCTTTCTGGTTGCCTTTTTAAAAAATGTCATTAGGGAAAAAAAAAACGAAAAAAAAAAAGAAATGTAAAGCAGTCAAACCAAGGACTGAGTAGTTGTTTTCCCCGTCTTGTCACTTTGTCTTAAGTGTTCTCTACACTCGTCTGGAGTCACCCAAAGATGCTGATCACATCAACGCAACTCAGTGGGTTTTGTGGGTGACATCAGGTCTCTGTGCACGGCACGTTACGCTGTTCTGTCTACGCGTTATTTAATCTGAGGGGGTCGATCATCGTTTTCATTCATGACTCTGTCATCTGTGTATTCTGTTGTGGACAGAGCTGTGTTTTGTGTGTGTACTTTTGTTTTTTTTTTGTTGACTGATGTCTTAACCTCATTTATTCGGAAGGTCGTTCCTTCCGATCCTCGTTCCATTCTCAAGTATTTTGCTCCGTGATCGATGACCAGCAGCGTCCTCTGCAGGACCCGCAGACTTTGAGGAGGGTGTTGCGTTCAATGGCAGTATTACCCGTCTGTTGTCACGGCGCTGGTGTTGAGCGGCTTGTTTGATCGTGTAAGAGCAGGAATCTCGCTCGAATGACTGTTTGATCGGATTTGGTCTTGTGTTCCCAGCGTGATCGGTGTACATGTCTCGTGATGACTTTGTGAGTGCAGCGAGTGATTATTTAAGTGGAGAATGAAAGGTTTTTTGTCCTCATCACTCAAGCACCTAAACATGATGCAACTTGCTTGCATGGAGTCAGATTTGCACTTTGTCTTTGTTCATCCTTGTTCATAATGTAAATACCCACAACAAAAGCTTTTTCTTTTTTTTTTTTTGTCTCCCCAAAAATGTGTTTCATAAACCAAAAATATATATATACCAGGAGTAACATTTCTATTATGGGGAAAGATTTTTTTAAATTACCAATCATGCACATTTTAAAATGCATCTTTCCAGCGTGTTCTTTACATTTGTACATGACAATAGCAATATAGATCTACTACCTGGTGTCAGTGCATGCTTTTTCTTGTGCAAAGGACAAAAAGGCAGTCCAGCTGCGGTCTCTCGTCTGATCGGCATTGTGAGCTGACGGGGAGATCTCTTGCCTTACTTCACTGTGGGTCTGTGGGCTCCTGGAGCCCCCCCTACCCCCCTACCCCCCCCACCTCACGCAGTGTTGGTGGTCATATCTTGCCACGTGGCTTCGTTACGTTCTAACATGTGCAGGACTTGTGTTCGGTCTGACGCCAAGTCTCGTGTCAGCTTCGACATATATGTTAGTTGCTGTATTTCCTCACTGCTTTGCCTTGGTGTGATTATGGGATGGGACTCTGATCTTCCACTCACGGCCAGTTTGAACCTTTTTGAGTCGAGGCGCACGTTTGCTCCTTTTCGTTTCCTCGGACTGTTCTCAGAGGGGTTTGGCTTCATTTGTTCCTCGAACACTGTAATTTCATTCAGGACACTTTTTAACATTCTCCGTCCCAAATTAAAAAAACGATCTCCACGCGGAGACGTGGTCGTTTCTTTTGTTCTTTACCAGTTCTCTGTGCTTCATCATGGTTTTATTACAAAACATCTGTACAACAAAAGGAAAATACACAAAATAACCGTCTGTTTTTTGTTTGTTTTTTTTAAATACACGATGCAGGGACCGAAATCTTCCACGTGTAATGTCACAACGCGCACAGCCCCTCAGGATCACGCCATGAACAAGAGACCACCGAGCTGACGTGACCTCACGCTCGGGAAGGAGGGAATGATCTATCCTCCGTCAAACTCTTTGGCTTCAATCCATCCGTCTGATTCTGCAGAATGAGTCGAAAGCCCTTGCTCTAGGCACAAGAAGAACTGCAAAGAAAGGGGCCCGTGGCCGAGTGAAGCGGTCTGGAAATAAAGAAAAAAAACCGTACATTTTGTACACCAGCCACAGAGAAGAGGCACAATGGTGCAGAAAAAAGGCTCAAGCTCGTAGCTCCCTCATTCTTAATGATTGCCGAGGTACATGGTGAGATTGTAGTCAGCTGGGGTCTGAAATAAAATACTTAAAAGTACCTGGAGACGCGTTTATAAATGGAGATCGACAGAAATAGTACGGCTGTACTAATGCGGCCTCAACACCAGGGGGCGCCACAGACTCATGACCGCGGGGTCAAATGACGTCATTTCTGTCGTCTGGTGGACAAACTCAGCTATGGGCGAACACAAAGAAATCTAGATTATCCTGAAGCTGGGACTGATTTCCTTCAGATTGTCAGAAATGTCTACGCTCACGAGAATGCCATAACCTGTACCGAAGCCCCACGCTGCCTATAAATAATCACATTATCCTTTTGGTGCGACTCTCAACATGACTTTTGCGTCCTTTTTGGCTCACACGGGCTTCTGTAGTAGGAGAGCCCTGTTAAGAACTCCCGCAGCTCTAAAAATCAGCTTTTGCTAAATTCTCCCGAGTTTGAAATCATTCGAATATAAACAGTGAATTATAATCGTGACCAAGCTACCTGATCCCATCAATTCCTTCAACATCACAAGGAAAACACCCAGCAACCTTTCTCCATCTTGTGGTGAAAATTCATGACAGCAGAGCAACATCATGTCTTAATTTTACATAGAAATGTAAATAACTCTTATTTTCTTAATGCAAATCACTGTCATGTACATACAAAAACCACTATGTAAAAAAAAAAAAAAAAACTACATGCTGCAGCACAAACTAAACCAGACTAAAAATACAAGATTTTCAATTAAAAAAAAAATATATATGTACACTTTCAAACGTCTCCTTTTTTGCCCTGCCTGTCCATTCCCAAACCCCCACGATGTGCACACGGACACGCTTGTGCACGGATTGCTCACACTGGAACATTCAGACAAACAAATGTCTCTTTGGCTGGTGTGAAGCTTTTGTGTGTGCACGTCTACACACTTAAAAACAGCAAAAAGAAAACAAAAGCACACCCTTAAAAAAATAACACTAATGGCATAAAAATAGGTTCTGATGATGATGTAGTGATAATTCCTATGCATTTTAATACATATATATATTTATATATATATTTATTTACCAAAAGATACTCTATCAAGGTCAGCCACAAATATGCTCTCGATTGTGTGTGTGTGTGTGTTTTAAGTCTCATTCAAAAGTGTACTATGAATCTGTAGGAAGGCATCAATAAATAGAGATGTCAGTCTGTGCGTGTCCCTGGGTCTGTCGTGTTGAAAGCGCCGCGGGCCGTCGGTCAGTCGCCCTTCAGGCTCTGTGCCACCGCGTCCAGGTTGACCACCTGGAGCTCCGTCAGGTTACTGCTGCTGCCGCTCGATTGCTGGCCAATCACCATCTGGAAGGGTCAGACATCGCCCGTCAGAAGCCGGGGAAGAGGTCGCCGGGTGTGTGGGGGGGGCAACACAGACGGCGCGAGAAACAGAAATGTGACATCGGCTGACCCCCGCATGTCCCCCAGGTCACCCGTCATTCACGTTCGATGTTTACTTAATGAAAACAGCTTTGTGAAAGTAACCTGGACTCCAAAATCAAAACCTCTTCATTAGTTTTTCCTCAAACTGAAGTGAATTAAGTCTTCCATGCACTGTTGCCCCGGTGATCTGTTAACACTACCGAGACAGGTGACAGGTGAGGGACCCCCCCAAACTCCCTCCCGCCTCCGCCCCCTTGTGCCAGTGCTCTTGTTAGGATGCATGGGTGTGGTCACATGTCATGCTGATTGCGTAGAGAATATGAGAGTTTCACTTGTAAAATGCAGATCTTGCCGTACTGGGTGTAGCTGCACCGCTGAGACGGGGATCTGTACCGTGCCTGGAGGTGCTGTGAGGAACACCTGAGGGACAGCACCTGTCGGGAGGGGAGGGGGACAAAATAATCGTGAGGTGGTCACGTGAGCGGTTGTCACGTTTTCGGGGAAAGTACCTGTGTCCTGGGCCTGTGCGTGGGAGACCTGCATGGCGGGGGCACCCTGGGAGAAGGCGTTGAGCACCGCCAGCCCCCCGTCGGCCAGAGCCGGCGTGGAGGCGTACATTACGGTGTGGGGGCTCGGGTACATCATGTGACCCGCCACAGATGTTGGCACTGACGAGGTGACGATGGTTGCCGGGAGACTAGCTGATGCTGGAGGAAGAAGCGTCACACTGAGAGCGAGGTGCGAGAGCGCCTGTCGGCCGGTAGAGGGCGCTTCAGCTCAATTTAAGCGGCGCGGCGCGTTGAACGCGTTTAAACGCGACTCGTGAGGGAAGAGGTAGACTTGACCGAGCACACGGCCGACCTACCGGTGGAGTTGGTGGAGGTGTGAGAGGTCTCGGGGCTGCTGTCGCTGTTGGAGGTGTTGGGGTGGACCTGGATGGCCTGGAGCTGCTGGGGAACCCCCGCTCCTGGGGGGAAAGACGGAGGCCGTGAAGAGACCAGTTAAACCACAGGTCTCCAACCTCTTCCCCAAAGGGCCCGTGTGGCTGCAGGTTCTGGTTCCAACCAGTCCAGCACACCCAGTTTGACCAGTCAGCTGTTGAAGACTCAGATGAGTTGATGAAGTGAGTCCAGTCTGGTGTGCTGCTGCTGGGTTGAACCAGAACCTGCAGCCACACGGCCCTTTGGGGGGGAGGGTGGAGACCCCTGAGTTAAACGCTGCACAGGAAGATCTGCCGTGCCCTCAGAGCGAAGGGAAGTCTACCAAGTGGGGGGGGGCCCGTATGGTTGGTGGCGTATGGTTGGTGGCAGGTTTGGTCACCTGTGAGGGAGCAGCAGGGCGGTGGAAGACACGCCCTCTGTCCTGCTGAGTCAGGTGATGCTGAAGAGAACCGTCTGTTGCCTGGGGAGGTCAGTCCCACCCACATCTACTGGGGGGGGGGCTCACGCCCGCCACTAGACCATATGCCAGTCCAGTCGAGCGTCTCTGGGTCACCGCGGGTCAGGACGGTCCCAGACCGTCCGTCATCTCACCAGACCTCGTGGCGAGCACGCCGAGGCCAAACGCACCACCGCCTCACGTCGTACGGAGGGATGAAGTTTTCCTTTTATTTGTCTGAGCAGTTAGGAAATGTTCAAACTTATGAGATACACAAAAGCCATCACTGGGCGTTTGCCCTTTAAGGGTCATTATTATCCATCGTTTCCCCAAGAATGACATTTTTAAATGTGTCCTAATGGTGTGACATTTAATTCTCCTTAAATCGCCTTAAAGTGACTCAGCAGATTGCTTATTTGATGAAGCTGGAGCCACTTTGAGGGGAGACATCTGATGTGAGAGCGCAGAGTTACACCCTCACATTTGGTCATGTGCTCCTCGGGCAGTTGCTGCAGGGTGGTGGTGGTGGTGGGGGGGGGAGGAATTTTCAAGCTGTCAGCCAAGGAGGTTTGTGCTGAGGGAGGGGGCGTTGTTCCACCTGGCACTGCTGCTATGTGCCAGACAGGTGGCGGGGAGCAGAGGAAGGAACAGGCGAAGGCGGGGGGGGGGTTTGGTGCTGGTGGTGGACAGAAATATGGACGCCCTTTGATTGTCAATCACCAACGCAGTACCCCCCACCCACCCCCCATTAGAGCGTCAGACGGGGAGAATGCTCCCGACAGCGCCTCGGGTCTGCCTCCACGTCAACGGAGGAACGCCATGGAAACAACCGCGCCGCGGCTTTTTGTTCTTTCAAGGCCGGCCTGAATAATCGCTGATAACATTTCCTGTTTTTTTTATTTTTTTCCCTTTAAGGGTGATTCATCAACTCCTCTTGAAAACCGACGGGAGCCCCAGCATTCCCCAAACAACCGCCCCCCCGCCCCAGTCCAAGGTCGGGTCCAGTTCAGGACCTCTTCTTTTTACTTTCCCCAACACAGCTCTGGCTAATTAGATTTTCCCCAGCACCTAGCGGGGCTCTGAATATTCATGACTAATTACGGACCGCGGCGTTCGCCGGCCCTCGCTGCCAGCCCCATTGTGTTCCGCTCACCTAATTATCCCGATCCCCGAGTGACAACCAAAGGCGAGGACAGTCGCCAACGGACGCAGCCCCCCCCCCCCCCCCACACACACACACACACACACACACACACACACACACACACACACACACACACACACACACACACACACACACACACACACACACACACACACACACACACACACACACACACAAACTGGGGGCTTTGTGCGACCCGAGTGTTGCTGACCGGCTGTGAGGGGCTGTTGTTGCGAAACGGAGCGATTTGAATTCTAATCAGCCCGATAACAAAACAAAAGAGAGACGCCCCCCGCCGCCGCCACTAGCGATGGGGTCTCCTCGCCTACCTGGCATGAAAGTGAAGCCTCCGGGCAGCTGCATGACCCCCGTGGACGTCCCGGCCGTCTTGAGGACGGTGCCGTTGGCGCTGACGTTGCCCCCGGTCAGCACGGGCGCCAGGTAGTTGGTGATGGGGAAGGAGGGGCCGCTGCTCACCTGCATGGTGGTGGAGGTGGTGGGCACGGTGGACTGGGCGCCGCTGGTGGTGCCCGGGAGGCTGGCCACCGTGAACGTGGGCTTCAGCGAGTCCTGCTGGACACGGGAGGAAGAGGGGGAAGCCGTTACTATCGGGCCTTCGTCGGCACTTCTTCATTTGAGCTTCCCAAGAGTTTATGATCCGCTTTACAGTTTGGATGAGGATTTTAACATCTTTTAATATCGTTACGGTCCAACATGCGTCCTTTCCAGAATACATGATTGTTCTGTTTTGTGTTCCTGTTTTACTGCCTATGTCACATTTTATTGCGGTGGTTTATTCCACCACTTATATTTCATTGGCTGTTTTGCTTTTACTGCATAATTCATTTGACTTCCTCTCATGTCGCTCTTATTACGATTACATGGAAACATCACTTTTTGTTCTCATAGTCTTTTTTATTTTTTTTTTTAACTAATGCATAGAAAAACATTTATATAAGAAGAAAAAACCTTACACCAATAGCCTATGGAGCAATGGTTTATTTTGTTTTATTCCAAATTTAAACAACAGGGCTATTTTGTGCAAAAAAAATCTGCTCCAGTGCAAAAAAATAATCTGCTCCAGTGCGTGCAGGAGAATCAGCGGTTTCACGCGAGCGCACCTGAAACAACAACTTTAATGGGGATTTTCCCTCCGAGAAGAGCTGAGAGCAGAGTCGGAGGCTTAAACACACGAATACAGGCTTTTTCAGAAATCACAGGGTGGTGACAGAAACCAGAGCGGGCCTGAAGAGTCGGGGGCAAATAACATAAACAAGCCGGGACCCTCTAATGGGGTTCAGATGTACGGCAACACTCAGCGCTGGAGCCGAGGTCCGAGAAACGCACGCTCAGGAAGAGACAAAGAGACACGCGCGCGCAACAATACTGCGCACGCCGACCCTCCGCATCCTGTAATTAGCTGATCGAAAGAGTAAATAAGCTCAAACAAACACCCTCTGACAGGCTGCACAACCACATGGGTGGAATATGCTGCAGAAACGCAGGATAAGTGGGAAGGGGAGTGGAGGTGTTGTCTCTCCGTACGCCGAGGTGAACATCCAGTGAGCAGCTGAGCAGGATGTGCTGGTGAGTGGGCTGCATGATGAAGGGAGGGTGGGCGTTCAGCGCCCCCCGTTTCCACGCGAACACTTATCACATGATACTACTGCTCTTCAGCGGCGTAATGGAGCAAGCTGCGCCCGCGTTCGTCATCGCCCTGCGGGCGCAGCTCGCTCCCCGGAGGGTTTGATTCGACGTGGAGACGCTGAAGGGCGAACGTCGACGGTCCACACAGGGAGACGCTACAGGGGGACACCGCATTGCCATATTTCAGCCCCCCCGTATCCCATCATGCCTCTGTGCGTGCGCTCACGGCAATATTTGGTTTCTGGAAAAAGTCCTGCATTCTAATTGGTTAATCCCACACTGATGGAAAGCTTGTCTCCCTCCACACTTCCTGTTCTTATACTCTTATTACCATATTGAGAGAGAGAGAGAGAGAGGGCGAGAGAGAGACAGAAAGAGATCGAGAGATGGATAGAGAAATCTTCATTGACCATCCCTATGGATTAGTGGGCAGAAGACTACATGTGGGTTAAGGTTATGAAAAGGGTGGAACAATACGCTTTTCCTTTCACAAATCTTTTCCTCTAGCCTCTAAAACAGTGGCCACCCTAAGAGCACTGAAGCCTCAACCAACACCTAGAGGCAAAAACAGAGTTAATCCCCTTAACTACTGTGTAATAAATGGCCTGTATCAACTTACCTCCATGTTCATGGTTATGTTATTAGTTCAGACATATTTTAATCCCAAAACCACGGGACAGACTCCCAGCGCTACAGACGCTTCGAACCGGTTGATGAAAGTATAAAACGCCATGTGGAAGCGCGCACAGGTGAGGCGAGTCTACGGGTGGTGAAACGGGCCTGGTTCTGGGTCACAACACACTAGCGCAAAGTAAGCATTGATAAAGAAGAGCGTCACTGGGAGAGCACTGTTGGTTTTTATATGTGACCGATTACATGGGTGAGAGTTGGAGGATTCAGCATACACGCCGCTGATAAGGTGAACAAGCGCGCAAACAAATGAACTCCCAAAGGGGGGGGGGGGAGACAGAGACAGAGAGAGAGAGAGAGAGAGAGAGAGAGAGAGAGAGAGACAGAGACAGAGAGAGAGACAGAGAGAGAGAGACAGAGAGAGAGACAGAGAGAGAGAGAGACAGAGAGCTACTTTGCTCGTGCTCTGTAATGTAAGTAGATAGTCAGGCCAGGCTGGCCCGCTGCAAGAGCGCCATCAAAGTTTGTTTAACAAATGACGAAACCACGTGAAAACGATGACTCGGCGATCGTGTTCGGGCCCCGACGCGTGACGTCCAGATGGCTCAGCAGGTGGCGTCTTGCACAAGCTGCGGCGAGGCGGCGGCGAGGCGGCGGCCGAGCACCCGATGGGCGCAGATATCCGGGCCCCCGCCCAGGGAGGTCCGGCGGTCCAAGGTCCTTCACCTCTTTTAATCAAACAGTGCTGAAACGTCCAAAAAAAAAAAAAAAAAAAACAAGAGGAGGGGGGTGCTTTCAACGAATGAAGGGAAAAACGAACGAATCCACAGAAGCGGGGCTGATCGACGGTGTAATTGTCGAGGCTGTTGCGGTCTGACTCAATGCGGCTGTCACCGTCTTTTCACCGTCTTTCTGAAGACGCACCGCGCGTGGGATCGCCGTCATTCTTCCCGCATGGCCAACAGATCGAACTACAACAGGCGAAAAGTGGATCCTTTAAGTTGACCTAGTGGTCGGGGGAGTCCGAGCACATGCGGCGTGGCCACACACCACCAGTGAGCAGCAGAGCGTCCGTGCGAGTGTGTGTGTGTGTGTGTGCGCGCGAGTGTGTGCGTGCGTGCGTGCATGAGGTTTGCGACAGGGGACAGGATGGGGGAGCGATAGCGAGTCCAAACAGCTGAGGGTACGGACAGCTGGAGGGAAACCCGAGCAGCTCCGAGGGGGAATTAACCCTTCGCAGGGCAGCTGAGGCGACAAGAGGCGCAAAGACAAACGCCGCCCGACCCTCCAGCGTCCAGCCGCGAGGCCAGCGGGGCCGCGCCACAACGGCCGCATTCCGGCGACCACGGTGGAATGAAAAAGGGCCCACCGTGGCGTGCTGGGACGAGGTCATGGCGTCCTGGGCTTTCACCGATTTCTCCGCTCGCAGAGCGCGGCGGAGCGAGCGACCCAGTTTCCAGCTGCGTGGAGCTCGGCCGCGTGGTGCTCCGCTCCTGACCCGCAGAAGCTTCAACTTTGTCCAGCCCGCCCGTATTTACTCTACTTTGACTGAACGTGGCGGTTCGGCCCGAGCCGCGGTCCGTTCGTCGCGTTGGCGATATTCAAATATCGGAGGTGGCGTCGATGCAAACCAAACCCAGTGATACCGACAGACGTGAGGAACCGCTTCTGTCTTTGTGCTCTGGTTAAGAGATCACAAAGAGATTCTCTTTGGGTTCGTTTGCGACGCTGCTACAAAAAAAGCATTAAAACTACGGGGAAAAAAAAAAAAAAAAAACAGTTCAGATGGCCTCGAATTTATTGTTTATGTAAAAATACATAAAAAGACGACACAACAAGACACAAGTAGGACGGTAACAGAAAACAGAAATATGCATGCCGAAGAAAAGAAACTTCTACCTTTATGTTTTCGGTATATTTCTAGGGCTAATTATTCCAAAGAGAGAAACAAAGACGGTCTTTTCCATAAATGTACGTCCCATCTGGTTTCATCCACTTGAATCTAAACAGTCCGAGGCCTCAGGTTGAGGAAACGCACCACTTAGTGTAATGAGGTATCGGGATGTAACAAATAAAGTCATAATTTATAGTAGTGCAAACGCAGGGCTGAGTCATCTGGAATGAGCAATGAATCCTCTGCGCTCAGCACGTTATGGAGGCAGCTCTCGGAGGCTGGGCCGTCTAAGTAATCCATTTTCCTCCAGCTTTAGAGAGATCTCAAGTATAACACATTCTGCTCATCTCATTTCGGTGGAACTTATGAGAAATCCCATCATAAACCAAATCACTGGACAGAGAATCCAATAACAGCAACCTCGCAAGAGCTAGTAGAAAACAAGCGCGCCGAAATATCTTTAAATCTAACAATGTTTCAAGGTTCTATAAAATATTTATGACTTATCTGCTATTTAGAGGTTTGGGGGAATTCTTTATATGGCAAGAGATTTAAAAAAAAAAAACCTTACTTGTCTGTAAGGGTGTTATAAAAGACAGCAAATGAAAGAGTAATTAAAAAGAGAAGGACACGAATGATTTTCTACTCTCAAGGGATTAATCACTCCAAATCTAAGGTGACAACCAGCAGGCCAGAGCCGTAATGGTTGGAGGGAGCCCACTGTGCAGTTTACTGGGGCCTGGGTCTCGTCTAATCTCCCATTTGCTGGCTCCCATCTCCCAGTTTGTCACCCTGCCAGCAACATGGAATTTGCAGCTCCATTTGGGACTGCTAAAAAAGGCAAGGCAGCCCAAGTGGAGGAGGTGCAGCCAATGACGGCTGACCTGTCCAGTTGCTCGCAGTAAAATAAGGGGAGGTGAGGGGAGGGGGAGGGGTTGGTGGTGGGTGACATAACGTTACTTTTCTCTCAGCGAACCTGTTATTCATCCCCCCCCGACGCCACCGCCACCGGACACGGCGGCTTTGTAATGAGAGCGCGCATGCATCAAGTCAATGACAAACACCGACAAACACCCGTCGCCGCGGCCACCCTCGGACGCCGCCCGCCTGCAGCTCCGTCATCAGCTTTGTCTCAGGTGGGATCAAAGCTGCCCTTCCGAAGATTAGATCAGGTGACCGACTTGTCCGCTGAAGAATATCCGATATCCTCCCATTCATTCAACTTCTCGGCTCGCTTTACTTGGGCGCCACGGGGGGGGGAAGCAGATCTTGAGGATTTGGCCGATTCCAGGTATGGGTCTGTGCACCACTCCTGGGTCAACACAACTAGTGTAAATGCTGCGTTCACATGCAGCGCGACACACACACACGCCAGCTCAATAGGACAGGTCGGTCTGATGGGAGGTGGCTGCCCCGTAGGCCCCGATAACGTGAGCCTCTCGCCAAAGTCACACTCATGAAGATCAACAACGGAGAATACACACGAGACACGCGGCCCGGGTCAGACCGAGAGTAGAAACGCACCAAGCCGACGCCATTTGTTAAATATCAGCGAGTATTAAACGCCGTTGCCGCGCGGCATCCGTTTAAGTGATGTTGTGTAGTCGGGATTGTAAAACGCGTCTCATCAAGTGTGTTTGCGTGTGCAGCGAAAACAGACTACACTCCTCGCTCGATTGGCGTGCGTGAGCCATGCGACCGGACTTCCTGTCTACAAAGGTTGCAGTCATGGGATCATGGGAGGAGTCAAGCCCCGCCCCCCCCCCCCGTTGACTGATTTACTTTGCTGTTGGGCTACAACTCCTGACCTTTCACATCACGCCGCAACGAGCGACGGCCGAGTTCATCCTCAATACTTGGCGTTACACACCGTTGGCATGTTCTGCTTTTTTCTTAAGGGTGGCGCACGCGGCCAACGTGCATTACAGTGGGCTGGGGCAGGATAACAGCCACGAGGATCCAGTCGCTCTGCCATGTTTTTTTGTTTTTAAATAAAGCACCATTTTGGGTTCATGCGGCCGAAATGGTTCAACATAGAGTTCTTTCTGACGCAGATGCATCGAGATGCACGACTATCTGGGGGTGGTAGGATACATTCAGGCCGATTCTCGTCGAGCTACAGCATCCACATGAACTTTATGTAATCGAACTACAGCGGGAGTTCAGTTTCCTTGTGCGCATGGAGACGCGCTTACCGAGTCCTGTTGTGTTTAATGTTTAAACATAAGGCGTGGTGACTAAAGTAAAGAGGAAGGCAACAGGAACTCGAGCATGCTTTTAAACCTTCTTTATACAGGTAAGCCAATTTTTAAACATGCATCTTTTGGCCGCTTTCCCGAGTGGATTTGGAAAGATCGGATCTACCAACTTATTGTGACCTGGATTCTGCGAGTCTCCATTTTTTTTTCCCCTTCTTTTAAGGTGGCAGACTGCATTTCAGTAAAGCCAGAGAGCTACTACTACTACCGAGATGGTTTTAACCAAACTAAGAAAGCAGCAGCTATGACACCACACGTGGGCCATAACGCTCTCTCCATTTAAAGCAGTTAAAAGTTACCGCATTGATTATAGTCGCTCAGGGAGAACCGTGGCTTGGACACGCATCGGCCACATGGGATGACTGAGCACTCTGTGGAAAATATCTACTTATTCACGCCTTATCCGTCTCTTCACGTTTTGACACGATTAAAGACCTGTGCGCTAAGATAACTCTACCGTGTGCCAATATGATTGTCAAATTATTCTCAGTTCGCTGGATATGCGCAAAAGGTTGCCTACGCGTGTGGCGTGATGTGCAGACACGACATGCTGCCGTCTCCACATTTTTCCCTTTTAAATACACGTTTATTTTGGTTTCCGTCCTGAACTGAACTGGCTTGATGTGCGTGTTCCAGTCCCACTATCTTGTTCTTGAATGATATCAGTTGTTTTTCCTACGACTGGCAGTCTCGTTTACAAGAAGAGAAACAGTGGCAATAACATCAATGCCAAGTTTAGTATCCCCTACCGGAACCTTATTAGAATCACTTCTTCGTGTGTAGCAGTGTGTAGAAATTGCGCAAACGGAGAGAGGAACAATCTCCACGACTGCAGCAAAGGCAGTCAAACTAGAAAAAGGGACAAAAATAACAGAACTGTACCAGACTGATAAAGAGCTGACATCTTTTCCATTCAAATCAGTGCGCACGCGCACACAAACACACACACACAGTTGCGTTCCGACTCCGCCGCAGCCCAACGCGCCAATTGGAATTAGGCACAGTAGAGGGGCACCAATCTGAAGGAACACAAAAGTGTATCCCTGTACTCCTCTGGGTGGGAAAATGATTTTAAATTGGATTGCAATAATCATAATATCACAGTTGTATGTGAATTCCTTCACTGCCGCAAGACCACCTGAGCCGCACCGGCCCGAGGGACTGAAGGTGCAGCTGGTGTGCTTTGGCGGACGGCGGAGGACAAAGCAGACACGTAATCACACCCAGAGCGTTATGACTCCATCCTCTAAGCAAACATAAGTTGGGGGGATTTGCTATCCCTCCTTCTAAAAATAGCCGAAACACATCGAAAACATCTGTGCTGTAGACACATGTTAATATTGAGACTCAACCGCAGCGGCGAACATCCTTTAGAGTCAGAGATTTTCAAAGAAAGTGAGTTACAAACCTTCAGTTCTGGCTCGCCATGTTTTTAAACACTGAATTCGGGTGAAGCCAGGACAGGGTTCAATGGAAAATACCCTTCCCTCTCCGACTTACGCCGAAAAAAAAAAAAAAAAAAGAAAAGAATAGACGTATCAGCATATCAGAGGAGCAGCGGAGGTCTGATGGTGACGCTGCCCACAGAGCGAACTGAGCCCAGGTGATCAAACTCTGAGTGACTCAGCCTTTTTTTCCCCCTCTTCTAAGGCGCCGAGCCGCCATTGAGCGAATCAAAACATTACCTGGAGCAAGGCATGGCGCCAACTCCTACCCGAGCGTTTATTAACTTGGATAAATCATTCAGAGGACACGTAGTAAAGCTTTGTCCAGAATGGAGGTTATTAGATATTGATGAGGTGCACCATTAGTAGCTTGGTTCAGATCATTTCAGTAATTAGAAATGAGCAACATTGATACTGGGCGTCGAAATCCCAGTACTGGGACGGTGTGGCTGATGAGGTGGGGCGCGGATCGGGTCAGCGACGGCATTTCACCCACCGCACTCCCCCTGTTAACGCCGTAGATCATATCGACGCAATAGTAAATAAAATATTAAGCGTCGCCCTGCGCCGTGCGTAGAAAAACACCAGCAGGCTACCGGAGGAAACAAGTACCAGGATCTGTCGCATGAGGAAAGATTTAGTGAGTCGGAGTGGTATCTGCTCCGCTCCCCTGCTTCTCCAAAATGTCCTCCACTTCCCCCCTCCAGGCGCAGCGGAACCCGAACTGTTTAGACTAGCCGGGCCCGTATGTGTGACATACGACGCTCCTGATGAATGCAGGCGCACCCAGCCGTCCTGCCGAACCTCAACGTCTCCACATCCTCCTGCCGCATCCTAAACCCAGCTCAACGTGACCTAGACGCGCCCCCCCCCACCAACACCCACACCCACCCCGCGCTCCCAACAGCCGTTGCCGAACGGTCAAAGGTCGCGCCGTTACCTCCAACCACCTAAATAGACTCGCCCGAATGTTTCCATTCCACCTGCTCATATCTGCATCCATACCTCTCCTCCGTATCGCTAAACGAGTGGGGGCGGGGGCGGTGGTGGTGGGGGGGGGGATCACAGGACTCCAAAGACAGCTGCAGCTTATAAGGAATGTGAAGGGGCCTCAGCCAAGAGAGCAGGCAGGGAAACCATACCATATATGGCCACGGAGACCGAATCTAATTTTTATCAATGAGCGGCGCGAGCGTGACAGTGCCTCGACGTGCGAAGGTCGAGCGCCCGTCCGCGACGGCGCGTCGCGCTCGCCGGTGAGCGCGCGCCGGCCCCCGCGAAGCGCCCGCCGTTGCAAGAGGGCGTACTTGAGGCGCGTAAACAGAGACGACCGCGGCCTCCCGGCACGTGACCGCGGCGATGCGGCGGCGGGATAAAGTGTTGGCTGATTATCATTTCACTTCGGGTTCTCAAAGCCCCGAGGATTAGGAGCAGCTGCGGTAATACACAGACGGGACGCGTGCTGCAGCTTTTTTTTTTTTTTTTTTTTATGCGCGAGGGGGAGAGCGCCGGTTGAAGTGCCTCGTTCTCGTCCTTGAGACTTTCGGCGTTTGGGCCGTAAACACGGGGTCGCAGCCGTCCTGGGGATTGAAGATAAACAATAAAGTCCTCCGCACAGGAGAGTTTCTCCTAACAGAAGCCAGACCCCGCTCTGATTTATCTGCCCCCGTGTTACAAGGCTTTCCTGCATAAGAGGTCAGAAGGGTAAAGTGCAGGCGCCTCCCTTCAGTAGGTGGGATAATAATCCACAGTGGATCTGCCTCTCCTGCGCTATAGATCCGGTTAAAAAGGACTCGCTCCGAACCGCTTAGTCCCAAACCGCAGACCTCACACGCGGAAAAAAAAAAACTGTGTTTAAAAAAAGGACAAACACTCGTTTACTGTTTGTGGAGCTGAGGTAACTGCACCGCTGTGTGCTAATCTAGACTTTGCTGGAGAAAAATGTCCGCTTTCATTAATTTCTTCATGCTGATTTTATCATTTATGGGGAGTTTACTTATAGTCGGTGAGTCACGCAGACTTTAAATGGAGTCCAGCTTAAAGCCTGGGAAATGAGCTCTGAGAGCAGCTACAGAAATAAGTGCTTTTAATTTTAGGGTCCTACAATCTTCCCAAAGAGGGTTTAAATCCTCATTTTTTTACCACATGGGAGAGCCCGTCTATAAACGCAGACCCTCCGTCCGCCCCGCAGCGTCTCGATCCTCACCTTTGTGTCGCCCATGCTCTCCGACTCGGACACCTGGTAGGTGAGGTCGGTCTCCTCGAACCCTGTGGCGCTCATGCGCTGGTCCATGGAGGGGTCAGTGCGCGGCGGCGAGTCTGGGGAATTCAGGCACGTCTGGATCAGGGCTTTGCCCGTTTCACTCGTGATCATGGGCTGGAGCTTGCGGGTGGCGAACGTGTACACGTGGCCCGTTTCGCTGGCCACCAGCAGCAGGACCTGGGTCCCCGTCAGGGTGGACAACTCGTACGCCTGAGGGAGGAAGAGAGGAGAAGAGTCAACAGTGGGGAACGACTTCATTCATCTAAATAGATCTGACTCGCCAAACCGGGCCTTGGATTAACTTCACAATCACATCAAAGATAAAAACTACTGGAAAGTTAACAGGATTCCAGAGGTGAACTCCTGATAAAAAAAAGCATGAAATCCCAAAATAACCCTGGGGTGAACTCTGACGTATACCACAAACGAAGTTAAAATACCGTGAGATAAGGGTCCCAGAATAGAATAAGTGATACAGACAGGGAGTGTGGCTGGGAGAGCCAGGGGAAGGGGAGTGAAAGCGACCCCCCGTCCCCCCCCCCCCGTCCCCCGTCGCGAGACAAGATTCCCAAAAAGACGCAGGTGAACCCCGAGGCCGCGTCCCAGCCCGCCGCCGTGATTAACAAAGGAGCCCTCGCCCACACCGAGGGCTTCAACACCGTCCGACGTGCGCGCGATCAAACGCGCCCGCGAGGCTGCACCCGGGATGAACCCCCTCGCGGAGCCTTTTCATCTCGGTGAGTCACGAGTTCTGTGGAGGATGCTGCTGGTGCGCTGCCACGAGCGCCGCCGCGGCGAGGGCTGCAGTCGCTCCGACCACAACGCTTCATCCTCAGCGAAGGGAGACCCAGCGGACATGGGGGGGGGGGGGGTTACTAAGACGCGGCACCGTGGGTCACGTCGGTCTCCCTCTGGGCAACGGTGCAATAAAAGGCCACGGGCACGGCAATTAGCACCAATACATCACCACCAGACACCTGCTGCACCTGAGGCCTTTAATTCTCCTCACGGCTCCGGGGGAATTTCGCTCTCGAAAAGGAACGCGCGCCTGCACAATCCGCCTGTCAACCCTGACAGGAGCGAGTAAACAACGGGCATCTTCTTTCACGCCGCCGTTGACCTTGATTAGCCTTCCCGCAGGCAGGGACGGCGGTCTCCGACCGCTAGAGTACATAACCCGCCACCAGAAAGGCCCCGACATTGCTGCGGCGCAAACAACACCTATACAGGAGTTTTCCCCGCTCTGCCGAATTCCTCGTTAATGAGAAGTATCAAGTGCAAGTCTCATTTTCCTCTATACACACACACACACACACACACACAAACACACACACACAAAACAACCCAATCAAGTCTTCAAAGGCAGATGCACTGAAGGGTGGAGGCACGTGCGAACACCCCAGCAAGCGAGCTTAAAGGCAGGACGTGTGGATGTTAAGATGAAGGCCTGGACTCCGGTGTCAATCAATAGTTCCTGTTCCAGCCAACCCATCATCTAACGGGAAAAGGATTGCAGCAGTAATCATATATTATCATAGAAATGCACGTGACCCCCCCGACTCTGGCCCCGGGGGGGGGGGGGACGGGCTGTACTCGTATTAATAACACCTGAGAACGCGGCCGTGGAGTCACGGCTGGCAGAGCTGCAGTGAGAAAGTCTGCAACGTGTTTGGGGAAAGCGCTCGCGCGAACTGTCGAGCCCGTATGAGAAGAGAACAAACGGGGCCCGCGCTTCGCTTTCAGAACCCATTATTGGAACCAGTTGGAGACCAGTCTACTATGAATATTCCCACTCCACCTACTTGTCAGTTCCTGTGATGGCTGACACAGTGTAGGCAACATTTTCCAAATAAAGGAAGAAATCTCGAGCCCGCACAAATATAAAATGAATCGCCTTGCCAAGGGTTTACATAAAGACGGACGCCTCAGTTTCCACGACAACAGACTGCCACGCAGAAACGCCACAGAGTGGGTGCTTCAAAGTGCTGCACGGGATACAGGTGTTCACTCTATTCCTGGTTTCTCTGGTGCACTTGAGGGTGACTTTGAACATCCAGAAACTCGGGGTGGCGCTCGTCTGCTCCATCTGGATGGTCTCTGCTGAGGAGGCCACTCACGGGGGGGGGGGCACCAAACGACACCCCCTGAAACCTGCACGCAGACGTCAAAAACCACGGCATAACCCATGTGCACACCCCCCACCCCCTCCACAGGCGTCCCACTCCTCTGTGCTCTCTGGCTGTCCTCTGACCCCCCCACACACACACCACCACCCTGGGGTGTCATCAGCTGTTGGCACCCACAGGAGGACAGCTTCACACCGACAGGGAACAGTCTGTGCAAACACCTACTGATGGGAGCCCCTTCCGACGGGGCTTTTTTTTTTTTTTTTTAAGAGCCCTGCGCGCGTGCGCAGAAGCAGAAACGCGCGCGTGTGCGCCTCGGCGTGCGCGATCGTGTCCGACGGGGGTCAGAAATAGGCCCGTCACTTGTTCAAGTCTATTTAAAACCGCGCAAGCCACCGCGATCGCGGCCGTCGCGTCGGCCCAGCCCGCAGCCACCAGACTTGGACGAGAACCCGCTTAATCCGAACGCAGCAGGTGCGGGCTCTTTACTTTAATTACCACTTTAATCCAACACCAACTTCTAATCAGTTCACGACTAAACGCTTTTGCCCCCCCCCACACACACACACACACACACACACACACACACACACACACACACACACACACTCACACACACACTCACACACACACACTCTCTCACACACACTCACACACTCACAGACACACTCACACACACTCACACACTCTCTCACACTCTCTCACACTCTCTCACACTCACACACACTCACACACACTCACACACACACACACACACACACACACACACACACACACTCACCTTTTTCATGATGCCAGTCTTCCTCTTGCTGAACGTGGTGTAGCGCCTCAACTTGTTGTCAATAAATTCCATCTTGATCTTTACGCGCCCACGTGTCTTCTTCCCGGGCTTGGCCCCGACGACGCCTCCCCCGGGCACCATGCCGTAGCCTCCCGGGGGCACACCCACCTCCTGCCCGGTCACCGTGGCTTCCAGCTCCCGCTCCCGCTTCACCCCCCTCCGGCTGTAGCCCAGGGACCCCACCGGGTCGTCCTCGTCCCCGGAGTCCGAGTCGTTGTCGGACGCGCTGCACAGGGGCGCGCTCTCCCGCTCCGGGTCGAACCTGGCCCCGTGACCCAGCACGACCCCGGCGCTCAGCCCCATCGGGTTGCCCTGGACGGCCGCCTGGAGGGGCGTCACGCCCGGCCTCGCGCCCCTGGGACCCCCCGGGGGCCCGTTCGCCCCCAGCATCGCGACGCTCCCGGCGCCGTCGCCCACCGCCGCCAAACTTTGCCCCGCTCGGATCAGAACGGGACGGACCCCGCCGCCGCCGACCGCCGGAGCCTGCTGCGCCGCGGCGCCTCTGCCCGACACGGGTCCGTTCCCAGAGGGCGCCGGTCCGATCCGGCTCGGTAACATTCTAGCGGGAGAGCCGCGTCTCCGGACGCCCCCCGGGTCGGCGTCGCGTTGCCCCGGAGAGGAGCGGCCACTGACATGCGCGACCAACCGCCCAACGGCAACGGTTCAGGCGGAGCCGGCGCGTGAGGGCGGGCGGGGGGGGGGGTGGGTGGTGGTGGTGGGGGGGCGGCTCGGACCCCTCCAGGAGACCTTCTCGGCGGACTTTGAGAAGTGATGCTGCCCCCGGAGACCCTCCGCCGGGACCGCTCTTCGTCACCCTCCTCTTCCTCGCCAACTCCGAGCGCTCTCTCAAAAAGGAAAACGCGAAGAGCGCTCGCGCGTGTCCTTCCGCCGCGTCACCGAGTCCGCGCCGCCAAAACCCCCGGAACGGCACGTTTTTCAGCGCGCCGGCCTCGACCCGGTCACTTTTGCCGCATCGAACATTAAATGTAAATCCCGCTGAAGTCCAATTGTGAGTTTTTTAAAAAGTATATATTTAAAGCGGCGACAGAGCGGCGGAACGATATTGCAAAGCAGGAACTACTTCCCTCCTTATAAAGAGATACAACGCTTCCTTATTTGGTGTTGTCTCTCCTTATATGGCGAGTCACAGTACCGCTCTCTGATTGGCTGCCGGTTATCGGAGCCGCGCTGTGATTGGTCGACGAGAGCGGTTCATTGGAATAAATACCAAAATGGTTGCGCTAGCGACAACGTCACAGTAGACATGCTTCAACACAAAAATAACAAAACATCAACTCCTTCTTTTTTTTTTCTTTTCCCCCCAGCAAATTCCCAACAGGCCGACCCGCATCATACCACAAACTACGTTTTCCCACAGTTTTCATGCCAAAATGTTGTTGTTTTCAATCAATCTGAGGACAGAGCGTGACTGTCAGACGAATGTCGCATCAGGAGCATTTAAATTCCCAGACTAACAAACTCTTGATGGAAAGTCAAACTATTATTTTCAGAATATAATCATCTGAATATACATTATTTGGTGTTTTCCTTAAAAGTCCTTTTTGATTAAACATCACGAAAATGTGTTAAAATAAACATGTCAGTCAGACGAGTCCTTTCCCTGCACCACAGGATTATTAATTATTATTAATTTATTAATAATAATTCATTTATCTACCCGTTCTCTTTTCCCCCTAGACTCTAGGGCCTAGAGTGTAAATGCAAAACAGCATGTTATCAAGCTCAAATCTATTCTGGTGTTACCAAGTAATTTCATCTTGACTCAGAAAGAGGAAGATTTGACAGCTCTGGTCGCCAAATATTTCACACGAGATTAAAGCAAAACTTTGGATAATTGTCTTTTTACTCTTCTGGACCATCTGCTCCACCTCTATAAGGACGTGGAAGCATATTTATCTTGGAAGATAATTATTAGTCATGGTTTAATGATCAACAGTCTTGAGGCTAGAAGCTCCATCTAGCGGCGAAAGAAGAAAAGTGCATCTGGGAAATTGGACCCAATTTGATTTTGCATTACTACCAATTATAAATTCCAATACCACAATTAATATACCAATTATATATTCCAATACCACAATTCATAGTCATTGCTCATCAACCCCTTTAGATGCTGTCCATCATATTTTAGAGCTTAAAGGCAGCTGTTACTGAATAACCCAACCTAAACCACCTCAATAGTTCATATTAGGCTACTTGAAATAAAGAAGGAAATTGTGATTACACAACCCAAACACTTCATTCTCATTATTCATGTGCCATTTTAAAATTAGTTTCTGATTGAAATTGCATCTGTGCACACATGGGAAGCAATTGCAATTACCTCAAGCATGTATAAATGGACAAAATTGTAACATTTTGATATGAAAACCTCAGCATCAAAAACAAAACACTAAAGAAAAAAAACACTGTGAACCTTTATTGACAGCAACATGTTCTGTATATGTTTTCATATAGCTGAGATTATTGGGAACATTTGCTGAAGCAGATAAAAAAAATGTCTAGGAGTAAGTCCTTTCATAAAAACACATTACACTAAAAAAAAAACAAAAAAAAAACGTATAAAAAGAAGTTCATGAACAAAGGCATTTGCATCTGATTAGATAATACAAAAGACTGGGACACAGTTAAGATCATCCTTCATTTAGCAGGCACTTACATGAGTACTAGTGACCCACAGTCAATCACTTTTGACCTCCTTTTTATTTTCTGTTAGCATATTTAGGTAGACTGACCAAACATTGAGATGGACCACATTCGTGAAAACCTTCCTACGTACCTTCCTATTACAAACGTAAAGTATAAAAAAAAAAAAAAAAAAAAAAGACAGGACCTTCATCATAAATAAACAGGCACCTGCACAACATACTACACAACATGATACAGAGGAATATTCCTTTAAGTGAAGTTAGTGCATGGCTTCTACAGTATGTACACATCGACTGGTGCCACGGCCTGCTTTGCAGCGCTGCACAAAGAAACCAGACCTGGAGGGGAGACTGTGATTGTACCTCCAAAAGAAAGCAAGGTTGCAGAGTGCAAGACAGTGATAGGCTGCGTCCCTGCAACTCGAGAGGAATATGATATTATTTTAGTGTAACATGGGCGTTCTCACCCAGACGAGCACCTTAAAGTAAATACAAGAAAAGACCAAACTCATCACAACTCAATTCAACATATTCCTTGGCTATAAAGTTTCTGCTTTTTTTTTCTTTTTAAAAATGTTCCTGAAGTGTTATTGTAAAACAATAAAAAAAAAAAAAACCCTCCTTCGGGAATAGTTGGAGAATCCTCATGCAAAAGCCTTTACAGTTTGTTTATTTTTAAATGCTGGAACTGGGAACAGTTCAGTGACACTCTGAATGACGCTGGTCCGCAGCAATAAAGATCGACAGCTTCACTAAAAATAGACCCCCCCCCCCATTTCTTTCTTTAGCACAAGTTTAAACTTTCAGGAGAAACACAGAGGGCACGGCCCTGCAGCGGATCGAGTTTTCGGAGGTTTTTCGCCAGCTTTTAAGTAAAGCCTCCATCCATCGGTGAGGAAACTGGGATCGGTGGCCCCCTAGGGTGCAGCTGAGGGTGGTGTGGGGGGGGGGGCGAGGCACTGAGGTCGTTCAGCTCCAGAGTGGCTGTGGACATGCAGGCAGGGTCGCAACCGAATCACAGAAATGGACTCCGCGGTAGAAGGTGGAGGAGGAGATCATCCATGCTGATATTAAGGCAATTTCCAGCACAAGTGTTTCTGCTGATGCAGCGGCAGATCATCCACCCCGCCACTGTTGAAATGCATATCTATATTACTCTTTCCTTCTCTGTCCGCTTCCCTGAAATGATTGGGACTCGTAATCCAGCACTGTTGTCTTTATTTTGTGGAGAGAGAGAAGGGTGGTGGTGGTGGTGGGGGTTTGGTTCTGGTCAGCTCAGACTTTGCTGTTTGACGGCAGCTCTCCCAGCGCCTGCACGATTTCGGTGAAGGAGGGCCGTTCTTTGAGGCTGAGCGCCCAGCAGCGCGCCATCAGCTTGTAGATCCTGGACGGACATCCGTCCGGGACGGGCAGCTTCAGTTTTCCAGCCTTCAGAGCTGAAGATGCAGCAGAGACGGAGGAGGAAGAGTTAAACGGTCTGGACATTTACTCTACCTCTGATATAAGTTAGGTGGATTTATCACATTTCAAGTTACACTTTCAAGTAAAATAATAGAATTTTAATTAAAACATGTAAAAAAAACCATGTTAATAGTTTCTAACACATTTTATATTCAAAGGTTAACCACACATGCAAATATCTGCATTGTTATTTTTAATATTAACAATTCTTTACATGAACAGATTAGGCTTGTTTAGGCTTGGATTGTTGTACTGGATGTGGTTTTTTTTTTGTTGTTTTTTTTTAAAGACATTGTTTGATTAGGACCGAGGCGGCCGCTCGCCACACTGACCTTCCAGCATCTCATCATCGCTCAGTTTGGAATGTGGAAGTTCCCCATAACTGAACACCTCCCACATCAACACTCCGAAGGCCCACACGTCAGACTTGGTGGAGAAGTCGTCCTCGAACACCGACTCCGATGGGAGCCAGCGCAGCGGGATCCAAGCCTGCCTGTAGTGGTAGTACTCACTGCGCGCGCGCACACACACACACACACACACACACACACACACACACACACACTGGGGGTCAATCGCTAAAAAGGTAGCTGCACCCGAGGGTCGCGGCGGCGTGCGAGAACTCCACCTGTTGTAGACGTCCTTGCTGAGGCTGAGCGACGAGATCTTCACGCGCCTCTGGCTGTTGATCAGGCAGTTTCGGGCAGCGAGGTCTTTGTGAACGAATCTGTGATTTGAGAGATGCTCCATCCCGTGAGCCACTTGGGCGCAGATGGACACCTGACCGGAAGAGGAAGGCAGAAACCAGACAGAGGAACTTATATAACTCGAAGGACAGCAGCGGTGATTCCGTCTTCGCGGGTTACATCAGCTGCTCCAGTGTAGCGGGCCGAAGAACAACCCCGGCTGGTTGCCTAGCAACGTTACGGCGCTGACGGGACGCGATATTTGTGTTGAATTGATGAGTAATCCTGTTTGTTCATGAGGTAAAGCCAAGATTCATCATCCGTCTGCTGCTTCAGCATCATCCGCATCAGGGCATAAACGTGTTTCTCTCAGCGGCTAAGCGCTGGCTACAAGGAACAAAGGGAGCTTTTCAGCTGGGATGTATTAAAGATAATTATGACATTTAAAATCCTGATTCTCCTGCCATCTGTGTCCAGTTTAGCAAGTTAAAAAGAGCCCGAGAGGCATGCAGCGTGGTGTTGACTGCTAAAGCTTTAATGATTTGTTAGTCGCTCTTAAAAATGATTGAATATTCAGGGTGCAAAGATTTCTCTTCCCATCCGGATAAGCCTCAGCGTGTCCCGGGAGCAGGCTCTGTGTGCTGCCTGTTACAGGCGTTCACTTACTTTGGTCTTGGTGCTGATGGGCTGAGATTTGACTTTGTCGTCTTTGCTTTTGGAAATTCTCAGGAACTGCTTCAGGTCTCCCTGCGGTCGACGAAAGCAAAGCGGACGGACGTTAACTGAGAGATGCGGAGGAAAAGGGGATCGTCGTCTTCTTCGACCGCGGCGGGGTTTACCAGGTCGTAGTACTCCAGGATCATGTAGTGGGGCTCCGCCTCCCGACACAGACCCAGCAGGCGGACGACGTTGGGGTGGCTGAGCTTGGCGAACATCTCAGCTTCGCGGCGGAAGTCCAGCTGGAGCTGCTCGTCTCTGGTCTGGAGGCTTTTCACCAGCACCACCGTCTCCTCCTTGCTCTCCTCCATACCCTTGGCCTTGCAGAGCAGCACCTCGCCAAACTCTCCCTTACCTGCGCACACACACACACACACACAACCATCAGAATAGTCTAGTGAACTCATCATTCAGTTAAAACGTTCACAAAAAGAAAGGCACAAGCTCTCCAAGTCTACCTAAGACGGTGATGGTTTGCAGGTTTGCCCGGGGGAAGTGGAGCTTATCGTTATTGACGTGGCTGTGGCGTTTCTCCGTCGTTGCCGTTGTCCCCATGTTGGTGAGCGCCACCTCCTCCTGGATCTCTGCGGTGGTGTGGCCGTTCTGTTGCAAGGCCCCTCCTGACAAACAGCCCCCGCAGAGTCAGAGGTCAAGCACCGTCCTCGGTCCAGCACCGCGCTCGGTGCTGTACCGAGGACGACCGCAAGATGGCGGCAGATATCCCGAATGTTCAGTGATGATTCAGGATGGGGGACTCCAGCGATTCCCATCAGACGTACCATTGAGACATTCCATCTCCGGCTCCTCTCCGTCCTGGCCCTTCTGCAGTCTTTTAGCGTTGCGCCTCTTTTTGCAGTAGAACATGAGCCCCAGCACGATGATGATGTACGCCACGGCGGCCCCCACAGACAGGCCGATGGTTTGGATCATCTTGTAAGGAGCTCTGTCCCCGTCTCCGTCATAGGGATGCATGGGCTTTTCTGTGAAAACATTTAGAAGGTAGGAGTTTATTTTTCTTTCCTTTTACTCTCCCGTGACTCAAACGCATAAATCCACAAATCTATTGCGAGATACTTCAGCAGAGGGACATTTTAGAACAGATATCTGATTAAAGACATCAAAGCTTAATCGTTCTCCTGTCTGAGCTCATCTGGGGAAAACTGTCCTGCTGCTTTTGGAGAGAATTAGTTGATACGAGACTCTTGTGCAACTGTGTGGTTTTAAGCCTCAGAGACTGAAATAGATCAGCTCTGTGCCCAAACGCACCGCCCCAGCGCCGGCGGTGGCGTCACGGACGCGACGGCCATTATTAACCTGTCGAGATGGACGACAGACGAGACGGACGCTCGTGGCTTAATGAAGGCCTTCATCCTTTACCCGCACAGACCCTGTGTCCACCTTGGTTGCTAATAAAGGAAGCCTCTGTGTGTGTGTGTGTGTGTGTGTGTGTTTCCCTCACCCACTACAATCAGCTGAGCCACGCGGTCTTTGATGCTGCAGCTGTTGCCCGCCACACACGTGTACCTGCCGGTGTCGTCCGTGGTGACGTCTGTGATCAGCAGGGAGCCGTTGGGCATCTTCTGGAACCTGGAGGGGAAAAAAAAAAAAAAAAAAACGGGATGGAACGCTTGAGCTCTGGAGCAACTAGGAGGAGGTGCCACAACCGTGAGCGACGCGCACTCGTATAAATATTCAACAGCGAAATTAGAGAAAAAAAAACAAAAAAAAACGTCGTAATCTCGCAAACCTGGAAATAACTGGTTTGTGTTTTTATTAGAGAACAACGTTCCCAGATGGTAAAGTCGTCTCCTATTACAATCTGCTAAAATCCTCCCGTAAAAGTGAAGAAGTTGATAGCTTGGAACAACTGCTGCGGATCAAATGACAGCGCAGGTTTAGCGGAGCCAGACTGCTTGTTAGACGACTCGATTTTAATAATACAGCTGTCAGCGAAGTGTCAGCGGAGCAACACCACACTGACAAAACAGAGGGGTGTTCGCCGAGACCGAACAACCTAAACAGACTGGGGGGCGGGGGGGGTATGTCTACAGTTTTTTTTCTTAATCACATCAGCAACGCGATACCGTCAGCTGTGGTGTACAACCAGGGGAGCGAGGCGCTGCAGAAATGCTGTGAAGGTAATCTAGGATTACTGTTTGGTAGATCAGATTATAATTTTTATTTGGTTTGCGGTGTATTTCTTTTTTGTAGCGGGTGCTCTAAAAGGTTTTTTTGTAGCCGGCTATTCTGGCATCAATTGGAATTCCTATCAAAGATGCTGCCATTTACATGAAACCCACTCAAATAAAAAGGTTATCCGTCCCTCATTCGACATTCTCAATCACTGGGACTCAACAAGCGGCCGCAGTAGAAACCTGCTGATGGAACAACAGAAGCAAAACCACAATGCAAAATACCAAAATATTAAAGAGATTCTGTAAAAACCCACTGAGCATTTATGACTTCCCTCAAGCTCTGAACGCTCACATGGACCCACGTTATGATCACACCTTTTTAGGCAATAAAATAAATAAGCCAATCCATAATAAATGGACAGAAACTGAAAAATCCCGGTATGGTGTGTGTAAACAGAAACATTAATCCTTTACTAGGAGAGCTCAGCTACTCAGAGAGAAACGGAAAAGCCTTCACCTTCTGTTCTTATTGATGTCCAGCGCCTTGTCTTTGACCATCCAGTGGATGTGGGGCTCAGGGTCACTGCTGGCCTGACAATGGAGGATGGCTGTGTGGCCTTGGTACACAGTGGTGTTCTCTGGCTCCACCTTAAAGCGGATGTACACTAAATGTGCACACACACACACACACACACACACACTCATTAGCCCAGCACATCACACCACAATAAAACCAAACCCGATTCATTACTGCGCTATTAAAAACCCTCAAAGACCCGATCAGCGCGGCCTGGTGAGGTCTGATCGGTGAACGTCTCCTCGTGAAAACGACTTCAGACGCTCAGGAACCACTAACGGTTTTGGCTTGGCGGGACAGAAGAGTGGTTTACCGGCCACGGTGAGGGACACCACAGCGCGGATCTCCCCTTGAACGCTGTTGGAGGCCACGCACGTGTAGTTCCCGGCGTCGCCGCGGGTCACTTTGGCGAAGCGGAGGAGGCCGTTCCTCTGGTCCAAGTGAGGCGGGAGCTCCCCTCCGTCTGCAAAGGGGGGGCGGACGGGCGGGTGAGACGCCGTGGAAGTCATACGACCGAACGCCGCGGGGGAGCGACCTGCGACAGCGTTTAAGAGAGCCACGCGTGTTTTGATTTAAGAGGACCCCCCCCACCACACCTGCTTTGGTCCATCGGATGGTTGGGGCCTCCCTGCCCTTAGCGGAGCACTGGATGGTGATCTCCTTGTCGAGCTCCAGGCACTGAGCAGGCTGCGGCGTCGGGGTGAACTTGAGCTTTTCTGGAAAGATCGTTTAAAAACACGACGCGCACGAGTCAACGCGGTAAAACATTTGAGCTCGGCCGAAGATGAAACGAGGCCAAACTGAGGAGGAAACCGAACCCTTGTTGACACAGAGAGGAGGAAAATCTATGGCAGGGATGAACCGCGATCAGCGTAACAGACAGCTCTTATACTGAATCAAACGCTGGCGCGGAGCCATCTGACATTTATCCAATAATGATATTGCGTAAAATACTGCAAAGCGGGAATTGGGGCCATTCGACATCCACCTCCACGCGGGTTTGAGCGCTTTAATGTTGCGGGTGAAAGCGCATCTGATTGATGCTTCCTTTCAGCGCTCTTAGTGGCAAACGTTGCGCCCGCTGTGACCCCGCCGTTGCTCGGGCGACCGCTGTAGCTCACCGAGGACAGACACCCGAGCGTGTCCAGACAGTCGGCCGCCGACGGTCTTGGTTTCACAGCCGTACATCTGCCCGTCGTAGACCTCCACGTTGTTGATCCTGAGGGTGCCGTTACGGAACAACTTAAAACGAGCGTCCTGCGGGGGGGGGGGGGAGAGAGGGGGGGAGGGGGAGAGAGGGGGGTGGGGGGGTAGATGTGTTATGGGTCATTTTAAGACATGCTCGCAAAAATAAAGCGGAGATGAAATAAAAGTTTGAGAAAGCTTGATGCGCGCGTCACCTCCGGCGTGATCATGAGGTTGTTGCGGAGCCACGTGACCTCCGGTTCGGGGCTGGCCTTGGCGTGACAGTGAAGGTAGCCCGGTTTGCCCTCCTCTAAGCTGGTGTCCTGGGGCCTCATCACCCACACCGGAGGGGCTGCAAACAGACACAGGCCCGTCACCCCAGGCTGTGTTTACGTCCCACGGGTCTTCATGGGGTCAAATCATCCCCATGAAGAGATGGGGATGATTTCATCATTATCAATCATCATTAACCCTTTTTTCTTTTGTCTTTTTTTTTTTTCCCCCGCTACGGCTTCTGACCGACTTGACCGTCTCCTACGCGCTTGGATGAAAGCTCGGATTGAAAGCGACGCGGCGACTCACTGGCCACGGTGAAGGTGACCTCCTGCGTCCTGCGGCCCGCCTTGTTCTGGGCCACGCAGGTGTAGGCGCCCGAGTCCGCCTCCTCGGTGGGGCTGAACACCAGATCCAGGCCGTCTTGGAACACCCGGCCCTCCGCGGGCACCCGCTGCCCCCCTCTCTCCCACCACACCTCGGGCTCAGGCCTCCCGCGGGGGGGGTGACAGGGCACCCGCTGGAGGGAGTCTGCTGTGAAGACCCTCGACATCTTTGGAACCATGTCGTCTATCTCTGCAACACAGACACAGAACAAGCTTTAGAGCGATTGGAAATTCAAATAGCGAAATCAAGTACAGTGAACCCTCGTTTATCGCGGGGGGTTACGTCCCGGAAATAATAATAATAATAATAGGCGAAAACCGCGAATTAAACAGCTTCATTTTTTACAGTTACTTTACAGGTTTTAGGGCAGTAAAACCCCTAACCACACACTTTTATACACTTTTCTCACAGGCTTTAACATTTTCTCACGGTTCTCTCTCATTTAAACACTCTCAAAGTTCAAACTTCTTCCTCCGCCTGTTGGGTGCGACCACAGGTGACTTTTCCCCTGCAGTTCGCCAATCTGGATTCAGAGCACAACGCACTGGAGAAAAAAAAATCCGCGAAGCGGCGAAGCGGCGGAAAG
Source organism: Lagocephalus sceleratus (assembly GCA_911728415.1). Taxonomy (NCBI): domain Eukaryota; kingdom Metazoa; phylum Chordata; class Actinopteri; order Tetraodontiformes; family Tetraodontidae; genus Lagocephalus; species Lagocephalus sceleratus. Next base: position 1,299,510 of record CAJVRN010000040.1, read on the forward strand.
TGAACCGCGTTATAGCGAGGGTTCACTGTATTTCAAAAATAACCCCCAGTGGGCTTAACTCAGAATTCTATTACTGGATTTCATGTGTTGTTAAAGGTTCTCTGTTCTGGAGTTCAGGCCGTAATAATGAGAGAACAAAGTGTGCAGTGAAGCAACTGAGCATATAGGTTGTGCAGTAATTAGCTAAATCCTGCGTGAGGTGGCTCATATCAAAACTTAGAGCCCCTCTACATAAAATGGAATTTGATCTGTACTACAAAGACTCACAAGACCTTGAGCTACCATGAGGTTTAAGAGTGTGAGTCCCAAATGGAAGTGATTAATACATGATTGGCCTACAATCTGAAAGCTGGTCAGTGGCTATGACCTTAAATGATTCTAATCTCCAAATCAGCTGGTAATAACAATAATGACGATGAATGAAGAAAAAAAAAAAAAAAAAAAGAAGAAATTCATTTCTCAGGAGAAAAGAGAATTTGATCCGGCCGAGAAAGAAATGGCCGAGGACAAATCAATGAGGCGGAGCTTGAGAAACCGTTTAAACCTGTCCCCTAAATACGGAATTCTACTGTGACACAATCCCCTATAATGCTTATGGGGATTACCATCAGATTAAGTGAATTAAAGTATTTAAGCGTTGCCGTGGTTCACTGGGTTAAAACTGCAGATGCAGTTGTACGTTGTTAATCCAAAATCCCGGAGGGAGAAGGGCCTCCTTGAAGGGAATCGTTTACTTGGGATCCAGAAATGCAGAGAAATTCCAGTCCTAAGCCCATTCAAAATATTTGACTTGCTTGCACTTGCATTTCAAAATACTGGCTGATTAGTAAAATGAGAAGATATTGCAGCTTGGTACTGCTTTGAGCTCATTCATCTCGGAGTTCTAGCAAAGTACATAATTTCCCAGTGTGCTTGGAACTTAATCTCTTCACACACAGGTACTTGAGTATCACTTCATGTGGTCGTATAAGATTGTAATACTTGGATCTTGGTTCTCTTGATTTCACTTATGTCATATTTATTGATTATCCTGTAAAGTGCATGTAGACTTGTAAAATAAAGCACCTGCAATTTTGTTCCAAACGTTAAGTCTGTGAACAACAAAGCCAAAGATTTAGTATATGATTTTAATAATTAGATTTTCATAATTAAACACATTGAAATGTTAAATGGATTTGTAATCAGAAAACACAATGAAAATATTATTTAAAAAGGGAGGCAGAGCATCAATTAGTACATGGTTCAAATTACATTTTCAGCACACCTGCTCATGTGAAAGCAGGCCTGAAAAGAGAAAAAACAGCTGAACTCATTATTCTGTTTTACACAGTTAATGCTTATCCAGCAGGTACCGCTGCGTTGAGGAGAAGGATGCTGACTTAAACAAATTAGATTGTTGGGGGAAATAATAACAAGTGGGAGCGTCTCAACACTTCAGCCAGATGGGAATGAAAGAAATTAATTACAATCAGAGATCTGATTCCCGGAGGAAGACGCAAAAGGAGAAGGTGGCAACGGATAAACACACAATCTAGTTTAAATCACCTGTGCGAATAGTTACAAGTGCGTGTACATGAATACAAGGAAGTCTTTACAACACCTGCTATGAGGAGCGACGCCTCCAACGTAACGGGGGACCCTCTGATCCCACGACCCACACACTTGTAGGTCCCGGTGTTCCGGGGCTTCACCTGCGTGATCAGCAGCGTGCCGTTGGACAGCAGGAACACGCTGTGGAGACACGCGTCAGACACGTTACACTTCCGGCTCAGCTCTCGGGTCTTCCCATTCAAACGGAATGAAGACGGCTTTATCCAACCACTTCACAATTTCTCTGATTGTTACGACCTGCTGTAGTTGTATCCACCGTAGTGATGCACAACTCCTTCAGAAGGCAGACGTTATATAAAAGCTACATAATGTGAGCATTCATTTGTGAGTACTTGTGTATTTTGCATTTTTTGCAGGATATAAAGTTTGGCTGATACACAAGGCAAAACAAAAAAAAAAAAACAAGCATGAATGCCCAGAAATGGTTTCAACACCGCGCTGCATTTGCATCCATTTTGCTTAAGTCTGTATGTCTTGGCCTGTTTCACTACAACCTGCGACATCTGTTGCTGCAGATTAAACTTAACGTTGAATGAATTAGTGTGTAGCACCCGGAGCTCCTTGACCCACGGGGCCGTCCTCTGGCAGGCTGAGGGGAGTATCAGAGCCCGTGATGAATGCGATGAGGTGTAATTAGAGGCTGACCTTCAAATCAGCTTCAGGGATGACAGATAAGGAACTGCACATCCCACACAACTCCAGAGAACTCGACCGCTCAGTGGAGAAAAGTCGTTTCTAAACTCGTGCCAGTTTTTTTTTTAAAAAAAAAGAAGAAGCAAAAAGCAGAACTCTTTCATGTTGGTCTGGTTTTGCATTGGATTATGGAGGAAGGATAAAGAGGAGGGCTTTTCTATCCTCTTGTGAATTGTGTTGATGCCCCATTACCAAAAATGAACCAATACACATATATATGGTAAGATAATATATAGAATAAGACAATCCTGTTTAGAGTGTATGTTTAGAGATAAAGGCTGTTTGCACAAGGAGTCTGGAGTTCATGCGGGTGTACTTTCCCCTTCTTTCACAGGTATGAAAAACAACCTGAGGACACAGTCGAGGTGTAAAACAGATGATAATCCATCTGCATTCCTCTGAGATGATCTCAACCCAGATCAATAACACGGCGGGTCTCCGACAAGCGCTTTCATACCGACACGTATCACACTTCCCACCGCATTCCGGGTGCTTACTCATCACTGGTTAGGTGATCTGCAGTGTTGACACGCTCATTACACAAAAGCACAAGTGCTGCATTTGTTCATCTCAGTGCACATATTAACCGATCAAGCTCTTTTCTTTCCTCTACGAGCATGCACGACATGCCATGAACCATTGGGGGGGATACTTGCGTGCTTGGTATTCAAACCAGTTATTATCTAGTCCTTATGTGTTCATAGAGTAAACTTATTGCTGCCCGAGGGGACTTTTCCCCATCGGTATTTGAGACATTACAGATTATTTATGATTGGATGGATAGACGGGCCTACTCAATGTTTCCGGGTGACATACAGAAGACAATTGCCGAGGAGTGTCCTAAGAATAGTGTTCCTCTAATGCAACCCATCGGAAAAACTGGAACGGCGTGAAGAAGCGGGAGGCCAAAGAGCAACAGGGAGGATTTCAACGCACCGAGACTTGTTAGTCAGGAGCTCGTTCTCCTGGTACCACTCCAACGTCGGGGCCGGCACGGCGGTGAACTGGCAGTGCAGCGCGGCCTCCTCGTTCCTCAGCACCACCATGTCCTCGGGGGAGACCACCGGCCGTGGGAAACTCTTATCTGGAAGAAAGGCGGGCGAACATCTGCGTGATTACTGGCGCGAGCCGTCGGACCATCGAGGCCCGCGCGTGTGGACGCTTAACCGCGACTACAGGAGCCGCCGGTTTGGGACCGGCTTTATTAGAATCTGCCAACAGCAGAGCGAAGCTGCGACAGAGAGGCGTGAGAGGGCAGCGGTGGGTGTCAAGAGCTCAGATGGGTGCTGAAAAGCCTTAGAAAGGTCAACGCGGACACTTCTGCAGCTTACCCAGACCATTGTCTCCTTTTATTTTTTAAACTAAATGGACTGTAGAAGCACGTCTTTTCACACAGTATTCCAAGAATATTGGTAAAACACAATCGCTTTTTGAAACCATGCATACTCACTAAGGGAATTAACAGCAACATCGCTGTAGCTGAACGGCTTTTCACCCGACGGCGCGACCCCTCCGGTGACAGGGAGGGGTCGCGCCGCCTGCTCATCGTCGCCCACCTAAAGCTTGAGCGTTGGAGCTCTTACGGGTTCGGGGTTTCAGCTTAAGGACCCTCCAAAAGTGGATGACTGTGAAGCGTGATGTAATGCTCTAGAAATAGTTCATCCCGTAGGCAGGTAGGTCGGTAGGTAAATAGATAAATAAATCCACTGTCGGATATTTCAGGGTCAGTGATCCACACTACGATGTACACGTACATCTCCAAAAATAAGAATATGATAGAAAAGTTCAATTCTTTTCACTTATTTCAGAAAGTGAAACTTGTATATAGATTCACAACACAATGTGAAATAGTTTCTTGAAATTTTTAGGATTATGGTTTACAGAGAATGAAAACCCCAAATTCAGTGTTTCGGGAAATTAGAATATTACATAAGATCAATTAAAACAGAAATACCAGGCTTCTGAAAAGAGTGTTTATTTCCCCCTCTTGCATGAATTATTGCAACAGCTGCATGGAAGCGATCGCTGCATGGCGGCTCTGCTCAGGTGTGATAGAAGCTTGGGCTGCTTTGATATCAGCCTCGAGCTCGTCTCATTGTTGGTCTGGTGTCTCCCACCTTCCTCTTGACGATACCCCAGAGATTCTCTACGGGGACTTCAAGCAACACGGATTCTCTCCAACTCTCCCTTCAGAAGCCATTTCCAAACGAAATGCAAAATCTACTTTTGTCTGGAAAAAAGGACCACCGAGCAACAGCCCAGTTCTTTTTCTCCACAGGTAACACACTTGTGACACTGTCTCTAGAGAGGCTTTGCACCAACAAGGAATTTGATACCCTTGTGGTTCTCCAGCTGTATTGATATTATATAATATTCTAATAATCTAAAGACCAAATTTGGGGTTTTTATTTTCTCTCTGTCATGAAGCTCTACAATAAGCGGGATTCACTTTCTGAAACGAGTGACCAAAGATATTGAACCTGCCATGAAAATAATCGCATATGAGAACTCCTAATCCCGGTTTAGGTGTGTGAATATTTCAGCTGAACCCATAAAACAAGGCGCCAGCTGGAGTATTAGGATACGCTTAACACGAGACGTGCTAAAAGAGAGAGGCGTGCGCGCACCTGGCCCACCCAGGAAGTGGGCAGAAAGGTCTCGACTTAAAGAGCCGTGATGAAAACCTAAATCTTCCAGCCTTTACTTAAGGTGAGGCTCTGGAGACGCGCCTCGTAACTCGAAACTCAACAATTACCCATTCTCCATTCAGCCAGGTGCTAGCCCAACCTCTCTGTGTACTGCAGGTGCTGGAGAGTAGGAGCAGGGCTTCGGGTTTCTGGCTCGGATGTGCTGCTTCGCGTACAGTACGAGCTCTGTTGCGCGTCGGGAGGACGCCGCAGAGGAGCACAGAGCGAACGCGAGCCAACCAGAAACGCTAATCTCCCCCCGCCCCCGCCCGCCCGCGCGCGCGCGCGCGCTACTGTAGAGGCTGCAGAAGCTGCAGTCGCGGAATGAGATCGATAGAACGGCGCTGCTGAGGAAGCAGATGTTGGCGTTGGACCAGCGTTCACAGTGCACTCCTCGGTGGAGGGGGGGGCGCTAACCCACCAACAGGTAATCACATTAGTGAAGCCATCAGCGTCTCTTCCTGCCATCCCTTAACATTAATGTGCTATATACCCCCCCCCCCCACCCCCACACACACTTCCTGTTGAAGGTTGGAGATCTAAAACACCTGCTTCATAAAGCCCCTGTTACAAGTTACATTTGTTTGATTCCTTTTGTTTCCTTTCTTCCATCATGAAACTCCTTCAGTGAGAGCGAGGTGTGGATTGGTACCGTTTGTCCTCCCAGCTCCGAGCCTTTGCTGAAGACTGGTCACGAAAGCACACACCTACGATGCTGAGAGTGAAGTTGCTGCTGCTGCACACGTGGCCGGCCGCGTTCTTGGCGCAGCAGTAGTACAGGCCGTTGTCCTCGGGGCTGGCGCCCCCGACCGTCAGCGTCCTCTCCTTGTTGTTGATCTGGTGGCTCTTCTCGGTCAGCCTGGCCCCGTCCTTGAACCACTGGCACGTCGGCCTGGGGCGAGAGGGACGATCAGGCGCGGGCGCGAGAGGGGGCGCGCGAGCGGAAGCCTTCCGCGAGAAGCGAGAAAGGCGCTCGTTTCCTCGAGAACGAAAAGCGCGCTCTGGCCCGGGACGTGGCGTCAGACTCCTCGAGGAACAGAAGCGCCAGGTTTTTTTTGGGTTTTTTTTCGCATTTTCGCATTTTCGTTCTCGCCGAAAGACGGCGTTTCTCAGTTCCCGTGGAGTACGCAAAAGATTATCTATGTAAGAGAAGAATGCTCGGGCATGAAAGGGATCAGGGGCGTACAGGCCGTAACCTGATCCTTCTCCCCTGTGGACTAAAGCGGAGGGGGAAGGAGACTCACCGTGGGTGTCCATCAATATGACAGCGTAATGTGACTGGTGCTGAGCTCTCGATCTCGTCCTCCGAGGCGGGTTCCTTTAAAGTCACGCCGCCGCTCTCCAACCCTGCAGACGGAGAGAGAGAGAGAGAGAGAAAAAAAAATAAGAAAAAAAAAGAAGAGGAGGAAAATAAGCGCAGAAGCACCGAGGGAATAATTGAGAAGGATGGGCGGAAAAATCGAGTTAAAGGGCTGTCCTGTTATGTGCGATCTCAGATAGCACGGTCACAGCGGCGCGACTCAGGCCGAGCCAGGAGCGAAGCTATCTCTGGAATACAGTACAGCGGCAAAGTAGCGCCGCACTTACGGAAGGAGGCTGGGGTTGGTTTTTTTTTTTTTTTTTTTTTCGTGTCATCTTTAATGGATTTTTAATGGAAAGCATCGTGCGGTAACTTAATAGGAGTTCCATCTAGATCGGGGCTGTGCAGATACCGCTGCACCTCGGGAGGAATTACTGCCACAAAAAAAAAAAAAAAAAAAGAAACTGGAGAGGTGACTCCCAGAGGGACAGGAGAAAAAAAAAAAAAAAAAAGAGCGAAACTGGGGTAGCACCAGCTCGGAGTTGGTGGGTTTGACACCTGCGCTTTGAGCCATCGCCCTCCTGCTCCGCCCTCACCCAGAGTGATCCCACAATGTTGTTACAGCATGCAGATGCGCACAATCAAGTAGAATGTGGTGCAGAGGAAACTTGTTACTGGCCCACATTTTTGTTTGGGTTTAGTTTATACACGCCCGCGTGTGTGCGTGCGTGTGTGTGTGTGTGTGTGTGTGTGTGCCTCCTGTAAGGGATGATGGAATTCACGCTGGGATCCATTTATAGGGCCCGTGGCTGAGCGCGGCGTCTTCGCTTCTGTTCGGGTCATCTATGAATTATGCATGGAGGGCGGGGGGTGGTGGGGGGGTGGGGTGGGGGGGGGCTCCCCACCTGAGTGAGATGGGAGCCGCGGGGGGCGATGGAGGAAGACCGGTCGCAGTGAATAAACACAGGAAGCTAGCATTACATCAGGGGATCACGGGAGGCCCATCACCGCGGTAACATAGCCTCCATTGTGTTGGCTTCCTCCACGCAGAGATGGCCCTACAGCGGCGGGCCGTTCTTTCCAAGCTCGTCTCCGCTTTTTCTTTTCGCGCACGCACGTGGCATCGAGGCATGGAAATGTCAATGCTGCCGTGCCTCTAAGCGCGCATGTCTATCCTTGACTGTTATGGATGCTAATTGTCCGTGTCTCCTCCAAGGGCATTCCAGTTACCGTCTTAGGGAAGAGGAAGGAGGGGGGGGGGGTGAAGAGGGAGCCCACACCAGCGGCGAGAGTGAGCGCGGGGGCCATAATCAGCGGAAAACATGTTTTTAGTACACCAGAAAAGCCCCGGCGAAAGCCGGAGGGGGGGTGTCTCGACTCAGTGGAGCAGAGGAGGAGAGAGGGAACCGTTTGGATCGTCTCTGTTATGAGCATTTGCAGAAACGATGATGTTTTAACCTGCAAGGTGAAACAGATGGGCCCCCCCCCCAAGCAGGCCTGACTTGGGCTTTTACTTGTGCCAATTTAAAAAAAAAACAAAAAAACAAAGAAATCCTAATATTAGCCTCTCTGTGTCCACCACCTGGTGTGTCCGTCTTGGCCCTCTCACCGGCCTTTATCTCTATAAAATGTTTTACATTCCTGGGGCACGGATCTGTTGGAAATGGAAGACACAACCGCTTCTGAAAGTGGGGAGAGGCCCAGACAGCGACTATATATTTATACATAACAGGAAAATGGAGCCGATACGCCATCTGACCTCTGCGAACAATGAACGCACACATCGCCATGTGACTCTTTAACCTGTCCGACGCTCCTAATCTCTCCGACGCTGAAGCACGTTAATTCCAATTTGCGGAGTCATGTCATTTCCAAATCAGCCGGGATTTTTTTTTTTCTTTTTTCCCCCTCTTAGAGTTTAAACCGCTCACAGCGCCACTCACGCAGTTCGAACTTCCTCCAGCTGTCCACTCGACAAAACAGAAGGCGCTCTTTCATAACCTATTAGTGGCAAATACTTGCCCTGTAATCCCTTTCAGAATGCGTGACTAAGTGTCGGTGCAGGCCTGGCGGCTTACAGCATAATTAGGGCCATATAATTATTATGTTGAAGGCAGAGCAGGAAGCTCCATCAACACCGGGATGGTCACAGATGAATTGTGCGGATATTATGAAGGCAGATGCTCGGAGCATTCATCACCCATTGCGCCAAAAGGCAGTTGCGTGGCACGTCATTCAGCAGGCTGGCTCGTTACTATGGCGAACTGTAACCAAGAGACGGGGTGTGCTTCGGGACCCCACGCAGAATACGATTTGACACACGGAACCACACGGGCGGAGAAATAACAGCAGCGTGTGGCCGAGCAGTTTTGTTAAAATAAAAACAAAGAAAAGAAAAAAGTGTGTGTGTGTGTGTGTGTGGGGGGGGTGCCAGGGGACATTTGGGTCAGATTTTATCAGTTGCAGCTGACAGCGGTTAACAGGCCAGAACGCAAACTGCAGCGAGACATCGCCGCTGATGTGAGAAGGCAGAACTGGGATAACAAAAACGAGATGTGGGGGGTGTGTGTGTGTGTGTGTGTGTGTGGGGGGGGGGGGTTGTCTGATAATACAGGAAAGTCACTCAGCAGGGGGAGATGCCGACAGGCAGAGTCTGCCTCATGAAGGGGAGAAGCTGAGTTACCCAACTGCCACCGCATCCTGCCCACGCTGCCGACCCAGCGAGCGGAAGGGAAAGTGAAACGTGGGGTAACGACACACCTTTGTTACGGTAAATTACACTCAGGCAATCCCGATCTGCCCTAATCCTTCTGTTTAAGACGCCTGTCAATGGAAAGCGACAAGAACAGGCGGGTGATTTCATGATCAAACCGTAGACATCACTCTTGAGACAGTGTTGAGGTCCAAATAGATTGAGTATAGAAATGAACTCAATTCATAACTAAGAGAAAAACAACGTTTTTTAAAGGTTAGGAAAAGATAGGACAGCAATTTAGAGGACGAATGAGTAAAACAGGGCAGACAAGTAGGAGGGATACAAAAGCAGGCTGCAAACGCCGGGTGCTGAAGTGGTGTTAAAAAAATGGGTGTTTGCAAGAATGCGTTTGCCGCCGTGATTAGGTTAAGGAGACATATAGCTAAACAGAGAGGTGTTGTCTCTGTCGTTATCCTTCCGTGCTTCTGGAAAACGGTGTCACGCTGCATCTTGTTACTCTCGTAAGTGACCGACACACACACACACACACACACACACACACACACACACACACACACACACGCACACGCTGGCAATAATAATGCCTGAGCCTGAAGCCCCCCCCCCCCCCCCACTGGACATTCGCTCGCAACAGAGACCCAGTGACCACGCGGGACAAAAGAATGAAGTGGGCTGCAACCATTATTAGTGAAAACACAGGGGGGATAATGACTCTGAATAACCCTTAACTGGCAGCATTAGCCCACCCAGAATTACAAGCAAGATTAATTAACTCTGTCTTTGCAGGAAAAGGATGGGGGGGGGGGGCATTCAACCCGCATCCATGTACAATACGTGTGGAAGAACCCACTGTCTGCCCCCCCGTAACCCATATTTACTACGGTGCACACAGACTAGGATATGCATGAGTGAGTAGGAAGATGGCCTGTGGGGGGGGGGGGGTCTTTGCTTTAAAGCTGCACGCGGCTTCATCACCCGTTAAACGCGTGTTTGGGAAATATGATAACATCTGTCAAAACACGGTCCGGTCATTAACAGGAACGGGAGCTGGACGAGCGACGCGGGCGTCGTCACGGAGACGCAAGCGTGCTCTCCTGGGCAGACAGACGTAGCTGTGGTTCAGGATGGCCCCAACACTGAAACTTTTTTCCCCCCCCTCATTAAAAAAAAATGCACGCTGATTAAAAACTGCAGGTGAGGAAGTGCCAGGCATTTTTAAGCTTTAACGATCACAAACATGTGTGTCCTGTACCAGCAGGAGCCATCGTTGGGTACCAGCGATTAAGTGTGGTTATTGGGGTGGTTATCCAGGATACCCCTCGCATGGAATTAAATGAAGCATCCTTCCAATAACAACAGGCTTACTCCGCCTCGCATGGATGTAAAACCCTTACAGACGATGCCGTTTATTATGTTGCAGTGGCAGCTCTTAAAACAAGAGCTTTATTTCCACCGAGTCTTTTCCGCTCTGCATCTTTGCGTGTGGGAGCGTATCAGCGCAGGAGTATCGACACACTAGATCACATTTAAGTGCAACGCATAAACTTTGTCGTCCCCCCCAGATCAAACACGGTTTTGGAAAAGCGATGTTGACATCAAGTTAATGCTTTTAGCATAATAGGGACAAAGATTCGCGGTTGGTAACGCGTCATACGGCGGGGGATAAATCTTCCCTCCCCGGGTTGCGCAGCTTCGTACATGGAGCTTTTTTGCACACTCATCTGCTCTTGAGATCCACTTTTGAACAATTTGCATCTTTTGGATGTTTCTCAAGAGCACAATTCAAACCAGATGGAGCCGTTTTGGGGTTTGTTTTTTTTTTCCACTCTGCTTTTTGTGTTTACCCACACTAATAGAAACACAAACCTGTGCGGGAGCGTCTAGTGCTGGAGGGGATTCTGTGATATACGCAAAGGTGGTTTCTCCCCAGCGTGGCTTCAGAGAAGTTCCAGGGCTTTGTCTGAAGCTGAAACGGGCCGGGGAGGTTTGTGTACGTCTCATCAACAAAATGTTCGGTTTCCCTCGTCGCGGGGACCGAATAAGCCCAGAACACAAAAGAGAAAAACCGTAACACACCGTGACGATGAGAACAGCGGGGATCTAACCGTAAATAATTATGTAGCTTAAAAAGTCTGAGTCATTTTAAGACAAAAGTCTTTTGATACTTAGTGGGGGGGGGTCTGCTGCACAAAGGAATAAACTAAGAAAAACATGCTTGGTGGTGAACATATCCAGTTTCCTTTAGAAAGAGTGTGTGTGTGTGTGTGTGTGTGGGGGGGGGGGTAGAGTAACAAGGTGGAAGCATTCCTTTGGCTCACACTCGCTGTCATGTTATACGGAGACTTTTGTTTTTCTTTTTTGATGCAGAAACCGGACGCACGCCCTTGCTGCCATTAGGAAATCCTGTCAACTGGCAATTCTCACTCGGGGGGGCTCGGGGGGGAGTGGGGGGGGGATCAAATACTCACACTTAATATTGAAGGAGGCGTTGTTGGAGTGGCGCGTCTCTCCCGTGACCGGGTTCTCCGCGACGCACTCGAAGCTCCCCGCGTCCAGCCGCCGGTCCACGGCCGTGAACTTGAGGTTGCTGCCCTCCTGGAAGCGCCGCTCGCCGTTTTCCAGGCGCCGGCCGTCGTGGTACCACCGGTAGGCGATGTCGGTCGGGTCGCTGACCTCGCAGCGGAGCATGGCGCTGCGGCCGTGCAAGGCATCCTGGGATTTGGGCTCCTTGGTGAACTGGATGGAGACAGCCTGAACGAGCGAAACTGGAGAAAGAACAGGGGAAAGGGGGATTAGAAGGGTGCTGCTTTTAGCATTTTACTGCTTTTTCCATTCATTAAGTGTATTCCGAAGCGACCGCTCCTCAGTGCGGAGGAATGTGATGTTTAGACTAAACCGGGTAGGCTTTGAATCACTTGGTTGTAAAATTATCCCACCGAACGCAGAGAAAATACTCCTCTCCCATTAGTGAGGCTACAAAGACGGAGGGCTGATGTGCCATCACCTCGGGGGAGACACGTCTCCAAAACAAGGCGCGATGTGTTCCGCGCACATCCTCCAGCGCGCTCGCTCCAACACTTAAATCTTTCATTCCTCCCTCACGACGCTGTGGGCAGACTTCGTGTCAGGGATCTGTTTTCTGCTCTACTTACCCATATCTCATCGGGGAAAGTGACACGAGCGTAACTTGAACCAGCAGCCGAGGAGGGCCCGCGCTCGCGCTGTTCTGCTGCGCGTACGAGCCAGAGGAGCGGCTGTAAATCACATCAGAAGTGTTCGCGCTGACTCAAAGAAAGCACGCTTTCGCAAAAGTGTAAAAACGTTGTGTTGCGCTGCTCTCGGTTTAAACGCCGCCTTTCATCTCTTATGGCAACGGTTCGTGTGGCGCTCCCCGTTTGAACGATGAAAATCTTATCGGGGCTCTTTGTGCGCGCCACAATGTCAGTTTGTTTTCACAAGGAATGGTTCACCACTAAAGTCGACTGCGCTGAGTTGACTGAGTACACTCGCAAAAACTGTGTGTGTTTCCATAGCTGCGGAGCCAAACACAAAGGGGGGGGTCGTTCAATAACGTCAAATCGAGGAGCCTGGTGAAGACGAAGACGGAGGTCCTGAAATAGTTGCACAATTGCATCTTTTTGGGGTTTTTTTTTTTTGCGAAGGAAAAATTACTCTCAGGCCTCTTTCGTTATTCGGTGTCCTCAAGTTGGGTTCAGAGCTCCCTGTGACCTCATCTTCTTTTTCCATTCCTGTCATAGACGAAGCGAGTGCTGAGGCAGCAGCAAAGCGGGCTGGATGGTTCTGTGGTATCCAACCATAGACTTCTCTGTTCGGGGCGCAGCGAAGACACCCGGTCGCGGCCGGCGCCTGACCTCCCACCTGCCCCGCACGTTACACACCACCCGGCGTACAGCGTAACAAACTGTACCTCTACACAGGTCGTCCGAGTCTCCAGGGTGTCGGTCCCACAACCTCCAGAACCTTTACTTAATCATATCTCACAACTAATCAAACAAACATTTTTCCCACAGCCGTACAAAGATGCAGAAAGAATCCATTTTTTTAAGATGTATAAACTATGTTTTGTGAATGAATAATAGAAGCCTCCTGATAATTCACTTCATTCAACTATATTTGTCTGTTAAAAGACGCTGAAAAACACCACAAGTAAATGTTTTTCTACATCAGTACTGCAGTCATTTCTAATAATGCAGAAGCGCATAATAAAATGATCAATACAACAATATTTCACCAGTACTTGTTTATAAATGATTCTGCACATCATCCAACTGTGAGGTGGATATATATATATATTATATATATATATATATATATATATATATATATATATATATATATATGTCTTCCCCTTTTGGCAGAAGCAAATTTGCCAATGTATTCCATTATTTTGTCCTCTCACATAAAACAAAAATCAAGATTTATTAAAAATAATTTCTCTCCACTGACACGGAGCTCTACTAGTCTTCTGCTCGCAAGATTTATTCCACAAAAGAGTGCTCAAAAGTTGTCAGCGGCTCGTGTAATGTGCTCCATGTGTGTAAACCCCGGGCGAGTTCGTAGCAGATGGGCTGGAATCATCGCACACCCAACCTCCGACAACTCGCATGCAGACAAGTGCGCTGCCTCCACGCAAGCTTTCAGCTGGGGCGCGAGCTTTCACGGCGAGCCTTCGCCCCCCCTCCCCGTGTACGAGCTGACGCTCTCATTTGAACAGCGTGTTTACAGTCGGTGCGGATTCGGGTGAGTTTATATAATGGATGGCTTGTGGGAAAAGCCCGGGTGGAAAAAGCCCAAACAGAAAAAGGTGTTTTCACACATGCCGCGGGATGACAGACGAGACGAGCTGCGCGGAGAAAGGCCCCGGCCTGTCACATCTGAGCAACAGCGAGCAAACTGTACTGCTCAAACAAGGAACGGCACTTGACCTACATCTCCGAAACATGCCGCAACACAGACGCACGCAGACTCTCCGAGGCAAAAGTCGAGCTGCAATTTAAATGCTTCCGAAAGCCGCGTCGAACGTGCGGCTTGGGTCCTGGTCCGACGGCCTCGCACGAAGGCGAAAGGACGGGAAACGCGTGGGGACGTAAAGAGCGATGTGCCAGCGGAACGAGGTCGACCACGCTCCCACCAAAGGCCCTTCAAAGCGAGAGTGGTTGAAAGGGAGGTGTGGAGATAAGGGGGGAACAAACAGCAGGGAGAGGAATGCTCTGAAGGCCTCGTCCAACCAGGACTGCGGTGGGAAACAAGGTGAACGTGTGAATCATGGCTCCATGGAAACTACCTGGAGAGTTCATGCGCCTTATGAAAATGCAACTGGTCCCTTTTTTTTCTTTTTTTTTTCTTTTGCTCCATTCAATGAGACCGGTCGGACCAGTTTCACGCTGTTGTAGTTGACAGATATTTGGTTTCATTGACAAGAAAGAAAATGGAAAAATCAGAGGAAGACATTAAATCAGAACAACACTACAGGCAACATTGTCTGACTGTGACTTTTTTTTTTTTTTGATATTACAAATAAGAATTTCAGTTTCTACAATCAAGATTCAATTCATTTACAATTATCATGACAAGAAATTGACATATCTTCGTTTAAAAAAAAAGAACCCTTCCTCAGGCCAGAAGCAACAACACACCTACTAATAAATATTAACATTTTTGCACTTTCAAAATAATCTAGTGTTCCCGTGTTGGAATCAAGGTAGGTGAAAAAGAAGGAATCAGAAAGTAGGTTGAAGACAAAGGGGAGATGAGCTGAGGGGGATAAAATAAATCTGCTCAGAGAGTCTTTCCTTCAGCAGATCCTATTAATGGCTGCTAGACTGTCACGGGTGTCAGGTGGAACTTGTCTTCAAGTCAGTTTGACAGCCTGAAGCAGCAATAATGGGCTCATCAGGAGCCCACACCCCCGTTTCTGCATTCTCTCCTTCTCTTCTGCTGGTTAGACAGCCGAGCTGGTTCAAGTCTGACTACGACGTATCGCTCTATCAAGGACTGGGAGAGCGTAAAATGCACAGAAGGACACACGGGGGGGGTCACCTACACACACTGCCTGTGTTTATTTGTAGACCGCCAACAACAAAATCAATATTTAGATAGAGACACTGAGATAATACAAAAGCACACAAGCTTCAATATGCAGATAAAGAGGGGGAAACATAGATTGTTTAAAAAATGTAAGATAACACCTTCAATTAGTTCAGACAACCTGCGATGATAAAGTTATCTTGTGTTTATCAGGATTAACCGTCTCAGGGAGACGCAGCACAGGACAATGTTATCTGTGCAGACCGATAGCACCAAGGGCGACCCGGGACCGAGGAAGCGAGAGGTTAAAGTGGAAGACGTGCACGGAGGCCCAGACAGGCCGACGGCGGCGTCCGCCAAACACTTGGCACCCGGACGGCCCGCCCGCTCGTGTGGGGGGGGGGGGGCTCGAATAGCCCGTCGGCTACGTGTGTGGTTTGAAGTCGGTTCAGCGGACCGTGTCAAGAGGAGACAGCTGTTCCGGAGTGTTTCTGAGTGACGGGACAGCCTCGGCGGCGGCGGCGGCGGCGGGGGGGGCGAGCGTGGCCGACGGGGTGTGAGACAGCAGTGTGAGATGTCCACGCGGCTGCTATTAGGAGTGGCGCGGAGTTCCATGAATTAAGCATTACGCCCCCGGCAGAGATCCATCACCTCTGTCATTAAGAAGACCCAAGGTACGAAGCAGCACACATTTCCCATCCCGCCTCGTCTCCCTGCTCCCTAAACTAATCACGGATGAAAGGAGTCCTCCTGATGACGGACACTTTGCTCCAAATACGTTACGTGATAAACAGCGCAAACTTCAAAAGAAAAGCATCAGGAAAACGACACAAACGCGACAAAGATTGTCTGCGAAGGGCTCAATTATTAACGGCTGATGTCAGAAGAGGAACTTCGTGATCTTCAGCTGACAACAAGCAGGAGGGTCAGGTGGGGGGGGGGGCTTACGCGGCGGGCGCAGACCGGGGAAACGAAGCACGCCATCAATTATTCAGCACGCCGAAGATGAGCTGAGAACCGACCCTGATGTGAACCGCGTCATCTTTAAAAGCTCTACGGGGTTCGACGGAGGGAGACGCCCTCCTCCTTTGGGTCACGTCATGAAGCGCTCCACAGAAATAATAACGGCACGTCCACGTTCGGCACTAAACCAGTTTGATTTCTAACTCATCAACAAAAACTGCAGATCCCTATCGACTAACCTCGAGGGGCAACGCCCCAATGTCAGTAATGTGAGCAGATGCATGCCAAGACATTTAAAAGATGAGTGTTGTAAATGTGCTTTGGACCTACATGAAATTCAAAATTCAAAATATTTCATTTCATTTGAATTATTATTTTAGACATTGTGAATAAATGACAATGACTAAACACGCTGGCCTGACGGCAATAAAAAGCAGCAAAGTAACTGTTATATTGGCACGTTTCAAACGGGCTTTTATTGCCCCGTGAGCTGTAATGAAGTTGTTAACTGCTGTCTATGAACATTCTGGAGTTGTTCTCATGACAAAGCGATGGCGTGGATGTGTGTTAAAGTTGTAGAAAGATGCCAACACTCATCAGTCAGAAACTTCTGCGGTGTAGTGGAAAAAAAGAAAGAAAAAAAAGTTATGAGTGGGAAGTTATGGGAGGCAGCAATAACAGAGATGTCAGTGCATGTCAACACATTTGATGTGTGCACACGTACACATCTGTACTTGTGTATGTGTTGAGCAAGATGCAGAGATTCCGTATTTAATGTTTAACATAACGTGTTATTGGGAGGTGTGGCTTTATTAGGCTTAACCAAAACCTGAAGATTTGAAGAAAGAATTAAAACAGGTCTTAAATTAAAAAAAAAGGTGGAAATGCCCCATTGCTAATTTAATTTTGCAACTGAATCAATTGTTGTATACATTCAACAATGTGTGTCAGCAGTCGCTTGACATGAACTGAACAAAGAACCCAGCAGTGCATGCAGCCAAAGATGCAGACCAAATAAATAGGTCAGGCGGCTTTATTCAACTTGACAGCTGAGACTTTTAACAGGCGGGTCAGGTACAATGTCTCCATTGTCACAGGAGTGACGGCTGCTACACAGATTCACTCAACCTCCTCTGGCATTTACACATTTGCCTCCAACAAAGTAAAGTTTCTCCGTCACAGAGGTGTGGGTTAGAGATAACGACTGAAGGGTTGTAATTAATAAAGGTGTATCCGTAAAAAAAAATGTAAAAAAAGCAAAGTATTGTTTATACTGGCATTAAAAAAAGGGAACGTTTGGCTTGCAGAGAAAGGAAACTAGGAGCAACAGAAGCTTTCCTGATATCTTGGCTATTGTTCAACTCTAGATGCCTTTTAAAAATATGATACATGTGCTATCACTGTTGGAAAAAAAGCATAGTTACCATTCCTGAAATTAGTAGTGCGTGGAGAGCAGGGGGGGTCCTCTCTCATAGGATTACACGGGCCCACAGACGGCGCTCACAAAAAGCCCGTGTCATGAGCCATCCCCACTCGATCGCGTCTGGACGAATGAATGAATGAATGAATCTTTTCATTCCAACAAAAGCCGACACCAGGTAGCAGCACCTCTTTCTCCATTTCTAATTGGAAAACCACATTCAAAAAGGCAGGGACGAGTTCCCGACTGCTGTGCACGCCCATTTCCTTAACTCAATCTTTGCTTTTATTGCAGCAGGTAATTGCACTGCTGGGGGGGGGTCTATACACACAGCACCGTTCCTTGTGTGCACCATGAGAGGGCTCAGCTCATTATAACAAACCTCAATAAGATCACTATCAGTTTAAGACAGTTTAGTTCCACCTTTCCAGTGACTGCAGGGTTGCAGAGTTTTGCAACACCTTGCTATGACAACCAACAGAAACCCCCCCAGGGTGTGAACCACTTTATGTTTATTATACTTTCAAAGGTATTAACTTACGTCATTGTAATAACCTGCTTGTCAAAAAAACATCACAATTACATTTTGAAAAGTGCCACAAGTGAGAATCTCCTTGCACCTCTCACGCCTGATGTGCGGCAGCCTATCGGCTCCTTTCTGGTGATAAGTGCTCTTTAACCTCAACATGAAGCCTGACATCTGCTCGCTTCTCCAGAAGATGAAGTATTTTATGTGATGAAGTGCGTCCCTCATCGCTCCCGCTGCTCCGTCCTTCTACACTTCTGAAGCTGAAAATTAAAACCTCTGAGCAGAGTCATCTCTCTCTCTCTCTTTCTCTCTCTCTCGCTCTCTCACTCCTTTTCATCACTCACTCATAAGGAGTAGGCTGCCTAAGGTATCTGTGAAATCACGCACACGGACAGCGCTTGCCAACAAAAACCGAAGGAAGAAAGCGTTGGTTACGCAATGCATTCGAAAAAAGCCCAAACGGTGTCGTGCCATTTTGCGGCTGCCATCTCCTGCACCTGTGAGCGAAGGTAGGGGCAATTATAAGATTAAGGTGGATTAGTCTGTGTTCGGGTGAAAGAGGCCGGGACTTCTTTGGTCCTGGCATTGGGAACAAGTCCAAGAACATCACCAACGTCCACAATGTTACAGTAAACAGCTGCCGACCGTTATATATGCTTCGTTTTCTTTTTAACATACCACAAAGACTCTGCACAAAGTAGATTTGAAAGACTAATGAAAATTGTTTACACAAGTAAGTGCTATAAATATCCTGGAAAGGGCATGAGCGAGAAATAACAGAGGATTTAGTATCAAACTAAATATTAGGGAACAGTGAAGTCAAACATCTGGGGTCACACTCACAATATTTTTCCAGCATTATGAGCCAAAGATGGAAGTTTGACTCACAGTGGAACAGAGGAGCCGAGTGGCTTGCAGTCATGCTGAACGCAAAGCGTCTGATAGATGATTCAGACGACGGAGTCGGCTTTTAAAGTGGGAGTCCGCCAGCTGGGGCCAGCTGCGGGGTTTTATCTTTCTCCGCTGGTCTGCAGATGCCGCGTCGGCATAGTAATATGACAGATGTGAGATAAAGCCGAGGGAAGGAGTGGGCTGCCGTCTCCAAGCGTCCTGCATTCCGAAATGAGATCTTGCTTTGGATGTACGTTTTGTACATTTTTGGAATTAAAACAAAGAGGTGGGGAAAATAAAGACATCTCTGCAGGGGAAAAAAAACTGACTAAAACATACAAACATGGAACAGGACATTTCAGGGTGTTGTTTTCCTACATCAACTAGTTAGGGAGTAGACCTCCACTAACTTATCCCAGCTATGGCCAGAGTGCCAACTGATGCTTGTGTTAAAAATGCCCAGCAAGGGAGGAAATTATCCAAAATGAGGAGGAAGGAAGATAAGAATCCTCAGGTAGTAAGTCTTTTGGAAGCGAGAGGCCCGTAAATCAGACGTCTCAGCGTTTGGCAGCTTGTTGTACAAGCACAGCCCCTGGACACGACGCTCGCATGCCACAAGGTAGCCTTTGTTGCGACGCAGCCAAGAGGCTGAGCCCGCTGAGCCGTCGTAAAAATTAAGAACAAAGAAGAAGAAGCACCCTCACAATCTGTATGCTTTCACTCATTCATTCATTCATTCATGTCACATATGCGTTACTTTCAGGAGCAGCGATGCTTTAGTATTCATTTTAAACTACACTCATAATGACATGACGCTTATCATTTTAGGTCAAGTCGCAGCATTCATCATATAATTATTTATATTCGGGATATATATTCAGATTTCAATTTATTCGGGATAATGTGTGTCGTGGTTTGAAGCCTGATTCATTTTCCATAATCTGATCAGAGATTACCAAAACAATGAGACTGAAAACTTCAATGAATAATGGATGGATTAAGTCATTCAGTCCGTCAAATTGCGTTACTCTGGAGTACAATGAGGACTCAATTAGGCTCCAGAGAGCTCCTCATTGTTCTTGTTTCATACAACTCCCCATCTTTGTCTTTGGAAGTCTATGAAGCTTTGCTTAAATATATATTTTTTTTGTTTTTAAGTCCAGCCACGTTCTTTATTTGGACATTATTGTAAATAACAAATGTACCTTCATTCAGGCATTCCAACCAGTGGCATTTTTCAAAATCCCTTTTAATACTTTGATTTCGTTCATGCAGAGATGGCCGCCCTCCCTCACCACGCACAGGCTGCTGCACCGCCCATCAAAGAGCAGAAAATCACAACTGAATCATCCGGAAGACCCGTGATAGATCTCCTGGCCTCGGTCACACAAATAATATCAGACCTCTGACATAAAACTTTCCTCCCTTTAGAAAAACGTATGACATATAGAGCCCTCCTCGTTTCTCTAGAACAACCTCCCTTGTCCTCCTCCGTTCCAACATATGCACAGACGTTGATTCTGGCAAAAGCAGAGCAGCCAGACACGGCAGGTAGCTGGGGCGCGTTTAATAGTGTGGTCGCCTCCATGTAATATGCCCTTAATGAAGACTTTGTGGATTTTTATAGCACAGTGCTGTCCCTCCCTTAGGCTGCAATAATCAAAACAAAAGTGAGCTCAAAAACATACATTTATGTACATGCTGTTCACAAAACACTTCAAACAGGAACTTATGAGACCTCCTCATTATTTCAGTTCATTTTATTTTACTTCCCTGGTAATGGGAACTGCTGCTTTTTTCGGTGTGTGTCACGTTGTTTTTACTACGGCACTTATGAAAGGTTCAACAAACATTAGCCTTTGTCCTGAATTAACACGCGGAGCAGGGACCACTGATTCAAACTCCAACTGTGAACAAGAATGTGTGTCGTCTTCACCAAATGTGCCTTCAAAGGCATGCTATTATTAGTTCAAAGTCTAAGTGTGTCATTCCAACACCGTTGATCGCGATCTTCATCTGGAACACAAATGATAATAATTAGGCTGTATTATCTTTTAATTAAAAGGAAGGCACTCTGTGGCATCATCCTTTCAGGCCAGCAGGTGGTCCATTTTCACAGCAATAGAGAGCAGAGCGATGAGCTGCAGATAGCCTGGTAATGGATTTCATACCAAATTTTCACATTACGGCACTGCAAATTATTAATGTCTGTTCCTGTGCCATTTCAGATTGAAAAGACTTATATTCTTCATAAATGGAAGACAAAGGAGGGAGAAACGTGACCCTCGGGGGAAGTCCTAAGACCCACGTGTGGAGCAAGGTCCGGACAGAGGGCCCATTGGCGAGTCCCGAGTGGCCGGGACTCGCTGTGCGCCCCAGCCGGGCACAGCTCGAAAAGGCTCCGTGGTGCACCCCGCCTCCCCCATTCGGTGGGCCCCTCCACCAGGAGGAACCGCTGGGGTCAGGTGTGATTTTGGGGGGGCTTGACGGTCCAGACAACTGACGCCCACTCTGGGGACATGGAACATCACCTCACTGGAGGGGAAGGAGCTGGAGCTTGGGCACTCCTGTTTGGATCTGGTGGTGCTCCCCTCCACACACAGCCGAGGCTCTCGATCCAAAGTCCTGGGTAGAGACTGGTGCAAGGATATTCACAAGCCCCTGGCTGAGCGCTGCCAGTTTACCCCAATGGACAAAAGTGAATCCTCCTTACGCTGAACAGCTGGAGGGAATTCTGTGACTCTTCTCTGTGTGCGCACAGAACAGCAGTTTCTTGGAGACTCCTGCTGGAGTCTTGTATAAGGCTCCAGTCGGGGACTCCAGTGCCCTACTGGGAGACTTCAATACGCACGTCAGTAACGACGGGTGTGATTGGGAGGAACATCCCCCGATCTGAACCCGAGGAGTGTTCTATTATTAGACTTCTGTTGTAGTCCCAGTTTGTTGATAATGAACACCATGTTCAAATACAAGGAAGCTCATAAATCTACACGGTACCAAGGTCGGCCCCAGGTCAGGGATCGATTTTGTAATTATTTCACCTGAACTGCGGCGTGTTTTGGACACCGGGGTAAAGGGAGGGGCAGAACAAGTGTGTAATATGGGTGCAGTGCAGCAGCTATGCCCTGTGTTTTCAAGGTCTTAGGTGCCTTAAGGGACGGTAACCCTTGGTAACTGTGGTAGACTGCAGTGGCCAGGGATGCCATCCACCTAATGGAGTCCTTCAAGGACATGTTGTCTCAGGCATGAAGGGTAGGAGCCACAGGTGTTAGTAAGCCGCTATGTATCAAAAGAAATGTAATATAAATACCGCATTCAAGTTCAAATGAGATTATTTAATTTTGGATGACACCATATTCAGTGCCCTCTATTCATGAAATATATTGAAACTGACATCTATGAATATGAAAATATTCATAACAAAAATATTTTTAGAGTATTTTTGCATTTTATTTTAAGGTGCATAGCCTTATGATGAGTTAGAGTGTTTAAAGGGGATTAAAGGCACAATTAATTGCATGCTAATTGCATGTAATTAATTTTTTTATATCTTTTACATACAATCATACTCAGATTTCCGATAAATTCTATTCTAATCATCAAACAATAAACGCCATCTTAATCAGGAGATTGACTGTGAATAGATGGTCATGACATACTGGTCGTGTTACTTGGCAACACAGAGCACTTGCCATGTTTCCACCCACGTCGTCAAGGTCATTATGTTGTTTCTATGAACAATCCAAGAGCTCAGTGCTCCTTCTTTCACCTGCATGGTGAGAAGAATGCTTTTGTGTTAATAGTGCAAAAATAAGATCTGGCAGTATAAAGTTGAACTGCCTCATATTCAGCAGAGATGATTATAAAGCAGCACATGTTGGAATAAATACAGTACTAAAGATTAGCAGCTATAGTGTACGTCACTATTTTTTTTTTCTGAAACATATCATCAATAGCCCTTCGTGTGGCACAGAAACGTTTGTCATTTACCTGGGATTTGGACATTTCCACTGAAGACACATGCATCATTTTTTTAAGAATGCAATTGCTATATTATGACAATAAAGTTGAGAAATGAAAAAGAAAAAAAATTTAAAAGCTGCAAGAAGAAAAATCTAATATTGGGAAATTGCAACTTTATTCTTGAAACCAGTTTTTTTTCTTCTAATATGGCCATAATACACACCACAGTACATTTGGGTTTTGTTCAGTTGGGGACTGGAGCCAGAGAAGAGAAGCGCCAACAAGGTCCAGGGTCTTTGGAATGTACGGAAGAAATTCAACGAGACTCCAACTGTCTGGAGTCAATGAAAACTAGCCAACACCCGAGCAGATCTAAATGTGGAGCACACAAATGACCGCTTGTTGTGCGGCTGACTGTGCCAAAAAAAACGACCAAACAGATTAGCACTTTTTTTTTTTTTTTTTTTTTTTTAAAACACACGGTAAATAAATTCCTGCCTGGTAATAAAAGTTCCTGGAAATGTTATTGGAAAGAAGGGTCTAATCAAAGTGAATCATCAGTAAGAGCAACAAAGACCTGTAGTTTTAAAGCTTTGGAAAGCACTCAATGCACAGCACACTGTCCCTCCTCTCATAATGGACTGGATGCTCTCCTTAAGTACGGGAAGCACTTCTCTTTACAGCACTTCCTCAATTGCAAGGAAAGTGACTTTTCTACGGTAAACACTCAGTCATGGCAGAGTAAACAGGAAATCAAGATAGGCTCTATCAAAAACGTGATATTTGAAATATATGCTGGGTGTGAAAAGTAGGAGAAGATCATTCTGCAGCTGTAATGTAGAGTATCAGATATTGTATGCAAGTTTCCAAGGGAGTGCCCAGTGGAAAGCCATGGGAAATACGGGAAGAACATGCAACTACAGAGAGTCCATGCCATCCAAAATTCAATACACACACACACACACACACACGGTAACCTCTACCCCAAAATGTAAACAGCTTTGGGAACCAGTGAGGCTTGACTGGCACAATGGACTCCCTCCAAGTGAGCTGTCACTCACACCCTGGGGAGACACACCTCACTGCAGGAGCTGGCGCGACCCCCCGAGACTTAACGAAATGACACCTACCTACACACACTCGCAGTCACACACACACAATTACATGCTCAAAGGCCACTAATTGGCTTGCTTGGCAGAGTGTGAATATAACTGGATGTGGGGCAGCAGCTGTTGTTATTAGTGAGGGAGGAGGAAGCGGAAGTATGTGTCGGAGAGACGGAGACAGAGGGGAAGACAGAGGCAGAAAGAGAGTGTGTGCTTGGAATAAAAACGCATCTCACACTGAGCTGCCCCCCATACTGACAACCAATTACCTATGTGTAAAGCTAAAGCCCTGTGTCTTTCTGTAAGTGCATGTCTTGTCCTGTCTGTCAGGGCACGTCTCATCCTTGTCCAACTGGACACTGTCATTTCCTGTGTGAGATCTCTCCCAGCTTCCTAAAAGGTTTCCCTATATCCAATAATCACCCATAACTAATGGCACAGAGTTGACATCACTGAAAGGGGTCAGATTGTAGTTTGTGTTGAAGCGATTTAAAGTGATTTAAATTACATTTAGCCATTTCCTTTGAGGTAATCTCTCAGTGGTATCTAAAATCTAAATGCTCTAAATCGATGTGTATCCTTAATATTCCACCGA
The DNA here is from genome assembly GCA_911728415.1 of Lagocephalus sceleratus. NCBI lineage: Eukaryota > Metazoa > Chordata > Actinopteri > Tetraodontiformes > Tetraodontidae > Lagocephalus > Lagocephalus sceleratus. The sequence goes on from CAJVRN010000040.1 coordinate 1,324,032, forward strand.
TGTCAGCACTTATCTTCCAAAGCACCAAGACCTCTTTGATCAGTGGTCCACTTAGAAGCATTCCCCACTCTATTTTGTTAGGTACGGTTAAACTGTTTCCAATACCTTAAGTTTGCTTTTCTGAAAATAGAAATGTTTTGAGCTCACCTGTTAGAGAAGCAGTCCCAGTGGCATCAGGAGGAGACATGAGGAGGGAAGAAAAGGGAAAATTAGCCAATGGTAAACAACAGTGCCCACGTCATCACGTTTCTATAAAACTTTTGTTTCTGGTCTGCACCTGAGGACGCGTGCACGCTGAATATGCAGTTTTAATTAATCTTTTCCACCGCCCACCTTCCGGGAACCTGCAGGTGAATCCAGCTGCACACACAAGTATTTACTCAACCTTCATATATGTATATATTTCCTTGACATCGTGGTGTCAGGATGGTTCAAGCTCTATTCTCATGGGCCAAAAACAAAAGGGGTAATGCTTTCAGGCTAATGCTTTCATCCAACGGAACGAGCAGTTTAGGTCAAAACGTCTTATTCTCCCCGTCTGCCTCAAAGGGACGGGCTTTGAAAAGATGCACCGAGTATGTTTCTAAAAGCCCCACGAGCAATGCAACAAAATCTATTCTATTGGTTCACTGGCTCCCTGTTCACATCCATCTTCCCGCTGTTTTTTGGCTCATTTGGGGTCAGACTTTACACCATGAGAGGAGAGACAGAAATGAGGCGGGGGGGGGCTAACAGAAAAGATCTTACACCAGATCTCTGCCTCCATGGGAGACCCCTTGCCCTCCTGCTCACCCGCTCAACCTCACTGACGTGCCCAGAACGCATTGCTCTATTGCCTGTAAAAAAGACACACTGGCCTATTTATAAGAGGATTAGGTAAAGAAAGAAAGACAGCAGGAGGGTGTCTCTCTGTGCCAGCACTCCCAGCCTGAGGGGGGGAGGACCCATTACGAGGACAATACGCCACATACATGTAGGCTGACGTGATCTGCTGCTCAAAGCAGAACTCGTCCAAGGTGAATGTTTCCTGGATGCGCTCGTGTTCGGAGGCTCGTTTTCTCCGCGACTGAAAGCAGACGCAAGCGCACCGAAAGAAGGGCTTTGCCGTCTGCCCGTCAATATGTTCAGAGATTATATGTTAACAGATTTGAAAGTCTCTGAATTTCTTGTTTTTAATTATGTGCTTTAACGTTCATGTATATATTCTTCAAGTTCTTCTTCTTCGTTACTTTGTTACGTCACATAAAACTCTAGTTAACCAACCAGGGTTAACTAGCAGGGACATAACGCACTGAAATCTATGGATTAAGCTCAGAAGGGCGATGTCCAATAAATCTCTGATGGCTTTTAAAACGTGTAAAGGAAACCTGACTGTTGAGCGTCATCCATAGCCGTCTGAGTATCAGTAACACAAAGAGGAGCTCAACCCCTTCACATCAATGGTGGCCGCTGCCTCCAGTCCCACTGCTTTAATGATTTTTCTCAGGCTTCAAAACGGACCGAGCCTTGTAACGGATCCGTTTCCTGGACTTGGAAATTGTCTCTTAACCCAAAGATGTGTTCCTCAACAAAACACACCGCGGTTCAACAATAACAGATCATGTTACGTGGTTTAAAAAAAAAAAAAAACACACAGCAGCATCTGCATGTCTAATTTCAACCCCCCGCCCACCCCGCCCGCCCCATCCTCCTCAGGCGTTCAGTACGGTTTGGGTCTATCGTTCCATCTGGCCTAAGCCCAGAAGCCACGCTATAGAGCTGACAGGCTGGTTAAAGGTCTCAGGTGTCAGCGCTATTGAATTTAAGATGGGAGGGACGGAGCGCTGTAGTGGGAAAAGCCGCTCTTTCAAATCCGGGGCCGGTGGAGAAGCGGGGCGAAGGCATCCAGCGGACAGGCACGCTCATGCCTCGTCCGCTCCAACACGCGGGCTTGTCTGCTTCCCTTCCCCATTTCAGCGGGGCGTATTGATCTACAGCCCTGTGCCGCTTCAGGTCTCGTCTAAAGCCGGACCCGCACGTGCCCTCGTGGTGCTCTGATGACGGGCTTTGCGCGAGCAGACGATGTGAGCCGCATCACAAAGGAGCGGAGGCTTTATTGGTTGGAGACACCTACAGCCAATCACCTGCCAAATAAAGGCGCCACGGGTTTCAGAGGGGTGAGGTCGGTGAGTAAAACAATGGTTAGGGCAATTTTGATGGATCCCATTCATCATTGCGCATCTCCGGCTTCCCGGCATCCTCGGACAGGCGTTTCCACAGCAACGGCAGCAAGGAGGATCCTCCAAGAGGACGGCGCGGTCAAAGGTCAATTAAGGGTAATTTATTTCTTCTGAGACACGTAACGATCGCCCCCCATCTTCGAGCAGCCGCTCTCTCTTATGCTTTCCCCCCCCCCCTCTTCAAACGCAGCTTCGATCACATGTGCAGAACATGTTAGAGATCCAGTTTCCGGCGCCGCATCACGGGTGATCGAACATTTGTTGGCCTCAATGCGACTTAAGTGGAGGCGCTGCCTGCGGGCCATTCACCATCAGGGAAATCTGAGGCTACTTCAGCTGAGTGAGTGTTAAGTGCCCCACCACTAAGTCATGTTCCTTTTTAAACACCCCTCAACGCCGGTTGGAGCTCAACAACATGGCGGTTTGTTCCCAAATGAGCGTTACACATCGGACACAGCAGAGCCAACGTGAAGCATAAGTACCAAAGCCACGGGTTTAGGTGAGGCCTCGCTCCGTGCAGTCAACCCCCCCCCCACGTCTTATCACACAACAACTCTTAAGAACGCCTACAACGGGGACATACGGTATATTCTTGTACAGCCCAGAGTGCATTCCTCCGTCAGGGGGGGATACTGTACAGCTCGTTCAGGCAGATGACATTTACAGAGCGGTTATTTAGATGCCATCGGTGGTTCAGGTCTTTGTGCTAAAGGGATTAGCGCCACCGTGGCCGGCGCTGAAAGGCATCTTTGTGCCTGTAGCGTTTAGCGGGATGGGACGGGGGGCTCGGATGCCTGCATGCAGAGTGTCAGTTATCGGGGGACGGTTCCATGCCTCGCTAATCTCCGGAGTTCTTGAACGCCAGCCAGCGTGCCCTATGCGATCCTCTAAAGTTTCCACAACCCAGAGGGTCAATGGCGGTTATTCACGGGGAGAGCCGCTCAACAGTCGACCCCGCCGCCTGCGCGAGCAGAATACGGGCGGGAGCGCACTGGGGCGGCGGTGCGTCGGGCAACGGGCGCCGTCGGGGGCTTTACAGAGACGGGCGGAGGACCGCAAAAATATACGCTCATGCCAAAAGTGTGTTTATTTGTCACATCTACTGCCAGAAGGTTACCGGAGAATAAACTGCAGAGTTCTGCACAACCCGAAATTTGCACCAAAAGAAAACATGGAGTATGATCATGTATTTTAAAACTTCTCACGGGCCCGTTAGGCTGATGCTTTTTAAGATCCCATCCTTAATCTCACAGGAACTCTGAGAGAACTTAATTTTAAAGGGAAAAAAAAAAAAAAAACACTTCAAACGTGCACAGTTTAATCAGTCTTCTGCCTGCAGTATCCATCCGAATGCAAAATTCCTGAGGGGAGAAATGATTAATGTAAAAGTGGGTCACCCAAGTACCCTGTAAAATGTTCCTCAAAGAACTCTAGTGTGTTATTGCTGATGTGTTAATTAAATGTTGATGAGGAGAGAAGAAATATATTTTAATTTTTATATATAGAATTTCATATCCAGGCATTTTGGCCTTTGCAACAGATTTTCCCTGCATTAGAGCTAAACGGTGTAAAACCATGAAATATAAAGGATTATTAGGCCATAACAATTGAAATGAGTTATTTCACATATAATCAAAACCTAATGATTTTTGAACATTTAATATTTGTTCAAAAAAGGTTAAAACCTAAATGGAATTAAATGGACTAATGGGTTATTATTAAAGAAATATATATGGTTGCCTGATATGTCAAATTCATTTGTGGAAGTCACTTTCTCTTTCAGCCACATTCTCAGCGAGGGCTGTTTGCCCACCCCCGCTCCCTTGATCCTACTTCTTCCTCCACATGCCTTGGCTCAGCGCAACTTGGCTCCCTTTCGCACTTTACGGTCTCCTTTCCACTCGACTGGTAAGCAGACGTGTGGAAGGTTATCGTAAATACTTGGCTGCGGAATTTTACAGGACCGGCGTCTCCTCTCCATCTCCCCGGGCTCCCATTGTCCTGTTAACCTGGTTCCAGTAGCACCTTGATATGCAGATTGTGCATTGTCACTGTATTCATGGTCTCTGGGTCTTCCGCTTTATCACAAAGAACACTGCCAAGGTGTCACGAGGTCTCCCTCTGTGAGATTTAAACCAGTGGAAGATGTTCCACAATGAAAGAGGTGCAACAAGAACGTCACGTTTAACATGTGGTTGCAGATAATCTGCTACTAAGGCAAACTTTACATTACATTAAATACAAGGTTCTTCACTGGTTCCTTAAATAAATGAATAGAATAGCACTAAAACTAATAACATTAACATAGTGCCCTCATTTTTGCAGAGCTGAAAAAAAGTTTTTCTGTGCATTGTAAATTGGGGACACAGTCAGACGCAGCTTATCTTCGGCGTCCCAACGGCAATTCACACACCCCTACTTTTTGTCACCACCACAGACAGCAGCCATCAATAGCTGACCCTTCTTGCTGGTCACACACACACACACACACACACACACACACACAATGCCTCTTGTAAAAAAAAAGAGGAGATGCTCAGATGAAAGAAACCATGATAATTGCTTTATTTACAATAGAATCTTCCCTGCTGGACCCTCCCACTTCCCCCCGGGGCAATTGCAGACTCTTCCTACCAAGTACTTGTGAACAAGAGACACGGGGTTCTTCATGCTCGGCTGAGCCGGGCCATACACACTGGTGCCCACTTGTCATGTTTTTATGTTCGCTATAAATGGCCCATTGGTGTCATTATATAGCTATGAAAGGAAGGAAGAGAGATTAATAAAAACCTGATGACTTAACTCGTTAGTCAAACGATGTAATCATTCACCTGGAAAAAGTTGAATAAGACATCCGTGCATGAAAATTCCACTGAAACTCGGTAACACATTAACAAAACCCTTGTCCAGCCAAACTAAACTGCCGACTCTGCCCCCGAGTCGTTGTGCGGCCATGTCGGGTTCTCTTCGTAAAAGCGTTCTGGACTGCAACCTTCACCAATTACCATCTGAAGATCGGTGCCACTGATTTCCGAGCAGCAGACATGGCCGCTCGGTTCCAGAGCCACGCTAACAACAAGCAGCTGGTAACAGTCGTGCACGTGCAAATAACTAGAATCGTCTGCGTTAAAGGTTCAGTACTTAAGACATTAGAAGTAAACAAGAACATAAACATATTTGGTATAGAAACATTAATAAGCCTTTGAGTTATTTCTCATACACTTCCAGTCAACCTAATGGTTTGCGGCTTTCTTCTAGAATGAAAGATGAACAATAATTATAGGTTATAAATGTTATTTAACCCCCTCCCAAAAAATTCCAATAAATCAGTATAATTAACTTTAATTATTTCTAGTTTCGCAGCAACGCTGTCTTCATCAGACCATGCCTAGCACGAATGAACAATGTTTTGTTTTTCCAAGGATTTGGGGTCAGTGATGTAGTGTAGCCTTGTAGGATGTGGAAAGATGATATCTGGGGCACAAGGTTCCTGCTGAATCTTTTAATAAGGCATAAGCATGCCAGCAGAAAACACACACACACACACACACACACAGGCACACACTTAAAAGCAAGAACAATGATGGGAACACAGCGGGTATGTTTGTCAGATTAAACTAAGAAGGAATTGAGTGATAAACCCACCTATTATGGGTTCATTTGTATGTACATCACAGCCTTCCTTTGTATTGAAGTAAGACGTGTTGAGGCGTGCTCCTCTGCTCCTCAATGAGCGAATGACAACCCTGCTAAACCGAGCCCCCAGTGAATGAGCTCTCCATGATGGATTCCCTGAAACCCTGTTCTGTGCATTAGCATGGGTAAGCCCTCGCTTTGTGTAGCACATGCAACATGTGAGGCGTGGAGGGGACGCCGTGAAGAAAAGGACTTGGCGCGCACAAATGAAAGCGGCTCAATTGAAAGCAACTGCCAACGCGACCCAAACCACAGAGCGAACGTTTTAAAGTGAATTAAGATGGCGGCGGCGACGAAATAACTGTGGAAAATAAACATGCGACGTGACGCTCCGTGAACATTTTGGTGATATCTCGGTGGCAGCGTTAAGAGCGTTAGCGGAGGCCCGCCGCCTGCTGTGCGCATCCTCGCAGCACAAAGGCTAAAAATCGCCAGCCAACACGTTGATGTGTCATTTAACAGATCGGATGAAAAGGTGTCTGGCTGCAAACCGGATTGGGCTGATGGAGACAACCGGGCGCAGCGCTGAGAGCTCTTGTTTTCCGCCAGCATCCACAGAAAAAGTTCAAGGACCTGAAATGCCTTTGCATAACACAACAATAAAACAGAACTTTTCACACACAAATAAATGAATCAACGTTACTCTTATCTTCTACCTAAACATTTATTTTCCAGTCAAGCCTCATCTGGGAGGGGGAAACTTGCCCGATTCTTAAAAAGGAGCCAATACTGTATTTAGTTGCCCCCTCCATGTAAAATTATTTGTTTTTGCCCTGAAAGACTCCTTCAGCTGCTGCCCATTAGAATCATTAACTCAAAGTCTCGGTGAGTCAGGGTCTACTGCAGAGCTTAACATCTCTCGCTGCCCGCCTCCCTGTTGGTCTCTCTCGCTGATCAAAGCCTGTGCAGACAGACGGCCCAGACTGGGCTTTTCTGCTGACCTCAGAGTTAATATTAATAACCCCAGGAAGTCTGCCGGCAGGACAATTTGACACACATTGTCTGATTTTCCCACAGACCTTCCAGCTCAATCAAACCAAAGTGTTTAGATCTCCAAGTTGATCAACTATGAACTGGGGGGTGGGGTGGGGTGGGGTGGGGTGGGGGGAGTGTTTATCCAGATTAAACACATGACAGAAAAGAAATGTGTCTGCAAAGGCTGGAACGCAAGTCATCGGATCCTCGGTCATAATGTTGCTTCTCAATTGGCTACACATTCCCAAATTGTGGCCTGACAAGACTTCTCTGCCATGCCTTTGACTTGTTCGGGATCAGATTACGGCCCGGACCTGCCCCACGAATGCATGCAAGTATGAGTAGATGACAGCAGAGGTCTGGACGCCAACATCCACGGAGTGATGCAATTGGCCCGGACAAGCTCCACAACAGTCATCCGCATCCATCAGCGACTCGGGATTGCCTTCACAACAGTGCACACCACTCCTGCGGGCTTTCGTCCAAGCAAACGAGAAGCTGGGAGACTCCATTTCGCTTCCGATACGGACAGACAGGAAGCGTACCAGCGCGCCAGAGGGGTGCACCAAGCTGAGATCTGTGACCCATGAAAAGTGGGGGTGGGTGGCGAAGCTGGAGCTGCAGGCGAGTCTGCATCAAGAGTGAAACAAACTGGGGTAAAGTCCCTCACCTGAGCTTAGAAAGGAGCTGCACAAAGAGATGAGCTAAAGGAGGACCAGACTAAACACAGACTCCAGAACACACAAGGTCAGCATTTTCCCGGCAGTACAATCATTTTAACCGCAACACAGAAAGAACCACAACAGAAAGGTCTCTTTGGAAATTATTGCTTCGAATATAACTCACCATTTAGTACAAACGGCAGTGAAAACACTCGGCCTTTAAAGCTGAAATATGAGGCAGTTCGTGTCCCCTACAATTTCCAGTTTCTCATGACGCGCAGCAACTGTTTGAAAGAACAAAGGGGAATATATTTCTTGCTCTTTAATCTGTGTAATGTCTTTTGATTAGTGAAGCTTCACCGGGAGGCTTCAGTGTCTTACAGAGAGCCAAAAAGGGGGGGGGGGAATCTGAAATTCAACTAAAAGATTCTGTGTGGTAGTTTAAGCTTAGAACTTGATCAATACATTTAGATTTAAGGCATTTAAATGATACAGTTGGCCTTTTTGTGGTGGTTTTCTAATGAAACATGTCTGAGTGTTGTTCACTGAATATCCTGGATTGGATCCCCAATTAAATTATTGTTACTCACAGTAACAGAGCTACTCAACTCAACTAGCACCCCCCCCTCTCTTGTTCCTCCTTTACCCTGACAATGATGCATGTTGTTGACCATGTGGGAAGAAAATTCTGTTCAGGTATGCAAGGGGACAGCGAGCGTTGGCGCTTCACACAAACAGAAAGAGAGGTCAAATATTGATAGCCATTGCATCAGCAGTGCACCGTTACACCGTGGAGACGTTTGACTCTGTGGAAAAAATGAAAAAAAGGGGGGGTGCACAAGAATTCCCCACTATGAATTTTAACTTTGTTATATGCGTCAGGCAGCTGTGTGACATGACGTGGAGGGAAGTAATCAGATCACGACCCTGTAAGCAGCCAGATTTGTCCTGTTTAGCAGGAAAGGGGGTCACGATGTACAGAAGTTGCAGGGTTTCACACTCACATTGTGACCTTTGATCGTCCGGCTCCGCCTGCATCCGATGTGTCTGACCCCCAGGGTCAGGCTTAACTATACAGAGGCTAAAAGCCAGAAGATCCTTCCTGAAACTCAAAACAAACTCACCGATTGATCTCTACAGCTGGGATTTATGCTTGAAAATCTGGAGTGACGGCAAATTACCCAGCTTCACCCATGGCTATGAATTTAATATACTCTTGAGCTCATTTCAAGCTAAACACTATAAGCAATCAAGTGCCACTGTTGACTAAAAAAGCAAAAAATGTTGATTTTCCATTAAGCTGCCAACATTTGGAAATATAAAACTGCTTCCCTCGGCAGAAAAGGATACAAGAAAACCATTAAACCTGAGGGGGGAAGACATTTTACATGCAGACGGGTATGTGTGGTTTCTTACTATACAGGGAAAGTCATTTTATTTGGATTAGCTGTTAATATCTCTGAACATGATCAGTGCTTCTCCGCAAATGTCATCAGTCATGGTGAATTTCAGACTCCTGCAGCCGTCCACTCCTCTTACTCAACAGATTCTTGAAATGGCCCTGCCGTACCATCAATTTAGAGAGAAAACTCTTGCTGGATGAAAAAAAAAAAAAAAACGCAGAGGAGCTACAGCTGATGTGCCAAAGGCCTGAAAACAAATGCAAATTATCAGCAAGAAAGATTTCCCCTAGGATTCACCCATTCATCATGTCTATCGCAAGTCTGTTTGGAAATAATCTCCCTGAACTGTGTCCAAAAAGCTAACAGCTTGACAAGAAAAAGAAAAAAAAAAACAACAATAAAATCAAAAAGCCAGCAAAAGCCTCACATTTAACCGTCTGAAGCATTCAGGGATCTGGACTTGATCATTCAATAATATTCTACCATGACATCCAAAATAGGCAATTCTTTAACAAGTTTGTTTTTTTTAAATCATCTAAAAAGGAATTCTTCATCGAATAAGAATCATATGATTTCCGATTAAATTAAACAATTTTTGCTCAAGATTCTATTTAATAAGAACCACGCTGTGGAGTCATCTTCCCACGTGACTTCAGGATCTAACCACCTAAAAGGCCTCCTCCACTCGCAGAGACGATCTTCAAAACGGACATCAGATGCGCCACAGGGTCCCGCACAGGGATTTCCACATTTCAAGAAGAGAGTTATGTTTAAGCGTGAGTCACCTTCTGGGCCGTCATCAATCATAAATCCGTGTTCTTCATAGACTTTAAATACACAGCCCTGGGGCCGAGGCTGGAAACTCGACAACAACCAGAGCTCCACGGGATTTTTTTTTTTTTGCGCGGACGTTCGCGTGGGTTTTGGCGAACTCCGCAGAGATTGTACAGATCTGCTCCATTTAGCGTTTCCTAAACAGTAACCCAAGAAAACCCGCAGCATCACGGGCAAGGGAAGCTAATTAGTACCAACAGTCGTGACGCTGGGGGCCCTGAAAAAGCTACGTTTTGGGCGATTTCTCGACGACTGACTGAGACAAAACAAAGGATTGGATGCTTTCAAACTTGAAAAGCCAGTTTGAGAAACGCCGTCAAAGGCTGATACATCAAAGGTTCAAACTTAATTAAGGAAATTAAAGCGGGGCTGGCCCGCTTTTCCATCACCTGACACGCTCAGAAAAATTAGATCAGCGCTGCAGATGAATACCTCATGGATCGACTGTTGAACTGGGTTGGCCTTCCCCCGAGTTAACTTATCTCAAATCAAGCATTCGACAGTACTTCCTCAAGAACACACCGCTTCTCTGAACATCCTTGAAATCTGCGGATAACCTACAATCTATAGCGTTTTCCAAAGAAGATGTTCTGTTTTCTTTCTATTGTGTGCCTTTTGCTATACCAAGGACACGAGCTTTGTTTGGAACAAAGTGGTAAGCTGCAAAGGCAACAAAAGGAGAACTGCACCATAGACACTGCCTCGATAACTTCAGTGTATGTAACAGAAACAAAGACTCACACCCGGGATTTATATGTGATTGATTTGTCAGATCGCCACAAATTTTAGGAAAGTGGCTTTCAAAACCGTTTTCGGAGGGGAAGGAGGGGGAGGGGGGGGTTGCGCTCAAGAGGTGCACAAAGAACGGAAGAACCTGTGGAAAATAAATTGCAAAAAAAAAAAGAAAAAAAGAAGCAAATCCTTTTGCAGTATGGTAATGTTTAGAAGAAGACGGGGTGGAAGAGGAAAACAACTGCTTTGGTGCTGCTCGCCTGCGGAAAATGGTTGTTGCAGGCGAGTAAAATGGAGAACAACCACTTGGGTCTCAGGGCTTGGAACATTTGCATTTTAAGAACCCAAAAGAAACCACGGACAGGGATAGTTTTCTGCATATTAAACTACCTCGTCGTAAACGTTTTGAACCATTTTCCCGATTTTTTCTTTTTCTTTCTGTAACCAACATCAACAGGCTAACGAAACGGATTGAGATGGGGCATGGAACTCATTAGATCTGAATCCATAACTGCTCGCCATCCCTGATTAAAACAGAATGAGGTGGCTCCTGATCGGTGTTGTAAAAGCAGACCTGAAAATGTTTCCACTCGGTCACGTGCTGACCGAACGGCCCTCCATTCATCAGGCAACAGCTGGAACACATTGCCGCTCCGCATTTCCTCAGCGCACATTCTCTTAGTACCTATTATCAAAAACGTAACCTTTTCAACATCTGTAGCATATCTGGAGCAAAGTGCGTCCGGTGTACCCCCCCTCCCCCGACTTTTCATTGTTCATCCCCTCGTTTCCAGCCGACAGGCCCCCACCAGGACACGCTTCCATGTGCAATAGATTTGTCTCTTCCTCACTTTGCACACGGGGTTAATACTCATTAAAGAGTCTCCTTCCTCCGACTGCCCACATTACTCACACTCAGGCCTGAAAATGTGCCATCCGACGGCTCCGCACCAAGCCCACGACGGCGCGCCGCCAGAAAAATCCGCTTTGGTATGCAGCTTACAGCCAAACATTTCGCTTCTCGTATATCCAGCTGCTAAATAAAAAAGGCTCACGCTCAAGCCGTCGATTCACGGAGCTAAACTCAGTCACACAAGCAAACTTCTCGGGTTCGGGTTCACGTCGGAGCCTTCGGGACTAGGTGTCAAAAACAAAAATAATCAAAGTGAAGGTTATAATTCTCGACAGGCCTGGCATCTGGTAGTTCTTCGGGGGGGGGGGGACAACAAACAAGACCAAAAGTGTACAGACTTTTTCCAAAGCAAGCAAGGGACTGTACCGAGTGACGGCATGTGGATGTGAAAGAATTCCCGCGCGTAACATCAAAACAAAACTCTTAAAAAAAGAAAAAAAGAGGCCCGCGCGGGTCTGAGGTTGTGACTGTGAGTGTTTACCGAGGGAAGTGGGGTGCAGGGGCCAACAGCTCTGGGGGGGCTTCGGCCCCGCTCGCGGGTTTGAAATCACTCAGCGTCGTCTGGGAGTGTCTCTCCCACTTCCCCGCACTGCGGAACTCAATCATGTTTAATGCCCTTTGAACGGTCGCAGACTTTTAAGAGCGTTGCCGGATTAAAGAAAGAGAAGAGAAAGAAAGAGATCAAACCAGAGCGAGGGGCGGGCAGACAGAGAAGCGCAGGACATCCAAATGTTTCTCGTCCGAGAGAACAGAAAGCTCCGTCTCAGCTGTCCCCAAATGCCACACTTCTTTAATTTGTGTTTGATTGTGCTGTGAGCACCCTGTGGGTGCCCCCCCCCCCCAACTCTGTAATTAGAATCATTTAAATTGCAGTTAAGTTGCAATTAAGCGCGGCAGCTTTTCAAGCTCGGGAATAAAAAGCGAAAAGAGTCGAGTCACTTCTACGCGTGCAAGGTCACTAATGGCTTAGAGCGCGCGTCCCTTTTTTTTGACGCACCGAGGGCACTTTTCTTCCTTTTCTCCCCTCAAACAGCGCTGATGCAAATGCGAGCGGACAGAGACGCGTACCTGGGGCTCATGTGTCGGCTGACCTCATTTTGAAAGTGGACCTGAGAGGTTGCGGGGAAGGCAGAGGTGTAGCTTTCACCGCGGCCCTTTCTTAGCTGCCTCCCAAATGACACGACCGATGAGACGGCGGGGGGTGGGGGGGGGGCAGAGGCAGAATCGGGCGTCTGCCTGGAAACCATCCACGGGATAAAAGAGACGCAGACGGGGGGGGGGCTCAAAAGAAAAGACAGACAGCTGCATTTCAGAGTAGCCCACAGCATTAAAATATGTCTAAAGGGTATTTTTTTAGAACTATATTCTCAAATGTTGAAGGTTTGATGTATTTATGTGATATAAATATATATATATATATATATATATATATAAGACACCATCACAGCATATGCAGGCAAGACACTGCCCTTGGCGTCAGTCTGTGTTTACATTTTTTTTTTTTATTCCATCGTCAGTGAATGCCCCATGTGTTCGGTTGAACACACTGACCCCCCCACACCCCCCACCCCCCCCACCCGTCTGCACCGCAGGAAGTCAACAGCCAAACAGCCAACGGCCTTCTCTTGTCCAGACCTTCAGGGGAAAGCCCCCCCCCTTCCCATCCTGACCACGCGTGTGTCCCGCGACTGCATTTTCCACACAAAACGACCAGCAGCCCCCCCCTTGACCTTAACCTCGGCCTTAACCGTGCTGAAGCAACGGCGGCGACCACCGCGGGTCGGAAGAGGGGATCCGCATCTGCACTGATGTAAGAGGGGAGGAAACAAGCACAACAATCTATTTCCTCTGCGCAGCGAAGGGAGCGGGGAGGGGTGGGGGGGGGGGCATTGTCGATTGTCCGAAACAACACGAGCATACTTATCCGTCCTCACCTCGGCAGATAGGGACAGGAAACACCGCCCCGCGCTCCGCAATCAACACAGCTGCACCTGCACATATCAGCCCATTGTCGAGGTGTTTATTCGGTGTGGCGGACCCCGCCGGGTGTGGAGGGATCCGATGTTAAATGGTGATGTCGTTAGGCCCTCAACACCTAACGCCGATGCACTTTCAAAATAATACTCCGGAACTCATCGGAAGTAGCCATGGCAACCCATGCAGATTAGAGCAGAAATGTCCTCTCAGACACAAGCGAAATGCAACGTTGATCCGGCGTTTGTCTTTTCCATGTCTATATACGGTGCCCTTTTCATAGCACGCTGCACAAACATCAAGTTTATATCCCTCCAGTCTACTTGGCCAAGTGGAAAATCCTGTTGTAGATTATGAAGCTGTAAAACTCGGAGGGGAGCGAATAAGCGGTTTTACTCGATTTTCAACAGATTGGTTTTGATAAGTGGAGCACACAAAGAGGCTGTAGTGGAGCTCCAAACAGGGCCCACTTTGGTGGCGACGCCCCGACAGTTACACGACGGGTAAAGCGAAGATCCAAAATTAGCTCAAAGGCTGAAAAAAAAAAAAAAAAGAGGCAAGCTAGTTTCCTTTCATCAAACCAAAGAACCAAAAAAATTCAAAAATTATTAAATCTGTTTCTACCCCGGAAAGTGTAGAAGGATTGGGGGGAATGGGAACAGGAAGAACCTTCACGGAGACGCACACCTTTACACAACCTTTGGTGACGACACTAAAAACTCCCCAAACAAACCGGCAAACACACTCGGCTGCTACGTTTGGGGGAAATCATTTGCTTGAATACGAAATCTCACAAAACAGAATTAAATACAAGCGTTCATCTCCCGTCAGAGAGTTTTCCTGAAAACTCGGCGTGTGATCCTCCCCGGTCGGCCTCCCATGTGCCATCCCTCTGTCAAAACCGATTTAAAAAACATTGAAATCTGGCTTTAATGTAGACTCCGGAGGAGTTCAGCGCGGGGGCAGGAGAGGAGGAGGAGGAGGAGGAGGAGGATGGGGAAGTTTAGAGGGAGCCAGTAGCTGGCATAGTTTGTAAAACTGGAGCGAACAAAGTGAAACGCGGCGCAGGAAGGTGAAAGAGAGTGCGAGTGGCGCGGGAGGAGAGCGGTGGTGGGAAGCTCCTCTAACGCAATTAAAAACTGCACAAGAGTACAGATAACACGCGGGTAAGGAGCCGCCCCTGCTCTGGTAGTTAGTCCGAATGTAGCGAATGAATAGATCTAATGGGCAGGGCCGGTGGCTGGTGGAGGTTGACCGCACCGTAGACAGCAGAGAGACGAACGGCTCCGGGGTCGCGAGGGGGCGATCGCAACGACGCGACACCCTCGCGTTAATGCTCAAATCGGGGGGATTGGATGGGTGCGGGCGGATCAGATGGGCTCTGGGACCATCGGGGTGAGGGAGGGACGAGGGCCTCCACCTGCAGCCAGCGAATCTCTCGCTGCGAGAACAAGCGCGGCTGAAGGCCGTTCGGCTCGTCGGCGGCGCACCTCGGTCCGTGTAAACCCGGGAGGGCCCCCCTCCCCCTCCCCCCCCGAGCGCTGATTGAGAGCTACGCCGATTGAGGCTGTGTCACTCCGCCTGTGGCCCGTTGCTTTAATGAGTCCATTCAGCCGCAGGACACAAAGAGTTAATGGCTGCTGGGATTATGCAATGGCATGCCAGAAGCCTTTTCTCCTCTCTGCCCCCCCCCTCCCTTCCCTTTCCAATCGGCCAGAGCCAAATTAGGCATTCCTGCACGTTTGGATTCAGATGCATGGAGGCTTTGGCGCTGGCCGAGGAAGAATACAAGGATCTCGTTTCAGGCTGAAGGCGAGCTTCCCCTTCACCGGGGCCCCCCCACCTGCCCCGCGCGGGGGGGGCTGTTGTAAGGATTTACAACTGCTGGAGTGGGCAATATCTCTGCAGAGTGTCAAACCCGTAAAAACATCTGTATTTGACTTTTTAACAACCGAATGGAAAGCGGGGTTATCGCTAATGGTAAGTAAGTGATCCCCCATCAGCCTGTTAGACCCTGTCGGGGTTAAAGACGATCGGCGGATGTCAGCGATCGCCGCGGATGAAAGCGGGAGCGATACCCTCTGAACCGCTTGTCCGGGCCAATTTCCTCATTTAGGTCATTATCTTGTGAATAAGCCGAGACGCCGCCGCTCGTTTCTGACCCCGCAAACCGACCTGTTCCCATCTCATTTACGCGATTCGCGATACGATCGCGAGCAGTCACTCGAGATGCGAGTGGAAAAGCCACTAATTGCCCGCTGATGGGCTCCAGAGATTACGGCTTTTGATCACCGAGCAAGATTTAAACGGCAAAATAAACAGCGAACAGGCGCATCTGCTCGCGTCTCACATTTCAAAAGGAGGCGAATGATTAGAAAAGCGAAAAGCTTTGGGAGGTGTCTGGCGATTCTGTTGAAAAATTAAAAAAAAGGCACCAGTGAGAAAAGGGGGCGGGGGGGTCCTTTAGCCCCGACAGAAGACAGAGCTCTGACATGCAGGCAACAAGTCAATAAACAACGGAGAGCCCTGCAGACAGGACCAGTAAACCACCACTGGGAGAGCAGAGGAGGAACAAGAGATACCAGTCTGCCCGACCAACAGCAGAGCTCGCAAGACCGCAAACACACATGCGATCAATCACACACACATGCCCGGAGCAGCCATGATTCATTAGGCGCAGTAATCATCATACACAGGGGTTTCTTCTTTTCTTTTTTTTAACCTTTTCTGCGCAGTCGTTCGCTTGTTTGCGCTTATTGTCGACGCGGAGGCGACGGGGAGCTGGCGGTGATCTGTGATTAGTTTACTGGTCCCATCAAAGAACAGCAGGAAGAGTCTCAGCAGGTTTACTTCCCACAGCTGCATTCCACACTCGCAGTGTCACCGGTTGGAAAATATTAGACGACTCTGGGCAACGTTTTATGAGCTAAAGGATCTTTCCCTCCGTCTGTGTTCTAATGGGATGAATGGATTTGTTGTCTTGGACGGCCGTTTGTCCCCTTTGGTCCCTCAAACACGTCTTGGGCAAGAGAAACAAGGACATTGATGATGAACTGAATCCCAATTTATGCATCTTGTCAGACTTGAAACCAAGATAAGGAGGTCCTGGCTTCACCTGGAAGTGAGCAGGTGATGTGAAGGTCAGGACATCAGCCTGACCACGCCCCCCTCATACTGACCACGCCCCCTTTAGCCTGACCACGCCCCCTCACAACACCTACTCTCTTTCAGAGGCTTCACATCTGTATCTGAACACCCCCACCCCAGACAGGGCCAGGCACAGGCGGTGGTGCAGAAGACGCTGGGTAGCCACGACTGTGACCTTTAAGGGGGCACATGGAGATCCTCCCCTGGGAGAAGATTCCTTTGTAATGGAGCGCAAACCGCGAGCACTGAAAAGGAGGTCTGAAGTTCAAAAGGTTTCACCCAAACCTGAATAAACACTCTCTGATAAATGACCAGTAATAAGACCCCACATGAGAGATCCTCCACGGCTCTCGAAACCTGGGAACTTCAACTCAACTGGAACACCACACTGGGGTTTTTTTCATTTTTAAAAAAAGACTGTTTCCCAGTATCCCTGTCTCCTGATTTGTTGCGTTGTCATTCAGGGACACCAACAGTAGCTCCAGGAATCAATTTATTTAAAATTAGAAACCCAATTTGCTTCTCAAAACACATATCATTTACAAACAATGTTTACTTAATACTTCACAAGAGATGATATCTGTACAGCATGAGGGTAAAAGGGTTGCTGTTTACTTCTGGGGACAGCGGATAAATGGCGCGGCGTCAAAATTGGATAATTTACTGAACCGAATTGGAAATTCCTACGCTGCTGAATCCACAAATGCCAGGAAAACAAATTGAAAGTCACCCATTATCTAGCTGTGCATCCCTGAGAGGGGTCACGGGGTCTTTAACATAAGCCGATGATGGAAAAGGCATCCGAACACAGCAGAAATTAGACTAAAAAAAAAATAAAAAAAACAGGATAAAACGCACAATGAAGGCTGAAGTAGAGCAACGTTCCTACATCTGACCCCCGCAGCATCGCTGTGAACCCGATTCTCCGTCACCTTTACAGAAAAGCCGGACCAAACCCCC
Organism: Lagocephalus sceleratus; assembly: GCA_911728415.1. NCBI lineage: Eukaryota > Metazoa > Chordata > Actinopteri > Tetraodontiformes > Tetraodontidae > Lagocephalus > Lagocephalus sceleratus. Next base: position 1,341,547 of record CAJVRN010000040.1, read on the forward strand.
GTGTTCCACGCCGTCCTTCCAAAGAAAAAACTCCACATCGGCTTAAATTACCACCCGCAGAGACCCGGAAGACAAGCGTCTTGGGACGAGCCCGCCGCCGTGATTCACCTGAACGTGCAAAGACAAATTCCGAGAGCGACCGTCTGCGGGGCGGCGAACCGCGGAGGGTGTTGAAACGGTACGCGGACGCGCCGCGCCCGCCGAAGACCTTCCCTTTGTTCATTTGGGCATCGCCCGTTCCTCCTCTGTGAATCAGAGGACGCCAGGCGGCGGGATGAGGGCGCCGCCGCGAAGCCTACGGGCACAGCTGGTTCAGTCAGAGCCGAGCGCGTCCGTTTTGAAACAGGGCACAGGCTGGTGTGTAGACACAACATGGGGTGGGGGGGGGGGGGGTTGAGCTCTTCTCAGAACTGCCCTAAAGACCCCGGCAGAGCCAAATGTTGCAGATAAGCTAATAAAGGTAATCCAATAAGCGACAGTCATCCAACTGGGGTTTCCAGCTCGGTTTCGCTATCTTGTATTCCAGCGCTCCTCGTCACCAGAGGGAGAATGCGATTCAGCTTCGCGGAGGCATTCAAATTATTAATGTGCAGGAAGACCTGGGATGCAGGTCGTCTCCTCCAGCACCGCGGCGCAGGCGAAGGGGAAAGCCTCCGCCGCGGACACGCCTCACACGGGCCTCGGCTCAGGGATGTGGGGGGGTGAGGGAGGACTTTAACCTCACATGACAGACCCTCAACCTGCACCGGGGGGACGCGTCGACAAGGATAACAAGAAACCCGAGCGACGGGTAGAAGTGCGGGGGGGGGGTCTACAACACAGGATGATTACTGTAAACTCGGAGAAACGAGACAGTAAATATTCGGGAACTTTGCTCAGATACCGTTAGATCAGAGCGCCCGCAGAGCCGCGGCGTGTTTGGCTTTGTGTGGGGGAATGAAAGCCACTAGAAATACCCCTCAGAAGACGCCCTTCTACTTCTTCTTCTTTTTTTCTTTTTTTTTGATCTTCGCAGAGCCCTGAAATTCAAAAATACATCGGGGAGGGGAAAAAAAAAAACAAAAAAAAAAAGAAAACAAAGCACAAACCAAGGCTGTCATGGTCGTACCTGGCTTGAGTCTGTGCGTGGATTTGATAAACACAAGCCCACAGCAGCCTCCCCCGGCTGCACACACACAGAGGACACATTCATCTCCAAAGTGGGCACCATGAAGAGGACTGGTGGGGAGGCACACACACACTTCATCCAGAAGGGCTTTTTTTTCCGCCCCCCCGAGCTATCGCGGCTGTGTTGAAGGCCGAGGGAAAACACCATCTTTGTGTCGTCTGTCTGCAGATCAGATAAGCCCGATTCGGTTTTGACATGATGAAGTGGTGAAGTGATGAGCCCAAGCGCTGGCAGGGGGGGACGGGAACATTCTTTGACACGAACCGGGGAAGGATCTCTTCCCCCGGCTTTGTTCTCGGGCTGCAAGCCGGGGTTATGAACCGCCGGGCTTCCACAATGTGGGAGGGCGGCTTTTTTTTTTTTTTTTTTTTTTAAGCGTGTTTTTATTTTCACCCCTCTTCTCCTTCAGATTACAACTGAGCAGCATAATCACCGACCTGTCTGTGCGCGTGAATAGGAGCCCATAAAAGCGAGCAAGGGCCAGGAGAAGCACTTCAAAGATGCAAAGAGAGCAATGAATATGATAATCAGAATTGGCATATCCATGTGGAATGGGGAATGGAGGAATACTCCTGGGAATACACAAGGACCTGAAAGAAATGCCGTCCTGTTCCAGTTCCCCTGGTCCAAATGAGAGGTGTAATTACAGTGTCATTTTCACACTAACCTAGAAACGTGCACTTTGTTACCGGGCTGCTTTTAGCTGCGTCTTTACATATGTGGATGTCGTTGAATGCACAATTCCTCCATTTACATGTAAAAAAAAGGGCCAGTTGTTGCCTCCCCCCCCCCCTTAAACTGGAGTCAACAGTGGGGGGAAGGGTCGGGTTGCATCTCAAATGTGTTTTCCTAAATCTTAATATTTAGGACTCACACGTGGCGACACAATGAATGAAAAAAAGGAACATCACTAACTTTTACCCCCCCCCCGCTTTGCCGGAGGTCATTACCGGGCTCGATCGCGAGTATATTCCCCCGATGTCTACTTTCCCGGTGTTGGAGAGGATCAACGCGTCTTTCACTAACCTTGGAGGCAGAGAAGAGCGAGGGCGCACATGGGCCGGGCCGGGGCGGCTCTCCGGCTCGTCCCCGCGGGGGGGCTCCTGCCCTCGCCCCGCGGCGTCCTCCGTCCTCCCGGGAGGCTCTCGGCCCTCCGGGCGCTCATCGCAGCGGCGGGTCCGTGCGTCTGGGAGCGGAGCGTCGACAGCCGCCGTGCGCGCACAGGTGGAGCAACGCGGTTACCTGCGCAAGTCCCCCGGGGGGAGGGGAGGGGGGGGGTGCACTCACCTGGGTGGAACTAGGGGCAACAATGCAAGGACGCATGAATGGGGGGGTCGGAGGGTTTGCTGCTGGTGGTGGTGGGGGGGGGGCTTAAGGAGCTCGCACCCGGAGGTCCCCCGCGGAAAGTTCGCGGCGAAGTTGAACTTCCAGGTGTGTGGAGCAGGAGCGCGTTCGGCGTGGCGGGCTCGGGTCCAGGCGGGTCATCCCCAGCCGCTCCGCGAAAGCGCCGCGCCTTCCCCCGCCCCCCCGATCAGTCAGCGCCGGCCGCCAGGTCCCCTCGGTGCTCCCCCGGACGAGTTCTGCTCCGCGGCGTCGCTCCCGAGGCGGCTTCCTCCCACCAGCCTGTTGTTTGGACGAGCGTCAAGCGCGACGGGGACGCACCGCCGCTTCCTTTACGGGATTTCAAAGTAAGTCGCGTGTTTCGCGATTCCTCCGAACGCGAATCTCGCCGTTTCTTTCATTTAATCTGTTCGCTTGTGCGCATCTTCTAGTACAACGGCTCCAAAATGTCTCTATGTTCACCGTGCTTTTTTTCCTTTATAACTTAAACCATCCCGTGCTTCGTATGCGTTGTTTGGTGCTTTTACTTTGAAAGGACAGCGGTTTCTGCCCCGTATGAACGGGCTTTCTTTGGCAGCACAGACGGAGCTTCCGGTGTCCGTTTTCGTCGGATTTGGGATGAAGAGCGCAACACTGCGGCCCCCTGGAGGAACCTGCACATGGAAGGCCGATTAAAAAGGCAAGAAAACCGTTCATGGCAATGGGTTGGGTTTTAAGAATTAAAATGGCATCGAAACGATTGTGAGTCTTCATGCAACTAAACCTGAAATAAAGCAAATTGTATCAAATTTAGTGTGACACAATGTGATCCGCTTCTTCCGCAACAAAACAGCAAAGTTGTGAGTGAAAAACTCACATCAATGCTTCAACAAAACACAGACACATATGTGAGTAGAAAAAAATGTTTTTTTTATTTCTGAATTTAAGTAGTGGTTAAGATTTGCAGGGTGTATCCATGCTTCTTTTTTTTTATACATTATTTAAAATCGGATACAGATGTTCCAGTATTAGTGAAAATGAATCAAAGAAAATTTCCTAATTAATAAGATCATGATTTTTTTTCTTTATAGTCAGATATATTCTCTACTTTAAAGGATGAAATGCAAAACTTAAAAACTCAAACAATTATTATTACTATAAGACATTGAAGTTTTTCACCAAAAATAAAAACAGAAGCAACCCATCTGAGAATTGTGCAAAATCTATCATTACAGGCAAAAAAACAAGAAGAAATCATGATCAACAAAGGTCCCGATCACTGTAAACAACAATAAAAGGAGATGTGCTCACACGTCTAACATGGCACCAGAGATCACTCAGGAAAATCAGGATGAATCAGGCACCCTGGTTCAGCTCAACAATTCTATACAGACAAATTTGGTTGGATATTTTCATGGCTGTGTTTTCGGTTTGGCACGCTAATTTAAAAAAAGAAAACAAAAGTTACAGCAGTTACTCATTTTCTGTAAGAAAAAGTAAAGAAAACTCAGGAACATTCACAGCAGCAGCAGCAGCTTTGTCAAAAGGTCCAAAACTTCCTATCAACAAGGTTCAACGCGACCAAGCCGCATGACTCACATCAGGCAGTAGGTAAAACGTTTCACCCCGTTACCAAAGCGTTTACCAAAACCTCACATGGCAGGAAAATCTCAACAGGCAAAAGAATCGACATTACAGCGGTAAGAAAGGATTCGTTTTCAACGTTGTGATGCACTTCACATGATATCTGATCTTAAAGCCTTTTACCTGTTTCCATTTTTTTTTTTTTTTTGGAGAGAACAAATGGCGCAGAAAGACAAATATGTCAACATAAGGAAACAATCCAGAGCAGGCGGTGATATGGCAGCAGATAACGTCACTGGTGTTCAGCAGGGAATGAGACGAGGTAACGGAATCACCTTGTTGACGCGAGGAAACACCTCTGAGTCTAAAACTTCAGGGGGAAACGCTGATATAAAGTGGTTGGCAGCATGGTTCCGCTAGTGTTGTCTGGCCTTGTGGCTCAGAGAAATGAGCCGACGCTGGGGTCGGCGAACTCTCCTCCCCCCCCGGCGCCCGAGGCTCAGTTTCCAGTGTAGAGGTCCACCGTGCTGGAGCTCAAACCCCGACTCTGTCTGAAATTACCTCGAGTCTGACGACCAAACGGGACGGAGGGCGCAGAGGGAGGAAATTGGACTCAAGGTTAGTTTGCGCAAATTCGATTTCCTTTTCCTTTTTTCGCCGTGTTCCTCACCTGGAAGGGGTCGTCGCTGGTTTTGTTGAGATAATTTAAAGAGGCTGCTCTTTTCATGCTGTTGAGACAACAGGGAGGAAATAACATTCAGCCTCACTCTGATGGGCAACGGAGAAGAAAAACCCACCACCCAACGCCACGCGCGTCCCTTACTTGGGGTTGCGGGGTTCCGGGGGTCCGTTGCCCTGCAACTTCTTCACTAGAAGCTCGCTGCTGCGCCGTATAACATCCCTGAGCTTTCCCAGAGAGCCGGCGCGCTGGAGGGCACCACTGCCGTCCTGTAGACACACGTACAATATTGTACACATCCGACTTACAAATCCAGGACTATTTATTACCTCTCAAAACACTTAGTCGATGTGTTTGCTCATTACTCATTATAATATTTTAGGACTAATTATTCTTTAAAAAGCAACACAAAAGTCCGTACTTCTAGTCATGAGGGGGAAAAAACGGCATACCTACAATGCATTTGTAATACCAGCCGTAAATAAGTCAAACATGTTTCCGCCAGCAGAGGGCGCTGACGCGTCACGTCCTCTGCTGAATACGTCATCTCTTCATCATTAAGTATTTATATCAGTCGCAGAAAAAGAAGACCAAACTTCGCAAATGAAAACTTTATTTCAGAATACCAACAAGTGTTGATGGAATATTCATCACAATGCAGAATGTCATTATAATGTAGTCCTACTTACTAAGATAGTGCTTATAGACCTAAACATTTTTGTTCATCCACTTGAGGAAACTGAAGTCACGATATATGTCAAGAAGATACACTTCAATAAATAAGCAATCCACTAACACAACAATATTGTCATAATCATGTGATGCACAGAGTTGGTTTCTTTTGTTCAGAGTTGCATTATTAGAAGGAATGAAGAATCAAGGCAAGTAGCAAACAAACAACCGTATGGTGAATGCACTTGTCAACTCCAGAAATACAGCCACAGTTACTATTCCAAGATGTTAAAGTCATTTTACAGTCTAACAATGAAACGCCTCAAATGACAGGTTGAACTTCAAACACTTACTTCAGGATGTCTGACAACAGAAATGACTAAGTGACAATGTTTACTGGCAAACTACTATTAAAGAAAAAGGCAGACACTCTGACACTGTGTGTTACAGTAAATACTGTATCCATAATCAGAGTGGGCACTGCAACTGTACCAACAACAGACACAATTACGCACTAAAATACGGTGAAGTCTTCACTGAATTGTAATGCAAGCTTCTACTCCATCACGGACGAAAGGCCATTTTGAGATCTAGGACCAGTCAGGGTTTGTGCAAGTTGCTCCAGTTGGCCTGTGCCACCATTACAGCATCAGCCCGTGTTGCCTTTTCCCTTTGTGAATGCAAAGTTGCTGCGTAACATACCGTCATCCAACCCGCCAATCAAAGACGCTGGAGCCAACGCGATAATCTTTCAGACCAGGCAACGCCATAACAGCCTCAATGTTCAGCCACAAAATAATTAACTCTTTAAAAAATGTAAACAAAACTCTATTTCAAAAAAAAAAAAAAGAAAAACATGAAATATAATTATAAACACAAAATCAGCCAATTGCATATCCACCTAATTTGGCAAGAGTTGGGATTAACATATGAAACGAAACGGTACCGTTGCTTAGTGTCCAAACCGTCCAGGTATTTGATCTTATTATTAATTTAACATTTTAAAAACACAAAAAAAAGAGCATAATGACAAAACACAGGCATCAGGTTGGTAGCTCAGTTTGAGGTCATTTATAAAGGAGGCTAAGAGTGCTGAAGGCAAACGTATCCAAAGCAATTTGGCAACTGGTTTATTCCACCGGTCTGGAGTGAAGCTGAAACGAATCCTCGTCTTTCAAACATTCCCGTTTTCCCTCTTCCTGTCAATGACTTTCCTGCTCCTCTACGAAGAGAACTTGATCTACCGTGTACCGACAAAATCCTACAAGCGCGTGCTGGAGAGAGGAATGGCGCGAGCGACTTCCTCGCGGGGGGAATTAAGAGATTCACACACAATCACAATTTCTATCAAAAAAAGTTAAGAGGATTGACGGAGCGATTTCTGAAGTGGTGAAGGGTTAGCGAGAGCGAGAGAGATAAGAAGAACCAAACGTCCCAGCGGTGTTCAGATGAACGGAGGACAGAGGTGACAACCAGGAGAGAGGAGGAGGAGGAGGAGGAGGAGGAGGAGGAGGAGGAGGAGGAGGAGGAGGAGGAGAGAGGCGCTCTGAGCCTCTGCTGGAGCAACACCAGGTTTGGCAGATGAGCTGCTGCTTTGTTGGGACATAGAAGGCCGGGGGAACGACAAGACATATCCATTTTGCTATTGTGTTGAGGAAGGACAGAGGGATGGAGGAATAATCTTGATGGCTTAGGCCTGATAAAAGAGAAACAGACACAAAATGGCACACATTGTGAGATTAAGAGTTCTGGGTTGGGTGGGTCCTCAAACTATCTACCCTGGGTCTAACATGTAGGCCACTCTTTACAATCTATACACCATCCTGACATCACTAAAGGTTGATACAAAACATTTAGAGTAAGAAACAGTGACTGACTGAATTTTAGCATGTATTTGTACAGTGATGCCTTACGATTGATACTAAATGAGGGTGCTTGGATTGTTCCACCCCTAAAGGCTTCATCTCTTCTCTACGCTCACTGTGTTATGACACGGTTACGTTCTTCAATGATGGGGTTGATGATGCTGCGTGCAGTCACCATGACTCGGGAGTTTCTCTCTCTGTTGCCTGAATTCCATTTATGAAAAGTATCAAGCTAGTGACTGTAGTACAGACATGGGGCTGCTGCACTAATCTGAACTGAAGCGGGACTAATAACACATTACTGAACGGAATCACAAATCTATTTTACCTAACCTCCCTTTTTATGAACCCACCCAACTGTGTGGAATGAAAAACAGAGAGGAAGAGTACAATCCACTGAGTGAATAAAAAAGGAAATTTGATTGACAGGCTGATTGGTTGTCATGGCAAGAGTGATCAACAGTGAGGCGGGTCAGCGACGCACGGGAAGAGGAAGATGCAGAGAATGGGAGGTGGGGTACATGCAAACGGGCAGCACAACGGAAGCGTCTAGCCAACAGCACGGAGCAGACACACGCCGACGTGAATGCAGTCACATGATCTTTACTCTGCTGTATTACTGCATCAGGTGAATGTCACATGAACCTATATGAGTCCAGTCTTAGTGATGTGATGAGACCTGTTATCTTACAGATTAAAAATCATATGTAGCAAATATCACTATTACACTAAAAAAATATAATACACTAATATCATACTAATACTCATTTGTAATGTCTTCAAAAACTTGTGTGAGAGCAGGAAAGCAATTCAAATATTTATAATTTAAATTTTGTATTAACTCTGTGAGTGTAATTTGTGCTGTGATGAAACAAATTAGCTTCAACGAAAACACCCAGCAGTCCTTCACATGTTCCCACATGCTTCCAGAGCGAACCAAGTGCATGCTTTTATCGGGGTTGAAGCAGTACACCCCTCAGGCACGAGCACGTTACACATGTGCAGACAGCCGAGGAACAGTCCCTGCCTCTCTACTTTATGCTATTCGCGGTGAGAGGATCAGGCGTTTAGTGAGCAGGCATTTTAGACCGATACAAAAGCGCGGGCGACTTGTCTATTAGTGTGCGTGTTAGGTGTGAGTCCAGCTGGCTGGCATAGCTACATGCATGTTTTGGGCTGGGTCACTGTGGTAAAGGGTGAGGCACAGGCTCAGGAGAGACAGCTCTGCTTGTTTTATTGTTGGCAGATACAGTTTCTACGACTAAATGAACACACACCCATGTCGTGTTTTGATGTTTCCGACACCCGGCTCTTTTACGAACAGAACTGGGGGGGTGATAAAAAACCAGTAAGATAAATTGTGAGTCTCTATTGCCCAGTTAATGGTGGCATTGATAATATTGGGAACTCTTGCAATTCCACTTAATGGCTAAAAAACAGGTTTTAAAGTCATGCAGAAGAATATGAAGTATTACTTGTTAGGGTGCTACAGACTGAGCTTGTGCCTCCTTGTTACGGTTTTACTTGTGCAGAAGCCAATAACCACTTATTAAACATGACACGTGCACTTCACTGTCAGGCCAGGAACAACAAAAACATAAACATCAGGGTCAAACACAACATGTCAGCATGCCAAGACACACAATCAGCTTTAGCTTTCTCATAAAAGTGGGACTTGACCTCAGGGGAGGGATGGCACGCCCAATTTAAGTTGGACTGGTATGGAGAAACACGACAGCGCGGCCGAAAAGCAGAAGGGTGTGCTTTCATGACATGGAGGCTATTCCATACCAGTCCACACTCCACGTGTCCGCTCCACTGAGGTCATCAGATGGACTGAATTGACTGTAGTGGATTTGTACTCACCCCATTCCACTCCACGCCCATACTCACTTCCTCGCCAGTCTCAGAGCCGCTCTCATACTTAACGCTGGTCAGGCTCTCCCTGCTTCTTCGCCTGTCGCCCTCTGTGTCCTTCAGGATTTCCACCACGCGTGTCTGGTGGATGGGATCAATGCCCTGATACAAACAACACACAAACAAACACTTAGCGATCCAAACCAGACAGTAACTCAGACGGTTGAAGTTGCAAAGTAATATGGAAAGAACAAGAGGCTGTCACGGAGAAAATGATGTTTTGATCTGAAATGGGGTGACGTTAGAGGAGTGGGAGGTGGTGACGCTGAGGGAGCTATCATTTAAAGGTAAACCACTTACTGTGTTGTTCTGGATCCACAGAAATGCAGAAAAAGGGGGAAAGAAAGATCATGAGATTTGGTGGGCCTGAAGCCAATATATTTACAGAAACACGAAAGCTAAATACATGAAGAACTGGACACAATTAAGTCAGAGGAAGTGCTGCAAACCTGCTTGCGAGACCTCACAGCACATTCTTCCAAGGTTTCAGCGGCCTCAAGCTTGCCCTGTCGGCGGTACAGAGCTCCCAGGTTTCTGAGGGTGGTGTTCACTGTAGGACTGGACACAGGCAAAAAAGGTAAGCAAGAAACATCTTAATAATTCAAGCCATAAAAAAAAAATCCTCTGCCCCACCTGTTGACTTTGCAGGCCTTGTACCAGCCTCCGTACTCTCCATATGGAGTGTTGTCTCTATGCTTGCCCTGGGAGTCAATAAAACAGGAAAACAAAGGCGTAAGAACGGATTGTGCTGCTGGAAGTGGATCATCATCGGAAGCAAATCCACCTTTTTCATTTCTATTTAACCATTTGCACTGATTTTGCTGATGGCGTTTGATTGTGACTGACACAAGGCTAATTGCACAAAGTTCTCCTCACCTTACTCATCTCCTCCCTTTCTTCTGCATGCATCCAGATGGGCTTGTTTTCAGCTGCAGACAGACAGAAGAGGTCATCATACTATAATTAAAATAAATAAATAAATCCATCAACGTGTTGGATCACATCAGATTCACACATTGAAACAGAAAAGAAAATCTTTGGTTCTTCCTGTATGTCAACTTATCAATCAATTATCTGACCTTGGGTACATATGGAGTATACTGCGTATACACGGTTCAGACCAATATAATAATTCAGAAAACCAGGAAGGCACATCTTTATTCACTTTCTACAACAAAGCTTGGTGCCTCTGAAATTCACGCACATGCCCTAAATAATTGTGCGTCTCCTCCACAACATCCTTCCTTTGGATCACTAATTCCTAGAGATCAACGAACAAGCTCCGGTAGAGAGCAGAAAACACAGAAATGAACATTCGCCACGTCCAGAGTAAAGCCTCACCATCAACAGATCCAAACTCCTTCTCGTGCGCACGAGTCAGAATCTCTTTATACAAAATCTCAGCCTCCTTGTACTTCCCTTGTTTGAGAAAGCATGATGCCTAGAGAAGAAAAATTGACAGAACATGTAAATAAGTGACTTTTCATCTTCATAAAAATAATTTTTTAAAAGGTTTTAAAGGTAGACTGCAAAGACTGAATTACTGAAAGACTAGACATCCTTTAAGTTTATCTTTCAGGGTTAGTGAATATGAAAACAGCTGACACATGTAGACTATGTAGAGCTCTGTCCTACCTGTACTGCTGCAACAAAAGAAATGTCCCTGTTGTGGGATTAAGACAGTACTCTCTTCTCTTAATCTATAATCTGACCATTCCCACACCGAGGCTAGATCTCATGTACGGTGAGGTCTTGTCGCTCACCAGGTTGTTCTTGGTTTTGGCCACATTAGGATCATCTGGGCCGAGCCTAGACTCGTAGATCTCCAGAGCACGGCAGTAGTAGTATTCCACCTCCTCGTATTTGCCCTGATTCTGGCAGAGCAGGGCCAGGTTATTCAGCTGTTTGGCTACATCTGGGTGATCTCTTCCAAGGACCTGGTGGAAAAGGGAAGCAAATGAAATGCATGGATGGACGCGAACCTTCAAAATGCTTAATGCTGGGTTCACACCAAAAGCAACTAAATCTCCTGCGGTTGGTCAGGTCATTCACATCAGGCCTCTCTGCTGGCCCAGGTTGCTCACCTACCCAGACACTTATTGAAAATGAATGGCAGCTGGTCATTGAAGTCCCCGCTGGTGTGAATGGAGGGGCGAAACCGTCAATATTTGGCTATTTCACTTCTAAAGTTGCAGACTCAGCAGCCTCCAACAAATGCTCAAAGTCCTCAAAGGTGCAAACGAGGCAACACCTCAAATTTGAGTAAACTGATGTTTATGTCTTTGATAGACCCCACCTCATAAGAAGCTGGCGGTCATCTTTTTGCAGAAATACTGCTGAAAGTTTCACTTTTCTGGGTGTTTTTAAAACACTTCAAAAATGAAAGTTGAGTGATATAAAATCTCTTGATTTATTATTTTACATGTTGTGTGTGCTGTATTGCTGCTGGTCACTGTTGTGACAATTATGACAAGTTTATTTTATATTATTTATGTCTTAGATAGATTTATCATTTAAATTAATATTCTTCAGTGTGCCTTAAAAATAAATAAGGCACCATTGTTGGAAGAAGTTATGTTTTCCATTCTTCAAGCACCAGCACTGTTAGTCAAAAGTATCAGAGTACAAAAGCATGGGATAAAACCTTCACAATAACCATCCCTAATCCCTCCCCATTTGTGCCTGAATGCTCCCTTTTCAGCTTTTTTTTTCCTTTACAACACTTTTGAGCGCTGCGGTACCGTCCCAGTAAGAAATTCTGACCTACATTAACCCACAAGTGCAGATGTGTCTCAGGTATCTGTTCTCAATTGAAAGAGTATTCCCTGCAGATATGGGAATATCACTCAGTGGAAAAAATCAGTTTAAGAATATCCTTTCCTTTTATGCCTATTTATAGTCACTGCTGTCCCCCTAATTTCCACTGACCTTTTTTTTTTTTTTTTTAACATAATCAGTTAATTCGTATAACAGAATGAGCTTCAGATGAGGCCTTAATTGCGCCACAGTAGAGACTTGTCCCGTGACAACCCTGTGATCCAACCTACCTTTTCTCTGATCTCCAGAGCCCTCTTACACAGCGGCTCAGCTTCTTTGTACTTCCCCCTCTTGCCGTAGAGCACAGCCAAGTTATTCAGAGTTGCAGCAACCTGCACAGACAAAAGCAAAAATCCTTATTCAGGCCACCAAATAGCACTGGTTGCTTAGCTCCCCAAGTTCTTATTCAAATGTACAAAGCAAAAAAAAAAAGTGTGACCCAATTGGAATCTCATGGTTTTCTCCAATAATTTGTGATAAAAGGTGATCTCCATCTAAGTAAAGGGTCCTGATGCTTAATGTGTTTAAAATAACAAAACAAAAAACAAGGTGTCTTGTTCTCTTCGATCAACCATAAACCTCGCTGTGCTATTGTAAAAGTAGGTGAATGATTTGTAAGCCAACTAGGGCACAATAAAATAAAAGGCAGTTATGTAAAATATTGTACATGGCTCCATTTACAAATAAAAAACAAGTGACTGCAGACTCCAAAGGTCCCCTAACAGAGCTTCTTATTGCATTGATGCCTTTGTGAGTCTACATACATTTTACTTATCCCTTTAAAAGGCCATGCAAACTACATATTTGAATGTTTTACTAGTGGCCTTTGGACTCATTTAGTTCGTGCTGCTGCTATGAGCAGACACAGCAGTTGTGATCAATTATTTGCTAGCCTGCAAACACATGCTAATCATCCCGTGCTGTATTAGAAAGAGAAAAGGATTAAAATAGATTGACTGGCTGGAACTCAAACCACTGATGATAGTGCCCTCCATGATTACAATCCCTGGAAACCACAACATTAATTCTTACAGCAGGATGATCTTTGCCCAGGGTTTTCTCTCGGATGGACAGAGCATCATTTAGCAGATGGGCAGCCTCTTTGTATTTGTTCTGGTCCCTGCATGAGTCAGACAAGAGAATTAATAACAATCATTTATTTTAAAAAAGAAAAAAAAAAAAAGGAGAGATAAAGTTCTGACCTATAGACCAGTGCCAGGATGTTGAGCATGGTGGCCACATCTGGGTGATCATGTCCAGAGGTCTTCTCCAGGTCCTCTAAAGCCTGCTTGCAGAGCGGAACAGCCACCTCATACCTGCCCTGGGAAGCATACTGGATCACCAGGTTGTGCAGGGTTCTCAGGCGAGCTGGAATCTCATAGCCCCCCTGCTGAGCTGCAGCAACAGCCGCACTGTTGTGTTGGTGTTGCACTGTGGAGTAACATGCACATCGGATGTTGGTGAGTTACATGCATAAAATACCCTAGCTACAAGAAACCATATCAAGTTTTAAGCTTTTGAAAATGTAGATATCAATAGTGATTTATAAAGATATTTCCAAATGTCAATAAAACTTACTTCCTTGACCATGCTCCTCTTCATCATTAGGGAAGAGGTCATCCAGGGAATCTTTTGGTGTTTCACGATCCTTCTCCTCCTGCTAAGATTACAAAACAAACACAGGATTATTTTTTTCAGCTCTTAAGAAATAACTTGTAAGAAAACAACATTGAACAGCAAAATACATTAAACACATTAACAAGATTACATCGAAATAAAAAATATCTGGCATACAGTATATTATTGAATGTATCAGAGTGGAAATGTAGAAGACCAAATTATCAATCAAGTAACCAAACAACCAAATAAAGGCATATTGACATACACCTTAGCATGATAAGATGTCAGTTACTGAAACCTACTAACTACACAATATTTTCCTTTATCAAATTAACATTTATTTGCATTACATTTTCCACTGAACATCAAACTGCTGCATAAAACAGACACTAAATGACATTTCAGCAGATTAAGCAACAGTTTCAAATTATACTTGCAAAAACACAAGCAGTCATTTTAGAAAGAATGAAAGAACTCCTGTGATTTCAGTTGAACTTGACCACTGTGCTTAAAGAAAATGGAAGAAAGAATAATGATTCTTCAGGCTACATTCAGTTCAGTCAATAGAGGCCTCTTTATCAACTGAAACAACCTCATTCTGGCTAAGAATAAAGTTGTAATTCACATCAGATCAATAAGGAGCCGACTTGCCTTATTCCCGGAAGGCTACCCACAACCCACTTCCTGTCACAGCTGTATTGAACATTATCAGTAGTTTATTCACTTTTATGGTTCACACAATAATTGAAATAGATTAATAACTTTATAAATAAATAGGGATATTTTTGGGGTAAACTAACTATTGCATTGGCTGCTTAATTCTAAAATATGTAATATTTTATGGATTACACAGTGTGTAACAAAACACAAATAATCTTGTGGTAGTACGTAAATGTTACAGGTTCAGTTAGTAGTGTCAGTGCACAACACTTACTGTGGGGGACACATCTTCGTCATATTTTTTCAGCTGGTTCATGAACTCGAGGTGCTTCTTCTCCTCCTCCAGCTGGGCTACGCTCTGCTCACTCTTCTGCAGCTTCTGTTGGGTGTTGGCCAGTTCGTCCCTCAACCACTGGTTTTCCTGGCAAAGCCTCCTCACCTGTGCCCGCAGCTTTTGTTTCTCAGACTCCACTGCGTTCAGGTGGTTGGACAGGGCCATCATCACCTGGGACAAAGACAGCATTGGTAAATAATGGCTTTAAACAAGGACACTGCTGCTATAAACTAGGTCTGACTCTGAATGAATCACAAGCACCAAAGCAGCTTAGTATAGAATAAGGAAGCACAGACTGAATATGAGTCTAACACATGGCAAGGCGGGAAAAATACACTTTTTCAATGTGATACATTTCTCCTCTTCTAATATGAATAACTGTAAATCATCCATCTATTAATACAAATAGTGTTTTTCCTCCTCTTATGAAAGGGTCTTACCTGGGCTTCACCAAGGCCGAGTTCAATCATCTCCACTGACTTGCGCAGTAAATTGGACTTCTCATGCACCAAGTTGGCCTCTTCATCCTTCTTTAGGCACTTGATGGTCTCCAAGAGGCTGTGGAGGATGGAATTATGCTCATTCTTCAGTGCCTCCAGACCCTGGATCACCAGCTTTGTGTTGGAGATGATCTCCTCCTGTGAGAGCTTCTCGAGCTTCTCCTCTCGTGGATATACCATAGTGGACATCTTCTCTGTAGCTCAGGTCAACCTGTTAGTAAAGAGAAGAACACTAAATATAAATACCTGCATACTGCAAACCTTTGTAATAGTCTTCAATATATTCTGTAGCAATTATGTGCACATGGCAGTAACAAGCCCACACAGACTGTTCAGCTTTTTGTCCAAAGATTATTACCAGACATAATTCAAACATTAAATGAGTACTTCAACCCTGTCCACACTGCTTATAGGCAACATGTCACATTGGTGCTTGGCTCAGACAGTGTAGCAACAGTGATCTGCCAGCAACATGACTGCCATTATGGAGCAGTTTTACTAAAGGAGAGATGGCTGATTAATATTCCATGACTGGCAATGGGTGTTTCAGCATTTCTTTTTAATACATAAAATACATGCAGTTGGCTAAGACCAAAAATATATCTTGAGTTTCAGGGCTAGAAATGTGCCCTGTGTGTATTGGAGGAGACCCAGGCGCAACAGTCGTGCTTGAAAACACAGGAACACGGGCTAAAATTCAATTTTAAAAATGTCATTACATTATTCCGTGGAAAAATGTCAGCCTTTTTGGTAAGTATAGTGAACCTGTCATTTTCCCCAAGCAGTCTTAAGATAACTTATGACTCACTGAGCCACGTTGCCACTGGCTACACTGGCTCAGTTAAATGTCAGTGCAAAGTCTGTCCTGTCCTTCTGAATGGGGTCCAGGCAATGTTGAACTAGCGCATTCAATACCGTAGCAGGAAAATCTATAAAAGAGGCGATGGTGTTTGCACCACACCATCCAAGCCAATCAGCTCAGAGCCATCTGGCAAGAGGAAAGAAAGTAATACACCACTGGGTAGGCACACCTTGTTTTGATATGCTCCTATCTGAAAAATGCACTTTTACGAGAACATAAAAAAAATTAAAACATAAAAAAAGAATGCTGAAAAACAAACATGGGCTGCAGCCATGAAGTCTCTAATTTTCTATGTAAATAATATGATGGGTAGGACCTCAGCTTGGGGCTGATGAAAAATATGACAAGGTTAGACAAGGTTACAAAGTAATGAACAAACAGAGCTAGCTGCAGGTCAATCAGTCAGACATTTACACAACACAACCACGTCTGTTAAAACTTTATATTTTCTCCAGATATATAATGTTAATATTTCCAAAAATGCAAGATAAAGTACAGCACATTGAAATCCTTCACTGTGTTGTGTTGTCTGGTCCACGCCACTGCCTTGCCCTAAAAGTGCAGATAGTGAAATGGAGGCAAATGGGAATGGATGAAATATAAGACCGTGGATGTGTTGAATGCTGCTGCTCACAGAATGAAAATGACCTTCTGATCTCAATACATTATTACAGCATCAGTTCATGAAGCAGATCAATACCCAGCCCCACCCACCACAGAGAGCAGGAGACTAAGGAGGAGCAGGTCAGATGGGGGAGGAAGTCCTCCTGATAAAAAGACTCTTCTCACAAAGCCACAATGGGAGCAACGCTGCAAATGATTTATAGATTACACATGCTACAGAGCATAAGTGAATAAAAACATAGGAATTTTCAAAACTAAAGTAATATTGCAACTGTAGTACTAAAAACAATAACATCTCAATCTGTTCTGTGGCTCATATCATCAGAATTCTACTCACAAATGAGCAGTGAGAAGTCCCTTTAAACGCAATGCTGGTTTAAAAAAAGCATTGACTTGAAAGATTTATACAAAGTGAATGAAGAACATTCGAGTTAGATTTCAAGTAACCAAGGTTAACTTATACTGTGTGTCTTGCCTTCATATAAATACAAATTCAATAGAAAAGAGGACGGTGTTATATAAGACAGTTCTATTTCTACATGAAAAACCAGGTTAAAGGTTCTGGAATCCTGTGCTTTGTTTTGTTTGTTTGTTTTTCCCCTGAACAAATTAAATCTTCTGTTTTGCTATCACACTCGGCTTCCTCACGCGCCTTGGGCTTTTGAGCACCGTAGCTTCAAAGTTAAAATGCAACATTTAACACTGAATCAAATTAGAAAGTTTTCAGATGACCATGAGCAACAGTGGGATTATTTAATGTCAGAATTCTAATCGAAAACGGAAAAAGCAGAAAGGTCATCAGCGATCTCTGCGTCATTTACCATGAGATGTACTCAGATCTCGCTGTTATTTCCCCAAAACAGACTCCCAACTTCCATTTCATGAAATCCAAAACACTCTCCCCGTATATCAGAAAACAACAAAAGGAGGACCTGACATGAAGAAGGGTGTGGCAGGAACCAGGAATGGACATGACCGACACTGACTGAGTCATCCATCAACCCTCTGACACCAGACAACGAGCTGCTGGACAGCTTTCTGTCTGAAGACAGTGGAAATCTTCCTCAATGTCACTCTTCATTCAGAAAGACTGAGGGGGGGGGGGCAACATCTGCTTCATCAACATCTGCTTCGAAACGCACACTTCGCTTACACAACCTGCGTTCTGCAAAGCACCGTCAACCTACTCAAATATAAAATACTCGAAAAAAGGAAGGAGCTTCACAATTAGACTCTTTATTCTGCCAAGTCTAATGAATATCTGTGTTATTTTACAAGCCTCAAATTAAAAGAACAAATCGTCTGAATTACATAATTCGTGCGATGTCGTCCTTGTAGACTCGAATCCACACATTTAATACGTACGAAAACATGAGTAAAGGTCTTAAACAGCTTCATCTCTCTAGCAGATGATTAAATAAATAAGTTAATGACACAGACGAGTCTCTTATGTCTCTAATGTTTCTCGTGATTAGACTCATCATTTCATTATGCTTTTTCATGATGAGTTCTGCCGCTCCCTGAGGCGTAGATTAAAATTCAAGCCAAAGACTGCACGACCATTTTTCCTACTCCCACCGTGGCTCAGCCTAAAGACATCCGGACGAAGGTTTTTGTTTTAAAATCATAGAGGCAGTGATGTGTTTATCGGCCGGCTAGCGGCTGGCGTTAGCCTCCTCACCACTCCCTGCTCGTCACCAGCTCCCCCGGTTTCAAAGGAACGAGGGCACATACCCCCCATATACACTGTTTCTCGTTCGTGCTAGACATACGAGCAAACGCATTCGGCCTGAATCCATCGAATTCGGAGGCTGTAAAAGAGATTTGGGGAGACTTACCGGGAGCTACGACTAGCGGCTAACCAGCCCCTTTAAATCCAAAATGTCTCCGGACCACCAGCTTCTCCCGGCAGCCTCTGCGGCGGGTGACGTCATGTTTGTTATGACCGGCTCATCATCCATTTCAGAGAGAAAGTCAACAAACTCTGTTTTCTGAGGTTTGGTCTCCACCTCAACGAGTCGTCGTGGGTGGATCTGAATGAGGTGTTTTGTGCGGGTTTGGGATCGAAAGATGAACGTAGAGGACGATTGACCAAACCGGTGCAGGCATAACGCAGCAGGTGCAAAAAAAAAACCAGAAAAAAAATCAAAAATCACAACCCAATGATGCCAAATACAAAGTGTTAAAAAGGAAATATAACAACAAATGATTTGTTTTAATAATAAAAACAATTATCTCTGATGACGTCACCTGGATGAATCTCCAATTGTCAATAAATCATGAGTCAATAGTCCTAAATTATAAAATGATGAAAGAGAATGTATTTATTAGAAAACAGAAAACATTGAAAACATATCCACCTGATATCTAATGGGTAGCAGCAAGATTGCACATTATATATCGTTAGAATTGTTGTGCATAACAAGTGGAGGTGAGGTAGTGAAGGGTTATACATTACAGATTTAGATGTCTTCCTGCATGTAAGTTTGTGTTCAAATGCACTTCATATTTGCCCTCAGTAGACAAGCGTGTGACCCAGGTGAATCTCCAAAGGTCCCTGACTGAGGTCACCTGTCGCCGGGTGTGGTGGCGCACACCTGTAATCCAGGCTACCGGGAGGCTGAGGCTGGGGGACCGTTTGAGCTCAGGAGCTGTGAGCTGCAGCCCTCTGTGTCCATCGGGTGTCCGCACTAAGTTGGGTATGGATATGGTGCTCCTGGGGGAGCCCGGGACCACCAGGTCGTCTAAGGAGGGGTGCACCGGCCCAGGTCGGAAACGGAGCAGGTCAAAGCCCCCGTGCCCCTCAGTAGTGGGATCGCACCCGTAAATAGACGCTGCAGTCCAGCCTGAGTAATACAGCGGGACCCCGTCTTTTAACACTCTCTCTACTGACCAGCAAACACACCAACATCCATGTGTTCATGTGTTGCTGCAGCTTCATCACTCCTTCTTTATTTTCATCCATCAGAAACAGCTCAGAACACCTCAGGGTGTTTGTCCTACACTGACACCTACTGGAGGACAGGAGACACTACAACAACAATCACACACACACTAGCAGCTGTGGGTGGATACAGATACAGAAAAAAGGTCCTGGGATAACCCCAGGTTTCTTCCTGTTAAACATGAGTCTTTCCTCATCACTATTGCCCTCTGGCTTGCTCTGGAGATTTCAGGCCGGGTCTTGTAAAGCGTTGTTGAGACAATTTGTATTGTTATTGGTGCTATATAAATAAAATTGTATTTGATATCACAATGTACATCAGAGAGGAAGTTGAAATACAAGATGACAGTTACATACAGCAATCATCAAAGCCCTTGATCATTAGAAGATCAAACCTTTGATCTTCATCATCCAAGGGTGAAGTGTGATTGACCAGAGGAGATATTTTTATTTTTTTGCAGATAGACGCAGCAGTAACTCACCACAACACTCGTTCTAGACCTCCATCAACAATATCAGACTGCATTTATCTCACCTGACTAAAGCTGTTCAAACTTCAATACAAATGGCCTGTGTTCATTACAAATTTTCTTTTCAGTCCAACTATAAATCCATCCCTCTGAACGGTTCCCACATAACTGTTGGGGATCTGAAAGCAAAAATTATGAGGAAGGAGCAACTAAAGAATTCCCGCTGTGACCTGACGATCAGCAACGATGAGAACGAAGGTTTGTTGATCACAACTTTGGCTCCTAGAGGAGAAAAACCTGACTGGGTGGTCAGTGGGTAGATTTTGTTGTGTGGTGAAGAGAAGGCAGTGAGGCTAAAGGGCTCTGTGTAGGACTGGTGTGAAGCAGGGACGTGATCTTCCCTCTCACATTCTTCTGCTCTCATATGTTGCAGAATACACTGATGAAACGACGCGGCTGGAGAAGTTCTCCTGTGTGATCGTGAGGAGGATTCCCGTCCGTGCGCCTGCACGTAACACAAAGGTAACGTGAACACTCTCTGCTCACCTCCAGCGCTCCAAAACCTGCATTTGGTCCCACAATGAAGGTGTTTGACCATCTGTGTTCTGATTCTCCTGCAGACTGCTCCTTTGCCTCCGCCGCAGTTTACTGAGGTGTGTTTCACTCAAGACTGTCTGAAATTCCTCAACACATTAAAGGTTTCTGTTTAAAGTGCTGACATCTCAACTCTGTGTTTCAGACTGGTGACCTGGACCCAAACGCCTCAGAGGAGGAAAAGATTCGGGCTGTGGTCCAGCAGACCAGCTACTATTATCAGACGAAGGAGTCAGTACACTCGCCTCTTTAACGCTTGGCTGATGTCACTTGTGTTATCAGATGAATCTACACACCAGCGTTCACCAGTGTTTTTTAAACGTGCTTCATTTGTGTCAACAGTGAATCTCAGAAGTGCCTCGGGCCTCCCCCCCCTCACTATGTGTGCCATCTCTGTGGACAGCCTGGCCACTACATCCAGGAGTGCCCCCTGCGCCTGGTAATCACCTTTGGAGATACTCTCAATTTATGATATTTACAATATTCACAAGAGTAACTGTGACGTGTATTCACCCTCCAGGTCAAAGGTCAGAGCCAGAACGCTCCCAGGAAGGTGAGGACGTGCCACGGCATTCCTCAGAGCTTCCTGGTGAAAGCAGAGGCGGGGGCCTTGGGGGCCATGATGACCAGCTCTGGGGACTTTGTGGTGTCTGCTGTAGACGAGTACGTCCCCACCAAACACAACAAGTGCACCTTCATCGGACTGTTCATGTTCTAACGGACACTAACGGACTGACAACCGTCTGTGTTGGTGCTCACTGTTGCTCTGTGTTACAGGGAGGGCTACAAGAAGGGCAAAAAGGAGCAGCCACCCTTTCTTCAGAGGACGCCTCCAAAGCCCAAAGTGGAGGTCCCGGCCCCCCAGGAACTGACGTGCGTCCTCTGCAAACATCTGATGGTGGATGCTGCCATCGTCCCCTGCTGTGGATTCAGTTTCTGTGACCACTGTGAGTTCCTCCTCAGTCTTAAACACTCACTAAAATGTCCCCAGCCTCCATTTTGTCTGACTCCCACTTGTCTTTTCAGGCATCAGGACCGCTCTGCTGGAGTCAGAGGAACACGTTTGCGTCTCCTGCAAACACAGCGTTTCTCCTGATGCGGTCATTCCCAACATGGCCCTTCGGATGGCCATCAGGAACTTCCACAACAGCAGCGGCTACACCAGTTGTAGGTGGAGAGACACTGATGTCCAGAAGCACAGGAAACAGTCCCGCTCCCACCGATACTCTCCCCTGTCTTCCAACCGTAGAGCTCGCTCCATCTGAGGCTCTACATGTCAGGGGAAAACACAAGAATCCTCCCAGAAGAAGAGTTTTTCCTTGTTTTATATTTTCTTATAAATTATTAAAGGTGAAATCAAAATCCATCTCATCTTGTCTCATTATAATTGAAGAATCTCCATCAGAATGGTGGAGAAATCCCTTCATGTGTGGCCCAGGGGTGAACCAACATGAATCTGCAGCTGGATTCTTCAGGGGTCACAGCAGTCATGCAGTTTTGTTTGAGTTCTGTCACCTCAGGACTTTCATTGATGAGGGAGATCTGTGGGTGATGCAGTGATCTAGCACTGCTGCCTCACAGCAACAAGGTCCCAGCTTCAAGTCTCTTAAGGGGGGGGCAGCTCATTTGTGTGTGTGTGTGTGAGTGTGTGTGTGTGTGTGTGTGTGTGTGTGCTAGGGGGTTATCCCAGGATTTTTTTTCTGTATCTGTATCCACCCACAGCTGCTAGTGTGTGTGTGATTGTTGTTGTAGTGTCTCCTGTCCTCCAGTAGGTGTCAGTGTAGGACAAACACCCTGAGGTGTTCTGAGCTGTTTCTGATGGATGAAAATAAAGAAGGAGTGATGAAGCTGCAGCAACACATGAACACATGGATGTTGGTGTGTTTGCTGGTCAGTAGAGAGAGTGTTAAAAGACGGGGTCCCGCTGTATTACTCAGGCTGGACTGCAGCGTCTATTCACGGGTGCGATCCCACTACTGAGGGGCACGGGGGCTTTGACCTGCTCCGTTTCCGACCTGGGCCGGTGCACCCCTCCTTAGACGACCTGGTGGTCCCGGGCTCCCCCAGGAGCACCATATCCATACCCAACTTAGTGCGGACACCCGATGGACACAGAGGGCTGCAGCTCAGAGCTCCTGAGCTCAAACGGTCCCCCAGCCTCAGCCTCCCGGTAGCCTGGATTACAGGTGTGCGCCACCGCACCCGGCAACAGGTGACCTCAGTCAGGGACCTTTGGAGATTCACCTGAGTGACTTCATCAGCACGTGTCGCTCAAAGTCAGAAGTCCTGTAAATTACAGATGGAGGAAATATTCATATGAACTGAGAGTAAAAAGCCACTTTCCTCAGGACACCTTTATGGTGAAAGTTTGGACCTTTATGTTGAAACATTCCTCAGATTTGGTCCATGTTGATGTGGTGGTGTCTGTGGACACTAACCAGTTTGAGTTGGTGTGAGCTTTCATTTTAGGCCTTCCGCTGATCTTACCAGCTCAAACAGGCAGACCTTTTCAACTTTATTACAGATGCACCTGTTGCATAGATTCCAGATGAACGGCATGTAAAACCATGTTCCTGGATTAACTTCTTATCTTCCTCATGGATTCTGTCTCTCTACAACATGACTTCATCTCCATCACTCTTGAGATCAGGGGTCTTTTTTTACCTTCAGAACATGAGGTCACATGCTTCAACCAGACCAGGTCATTTCTCAGACACAGTCTCCATCTATTAATAAAGCTGGATTTGTTTCCTTTGGCTTTCCTCACCTGTTATCTTATTCTGGGATTATTTTACACCCACATTACTTCATCTGTACAAACCACAACTTGTTGACTGTTCCTGTGTGATGGCTGTATGTTCCACTGGTTTTACTGGCGTACCATCAACATACTGATAAACTACCAAATTCTGGAGAAACCAAAATAATTGCTGGCATTTGGAATAAACAACATTAGGCATTGATTTAAAATTTTATTTTTTTTTTAAACACAAAAAAAAAATGCAGAGTTAGTTTTTGTTGTGGTTCAAAAAAAAAAAAAAAAAAAAAAAAAACAAAACACCAAAGCACACACATTTTTCAGAACATTTTACTGGTATTGTAACATGAAACCATGACCTCATCAGAAGAGCCTTTTGGGATGCTTTATCAGAGGAACCTGAGATCAAAATAACTCCATTTTGGGATGTGTCAGTTCCGGTTCTCTAATAATAATAATAATAATAATAATAATAACAATAATAATAATAATGATAATAATAAAGTCAAATCAAGCTCTAAACAAACATGAACAGTGTTATGGTTCAGCCTTTTTCTCGCTACAAGAATGAGGTGAATAAAACAGAACAGCGCTCCCTGTTGGAGAAAGCAGATAACAGTTGGTGCCATTTTGAACTTCTGAGACAAAATTGGACATTAGATTTTTAGGGAAAGAACAAATGTGGAAAGATTAAAAACCAAAAAATAATAAAAAAAAAAAAGAACAACACATTTTATCATAAGACTAAAAGTAAGAATGACTCTTAGATGTGCAACAGTGATAAAAGGCACAGTGTGTTGTTTCCTGTAAATTAAGATCCGTCTGTGCCCATCTGGATCAAAAAGGTTCAATTTTAAGCTTGACGTCACACCTCCGCGGGCGTGGAGAAGAATGTTAGAGGGCTGCACTTTAAAGGGAAAACTCCAGCTGCAAAGTCAGAGATTTTGCCACCATAAATTATTGGGGTCCTGCAAATAAATGTCGCTTATGGCCACGTATGACGTCTCAGGAGAAGGGACTCAAAGCAAGAATCACTAATGCTAATGTTAACGGAGAGTCAGCCAACACCGGGAAACTAGTGTTAACTGGTTTGTGGGCAAACATCAGATCGCCTATAATAACTAAACCCAAACCAAAGACCGATAAGATCCAGTATGAATTACATTTCTGTGACGGACGCGGCGGCCTCGTTCCGTTGATCTTTAAAGCTACCAGAATATAACTGGGAGATGGAGCAGTGTTGCATGCATTCATTTACTGGGTGCGCTGGGGTGACACCTGGCATCACTGCTCTGTTCGTTTCTACACTACATGAGTAAATATCATCACATCTAATAACCTCACTTAAGATAAACAATAAAAGAGAAAGTAATAATAGATATATCTGATGACCTGGAGCGATAAAAGATTTGGTTTTTAACAGAACGGGTTCATTTTTTTGGGGGGGGCGCAGCCCTTTGTTCCTGACTGCAACGCGCCAGTGACTGAATCCCCGACACAGTCTCAAAGTTGCAGTCGAGCGCGGCTTCAAGAGACCGTAAACTCGTTCCCGCGTCACCTGGCAACACTGCGGGGGCTTTGTATTAACATTTGTACTTTTATTTCTCATTTCCGAGGCAAATTACACGAGCACAGGTTTCCAAGGTTTCAAAACAAAAGAGAAAAAGGGTTACATTTTAAATTCTTAGGAAAAATGAACGAAAGGTAAAAGAAAAAACCCAAAGGTCAAACTAATGTGCACTTTCCTCACCTATTTCTTCCAACCATTTGCTCCTTATTTTATTCCACAACTGCATTAAACTCATCAACCGAAAGCTCTGAGACACACTCACGTTTAAAAAAGTGAAGAGCCGAGAGAGGGAGACGGAGAGAAGACTGGATTGGCTTTAAGTGTCTAGGTCCTTCCTGCAAAGAGTGGGCAAGAATCGGGCGGTGTGTGCGTGTGTTTCGGGGTGGGGGGGTCTAGATCAGGTTATGGCGATATATTATAAGGGCACCTGAATGGTTCGACCTCAATGAACGTAGAGCGCCCCGGCAGCGTAGCTCACGGAGCTTTGTTCCCAGTTCCTGCATTGTCCCGACTGGGCGTAGTTCAGGAAAGAGAAGTTCATTTCTAAACCAGACTTCCTCAGCTCGGCCACAGCCTGCGGGACAGCGACAGCGTCCAATTAACGCTCCACGCAACACACACACACACACACACAGGCAAACACCACAAGTGTACTGCTCTGCTGACAGGTGAGCATCACTCATCACTCCCTACACACACACTGACGTCACACATCCCCATAGCAGTGTAGCTATGGGTAATATCCACATTACAACACGCCAACCCCCCCCCAGACCTCCTAGTTCTTTAATTACATGTTTTAATGAACTACTGTTCCTCATTAACATAATTTATGAAAGCAGGCCAACCAAACCTGATCTTCCTTGTCCTTCAGAGGTGTTTTCTTCAGTCCAGTACACAAAGACCCTTTAAAATATTTACTCTAGTCTGAGTTGACCCTCTCATACGACGATCTTTTTAACCTGATGGTTTGATAATGCCCTGTGGCTCTGCTTATAACGCAACTTATATGGTAATTACAATCGCAGTTGTTTTTTGTGGCAAAGTAATAAATCTGCCGTCAATAACATCACATTATGCACGAAGCTATACTGCCTCCACGGCCCCTGAAGGCCTGTCTGCGCGCTAGACTCTGACGCTCAGGTGTGTTCACATTCAGCAGCAAAGGCTGGTTTATAAAACCAGGGATTGCCCTTTTGCTTCCACCAGAAAAACGGATATTTTTGATTCCTGGGACCAAAAATAGTCTCCTGTGCCACTTGCGCGGTCAGCAGTATCCACCCACTGAAGTCGCTGTACTGTACTTACATTTAGCAGCACTCCGATCGGATGGCGTCCGCAGATGGTGTTCCGGTACTTTTTGATGTAGTTGCTGAAGGACGGGGGATCCAGCTGTTCTATAATTCCCATCCCCTTCACAGGAACAGGAACAAGACCTCGTTACATTTCCATCAGCTCAAACATTTGCTGCACTTTGAACTTTTCAAATTCTGCCTCTTTTTTTTGGTAGAATTTAAGATTAAATCCTAAAGCTTCTGATGATGACGCGTTGCCTCTTTACTGGGAAATTCACACTGGGAGCTGCTGAATCAGGTTACCATTTTATCCAGATGCTCAATAGACCTGTAGATCTCCCCTTGAGATTCATCGTAGTATGTGTAGTGGAACCGATTACCTTGACAAAAAAATGAATAAATAAACATACAGGCATCAAAACACAGCAGTCGTGCGACAGTCTGTCCCTTTAGAGTGAAAACGAGTCCTTACATACCCCAGTGGCAGAAGTCGGAAGAGATAACAAAAAGGTTGGAAGGGTCCGCCAGGTATTTGCTGAGCAGTTTCCCGTATTCGTGCTCCTTGTTTTCGCTCAGAGCGCCCACGAGAATGGGGACGATACTGAAGTCGTCCTTACGGCTGCGAAGTCAGACCAGTTTTCGCGTTAACGTGCTGCAAAATTCTAAACAATGCTGCGATAAGTCTTTACTGCTGTCACGTCTACAGAGAGAAACAAGACAGAGTCGTCTTTTTTTTTAGCTGGGAGAACGTTCTAAAGTCTCGTTTTGGATGAAATGTGAAGCGTGGACGTTACCTCTCCATGGCTTTAGCAGTGTAAGGCAAGTGCATTTCAATACTGTGCTCATCTTCGTCCGTCTTTATATTCATTCGATCAAACAAGCCGGTTTTCCAGAGTTCGGCATAAACTGGAAACACAGAGGTCAAATTCAGCATCTGCAGCAGAGGGCGTCCGGACCCGCTCCTGGAGGGCCGAGTCCAGCCAGGCTTTCCGTCCTACCGGGCACACAACCTGGGGTCCTGGTGTCCGGTAGGACAGAAAACCCGGCCGGGCTCGGCCCCTCGAGGAGCGGGTCTGGTCTCCGGGCCCCCGCTGCCCCTTCCAACGACAACGAGGAATACCTTTCTGGTCGATCCTCATGTCGTAGAGAGGCGTTCTATAGATTTCTGCGGACGAGAGCGCGCAGCAGGTCAGGTGCACGTGGTGTGAAGGTCCCAGGATAAACACCCTGCGGCTGAAGGGCAACACATCATCATCACCACCACCACCACCACCACCACCACCACCTCATTCAGTCAGAGGGCACACTGCCAGCACCGCATTCCATCTAATCTACCATCCGCTCACGCCGTCGGAGGGAGAAGAAGAGTTGCAGAAGAAGAGCGATGGACTTACGTGACGGCGGGGTCGACCTGCTTGTAGGCGTGAGCTGCACAGGCGCCGCAGTAGGAGTAGCCGGCGTGCCTACGGAAGAGAGCGAGTCAGACAGCGAGACGAAGGCGACGATGACGCTGCAGAAACGCAGGTTTCGAGACGCTGCGGGGGGGACCGGCGCTCATGCTCACGGTGCTATGATGGCTCGGGCGGGCCTCCTGGTGGACTGGGCTTTGGAGAGCCAGTCTTCCAGTTGTGCGTTCAGCTGGGATCCTGAAAAGCAGAGCGACCGCGCCTCGTTATTACCCTCGCCGCTCATCGTTGGGGCCTTCTGGTGCTCTTGCAAGTGTGTGTGTGTGTGTGTGTGTTTAATACACACACACACACACACACCGAAACTGCTCTGATGTCTCCCGACTCTGATGGAGCTCGTTGGTAAAGCTGTCGGCGATGAGCGCTTACGCCCGTCGCAATTCAGGTTTCTGATGCAGCGGTGAACCCAATTCACAGGAGCGATCCCGCATCAACAAGAGCGACGCGTTGTGCGCCGCGTCGAGTCGGCATCGACATCGACCCGTCTCGACGCGGAAATTTCGAGCGGCGCGATTTGCGCGGCGGCGAAAAAAAAAGTCATGAAGGTCCGGGGGGGGAGACGCTTCTTTAGACGCAACGTTCAAACATGGCGAAGGTGGACGAAGGATATCACCGACAACAGAGAAGCTGACGTGGGAGATAAAGGGTGAGGGGGGTGAGGGGGGTGAGGGTGGGTGGGGGGTGAGGGGGTGAGGGTGTCACTGAGGTTAATAACAACAAACTGACTAAATGGGGGAGGGGAGCGTGGACCCATGGGCCCTTTGTTTCATGA
Source organism: Lagocephalus sceleratus (assembly GCA_911728415.1). Taxonomy (NCBI): domain Eukaryota; kingdom Metazoa; phylum Chordata; class Actinopteri; order Tetraodontiformes; family Tetraodontidae; genus Lagocephalus; species Lagocephalus sceleratus. The sequence goes on from CAJVRN010000040.1 coordinate 1,370,038, forward strand.
CAGGGAGTTGGTTCTGCACTTGGCTCATGATCGTGGGGGGGGGGGGGGGGGGCAATGCTGACAGATTCTTGATAATTAGCCATTCCTGGGGAAAAAAAAAAAAAAAAAGGGGGGGGTCTCTCACCCAGGAGCAAAGCAGATAGGCCAGGAAGTTCTGCAGCGTTAGCCGAGTGAGCAGACACGGATGGAGGGAGAGGTCCCTGGCCTTTAATCATTGACAGTGATATGGGGGGGGTGAGGGGGTGAGGGGGGCGGGGGGGGGACTTTATCTGGAGCCAAACGGGACTTTGACACCAGCCTGATCCCAAAGGGCCGCTGCCAGGGAGAGAGGGGGGCTACTGGGGGGTACAAGGGGAGAGAAGGGAGGCTACCCTGGGAGGGGGGTATGGGGGAGGCTACCCTGGGGGGGGGGTACAGGGGAGAGAGGGGAGGCTACCTGGGGGGGGGGGGTACAGGGGGAGAGAGGGAGGCTACCTGGGGGGGGGTACGGGGGAGAGAGAGGGAAGCTACCCAGGGATGGGGGGGGTACGGGGGAGGCTACCCGGGGGAGGGGTATCGGGGGGAGAGGGGGAGGCTACCCGGGGGGGGGAGTCAACCCGGGAGGGGGGTACGGGGAGAGAGGGGAGTCAACCCGGGGGAGGGGGATACGGGGGGAGAGAGGGGAGTCAACCCGGGGGAGGGGGGGTAGGGGGAGAGAGGGAGTCTACCCAGGGGAGGGGGGGTACGGGGAGAGAGGGGAGTCAACCCGGGGGAGGGGGGTACGGGGGAGAGGGGAGGGGGGGGGGAGAGAGGGAGGCTACCCGAGTGGGGGGGGGGGGAGTCCGGGAGGGGGGTACGGGGGGGGAGGAAGAAGGAGGGAGCTACCCAGGGGAGGGGGGGTACGGGGGGAGAGAGGGGAGGCTACCCGGGGGGGGGGGGGTACGGGGGAGAGAGGGGAGTCAACCCGGGGGAGGCTCGCTGACTACCGGGGCCCGGCGGACGCAGGCAGGGCCGGGAGGGGGATTACCGGAGGCGGAGTACCAGCTGCCGGAGTGACTCGCTTCTCTGTAGAGCCCGGGTTTGGACATCTTGGCTCCCAAACCACCTATCTTGGTCTGCTGGGCTTCCGTCGAAGGCGAAGCTGAAATGGCCGCTGCCAATCGGCGCCCCGAAGGAGCGGGAGGGAGGAGCGGGGAGAGGAGGGGGACAAAGAGCGGAGCCCCGGAGGGGGGAGGCCGGCGGACAAAGAGCGGAGCCCCGGAGGGGGGAGGCCGGCCGGGCGAGCTCCGACGAGCCGGGCGAGCGAGTCTCCGTCGGGGGGGGAAGTTCACCGGGGGGGGGGGGGCGACGTCCGGCCGGCGCCTCTGAAGACGACAGTGCACCAAAAGATAGACAGCAACAAGAAAAGCGGAGCGGCGGAAGTTTAAAGGGCCCCGGGAGCGGAGTTGGTCGAGTTTGAGTCCAGAAAAGAGAGACCGAGGCGGGGACGGCCGGGAAGGGTTTTTATCACCTTCCTGTGACGTCAAGCGCCCCGATTGGCTGCGGGATCAGACGGTGCGACGGGATTGGTCGAATCACCCCGCGGGGGGCGTGGTCTCGTCGAGATTACTGGTTCATTAAAACTGTGTTTAATTTCGCTCTCCGGCTCTTTTTCGTCCGGAATTCCAAACGTGGGGTCAAAATATTAAAATCTAGCGGGTCGAGTCGGTGACTATTCTGTCACTTACCCCAATAAATGTGCATTTATTTGGGCGAATTCGATAAACCTGAAATGCCATGACGTCTAATCCTACACATTTCTGTAATGCAAGTGTTATTAACGCACAATGCACATGTTATTCCGGTTTACACGTACGCTGTATTACACCTGCCTGCTGCTTAGAGGGCGCTAATATGCCACCAAAGGGTTATTTCGAGGTGTAGAATTACCTGTGTGCTTGCACATCGTTTTGCCCGATAAAACTACTATCTTAGCCCCAAACTGTGTGACATGTAATGTCCTTGATCGGCGGGCGTCAAGACCTTCCCTGATCCGTTTGCAGATAAGGGGATCTGGTGGTTTTAACGTGGTTTTTTGTGGGGGTCGACAAAAGTAGCAGAAAATAAAGCTTGGGTCCAAACAATTGCAACCGCGAAAGCCGCCCCCCTCACGGCGGCCCGGCCGGAACTAACGAACGGGAACGTATTCTGGGGAGCACGCGAGCAAAGCGGAAGCTAGCCGCGGAGTTGTTTGTGTTGAGGCGAGTCTGTGGAATCGTCGCGCTTTGGAGCAGCACGTCGCCTCAAACGCCGCTGACCCGGGGCCGATCGCGTCATAAATGTCATTTAAAGGCAACACCTCGGCGTGTCCTTCGAGAATATTGGCCGAGTCCGCGTTGCGAGCGAGGGCGACGTCGTCGCGGCAGCCGAAATGAAGGCGAGCAAGAGCAAGGACAGCGGGGAAGTCATCAAGAACTACCACAAGCAGGCCTTCGAGTACATCTCCAGGGCGCTGAGGATCGACGAGGACGACACGGGTGAGCGTGTCGGCTCCCTGTGTGTTGTTGTCGACTGTGTGACAGCCCGTAACCCCCCTGCCCCCCCCCCCCAGGAGAGAAGGAGCAGGCGGTGCAGTGGTACAAAAGAGGCATCGCCGAGCTGGAGAGAGGCATCGAGGTGGAGCTGACGAGAGAAGGTAGCTCTCTCTCTCTCTCTCTCCCCCCCTCTTTCACACACACACACACACACACACACACACACACACACACACACACTAGGGGGCCAGATGTCCACCACATGTGGGGGGGGGGGTTATGGGTGCTCCCCTCCCCTGCATCCACGGTCGAGATTGATTGACGTGATCGTCACACAGCCCCCCGGTGAACCCGTGATCGTCACACAGCCCCCGGTGAACCCGTGATCGTCACACAGCCCCCCCCCACCATGACAGCTCTCCACACAGACATTTGATAAATGTCAGATTATGCGGTGGTCACACTGGCAGTAAAAGCGCGGGACCAGCGTCCCGATTTGCGGGACATGCGAGAAGTAATTGAAATGAGGGACGTCTGGTCGCCCTAACGCGCACAGGTGTCCACACACACACACACACACACACGCGCTGATGTGAGGTGTTTATCTGTAAGCGGCGCTGCTTGTTCCCAGGAGATCAGTATGAACGAGCGAGGAGACTCCAGGATAAAATGATCACCAATCTCAGCATGGCGAAGGACAGGCTCGCCCTCTTAGGTCGGTCTCGTGTTTGCCGCCGTCGCAGGTGTTCTCTGGTCTACAGAAGGCTTGATGCCCCGTGTTTGGTCCCCCCCCCCAGAATCAACACTGGAATCTAAAAAGAGGAGCCTCCCTCGACAGTCCTCTAACCACCTTCTTCCGCAAGCAAAAGCGGTACCGAAAAGCCAACCGGCCACGAGAGGTGCCGGCACAAACCGGCCCCCCGCCACCGCCCGACCTGGCTCAAAATTCGCCGACTCCAAGGTGACCTGAAGGAACCGTTTTTATGTCTAGCTGTGTTACACCTAAAATGATAATCCTCGGGACTCTCTCTTCTGAAGGCGTCCCCGCAGGCAGGAAAAGATCAAAACGGGAAATCTTCAGCTCTAAAAGCGCCACGGAGGGACATGAAGAACTTTAAGAACGTGGACAGCAAACTGGCCAACTTGATTCTGAACGAGATCGTGGACAGGTGGGCATCTGTGCATCTTCAGGACAGCCTGATGTCAAAATAAAAGCCCCTCTGTGCTGCTGCTGCTGCTGCTGCTGTCGCTCACGCGGGAATCACTTTGCAGCGGAGCGTCGGTGTCATTTGAAGACATCGCGGGGCAGGAACTGGCCAAGCAGGCCCTCCAGGAGATTGTCATCCTTCCTGCCTTAAGGCCAGAGGTGAGCTCACTCTAAGTTCCATGTCTGCTTTAGCTTTCTTTTTTTTTATGAATTCTTTGCTTAACCGGCGTTTCGCTGTTTCCACCCCCAGCTCTTTACTGGTCTCAGAGCACCAGCACGTGGATTGCTGTTATTTGGGCCTCCAGGAAACGGGAAAACCATGCTGGTGTGTGTCCACTGCGTTTACCCCCGTCCGACTTTAACGTTTGCTTTTAAAAGAAAAACCCATGTGAGTGAACGACAGTAACGGTGGTCTTTTTTTTTTTTTTTTTTTTTTAAGGCCAAAGCAGTCGCAGCAGAATCGAATGCGACGTTCTTCAACATCAGCGCCGCCAGCCTGACCTCTAAATACGTAAGGACGCGTTCGGCGCCTCTGCGATGGGGACGGGGGGGGGCGTCGCGGGGCGGTAACCTTTCCCGTCTCGACCTCCGCAGGTGGGAGAAGGCGAAAAGCTGGTGCGCGCCCTCTTCGCCGTCGCCAGAGAGCTGCAACCGTCCATCATCTTCATCGGTTTGTGCCGCGAAACCGCGAGCCCCCCCTGTCCCCCCCCGCCCCCCACCCGGTCCTCATTCTCTCCGTCTTGCCGTTCAGACGAAGTGGACAGCTTGCTGTGCGAGCGGCGAGAAGGAGAGCACGACGCCTCGCGCAGGTTGAAAACCGAGTTCCTCATCGAGTTCGACGGGGTAAGGGCGGCGATCGCCGACCGACTTGTTTTAGCCCCCGTTCGGTGGCGGGGGGGTTTCACGCCGACGCCTCTTGGCCTCAGGTGCAGTCCAGAGGGGACGACAGGGTTCTCGTCATGGGAGCGACCAACAGGCCTCAGGAGCTGGACGAGGCCGTCCTGAGGTACACGCCTCCGCCCCGTAACCCTCTTACCTTTGCTCCCTGACCACATGTTCCTCTCTCTCCTTTAACCCCCCCTCAGACGTTTCCCGAAAAGGATTTACGTGGCGATGCCAGATACAGAGGTGTGTGTTCTTGACCGGGCCGGGCAGGTCAGGCTGCGTTACTGTTAGATTATGGAGAGAAGCGGTGTTACGGCGTGTGCCTCTCGTCCCTCCAGACCAGGTTCGTACTGTTGAAGAATCTCCTGGGCAAACACAGGAATCCGCTGAGTCAAGCCGAGCTGTCCTCTCTCGCAAAGTGAGCGCGCGGTCGACCCGCTTCACCCCGCCTCCCGCCTCCACGGCGCTGTTTCAGCCTCTTAACTTTTTCCGGTTTGTCACCCGACAGAGCCACCTCAGGATACTCAGGAAGCGACCTCACGTCGCTGGCCAAAGACGCCGCCCTCGGCCCCATCAGAGGTAGGTCACGCCCCCCCTCCTCTCGCCGCCTCCGCTCCGAGCCAATCTCCGCCGGCGATCCTTTTTGAACGGTCCGCTTTTTTTTCAGAGTTGGGACCAGAGCAAGTGCGAAACATGGCGGCGAGCGAGGTAAGGCGTGGGAACGCGCTCCCCGCGTCCGTGTTGGCCGGCGGCTGCCGGGCGCCTCCGTTCATCAGCGTGTTTGTGATTTCCCCCGACAGATGCGCAACATCCAGATGAAAGATTTTGAACACTCTCTGAAGCGCATCAGGCCCAGCGTGAGCCCAGCCACCCTCACCATGTACACCAGGTGGAACAAGGATTTTGGTGACACAACAGCTTTTTAAATCGAGTATTTGACTTTACAGCTACAAGATGTAAATAACACAAAAAAACCCCCTGCAACGTACTTTGGACTTAACTTTAATATTGCCTAAATCTTACCGCATTACAAAAAAAAAAGAAGGTTATGTTTTTATTGCTGGTTCCTTCACTGTATTTTACACTCCAAAAATACTTTCACTACTTGAAACTCCATAATTTATTCTTTAGAATGTCCAGGAACATTACGATTGTCCTCTAAAGGAGGAGCCTTTCTCCCTCTTTTATTGCACTTCTGTTACCAGATGTATTGTTTGACTGAACCATTACGCAGGAAAGACGTAAGAGCTGGGAGAGGATTTGCCAGATTGGCTGCTTTTGTATGGTTTGAATGTTCATCTTTTCCTTTGATTCTTTAAGGATGTTGTGTAGATAGAAAAAAAAATTATTGCTCCTGAAGTTAAAGACTAAGAAAAAAAAAAAAAAAAAAAAAAGCACATGGCTTCAGTGAACACCCCGCTGTTCTCATGCATCAATAAATGAGTTGATTAAAGTTTGGTTTGTCTTGTAAACTTGGCTTGATTCCTATTCGGAGGCAAAAACGCAGCATATTATGGTCTGTCAATCGTCCACCTTCGCTGTCGTTGGTTGGGGGGGTTTGAGTGCGCCTCCGTCGCTGCCTCACGTTTGCCGGCAGGTGGCGCTGCAGCTCAGGTTTTCACCTGTTGCTCGTCTCAGCCCCCCGAGAGGAGAGAGTTGAACCTGCAGCTCCGCCTCGCTCGGCTGGATCGAAAGTTTTATTGATTGCAGGTTTTGGCTCCGGAACGCGCAGAACCCGGCAGGCGCTGGCAGCGGGGCCGCGCCAGCTGCGGCGGCTCGCTGGATGCCTGCGGGCGGATTTTATTTCGGTACGCTTTGAGATTCTTCCGCCGAGGGCGCTCGGCCTTCCAGGCCGGACGGCCTCCGTCTCTCAAACGTCCTTCCTCTGGTCAGCTGGTGGTTGGGCCTGCGGTTTCACATCTGCCTCATCTGTTCCTGCAGATGTTTACCAGCTCTGCATTCACCCCCCCCCACCAACCACCAACGTTTACCCTGGGCTTTATTTCCGCATTTCTTGATGTTATCGCGAGAGAGAATTATATGAAACCACCCCAGCGTGCAAAGCAGCCCCCCCCACAGGAGCCAGATGTTTGATGGGAGTGTTTTCAGAGCTTGTCTGAGTTGATGGAAGAGCGTCTCCTCTCATGATGGACAGGAACGGAGAGTGTTTGGTGTGGACCCCCCCCCCACATCTCACATAATTAACATGTCCTCCGTGATGGATTGTCTCATATCTGTGTGATTTGCAGTCGACGCTGGGGTTGACGGGAGACTAAACGCAACCGCTGAGGCAGGTCCACCCGTGCAGATGATTGGCAGGTCGCCGGTTCGGCTGCGTGTCGGGGGCCTTCGTACCCCCACAGAGCCTCATTGATGCTTCCAGCCCTGCGTAAACTCCAGGGAAAACAGAATGGGCCAACATTTGATACCCCGGCGCAGTCGGCCACCCTGCGGAGGAGGAGGAGGAGGAGGAGGAGGCCTTTCGCCCAGCAGATCTTCATTAAAGCCCCAGACGGGTGTTGTTCCAGCACTTCCTGTTAAGCCCGCTTGGATTTCTCTTCAGGTTTGTGGATCAGGATGGCTGGAGATTCTCTCTGGATCACAGATGTGGACTCTTGTCGGCCCTGCTTACTCCTCCATTCATGTCTGATGTGTCGGCCCATCCACCCTTTACGGTGTGGTGGTGGTGTGTGTGTGTGTGTGAGTGTGTGTGTGTGGGGGGGGCACCCTAGACAAGTCACACTCTCATTCACACCCAAGGTCAGCGCAGAGTCATCTGATTCATAACTTCATTCCTCCGCTCTCGGTCTCGTTCGCCGTGTTGGCTTTGGCCCCGAGCCAACTATAAATGTTATATCCAGCAGCAGCCTTTTAATTTA